>OW052220.1:313267038-314532425 GCA_932526605.1 Nephrotoma flavescens
TTTTCGAGCTTTCCATACTCAGCAAAAGCACAGCATACAAATTCATAAAAGTATTAATAATACCTTTAAGAAGATTTCGAGAAAAGCATACACATTACACATACACACACAGCATACGACGAAAAAAAGGTAACCGTAGAAAACGTTACAAAATATCAGAAAATTATAGACTGTGATTTGTACCTTGATTATATTCCTTCTCTATAAATTTTCCAATTTTTTTATCATTCTATTTTTGATATTATCAGCAAAAAATAACATATAAATGTATACCAAAGTACACAGACGTCGAATATAAAAATATAAAAAAAGTTCAAAGCTTAAAAAAGTTTATTTTATAGATATATACGAGTAAGAACCATACACCTATGTAGATGAAGATAAGAAAACCAAATATATCACGTATGTGAATTTGATGCATGAATTGTATTTTGATATTTTTTTTAAAACCCCTTTTTTTTTCTTTCACATAAATAAAACATAATAATGAGCAAGGTATTTTTCCACCTTTTTCCTTCAATCATAAATTTTCATTTACCTTTACAAAAATTACAGTAACAACACTCTATACTAAAATATCAATCACGCATCATCGATTCATAACAATATTTCGAAATGAATCAAAGCAAAAAAAAAAAATGCATAATAGATCACGGTGTATGCTCGTGCATATCAAGCACAGAAAAAAAAATATTTAAATTAATAAGAATCGATAAAAGATGGTGTCTTATCACACCGTCTTCCTTCTATCCTCAATTAGTTTTAAGTTCACACAATTGAACTTTTATTGGATCAATTTATTGTACAAGTTATGCATTGCTTACATTACATCGATTATGAACTTGTTAATTGGCGTTTAATATACGCGACAAAGACCTAATTGCTGTATACACAAAACTGTCAAACGTACTGCATAAATAAAGAAAATAGATAAGCAAAAATTAAATATTTCATGGATTATTAATATCAAAACAGTGAAATTAAAAACATTGTTAGCATGCTTGAAGAAAACTGTCAAAACTTACAGAATTTTTCGTTCCATTATGCAAAACATTAAAAAACTTTTTGATTATTTTCAACAACAAAGAGGAGTAGCATAAAAAAGGAGATGAAAAAGATTTTTAAAGGATCTGTTATAAACGATAATAATAATAAAAAATAAAAAATATGAGGGAAATATAAGATTTGCAGCATCAAAGAACAGAGCACAGGAAAAACAGTTTTTCCCTTTTCCCTCAAAACGTCTTTCAGTAAATTTTATATTAACGCTTATTGTCGATTTAGGAATTTTGCTCTAGTTTTGTGTAAAGACGATGACAGTTTGAGTTCAAGTTTTCTTGTATTTTTTTATGGCGAATTTTTTTTTCAATGGATGATTTTAATCATATCCTTAAATGAAACAGCAAGACAGCATTCCCAAACGGTTAAATATTCTTTGCTGTTGCGGTACAAAAACATTATATTGTGAAATATGATAATCTACTGGAGTTATACATGTACTCGTATAATGTTGATGTATAATAAAGAATGGGTTTTGTTAATACTAAAGGGTTTCATTTTATTAGATACCGAAAGAGTATTTTTAGATACATGTGAGTGAAGTGGCTTGATTATCGGAGAAGATTCTTGTTTTTGCAGTTTTTATTGATCGGAATGATTCAAGATTAATTCCGATGAGGATGTGTGTAACCCGGTTTCCAATTCCACTTAAAACTTCTTATTACAAATGATATAAAAAAATAATAGCACCATTTCGACGTCCATAGAATGTTTTTTTAGTAACGTGGGTTAGCAAGCTAGTACAATTTTTAGCATTTTTAGCAAACTGATATGTGTTGATGAGTTGATATTACTTTGGCGCTTTGGGTCATATTGGGTCATATACCTCATACATTGCTGTCTCTGGCTATGAATCCTGTAGATATTTTGAAAGTTTAAGATTCCACTTTAACAGTTGCGATTAACAACGCTTTGTTTACGAGGTTGGCCCGGTATCCAGCAATATTCGAAAAAGTAGCAAGTGCCCCGAAATGTTTTCACATAATATAGAATTATTTACGGTTTTTCATGTGGTTTCTAACTATTAGTAACGTAGCTTTGTTGGAGAAATTTTGCATTTGATATTTTTTTTTCACATTGCGGTTCCGTAACTCTAAACAGGACGTTACCACCGGGTTTCTACCCTCTGGGCAATTCTGCCTTCACTGCCGGTCAATTTCCCTCCCCCGGCCAATGACATCTTAGCCCCCTTTCAACCACCACAACCGACATTACCTCTGGTCATTATCCTCCTTCCCGCCTTGAGATGCATTGCATAATTTATAGAAAACAATTTCATCCGATATAATAGTTTGAAAATTTTAGGGACTTAGGGACTAAACGGTTGATCCCAAGTACCAAATTATATAAAAATACGAAAATTATTGGGAAAATCAAATGATTAAATAATTTTCTGATACCATTCCTTCGGGAAAAATTATTAAACAAATTTATTTCGTGGAATACGAGAGTTTTAATGTCAAATCCCACAATAAACATAAATAACAAAACAAACACATAACAAAAAAATCGACAAAATTCTGAAAACTTGTAAAAGTTTGAAAAAAACTAGGTGACTGAACTTCTTAGAAAGTAATTATTTGTATTGGAAAATATATGTTCATATATATTTTTTGATGTTTATCACTTTTTTTTGTTTAATAACTGTGCAATCAGGGGCCAAAGCACTTCCAATTATTTCGCGATTCGCTTTTAACGACCCACGTTACGCAATAACAAAATCGAGGACTTACGGCATAGGTCCGAAAGGGAGCATGGTAATATGTTCATTTTCATCACCGATCATAATCCGTTAGTGAAAAATCCCTTTTGCATCCTGCACCTACCGGGAGTCAAACAGAGTACCTCCCACTCCAAACCAAATTTTTAACCACTATGCCGTTTTATACCATCATCTCACGAGAAAACCCATATCTCAGCTTCTTGTTAAAATGTCGTGAAACGGCTCCTGTTGTAGATAGAAGAAGGACCCAGCGTAACAATGCGAAATAACAAACGTATGTGAATTACCTAGAATATACACCGATTTTTAAAAAATAAGCGATCGGACCAACGCATAACAGATAACTTGAATTTATAGAGGTTTAACACAGGCTTACAAATTTTTTGCGACATATGAAGAAATAGTAAACTCTCTCATAATCCGCATTTGTAAACAATATTTTTTTCAATTTTTTTTGTCGATCATCGTGTGAGATCAAAACTCACGTAATCACGTAAACTCACGTAAGCCCGTTTATATACGGTGAGATTGTCCAACTGAAGAGGCCTTGCCAAGTTAATAGTTTTTCGAGGTAGTTTAGTTTTGATTATAAGTGAACGAATTCTAGCTTTATAGAATGTTTCATCGAGCACACCTGAATGTTAATCACGATCCTCTTTTATTTAGAGCAACTTGTGCCTGAATTCCTAGCGCAGTCCATGCAACTGCTTCGGCACAGGTAACTATTTTGGTCCGTTGATTGTTGAAAATTAATTACAATTTTATAAAGACTCAACAAACAGGGTACGCGTTTTGGGGCGGGGGGAGGTTATAGCATTGCTTTCCAATTTTTATAGGAGCAGATCATTTTGTTTGAAACTTATATCACAATCTATGTAACCAGGACTTTACGTAGCGTAAAACGCAGGTTTTACGTAGCGAATAGGATCCTCGTAGGTCGATACTTTGATTCTCAAATACCAAAAACTTTATTGCATCTCTTTGAAGGCTTCTATAACAGATTGTATGTTACTTGGATGTGAGTTTTCGTTATCTAAAATCGTCTTTCAATTCGACATCCACTGGCGACCGTGTAAACCATGAAAATATAAAATAGACTTAAGGCTTTCTTTTGCCGAATGAGTTTGGTTTCAGTGTAATCTTCATTCATCATCGTAAAAGTCGATTTGTTATTATCGGCAACTTTGTTACGATTGTATCGTCAACGTGCGAGTTAAGGTAAATAAATACCTGTTAACTATAATAAATATCTCGGTTGGAGGTTCGAATATCGACTAAACGGTGAAGTATAGTTGAGCAAATGGATTTTTATTAAATTTTCTTTGTTTTATTGACAGTCTAGTTGTGGTCGGAAAAGCCAGCGGTCTTATCAAAGTGAAACGATGAAATAATAGAAAAATAGAAATAAAAGTAATTTAACATTATTAAAATCTATTCGGAATGATTCGAAAGTAAAGTGCAAGATGTTTAAAGTCAATTTTTTCTTGTGAAACGATGCTTACCAGGCATAAACGAAACTGTTTTTTGCATCGCATAACTGGTAATTAAAAATGGACCCACTTCGATAAACTAAAAAGAAGAAATTAGGGGGTGACCTAGCCATGAAACCATTACTGGATGGCTGTCTACCGAACACAATTGACGAGCTTGAGCTAAGCAACCAAGGAAAAAATGCACCCACTGCTGCTTCAGACACGACAAAAGACCAGCACTTCACATCATATGAAGATACCAAAAATTGGGTTCATTCATGGATAGCCTCAAAAGATGAAGCATTTTTCCAACGTGGTATTCGTATGCGATCAGACAAACGGGAAAAATAGCAGCTATTGATGGACAATACTTTGAATAAAACATAACCTACCCATCTTTCACAATAAATGACTAATTTTTCTCAATAAATGCCCAAAAGCTCGATTAGGACGACGACTTTAGTCGTGCTACTGAAACATATACCTAAGTAAGTAACCTAAGTAAAAATAAAACAATGATTTTGTTTGTTTTATTATGAAAGTTTGTTGTATTTTCTAGTTATTTTCTATCGACTAAAACATAGTAAAAGTCACCATTACTGTTAATAACTGCCTGGCTCCTTTGGTCCATGCTATCAACCAATTTTTCTGCATACTGTAGTGATACATTTTTCCATGTCTTTCAGACCACTCGCGCTAGAGCGCTCAAACTTTTTATGTGGTACATTTTTAGCATAATCTTCATGAGACCTTAAGACGGTGAATCCAATGTTGTGATACCCTTTTTGAGTTTATATTTCGAACAGAGTAGGCTATGGTGTTTGTTTTAGAGCGCCCAAGAGGAATCAATAGAAAACCGATATAAGCCCCGTTCATATTTGTTCCTATAGTTTTAAGTACAGTTATGCCGTACACGCTATCGTTGAACATACTTGTATGTACAATATAAGAAAATTTAAAAATGTAGTTTCAATTTAAAACTCGGCTAAATTCAATCTTTTTTTTTTTACTAAATTGTATAACTTCGTAGTGTGCGTGGCAAAGCGTGTTCCACTCAAGCAAAATTTTAACTTTATTTGTAAATAAAACAAGCAAAATTTAATTAAATACAAATTCCGGGTACAATATAATTTAAAATAAACGTTCTAATTATTTAATGTTTAACTTAAAATTTTTAATTTTAATCGTCTTGGTAGCACACTGCAGTTAAAGGAATGGTTGCACGAAACGGAACACCCCACATAATATCCGAGTGTAATGGGTCAACCTGGTTTGGGTCGTTTGCCCGATTTTCAAAATCCTGAGATCAAAATTCCGGCTTTCAAAATCCTGACATTCAAAATCCCGACTTTCAAAGTCCCGACTTCAAAAAGACCGATTTTCTAAATGCAAATTTTCAAAAGCTTGATTATTTTTTTTTAAATCGGGCTATTTTTTAAAATATGAAAGCAAATATATTTTTAACTTAATTTTATGTAAGTAAAATTTTCTAAATGGTTAAAAAGGAATGATTCAAATGCACACAACATTTTTTCAAATTGCATATTTCGAAGCGAAATAGGTACAAAACGGCATTTTTCTTAAAGATAATTTTTGTTTATTTAGATTCTCTTCGGCATTTGATCTTAATCGAAGTTTCTTTTCATTGGGCTTTATCCTAAAATTTAATTCAAGAATCGTTGAAAAATTTCATTCAAGCCAAATTTCGTGTTCAGTTAATAGATAACCGTACCTTTTGGTAATATTCTAGAAACTAATTAAAGATAATTCATAATCCATTCAATTCTACCTTGTGCAGTTTTTAAAAATGCAAATTTTTACCTTGTGCCGTTTCGTACGTTATGCCGTTTAACCCTCATGTGAGTAAAGAAAAAATATCTTAATTTGGGTGATTAGAACCTACATGCATTTTGTAAGAAAACTTATTTTTTCCACGTTCGTCCAAGTTGTAACATTTCTCAATTTTAAATATGATCTACCAATTGAACTAGAAGTTCTCATACAATTTAAAGTTTTATTGAAAACAAAACATACAAAAATAGACGTCTAAAAGTGCAAAGGTACCCGGGTACCCACGTGACTCACATTAGGGTTAAAAAAAATGCTAAAATATTGCTTACAACATAGCGCTTAATTTTATTTATTTATTTTGAAACGTTATATCTAACCCAAACGTTCTTTTCAGGACGACCAAAAATATATTTTAAATATAAATATAAAAAATGTGTGCTTTTAACATTTACACAAATACAATTTTATTCTGCATCCAATTGGCTGAGGAATAGCCAAAAATAATTGAGCAGACCCAATTCTAAATTTCAAATTATATCCGATAACCCAAATTTAACCAGGATCGGCCAAAAAAGACCGAGCTTTCAATTAAAATGAAGATAAAAAGAGAAAATTTAATATTTAATATTTTAAAAAAAAATTTAACGTTTATCGGGATTTTTACGGTTTCAGCAAAATCGGGATTTAGCAAATCGAGATTTTGAAAATCGGGATTTTTAAAGTCGGGGTTTTGAATATCGGGATGTTAAAAGTGGTAATTTTGAAAGACGCGATTTTTCGCGATTTTAAAAATCAGGATTTTGAAAGTTGGGATTTTTTTGATGTTGATAATTCGGTATTTTTTTATTCTGGTTTTTGTACCGACGCTAGGTCAACCACGTGTGTGTGTGAAACATAGAAGTAACCAAGCTCGTTTTTGATCAATCTCGAGGAATACAACATTCATTTCTTCTCATATCCGCTCAATATTTGAGGTGGTTTCTTGATGGACAATATCACAATGAAACGTCTTATATTTTCTATGAAGTATTTCCGCAATACAATCTGCGAAGGGTATACTGTCCAGATGAAAATTCATGCTTTCACTTGTTGGTAGCACTGATACTAAATTATAATTCATTCAACCGAACTGATTTTCGATAATATGAGTGTGTATCGAATATGACCACTATAATCGACTTCATAAAATAAAGTAAAATGTAAAGCAATACTGTAATTTACAATTTCAGAGGTTAAATAACAAGTACGGCAATAGCACGATCAACTAGCACAAACTTTTTGAAAAAAAAATTTTAGGATAATACCAAATTTGGTCGAGTGATTTTTGAACAACATATTTTTACTCAAACTATTGGTTGACCATAGACTTCAGTATAAAGGAAGAAATTTTTCCACAATGCAATCTGTTGCATATTGTAAATGGTATGGTTAGTCTATCGTATACTTATACTAAAACTCATAAAAGCGATATAGAAAACGTTTAGAAAACACATTTTCTAAAAATAATAAAAAAATTACATATTTAATTCAAAACCCATATTGAAATCACAAACACAAAAAACCTTCGCCATATTTATATTTTAGCCATTGTCCTTTTGCTATTTTACGTCATCGCAACAATAGAGCCAGAAAAACGAATTATTGGAGTAGAAATAATTTAATTTATTACGCCTTACCAATAAATAACAATAAAATTATATAATCATAAATTTAAAAAAAAACAGGGAGAGCAATAGAACGAGAACAGAAGAAAAGTCGAAAATGAGTTTTCCATTTGCACTGCAAATTCTCTTATCATAATTAATTTTTATTATTACTTTATTCATTTATTTATACGAGTACATTACATATACATACGAGCAACATTTTCCAGCTACACACACCACAAAAATTTACTTGGATTTTCGTTCGTTTCGCAACATATAGACAAACAACAAGATAAGAAAATGATAAAAGATGGCTGTTGTTGTTGTTGATTTTATGTATCGGGTTTTTCAGAGTAACACAAAAGTACAAAACAGAGGAGTGACATTTTTTCAATAATTTTCCACTTATCAACATTTTTTTTTCAGCTTCGCATCTTTCTTCTTTCTTTTAACATTTTTGTTGAAAACTTTTCTTAACAAAAAGAAAGTCGCAAGGAAAATTGTTTGTATTATTGAACAACGAAAAATATGAAATAAGATTTTTTTTTTTTTTTTTTTGAGAAAATTGGAGGTAGAAAAAATTCGTTTTGAGATATATTTTATATTATTTTTTCGTGTTACATAAAATATATTTTAATATGTCAAATTTTTAAAATGTGGTTAAGTTCGTAGACAGACAATATTTATATGTATGAAAAATGGTTTTATATAAATTTTGGTTTGGATATAATTTATAAAAGTAGTTTTTTGCTGTTTTTGGTTAGAAAACTCAATTATAATATCAATATGAAAAATGATTTGTTGTTTAGATGATAAATGTAAATTTTCGGTCCACCTGTGTGCCTAGGCAGTGAATTCTATATTTCAACGAACTATTCGATTTATGTACCAATACATTATATAGATACGTTTTGCTGTAATAATCAAAAACCTGCACCTTCCAAATTATCTCGCCTCAATTAAACCGTTAAAAATTTATTACAATTTATTATGACAAATCCTAATTTTAATACAGTTATACCGCTTTCGTGAAACGAGTGGTCGGTTTACCTAATAATTGAAAATTGGATGGTTCTTGGACCAGAATTTATTACAATTTTTTTTAAAAGATTCCTAGCTTAATTACATTCATGATAAATAAATAAGTTACATTAGTTAAAATTAGTTCAAGGCCATCCCTATAATTTGCCTACGGGTAGATTTCATCCTCAAAACGTTTACTATCGTTAAACACTTATTAAAAGAAAACTACTAAAATATAAAAAAACATCCATAAAGTTGAATACAATTTTTTTGGGGTGAGAATTGAAAAATAGGCTATATACAACCACGATTAAAACAAAAACGTCAATTTAACTACTTTTAACAATTTATTACATCAGAGCGCATTTACCACCAGCCACCAGCTCCTGCGGATCAAATGTTACTCCATGGATCTTGGCTAAATCAACCTTACCAAAGTGGCTAATAAATTATTTTTATTGCACCAGATCGCCACCACATATTAGATCACGCATGTGTCTTTTTGCGTAATGTTAAGGAAAAATCATCCTTATGAAGATATGTAATAAAAAAAAATTGTGTCAGGTTAAACGAAATTGTCTTAGGCTTATTCGGTAGGTAATATATTGGTCGATTTAATCATATTTTATAATTTATCACACTAGACACAAAAACAAATTTATTACCCACCTGGGTGAGGTTCATTTGCCCTCCTAAAAACCCATAGAGTAACATTTGACCCATTAGCTAGTGGCGGTCTGGTTTTGTTTTATTCATGTTTGAAAACCCATTTTGTCAGTTTTCACCGCAAAAAACATTTTTATTCACCTCTATGCAACTGATTAACTATATTAAGTTTTAAAGAATTTTTTAGAACGTGTTTTATATTATAGTAGTTTTCTTTATTGATTTTAATAAGTGCTTAATGATAATAATCGTTTTGAGGGTAGAATTTACCATTAAGCAAATTACAGGATTGGTCTTGAACATGAAACATATTTACCTCTGCTTACGCAGAAGCAAAGAATTGCCTTGTAGATTTTTATCACCGTTTGTGTTTGCACCTCGTGCGGCTTAGATTTCCTCAGCTTAAGTAGGTAGGCGTACGTTAGTCGTGGGTGATGGGGTGCAGGAATGGTAATATAGATTTCTGAAGATTAGTTTAAACACGAGATCTTGGCAGGGCGTCCAAACACATTCAACAAAGATTGGGGAATTGGGCATACCGGACCCAATTTAGGGGTTTATTTACTCTGAATTTTGGGCTTCACCGTTATTCTAAATAAAGAAAACATAATAAGACAAAAATGACCATACTGAGAAAACGGGTAGTAAAACAGGTACTGCACACCCTTTCTGCGCCAACAACATTGGTAGTGATGAAATTTCTATAGTTATAGCATTCCTAATTTTAACTTGGTTGACGGCTGTAATAATAGGTACTCAGCCGGAGGTATTCTAGCATATGTGAGGTTAGGTTAAAGTTGCAATTTAGCATTAACATTAAAAACTGCTGATGTATTAAGGATTAATTTTGCAATCGATTCTGAGAGTTTTTGCGTTGTTGGAGTATATCGTCTTCATTCTAGTTCAGTGCTAGAATTTATTGAGAATTTACAGTCTATATAAGTCGTATTAAAACCAAAAATTTTATTTATCATTGGTGATTTAAATATTGATATTTCGGATTATGTGATTCACATAATCCGATAAATATCTTTAATTGATGTCTTCATTTGGATTGGTCTCTCTAATTCAAGATTTTACTAGAATTACTGATACTTCTTCGAGAACTAATGACCACATGTTTTTGAGATTAAATTACAATTCTAAGCTAATTGCGAATGCGGAAGTTTTAGATTATAAATTATCTGACCATCGTATGTTATCTCTTGAAATCACAAAGGATAACTTTAAGCGATTGAACGGTCAATTAATTTTTTTTATAAACGGAGGGTTGAACGTTCCAAGTTAAAAGAGGTCTTGAGTTTAGAGAATTGGATTTACGTGTTTACTGAACAAGATCCAAATTAAGCATTAAATAAATTTTTCGGCTAAACTAAAAACTAAAAAATCCGTTCATGGATTTCTTTTTGTTTGTCTAAAATGATTATTTTGTAAAATAAACTATTAAAGCCCATACAGAAGCAGCCCAGAAACATTAAATTGATTCAAAAGATACAGATCTCAAAGTATAAAATAAATTCAGCCATTTCGATAGAAAAGGAACTTTAGTATTGCAGACGTTTTAACAACTGTAAAAAAGACTTAAAAGCACAATGGCGTCTTATAAACGAATTATTAAACGGTAATAGACAAAAAGTCCCTATTACGTCCATAATGACCGAGAAAAATGAAGTTCTGGAAGAGGAACTAAAAATTGCAAACGAATTCAATAATTATTTTGTTAACGTCATTGAGGATCTTAAAGGTTGTATCGCGCGTAAAACTCCAACTGCATTAGAAGAGTCGCAGTATTTGTTCACTCCCGAACAAAAATCGTTTTGCTGTACTCCAGCTGATGACATTGAGATACACGATATTTTACTTCTTTAAACAATTCAATGGCGATAACATAAGCAATTCTGTGATCAAATTTGTTGGGCCGCTCGTTTCACCGTTCGTTCGTTTTATCTTTTATTTGTAATATTAGCGCATGTCAATCGGTGTTTGTCCTGAGGTTCTCAAGAAAGCTGTTGCAGTACCGCTCTATAAAAAACGTGCTTCCCTTAAAATTTGGAGAAAATAATCAAAAATTGTTTACTTTCATTTCTTACTAAATGCATTTTTTTTTCAAATAGTCAATTTGGTTTTAGGCAGGGTAAGAACTTGTAAAACGTGTTGTAGTGTCGCTGAATAATGATCAATCTGCTGCAGTAAGTTTTATAGATATTACTAAGGCGTTTGACACTGTGGATCATGGCTTATTATTATTAAAGTTAGGTAAAGCTGGAATTCGCGTAATTGCGAAGGACTTGTTTCGTTCTTATCTTTCAGATATACATCAAGGAGTCAAAATTTCGAGCTGTATTGGCGATTTTAGAAAAGTCAAGTGCGGAGTACCGCAAAGCTCAGTTTTAGGAATTTTCCAATTGAAATTAGAAGGCCATTCAGGTGGCTTTGCTGATAATGTGGGATTGGTTTATAGCTCCATGACTAGTGATGTTAATACTCAGAAAATTAATAATGACCTTCGCATTCTTAGACGCTAGTTCAACCTACGTTATATGTTCCTTGGCCATAAAACGAATATTATGAACATGAGAAGGGCTGGAATAGCACCAAACATAGATAATTTGGACGTTTATAGATGATCACCTTAAATACATTGTGATCTATCTTCTGAAAAATCACTTTGAGTATATAACTCAAAATTGTTTGGCAAGAGAGGTAATACAGTGCCAAAGAACGATTTACGCCACAACAAAATGTAGCAAATATAAAAAACGCACCCTAGCTGAGAATGCAAGGTGTATGCTCGTCAATGCTGGTCTAGAAAATAGATGTTATTTGCCAGGAAATGGTTATGATAAGTCACACCATTTGAAAACTGGTATCGCAAAAAACCAAGTAATTCACAGTTTGAGTAATCTAGTGTGAGTAGTGGCTACAACTGGATTTGAAGGCTTCAAACCCATTTTAGTTGAGTATGACGAGGAGTCGAAAGCGTTCAGATTTTATAATCAATAAAATGGGACGGATATTATCCACGAAAACTGGTGGTTGCTTCAGCCCAATTTAAACGGATAATTATTCAAAATTAAATTACCTTTCATTATTGGTACAATATTATATGAATTGAAACAGAAAAAATTTTGGTTTCAAACAAAAGTGCATTTGTCCGGGTAAAAAAAAAGCCGATTTCAATCGACGATTACACGAAAACTGGTAGTTGTTTCGGCCCAATTTAAACGGATAATTATTCAAAATTAAATTACCTTTCATTATTGGTACAATATTATATGAATTGAAACAGAAAAAATTTTGGTTTCAAACAAAAGTGCATTTGTCCGGGTAAAAAAAAAGCCGATTTCAATCGACGATTACACGAAAACTGGTAGTTGTTTCGGCCCAATTTAAACGGATAATTATTCAAAATTAAATTACCTTTCATTATTGGTACAATATTATATGAATTGAAACAGAAATAATTTTGGTTTCAAACAAAAGTGCATTTGTCCGGGTAAAAAAAAAGCCGATTACAATCGACGATTACACGAAAACTGGTGGTTGTTTCGGCCCAATTTAAACGGATAATTATTCAAAATTAAATTACCTTTCATTATTGGTACAATATTATATGAATTGAAACAGAAACAATTTTGGTTTCAAACAAAAGTGCATTTGTCCGGGTAAAAAAAAACCGATTTCAATCGACGAGTACACGAAAACTGGTGGTTGTTTCGGCCCAATTTAAACGGATAATTATTCAAAATTAAATTACCTTTCATTATTGGTACAATATTATATGAATTGAAACAGAAAAAATTTTGGTTTCAAACAAAAGTGCATTTGTCCGGGTAAAAAAAAGCCGATTTCAATCGACGATTACACGAAAACTGGTGGTTGTTTCGGCCCAATTTAAACGGATAATTATTCAAAATTAAATTACCTTTCATTATTGGTACAATATTATATGAATTGAAACAGAAAAAATTTTGGTTTCAAACAAAAGTGCATTTGTCCGGGTAAAAAAAAGCCGATTTCAATCGACGATTACACGAAAACTGGTCGTTGTTTCGGCCCAATTTAAACGGATAATTATTCAAAATTAAATTACCTTTCATTATTGGTACAATATTATATGAATTGAAACAGAAAAAATTTTGGTTTCAAACAAAAGTGCATTTGTCCGGGTAAAAAAAAGCC
Source organism: Nephrotoma flavescens (assembly GCA_932526605.1). Taxonomy (NCBI): domain Eukaryota; kingdom Metazoa; phylum Arthropoda; class Insecta; order Diptera; family Tipulidae; genus Nephrotoma; species Nephrotoma flavescens. The sequence goes on from OW052220.1 coordinate 313,280,601, forward strand.
GATTTCAATCGACGATTACACGAAAACTGGTGGTTGTTTCGGCCCAATTTAAACGGATAATTATTCAAAATTAAATTACCTTTCATTATTGGTACAATATTATATGAATTGAAACAGAAAAAATTTTGGTTTCAAACAAAAGTGCATTTGTCCGGGTAAAAAAAAAAAGTCGATTTCAATCGACGATTACACGAAAACTGGTGGTTGTTTTGGCCCAATTTAAACGGATAATTATTCAAAATTAAATTACCTTTCATTATTGGTACAATATTATATGAATTGAAACAGAAAAAGTTTTGGTTTCAAACAAAAGTGCATTTGTCCGGGTAAAAAAAAAAAGTCGATTTCAATCGACGATTACACGAAAACTGGTCGTTGTTTTGGCCCAATTTAAACGGATAATTATTCAAAATTAAATTACCTTTCATTATTGGTACAATATTATATGAATTGAAACAGAAAAAATTTTGGTTTCAAACAAAAGTGCATTTGTCCGGGTAAAAAAAACCGATTTCAATCGACGATTACACGAAAACTGGTCGTTGTTTCGGCCCAATTTAAACGGATAATTATTCAAAATTAAATTACCTTTCATTATTGGTACAATATTATATGAATTGAAACAGAAAAAATTTTGGTTTCAAACAAAAGTGCATTTGTCCGGGTAAAAAAAAGCCGATTTCAATCGACGATTACACGAAAACTGGTGGTTGTTTCGGCCCAATTTAAACGGATAATTATTCAAAATTAAATTACCTTTCATTATTGGTACAATATTATATGAATTGAAACAGAAAAAATTTTGGTTTCAAACAAAAGTGCATTTGTCCGGGTAAAAAAAAGCCGATTTCAATCGACGATTACACGAAAACTGGTGGTTGTTTTGGCCCAATTTAAACGGATAATTATTCAAAATTAAATTACCTTTCATTATTGGTACAATATTATATGAATTGAAACAGAAAAAATTTTGGTTTCAAACAAAAGTGCATTTGTCCGGGTAAAAAAAAGCCGATTTCAATCGACGATTACACGAAAACTGGTGGTTGTTTTGGCCCAATTTAAACGGATAATTATTCAAAATTAAATTACCTTTCATTATTGGTACAATATTATATGAATTGAAACAGAAACAATTTTGGTTTCAAACAAAAGTGCATTTGTCCGGGTAAAAAAAAGCCGATTTCAATCAACGATTACACGAAAACTGGTGGTTGTTTCGGCCCAATTTAAACGGATAATTATTCAAAATTAAATTACCTTTCATTATTGGTACAATATTATATGAATTGAAACAGAAAAAATTTTGGTTTCAAACAAAAGTGCATTTGTCCGGGTAAAAAAAAGCCGATTTCAATCGACGATTACACGAAAACTGGTCGTTGTTTCGGCCCAATTTAAACGGATAATTATTCAAAATTAAATTACCTTTCATTATTGGTACAATATTATATGAATTGAAACAGAAAAAATTTTGGTTTCAAACAAAAGTGCATTTGTCCGGGTAAAAAAAAGCCGATTTCAATCGACGATTACACGAAAACTGGTGGTTGTTTCGGCCCAATTTAAACGGATAATTATTCAAAATTAAATTACCTTTCATTATTGGTACAATATTATATGAATTGAAACAGAAAAAATTTTGGTTTCAAACAAAAGTGCATTTGTCCGGGTAAAAAAAAGCCGATTTCAATCAACGATTACACGAAAACTGGTGGTTGTTTCGGCCCAATTTAAACGGATAATTATTCAAAATTAAATTACCTTTCATTATTGGTACAATATTATATGAATTGAAACAGAAAAAATTTTGGTTTCAAACAAAAGTGCATTTGTCCGGGTAAAAAAAAAGCCGATTTCAATCGACGATTACACGAAAACTGGTGGTTGTTTCGGCCCAATTTAAACGGATAATTATTCAAAATTAAATTACCTTTCATTATTGGTACAATATTATATGAATTGAAACAGAAAAAATTTTGGTTTCAAACAAAAGTGCATTTGTCCGGGTAAAAAAAAAGCCGATTTCAATCGACGATTACACGAAAACTGGTCGTTGTTTCGGCCCAATTTAAACGGATAATTATTCAAAATTAAATTACCTTTCATTATTGGTACAATATTATATGAATTGAAACAGAAAAAATTTTGGTTTCAAACAAAAGTGCATTTGTCCGGGTAAAAAAAAGCCGATTTCAATCGACGATTACACGAAAACTGGTGGTTGTTTCGGCCCAATTTAAACGGATAATTATTCAAAATTAAATTACCTTTCATTATTGGTACAATATTATATGAATTGAAACAGAAAAAATTTTGGTTTCAAACAAAAGTGCATTTGTCCGGGTAAAAAAAAGCCGATTTCAATCGACGATTACACAAAAACTGGTCGTTGTTTCGGCCCAATTTAAACGGATAATTATTCAAAATTAAATTACCTTTCATTATTGGTACAATATTATATGAATTGAAACAGAAACAATTTTGGTTTCAAACAAAAGTGCATTTGTCCGGGTAAAAAAAAAGCCGATTTCAATCAACGATTACACGAAAACTGGTGGTTGTTTCGGCCCAGTTTAAACGGATAATTATTCAAAATTAAATTACCTTTCATTATTGGTACAATATTATATGAATTGAAACAGAAAAAATTTTGGTTTCAAACAAAAGTGCATTTGTCCGGGTAAAAAAAAAGCCGATTACAATCGACGATTACACGAAAACTGGTGGTTGTTTCGGCCCAATTTAAACGGATAATTATTCAAAATTAAATTACCTTTCATTATTGGTACAATATTATATGAATTGAAACAGAAAAAATTTTGGTTTCAAACAAAAGTGCATTTGTCCGGGTAAAAAAAAAAAGTCGATTTCAATCGACGATTACACGAAAACTGGTGGTTGTTTTGGCCCAATTTAAACGGATAATTATTCAAAATTAAATTACCTTTCATTATTGGTACAATATTATATGAATTGAAACAGAAAAAATTTTGGTTTCAAACAAAAGTGCATTTGTCCGGGTAAAAAAAAGCCGATTTCAATCGACGATTACACGAAAACTGGTGGTTGTTTTGGCCCAATTTAAACGGATAATTATTCAAAATTAAATTACCTTTCATTATTGGTACAATATTATATGAATTGAAACAGAAAAAATTTTGGTTTCAAACAAAAGTGCATTTGTCCGGGTAAAAAAAAAGCCGATTTCAATCGACGATTACACGAAAACTGGTGGTTGTTTCGGCCCAATTTAAACGGATAATTATTCAAAATTAAATTACCTTTCATTATTGGTACAATATTATATGAATTGAAACAGAAAAAATTTTGGTTTCAAACAAAAGTGCATTTGTCCGGGTAAAAAAAAAAAGTCGATTTCAATCGACGATTACACGAAAACTGGTGGTTGTTTTGGCCCAATTTAAACGGATAATTATTCAAAATTAAATTACCTTTCATTATTGGTACAATATTATATGAATTGAAACAGAAAAAATTTTGGTTTCAAACAAAAGTGCATTTGTCCGGGTAAAAAAAACCGATTTCAATCGACGATTACACGAAAACTGGTCGTTGTTTCGGCCCAATTTAAACGGATAATTATTCAAAATTAAATTACCTTTCATTATTGGTACAATATTATATGAATTGAAACAGAAAAAATTTTGGTTTCAAACAAAAGTGCATTTGTCCGGGTAAAAAAAAGCCGATTTCAATCGACGATTACACGAAAACTGGTGGTTGTTTCGGCCCAATTTAAACGGATAATTATTCAAAATTAAATTACCTTTCATTATTGGTACAATATTATATGAATTGAAACAGAAAAAATTTTGGTTTCAAACAAAAGTGCATTTGTCCGGGTAAAAAAAAGCCGATTTCAATCGACGATTACACGAAAACTGGTGGTTGTTTTGGCCCAATTTAAACGGATAATTATTCAAAATTAAATTACCTTTCATTATTGGTACAATATTATATGAATTGAAACAGAAAAAATTTTGGTTTCAAACAAAAGTGCATTTGTCCGGGTAAAAAAAAGCCGATTTCAATCGACGATTACACAAAAACTGGTGGTTGTTTCGGCCCAAATTAAACGGATAATTATTCAAAGTTACATTACCTTTCATTATTGGTACAATATTATATGAATTGTAACAGAAAAAATTTTGGTTTCAAACAAAAGTGCATTTGTCCGGGTAAAAAAAAAGCCGATTTCAATCGACGATTACACGAAAACTGGTGGTTGTTTCGGCCCAATTTAAACGGATAATTATTCAAAATTAAATTACCTTTACAGAAAAAATTTTGGTTTCAAACAAAAGTGCATTTGTCCGGGTAAAAAAAAAGCCGATTTCAATCGACGATTACACGAAAACTGGTGGTTGTTTCGGCCCAATTTAAACGGATAATTATTCAAAATTAAATTACCTTTCATTATTAGTACAATATTATATGAATTGAAACAGAAAAAATTTTGGTTTCAAACAAAAGTGCATTTGTCCGGGTAAAAAAAAGCCGATTTCAATCGACGATTACACGAAAACTGGTGGTTGTTTCGGCCCAATTTAAACGGATAATTATTCAAAATTAAATTACCTTTCATTATTGGTACAATATTATATGAATTGAAACAGAAAAAATTTTGGTTTCAAACAAAAGTGCATTTGTCCGGGTAAAAAAAAGCCGATTTCAATCGACGATTACACAAAAACTGGTCGTTGTTTCGGCCCAATTTAAACGGATAATTATTCAAAATTAAATTACCTTTCATTATTGGTACAATATTATATGAATTGAAACAGAAACAATTTTGGTTTCAAACAAAAGTGCATTTGTCCGGGTAAAAAAAAAGCCGATTTCAATCAACGATTACACGAAAACTGGTGGTTGTTTCGGCCCAGTTTAAACGGATAATTATTCAAAATTAAATTACCTTTCATTATTGGTACAATATTATATGAATTGAAACAGAAAAAATTTTGGTTTCAAACAAAAGTGCATTTGTCCGGGTAAAAAAAAAGCCGATTACAATCGACGATTACACGAAAACTGGTGGTTGTTTCGGCCCAAGGTTGTTTCGGCCCAATTTAAACGGATAATTATTCAAAATTAAATTACCTTTCATTATTGGTACAATATTATATGAATTGAAACAGAAAAAATTTTCGTTTCAAACAAAAGTGCATTTGTCCGGGTAAAAAAAAGCCGATTTCAATCGACGATTACACGAAAACTGGTGGTTGTTTCGGCCCAATTTAAACGGATAATTATTCAAAATTAAATTACCTTTCATTATTGGTACAATATTATATGAATTGAAACAGAAAAAATTTTGGTTTCAAACAAAAGTGCATTTGTCCGGGTAAAAAAAAGCCGATTTCAATCGACGATTACACGAAAACTGGTGGTTGTTTTGGCCCAATTTAAACGGTTAATTATTCAAAATTAAATTACCTTTCATTATTGGTACAATATTATATGAATTGAACCAGAAAAAATTTTGGTTTCAAACAAAAGTGCATTTGTCCGGGTAAAAAAAAGCCGATTTCAATCGACGATTACACGAAAACTGGTGGTTGTTTCGGCCCAATTTAAACGGATAATTATTCAAAATTAAATTACCTTTCATTATTGGTACAATATTATATGAATTGAAACAGAAACAATTTTGGTTTCAAACAAAAGTGCATTTGTCCGGGTAAAAAAAAGCCGATTTCAATCGACGATTACACGAAAACTGGTGGTTGTTTTGGCCCAATTTAAACGGTTAATTATTCAAAATTAAATTACCTTTCATTATTGGTACAATATTATATGAATTGAACCAGAAAAAATTTTGGTTTCAAACAAAAGTGCATTTGTCCGGGTAAAAAAAAGCCGATTTCAATCGACGATTACACGAAAACTGGTGGTTGTTTCGGCCCAATTTAAACGGATAATTATTCAAAATTAAATTACCTTTCATTATTGGTACAATATTATATGAATTGAAACAGAAACAATTTTGGTTTCAAACAAAAGTGCATTTGTCCGGGTAAAAAAAAACCGATTTCAATCGACGATTACACGAAAACTGGTCGTTGTTTCGGCCCCAATTTAAACGGATAATTATTCAAAATTAAATTACCTTTCATTATTGGTACAATATTATATGAATTGAAACAGAAAAAATTTTCGTTTCAAACAAAAGTGCATTTGTCCGGGTAAAAAAAAGCCGATTTCAATCGACGATTACACGAAAACTGGTGGTTGTTTCGGCCCAATTTAAACGGATAATTATTCAAAATTAAATTACCTTTCATTATTGGTACAATATTATATGAATTGAAACAGAAAAAATTTTGGTTTCAAACAAAAGTGCATTTGTCCGGGTAAAAAAAAGCCGATTTCAATCGACGATTACACGAAAACTGGTGGTTGTTTTGGCCCAATTTAAACGGTTAATTATTCAAAATTAAATTACCTTTCATTATTGGTACAATATTATATGAATTGAACCAGAAAAAATTTTGGTTTCAAACAAAAGTGCATTTGTCCGGGTAAAAAAAAGCCGATTTCAATCGACGATTACACGAAAACTGGTGGTTGTTTCGGCCCAATTTAAACGGATAATTATTCAAAATTAAATTACCTTTCATTATTGGTACAATATTATATGAATTGAAACAGAAACAATTTTGGTTTCAAACAAAAGTGCATTTGTCCGGGTAAAAAAAAACCGATTTCAATCGACGATTACACGAAAACTGGTCGTTGTTTCGGCCCAATTTAAACGGATAATTATTCAAAATTAAATTACCTTTCATTATTGGTACAATATTATATGAATTGAACCAGAAAAAATTTTGGTTTCAAACAAAAGTGCATTTGTCCGGGTAAAAAAAAGCCGATTTCAATCGACGATTACACGAAAACTGGTGGTTGTTTTGGCCCAATTTAAACGGTTAATTATTCAAAATTAAATTACCTTTCATTATTGGTACAATATTATATGAATTGAACCAGAAAAAATTTTGGTTTCAAACAAAAGTGCATTTGTCCGGGTAAAAAAAAGCCGATTTCAATCGACGATTACACGAAAACTGGTGGTTGTTTCGGCCCAATTTAAACGGATAATTATTCAAAATTAAATTACCTTTCATTATTGGTACAATATTATATGAATTGAAACAGAAAAAATTTTCGTTTCAAACAAAAGTGCATTTGTCCGGGTAAAAAAAAGCCGATTTCAATCGACGATTACACGAAAACTGGTGGTTGTTTTGGCCCAATTTAAACGGTTAATTATTCAAAATTAAATTACCTTTCATTATTGGTACAATATTATATGAATTGAAACAGAAAAAATTTTGGTTTCAAACAAAAGTGCATTTGTCCGGGTAAAAAAAAGCCGATTTCAATCGACGATTACACGAAAACTGGTGGTTGTTTTGGCCCAATTTAAACGGTTAATTATTCAAAATTAAATTACCTTTCATTATTGGTACAATATTATATGAATTGAACCAGAAAAAATTTTGGTTTCAAACAAAAGTGCATTTGTCCGGGTAAAAAAAAGCCGATTTCAATCGACGATTACACGAAAACTGGTGGTTGTTTCGGCCCAATTTAAACGGATAATTATTCAAAATTAAATTACCTTTCATTATTGGTACAATATTATATGAATTGAAACAGAAACAATTTTGGTTTCAAACAAAAGTGCATTTGTCCGGGTAAAAAAAAAACCGATTTCAATCGACGATTACACGAAAACTGGTCGTTGTTTCGGCCCAATTTAAACGGATAATTATTCAAAATTAAATTACCTTTCATTATTGGTACAATATTATATGAATTGAACCAGAAAAAATTTTGGTTTCAAACAAAAGTGCATTTGTCCGGGTAAAAAAAAGCCGATTTCAATCGACGATTACACGAAAACTGGTGGTTGTTTTGGCCCAATTTAAACGGTTAATTATTCAAAATTAAATTACCTTTCATTATTGGTACAATATTATATGAATTGAACCAGAAAAAATTTTGGTTTCAAACAAAAGTGCATTTGTCCGGGTAAAAAAAAGCCGATTTCAATCGACGATTACACGAAAACTGGTGGTTGTTTCGGCCCAATTTAAACGGATAATTATTCAAAATTAAATTACCTTTCATTATTGGTACAATATTATATGAATTGAAACAGAAACAATTTTGGTTTCAAACAAAAGTGCATTTGTCCGGGTAAAAAAAAGCCGATTTCAATCGACGATTACACGAAAACTGGTGGTTGTTTTGGCCCAATTTAAACGGTTAATTATTCAAAATTAAATTACCTTTCATTATTGGTACAATATTATATGAATTGAACCAGAAAAAATTTTGGTTTCAAACAAAAGTGCATTTGTCCGGGTAAAAAAAAGCCGATTTCAATCGACGATTACACGAAAACTGGTGGTTGTTTCGGCCCAATTTAAACGGATAATTATTCAAAATTAAATTACCTTTCATTATTGGTACAATATTATATGAATTGAAACAGAAACAATTTTGGTTTCAAACAAAAGTGCATTTGTCCGGGTAAAAAAAAGCCGATTTCAATCGACGATTACACGAAAACTGGTGGTTGTTTTGGCCCAATTTAAACGGTTAATTATTCAAAATTAAATTACCTTTCATTATTGGTACAATATTATATGAATTGAACCAGAAAAAATTTTGGTTTCAAACAAAAGTGCATTTGTCCGGGTAAAAAAAAGCCGATTTCAATCGACGATTACACGAAAACTGGTGGTTGTTTCGGCCCAATTTAAACGGATAATTATTCAAAATTAAATTACCTTTCATTATTGGTACAATATTATATGAATTGAAACAGAAAAAATTTTGGTTTCAAACAAAAGTGCATTTGTCCGGGTAAAAAAAAGCCGATTTCAATCGACGATTACACGAAAACTGGTGGTTGTTTCGGCCCAATTTAAACGGATAATTATTCAAAATTAAATTACCTTTCATTATTGGTACAATATTATATGAATTGAAACAGAAAAAATTTTCGTTTCAAACAAAAGTGCATTTGTCCGGGTAAAAAAAAGCCGATTTCAATCGACGATTACACGAAAACTGGTGGTTGTTTCGGCCCAATTTAAACGGATAATTATTCAAAATTAAATTACCTTTCATTATTGGTACAATATTATATGAATTGAAACAGAAAAAATTTTGGTTTCAAACAAAAGTGCATTTGTCCGGGTAAAAAAAAGCCGATTTCAATCGACGATTACACGAAAACTGGTGGTTGTTTTGGCCCAATTTAAACGGTTAATTATTCAAAATTAAATTACCTTTCATTATTGGTACAATATTATATGAATTGAACCAGAAAAAATTTTGGTTTCAAACAAAAGTGCATTTGTCCGGGTAAAAAAAAGCCGATTTCAATCGACGATTACACGAAAACTGGTGGTTGTTTCGGCCCAATTTAAACGGATAATTATTCAAAATTAAATTACCTTTCATTATTGGTACAATATTATATGAATTGAAACAGAAACAATTTTGGTTTCAAACAAAAGTGCATTTGTCCGGGTAAAAAAAAACCGATTTCAATCGACGATTACACGAAAACTGGTCGTTGTTTCGGCCCAATTTAAACGGATAATTATTCAAAATTAAATTACCTTTCATTATTGGTACAATATTATATGAATTGAAACAGAAAAAATTTTGGTTTCAAACAAAAGTGCATTTGTCCGGTAAAAAAAAGCCGATTTCAATCGACGATTACACGAAAACTGGTGGTTGTTTCGGCCCAATTTAAACGGATAATTATTCAAAATTAAATTACCTTTCATTATTGGTACAATATTATATGAATTGAAACAGAAAAAATTTTGGTTTCAAACAAAAGTGCATTTGTCCGGGTAAAAAAAAACCGATTTCAATCGACGATTACACGAAAACTGGTGGTTGTTTCGGCCCAATTTAAACGGATAATTATTCAAAATTAAATTACCTTTCATTATTGGTACAATATTATATGAATTGAAACAGAAACAATTTTGGTTTCAAACAAAAGTGCATTTGTCCGGGTAAAAAAAAAGCCGATTACAATCGACGATTACACGAAAACTGGTGGTTGTTTCGGCCCAATTTAAACGGATAATTATTCAAAATTAAATTACCTTTCATTATTGGTACAATATTATATGAATTGAAACAGAAAAAATTTTGGTTTCAAACAAAAGTGCATTTGTCCGGGTAAAAAAAAGCCGATTTCAATCGACGATTACACGAAAACTGGTGGTTGTTTCGGCCCAATTTAAACGGATAATTATTCAAAATTAAATTACCTTTCATTATTGGTACAATATTATATGAATTGAAACAGAAACAATTTTGGTTTCAAACAAAAGTGCATTTGTCCGGGTAAAAAAAAGCCGATTTCAATCGACGATTACACGAAAACTGGTCGTTGTTTCGGCCCAATTTAAACGGATAATTATTCAAAATTAAATTACCTTTCATTATTGGTACAATATTATATGAATTGAAACAGAAAAAATTTTGGTTTCAAACAAAAGTGCATTTGTCCGGGTAAAAAAAAAGCCGATTTCAATCGACGATTCCACGAAAACTGGTGGTTGTTTCGGCCCAATTTAAACGGATAATTATTCAAAATTAAATTACCTTTCATTATTGGTACAATATTATATGAATTGAAACAGAAAAAATTTTGGTTTCAAACAAAAGTGCATTTGTCCGGGTAAAAAAAAGCCGATTTCAATCGACGATTACACGAAAACTGGTCGTTGTTTCGGCCCAATTTAAACGGATAATTATTCAAAATTAAATTACCTTTCATTATTGGTACAATATTATATGAATTGAAACAGAAAAAATTTTGGTTTCAAACAAAAGTGCATTTGTCCGGGTAAAAAAAAGCCGATTTCATTTGACGATTACACGAAAACTGGTCGTTGTTTCGGCCCAATTTAAACGGATAATTATTCAAAATTAAATTACCTTTCATTATTGGTACAATATTATATGAATGGAAACAGAAACAATTTTGGTTTCAAACAAAAGTGCATTTGTCCGGGTAAAAAAAAAGCCGATTTCAATCGACGATTCCACGAAAACTGGTGGTTGTTTCGGCCCAATTTAAACGGATAATTATTCAAAATTAAATTACCTTTCATTATTGGTACAATATTATATGAATTGAAACAGAAAAAATTTTGGTTTCAAACAAAAGTGCATTTGTCCGGGTAAAAAAAAACCGATTTCAATCGACGATTACACGAAAACTGGTGGTTGTTTTGGCCCAATTTAAACGGATAATTATTCAAAATTAAATTACCTTTCATTATTGGTACAATATTATATGAATTGAAACAGAAACAATTTTGGTTTCAAACAAAAGTGCATTTGTCCGGGTAAAAAAAAGCCGATTTCATTTGACGATTACACGAAAACTGGTCGTTGTTTCGGCCCAATTTAAACGGATAATTATTCAAAATTAAATTACCTTTCATTATTGGTACAATATTATATGAATTGAAACAGAAACAATTTTGGTTTCAAACAAAAGTGCATTTGTCCGGGTAAAAAAAGCCGATTTCAATCGACGATTACACGAAAACTGGTGGTTGTTTCGGCCCAATTTAAACGGATAATTATTCAAAATTAAATTACCTTTCATTATTGGTACAATATTATATGAATTGAAACAGAAAAAATTTTGGTTTCAAACAAAAGTGCATTTGTCCGGGTAAAAAAAAGCCGATTTCATTTGACGATTACACGAAAACTGGTCGTTGTTTCGGCCCAATTTAAACGGATAATTATTCAAAATTAAATTACCTTTCATTATTGGTACAATATTATATGAATTGAAACAGAAAAAATTTTGGTTTCAAACAAAAGTGCATTTGTCCGGGTAAAAAAAAACCGATTTCAATCGACGATTACACGAAAACTGGTCGTTGTTTCGGCCCAATTTAAACGGATAATTATTCAAAATTAAATTACCTTTCATTATTGGTACAATATTATATGAATTGAAACAGAAAAAATTTTGGTTTCAAACAAAAGTGCATTTGTCCGGGTAAAAAAAAGCCGATTTCATTTGACGATTACACGAAAACTGGTCGTTGTTTCGGCCCAATTTAAACGGATAATTATTCAAAATTAAATTACCTTTCATTATTGGTACAATATTATATGAATGGAAACAGAAACAATTTTGGTTTCAAACAAAAGTGCATTTGTCCGGGTAAAAAAAAAGCCGATTTCAATCGACGATTACACGAAAACTGGTGGTTGTTTCGGCCCAATTTAAACGGATAATTATTCAAAATTAAATTACCTTTCATTATTGGTACAATATTATATGAATTGAAACAGAAAAAATTTTGGTTTCAAACAAAAGTGCATTTGTCCGGGTAAAAAAAAACCGATTTCAATCGACGATTACACGAAAACTGGTGGTTGTTTTGGCCCAATTTAAACGGATAATTATTCAAAATTAAATTACCTTTCATTATTGGTACAATATTATATGAATGGAAACAGAAACAATTTTGGTTTCAAACAAAAGTGCATTTGTCCGGGTAAAAAAAAAGCCGATTTCAATCGACGATTACACGAAAACTGGTGGTTGTTTCGGCCCAATTTAAACGGATAATTATTCAAAATTAAATTACCTTTCATTATTGGTACAATATTATATGAATTGAAACAGAAAAAATTTTGGTTTCAAACAAAAGTGCATTTGTCCGGGTAAAAAAAAACCGATTTCAATCGACGATTACACGAAAACTGGTGGTTGTTTCGGCCCAATTTAAACGGATAATTATTCAAAATTAAATTACCTTTCATTATTGGTACAATATTATATGAATTGAAACAGAAAAAATTTTGGTTTCAAACAAAAGTGCATTTGTCCGGGTAAAAAAAAGCCGATTTCATTTGACGATTACACGAAAACTGGTCGTTGTTTCGGCCCAATTTAAACGGATAATTATTCAAAATTAAATTACCTTTCATTATTGGTACAATATTATATGAATGGAAACAGAAACAATTTTGGTTTCAAACAAAAGTGCATTTGTCCGGGTAAAAAAAAAGCCGATTTCAATCGACGATTACACGAAAACTGGTGGTTGTTTCGGCCCAATTTAAACGGATAATTATTCAAAATTAAATTACCTTTCATTATTGGTACAATATTATATGAATTGAAACAGAAAAAATTTTGGTTTCAAACAAAAGTGCATTTGTCCGGGTAAAAAAAAACCGATTTCAATCGACGATTACACGAAAACTGGTCGTTGTTTCGGCCCAATTTAAACGGATAATTATTCAAAATTAAATTACCTTTCATTATTGGTACAATATTATATGAATTGAAACAGAAAAAATTTTGGTTTCAAACAAAAGTGCATTTGTCCGGGTAAAAAAAAGCCGATTTCATTTGACGATTACACGAAAACTGGTCGTTGTTTCGGCCCAATTTAAACGGATAATTATTCAAAATTAAATTACCTTTCATTATTGGTACAATATTATATGAATGGAAACAGAAACAATTTTGGTTTCAAACAAAAGTGCATTTGTCCGGGTAAAAAAAAAGCCGATTTCAATCGACGATTACACGAAAACTGGTGGTTGTTTCGGCCCAATTTAAACGGATAATTATTCAAAATTAAATTACCTTTCATTATTGGTACAATATTATATGAATTGAAACAGAAAAAATTTTGGTTTCAAACAAAAGTGCATTTGTCCGGGTAAAAAAAAACCGATTTCAATCGACGATTACACGAAAACTGGTGGTTGTTTTGGCCCAATTTAAACGGATAATTATTCAAAATTAAATTACCTTTCATTATTGGTACAATATTATATGAATTGAAACAGAAACAATTTTGGTTTCAAACAAAAGTGCATTTGTCCGGGTAAAAAAAAGCCGATTTCATTTGACGATTACACGAAAACTGGTCGTTGTTTCGGCCCAATTTAAACGGATAATTATTCAAAATTAAATTACCTTTCATTATTGGTACAATATTATATGAATTGAAACAGAAACAATTTTGGTTTCAAACAAAAGTGCATTTGTCCGGGTAAAAAAAGCCGATTTCAATCGACGATTACACGAAAACTGGTGGTTGTTTCGGCCCAATTTAAACGGATAATTATTCAAAATTAAATTACCTTTCATTATTGGTACAATATTATATGAATTGAAACAGAAAAAATTTTGGTTTCAAACAAAAGTGCATTTGTTCGGGTAAAAAAAAGCCGATTTCATTTGACGATTACACGAAAACTGGTCGTTGTTTCGGCCCAATTTAAACGGATAATTATTCAAAATTAAATTACCTTTCATTATTGGTACAATATTATATGAATTGAAACAGAAAAAATTTTGGTTTCAAACAAAAGTGCATTTGTCCGGGTAAAAAAAAAGCCGATTTCAATCGACGATTACACGAAAACTGGTGGTTGTTTCGGCCCAATTTAAACGGATAATTATTCAAAATTAAATTACCTTTCATTATTGGTACAATATTATATGAATTGAACCAGAAACAATTTTGGTTTCAAACAAAAGTGCATTTGTCCGGGTAAAAAAAAGCCGATTTCAATCGACGATTACACGAAAACTGGTGGTTGTTTCGGCCCAATTTAAACGGATAATTATTCAAAATTAAATTACCTTTCATTATTGGTACAATATTATATGAATTGAAACAGAAAAAGTTTTGGTTTCAAACAAAAGTGCATTTGTCCGGGTAAAAAAAACCGATTTCAATCGACGATTACACGAAAACTGGTGGTTGTTTCGGCCCAATTTAAACGGATAATTATTCAAAATTAAATTACCTTTCATTATTGGTACAATATTATATGAATTGAAACAGAAACAATTTTGGTTTCAAACAAAAGTGCATTTGTCCGGGTAAAAAAAAAGCCGATTACAATCGACGATTACACGAAAACTGGTGGTTGTTTCGGCCCAATTTAAACGGATAATTATTCAAAATTAAATTACCTTTCATTATTGGTACAATATTATATGAATTGAAACAGAAAAAATTTTGGTTTCAAACAAAAGTGCATTTGTCCGGGTAAAAAAAAGCCGATTTCAATCGACGATTACACGAAAACTGGTGGTTGTTTCGGCCCAATTTAAACGGATAATTATTCAAAATTAAATTACCTTTCATTATTGGTACAATATTATATGAATTGAAACAGAAACAATTTTGGTTTCAAACAAAAGTGCATTTGTCCGGGTAAAAAAAAGCCGATTTCAATCGACGGTTACACGAAAACTGGTGGTTGTTTCGGCCCAATTTAAACGGATAATTATTCAAAATTAAATTACCTTTCATTATTGGTACAATATTATATGAATTGAAACAGAAACAATTTTGGTTTCAAACAAAAGTGCATTTGTCCGGGTAAAAAAAAGCCGATTTCAATCGACGATTACACGAAAACTGGTCGTTGTTTCGGCCCAATTTAAACGGATAATTATTCAAAATTAAATTACCTTTCATTATTGGTACAATATTATATGAATTGAAACAGAAAAAATTTTGGTTTCAAACAAAAGTGCATTTGTCCGGGTAAAAAAAAAGCCGATTTCAATCGACGATTCCACGAAAACTGGTGGTTGTTTCGGCCCAATTTAAACGGATAATTATTCAAAATTAAATTACCTTTCATTATTGGTACAATATTATATGAATTGAAACAGAAAAAATTTTGGTTTCAAACAAAAGTGCATTTGTCCGGGTAAAAAAAAAGCCGATTTCAATCGACGATTACACGAAAACTGGTGGTTGTTTCGGCCCAATTTAAACGGATAATTATTCAAAATTAAATTACCTTTCATTATTGGTACAATATTATATGAATTGAAACAGAAAAAATTTTGGTTTCAAACAAAAGTGCATTTGTCCGGGTAAAAAAAAGCCGATTTCATTTGACGATTACACGAAAACTGGTCGTTGTTTCGGCCCAATTTAAACGGATAATTATTCAAAATTAAATTACCTTTCATTATTGGTACAATATTATATGAATGGAAACAGAAACAATTTTGGTTTCAAACAAAAGTGCATTTGTCCGGGTAAAAAAAAAGCCGATTTCAATCGACGATTACACGAAAACTGGTGGTTGTTTCGGCCCAATTTAAACGGATAATTATTCAAAATTAAATTACCTTTCATTATTGGTACAATATTATATGAATTGAAACAGAAAAAATTTTGGTTTCAAACAAAAGTGCATTTGTCCGGGTAAAAAAAAACCGATTTCAATCGACGATTACACGAAAACTGGTGGTTGTTTCGGCCCAATTTAAACGGATAATTATTCAAAATTAAATTACCTTTCATTATTGGTACAATATTATATGAATTGAAACAGAAAAAATTTTGGTTTCAAACAAAAGTGCATTTGTCCGGGTAAAAAAAAGCCGATTTCATTTGACGATTACACGAAAACTGGTCGTTGTTTCGGCCCAATTTAAACGGATAATTATTCAAAATTAAATTACCTTTCATTATTGGTACAATATTATATGAATTGAACCAGAAACAATTTTGGTTTCAAACAAAAGTGCATTTGTCCGGGTAAAAAAAAGCCGATTTCATTTGACGATTACACGAAAACTGGTCGTTGTTTCGGCCCAATTTAAACGGATAATTATTCAAAATTAAATTACCTTTCATTATTGGTACAATATTATATGAATTGAAACAGAAACAATTTTGGTTTCAAACAAAAGTGCATTTGTCCGGGTAAAAAAAGCCGATTTCAATCGACGATTACACGAAAACTGGTGGTTGTTTCGGCCCAATTTAAACGGATAATTATTCAAAATTAAATTACCTTTCATTATTGGTACAATATTATATGAATTGAAACAGAAAAAATTTTGGTTTCAAACAAAAGTGCATTTGTCCGGGTAAAAAAAAGCCGATTTCATTTGACGATTACACGAAAACTGGTCGTTGTTTCGGCCCAATTTAAACGGATAATTATTCAAAATTAAATTACCTTTCATTATTGGTACAATATTATATGAATTGAAAACAGAAACAATTTTGGTTTCAAACAAAAGTGCATTTGTCCGGGTAAAAAAAGCCGATTTCAATCGACGATTACACGAAAACTGGTGGTTGTTTCGGCCCAATTTAAACGGATAATTATTCAAAATTAAATTACCTTTCATTATTGGTACAATATTATATGAATTGAAACAGAAAAAATTTTGGTTTCAAACAAAAGTGCATTTGTCCGGGTAAAAAAAAAGCCGATTTCAATCGACGATTACACGAAAACTGGTGGTTGTTTCGGCCCAATTTAAACGGATAATTATTCAAAATTAAATTACCTTTCATTATTGGTACAATATTATATGAATTGAACCAGAAACAATTTTGGTTTCAAACAAAAGTGCATTTGTCCGGGTAAAAAAAAGCCGATTTCAATCGACGATTACACGAAAACTGGTGGTTGTTTCGGCCCAATTTAAACGGATAATTATTCAAAATTAAATTACCTTTCATTATTGGTACAATATTATATGAATTGAAACAGAAAAAATTTTGGTTTCAAACAAAAGTGCATTTGTCCGGGTAAAAAAAAGCCGATTTCAATCGACGATTACACGAAAACTGGTGGTTGTTTCGGCCCAATTTAAACGGATAATTATTCAAAATTAAATTACCTTTCATTATTGGTACAATATTATATGAATTGAACCAGAAAAAATTTTTGGTTTCAAACAAAAGTGCATTTGTCCGGGTAAAAAAAAGCCGATTTCAATCGACGATTACACGAAAACTGGTCGTTGTTTCGGCCCAATTTAAACGGATAATTATTCAAAATTAAATTACCTTTCATTATTGGTACAATATTATATGAATTGAAACAGAAAAAATTTTGGTTTCAAACAAAAGTGCATTTGTCCGGGTAAAAAAAAGCCGATTTCAATCGACGATTACACGAAAACTGGTGGTTGTTTCGGCCCAATTTAAACGGATAATTATTCAAAATTAAATTACCTTTCATTATTGGTACAATATTATATGAATTGAAACAGAAAAAATTTTGGTTTCAAACAAAAGTGCATTTGTCCGGGTAAAAAAAAGCCGATTTCAATCGACGGTTTCAAAACTGGTGGTTGTTTCGGCCCAATTTAAACGGATAATTATTCAAAATTAAATTACCTTTCATTATTGGTACAATATTATATGAATTGAAACAGAAAAAAATTTTGGTTTCAAACAAAAGTGCATTTCAAACAAAAGTGCATTTGTCCGGGTAAAAAAAAAGCCGATTTCAATCGACGATTACACGAAAACTGGTGGTTGTTTCGGCCCAATTTAAACGGATAATTATTCAAAATTAAATTACCTTTCATTATTGGTACAATATTATATGAATTGAAACAGAAAAAAATTTGGTTTCAAACAAAAGTTCATTTGTTCGGGTAAAAAAAAAGCCGATTTCAATCGACGATTACACGAAAACTGGTGGTTGTTTCGGCCCAATTTAAACGGATAATTATTCAAAATTAAATTACCTTTCATTATTGGTACAATATTATATGAATTGAAACAGAAAAAATTTTGGTTTCAAACAAAAGTGCATTTGTCCGGGTAAAAAAAAGTCGATTTCAATCGACGATTACACGAAAACTGGTCGTTGTTTTGGCCCAATTTAAACGGATAATTATTGAAAATTAAATTACCTTTCATTATTGGTACAATATTATATGAATTGAAACAGAAAAAAATTTGGTTTCAAACAAAAGTGCATTTGTCCGGGTAAAAAAAAAAGCCGATTTCAATCGACGATTACACGAAAACTGGTGGTTGTTTCGGCCCAATTTAAACGGATAATTATTCAAAATTAAATTACCTTTCATTATTGGTACAATATTATATGAATTGAAACAGAAAAAATTTTGGTTTCAAACAAAAGTGCATTTGTCCGGGTAAAAAAAAAGTCGATTTCAATCGACGATTACACGAAAACTGGTGGTTGTTTTGGCCCAATTTAAACGGATAATTATTCAAAATTAAATTACCTTTCATTATTGGTACAATATTATATGAATTGAAACAGAAAAAAATTTGGTTTCAAACAAAAGTGCATTTGTCCGGGTAAAAAAAGCCGATTTCAATCGACGATTACACGAAAACTGGTGGTTGTTTCGGCCCAATTTAAACGGATAATTATTCAAAATTAAATTACCTTTCATTATTGGTACAATATTATATGAATTGAAACAGAAAAAATTTTGGTTTCAAACAAAAGTGCATTTGTCCGGGTAAAAAAAAGTCGATTTCAATCGACGATTACACGAAAACTGGTGGTTGTTTCGGCCCAATTTAAACGGATAATTATTCAAAATTAAATTACCTTTCATTATTGGTACAATATTATATGAATTGAAACAGAAAAAAATTTGGTTTCAAACAAAAGTGCATTTGTCCGGGTAAAAAAAAAGCCGATTTCAATCGACGATTACACGAAAACTGGTGGTTGTTTCGGCCCAATTTAAACGGATAATTATTCAAAATTAAATTACCTTTCATTATTGGTACAATATTATATGAATTGAAACAGAAAAAATTTTGGTTTCAAACAAAAGTGCATTTGTCCGGGTAAAAAAAAGTCGATTTCAATCGACGATTACACGAAAACTGGTGGTTGTTTCGGCCCAATTTAAACGGATAATTATTCAAAATTAAATTACCTTTCATTATTGGTACAATATTATATGAATTGAAACAGAAAAAATTTTGGTTTCAAACAAAAGTGCATTTGTCCGGGTAAAAAAAAGTCGATTTCAATCGACGATTACACGAAAAC
Organism: Nephrotoma flavescens; assembly: GCA_932526605.1. NCBI lineage: Eukaryota > Metazoa > Arthropoda > Insecta > Diptera > Tipulidae > Nephrotoma > Nephrotoma flavescens. Next base: position 313,300,488 of record OW052220.1, read on the forward strand.
TGGTGGTTGTTTTGGCCCAATTTAAACGGATAATTATTCAAAATTAAATTACCTTTCATTATTGGTACAATATTATATGAATTGAAACAGAAAAAATTTTGGTTTCAAACAAAAGTGCATTTGTCCGGGTAAAAAAAAAGTCGATTTCAATCGACGATTACACGAAAACTGGTGGTTGTTTCGGCCCAATTTAAACGGATAATTATTCAAAATTAAATTACCTTTCATTATTGGTACAATATTATATGAATTGAAACAGAAAAAAAATTGGTTTCAAACAAAAGTGCATTTTTCCGGGTAAAAAAAAGCCGATTTCAATCGACGATTACACGAAAACTGGTCGTTGTTTCGGCCCAATTTAAACGGATAATTATTCAAAATTAAATAACCTTTCATTATTGGTACAATATTATATGAATTGAAACAGAAAAAATTTTGGTTTCAAACAAAAGTGCATTTGTCCGGGTAAAAAAAAGCCGATTTCAATCGACGATTACACGAAAACTGGTCGTTGTTTCGGCCCAATTTAAACGGATAATTATTCAAAATTAAATTACCTTTCATTATTGGTACAATATTATATGAATTGAAACAGAAAAAATTTTGGTTTCAAACAAAAGTGCATTTGTCCGGGTAAAAAAAAAGCCGATTTCAATCGACGATTACACGAAAACTGGTGGTTGTTTCGGCCCAATTTAAACGGATAATTATTCAAAATTAAATTACCTTTCATTATTGGTACAATATTATATGAATTGAAACAGAAAAAAATTTGGTTTCAAACAAAAGTGCATTTGTTCGGGTAAAAAAAAAGCCGATTTCAACCGACGATTACACGAAAACTGGTGGTTGTTTCGGCCCAATTTAAACGGATAATTATTCAAAATTAAATTACCTTTCATTATTGGTACAATATTATATGAATTGAAACAGAAAAAATTTTGGTTTCAAACAAAAGTGCATTTGTAAGGCAATTGTAGCCTTTGACTTTCGAGTCAAACGGTTGATAATTTTTTCGATTTTTTTTTTGCGGTTTTTAAATTTAAATTTTTATAAATCATAAATTATTTTATAATAATAATGCAAATCTTACCTGATTGCAAAAGCGAATATATTGTGTGCTTTCGCGTACGAACGTGTCGTGTGTGTCGTGATTAATATATATATAAAAAAATCGTGTTGTAGAAATTCGTGTAATTTCAAAATGGCTCGGTTTCCAGAATTCGGTCAACCTAAAGCACCTGATAAAACGGATAGGAGTACAACGGGTTCAGCTGCTGAAGGAAAAAGTGAGGATAAAACCGATTCTGGTGATAAATATGAGTCAATAAAGGAAACGGATTTTTCATCTACCACTACCACATCAACGACAAGGCGATATATTTTTTTTAATTATTAGTATTGCATCCAGTGGGTGGTATTTAATAATAATTATTAATTTTAATTTTTTAGTATTTTAGATCTTTCTTTTAGATTTTATTAAAATAGGTATTAACGAAAATTCAAAAAGATAAGTTTGCAGAGTTAAATAACTATTTTTAATTTTCAGATGACTGGAAGTTTTTCAGTTACATGATTAATAATTATTCCGTAGTTAGAATTGTGTCATTGTGTTACTAACTATCGACTACTTAGGTGTCTGTAACCGGGTCGAATCTATCCTTACTAACATAACCTTTCCTATCCCACCTATTTTGTTATGTGTAATACAGGTGTACGGTGGGCCCCGGCCATATCTGGGATTACTTGTCAAATGACTTGGCTGTACATCTCAATCAAAATCAATAAAATGGGACGGAAATTATCAGCTGTGAAGCACAATTTGGAGAAAAACTCGTGAAGAAGAGAACGTGTTGGAAACAACCCAAAGTGAAAGCGAAAATAATGATGCGTAAATTATATTTTAATGGTATCAAAAATTCTGCTGCGGAAGAACCATACCGAATGGATGCTGAAAATCAACATAAAATCCAACTGATGGACTAATTGAATTGAAAAAATAAAAATATTAGACGAAAAAGGCTCATTGAAGAGATCTACAAATTTGAGACAAGCTCATAAAGACATGCTTTCAGTCACAGAAAATACGAAATGAAATTTACATTTTTATAACACAATGGCTTTCTTAAAATGGGAAGTATGAGAGGAAATATTCATGAGGCAGCCACCAAGATTTGTTATTGATGGCAAGGGAGACTATGTGTGTTTTCTCATAAGTAGTCAATATGGCTTAAAGTAATCTGCAATGTTTCGTAGTGATTCATCAGATCTAGTATTGGTTGATGCCAAGTTTATTTAGAACAAAAATGATCCGTGCTTGTCCATATTGAATCAAGGTGAAAATATATGTTACGCTTTAGTATTATGTTGACGATGTGATTGTTTACAGGATGCAGGATGCAAAAGGGATTTTCCATTCAGTTTCTAATGTTTCCAATATATTTAGTAGTTCAGTAAACGCTCTGCTAATGCGTGTTCTTAATTATTTGAAAGTAACATCAGGATTAAAATTAGGCTGAATGCCGGACAGATCAAATGTCGCACAGTGGATATATATTTTATGTGTTTGGAGCAATGAAAAAATGCAGCTCAAGGCACTCATTTATCTCTCCGAGTGAAACCTACAGATGTTTTAAAAACAGTATTCGCAAGAAAGGAGCTAAAAACTTTAAAAGATTCAATTCTAAAGCAAGCGCTAACTACGTGAGGAGAGCCTGCAAAACCTAGAAATAAATGAAAAAAAATGGCGCGTTAAACTTACGATATTGGCGCGTTAAACTTATGCTAAGGTTACCACACCCGAGATTGTTGGCAACGATGGTTTTACGAGACAGCCTTATTCCTGAGAAACTCAACATAAAAACTGGTGAGAGAAACGAAAAACAATAAAAAGGTTGAATAAACAAAAGCCAAAAGCTAAGGTTCAATCCAACACAAAAATATGGAAATCTGCGTATAGCGAGTGCACGGCCATAAAAAAGGAGTGACGAATTGTCTTACCTAAAAGATGAAAGATCTTTAGGGGTATAGTTCAGCAGAAAATTCCAGTTCGTTTGTTGAAGTCGAGTCTGGTAATGGAGTTGGTCGTTAAACAGAGATAGATCTATGGCATTGGACTTGAGATGGAAGCATACCGAAATGTGACGAGGCAAAGATAATTGTAATTTAAGACAGTTGTTATTTTAATGGGGGCGAAGTCCGAGATTCATACCTCCTCGCGGTGCTCTCTGGGTAACGGTAAATGAATCAGGCGGTGTAGTGGAGACGAGCAGCTAAATCCTGTTTATAGTCATGGACACTACATGTCAGGGCGAGCCATTGGCGCCTCAAAACCAATGCCAAACCAGCGTCTGTTTTCCAGGTTAGGAGCGGCTGAAGCGGGCGTCTGTCTTGTATCAAGCGGCTCGCTATATAAATGTGTTCAAGGTAGGACTGGATGCCTCAAAATTCTCACCAGTACGTGACCCACACACGTAACAAGCGGGTTGAGCGGAAGGCCAACAACCTCCCCTCATAAAAACTCACCAAGTTATGAACCCTAAACAAAGGCCTCGGATAACCATATCGGATTCATTACAAACTCGACCTCGGAAATTGTACACGGACAACGCTTTAAAAATGGGAACATGGAACGTGCTTAGCCTCTTAAGACCTGGAGATCTCCAGAACCTATCGAACCAAGCAAAGAGTTACACATTAGACGTACTTGCACTACAAGAGCTTAGATGGTCTGGGAGTGGGATCCATGACACCACCAATGGTTACACTCTTCATTACAGCGGCCATCAGAACGGAGGAGAATTTGGAGTTGGCTTCCTCATCCATCGGCGCGTGAAGCATCATATCATCGATTTCCGCCCTATCAACATGCGGATATGCACGGTCAGACTTCGCACTAGGAAATTTAACATCACGATCGTCAATGTGCATGCACCCACCGAAGATAAATCAGATGACATCAAAGATCTTTTCTTTGTCGAACTGGAGGAAGTTATCAATAACATACCGCACCACGACATCAAAATCATCGTGGGCGACTTTAATGCAAAAATCGGAAGGAGTGCAGAAGATACATCGCACATCGGTCCTAACAGCCTGCACCTAACTAGTAATAACAACGGCCAACGAGTCACCGACCTGGCAATAACGTACAACTTAGTTGTATCAAGTACGTTTTTCCCACATAAGAGAATCCACAAAGTAACGTGGAGATCGAATGATGGGAGAACGGAAAATCAAATCGATCACGTCATGGTGTCTAAGAGGTACTCCACCAGCATATCTGACGTTAGATCTTACAGGGGTGCAGACATGGACAGCGATCATATGCTTGTCATATTTAAATATAAGTGCAAACTGTCATCTACGTTTAACAGACAAGCACAAAAGACCGTTCGATGGAATATCAATGCTCTAAAAGACCAAGCGTCATTGCAGAGTTACCAATCAGCTGTCACTAACTATTTAGAGCGGCCCAGCAACAACGAAGAAGCTCCCTCTAACATCGAGGAGCAGTGGCACGCTATACAGTCAGCCATAACCACCGCGGCGCAAAATACCATCGGAAGAAGACCTCCGAGAGCCCGCAATGATTGGTTCGATGACCAATGCCGTAGGGTCGTCGAAAATAAACGAACGCTTCGTGAAAAATGGTTGGCTCGCAACACTAGAAGCACTCTAGCAGAATATCTCCGCGCTAGGAAAGCCACGACTAAATACCTTCGACAAAAAAAGCGCGAACATATGAGGTTATGCATCGAAAACATCAGCTTCCAAGCGGAACTAGGAAACTCAAGGGACTGTTTTGCCAACGCCAGGAATCTCACTAAAGACTTCCACCCAAGAAGTACAGCCATCAAAGACGGGAATGGAGAGTTGAGAACAAACGTGGCTGATGTTCTCTCAGTATGGCAAACCTACTTTCAAAATCTGCTAAATCGGAATGACGACGTGACCCCCATTAGAGCAATAGCTCCTCCAGGTGACGAGGTCTTTGTCGAATATCCCACAGTGGAGGAAGTAGACGCAGCTATTAGTCGATTGAAAAACGGAAAGGCACCCGGTCTCGATGGAATCCCCGCAGAATTGATTTAACTCGGAGGCCCTACTCTTGCAACAAGTCTATACGACCTCGTCGTCTGTATTTGGGACCAAGAAGAGCTGCCTGAGAATTGGAAGACCGCACTCATATGTCTGCTGCATAAAAAAGGCGACCGTCTCAAATGTTAAAACTATCGTGGCATAGCTTTATTGAACGCTGCTTACAAAGTGTTGGCTAATATTGTACTTGCCAGACTCATCCCTTTCGCCGAAAACATCATTGGCGATTATCAATGTGGTTTTCGACCCAACCGATCAACCACGGACCAGTGTTTTACCATGAGGATGATCTTGGAAAAATGTTGGGAGTACAACATAACCATACATCAACTATATATAGACTTCCGGCAGGCATATGACAGTATAAACCGCGACAACCTATGGGCCGCGCTCATATGCCTAGGAATCCCAGAGAAACTCGTTTCGCTGTGTAAATTAACAACGTCTGGGTCTGTATGTAGAATCGTAATTGAAGGAACTGTGTCAGACTCCTTTGAAATAACATCTGGCGTTCGACAAGGTGATGCACTCGCGCCTTTGCTGTTCAATTTGGCGCTTGAGTACGTAGTGAGAAAAAGCAACATCGAAACTTCGCGCTGTATATTTAATAAATCCGGCCAAATTCTTGGATATGCAGATGATATCGTGCTTCTTGGCCGAAGACCAAGCGATATCAAAGACAGTTTCATACCGCTCGATCGCTGCGCAAGAAGACTTGGTTTGGAGGTGAACAGCAGTAAAACCAAATATCTAACAACACCCAGGAACATCTCTAGTGCAAATCTCGGAATTGGCGACCACAATTTTGATGGTGTCGAAAACTTTAAATACCTCGGGTCAGTTATAACATCACTGAATGAAATCCAGGCAGAAATAAAAGCCCGAATCGCTGCCGGACAACGAGTTTTCTACGCCCAATCAAGATTATTGCGTTCGAAACATCTATCGCAGTCGTGCAAGCTCGCACTTTATAAAGCACTAATAAGACCTGTGCTGACTTTCGGAAGCGAGAGCTGGACCATGACCTCTAACGATTGTAGATTGTTATCTACATTCGAAAGGAAGGTCATACGTTCAATTTTTGGTCCAATTAAAGTTGCGAACAACGAATATCGGATTCGTATGAATCACGAAATAAAGCAACTCCTCGGAGGCAGCGATATCATCGGATTCATTAAATCCAATCGAGTGAGATGGCTCGGCCACGTTGCAAGGTCCCCACAACAACGGATGATATATAAAGTGTTTCACCAACAACCAGCCGGAGTACGTCGTAGAGGAAGACCCCGACTACGCTGGCGTGACGACATTGAACAAGATCTGCAAGCATTAGGATGTCGAAACTGGAGGACGAGAGCAATGGATCGGGATGGATGGAGGGCCATTGTGCGGGCGGCGAAATCCCTTCATGGGATGTGAAAGCCAGAGAGAGAGAGAGTTATTTTAATGTGAACAATTTAGGTTATAGGAAGTAATAAGTGAACAGTGTGAAAGTATAAGGGAACAGTAAAAGTGAAATAATAAACAGTGATTTAAAGTGATAATTAGCAATATAGTGAATTTGTTGAACAAATTAAAGGTGCGGGGATTATAGTTTGTAACTTTAAACATCGTGTGTTTTATTTGCCAAATCCATTAAAAATCCGTATCGAACTAGAAATAGAAACTTTTATTTTCTGAAAAAATTATTCACATGCATGTTAACAAACGCTTGCATTATTGCAACCTACTCAAGAAAAGTCAAAAATTTGGTCGGAAAAATTTTTGTCAGACAGACAATATAAATATTGATGACAAGGCACACGATCACATACCTATTTATATATATATATTTCTAAATGAAAATTCATAATTTTCCGAAATAAATATTTCACGACACTAATTCGTGCGCAATTTGGTATCCGTATAAGGATTAATTACGAATCAAGCAAAAATATAAATGGAAAGCAAATATCATAACCATTAGTGAGAAAGGACGTGTACAAAATGCCACAAGTAATTTTTATATTGTTGTTCGACGAATGAAACATTTCAACAGACACGACATAACAAAAACCATCTACAATTATTTGTGGTGCATGTAAAATTTGATGAGAATTTAATTTTTATTTCCTTTTCCGTTTTTTATCCCCATTATGATTTCCTTTATTATACGGAAAAGCTGTAAAATCATAAAAAAAAAATAATTTAAATTACTGAGGATTATAATCACCACAACCATTCTTATGCAGTACATGTTCATTTAGCATGTATATGTGTATTTACATAGGCTCTGTTATAAAAATATTTTTCCATTCAGCACCGTGTTTTTAATAATATGGTTTTGAGCTAAATAAATTAAGTTGAAATGAAAATATTGGTTTGTTTGGTGGGTAGTCCTGTCGGACGGACGGAACATAAAAATTATTTATTACATCAAATTAAATTTAAGCCGCCAAATAATTTAATTTTATGCACAATTTTCAAAATAAAAATAGCAGATTCTTCTCGTCTATCTATATAACAGGAGATAATAAGGCGTGTGATTATGATTTAATTTGTATGATAATTTGGCGTTAATTTATTACTTAAGCCTAATTACTTCACGTTTACGGTGTATGGTACATAGCAAGGCCAAGAAAAATGGCAATCATTCTACAAGATAAGGATCTGTTTGGTATATTTATTTATATTTATCCAAGCACGTGTATAAGTTTTATCTCTCAAAATCTTAAGTAGCATAAATATAATGTATCTATCTATAATCATCATTCATTTTTTATCAAAGGTTTGGTGTCATACATTTTAAATGTTTGTCAACATTTTGTCCCATTTTTATTTTTATCTCAGAATATTTTTTTTCTTCTGATACTTTATGTACATCTTCTGTATGTATACACTACACTCTGTACTCGGAGCAAGAATAAAAAGACGCTTTATACATACTAAAAGGAATGTCTTAGCGATATTTTTTTTTTACTTTTGATTTAACTAAAATAAATAACCATTAATTTTTTTTTCTTTTTTTTGAAGCATGAATAGAGAAGCAAAGCTTTGGAAGAAAAATTATGTTTCCTTACGACAGTACACAAAAAAAAATATAAATTACTGTGAATATTTTATTATTATTTTTTTTCTTATCACAAACTCAAGATAAAATCTAAACAAAATAATATTCTTGTTTTAAATAGATGTGTACATAAAAGTTGTTTTCCATAAGCGTACAGACAGAGCTTTTCAGACTGAAAAGAAAAATGGAAAACTGCATATAAAGGTATTCTCTTTTTGTATTTCTACAAGAATTTTCTAGTTTGGTTTTTGTTTGTCAGCTAGATTATTTTCTAGCGCAGATAAAGGGATAAAACAGTAAAAAATTAATTTTTACCTTTGCAATATATAGTTACGGTATTCATACACTACCCTGCTTCGGTTAGAACAATAATAGAAAAAATAAAGGTATTTAGTGCTGGCGTTCTTTTCGACCAAGAATGTGGTCTAATGGAATTGGAATTTTAGTTGTGCCATAATTTCAATAAACCTGTAAGCACTGTTGGGCATTTACAAGGTTAAAAAGTGTTTTTTTAGCATTTTTGTGTAAATAATGCAAAATATTGACTCCGCTCTTTTCCAATAGGTGTCATTATTAGAACAAGTTAAAGTTGGGAATGTAGCATCCAGCGCACTAAAAATAAGTATTTTTGTCCATGAAATTTTAGCACGGCATACTTTATGAAAAAAAAAATTAACATACAAAAATATACCCAATAAGTTGAACTTTTTTTATCGTCAGATCCATTTGTAGTTGTTTATAGGTTCATTAGTACTTGATGTCAACTGTCTAATGTAGTGTGAGACATTTGGTTGAAGCGTACACAATTAGTATTTTTAACTCCTTGAAAATTTCGAACTTTATTCCAAATTAACATTCTTTGCGTAGTCACTGAACTCCTCGTAAACGGCTGTACCGATTTTAATAAAACTTTGTGTGAGTGTTTGTTTGAGTGGGTTCCTGGATGGTTTATAGATTTACAATTGGACCCGGTACGTGGCATTGCGATCGTGCTCTTGGAATTTGTATATTATTATTTTTTTTTGATTTTTTAATATTTCTCGCATATCAGAACAAATAACCGCAAAATTTCTTCTCAAAACCCAACACTAAATTCTCACTGTTTTAACTAATTTTAATAAATTTTAAAAATTTTATTTATATTATATAGTTTAGGTTTTATGTGACCTTAGGTTTGAATTTATAATAAATACCAATAAATTTATCTTTATTGGTCCAAATCTGTATTCGTACTGAATTTTGTTACCTAAAACAGCATCATTGCTATAATATATCACTATAAATTTATATTCTATTAAATTTAGTTTGGTTTACAACATTCCTCCCCCTATAAGACGAAAAATCATGAAATGATTGGTCGAATATTTATCAATTTATTAAATATTAATTTAATTAGCAATATAACAGTAATATAATAATTAAAAATTATTTATTAAGCCAATAATAATTATTTTAATAGTTATTAATGGTTAAGGGCTCGTTTTTTATTTTAAATAAAATAAAAACAATTTATTGACTGAGCTTTCAATGTCACATCAACATCATTTTCAAAACTAATGAAAATTTTTATTTAAATTTCCCAAAAACAAATGTAAAAAGCATATATGTACACTAAATATAATTTTTCTAAATGCAAAGTAAATTTTTAAAACAAGTATCTTATATATTAATACGCTTAATTTTTAGTTTGTGAAATTTGAGATCTGAAAGTTTTAAATTTTTTTGAGCCAAAATGTTTATTAATTTTATAGGAATTAGGAAGCCAAGAATTAAAATTTAGATATCTACAAGACCAACTATCTTTGTGATACAAATGAAAAGAAATTTTACCATTAGGCTCCTGGGTCAAAAGCAAATCCAAAGTAAATTTTATTCGATTAAAAATTTTGTAAAAACTGTTCAAAAAAAATATTAATTTTATTTTCAGGAATAGCCGTTATGATATCATCAACATATCGATAGTAAAATATGGCTGAAAATCTAAAGAATTTGATGCCAAACATTCCAAGTTTTCCATTAATAAATTTGCTAATATCGGGCTTATGGGAGAACCCATTGGAGAACTAAAAATTTGTTTATATTTTTTATTGTCAAAAGAAAATTCTGAATTTTCTAAAACAATGCTTAAACCTTCAAGAAATTGGACCTTCGTCAATTTTGATTTTGCGTTCTTTTTAATGTCTTGCCAATTTTCCTTGATAATTTCCGAAACTAAATTAGTCAAAACATCAACAAATTGATTACGAATTTGGGTACGACTATTTTCCGGAAATTGCACTTTCAACACAACATATAATTTTGAAATAAGGTACATAACTACCAAGGGTTGGTGGACAAAATTTATTACCTAAACTTAAAATAAATTTAACTTTAACTGGAAGATAAACAATAGAAAGATTTACTAACCATTTTTCACTAGCATTAACCGTAACATTTGTTAAAAACTCAGTACTATCTACAAGAACGTTATCAACCGCGTGCTGAACAAATTCCTTCATAAGATTGGATGGATCTTCTAAATTTTGCTTTTTAGTTTGTCAAAATATATTTTGTTGAATTGAAGGCTTTTATTGTAACTTTAATTTCCTCATTGATTACTCCAAAAATGAATTGGTTATGAAGTCGGGTAAAAACTTCATTATTAATGTGTTCATTAAAACGTGTTCCTTTTTAATTTTCTTGTTTTTGGATAAACATGCTCTTTACGGCATTTTAGCAGGAAATGTTGTTTATTAATTAATTTAGCCAGTCTATTACTTGTTCATAAACTTTTTCATTTTTAGCACTGTGATTATTACCGTATTCAACTTTAATTATTATTTGGAAAAAACCTCTAGTATAGTTTCCTCTAGTATATTTTTTTTAATTACATAAAGGTCTCTGCTTGAAAAAATGGGGACAATTAATGGAAATTATACTAGAGGTTTCCTTTTGGGAAAAGGATTTATCAACATAAAAATGGTGTAAATAAAAATGAAGAACAAGGTACTAGTGCACTTACAACACATTTAAAGAATTCAGGTCACATAATTAGCCAAAATAATGTCAAAAATATTAGAAAAAGAACGAAATTTTAGGAAAAGATCAATTTTGGAGATGCTATATAATATTAAATCTAGCATTAATTCCATAAATATAAATAATGATTGCGCTTACATTGGCAATTGCTTCAATTATTTTGTCTAATGTCGTTTTTTTGTCTACTTTATTTTTTTGCTAAATTTATTTGATTGCTTAATTTATATAATACAAACATATTCATATTTTATATACTTGTTTCAAAAATGTACTTTAAAATTTACTTTGTATTTGGAAAAACTGTATTTACTGTATAGGCTTTGTATATTTGTTTTTGAGAAATTTATACAAAAATTTTGAGAGATCAAAAGCTCAGTCAATAAATTGTTTTTATTTTATTTAAAATAAAAAAACGAGCCCTAAACCATTAACAACGTAGTTAAAATAGTAATAATATTTTTATATAAATATAATTTTAATTTTTTTAACATATAATTCCATAAAATCTAATTCCAGCCACATTTTTTTTGGAAGTCTCTCTTAATCAATTTTATTCAAGATGTTGATGCCACTTCAAAACTAATGAATTTTAGGCAATACACTTACTCTGAGAACCATTTGATTCTATTATTACAAACAACCTTATTTTTTTCATTAATTTTAATAGTTGAATTCTGCGCCGAATTTAGCTTTGTGATGACGTAATGTCGAAACCACAAATGGTCAAATTTATTCTTAGCGGTTTCGTCTTATAATAGAATTTTATCACCGACATTATAATCCGATTTGTTTAGATTATTGTTATATGAACTTTTCGAAGTTTGTTTCTTTTTCAATAACCGATAATGAGCAATAAGCCAGGAACTTTGTATAGTTTACTTTTGAGCTCAGAATAGTAATTGTCATAGTTATAAACTGGTTTCGGAGGTTTACTGAATACCGATGGTAGTGTTGGTTTAAAACCGAAAACAATTTCGAATGCCATGAAGGTTATAGAAGTTTGCGAAGCAGTATTGTAGTGAACATGGCGTATGGGATCCATTGTTCCCAGTTAAAAGGGTCTTTTGCTGTAAAACTACTGAGATTTAAAGTGATAATGACCAGACAAAACTGATAATGACCAGATTGGATGCTGAATGCTGTTTGGATTTTTTTATCTGGATGAAGTGAAACTAGGTGGCACCCGTTAGCAAGATCTCTAGTAGAAAAATACGTTGATTTTCCCAGCTGATCGAGATTTTCTCTGATATTCGGACGGCGGAAAGCATCATCGATTGTATTATAATGATTCTCCATTTTTTCTTGTCTTTATTGGATTTCATTGGTACTATCACTAAAGGTGCATTCCACTGACTAATGCTATGTTCAATTATACCATCATGAAGCATTTGATCAATCTGTTTATTGATCTCGATTTTTGTAGACTCTGGTAAACGGTAAGGTTTTATGTTTACAGGAGTTAGAATTTACTGGTATTTCATGTAAACACGCGGTATAGTAATCGAAAGTTTATCATTAGGCAAAAAGAAAAAGCTTCGCAAATTTGTATTATAGACTTTTCTTCGTGATCGTTAAGATGTGACATATTTATTTCGTTTCGTAAAAGAATTAATCGGTTTTTGCAATATTTTCCAACTTTGAAGGCGCAAAATATTTTAATCCGAAATACAAGAACAACGAAATGGCAAGATAATCTAAAATAATTGCTGTTTCATGAGAATCAAGGAAACATACAAGTACATTATCATTTCTGAAATTTACAACAGAATTGGCTCTGAAAACACCAGAACTTACTTCGCCGGAAAAAATTATACAATCTTAGCAATTTTAGAAAGTTGAAAGAAAATCGTTTCCAATTAAAGCAGAAAAGGGAATTGGACAATTATTTGGTATAATCTGGAATTCATGGATTATTCGTGGATAATTTGAATTTATTTTTTAATGCTGTTTAAACATGTCAAATTTCGTAGAAACAAAACTGCATTTGCAAGAAGCACATCTTTTTTGCTTTAACCAAAAGAAAAAAGCTGCTGAAACTTTTCGTTTGCTTCAAGAAACTTATGGTGAATATGCACCAACTCATCAAACTTGAAAAAACTGGTTTAATCGATTTAAACTTGGTGATTTTGCTGTCAGTGTCAAAGAACGTTCAGACCAATTCAGCTCAAACAGAAATAGAACTTGCAGAACAGTTAAATGTCACTCAAGCAGCCCAACCGTTTGCTTACATGCCATAAAAATGATTAAAAAAGGATGAAAATGGGTATACCATATGAACTGACTAAGCCAACATTGAACATCGTTTAATGGTTTGCAATTCTTTGCTTACAAGACCCGAAGATAGCATTTTATGTCTTAAATTTTGACTGGCGTTGAGAAGTGGATTTACTATCATAACCCTAAATGCAAAAATCATGGGTTTATCCAGGCGAAGTAAGGTTTTTTGTGCATTTGGTAGGATCAGAAAGGAGTGGTATACTATAAGCTGCTAAAACCGAACGAAACTTATGCTGGTGAACATTATGAACAAGATAGATTTGAACCATGCATTGAAAAAAAATTGTCCGATTCTAGCCAATAAACAGCGTAAAGTGATTTTGTTGCACATCAATGCCCGACCACATGTCACAAAACAAGTAAAAAATACGCTGGAAGTACTTAAATGGGAAATTCTACCGCATGGCTCTTACTCACCAGATTGTCTTCCATCAGATTACTATTTGTTCTGAACAACGCTTTTCAAGACCAGTATTTCAGAACCCACGAAGAAATCAAAAAATGGCTCGATGGAATTTTTTTTCGATGTAATCCATGAATTGCCAGAAAGTTGGTCGAAAGTCATAGATAACGATGGAAAATATTTTGATTAAAATAAAATTTACCATTTCTTAGAAATAAACGTGTTTTTTTCTGCAAAAAAGTTCAAAAAACTAATTTATACTCTCAATATAAATAAATTTATCTTTAAATAACCAATAAATTTATCTTTATTGGTCCAAATCTGTTTTCGTACTGAATTTTTTTACCTAACACAGCGTAATCTCTTTTTTTCCTATGGACTTGTGCATCATTGCTATATATAAATACAAATTTATATTCTAATTGTACATACAATAAAATGGAAAGTAATAATTAAATCAAATACTCGTACAATTGCAGTGTTACTTAACCTATATTAAATTGAGATTGTATTACAACACGTGTGTGTTACTGAACTTGTGCTAAACAGCTGGATCGGTTTTTATGAAATTTTTGTATGTGTGTGTGTTTAAGTCGGTCTCTGTATGGTTTAGATTCACAATTGAACTCGGTAGGTGGCGCTGCGATTGGGTTGTAGGATATTTTTTTTGACGACGAGTTTTGTTTTTATATTTTTAAGATTGTTCACATATTAGAATATATAACCTCAAAATTTCATCCCTACCACCCCTCAATATTCTTAAAAATGAAAAAAAAAAACGTAATGAAGAATTGACTTTCTGAGAATAATTTAAGTTACAGTGCTGGGAAAAATAAATTGGGCAAACTAATTTTATTGTAAATTGGAGTCTTCTTTTGTTAAAATTACAAAACTTTTGAAAGCAATTTGCTTATTGTTTCATTTTAAATACATGTATGACGTAATTTAAAAAAAAAATACCTGCAATTTAGGGGAAAATCCCCGAAAAATGGCCAAATATTCAAAATACATACGTTGATTGGAGTTAAAGTAATGGAAAAAATTAAACACGTATTTTTTATTATTTTTTTGTTTTCTATTGATTTATAAAAGTTATGTCTTTAATATTCATCTTTCGTTGGACCGCCATTTACTTTTATTACAGCGATAAACCTCCGATTCGTTGACTTTGATAAATTTTTCAAAGTCGTAGGAGGTATGTATTCCCAAATCGTCATCAACAAACTTTTTAAAGCTTGAATCGATTCTGGGCACTATCTTGCTACTTCTAGCTTCATTATAGACCAAATATTTTCAATAGGATTTAAGTCTGGACTATACGCAAGCCAGCTCAACACATCGATATTTGTTTCTTCGAAGTACTTTTTTAACTTTAAACGAAGAGATAAAAAAAAAACAAGTTTTTAACAAATTATTTATGTTTATATGAAAGCCAATTTTTCTATCTACAATTCAAAATTAATAATTCACAACTTTGGCGGTACGGCACGGAGCGTTGTCCTGTTCAAAAATAAACTTGAAAGTCTCGCCAAAAAGCTTTAACACAGAAGGCTCAAATACGTTGTGTAGGACCTGCAGGTAAACAGCTGCTGTAATGCTGGAACTAACTGAAAAGCATAATCGACCGGTTTCATTTCCATAAAAGCATCCTCAGACCATCACTCCTTCATTTTTCGGTGGAAGTCTTAAAAGACATTCGTTGCTAAGCCTCTCGCCCAGTTTTCTTCTTACGAGAATTCTCCCATCTCCAACATGCAGCTTGAATTTTGATTCATCGGAGAAAATCACATCATTCCACATCTCTGGAGCCCAAGAGACATGTTCCTGGACCCATAACAAACGTTTTTTTACAACTACTAATGTGAACTCAGGCTTTTGGACGGGTTTAAGTGCTCTTAAAGCAGCTTTAACAGGTCTTTTTCTCACTAAGCTGGCTGAAATTTGTTTTCAATTTGCTCGCTCAACATCCCGTCTTATGCCCGATGAAGTTTTAAAACGTTGCGGGGTTGTACCGGTGTAATAAAAACAAAAGGCGGTCCAACAAAATATTAATATTAAAGATAAAACTTCTTAAAATCAATAAAAAACAAACAAAAAAATAAAAAATTGGTGTTTAATTTATTCCATTATTTTAACTCCAATCAACGCATTTTGAATATTTTGCCATTTTTCGGAGTTTTGCCCCTAAATTGCAGGTACATTTTTTTTCTCAACAAATTACGTCATATATGTATTTAAAATGAAACAATAAGCCAATTGCTTTCAAAAGTTTTGTAATTTTAGCAAAACAGACTCCAATTTGCAATAAAATATGTTTGCCCAACGTTTTCCCCAGCACTGTATGTTTGTGTACCATAGGCGGCGCTGATGTCGAATTCTGTGGTGTTTGCGTCGTAGCATGGCGTTGTTTTGATATTTCAATTTGAACTATGAGAATTGAACTATGAAATTCTCCGGTTATATATTCGTTATTCCCACGGTAGATTTTTCTATTCAGACAGCTTATCAAAAATTCACGAATTGAAATTGTTTATAATAGTGAATAAAATTTGCACTCAAGTTACCATAACGTACACAAAACCATACATTATAAAAAAAAAATTAGTCGAGTCACTGTGCCAGATACAACAGTATACATATACGCATTTCATCCGACATAATTTTATTTGATTGATAAGATAAATTGCTATTTTGCCATCATTGCGGTTAAAACAATGCCTGATGTAATATAGCAAAATAGTTTCCTTTTTGTTAGTTATGTATACGAGTACAGAGGTCATATATGGATACGGGTTTTATACTCATAAAAATGTAATTACGAGATGTTATTACTACAATTAATTCTCATATATACTCGTACATTCACATGGAGATCGAGAGATGTGCAGATGATTAATTACTAAATAATGATTTTGGAATCGTAAAAAAATTGGACTGCTCCATAAAGCTATATAGAAAAAGTATAGTAGGTGGTTTCAAAAGAGAAGCAAATTAATCAAACTGATAGAAATTTGTTTTGTATAGAATAGAAAAATGTGATTGATATTATATACAAGAAGTATCCTTTTTTGTTTGTTAGATGTATGATAAAGAAGATCTTTGTATGGTAAAATATTACCGATTTAACAAGCCCACGTTTCTAGTACCAATAGTCAATGAGTACGTAAAATATAAATGGTAAGAGAAATGTTGATAAAATGAAAAAAAAACGTAGGCGTTTGACTTGGCTGGCGCTGGATCCAATCAAAAAATGTATTTTTGTCATCTGATTATGGTAGGAACACAACTATCACCCTATGTACATCTTCCATGACGCTATATACAGGATAATATGGAGCTTGCAGTGAGCAGATGTTATTATAACTTAAAAAAACTTAGGAAAGGTTTAAGCAAAATTTCATATCCCTGGTACCTATACCGGAATGAAATAATTCCTAAAAAAATCTAAGTAAAAAATTGTGATTTTGTTCTAGCGATTATACCAAAAAATTAACATTTAGGCGAAATTATATTTTATATTTATGCAAGAGTTACAAAAAAATCCACCGAACAAATAAATTAAATATCTGTGAAACTAAATCTGCATTTTAAGAGTTTCTCTTATATTTTGTTATTAGCTCTTAAACTTGAGAAGTTGTGGAAGTTCTCGTGTTTAGTTTTGTTTGTTTTTAAATATTTTAATTTTGTATAGAGAAACAAATTAAATAAAAACAGACTACCCATAATTTCCAAAAAATTATGAAAACCATCTCATTAAATTGTCGATAGAAGGCCAGGGATTGTTTGGTATGCAAATACGGAGTTTTTCTATTAGGTAGGTCCGGAAAAAAATATGTGTAAATATGGAAAAAAATATGTGTAAATATAGACACATTGAAATTTATTTTTTAGGTTAGGTTCAACAACAAATTTAATTGAGTAAAGAACGCTCTTAAATAATCTTTATTGTGGCAAGTAGCGAAAAAATTTGAAATTTAACGATCTATGCCAAATAATCCAGAAACTGCCGGTTCCATAACCAACTTTAAATATTAAACAGTCGCCATATGATATGCTAAAACAGTGGCGTACCTAAGTACTTACCCTCTACATAGAATTTGGTGTAAAGCAAAGCAATCTAGTTGTTTAAGAAAAATAGATGTCGGTTAGCAGAAATATAAAAGTTTGTAGAACCTATCATTCAAGAAAATTTAAATCGTGTGGCTTTATCTTTCAAAATATTTTTCGGAAAGTAACCCTTTGCTATGTAGCTTTGCGGTGGAGCTTGAAATATGCAGGGAAGGAGTTCCGGTTGAGTCTACGCGAAAAATTAATGAGACAAGTTCTTAGAATTTACAAGTCTATAGCATCCGATTACAAGAGCGGGTTTCGAGTTTCGCCGATTCCGTGACTTTTTATTCACTTCACCGATTTTAATGTTTTGTATAACAAAGTGCAAGTTAAAATGTCACATCTCACTGTAATCTGGAATACAGTGGCTGAAAATTCTGATTGGCACCCTTCTTAAATTAAAGAAAGAAATTGGTCCTGTTTTACCAAATCAATTAAATTTGAAATGTTGACAAATGTAAAGTAAATCTTTTATACTATTCGTAAATCGATAAATTTATCAGCGATTTCGAATTCGTAAATTTGGGATAAAATTCGACGAATCAAAAGAATTTCATTGAGAAACCCTACTCAGAAACATTTTTGCCTATGCATAAGGCCTTCTGAATATGGAGCATGAAGAGCATCTATTTATTTCAATGAATTTTGGAAAAAACTATTTCAAAAATTTACAACTTTCCAAGAACTGTAAATAGATGTGCACTCAATATGATGAATAAATTATTATTTACAAATCCTGATTTATGTATGTTTTTTGGCTACGAACCATTGTCATTGTGTAAAGTTAGAAAATATAATTATAGAATTAGAAGAATTTTAGATATGTTATACTACCACTGGTTGGTTGTGCCCAAGCCCCACCCACAGTCATTCTCTTTAACAGTAGTTCTGATCCCAAATAAATGTGGCTAAATCTTTCTGAAATATGAATTTTTGACTTATAGATGAATAATGTGTAAGAATCACAACAATCAGTTTCGAACTAATGAGATTACTGATTTGAAAAAATCAGCCTTCTCATCAGGTCGCGACGACTGACTTTGTATTATTTTACATTGGAAAATTGTTTATATGTTATATTGTCAATATTGTCTACTACTAGCGAACTACTGCATAGCGTACTAAATTCGATTCTTTCACATTTCTCATCTATATTCTATTTGCACAATTAACTTTGCGTGTTTACGAATTTTATTATATTTTATTTTGGCTTTTCTGGAATCGTTTAAGAAATGCTAGCTGTGGTGAACAAGTGAGATATATTTGTTTACTATAATTAAATGCTATAAATTTATCGCTTATAAGTCATTCGAAAAAATACCCAATCTTGGTTTACAAAATATCATTTTCTTTTTCTGGAGCAAGAACTGTTATTGGTGGAATACATATACTCCTATTTCAATACACCACACATATTTCGCAAGTCGAAATTATTACTTAGAGAAGATTATCCAGTAGAATCTGATTATCCAGTAAACATATCCAGAAAGAAAGTGCTGCGGACGTATAAGATGTCAGCCTAGAAAATAAAAAAAAATAATCAGGCAACACTATTAAATTAAAACCTCATTTACTCTTATGTGAATTTATCCCAGCCCAAGAATTTATAAAATTTACTTTTATTATAAGTTGTTGGAGTTTATTCCAGCACAGAAAATAAAAAAAATCATCGTACTATGAAGTTAGTCTTAGCCCAGCAATATATCAAAACAAATGAGTAGTTTAAAATATTTAAATTGAATTAATATCTAAAAAAGCTTATTTGGGTAAAAACTTCACGATGATCGGTATGTTGCTACTTGCCGAAATATAGCTCTGGGCTGCGGGTTCTAAGCATTTTCGAGAAATAAATCAGTTTTTCTCGTGTGTCGGAACTAAAAATCTCTCGGATTGAGGCTATACAGATTTAGAATGGGTATGCAAGCTGGTATTTCGAATTTACTACCGATAATGAATTCACGTGTTGGATGATGAAATCGAATTGTTGAATAATAACAATTTAAAACTGCAATGTGACAGTACAGCAACAAAAACTAGAAACGGTGAAATAGAATATCCAAATTAAAGCAAGGTCAAAAACAAAACAGGCAAATGTATATACGGTTTAACGCAAGTCCTGGGAAAGCGAGGGTCAACAGTTTTTAAAACTAATCAATCAAACTTAAAATAAAATTCAAAAACACTATGTGAATAGCAAAAAGTCTGAAAACGTAATGAAAGAAACTAGGAAGAAATTTCTATATATACTAAACGCGATTTTTTTTCATTTTCAAAAACTGATTTATTTCTCCAAAATGCTTAGGAGTAACCAGCTCAAAGCCATATTTCGGCAAGTTACAACATATCTTAATTTCTTAACCAAATAAGCTGTTTGCATACCCATTCTAAATCTGGACAGCATCAATCCGAGAGATTTTTAGTTCCGACACACGAGCAAAAAAAAACTGATATATTTCTCGAAAGGGCGTAGGAGTACCCAGCCCAGAGCCATCTTTCGGCAAGTTGCAACATACCGATCATCTTGAAATTTTTACCCAAATAAGCTTTTTGCATGCTCATTCTAAATTTGTAGTCTCAACCCTAGATATAAATTCAAAATTAAATATTTTAAACTACTTATTTGTTTTGATATATTCCTGGGCTGGGCTAACTTCTCATTAACAATGTAATATTTTTAAATTTCTGGGCTAAGACTAACTTCATAGTACGATGATTTTTTTTTATTTTCTGGGCTGGAATAAATTCCAACAACTTATAATACAAGTAAATTTTATAAATTCCTGGGCTGGGATAACTTCACATAAGAGTAAATGAGGTTTTAATTTAACGGTGGAGAATGAGTGTGTGATCAACGGTGGAGAATGAGTCAAAACATTCGACTCGAATGTCTTCTCTCCGGATCAGGTTGAGCCGCGAAAGAACTCTCGAAAGAATTCGGCTGCGAATAGACGACTGAATAAAACGCTGTTGCTTATTTTTCATTAAATGATTGAAATTTCATTTTGTTGTTGTATTTAAGCATTCTAACATATTAATTTAAAATTAAAAGGCTGGATGAAGCATATAGAGAATTTATTTAGAAGTTTTTAATTTTTTGAACACCCGCTCTGATTCATTAGAAAATCATGTAACTCCCTAAACACACTTATTTTGATCTAAGCAGTGCACCGGTATTACTAAGAAGCCTGTATGTAAAGCCTATTAAAAAATAATACATTTAATTATCATGGAACTCGTATTGGGAACTGTTTTCTAAGGGGCACATCTTAAAGCACTAAAAACAAATTGTTGAACTATTATTTAGAACAGAAACAAAGCAAACGATAAGTTCCTATTGATTCAAATGAAATGAAAAAAGCTCGTATTGTATAGTTGTGAATCATCCTCTCGAGAAATTTCCAGATATTTCGTCAGCACTTAAAAATTATGAAAATAAAAACTATTTCGTTTAATTGAATAATACAATTATATTATTTATCCGACTGAAAAATGCAATTTAAACGGAAAATATTATAATGGAAAGGTCACTACTTAATGTTTTTGTAGTCAACAGCAGCAGCGGAAAATTGATTGTAATTTTGCTTTTAAAATTTATAAAAAAATAAAGTAAAACAAATTATGGCTGCGGACATCGTATATACAATGAAAATTTGTAAGAGCAACTAGTTACCATCATCATCACATATACCCTTGTATATACATCTCTATATAATACATAAAAAAATCCATAAAGTTTTTTAAGTTTTATTTTGTGGTTTCCACTTATAAGAAAACGATTTTCCATTTATGATTTATATCACTTTAAAATAAGAACACATGCAACTTATGTACTTAGGAACACAATTCATGAGTGTTGGAACAAATTTGTGTAATACGTTTTTATCGTTAATTGTAAAATGTCAGATAAACATTTTATCGAGAAAGCAGAGCATATATGTTGACATTTATTCCATTAAACTAAAAACGAAACGATTATTTTTGTATTGTGCCAGGATTTTATTTAAAATATTCTCTGGTATAAAAACAGCAGAATCCTTTTACCATTTGCAACGTTAAGATAATTTTTACAACAGTAAACTTTTTAATTATAATTAGTGTCAATTAATTGTCATGTTAACAAAAGTGACATGTAAAATGTAGATTGGGGCAAATAACTTTATATGGCATTGAACGTATTTATGATTCATTATTGTAACGTTAAACGGAGATAAAAAATGTTTTATTTTGTTTAATAATTGCAGGTTGGGTTGGAAAGTATATGACGTCATTGAAAAATAATAAAACAAACGATTTGTTAGTTAGCCAAATGTATTTTCCAGATGTATGGAGGCTAAACATTTTCTTAACTTTATAAAAATGTTCTTCAGGTTATAACATTCGGAGGATGTTTATAAATTACGTGCAAGGGAATCGAACCGTAAATTATAAAATTCCCTATTGAATTACATGTTTTATTAAATTTAAACAAAATTTATTGTTTTTTTACTGTGCAATCGTCAAGTAATTTGTACTGGCCTACATAAATTCTTATTTTATTGTGTCATCAAAATGAAACTAATTGAATAACTGCATATAATCTTCACCAATTGTACAAGGTATTCACACGAAAGGTCTACCACTTTTTTGCATACAAAACTGTTTTAAATAAAAGTAAATAGGTTTAATGTATACATATCGTGACCCTTGTCCTGTCAAATGACCTCCTTTAATGGCCTGGCCTTACACATGTGGGATCTTTTGATTATATTTTTCATCACTTTTTCACACATTTCACCCTATATTGTCTTATTTTCGTCTCTATTGTTCCTTTTAAGTTGTTCAATATTATCTGGTTTATTTCCATAAAGCTTACGTTTAAGATAACCCCATAAAAAAAGAAGGGAGCAATTGAATCGGGTAACCGTGTAGGCCAATTAAAATCACCATATTTCGAAATTAACTGTTGTGGAAACATTTCTTTTAACAATTCCATGGTTTCTCTAGCAATACGGCATTTGGATCGTTCTGTTGAGTTCTGGTCTAAAGAAAGTTCCTTATCATCACATCACATCCACTTAAGTGAAAAAGTTTCGCCACTCAAAATTATTTTTTAAATGTAATTGATGATTGATGTGCGTAAAAGGTTGCGTTGTTCAATCGAGTACTTTTCCTTGATTAATTTTCCCGTCAAATATGAGCTGTCAATGTTAATATTTGCCTAAATTGCTGCAAAAAACTTTCAGATGAACACCCTGTATTTATAATTTTGATTACAATTTTAAAAATTAGTTGGTATATGATATTTATATTCTAGATGCTTTGGTCGTCCGAATTATAAAAAATGGAAAAAATGGTTTTATACGGTCCGTTTAGTTTATCTAACCGCCGATAGTTGCTATATATTACTCCATTCATAAAATAAACTGATTGCTTATTCTATTTCAACTATCAATTCATTAGTCCAGGGATAAATTACTTTAAAATGATTAATTTAATTATTTATTTAGTGTTTGATTTTAGAATGTCATTTCATGAATATAAGGTTGGGAAATTTGTTTTAGCCGTAAGCATTCAAGTATTCAACTGCACCCCAAATAATTACATCACAATCATCAACATCCCGGCCGCCTTGAATCACGTGATTTATTTTACAGGTAACTCTCACATAAGTATCTCCAAGGGATGAAGCTCCCAACTTTATCAAACAACCATTTTGTTGGAGGTAACCTGTTGTCTTTGATGAGGACAATATCGTCAATTTGTATGTTGGTTTCTTTCTTCTTACACTAATGATGCCATTGTTGTAGATTAATTAAATATTTTATTGATAAATGATGGTGAAAGATGTATTGATTCATTTGTTAAACATTGCAGTAGCTGGATACTGTGATAATTAGGCATTACCATACTCTTCAGCCGATAGTTGTGTTGTGGCTCGCTCAATGAAGAAATATGATGACGATAAATACGAGAGCACAGAAACTGATAGGAAATTTAGTACTACATCAATTTCAACGGCCAACATGCTCATTTCTTCCAAAGTCCGTATGTGTCCACCACAGATGATATTTGGTACTCTACTACAGCTTTGCTAGATAAATAAGTAAAGATCAGGACAAGGCTCTTCCACGTTTTCTGACCTCTTAAGCAGGTTAGGTGAATTGGAAACGGCTCGAATAATCTGCTCCTTGTAAAATGATCTGATTTAAGCGCTGTTCACACAGGTCGGCAGATATAACGGTATATAACATTTACATGTAATGACGATCAGTATTACATAAATGCTCATGAATTTACGATGGGGATAGGTGGTCTTCCTCTAGGATTTAATATTCGCTTCTGGTAGATTGGTTATCGGAATTATGACGGTATGTCACTATAAATTTCGCGATTAACAGAAGTTGGCTGATGTAGCGGTATACGGCATCGACAGTACTGACCGCATCCATATACAGAACATTAATGCTCATTGGCTACCTCTGATAGTCTATAGAATTGTATTGGCATTCGTATATACCACCGTTACAACCATCTGAAACTATACAGGCCGCTGTTCAAACACGCATTGGCGATTTCACATCTGATACCGGCCCAGTTGCTTGTAAATTGTGCCCAACATTCAAAATTGTACGCTCCGTAAATATAAACAAAAAATTTAAATTATATTTCAAACAAAATGTTTTCGGTATTTTTACCGGAAATAACAAGTTTTGATAAAAAAAATTTAATTTCAACCAAATTTGGCATCTCTCAACTTCAGCCTTTTTCATCATGAAAAAACCTTGCGAGATGTAGTGGAAATCTGTGTTCCAGAAGTTGGAACTTCCGAAAAATAATTTTTGCGATAATGTTGAAAAGTATAGCATTTAGAAGAAACTAGCTGACCCGCCAGACGTTGTCCTGCCACAAACCGTCTTCTTAGTAGCCCGCATTTCATGTAGACCGCCTTTTATCTGGACTTTGCAAGTCATATGCAAGTAAAATGTTATTGGCTACATATCTTAAAGTTGCGGATCAGTGTGACAGATACCCATACGAATACTATCCATATAAATTTTAACCAACGAATCCATATAAAACTAACATTCGATACCTATTTTTTGTTTTATTTATTAATCATAATATTCAATTGTAATTAAAGTTATGAATTTAAATTTAACGTAATGCGATTTGGTAACAATATTTGTTGTTAATCTGTCTTTTGCCAATATGATGAGATTCGATGGTTTACCCACACGTGAGCATGCAACGTATAACTGGCCATGAGAGAAACATGAATTTTCTAAATCGACTCCACAAACGGACATTGTTTGCCCTTGAGAAATGTTATTGTTATAACGAATGCCAAACAAATCGGAAGTTGAAGCTGTTTGCATAGGTTTGTCGTTTCCGAGGGTATCATTGGGATACGTGGCAAAATAACGATTTCTCCCTTAAACTTTCCGTTCATAATTGTTGCTTCAATAACATTTCCGGTGATCCGCTTGATGACCAAAGGTGTGCCCTTGCATAATCTGAGTGGGTTTAAATTACGAAGCAGAATTATCGGCGAACCAATTTTTAATCTAAGATTGTGTGGTGGCATTCCTGGCATATCAATTGAATTTAAAAATTCAGTTGGATAATTTACTGCGACATTTTCAACAACGACAGTGTTGATTGATTTGAGAGACATCAGTTCGCCTGGTAACGACTCTTTTATATAAAAATTAATTTCGTCAACATATACATTTTTCGCTGCCAAAAGAGCACGTTCACTGAGCCAATTATGGTTGAAGTAATTATTCATTATGTCCGGGAAGACATTCTCAATTAATTCATGTTTTGAAATAACGATAGTGCATAGCTTGTCTGGCAATTTAATGCATTGTGTGTTGAGACTCAGTTCGATATTATCAACGATAATATTTAGCCATTGTTCAGAAAATATTTTTGCCGACGGGTCATTTTGCAATTGTACTCGCATGTTGATGATCAATCGAACGGTATCTATCATTCGCCATAGAAATGGTTGTTTTAAACATGCGTTAATCTCATCGGCATAAGTAGACCGTGGAAGGGATGGCAATGTATGTCGTAAATCCCCGGATAGTAATAAGGTAGCACCACAGAATAGTTTGCTGTTACCGTGCAAATCTTGCATAGTTCATGTTTATGAGCCATAGTACATTCATCCCAGATAATGATCGAACTTTTTTGCAGCACTGCAGCCATTTCGCTGTTTTTTTTAATGTTACACAATGCGTACGGATTGTTATGAATGTCTAATGGCAGTTTGAGCGCTGAATGTGCCGTTCGTCCACCATCTAACAAATTAACAGCAATGCCTGACGATGCAATTGCGAAAGCCTGGTGCATCCATAAAAAAAGGCCGCCTTATTTAGCAGCGATAGTCAGCATAATTCGATCATAAATACTTGTTTGTTCTGCAGTCATTAGCTCATTTTTCGCAATAAATGTAGCTAAATCAAAGTTGTTAACGTGTTCTTCTCGCTGTGCATCACTGTTAACTAAGTCAGCCACCAGGCGATCTGGCGATGGGCATACCATAATGATTTATTGGGCAATTTGAAATTAAAATACACAAATCCTCGATCAACACTAAAGCTTCATTATACATTTCTGGCGTGTAATCTATGTTTGGATCTTGGTTTGTGTATCTAACTCGGTGTAGTATGTCTTCAGCCATGTAATTCTTGTATTTTCCCCACAAAGTCGATGATTGTGTTGGATAGCATGTCGTTAATAAAATTGCAAACAGTTGACTACTTTTATTCGGCATGGATTTAAATGCAGCATTTGCAAAAGTCAGATCCCAATGATTGTCGTCTTCCAGCATTTACATCTCGCGACATGCATCTTGATATGTATTGAGCATTTGTTCATTGACTGTTTCCTAAAATTGGAAATGGAAAGACGTTGGTCCTGGAACATTCGCCAACAACAAATGCAAAAAGAAACATTCACAATGTTTTGGATGTGTAAGGTCGTCCCAATGTATTGGCTTTCAATACGCCTGCGATTGTTGGATGTGGTTCGCCTTGATGTGGACCTCATTTTTTACCTGACGTGTTCCTTGTTAAAAATCGTGGAATGTCGGTATATAATAACGTTTTTGCGAATTGAAATATACACATTGACCGTTTTTAAGATAAATCGAAAGGTGCTCGTCACTTGGGTTGCGTGCGTGTATGGGAAAACTAAGAATACGGCGAAACGCTTCGTTGCTGCTGATTTATATGTGCCCATTTGGTATCGTGATATTTCGTCGTTTTCCTTTATATTTTGTACTTCAAATACTGCCAATTCACTTTCTTTTTTATAATATTTGCAAATGTACTTGATGGACTGTACAGAACTGCAAAACTCGACATTAATACGATTGTACGTTTTTTGAAAGTATTGGTGAGTATCACCCGCTGATTATCAACTTCAATTTGATTTGTAGCGTTCGATATTCGCATTGTGAATGTGTGGCCACCATTCTCTGTGTTTCTGCATTGATACAATAAATAACCGTCGATCTCAGTAAAGGTATCATATATGCATTATCATTGCTTTGGGACACACCTTGTACATTTTCCATTGTCCATGCATGGCGATTTCATGTTAAAAGCACCCCACGGACCATTGATCGTATTTGTGGTAACAATATCGAACAATTCTTGGTCAATTAATCGATGTGGACTTTCTTCTGAGCTGATTTTATCTTCACGCCAAATCAAATATGAGCATGAGGTAAACCTCGCTTTTATCACTCAACCGAATACATCCATCAACGTGTGTTACCGAAAATCGAGTATTTTACGATCAAATCCATCAATGATTTTAATTTTTGCTTGAACCCACATGCAGTGATATCATGACGATGCATAGGACGACGGCCTGGCAATATCAAAGTTTGTATTTCCACCCATTTTGGATTAAATGTAAATGTAATAAATAAATTCGGACGACCGTAATGGCGTATATAGTCATCGCATCTTGTATGTGAAACATTTTCACTTGCTCTATATTTTTCATAAACTTTTGGTAGTTTATTTTTCCCCCCAAATGTTTTTTAACACTTGCAGAAATCTGGGCACACAATAAATTGACAATTCAATATTCAATTACAATCTACAATACTTCGATTGGGCGTTTTCGGAAATTAGCGTGTACGAACATCGTGTCACATGATTTTTATATATTATGTGAATTATGAAAACAGCTTAAAAAATATGTATGGTGTGGGGTAGGAAAATTAAAATTTGTGGTTGTATGTAAATTAAAAAGAAAAATTTTGTTGAAAAAATTAAAAGATTTTTTTTAAATCTCGACAAAAGCGCCACCTATTGGATCCAAAACTATCCTATCTTTTAAGCTTAACCATATACATTCACAAAATTTCATTGAAATCGGTTAGGCGTTTTGAGATTGGCGTGTACGATAATCGTGACACGTGACTTTTATATATATAGAGATGACAAAAATGAATGTTGACCTTGTTTTTTTCGACATAAGTTGCTTGTTTGTCACAACATATTCATTCATCAATTTTTAACAATTTAGGGAAAAGCCATCAACTTCGACTTGAGACTATGAGATTTGATTTAGTTGAAAATAAGATGATTCGCGAATTTGTTTGTGATAATTTTGGAGATGTCTTCCTCACCCGGTGTATGGAAGTTGAACGTATCCCACTGAATAATGTACATGCTTGAGATCGCCACAACAAAATTTGGTAATGATTATACTTTTAACTGAATTTTGTATTTAAAATTGTTTTGCATGATGCTCAATACACGATTATTGTTCACGAGTTTCGAACGGGCTCCTGAATGTACGCTCTGTACTGATTGACACACCTGACTTCTTAATCTAAGGATTTATTATTTGTATCATTATAAATCAGAAAATAAGACCTTTAAGAGAAAACAATGTTGTTAATGTTATTCATGTTACTTTTTATTTACTAATGCTAGATATATGATACGTGAATCACAACATTCTTAAAGCATTTATTTAGAAAATTTTAATTTCGAGTTTATTAAAACGGAGATGTTCAAAAGGTAATTTAAAATTGACAGGAAATTATATAGAATTCCGGAAATCAAGCATTTTTATACCGGATTCCACAAGAAGCACCTTTCTACATACCTTTCTACATACCTCATCTACATACTTTCTGCTATGTACCCAGTTTTCCCAAACAACCAAATTATGTTGCAGGCGTTAAAAATAACTTTTATAAATATACACCAAATTGGTAGTTCGGTGTCCGATTTCTAATTCTAATTTCCGTTAATTTAATTTAAACGGGAAGAACAATCGTCCGCATTTATTATAAATTGATGCATTTGTCGGTCAAATGAAAATCTCATTTGATTAGAAGAAAACGTATTATAAAATATTCCTCCCTTCAAAGAAACATGATTCACTACTAAACCAGTTGCACGAAATTTTGTAGTGAAGTCGCCATGTCTATATCGTCCCGTATTGCAAAAAAATCTACTTTAAACTTTGCAATGAACTCGTATTCAGTATTGGCTTCGATGATGTACGAGTGCGTGATGTTTGGCACATTGCAATGGGAATTTCTTTTAAAGCCCATGAATGCCTGAATGCAGGAAATATATTTTTCGATTCTCCGATTTTTCGGATTTCCTCTTGAGTGATTAGAATAGCATTAACAAATAAACACATAATTTGTGTTATTGACAAGAACTTTTCAATTCACGAACGGCAGTAAAATCGATTATGTTTATACCAATAAAAAGCATCGAAAGAGCAGGTAGGCAGGAGTTATCAAACGTTTTAGGCTGCAGTATACATGTATACACTCCTATACAACTACTTTGTTTGCTTATAATGTAAACATGAATTGAATGACAGTTTACTTACCGATATTCAACGGACAAATTTAGACATTCACTATTAAATTACTAAACCGTCGTGCGGGTCATTTCTAGCCATCAAGTAGTTTAAATTATTCACAGTTAATTGTGACTGTGTAAAATCAAATTTACTTATAGGTAATTCAAACGTACCTGAACCAATGAAAAAACTGATCTTTTTCACGAAACCGAAATTTTCCGCCTAGCCAGTACAAATATTATGAAGAAAATGTCACTCGATAACCCTTTAACGACATCAACGGTGATCATTTTAGTTAGCTGCGGGTGCTCAATCAATGGGCACCAAC
This sequence comes from Nephrotoma flavescens, assembly GCA_932526605.1. Taxonomy (NCBI): domain Eukaryota; kingdom Metazoa; phylum Arthropoda; class Insecta; order Diptera; family Tipulidae; genus Nephrotoma; species Nephrotoma flavescens. Next base: position 313,330,608 of record OW052220.1, read on the forward strand.
AAATTTTAATACTATGAAAATGCTTCTATGGAAATTTTATACAATTTATATATGTGCTCGATATCGAAGATAAATGATTGCTGACAGTACTAGTGCCGCCCACACTATTATAACCGAAACGATTTAAAGGGACGTCGAATAATCAAATTACGAAAATATAGGTAAATTTAGCCGGAAGAACAACTTAAAGGCTAAATTTTATTCAATAAAAAATTTAATTTGCATTACCAAAGGAAATTGGGACTGTTGAATTTTTATCTGCCGGCATTTGCAAGTGTCAATTGGCACGATCAATTTCAAAAATTATCTTTAATAAAACACGTTTAATTTATGGGAAAACCTTAATAACAAAAAAAGTCCAAGATGACATCCTCGTTTTAAAAAAAACAACTGAAAAACAACAACAAAATAATAAACTGTATTGTCTACTAATTATATATTTACATATTCTACCAATTGTCGACCATTCTGAAACGGCATAATTACCAATGTTGGATAAATGTCAATACTGAGAATTGAAGCGAGGGCTGGTTATGTATTTTAAAATTATATACATAACATATTTAAAAACTGATTGAATTGATGTTCGTGTCGTCCATACTGTGTGATGTGCCTTCGTATCACATCTAGGTAAACCCGATTTTCTTACTTCTCTGCTCCAATAAATATTTGCCCCCATCGTTATCTTTTTTATCTAGGTAAACAAATGTATGTACATATTTAGTTTTTATACCTTTTCACTGTCCTTAGATGAGAATAAATCCCTTTCCAAAAGAAAAGCTACCGAGGTAGCTTTGATGTGTTGGAACTTAATTTGAATTACATGAGGTATCTAGTTGCATTTTATCACAAACAATCGCGCAATACCAACTATAGTGGACTAATATAAGTATATCTTAGGAACTTCGTACATCGTTCCTGGTTGTTGTGTAAATCTGACAATTCCGTTTGAACGATTAATTTCATCCAATACTGATTTTTTCTGTAAATTGGTTTTTGTAGATTTCTTTAATGGAAAAATTGTTAAATTTCAATACGTCATCCAAAGACACCCCAAATCTTATATTAGAATCCCGCATTATCATCGCCAAAACAAAGTTTCAACACTAAATAGACTAGTTTCTAAACTACATCGGAAACTTGTATTTCAGGATTGGCTTGCATAATTTTTCAGGAATTAATTTTTCATTGTACCAAACTCAGTTTCATCTAACTCGAACTTTAATAGGTTCGTTTTAAGAAACAGACAGAAACCCATTTAGGAAGCCGTTTCTTTTATTAAAACCAAATCGACCCCAAGCGGCAAAAAATAGACTTGTCGCTTTTGCTGTTTTCCAGAATCCTCCTTCCTGAGACCTGAAACTCATATTAAAATACAACATGCATAATACATTTTGTCCGAATAGTTTAAGATCTCTTGAGATACTTCAAAATGGACAAGCTATGAAAATTTGACGGGATTTGAAAATCCCGCGTACATATCCAGAATTAATCAAAACAAATTTTATTCAAACTATACTAAAATCGACTTCATTTACCAAAACTAATTAGGATATCCCAACTTTTTGCGAATGGCAGTTAACTCATTTGATTTTTTCAACTGAGGCTATTATTTTTACATAAGTGAATTTTGTGACAAAGATTACGATATCCAGAAACTATTTTAACAAAAATTTCGCAAACTAATAAGACCGACTTGATTTACCAGAATTAAAAAGGATACCGCTACTCTTAATTTGAAAACTTGATTTATCTCATTGTGTTACTTTGTAGGCATTTTACGATAAAGTGCAAGAGTTTATTAATTTATTTGAACCAAAACTACCCACACCGAACGAATCGACTTAATTTACCAGAACAAAATTCAAAAGTATCCCATTTTTATAGAAATATTCTTTACCTCACTTGGTTGACTTATCTGTCTTCTGGATATCATCTTAGACGATGAGACACATAGTGGCTGACTTTGTACACAAATTTTTTATACCCGTCACTTAGAGATATTAAAATATTATTATTTTCTGTAAAACTACTTAAAAATGAGAATTTTCTGGAAGAATGTAAAATAAAATTTTTTGATTTTATTTTCCTTATTTTTCTTATAAGAATTTTTTTAACATGGTGTTTACTACTACTTTTTTATTTTTGTTATTTTAGACATACTTCACTGCCATACAATTTGAATCGGCTGAGAAGTGGTTTAGTTACATTGAAACTGTCAATTTTCCAAATCTGTATTAGAATGCAATAGAACTCATATCTAATTCCAATTTTCATTACACAAACAATCTGAGATTTGAAATCCACGATTTGCTCAATTTTTATTTCTGGTATTTTGAAATACGAGATAAAGATATCCGAAATTTTTGGCTTCCAGGATTTAGCATCTCCCTTTACAGTTATTCAATAAGTTGTTCAATTAGTAAGATATTAGTAAGAATACATGTTTATATAATATGTACACTTAACATGAAAACATTCATGTAACTTCATGAAAACATTTAAATTTACGAAAAGTATAAATCGGGGTTATACATTTTTTTTGAATTACCATCATAAATGAATAGAAGTAGTTTAAAGTAATTTTATTATTATTATTTTTTTAAGAAAATGATGAAATTAATGTGGTAAATATTTAATTGTGTCGTATAAACAGTAAAAATAGCAGTGAAAAACACTTAGTTTACATTATTTCAAAATCTCTTGCATTTAAAATTCAAGATTCAACCAGAACCGCAGCCATATATTCATTAAACAAGTAGCTAAAATTACAAAAATGTAATTGTCTAAAACATTAAGATAAAATGTAAATTAATAGCTAAATTAAATAATTCCAACTTTATTGTAATTCTGACGGTATGCATTATAAGCACTTTATTTATTTTTATTTAATTTGGTACGAACGACTGCATTCACCAAGCTCACTGCAATTATCTATATATAGTGCATAATAAAAGTATACGATATACATATTTTTTTTTATCTAACAACCGCACATTTAAATAATTTTTGTACACAGTCTAAGTCTCAAATGTAATATGCAGAACGATAAAACCGCAATCTTATGAGATTCAACTTAAAAATAATCGTAACAATAATGAGAATATCTAAATAAGTTTATAGCACAGTACCACTGATTTTAAGTGCCAAAATAGCACAAAAAAAATCCGTTGTTGGTGCAAAATGTATATAAACAAATTATTAAGATTTTGTTGTTGCAACAAAATTATAAAGTTTGGTTTTTCTATTTATATAAAAAAAAATCTATAAGCTTTTAATATTATTGTGAATGTGTATCTGAAAGATAGCATACTGACATTAAAATTATACAAAAATTTCCTGTGTTTGTTGCCAAATATAAACTCGAACTTTTCGTATCGCTATCGGTACTCAGATACGTACAAACCCCATATAATATTTTAATAGGTTAAGTAGATTTTATACGGTTTTCAGTGTTTTTGTATATTTCGAATGCATCCAACCGGAAAACTAAATAGTTGCTCTATTTACGAGAAAATATTTATAGATTTAAAGATTATGTGCGATATATAGAAACGATATTTGGTCTATATGCGCTATTTCAAAAATATGTTTCAAACTATAAATAAAACATCAGTGTTTTTTTTTTAATACATTATTCAAAAAATATTAAAAATTCAGTAAGCTCATAACTTTTCTATTTTGTATATGTATATAAAAAAAAAACTTTCAATTAGCTTTTTTCGCTCTGTGTGACGTCGTCGTTAAAAAAAATAAATGCAGAATACTCAACGGTGAAGGAACGACGACATTTTAAATAAGGAAATTTTCATTATGTGCTCTATGCATATAAAAAAATGTAATAAAAATACGTTTTTCCACTTTATAAAGATTTCCCGTTTATTTTGCTCTGGTATTCTTCAAAATGTCTATTTAAAAATCAATTATGAATTACTACCAACAAAAACCTTGGAACGATGAAAATTAGTTTTCGCTTTTATTTGAGCTTTTAGTACAACTCGTATAAAAAAATGCCGGGGTGTATACGTTGTGGCCATCATCCGATTTCGTAGCAATTTTTATTTAGAATATTTTTGGTTTATAACGGTTTTTACAAAATATTTGGGAAAACTATATAAGTTGAGTAAGCTTTTCTTTGGAGCTATCATCCTAATCAAGTTTCATCCTGACTCCCGAAAATAGACCAATGTACGGAACAATCACAATAAAACCATAACAATAAAAAACAAAGTAAAATATAAAAAATTTGTAAACACGAAAAGTTAGTTGAGAGAATGAAATATATAGATCAAAAAATAATCGATTTTCGTAGACTAAGCAGTAATTCGCTAGAACTACAACTACATGGTATTGTTCTATATATATAAACATACTTTTTACGGTATTTGCCGTAGGTACTTGGCGAAACACACTTATACTTAATAAACACATTTTTATTAAGCTTAGCAGGCTTGTCCTGGGTATTTTACAGCGAGCAAAGTTGTACAGTGCCAAATGATCCGGTGTGCATAGAGTAATAATTTGTTTTTTCGTTGCATACTCTTCGTACATTGGGTCTATTTTTTTAGTTCAACTCTATCAAGCAGTTTACTGGCAAAAAATTCTCTGTGATTTTTCTATTGTTGCAGTGTACGAAGAGTATGCAAATTTAAAAAAAAATTGCTCTATGCACACCGGATCATTTGGCACTGTACAATCTTTGCTAAGTGTAAAATACCCAGAGCAAGCCTGCTTCCTCGAGTTGAATTAAAAAAAAAAAACCTACTCAAATTCATTTCAGAGTAAAATTTTACGAACCGAGTATGCGCGGTGTAAGCACAGTTCATAAACAAAAACGCAGTGTGCAGAGTAAAATTACTCAGGTTCAATAAAAAACACAGATTATTTTTTGACAGCGAACTGCTTGCTCGGGTTGAATTAAAAAATAGACCCATGGTTAGCCAAATTGAACCCGACTATCGTCGGATTTTCATTTGTTGTGGGATTTTTTTACTGAGAAAAAAAATATATGTAAATTTTTATTAATTGGGAACAATCCACTTGGGTGCAAAAAATTCGCACATTTTCTTTGTTTTTTTTAATTTTGCTCGTGAACCGAAATATTTTTTTGAACCAAAGTATGTCAAGTTAAAGATCATTTCATCAAGTATCCAATGATACCACGTGTGTGAATTGTCTGTTTAAAACCAGGATGATAACAACAATAACAAACCAACCTGAAAACGCTCATTCCAGGTAGCACCGGTTGAGGAACTTGTAGTAGGTATAAAACTTTGGCACTATTCTGGAAATTCCCCGGGAATAGGGAACTGGGGAAAGAATTTATATGTAATTTCTGTTGAAATATTTTTTTCCGGCATACTGAGGTAAACAGCTAGTGTTTAATTTTTTGAAAACAAAATTAAATTGGGAATAATTTTCCCTACCAATTTAGCTATGGAAAAATTATTTCCAATTTATAAATATTTACATCAAGCTTTTCTCCTCAGTAGACCGGAAAAAAAATATTTAAACTGAAATTACATATAAATTATTTCCCCAGTTCCCTATTCCAAGGGAATTGCCAGAATAGTGCCACAGAGGTAGCCGCCCAAGTGGTTGCACTAATTGATGCGGGGCAGAACCAAAGTGAAGTGACTCGACAACTAAATTTGAGCCGATTCTCCTTTTGTTAAGAGTGGCAGAAATATCAAGAGTGTAGCCTGGCGGCTACAGACAGCGTTAAGAATCTGACCGATATCGTGTTACAACACAGCGTGATGACCGCTTTCTTGTGATAACACCGTTGCGAAATCGTCGTTTGAATGCGGTTCAACTGGGACAGTGAGAAAGCCGCTCCAAGAAGTTCGTGAGGTCGAAGACAGTCGGTGGACAATTCGCAGGAGAGCGATTTACACAGCATTGAAGAACGTGTCCCGTATGGCGGTGGATCATGCATGTTCTGGGGAGACATACCATAGGAGGTGAAGACAGAGCTTGTGTTCATCTCAAGAGCGAGTACTGGCCGTCATCCAAGAAAATTCACTTCTTAACGATACATTGAGGAAATACTCGAGGACTGCGTCGTATCTTTTGCCGGGTTTATTAGTGAAAAATTTCTGTTCGTGCCGGATAATGTGAAGCCGTATACGGCTGGAATATAGTGTATACCAGTACCTTCAAGAGGTGGATGTGTCTGTTATGGAGTGGCCAGCTCAAAGATCCAGGAGCTGCAACAGGCGATCGCAGAAAAATGGAAGACGATACGTCAAAATTTGGGGAAAACTTTGGTGAAACTAATGAAACATCGAATGGAAGCTGTCATTCGGGCTAGGGGAGGGAATACTTCTTATTAATAAAAGGTTTTTTTGCTTATTTTTATGTTTCAATTCGATTTTCCTACTAATTTTCATGCTGAGAAATTCAGAAATGTCGTTTGCTTCAGATGTTGACCCCAAAACTCAATTTGTTGGCACGGCATACGTAAAAAAAGGTACGACTTGATAAGTGTTGAAATAGACTGTGAATCTTCATTCAAGAAAATAAAACAAACACGGGATTTTTTGAAATTTTGTTGAAAATTGATCAATGTACGAATTTTTTGCACCCAAGTGTATTTCCATAGCGAAACTGCAGATCGATTCTGGTTTTTCCTATAGGAAAAGGAATTAGGAAAAATATTTTCATAGTATTTTTGTCAAAAATATCATTTTCTGGCCTACTGAGAAATCATGTTTGATCTAAAATTTTATAATTTAAGAAATATTTTTTCCGTATCGAAATTGGATAGGAAAAATATTCCCAATTTGATTTTGTTTTTGAAAAAATGTACCCTAACTGTTTACCATAGTATGCCAGAAAAAACAATTTTGAGACCAAAATACTATGAAAATATTTTTCCTAATTCCTTTACCTATAGGAAAAACCAGAACCGAGCTGCTGGCAGGGAAAATTATTCCCTATTTATTTTGTTTTCAAAAAAAGTACCACTAACTTTTAGATTTTTTCTGGCAACCTTAGTATGCCAGAAAAAAATCTTTAAACAAAAATTATATGTAAAATCTTTACCCAATTCCCTATTCCCAGGGAATTACCAGAATAGGGCCACTGGTGGAACAATTTCGATGAAAGATAACTTGGATCTCTCAAGTTATCAAAATACCTTATAATATGAAAATTCTTCCGAAAAATCATAATTTCCATTGAAATTTTTGAAACTATGGGCGCGTATTCTTGCAATCGGTAAATATTTCCGTCTGCGGATTATAATTTGCTTTAAAATTCATTATATTATTCGAATTTTTCGGCGGCAACTTTGATCGTTTTAATTTGCTTGAAAGTTTTCTATATTTATTTCACTACAAAACAAAAATCGGTGGAAATTTCTGACTATGTAAATTAATGCGGATTTATTCCCCCAAATAATAGAAAACATGCAAGCAAATTTGAAAAAAACAATTAAAGTAGCCGGCGAAAAATTCGAATAATATAGAAAATTTTAATGCAAATTATAATCCGCCGACGGAAATATACTCCGATTTCAAGAATACGTGCCCTGCTCTAAACCGGCTTTGTTGAAAAAATAATTTAGAATCTTTTAGTTGGTAGTGGTGTTTTGTCGAAAATGATATAGTTTTTGAAATGTTTGCGAAAAACGAGAAAGCTCCTGTGAAAGCTGCTACTTCGACCACGTAACGTAAACATCACGTAAAAGAAAGTAAAAACAATTTATTCTCTTTTTTACAATTAACTTTTTAACAAAAATTTATTTTATCCGAGTTTTATATTTTTTTTAATTTTAGTTGCCACTAAATGCTCTCCTGGAAGCGTTTTTTAAAGGATCTGCTCGTTTGTCAGTCTATCTTGATTAAGCAGGTTACAGATGGTTGAGCCCAAGTTCGTACTTTTTGTGAGTAATTCTATGTCAAACTTTTTTAATAAAATACCAATTTTGTTTGTGATCCTTGGACATTGGCCGATATTGGTACGTTGATTAATCAATGTGTTAACGATTGAAACGCTTCTTTGTTCGTTGGTTTCCGGTATATCACTAATTCCAGTTTACCAGCAACCTGTATCATTTTTACATCCAAAAAACGTAGAACACCACCATCTGTTTCGACATCCGAGGTGAACTTAATTGTTGGGTTATATGAGCTCAACATCTCAACAGTCGAATGCAAATCCGTTTTATTTATAACAGCAAATCCGTCATCTACCTCAACCATACACGCGGGAACAGCACTAAGTAATTATAATGTTCAATACATACCAAAATGATGGTGGTCATCCTTCCGAGCACAAAATTGCGTTTATCTCACTTTTGTTGTGAAACACGAGCAGCAATTTTATATAATTCTATTAAACGTTAATATACCTAACCTATCCAAATTGAATACAAATAGCGAAAATAATTTAACACCCACATAACATAAAGCACAACAAAAAAAAAATATTTAATTTCCTTCTAAACATAAAAGAAAAAAAAATTATTATTAAATAACGTAAATCTTTTTAATTCGCATCTATTTCCCGATGTGTGTAATGAAATATAAAAGGTTATATATGCGGATTAATTTAATTCCACTTGATTTATAAAACCCACATTTATTATTAATTATATTTCTTCATTTTGTGCTTTTCTATGTACACAAAATATTTTCCTACGAGACTAGGATTCCACCATATTGGTACGAGAATATTATTATTACACCGGAAATTAATGCCGAGGATTTCTGAATACTAAATACGCAACAGCAAAATATTATCTAATTGAATTATAGCTCAATTATTCATAAGCATATTTAATATTTATACTTTTTGTACTAGATATCCATACTAGATTTATATTCTAAGTATTCGATACAGAAATGCAATTTTCATTTCACTTTAAAAATAAAAGGCAGCGACGGCATCAAGAATAAAGCAGATCAGATTTTTTTCCGATTTTCCTAATTTAATTTTATTATATTACATATTTTCTCTTCTTGTTTTGTTGTTGCTTATTAATAAATCACTCAATGTCAGTTTTTGTTAAAAATCAATCTATAAATTTTATTTTTTTTTTGCTCCTTATTATTATTCTTAAGGATATACGAGTACGAGCATATAGACAAAAAATCATCTTCTTCCTTTATGTTGGCTGTTGTTGTTGGCGTTATTATTATTTCATGATATTTACTGTTGTTGTTGTTGCTAGGTTCTATTATTATTTTAGTATTCTTATTAAATGTCTTTTTGAAATTGATCGATCGAGATAGTTCAAGTCTTTCATGGCTTTTTAATATGTCATATTGGCGAAAGGAAAGTGATTTTTCATTTTTTTTATATATATTTTCATCAAATCTAGTCTCGTTTATTAGAAAACTATACACTCAGCTCGTGTGTTTATATACTTCGTCCAAATTTCAAATTATATAAATAGATGTTATACACAATATTGCATGAAAATCTACACGACGGACGTTACATAATGTGAGACTATATAGATACCAATTTTGCAAAAAACAGTTTTCCCCCAAACAAGTGTGAAAAGTTGAAAATATAATTTAAAAAAAAAGGAAAAATAGAAAAAACACAGATTTTTTTTTTATAAACAGTAGATTAAATTTTCTTTCCTTTATTTAGCTGTTGCCCACTTGTAGACTGGCAGGAGGGTGGTGGACGTAGAATAAAATTGTCTGTAAAATGGAAAGAAGTTCGTCTAGAATATATTGAGCAATTGGAATGTGAGGCTCCCTCTATTCATAGCGTAGACAAGATGTAGTATTTTTGTGACTTATTCATCGTATTATATGCAAAAGTAATTTAAATATGAGACGAGGAAGGTATACGTTGTTATGTGTAACAAGTCAAATATATACAAAAGGTTTCTGTGACAAATGAAAGTAGGAAATATCATCATGATAATTGTTTAGGCTCGCTAAAGTCTGTAACTATATAATTTAAGCGTCTGACAGTTAGATAAATTTTCAATTATTTTTGGAATCATTACAACAATGTATTCTGTATTGCAAGTCGGTTCATACGACAGACAAAAATCGTAAAATTTACTTGGTCTATTTTATTTGTGACGCAGCGGTCAAAATTTTTATTTTATTTACTCAAGCTTGGCTTAATTCAACATAAATGTTCGTGTTTTCGAATATTTTAGTGATTTATCAATTTGTTTGCTTTTTTAATATAAAGTCGTTTTAGTATTCTGTTTTTTAATTTAAAACTATATTTTTAAAAATATTAATTTTACTTTCGTTTACTATTTGCTTTTACGTAGTAAAATATGTAAATCATAAAAATTGTAGACCTCTGGATAGTTGCTTCAAATAAAGTGGGTTTGGGTACGTGTCCTCTCTACAGCGTGTCCTCATACTTAAACGTCGTTAATTGGGAGATCCCAGTGATTTTTGGCCAATTTTTTTTTTGTTTTTGTTTTAAACACTAAACGGTTCTGAATTAAATTTCGGAATTTAACAATATCGGTCCACATTATTTTTCCAAAATATAACCGGAACTGGCGTTTTTTTTATTTTCGAAAAACTGATTTCCAACAAAAATTCGGTCTTGTACAGCCCAGACGGATTCATTGATGGAGACGAAACTTCGTACTTAGCTTTTTCATAAAAAGCCAAATCCCAGACAATTTTGGCCAAAACACATTCACCGAAAGTTACATCTTTCATAGGAGCTTTTGGTTTTTTTCAATGCCTTGAAAGGTGTATCTGTTAAAAAAAAACCGACTATGAACTAAAAAAAAATCTAAATTCAAGTTTCGAAAATTTAGCCGGAAAAGGCGATTTTTGAAAATAAACCGTTGTTTTGTAAAGTGATGAACATTTTGATCTCAATTTTTTGAATAATTAGCTGTGTCCGCTCTACAGCCAGGACGGATTGATTGATCGAGGTAAAACTTCATATTTAAGCTTTTTCAATAAATTATGGGGTATCCGTGATTTTTGACCGAAATAGGTTCATTGGAAGTGGCAGTTACATATGAGCATTTTCATTGTTGGCAAATATTTCGAAAAGTAAATTGTTTACGAGAAAAACGGTTATAAACTAAAAGATTCTAAATTATAATATTGACCCAGATCAAATTTGGGGCAGCTCGAACCAAAGTACTCTTGCGTTGGTGGTGTGGTGAATGATGGACGCCGCAAAGATTTAAAACGGAAATTTACTCAATTAAAGTAAAATTTAGAGTCCAATCTTATGAGAATGTCAAGCAATTTTAGCATTAAATCATCATACAGTCTGGATTGTCCAAGAACCATGGCGCTTCCTGTACGAGGATTAAAAGACATATGATGTGGTTCTTAATTAACAACCATATTGCGGTTTAATATGAATTTACAGAGAGACTATTATGAAAGATTCGATATCGGATCCGAAAGCGGATTATGCGATAATGAAAATTCGATATCGAAAAATTATTATTATGAAACTAAATAGGCAAATGGGATTTTCTGAAAATCAAATGTCAAAATCCGACTGCTATTTAGTTGCCGAATTTCATTTTTTGTTATCGAATGTGTCAACTATTTCAACCAAAATATAAAGACGAAATATAAAAACTAATAAAAAATTAAATTAAACAATATTTAAAATGTAGGTATGATATATTTAAATAAAAAATATTCATAGTTAACCTTTTGCACTCGATTTATTTTCAAGGTTGTTGGGTACTAGTATTATTTTTAGGTAAATACATTAACATAATCTACTGATATTAAATAATATCGGATTGAAATATAGCCCCCCAGCATATGTTGGATGAATATTCGGGTGTCACATATCTGGCAGTTTATGTTAATAAAACGAATCCTGGTATATCTAATTTGCACAGAAAATTGGTTCAGATGCAGGATGAGCGTCCTAAGACTATATGTAGCTTGTGTGTCTTGGTAAATCGGCCATGGTCATCGGTAGGTAAACCGTCCATTCCACAAATATATCGGTCTGCTTTCCATAATAGTTATAATGTTTTTATTGATAAAGTTGGTATGATTGGAGCTGAATTGCTAAATACGTTAAAGTGAATTTAATAAGCCATTTGGTGGGATTAAAACTATTTTTTATTGTGATTTGCGGCAGTTCCCACCTATACGCGTCACGCCGGTATTTTGCGAAATAAAAAACAAGTGTTTAATAAAATGTGTTTATTAAGTAAACAGATGAAACTCAAAATAATCCAATTTCCACTGGTTGAGGGCGCTGCCGTTACAATATATAAATCTCTCTCTCGGTGCTTATTTGCGTTTAGTTAAATGTTAAGTGTTTAGTTAAATTAATTAATTTATAGGGAATGTAATTTTTGCTTTCAATTTCCTTAATAAGAATTGATAGAACGAAACAGTGTTAGAACTAGAACTACTAGAACTACTGTCGCTAGAACACAATCTCACACACTCTGAACTAATTAATTTTAAGATCATTGAAGATCACAACAAAACGACCCAGGACATTAAGAATTTTCATAATAAGTAATTCTCTCCTAACTAGCCTGGTTTTTGAGATAAGTTTTTATTAAAAAACTGTCTCTGTATGTAGGCGATCACATTTTGATCGATTTTTTGGATTTCTATTCTCAGCACATTCTTCTCTCAACAGAAACAAAGGCCAAATTTATGGATTTTAAATACAATAGTCAGTAGTGCTATATAGTCGTAGTATTATTATTTCAAAAACAACTGTGATAATTCTGGTAACTGCGATTAAAGTATGTCAACAAAAACGTATTTGCATTTCTACAGTATTTATTGTTCATAATCAATAAAAAAATATTTCAAACATCAAATTCATAAACGAGAATAATTTTTATTTAGTAAATATTCCCAATCAGCATAATAATGATTTCAAAGCTTTTCGCATATGTGTGGGAGCTACCTAACAATAGCACACAATAACTTAATTAAATATACATTCGAAAATTATATATAACTATGTACATATATAGTGCATAACAAGCTGTGTTTGATCATCGAATTAGAAGATTTCGAATGCAAAAATATTAAATATAATCGAATAAACAATAATAACCATATAAACAATGATTTATTATGAAGTTTCAAATGCAATGTATGCATTCCCCGGCCTATATGTATACGTACCAGGAATATGTAGGTGAACAGTATAAGGTCTGAACCAAACTCAAATCTTTTTAATTATGCAAATGAAAAATGCTATTTCAACAACCCAAAAAATGTTTTGATTATGTATATCGCTACGGTGCATATATGCTCTATGTCGGAGAGATTTTCAAATTTTTCTACTTGTTTTATGGGTATTAAGAAAAATAAAATTTTGTTTGCGATGTAGATTTTAGGTAGTATCGTATCGGAAAATAACAATATTAACTATTGTTAAATACAAACATGTATGGTCCATTATTTTAATGAAAAATTATGCTTATATACATAATACGTATGGTACAAACATACTTTTCGAGTACTCGTATGCATGTAGATAGAGTGCACAAAACAATGGTGGAAAAATGGATTGACATTTTCTGATGATATTAGGTATTTTAAACAGACCATCAAGAGTTTCTGTTAATTACATAATTACCTGTACAAATATTATTTTTATTTATGCGTACTTCATTAATAAAGCAACATAAATATTGAGGATCTATCTTTCATTTCTTTTAGAATTGAAAAAAAAGATCAAATGCTCTTCGGGATTTTAAATATCGCCCATGGTGCGTTTATTTGACTTCGCCTTAACACTTTTAATTATCACATTTATATTGTTTTTTTTTTATTTGTTTACAATACAATCTGTTTTGGGGCTCAAGGCTCATCCTTCTCTTTCGTGGTTATGATTTTTACGTCCTTACTTTACGCCTACTTAGCCAACTCGAACATACGAGAACATACGGAGATAGGACCGATTTGAGACCACATGCACATTGCAAACTCCATGCCAGCCTATAATGTCCATGAGTTTTGCACACCAACAGGGGTCATAAATGTGTTACATTTCACCACAGATCGTAATCTGTCGAACAAATTTCATTTTGCATCCTGCCCTTACCCTATCGGTATTCGAACCCGGTACCTCCCGGTTTATTTACAAAATATTATTTAGGACACGCAGTAAGTCATTCTCATTTAACTCTATCCCATTAAAACAAAAAAGAAGAATTTAGAAAAAAAACTCATATTTTTCTAGAGATCTCTAGAAATATGTGTTAACCAGAGTTTTTTTGTGCTAAACATTTAATTTTTTTACTATAATTATAGTAACAATTTTAAATCGAAACCATAAAAATTTATATCATTATTTTCGACATTTTTTAAATTCTTTACGAATTTCATAGATTTAAAATGGAAAAATTAATTAATAAGAGTCGATATGTCCGATTTGTACGATAACCCTTTGATTAACTAATTAATTCAGTCTTAAATTTTGGGAAAAATATTAAAATAGAAAATTAAAACTACTTGCATGATAATCGAACCTGTGAGGATGGGGGATGAAAATTTGAAAGAATGAAATTAAATGAGTTGTCATATAATTGACTAGAGTGACTGACTGCTCAGTCACCATGATCTGATGAGATGGTTGAATTTTATCATGATCTTATCAGATCGAAACTGGATATTATATCAGTTATAAAACTTAATTTAAAATTTAGCACCAAAAATACTTGGTCTCTAAATTATTTAGTTAAAGTTACATTTTTATTTTGTAACTCTTCGTAAATTTGTTAATGCTTAATTTTTTAAATTTTTTGTTTTAGAAGTGGGATATATCTTTAAAAAATTATAACTTCAACTGCCACGTGTTTCTGTGTTTACATTTTTTGTGAAATGCTAAGCTACACTTTCGAAAAAACTCTTTAGTAAATTATCGCTACCACTTATTTTTTTTCTGCTAATGATTTAAATATTCAGTAGAAAATAGCTTCCAAAATGTGTATAATTTCTTCTGCATCATCTGATAGTGACTTAAATGACTTTCCTTGATATCAATAATGCTTTGTTCAGAGCCCGTTAAAGTTTGCGCTTAAGGTGGAATAAATTTCCAAATAATTGAACTTTGTGATACAAAATCGGATCCTTCGGGATAGTTACTGAAAGTTAACCGGCTGCTGCTTCTTCAATTTTTCGTCTTGCAGCCAACAAATTTGAGTTTTTGCAAATATTTTTAAAAGTAAATTATTCTGAATAAAATTTGCTACAATAAGGTTCTAGATCAGTTTCTACAATTTTGCGTTCGTGTGTGACATTGTGTTGACTAATTTTTGTCGGTTCCTTAAAATATAAGCGGATCGAGGAGAAACCTCATACTAAAGCTTTTTTTATAAATTGGGAGACCTCAGTGCTTTTGCTCAGACGGCAAAATCCCTTCATGGGATGTAAAAACTAGAGAGAGAGTGATTTTTGGCCGAAACCGGTCTACCGGAATTGGAAGGTTCAATAGGAGCTATTTCGTTTTTTCCAAATATTTTGAAAGGCACAGTGGTTAAAGCTTTGGCGTTTGGATCGGGGGGTACTGGGTTCGAATCCCGATAGGGACAAAATGCAAAGTGATTTTTCATCAACAGATTACGATCTGTGATGAAATGGAACACACCTCGTGCGTCGAAGTCCAAAACCCATGGGCCAACCTATCTTCCATGCCAGTATAGGCTGGCATCGAACTATATACAATGTGCAGATGGTAATAAAATCGGTCCTATAGCCGTACGTTCTCGAACTAGCGATGCGTAAAGTAAGGACGGGAAAAATGAACCGAGAAAGAGTTGGGAGATCCTTGGCAACAACAGATTTGAGGGATAATAAAATAAATAAATTTAAAAAATTATATAGAATTTATGAAAAAAAACGATTAGAAACAAATAATTGTAGAAAAGAAAATTTGATCGGATCATTTTTTAAATTTCACCGAATATGACGTGTTTTTATTGTTTCGACAAAATTTGGCATGTATATACAGTACAGGCGAATTGACTATTTGAAACCAAACTTCCTACTAAAGCTCATCCCAAAAATTGGGAGATTTATTCGAAATGTGGTGGGCATTTGTATACCGGAAGTGGCACCTTCAATTAATTTTAGAAATTAATTATGGTGTATTTGATATCTATGTACATTTGTTGCAAAGGTCGGGTGTTGGCCACAAGAATTACACCCCTTCTCTCCCCATTTTTTGAAATGTCATGAATCTTTCTCAAATTTTGTTTCATTGGAATAGCTCCAATTTTAACATAACATTTGTTAAAATGTGAGGTTGCGAAATACTCTGGGCAGTGGATTATAAAATGATTCACCCGTTTCCTTCGTTAAATAAATAAAATCCTCCGCGTGCCTATATTTACTTATTTTTCATTAATTGTCAATTTATTATTATTATTATTATTTGATTTTGTCCGTGTCGCCAGCAGTCAACTTGGAAAAGATTGATTACCGTAGACATTTTAACGCTATATAGAAATGACAATGAATGCGGCAAAGTATACAATCTAACAACGCTACTCATTGATAGATGGCAGTAAGTATATTCCATGATAGCTTTATTTATAAGTTATTGAGAATTGACTTGTAACAACATACCCAAACCCATCATAGTTGATTAAGTAATGGCCACAACATACTTAACCCCATCATAGAGTAAGTTAAGAAGTGGCTTATTTCCGTCCCACGTGTTGCAAAATTTTAGAATTTCCGGAAATCATTTTAGAATTTCATTTCCATCCCGAATACCCAAAACTATCATAATGGGTTAAGAAATGCTTGAGTTCTGTCCCAGGTGGTCTAAGGAAAAAGCAACGTGTTCATATTCAAAGAATTACAACAATCAGTTTAAAAAAATCATTTTTAATTTTAGCTTCAAATATTTTCAACAATCTTCCAAATGATTTGGAAATATGGAACTGAGCTTTGTATATTATTCGCGCATTTGAGAACTTATCTTGTAAATTATTCTGATAGCCACAAGTTTTCCCATTCAATTTTAATTTTATTTTATATTTAAATATATCAATTATTTTTGTAACACCTTAAGCTAAAATAAATACATGTTATGTATGTACACTGCGCGAAAAAGCTATACGCGAAAACTAAATTTTTTTTTTTTTATTTTTATAAACAATCTCTAATTTTATTTTCATTTGCTTCAGAACATTTGGCAATGCAGATTGCATATAGAATTCAATTCGGTTAGTTTTCATTGTACCTATCATTGTGTATAGCAGTTTATTATGATTGGTCGAATGAAATAGCTGTATAGGATAAAACTTATAATTCTTTTATTTTATTCATGAATAACTAAAATACTAACGAATGGAGCATTGTAGTAGTTTGTATGAATTGCATTATTGTTAACAACATCTTTAAATCGCCGTGTCATTGATTTTTTTAACATTTGGAGAACAGAAACATCAATTTTTCGCCCATTCCTCTTGAATGAATTTCTTAAGCGCCGCTAAAGTAATAAATTGTCGTCCATTTTTGTAGACTTCCTGACTAAGTTTGTTCCACAGATTCTTCATTCGATTTAAGTCTGGACTAATATCAGACCACTGCAGTATACTTCGTGTCAGATAAAAATCATTAGTAAACTTTGGAGCATGAATAGGCGCATTATCCTACTGAAATGTCCCACTTTCACAGTACTATATTTCTTCTCCAAATTTTTCTAAAACGTCGTCTAAAATCTGCACATACTTCTTCGTATTCATTTTATGGCAAACAAAACAATTGGGGTTTTGTCCGATAGCAGAAACCACCCGATGTCATTGGTGACCATCCCTGAAAGATGTGCGAATGACGTATTTCAGGGGACTGACGAACATCCAGCCAATAATTCTGGCACATCAAAATTATTTTTTTTTTCATTCATTTTTTCAAAATTATTGATTACCATTTTTTAACCCAAAAATTTTAGTTCCTCTGCAAATTCCATTCTCACTCATTTATGACGTGAAAGAAGTTTAGGTTTACTTGTTATTATTCTTTTTTATTTTCAAAACTTTTTTAAAAACGCACTTGTCCCATATAGCTATTTCCATTTACTGGCGGTTATTAAAAACAATAAATCAACATAACGGTAATACAAAAAATAGACGAAAACAAATTTTAATTTCCGTTTGTTGAGTATTTATTGATAATTTTTTCCACACAACGTAAAATAAAATGAGCGAAATGGTTTTGAAGAAAACAGTACAGATTACTTTGTCCCATATCACTATTTCGCATAGTGTACTTTTATAATTGTAACAATCGCCACTGGCTCCTTTTACCCACATATTGTCTCTATAATAATAAAAAACAATGTAACATCAATCAAATCACAAGAACAAATTGGAATCATATTAATGTTGCAGTATTGACAACACGAACAAAGTATCACAAAATTTATTACACTACTCGTAGAACAATAATTTTCACATATTTCGTTTGGAGAAAATTACACAAAAACTGTTAACTACCACTCGCGATTTAAACTTTAACAACAAATAAAAAAAAAATGTTCAATATGTTCGTGTACTTAAATACACGAACATTTTATTATTGTTATTATTTATTTCTACATTTTTCGTATATAATTTTCTTGTTTGTTGTTGACACAGAAATATGACACTTTAAAAAGAAAAACGGAAAATATAAAAGTTTTTTTTATTTTTTTTTTTTATTCTACCATCCGTATACTCGAATACATACCAGAGTTTTTACTCTCGACTTGTGTTTATTCTTCGTATAGAGTAATGTTGGCAAAAATTATAAATGAAAGTCCATTCCAAACTACTGGTTCAGTATTCTACTACATACATGTATATATGTACTGTACTATGTAACGGCAAAAGTTTATTTGAAAGTTTACAAGTTTTTATTGAAATACATTGTGACGTGACTTTGAAAATTAAGTGGCATGCACTTCAACACCGTTTTTATATGGGATAATTTACGTATGCATATATAGGCTAATTTAAATTATCATGAGTTATGCATGCTGTACAAGTGGGGCAATTATTATTTGAATTTTTTTAAATTTCATTATAAAAATTCATTACACGCTAAAATATAATACTGACCATAAGCCATTACTTTAAATTTTACTTTGCCGCAAATTTGGTGTGAGGCTTCTACAGGTAAAAATTCACCTTTCGTTCTCCTCGACATGCGGCGACCAATCTTCGATATATGGCTTATCACATCCCGGCATCCATACATCCACCGTCACACGAGATCAGAACTTGGTAGATTCGACCTATCAAGTGGCTGGTTTAAACACATCTACATGGACCTGGTTGGCCCACTGCGCCCATCAATCGTTTATCATCATACTGTAACGGCAGTCGACTGGTTTACTCGTTGGCCAGGAGCTTAACAAATACGAGAAATGACCACAAAACGCGAAAGCGAAATTCTCTCCAACGAGTTTATTTCTATGTCATATGAAAGACCAATGAAGACAATTGTAATCGACGTTTTACACCGAGATCATTAACCTTCTAGGTTCCCATCGCATTCTAGAGTGTTTAATATGTAGGTTTATTCAAGCTTCAAAAAAGGTTTATTATGCGGTGGCATCCCCAAATTTTTTTGAAAAATTAAAAGTCAAATCTATGCCATTTTTAGTCATGTGTTCGATTTTATCACAATAACGCGTTTTGTTATATAACTAAAATAATAGTTCTATAAAAAAAACATTTCGTTAATAACGTGATTAGTTTGGTCCTACAGAGCCTGGAATTCGCAAAATTGTTCAACGTTGTGTAAAGTTGGGATCAATTGCAGGTCGTACAGCATATGAGCACTATCGTCCAGTTCGTATTCGAAAG
Source organism: Nephrotoma flavescens (assembly GCA_932526605.1). Lineage (NCBI taxonomy): Eukaryota > Metazoa > Arthropoda > Insecta > Diptera > Tipulidae > Nephrotoma > Nephrotoma flavescens. The sequence goes on from OW052220.1 coordinate 313,350,373, forward strand.
GCAGCAACAGCTATAATTAAAAATGTTCGTGAAGTATGCTAAAATATACGAACGTGCAGATAGCCCAAATGCCTTCCCCGAAAAAAGTGATGGCAACACTAATTATTGCTATCAGGACAATTTTTACTCTCAGCCCCGAATATACTTGCCATCACGATAGTTAAAAACTTTCAAAATAGTCGAAATTTTCGGGACTGATAGTAAAACAAGTTCTTAAAAAAACATGTTTGTGAAGTTCAATTTTGATATGTATGTGAAAAAAGCCTAAATCCAATTGTTCTTGCTATCATGACATCTTTACTCTGCGCACAAAAACGTCCATATTATAAATACTTATAAATGCTTGCTGTCATGATATTAGAAAACTGTCACGACAGTCGAAATTTCCGGGACTGAGATTACAAATAATTCTTACAAAAACTTGTTTAAAGTATGTCTATCGCCAACCTTATCGTGGAAAAAATTATGCACACCGTTTTCTTTGCATGGGGGCTGAAACGTAGCCAACAAAAATCGGGAGCTATTCATTGGCCCAATTAGCGGTGCACATCGTTTGATAGAAGAATGTTTAGAAAACACGTTCGTTTTAAAATCCTATCACCTGTCGAACGATGTACTCCGCTAGTTGGGCCTAGGAATAAATATAGTTCCTAACTTCTGTTGTCTACAGTTCTAGACCACTGCATACCACCACCAAGGGTAGAAAAATTTTAAAAAAATTATTAAATCTAGTGGGATGTTCACTAGGAGCTGTTGTTGATGAAAACGTTGAATAAGGTTACGTATTTTTTATAATATTTACTCAGCATTAATATCAGCTATAGAAAATAGAATTGCTAATTCTAATTACTTGTTTATAAACTACATGTGAAAATTTTATAATCTTAATTTTATTAATATTATGACTTATTTATCAATAACTTTAGAAGAAGAGACCGCAGTTTGATTGAAATACCAAAAATGAAATATCTAGAAATACCTCAATTTGTTAGTACAAATTTAAATACGGGAATAACGTTACAGTTAACAACACGACACTTTATTCAAACTCATCGTCGAACACAGTTTTTTTCAGTCAAAACGCAAATAATTCCAACACTGAAATAATCATAATTACATGTCGAGCTAACTATATTATACACTTATACCAAAGTGTCAACCGGACGACTACGGAAGAAACATCTTGCAACCATACATAAGAAATGCGAGGTAGTTTAGTTTAAATATATTTAAACCTAAATTAAGTTTTTTAAAAAAAAAATGTCAAACAATTAAACTTAAAAATTATTAGATTTCAGAATACGAGTAGTCTACGGTCATTTTTGAAAAATCAAATCACTTACGAATGTGCATAGAATTAAAATATCCAAAGTGCATTGGTCTTAAAGAATAAATTAAATTTAGAGTAAGCCATATACGGCTAAATTTGGCTTAATGGTTTTTTATAACTGATTTTATTTAATCTCAAATAACAAATAACCGATAAGATTTTATTCTAAAACTCGTGAAACTAAGGACTATTTCGTTTTATTTCATCCCGTTTCAAAGGACATTTTTGTACTAAAAGATAAATAAATTTTAGTAAAAAAAACTTTTTTCGTAATTTTGGTTCTAAATGTTAGAAACACTCAAAATAATCGAACTAATTATCCTTTTGAAAATTAGATCAATAATAATATTAAAAGTATAGGCTACTGCTCGAGCCATAAAATATAGATCGATAACTAAATTTTTAAAATTATATTCATCGTAGTTTACATTTCTAGTATTTCGTTCGAAATGAAATATGGTTGTGCAACGAAATTTGTTAAAATATCAATTTTTTGGAGGAGTTTGTCTTAAAACGATTAATTTCTTTTAAGGAGCAGAACATCTTTAGTTTTTTAATAAAATTGATTTTATTTATTAAGTTACTTTAGAATTTAGTACTTTGATTAGGGAAAGTATGTGTTTTAAATGCAATTTATGTGCAAAATATCTGTTTGAAATTTGCGGTTTGAAATGCAATTTTATTTTGTTTATTCGACTCCAAGTTGTTTATGCAACATCAAAATTTTCTATTTGGTGCCATTTACGTATTTATATTTCCAGTTAATAATGCAGATACACAGCCATTTTAATAATTAAAGAAAAATGGATTGTATATGCGCCGAAACAATGCCCGATTATTTGGCTTTGTTTCCAATATTTATTGTAAATTATAATACAATATTTGAACTGGTAAGTTTGTAATTATAAAATTTCATTTTTATGTTTTATGCTCTCTTATTATTTTTTATATTATCCCGTGTATTCAGATTTTAGAAGATACAAAACAATTACAACCCACTTTGAAATTTAAATATTTGGCCTACAAATATTTTTAAAAATTTGTATTTTTATTTTTAATAAAAAAGAAAGCAATTAAAAGGCACAGCTGTAAAGAGGTGGATATAAGACAGCATGACCTGCAACGATAGTAAGTAAAATTTTAATTTTAATAAATATAAAAACCTTATACATACAATTCCTTTTCCTTACAGATCTTTAAAATAGCAATAACGATTTTTGCAATTTTGCCATATTTTTTCCTTCATCAAAAGTTGGCTCCATCAGGAGAGCGATCCTATAAAATCTCAAAAATCGATATCTAGCGAAAAATTTTCAGTTATTTCGAGTTAGTAAAAAATGTAAATCATTTAATTAAAGCCCATACAAAATTATTCGAAATCGCTTCGATCGTAATTTAAAAGACAATCATCATTTCATCCGTGATGCGAAAATGCGATTGGCAATATCGGAAGACCTCCACCAAAAATGGCACAACTTTCTCTTTTCTCGAAAAAAATAATTAGTAGTAAAAAAAATACAGCACCTAATATTATTTGCATTAGGGTTCAATTTTGATTGAAAACCGGGAATAAAGGTTATAGGAGTTCCGCACTGGTGATATACTGTAACATCACATTATCGATACTTTATCGATGTTTATGGCCGGATTTACACTATAAAAGATCTTTGACAATGGTGATTTAAAAAACATTTTTATCAACTGGTAGTGTAATATGCATGTTTTATAAAATGTTTTAATCAAAGTTATCTTGTCTTGCTTATTTAAAATGTCGACCAAACACAAATGAATTTTGTTAGAAAGCAAAGTGTGGCCTGGCCATTCGTCTGTCCTTTACGCACTTATTTAATTTCGTAAGTGTGTTTCCTTTCGGTTATTTAACGACGAACAATTAAATATTTTATGAAGCAGGTCATGTTCTCGGGTCTGCAGCTTCTTTACTAAATTTTAATGACCTTTTAAATCCCGTTTCGATCCCGTTTAGATTTCTCGCTTAATGTTGCTGCAGACGCTGCTCGATATTTTTCCATTTTTACGGAAGTTTGAGAAAAATGTTGATATAATATTTTATTTAGTGTAATTTTCAAGAATTATTTGATCAAAATTGTTTAAAAAAAATTACGGTACAGGGGTTGTTATGTGTAAAACTAATCTACTCATATAAAGGTAAGTCTTTTTTGGCGATAAAAAGATAGTTTTTGAAACATATTTGAAACATTTTATTATTTTACATCACAATTTTATGAAGAATTGGTCTATGATACGAAAAGTAACAAACTGATGACAGAAGTTCTGGAGTTATTTTTCTAGTGAATGACAAATCTATATGTAAGTATTTTCTAATGTACTTGGGTAATTGGTCGGAACAATATCTAGATTGAAATGATGTTTCATAAACTAAACACTTCTTCACACCATTTAACATCTACATTAAAATCACCCATTAAAATTATTGGAACCTCTTTATCCACTGTAAACCACAGTTCATCAATTAATTTTGAACTTCCTGTGTATTCCATTAATTTAAATCGACCTCTTTAGCATTCGGATGAATGTAAATCGAACCAAGTATAAATTTTGATGAACCATTCAAATTAACATCCACTAGACAAATATCACCAACTGAATCAATCAACTTTCTTCTAACATTAATATCAAACTCAATAGGCTGAAAATCTGCTACACTATTGATATTTCTATAAATTGCTACTCCACTTGCTTTACGCTGATTATTTATGAATTTCGAACGAAGAGTATTGTTCTTGTATGATTTCAATTCAAATCCTCTAATTTTAATCGGTTGATATTCGTACATCCAAGGCTCACACAGAGCAATAAAATCAGACTTTGATAATATCTCGTCAGTTTCAATATCTAAGTGATGAGCAACTAAACTTTGAACGTTTAAGTTAACTATAATCAATAGTTTTATAATTAATTTATTATTTTTTTTTTTGCCTTTCTTGAGTTTCTAATTTAATGAAAGAAAACTGTTATATTTTTAGTTTATGTTATGTTTTTTAATAAATCAATTAATTTTTTAAAATAATTAAACGTTTATTTTCAATAAAGTTAAAAATATACAAACAGTTCCATGTCAGAGAGTGAGAGGTTCTAGCTAAGAAGATATGTTATAAGATTATGTTAAGAGCTTTAGGTCTTGATCGCTTTTAGGCAATCGTACAGCAGCTATTCAGTGCTTTGTTCTAAGTTTCCGTTTAAAATATTTAAATATTTATGTTTATCCATCAATAAATTGCAGTTTACCGACTCCAGCTGGAGCAGAAGCGCTAAAAGACTTTTGAGCGCTAAAGACTGAATCTAGTTAATGTAATGGATTTTAAAGTTTAAGATCATTTTGGTTTTGTCACATATCGATTCATGTCCAACATATCGTATATCCCCACAGAGACATCAATCAATGTGAAGATTTTGTCAAACCTGTGTACACGTGTATAAGTGCCTTTCTCTATCTGATGTACGTTAGCAAAACGAAAGGAAATCTATTAAACCGTCTATAAAGATTTCAGCTACCCCATTATAAAGTTATGTACATTACAAACGTTTCCCTTAGCACAAAAAAGGATATACAGAAATAATTTATTTGAAATACTCGTTCGTATCTCTACACCAATAACAGATTAAACAAAAGAGCTAAATTTCAATGCGCAAATCAATATCAAATAGTGTATATCTGTAATATAGGCAGGCATATATTATTCCAAAATACATTTGGTCCCTAAGGATATTTCAAGAGAAAAAAAAATTAGATTTCAATCGTTTTATCAATATATATGGATGTTTACCCGTATCTACTCGTATGTAGCAAATATTGTATTGCGATAAAATCTTTCAATAATACTTGAAGCATATCGCGCGCTGCAAAGTGTTTTCTATATATTACGTAGTTGGCGATATAAAATACCGTGTAAAGAACAAAATTTAAAAAGTGCATCGAAATACTTAAATTCAAAAATTCAATAAGCTTTCTATGCATATTATTTATTCTAGAGACACATACTACTGCGCTACTGTATTCATATAAATCATTAATTGTTTGGAAAAATATTAATAAATAAAATATTCGATTCACATTTTCAAATTGGGTGAAAATATGTACCAAATGTGTTTTGAATTAAATTTGAACCCCGAATTTGTTTAAATATACAGACACAAAAAATTCACAAAGTTATTAGAAAATTGTGTTTTTTTTTATTTCATACGTTGTGTCGTATGATGTTTTAGCTATGTATAGAAAAAATAAATAAACGTGAGTTTATTTATAATATTTCTTGTCTTGACTGAAATCGCTTCAAAAATACAAATAATATAAATGTAAACATCATAATCGATTGTTTAACACAAACACGACCAAAGCACGTAGGATTACCTAGTTTTATTAATGAAATTTAAATTAGGTTTAGGCTTCTGTAGGCAGTGTATGTGGGTTTCCCCAGTTTACTTAACCTTTATAAAGCTTAGATGGGTGAGGTGAAACTCCATTGAAAAGCTTTTATGTAATGAAACAGGATCCTTTTACTTAATTTAATATAAAAACAAAAATATCAAGGTCAAATTTGTGAAAATGAAAATCTTAGTAAGCCAATTCGATTGTAAAGTTCTGAAAAAGCCTGTTAATCAACAGAGATTATTTCTGTTTGTCTATATGTCTGTTTGTTTGTTTCTATGTTCGGTACAAATTTTGCAACGTTTTTCTTGTCAAGCTACAGTTCCCCCACGTAACCAACTCACGAGTCACTTTATTTGAGATTAATTTGGTAACTAATTTATTTTCTTGTAGTAAAATAAATTAGCTATTTACTTATTTTAAATATTCGTAATTTTTATTGTAGTTCGTGCTGCTTTACATAAAAATCGAAAAGGTCAGAAGTAAGTAAAGTAATTCTTATTATTTAAAATTCAAAAATCGGAAATTTTAACTGATAAAGGGTGTTTTTTTTATGTAAGAAGCATCTAAAATATTGCGCCAAGACGTTGTATTCAAATAGGTCATGAAATCAAAAAAACTTGAGAACTTTTCAAATTTGATAATTTTTGAGACTTTCTAATAAAACACAGGCGTTGCTAGAGAGCTCAAATTTTTAGTGACCTCAATGCCCGATGACAATGTATGTATCCATTATTTATAGCACGCAAATACTCTGCTCATATTTGACGCCATTTTGAATAAAATTCTTTACCACTAAGTGTGTCGTCAGGTGCCACTTCATACAGTGCAAAGCTATTTGCGTTAAAATTTTACGAAAAACTACAAGCTAATGTTTCATGGAATAATTTATCGGGTTTATTTTGGAGACCTGTGAAAATTTCATTTCGCGTCCACTGCACATTTTTGGCAAAAAATATGCGTCTGTGGAGAATCATACATTTTGTTTGGATACCTATTAGATTTTTTCTTAATTATTTTTTATTTTATCTATTCATTTCCGTCAAGAATCCTATACAAAGTGAAAATAATTGTACACAGGTACAGACACGTGCCGCAATTGAGTTTTGTGTGGAGAGGCAAGTGCAGTTTGAGTTTCATTTGAAAATGCAGTGTTTGTAAAAGTTAAATAGATCAGTGGGTTTTATAATATCGGATAAAGATTTCACAAAAAGCCAAGATTAAAATTTAATTGACTTTTAAATTGTCAAAAATTACTTTTATAATGGCAGAACAGAAAAAAAATTGTTACCGCCAACTAAATAGCTCAATGAAAAACAGAAAACTCGGAGGAAATGTTTAATTGAAATAAATGTGTAAGCGAGAGAGACAGAGGGATAGAGATAAAGAGAGAGAGAGAGATGTGGGCTGGCGTTAGACAAAGCTCCACCACACTTTTCGTATGTTTGTTAATATTTATTGTATCGTACTGGGGGGTGGAACTGTATTTTTTTACAAATTAATTACAACATATTGGTAATAGTTCAACCCCTAAAAAAACTTCACCGAAAGGGTGCAATTCTTCAAAACCAATATTTTTGGTTCAACCATGCTTTTGGCATTTCAGGTAATATTTTTTGTATCGTACTGGGGGGTGGTATTGTAATTTTTTACAAACTAACTACTAAATATTGGCATAGTTCGACCACCAAAAACTTCCCCTAAGGGGTGCAATTTTGTATTTATGTGAATCTTTGTTGTGTTGTGCATCTTTGTAATCTTTGTTAATTTGTAAAAAATTCCAGTACCATTTTCATTGGATTGTGCTACAAGTGCTGTTGCAGCATTAGGGTCATAATTATTTCACAAAATGTAAAAATGCCTGGGATAAGGGTTGCATGATTTGGAGATGGAGAATTGGTACAATGTTCCAGCTTCGATAGGAACCTAAAAGTTCCAAAATCTCAGGTTAAGTTAAATAAAAATGGGTATTTCTTAAGAATATCCTAGTCTGGTTTTTTGAATGTTGAGTTGGTAATGATAATGGCAAACTATAGTGAGCTCTCCAGTACCAGCCGTATGTTAGGATTGGTACAATCTTCCATCTTCGGTATGGCCCCATATACAACTTTTAATTTTTTTATTTTTGTTTCTGTTTTGATTTTAGATTCGAATAGCGGGAATTCCCACGATCGGCGGAACTTTATGTTTTGTCATAAATTTTCCGACATGGTACAGAAACTATTAGTAATATGACAAATCGGTTTACCTTTTAATAGAATTACCCATCCCCAGACTAATTTTCATTGCTCAAATTCGTTAAGTTCAAAATAAGAAAAACTTAAATTTAAATAACGGGAATTCCCACATAAGTCATTCATAAGAGTTCAGAACTTATTTTAATCAAAAATAGTGCGGATCTTCTAAACCCTAAGGCTGGAGAATTTTTCTATTTTTCAACGGAACCGATACATTTCTCGTGTCACGTATATTCGTATTGCGGGAATTCCTACGATCGGCGGAACTTTATCTTTCATGATAAATTGGCTAACAGGAATTCAGAAAATCCAGAAAATTCATGTTTTTTAATAAGATTGGGCCGAGTACAAAGTGAAACCATCCATCCCAGCCGTAATAACCTCTTAGAGCAAAGTAAGGAAAAGTCACTTTAATGCTATATATTGTATAATAAGACTTTTGAATATTAAGCCAATTGCTCCCCCAGATTTTCCGGAAAATTCATGTATTTTATTTGAATTGAGTCTAGTGAAAAGTGAAACCAACCATTGCAGCCATAGTAACCTCTTAAAAATATGTTAGGACAAAGCACTTTTAATGCTTTATTGTAGTATACATTTTTTGCGTTTTTTTACATTACGCCCAGTGCTCCCCTAGATTTCCCGGAAAATTCACGTGAAAAAATTGCATTGGATCTAGTTCAATGCTGAAGATCTGATCAAATTTAAATAACGGGAATTCCCACGATCAGCGGGTTGTTAGACTTGCTTGGTAAATAGTCATAGGGGCCCTTATCTTAATCAAAAAATTTGCGGACCTTTTTTATATCCTACGGCTGGAGCATTTTTCTATTTTTCAACAGAACCGATACATTTCTCGTGTCACGTATATTCGAATACCGGAAATCTCTTAGATATTGCTTTTTAGACAAAGAATTTTTAATACTAGATTGTGGCAAACAACTTATGTATATTACACGTAGTGTTCCCCTAGATTTTCCGGGAAATTCAAGTTTTTTAATTGGACTGGATACAATGAAAAATTTATGAAGTATGTAGTTCTTTATTCGCATAATTGTAAAGAAAATCTACTTTCATAATTTTAGATATTACAAATTTAATTTAAAATATAGTATAGTTGATCTTCTTGTTTTCAAATGAACTGATAATATAATTTAATAATAATTTACACTGTTAAATTACCTTTAGAAAGAAATTTTGTGTTTAAGACAGTTTAGGACAAACTTCACGTGATTATATAGTCGTATGAAGTTTGTCCTAAATGTGTCCTAAAATTTGTTGTTTCTTTAGGACAATTTAGGACAAACTTCACACGAATCGAAACATGGGGTTATTATTAAAATTATAATAAAACGATGTTAAGTTTCTAATCCAATAAAATAAAATAGAACTTTAAAAAAAATTTATTAAATTAAAAAATCAATTAAAATTGGCAAATTTTTTAATAAATCATTATCTTAAAAATTAAATCTTAATTAGAATTCTAAGTATTCATCTACGTGTTGTATATATAATACATTGGCGATTAAATCTTTCCCAAAAATTCGCCGTTTTTAGATGTTTCATTTCATCTCATTTAGCCAGATTATTTTAACAAAGGCAATCTAGCAAACATGTTTTTCTATTTCCTTTATGTTGACAACGAGACAAATTTTTAACATCTCAAAGTTCATCGTACCAATTTCAAATCACAACAACGGCAACACCAAAATTTTGTATGTACACCATTAAGACACCTCATTATCTCTTACACAAAAAGCACATACACAATAAATTCCTTTTTTATTTGATCCAACTAATTTACAAAATTTATATAGCAAAAAAATACATTTTCATTGTCAGATTAAGTACGCTTGATTGGAAACATATTTTAACTGTAGCATAGCATAGCATATGAACAACAACAAAAAACACACAACAATATGTTTTACATAAAAAAAATTTATAAATATTTCAACTAAAAAATTTGTTTGAATTTTAAATTATGAATTTTTTTGGTGCTCTTTCTGTTCGTTATCAATATTTTTTTTTTCGTCTTTCTGGAAATTTGATTTTGAAAATCAATCATTCATTCATCCATATTACTACTGCTCGTATATTGTGCTCATTTTGATCTTGTGGGGTGTGCGCTGGGGTGATGTACATATAAATAGACGAGGAAGAATGAAAAATGTCATAATTTTTCATCGATATAACAACACACAGTACAATGTTTTATTTTTATCAAAATGTGTGTATGTATGTATGAGTGTTTTATGTGAATGTACCAAACACATATACGCCGCAGTCAGATACAATATTTCATAGTATTGTATTTATCTAAGTTTTGATATGATTTTATATGACTTCTATAGTTTTTTTTTGTTTACTTTTTGGATATATCACTTTGTCGTTTTTGTTTGTCTTTTTCAAAACTAGAACACCCCCATCTACCATTACAAGAGAGGGTTAAGCTTTTTTTTTCGTACGATTTCAATTGTACAACGCCTTTATGGTGTACGTTTTAGTTTCAAATACCAATCAATATTTTAACACGATCTGTGTGTATTTTGAAATAAAATATAGATTGGTTGAAATATTTATCGCCCATAACATGAAAAATCTTTACTTTATGATTTACTTAAGCGATTACTCGATAAGAAAATACCAGCGATTTGTGTCATAAAAGATGCATTAAATTTCTAGCGGAAAAATCATATAACATGTGCCGGAACCGAATATGAGAACTGATGTAAAATAAAATGTACTGGAATTGTATTATATGATTGTATATGCTTTTACGATTTTGAATGTCAATGTAGTAGGAAGACCTGGTTTGTTTGTTTTAAAATTCACTGCGAAGTTAAATATTGAATAATCAGCACAGATAGTGGCCTTTGGCTAATCGTCAAGGTTTAGTGTAACTCTGCGAGAAACCAAGGTTTACAAAAAAAAATATATATAATGCAGTTTTTATATTCAAATCTAGTAGCATAGTGACCAACATGTCAAGAAAACAAATTTCTATCAAATATTAGAAAATGCGTTTTCGTTTTAGTCATTACGTCACAAGTAAGTCAACCAATTAGTGCACCTAGAATACTAATGGCCACATTGATTTAATGAAATATTTATATGACGTCGTGTTATGTCGACGACTCCGATCTTTGACTATAGATGTCATTATAGTCAACTAAGGGAAATAACTTTGTGTTTTATTTTATTTTCGTGAAACGTCATTTGTGATGAAGAGCAGTAAACTCTGAAAAATATAACTTAGAATTAGAAATTATAATACATTGACATTGGTAGAATTCGTTTTTACATATACGTGTCAAGCAGTACTGCCTGGTACTCTAATGAATGTAGTGTAGGGAACGATTTACTCAACTTATTCAAAATGACGCCAGACAGCTAGTAATTCTGTAATAAGTCGGTGTTTAGCAAATACTAAAAAAATTTGTTATCCACTAAGCGATTTCCCAAGGAACGAGTTTGTGATTTTTATACGAAAAATTATTTATGGTTACTCGTTCTCCCACAACAATTTAAAAAAAAATAAGCAAATATTGAACTTCATGGAAGCACATGACGGAACAAACTCACTTCTCCTATTGTAAGCAAATCCCCAGCAATGGCTTTGAATCTATTGTATTTTGAACAAATATTTTTGTTACCTATAAGCCTTTCCTACCTTGTTGTTTCAGTTGATTATATTCATTCTGATTTTTTTAGTTTTAAGAGTGACAATATAAAGGTTTTTTAAAAGTGGTCGAGTATTGTTTCTGTAAGACATTTGTTTAACTGAAATTATGTGTTCAGCGGCAATTTTAACTCCAATTTTTTTAATGACTTTACAAATTGAAGTATTGTCCTCTGAAGGTAAGCCAACTATGATAGCATTTATTTTGTTGGAGTTTTGATAAGAAAGGTGAAGTTCCGTCTCCATTAAATTGATTTTAAGTTTACACCTCAAATTTGGCCACCGGTTTAGGTTGCTTTATTGTTGTGCAGTAATTTATTGAAGATATTATAAAATACCAATCATTTTTTGTGTTCTTCTTTAAAGTGTAGTATACCAATTTTTGGAAGTTTTACTTGTAATGGATTTTCTAAGCTACATTTTGGTTTTTCTAATATTGGTTAAACAACCCTTAAAGTAGATTATTGTGCCATCTTCATCTTGCATCTCCATATGAGTGAGAGCTAGTTTCAGACCATATTCTGATTTTCCATTTTCAATAACTTTTGTGTGGCTTCAGAATCGTAGTCGTTGTGATTAAGGCTGGGCTAACTAATTAATACGATTGTGCATTTCCCAAGTAACAATTTTAGCTTTCAACACGATTTCAATAGTTGTTAACAACTCTGATGTCGAAACTAAAAAGTTTCAACCCTTTTTTAATCTTTTACTGTCACCCTACGAAATCAAACCTTTTTGGGTCGTGGTTTTTGAAATGTTTAAGTTTAATAAGAACAATGCACACATCTAATAAGTTTTATTAAAAAAAAATAACAGAAAAATTATGTATGGGTTTAAAAACTTTCTTGAAGTGTTTAAAAAAATATTATAGTTTTATCGAAACTTTCCTGGGTGAAATATCGTCATTATATACGAAACGCTCTGGGGTTTTCAGTTTTCTTGGAACTTTCAGGTTATAAAGAAACCGTTCATAAACTTATTTCATTGTGGTATAGAAAACTGGCATTTCAGTACCGGTTTCAGACCACCCCGAATCTGAACCACAGTCATTGACTAAAAAATGGTATTATGTAAGACTTTTTGTCTTTGTTTTGAGTTTAATCTCAATTATGACACTTTTCGTATTCTACTCTCGTATTCTCTTCTTCGTAGTCTGTGACCAATACGACCACCAAATTTGTATTTCTTACATAAAACTTTTGACTTTGTTTTGGATTTTGTTTTAATTACAACACTTTTCGTGTTCTGCACATAGTCCTCTTTGGCATTTTTCTTAAAAAACTGTTGCGTAAGACACAGAAAATTGGTGGTCTTAGTGGTCTTAGTGGTCACAGATTACGCGCAGAATACGAAAAGTCTCATTCTTAACAGTAAATACTTTTTACGCTATTTGCCGTAGGCACTTTTCGAAACACACTTATACTCAATAAACACATTTTATTAAACACTTGTTTTTTATTTCGCAGAATTAGATTTTTGAAATTTTTAATTAAAAAATTCGTTCAAAAAGTTTAAAAAATCACTAGATCGATTTCGAAAGTAAAAATTAGTTATATATAGTAGAAAAAAGCAAAAATTAAACAAAAGAAAGAGGGACAAAAATAAGCAATAAAAAGCAATAAAAATTAATCTATTGATCGCGCAGGTGTGCAAGTGTAAAATTGTGTAAAATTTAAGGTATATTGAAGTGCATTTAATTACCCGAGGTATTAGTCAAATTATAGAAAAGGGCGGGGTCTGTATTTGGTGAGAAACGAATTTTTCTCTGTTCGTTAAGGATATTTTGGTTAAGAAATATTGATTTTCGAATTTCGTAAGATTCTAAGGTATCTAAACGTCTGCCTTTAGGTTGTATATGTAATATGTTTAAATTGTTCAAGCTAGCTGTATGATTTTCTAAAGTTAAGTGTTTATGGAAAGTTGATTGATTGTAACCAGATAAATGTTCCTTAGCTCTAACTCCAAAATTGCGCCCAGTCTAGCCAATATAGGAGAAACTACAATCATTGCAATTTATCCTATAAACGCCAGATTTGGAAAGGCGATCAACTCTAGGTTTATTGTTAAAAATCATTTTCTTTATTGTGTTATTATTATAAAAAGCAAAACTAATATTGGTATAATTGGACACGATGTTGCAAATCCGTTGGCTCGTTTTCCCTATATACTCTAAGCGACGCCAATTTTCCTGCGTTGGACTATCCGGTGGATAAATACCCGTTAGAGTTTTACGCTTAAGCTTTTTATTCAATAACTTCAATATAGTCCTAGTTGCATATCCGTTATTCGTTGCAATTTGTAGAATTATATTAAGCTTAGTGTTATAATTTGAATTTGTCAAAGGGATATTTATTAGTCTATCTATGAGTGAATGGAAAGCTGACATTTTAATATTATGGGGATGGTTTAAAGAACTTTCCTCTCACTCATAGATAGACTAATAAATATCCCTTTGACAAATTCAACACAGAGCTTAATATAATTCTACAAATTGCAACGAATAACGGATATGCAACTAATTCGTTTCTCACCAATTACAGACCCCGCCCTTTTATATAATTTGACTAATACCTCGGGTAATTAAATGTACTTCAATATACCTTGAATTTTGTTACTCAGCCGATGACTAATCGCACACCTGCGTGATCAATAGATTAATTTTTATTGCTTTTTATTGCTTATTTTTGTCCCTCTTTCTTTTGTTTAATTTTTGCTTTTTTCTGCTATATATAACTAATTTTTACTTTTACAAATCAGTAGATACTCCTGATGATGACCTAACAAGTCGAAATCGATCGAGTGATTTTTCAAACTTTTTGAACGAATTTTTTAAATAAAATATTTAAAAATCTAATTCTGCGAAATAAAAACAAGTGTTTAATAAAATGTGTTTATTAAAAACTTAAGAGTAAACTCAAAACAAAGAGAAAAAGTCTCACCTAAGACCATTTTTCAGTCAGTGACTGCGCCTCAGAATCGGGGTGAATAAATTTTTCATTATAATAGGGTGCCGAAAACTGTAAAAAAAATTTAATTTTATCCAAATAGCTACATAACGTAATGAAATAAATAAATAAAATTTTCACAAAATTTGCATCTTTTGACATAATGAATATGTACACAAACATTCCGGTCATCGATACATTAAAAATAACAGAAGCTCTACCCCTACACGATAATATTGGTATTGAACGAGGGAAACAAAAAATAGAATCACTAAAGGCAATTACAAAACAAAATTATCTTCAACACGAAAGTAAATTTTACATGCAAAATGGTAGATTATCGATGGTCTGCCCTCTATCTGGAACTTTAGCGAATATATATTTAAGCCATATATAGATAATAATCATATAAACAACATATACAGAAGAAGCATAACAACAACACAGTATACGTATTGTGGTTAAACAAAAAAACAAATTAAATTAACAAATAAATTAAAATAAAAAGATTAATATGCCGTTGGTCTACCTTTGTTTTTTGTTATAGACAAAATCCTGTTTGGCAAATTCCTAACCAACGAATTGATAATTTCGGGTGAAATATTATGCATTTCGAATCAATTCTCTCCAAAGATTTTCGGCTGGGTTTTGGAGAATGTTGCGTTCCGCAAATCATGATTTTCAACTCCCGGCTTGTATATTCTGGGGCATTTGCAAAACGCAGCTTTCTTGTTTATGTGTATTTATAAATGATAAGAGATGGTTTTCTTAGACGCCAATGTACTTCACGATGTTCATTTTAGTGATTGGAAATGCCATGGTTAGGGTTTCCACTGAACAGAAACCACCACCAAAATTATTTTTTGAATAGTACTTTTGCTCTTTTTTAATATGTATCCAAAATAGTATTGAATGCCATCTTGTCAAGATTAATGTTATTTTTGCATCGGAAAAAATACCTGTAATTGAACAATGGGTAGTTATCGGATAAAGTCGGATAGTTAACATAAAAATAAAACATGTAATTTTTAATTACCTTTGGCCAGTCGCGAATAATGTGTGACGTCAAAAAATGTCGACGTCGAAAATTATTGCTGAAGTATTTTTTTTGCAGTCAACAATAACAAGTTTTCTCGACGTTAATTGAAGCCGCATCAACAATAAAAAATTGTAAAATAGTAGGTTTCTTTGTTTTTTTTTACTTTTTCCATTTTTAACATAAAACTGAAACATGCATATCATCGGTTTGGCTCAACAGTGTGGCAGCTCAAAAAAGCTTATTTTTAACGAAATCGATTTGAATTTTTTTTGGTAATAATTCTTTTACTACTAAACCATTAACTTTTATGTGACTGAATGGGTAAATGTTTTGTTGTGTAACTTATTTTTATTTATGGACGATTAAAGTATCTAATTTTTGAGAAATGCATTTAAAATAATTAATTGACCCTAATAAAATTAGAGCTCCAACAGCCCTATTTCGAGTTGTGACATTATTCCTAAAAAATAATATAATATTATGAAACTATGATCCATTTTGTAGTGATACCAGATAAAAGATTGTTAGATTTAAAGGATTTTTGTTCGAATATCTCAAAATTGATAATTTTTTACTTGTGTCACTATTGCACCAAACCAACAATATATAAATCATAATTTGACTAACAAGAAATATCTAAATATTAAGTCAGTTAATTAAAAATAAAGTTCAATAAAATAAAATAAGTTACTAAATTACAATTACTAAATTTAACTGGTAAAATAGAAGTTTTTTAGATGTATCCATCATCAATCAAGGTCATTATGTATATAGACCCAGTTAGAAAAAATCCTTTCAATTAGACTGGAATTGGCTGGAATTTTTAAAAGTTTTCTGTCCAAACTCAGGAGCTTTCATGGGTTTTTAATATTTTTATTTCAAATATTTAAAAAAAATTTTATTCCCTCTAAAGTTTATCAACTCAATCGTTCTGGCACTATTAAGTTGTGACAAAGGAAAATCAGTCACTGGCTTAGTTTGCTCCTTCGTTAAATTATTGTATAATTTTGCATTCAGATAATAAGCTGTTAACGAATATTTATCTAAAATCCCATTTTAAGATTAAAATTTAGAATTTGTCTTCTGTGTATGTTAGATTTTCCGATAACTCCAACCATAATTGCACCGCATCCGAAATCGGGGTTTTGCAATGCGTTAATTGGCTAACTGGATCCAGTATTTTTAGCGACTGTTCCGGATAACTGGACAATTTTTAATTAAACGGTAAAGTCTGTCTCTATGCAAAGACCATCTTTTGTCGACTGGAAATTTCATGCGATTATCTCCTTTATTTAGAACAGCTTCTTCATAATCCGGATGCTTGAATTATTTTATAGTTTCATTGGCTCCGCGATACATAATTTTAGTTTTTCATCTGGTATAATCTTTCGGTATGCCAAAAGGATGGAAAAGAACATAATACAAAGCACAATAACTTTCGTCCTGACATCATTTTTTTGTAGTTCAGGTTCCCAGCAACATTCAAAGACCAGCTGATTGTATTTCGAGACACATTTAATTTCAGCTCACTTTTCAAGCGCTTAAAGCTTTTAAAAAAATTGGCCGCGGCTCAAACATACCCACGAGTTTCGCAAGACCTAATCTTTTTTTTTGTTGCCCCCCGGTTTTTTTTTGTTCCGTAATTAACATGATCCCGAAAAAAATTACCAATGGTAACATGATTGCGGATGAAAAACCTTTTTCGATCCTTTTTGCTATCAATTTCCTTTTTTCCACGTCCAATAAATACTTTCCATTGTGGCATTATTTTTCTGCGACACTGATTTATATTCGGAAGACTAGTTAATACTAAAATTTTTATAATTTATAAAGCTGAGCGAAAAGAATTTTCAAAGGCTGCTATGGTTATTTATTGTTATAAAACAAGGCAATTAAAAAAAAATGCTTTTTTGTTTAAAACAATTATTTTGTAATTGTTTTTTTATAATTTGCAGTACTTCGTTTTTTTCAACATTTAGCATTAATAGTTTAGAATTTATTTAACCCATTATTTTAAATATTCAAAAAATGAGTCGGTAATGGCGAATTGATTAGTCGACTACACGGGTTGCAATAAAGTCGAGTATTTTGCAAACTCTCGTAACAGTTGTTTTCTATACCGATTTTGATAAGTATTTAATACATTTTAAACCCGATTTAGGAATTACAGTTTCAAAACCTAATTTTAAAAGGATAAAAAATTACTATTCGTGGCTCAATAACATGGAAAGAAAGTATTTCATAATTATTGGAATATTAGAATGTTCTTTAGATTTATTTGGTAGATACTGCTTCATGAAATGTCCAATTTTATTTGAACACATTTGTTCGCCAACGCATAATCTCTCTAATTTCGGAATACTCCCAAATGTACCGTTCCGTGCGTCTATTAAAGGTTTGAGAAGAACAAGGCAATCGCGATTCGGGTCTTCACGAGCAGTTGCTTCTTTTTTATCCTTAAAACGTAGATACTGCCATATCTTTTCAATTCGGCTCATTTGTTGTTTTATAATATTGACGCAACAGTGATTATTATCGGACCAATAATCTCCTACATTTGAAAGATTGTGATGTCATATAAAAGAGAATTCCGATAAATTTGCGTAAATCTGGTACATCTTATTGAAATAGTTCATTTTGACCTGAGTAACTTCTTGTTCCTTCCACGATAGTTTTTTGCAATGATTCCGGAAATAAAAGCGACCCTAATTGAAACGGAGTTTGAATTTCTTGTGCATTTGCAGGAATAGCACAGTTCCATCTATACTTGATTTCTTTTTCACAACAAAGCAAATTTTGCTTTTTTCATAAAATTTTTTTACAAGTCCAGACATTTAGGATCAATTTTTACGTTAGGAAATCTATATGGAAACTCATCTACAGGAGTCTGTTTGTAATGAAGCTGCGGTGGCCCAGAACTATCAGTATCGATAGTTGTATAGATATACTGGAACTGCTTCCGGGAATATTTACATTACCGTTTTTTTCACCCAATGATTCAATAGCTATTGTGATAGTAGAATCACTTTCATGAACGTTTTCGTCTTAATTTTTAATTATTTTAATGTTTGAGTTGTCTATAGGTAATTCATGACCATCATCAAATTTTCGGAGTTATCATAGCTATTAAAAATAAGTTCTTCAACTTTATCTTCCGTAAGCGACGATAGTTCAGTTTTTAATAAAAAATCATAGCAAAATCAAGTTTTACACACAAAATGCAAATGAACACAGAAGGCTAAGTGTATTTTAAAACATACAGCAATTTAACTGTATATATGCAGGATGAGCCATCTGTTAGCCCTACTTTTCATTTGTAAATAAAACACATATTCTGGGATGAAAAGTCAAATTGTTTTACGATAACTTTCAGTTAAATTGTTTGTGGACGATTATAAACCTCATCTTTCAAATAATCTAACAAAAAATAATCAAGTGGTGTTAAATCCGGGCTTCTTGGTGGCCAGGGACTTCACAGTTTCTTGAAATTATGCGATCAACAAATTTCGTCGCTCCGTCTTATTGAAACCAAAGGTTATTGACACGCAATTCATTCAATTTGAGCCACAAAAACCAGTTTGTATGTTGCAATAACGTTCAACATTCATTGTAAGAACATTTTTCTGCTCGTTTTCAAAGAAAAACGGCCCAATGATGCCACTAGTCCATAAACCACACCAATGACTCTTAGAGAATGAACTTCTCCTTCGTCAATAAAATGAGGATCCTCCGTTCCCCAAATTCGACAAACTTTATTATTGACGTACCCATTAAAATGAAAATGATATTTATCGCTAAAAATGATTTTTGATGAAAAACCTTCATTTCGTTCAAGCAGCCAATTAACAAAACGACGACGATTTAAAAGGTCTAACATGTTGACACAGTCTACGACCTTCACCACTGAGCCAGTTTCTTCAAAACGATCAATAATTTTGCCAATTGCAACTCAATAGGACGTCCATATCGATCAAAACTGTCACGTAATTTATGAAATGTTGATGTTTTTGAACGATTATTTTCATAATAAATTTTGACAATTAAAATGCGTTGTTGTGTTGTTAGCGATTCCATGATAGAAATGGCTTATTTTTGACTTTTCATATGTCAAAGAATTTTTAGAACAGATAACATTAAGAACTAAAACTCATCGATTGACAAAAGGACCAACAGATGGTATACAAACCCTATAAAAACAAAACTATTTCACCAGAATACAGTTATATTACTTCGTCTCACATAATTAATTTTACCAGAATTTTTTTATCACTTTTAATTATATTTTATTATTATTATTTTTATCACAGAAAAGCAAAATTTTTATTTTAATTTAGAAAACACTAAAATGCACAATAAACAGCAAAAGTTTCGTACAAAAAACATTTCTAACTAAAAAAATTGCTTATAATGGGAGAATCAGGATTATTTAACAGAAAAAACTGTTTTTTTTATATTTTTTTTATTGTTAACTATGCGATTTGTTTTGGGGCTCAAGGCTCACCCAGCTCTTCCGCGGTTATGCTTTTTACGTCCATACTTCACGCCTCCACGCCAACTTGAGGACGTACGGTTATAGGACCGATTTAAGATCATATGTACATTACAAGTTTCATGCCAGCCTATACTGTGTATAATCAAGTTTGTAAAAAAAACTGTTTATGTTCTAATTTTGCGCAAATATATGCGGTACAATAGGTATTTAAGGATTAAAAATAATTAAAGCAACGTTCCATTATCGTTTACAAATTAAAAAAGATTTTTCGAAATTTCGATAGCATTTTGTTGCTTGGGTAGTCTAGTTTCTAGTTGTTTAAATTTTTATTGTATCAATTGTTTAGAACTTCATTTTTAAATTATCTCAAATTTTCAAATCCTTGAAGGTCTTAACACCTGATTTCTAGAAAAAAATTGACAAACAAAAAGAAAACACTGTGAAAAATATTAATAAATGAAAAAATATTTTGTATTGTTTAAAGAATACAAAAATTTATTTAAAAAAAATGCTCAACCACATGTTGAGTACACTAAATCACATTCAAAATAGAAAAAATAAATAAAAAGTTTATTCAAACTGAAAACAATATAATTTGAGTAAAAAACGAACTTTCCTTCAAAAATACCAAAAACAGAAGCATGCAGTACACATCATAACAACAACAATTAACAATTGGTAGTATATTTTTTTTTTTTAAACAAACAAACAAAGTTTCAACAAACAAATAGGTGTATATTTTTTTTTTTTTATAATACCAAACAACATTATTCGTAAATTTATAAAAAATATTTTAATTTCTTGCTGGTATGATTAATTGCTTTTATTCCATTTCTATTCATTTAAATTGAAATAAAAATTAAAAATAATAAAATAATATAATAAAAGTTTAGAATTTATATATTTTTTTTATTTACTGTCGTCGTTGTATATTTATTTTATTTTTGAGTATTTTATTAAGCGTTTTTCATTTAAAATGGGAAAACAAAACAACAACCAAAGTTTTATTTATAGGACTTTCGTTGTTATTTTTGGAAAAAAGTTTCCAGTATAAACTTTTTTTTTGTGTGTGTGCTCGAAAACTTGGTCCTGGTTTTGTGTATTTATTATTTTATTCTCTGGTAAATTTTATTTTAATGCTTTTGCTATTAAAATATTTATGAATATAATATGGCCATTCTTGTATTAGTTCTGTGTTGTTGAATTGTAGTTATAATATGTTGCGATGGTAGAGTTTTCTACTTCCTTTAATTATGTATATACGTTTTTTTTTTGTTTTTTAAATTCGTTAATTAAATGCTCGTGTATATACAACAAAAATTTTGGTCAATGGCCTTACGTCTTTAATCACCAATTCCCCGAAACCATATATTAAATCCCAATGTTTATAAACAACTGCTTTATGCTATCTATGTACATAGTAACTTCGTTCCTTTTAAAAACCACAATAAAATCTTTCTCATTGTTTTGGATGTTGTATTGTACACAGAAAATAAAGAAAATTGTAACCAAACCAAATTACTTAAATAAGTAATAAAACTTTTTGTTTTTTATTTTATTTATTTAAAGTTTGTTGTTAAAAATAATAAACAGAAAAATACAAAAGCTTTTGTTGGTTTTATATTTGTTAAAAATTTGATGAGACAAAACCAAAAAAGTTTTCCTTTTGAGATAAGAAAAATCATAATTTTCATAATTCACAGTCAAAAGTTGGATAAATTTTAGATATGAACGAAAAGAAAAAAAAACTCAAATCTGGGTGATACGCTCTCAGACATTTCTTGAGTTTTTATCATACAATTTTTATTTTTTGTTTTTGTGTGATTTATTAAGCTAAGTTGTATAATATCCCACCTAATGTGAATAATATGTAAATTTTCTTATTATTACTGTTATTATCATTATTATTGTTATTTCTATTATATTTGATGTTTTTACTTTCTTATATTAATATGTGTACAAAATATAAAACAAGAAAGGATAATTATACGATGTTAAACTAAGGGTGTGGATTTTTTTGTGTATATATACGTACCGCACAGTAATCGCGAATTTCGTGTCAATGTACAGCTTTCTCCACTTTGTTGAGCAAAAAGTCTTGTTTTGTAATCCCACAGGTTTATGGAATTAAAGTAAATCTCTAAAATGTATATATGGTTATACACACAATATAGGAGAATAATACCAACATATACATGAACGATTTAGCTTGTACATACAAAACTGAAAAACCGGAAAATAGAGTAAAATGTTACAAAGGAAAGTACGGGTAAAGTAGCGCTTTAGAAAAATAGAAAATTGTATCTATATATTTATGAAGAAAAAGTTCTACATTTAGATTTCCCTGGTGACGTTTTTATTATTTTCTCGTTTTTAAATTAAGCCAATAATTGTCATTCCATTATATTTCTGGTTAGTAAGCCTGTTACCGAGAGTGGCGAACAAGAACTCTCTATATATAGAATAAAATTGTGTTTTTACAATAATTTTTTAATACCTCGATATGCCAAACAACTGTCACATTTTTGTTTCTTTATAATTTCCCTAGATTAAACGTTAAAAATTCAAATAATCAAAATTACAATTATTTTTAAAATTTTATTATAATGAAAAATAACATATAATCAATGCAATTAAACAAATTCTGACGAATCCATATCGACTTCTGTGTTTTTTAACGATATCCAATTGTTTTTAATTGGTTCCCCGCGAATTTCCACGAGAAATGGTTGGACGTTTTATTATATATACACGAATTCTGCTTTGTTTCTTTAAGAATTTAAAGTCGTGTTAAAGCTTAGTGCTATACCAGTTCCATTTTAATGATCTACGGAGTATTTATAAAGTTTATGTACCGAAATATTGTCTTTGTGACTTTGTCCGATAAACAATGAACCGTCGAATTAAAACAGATTAGTTTTCAAAATTCGATTAGTTACATACAACACAAACAATCATTTAGAAAATGGCGGGGTGAATATGTTGTAGGCTACACCCAAATTTATTTTACCAGCACGACATAGATTTCGATTCTCGAATACACAACTGTTGATTTCTAAAGTGAAAAATTAAACTTACCGTGATTTTGGGAAAGCTAAATTGTATATTCAATTGTCGGTTTTTGGAAATGCTAAACTCTCAACATCTTTGCAAAAATTGAAAAAGCTCCCTTAGAAGCTGCCACTTTCAGTACACAGATTTCCACCAAATTTTACAAGGATCTTCCAACTACTAGAAAAAGTTTAAATATGAAGTTTGATTTCGAATAGTTACTCCGCTTGGACTTTAGAGATGCCGAATTTTTGTGAAATAAAGCTGCTTTTTTTCTAAACTCGTAGGGGAAATGGATAAAATTTAAAAACTGATCTGAAGTCATTTTGTTTGAAAATTAATTAACAATCTTTTGGTTTTTAATCGTTTTCTCGTAAATGCTATATACGTTTCAAATTAATTGCATAAAACGTAAAAGCTCATATGAAAGCTGCCACTAAACATTTAGTCAAAAAACTCGAGCTCCAAAATATTCATGAACTATACAAAAAAAAAACGGGGTGTTAATTTTGTATAAAACTGAAACCACTGGATTTGTGATAAAAAATTGTCTTGTATTTAATAAAAATCATTATTTCTGTTTAAATTTCAGAAAACCAACAATGTCAACCTTTAGATCAATCAATCCGTATGATGGGATGTACAAGGACCAATTTTTGATAAAAAACATTTTTTGACAAAAATCGTCATTCCCGCTTAAATTTTGAAAAACTAATCTGGACCGGTATTGCTGCAAAATTAATTTAGAATCTGTTGGTTCATATCCGATTTTCTAACAAATGAAATATTTTCCGGTGGAAAAATGAAAAAGAACCTATGAAAACTGTCATTTTTGGCGAAACAATGAAGGCCAAAATTCACATGGGATCTCCTAATTTGTTAAAAACGCTTAGATATGAAGTTTCATCCCAATCGATCAATCCATTTGGGCTGTACAGGGACAAAGTTTTTGTAAAAAAACGGTTTTATTGTCAATAAACGTCATTTCCGCTAATGTTTCGGAAAACTGATCTTAAACGGTATTGTTGCAAAATTAGTTTAGAGGTTTTTAAATCACAATTGATTTTTGTGTAAACGATGTAGTTTACAAAATATTTGCAACAAACGAGAAAGCCCTTATGGAAGCTTTTACTTTTAGTGGACTTATTGCGGCCTAAAACCACTGAGATATCCCAACAGAGATTTTTAGCAATGCAATTTTTTAACATCGGCAATATAAGGAATGGTGAATCTGCGGAAATGCCGTAGACAAAACTTTTCAAAATTTCTTTACTAACCCACTTATTTCAAGGAGCCACTTCCGGTCGACCTATGTTGGACAAATCTCACTCAGATTTCAAAATATTTGAAAATTGTTAAATTATGAAGTTTCTTTCCGATGTATCAATCCGCCTGGACTGTATAAGGGCTGATTTTTTTGTACTTTCCAAAGTATTTTCGAAAAACCGAAAGTGCTCTCATAAACTCGCCAACTCCGGTAGACCGATTTCGACCAAAACTCTCTGAACATTCAAAATTTATGCAAATTTAGTATTATGAAGTTTCATTCCGATCAATCAATCCGTCTGCACGTATTAAATACTCACTGATATTTTAATAAGCTCATGTGCGAAATAATTTATTGTACATGAAGTGCTGTTTTTGACACCAAATAATTAGTTATGCATGGACTTATTAGAATAAGTCAGCACAATTGCAAAAAAAAACCGTGTAGGCGGAACATGTCAAGAAAGAAAAAAGGTCCCATGAAACGTGATTAAATTATTCATACAACATAGTTTATGTTGATGACGCAACAAAGTAACAAAAATATCATACTACATAAAATTCACAACAATGTTGTATAATTTTTATTACAGTTTAAAAATATTCACATATATTTGAACAGATAAAGGTCAACACTGTTATATTTCAACTAGCATGACATAGTTTTATGGCAGCCACAAAATAAATTCGTTTTAGCATATTTTTGATACCATAAAAATAAATTCTATATAAATACTAAGATTCTTATCCTCTTCTGGTGTATGCCACTATGTAGAAAAACTGTTAAGTAAAAAAACATTTTGTGGGTAAATCTATATAATAATAATACGATAGAACATGGAAAATTTTATTATTGTGCAATTTTCAAAACTTGTTAACTGATAACCGAAAGTATAAAGTAGAAAGCTTCAAACAAAAATATTGTTTACGAAAACAAAAAGTTTTTGTGAAATCCAAAGTCAATTTTTTAACTCCATTAGAAAGCATTTCTTTACTTTTTATTACCATTTTTTGTATTTTATGTTTTATTCGTAATTCCTTTTTTTATAAACTTAATTTAATTTCAATTATACTTTATTTAATCTTTTAAAGACATATTAAATTTTAATTTTATTTTGCTTAAGCTTTCTATCTTTTATGTTATTTTTATTATTAGAATTTTCTTGTATTTTTATTTTTATCTTTAATAAATTTTATTTAATTTTCAATTTTTCCGCTCCATTTTTAAAGGAAAATTGTTTTAAAAGTATAAAAAAAATTAAATTATATTCTGTTTTAATCACGTCCCATCAAAACATGTAGAATATTTGTGTTACGACACTCAATAAATATATAAAAATTTCATTTTACTGTAGAAGCAGGTACGAATCTCGAAGCATGCCGAAAAACACATAATTGTAATTTGTCCCTCACGTCATATTCTCACGTAGAACTCAAAAAGTGCTTAAAAATGCCTTCACACGAATAAATTTCATATTTTTCATTTAATGTAATAATATTAAGTATTTAATTATTATCAATCAAAATAGTTTTTAATGTCTGTAGAAAACTAAATTATTACCAAACTGATTTTATACTGCAAAACGAAAACTGTTTTAAAAAATAATTAACAGTTTTATTCTGTGGAAATTATTTATTTCAAAACACAAATTAAATAAAGTTTCATATTTAGTAGTATTTGTTTTTTATAATTAATAAATTACAACTAATGATTGTAGTCAAAACTTTTTAATAATAATTAGCTACAGAAATTTATAGTTATAAATTATTTACTTTGACTGTACAGAAATTTTAAACTATTTTCAATTTCAACAACTTAATTATTGTGCTTTATCTTTTTTGCTGTGTAATTTAGCAATCAATAATTCAATTAAATGTATACGTCTTTCTAACTTATTGTGTAAACGAGCTTTATAGCTTCAGCAAATCGATAAGTTTGATAAATTGTTTTTTTTTTGCGTTTGCTGGATGCTGTTCCGTATATTTTATATACTCTGCGATATGATTGTTAGTTGTTGTGTTTGAAATGTTTATTTTTATCAGAACCCAAAAAAAAGAATCATACATCAAGATGATTACTTGAATAAATCTTTAAAATCACAATGACAAAAATTTGAGAAAAAATCGAATCACGTTTTTGTATTAAATCAAAACGAACGATTTTTGGAGAAAACAACAACAATCAAAAATGAATAAAATTAAAAGGACCAACGATGATGAAGAATAGTAAAGTAATGTAAAATAAAACTGTGATGAGAAATTGAGAAATAGCATATTTCAGAATAATGTTTTGTGTTTTAAAGATGTAAGATCAATCTTGGAATATTAATGGTATACAAAGCCATCAAAATAAATTTTTTTGTAAATTGCTTGAAATAAGAAATATTTCTTAAGAAACTCTCTATCAAATGCCAATATTACGGACTAGTACTCCCTTTCAACACCTTATGAAAATTGTATAGCTCTACTTCTAGAGGCTACAATATCACAAATGGCGAAAAACTCATGGGTCGACCCACCTCGCATGCCAGTACTATTCAAACTGGCACGGAGTTGGGAGGGCTTCGCCTCCAAAACAGGTTGCAAAAAATAAATCATAAAATAAAAATAAAAAATTGGTTTACTGAATAGTATTTCAAACAGTTTTAAGATTACTAATTTAAGAACTTTCAGTCTAAACTTTGCTTGATTATGATTAAAAAAGAATTATGTTGGCAATGTTGAATGATTTTTTCTCTCATATTGGTACAGACGAAGATAAAAAACATTCAGACATAAAATAAAATTCGCACTAAGCAAGTACCTTACTATTTTCTAAAATAATAAATGGAAGATTGGAAATGTGGCCAACACCCGACTTATTCAAAATATCTTTTACCTGCAGAAATTTCACAAAACAAGCAAGGTCAACCTTGTTGAAAATTTAGCTATACATTTATTTGAATCTTTTAATTCGTTTTTTTTTTTTTTTGTAAATGCTTGACTTTTCAAAATTGTTGAAAAAATTTAGAAAGGTCCCATGGAAACTGCAAAAGCCACTCGCAAAGATCTGGGTAATGGTTAAGTATGAAGTTTGATTACGAATTATAGATAGTCCGCCTTGACTGTAGGGATGCGGAATTTTGGTGAAATAGAGATTTTTATCAAAACTCTTAATTTCCGGTAAAACTTTAAAAAGATCTGAATTTTGTTTGAAAATTAAAACAAAAATCTATTTGTCTTAAATAATTTTTTTAATTACATACCGGTTTTGAAAAAAAATCAACAAAAACCCCTGTTGAAGCCCACACCATACGGGATCTCTCGTTTTGAGAAAAAAGCTTAAGTATGAAGTTTATCCGATCAATCAACCCTTATGAACTCTACTTAAGTCGAATTTTTGTTGATTGGACTGTAGAGCCAAGTACTGGATAATCCGTTCAGATCACGCCGGGCCTATTTCTACAGCCTGTTTACATTTAACAAGATGCCAATTGTATCCTTCATGATGTATATTCCACTGATGGGGAGTGAATATAACTACGAGAAATAGAGGGGCTAATCTGTTCTTAATCGTGTAAAAAAATCTACAAAATTAAAATTCCATATATTTACCGATTTCTAGCTTTAACTGTAACATAACAATTTGCTTTACTGCTGTATGAAATATTGTAGTTATTGTTTTAGGCTTTAAAAATCGCTTTTTGTTGATTTGAAATTGAAATTCTCTACTAAGTTTATGAAATTGCATTATTCTAAGCTTTTGTAAAGCTCAAGCCGGGTTCCAAACCAATGCTTTAACAAAATTGAATTCACTTTTGGAAAATTTAATCTCTGCACTTGGTTCTTGTTTAGAAAAATATCGTTAATGCTATCAAACTTCAAGCAAGTTGACGATTATTGAATCAGAAAAAAAGACGAGACATCACAGTTCTTCGAAATTTTTCGTATATAAAACTCGGAAAGCAAGAAACGAGGGTGTTTTGATTTTAAATTTTTGAAAACAATATTATTATATATAGGTATAGTTTGGTAAACCGCCGGATTAATTTTGTGATAAGTTTTTTGTAATTTTTAACACAAATTTCAAAAATTATCCATAATGATCTTTATAATAATTTTTTCTTAAAAAATATCCTAAGGTATCTCAGTCCGGTGTAAAATTTGTTAGTGTTTTTATATTAATTATCTCTATCATATTTATCTCTTTTCACATAGTACAATAAAGTGTAGTACTCAAGAAAAATTTTGACCACAAGATTTTTTCAAATTTACCATAATCTATATTGCCGAAGTCAACAGAAGTACTTTTTAAAAAATCTCTGTGTCTGCGTGTTGCAGGCTTAATGTCTGTGTCCTCTCTACGGTCCAGACGGTTTAAATTTACTTAGCAAATATACCGTTCTAGATTAGTTCTGTAAAAATAATGTGAAAATTAGAATTTTTGACAAAACATCGTTTTTTACAAAAATTCGACTCTATACAGCCGAGATTGACTGATTTATATAGGGATGAAATCAAAGCTTTTTCTAGAAATTGGGAGATCTCAGTGAATTTTGGCCGATATCGGTCCTTCCAAAAGAAGAAAATGATTATTTTTGAAAGTTGAAACTTCACACTTAAACTTTTGCCATAAATTGAGAGATCGTATTGATTTTGGGTCAATATGCTAGCTTATACAGGAGCTTTTTCGTTTATTGCAAATATATTGAAAAGTATAACATTTACAAGAAAAACGGTTTTGAATCAAATATTCTAAATTAAATTTTTTAAAATATTGGACAGATTATTTTTCGCATCAAGAAACACGGCTATTATAATTGAAACTAATAACCAGACCATATTTCTTAGTACTAATATTTTTATATCGTCTGCTTACTAAATAAATTTTGATCGGACAAGTAAAACAATCAAAAGCTATAATTAAAAAATATCTCTATTTGTTAAAAAAAATATATTCTGTTTATGCAAATATAGAAAAAAAAATAAGGTATTTTTAATCGTCCTTTTAACCTTTCTCACCAAAATTTTCCTTACTCCGCAATATAAAATATAGTTTAGTTTACAAATTAGATTGAACCGTTGATTGAATACATATAGATATTACTACTGAGAATTCTGCCGCTATGTTTGGTTAATGTCTCTACTAGTCACATATATATAGAGCCATAGTTGTGCGAGAGTGGTTTTTTCTTTCTAGCAACATAAAAACCGAAAAAAAAATGTTGTTCTTTTTCCCCATATAAAAATTGCATTTGTATTGTATTTCAACTTTTTATTACATAAAAAAATATTATTTTGAAATGTTGCGACTGCTATTTCACTTACTCTTACAAACAATTGCACCATCAGAATAAACAAAATAAATATGGTTGAATGGAGTTATCACTGATTGAAGTAACCTTAGTTTTAATTTATTTCGAAAAATTTCAACAAAAAAAAATAGTAACAAAAAAATTGTGTTGCAGTGCAAATGAAAAAATATTTCCATCACCATATCTGTAAAATCTGTGAAAACGTCATATACAACCTCTACTCACATAGTTGGAATATGACTGAAAAAATGAAAATAGAATGATGAACATAAATACAATTTCATTATTATTCAGGTATTCCACACAGGGTATTTAGGTATTTTTTTCAAGGCAAACTAGTTTTATTTTGTTTTGTTCTGCTCTCTTTTAAATAAAATTTATACTAAGTTACCCAGTGGTGTGGGTAAATAATAAATCAAAAATATGTTTTACTCCGTTCTAGCAGCTTTGAGTTAATTGTGTCTATCTTTGTTCTTCTCAAACCTACATAAAATAAGTTGTGCTCTTCTTTTACAATGGGCCCTTTCAGGCACCCTATCATGATTAGTGAAATCATCGCCAATTTGATTTGTAAATTTCATAGTGTTAAACATTTCCATAACGTTGGCTGCGATTTTACTCAACATGTTTCAAACTGTTGGGTGTCCTGAAAGCGTCCCATGTGTTAAAAGCAAGAAAAAATCAAAAATGTTGTTGTAATTCGCAGTGGTATTTATTATCTATATGTATTCAATCAACGATTGATCCAATTGGTAAAATTGGGATAGCCTCTGGCCGCTTTAAAAATTAGATTTCGTTTTCTTCAATGAAATAATATTTGCATTACGAATACTCAACCATGTCAGCTCTGTTCAGTTTTATACAACAAAATAATTACTTATACTCGTATCTCGGTTAAGCTTTATTGTTTGCTATTGCACTATGGCTCTGAAACTTAATAAGCTTAAGCAAAGCTAACATACATAATTAAATAGAGTGGTCTCTTGTCAGAATAAATATTATAGTGCTACGGATATATTTTTGCCTGGGACGTATACGATTTTTATTCAAAGCAATATTTGTTGTTGTAAAAGCTTAACATTTCTTATTTCTTAAAACAAAATGATACTTAAAAGTTTGTAATACTTTATTTTGTTTCGCTCCTAATTTCATATTAATCTATTCTCTAACTTTTGTAGTTAGTTTTATGACAATATTAATACAGGTAGAAACTATACACAAAGCATATACAAACTTAAAGTAAAATACGAAAAACAAACTTTCAAGTAATCTGAAAGTAGCAACAAAACAACAACAAACAAAAACTAATGTTTATAGCATCACGTTAGTGTCATCTCGAGATTATGACTATATGATTTCTACGATTATTAACAAAAGTTTTTTTTTTATTTTTGGGTACGGAACACCACTATCATCAAACTAGTAAACAATTTGTTCTACAACTAGTCTAAATCGTACCGTAATAATTGTATACCGCAACGATTATATTTCATAATTTGTCCCTATAGACACAATACATAGAATAGAAGATACTTTTCTATCATATATGTATACCATAATAGAAACATTGCTAAAAGTACAAGCTACTAGAATGTATGTATAAAAATTCAACAGCCATCAAAATGACATCCATTACTCCATAATACTTTGATCTGATTTATATAGATATTTCGAAAACTTTTCTATTTTTGTAATTTAAGCGAACGAAGAATTTTTGAGATGTTTTAGATGGATAGAATATAATCCTATTATTTCCGCCAAATTAAATTTTCTACGTGATAAAAATCTTTTCATACCACACAAATTGTACATTGAGTACCCTACCAAAATATAAAGCATTAGAAATTGCTGTACAAAAATGCCCATCTCTCTAAACATATTCGAGTATATATTGATGTTGCAGTAACAGGAAGAATTTATTAATTCGATTTAATTCTGTATAATATTATCTTTCTCGTTTTCGTGTGTACCTGGTTTCCTATAGATTATGTACTCGTAAGCCGTTTTTAATTTCAATTGATTCGAAAATAATGAGTTGCACAGCATTTGGATTTCGTTTTTCTTATTTTGTACCTGTTATCTCATTAAAACACATTTAGAGATTTGTTTTGTGAGCCTCCCGGTTTTGAAATAGATGCGCGAACATGAAGACATTTTATTGTATTTGGTTACTTTGTATAGAAGAGCGCGACGTTAGAAGGATTAATTTATTTTTGGATCCATTGAAAAAATTATAATTATAAAATACGGTTTTCGAATTATATTTTCATAGAAAATTCGTCGAAAAAGTATATATTGGAAAATGAACACGGGACTTACTTCACAGATGAAGTATAACAGATGCGAATATTAATAGGAAAAGCAAAATAAGCTTCACTACGTTCAATGCTTTCAATTCGATACCACGATGCTATGAAATGTCGAGAACTCTTAAAATGGTTAAAAAAATTTATTTATTCTATATAAAATATCGGTCATTCTTTCAAAAATCAAAATTCAAAAATCATATCATAAATTACCGTGTACAAAATAATGACAACATTGATCGATCAAAATGAAACTACCAAAAAAAAATTTAAACAATTATACGCTTTTTCCTTTCCACGAGTTCGTCAGGTTATAGCAGCCATGTTGTTAAAGCGACATCTGTTGTCAATTTAACTGTAAATTGTCCAGTAGCATATGGCACATCACCATGAAGAGTTATATCGTTTATTTTCAAAATCAATGCTCCGTCCGAGAAACGTTTCGCGTATATTACGTGATTTTTATCCTCGCCACGACCGTCCTGCCGACTCGACTATTTGACGTTTAGCGGCTAAATTTGTCCCGCAATGCCTGCGGTCACGTTAACGTAGTAGATCAAGGCCCACACTTCAACTTAAAGCACTAACATCGAAATGCTAAACGCATGTCGGTTTCACATAAATATTAAAAACCTACGATAATATCGCCCAGCTTGTAAATACAGCCCATCATCGTCCTCCAAAAAATTACAAAACAGTGCGAAGACGCAGGGTCGCGTCGGAACCCATATCTCAATCATAAATATAAGCCGACGAATTCATATTCAATAATTGACCGGAAGCGCTTTTCGGCGCTCCCTGTCAAACGTATGTGTTCGTAAATTTGTTTGAACTATATTTTTGAAGATTAAAACACGAAATTGCTACATATTAATTTGAGCCTAAAACGTTTTCATGACAATGGTTATGGCTTTCTAAATAAGATTTCTTCCCTAGTAGTTGAACCAATTTATAAATTACGAGTCAAGCAATCCATGCTTTATCATATCGTGATGACAGGTTCTCGAACGAAGCTGCTGATATCGAACTTAGGCATACGGTGAAATAAGAGATTTGCCTCACATCGTCATCTCTGTTCTATTGCCCATTTCATATGTTAAGAAAGAAAGATCGCGACTGGAGAGCGTATGGAGATTGTCGGCAAATTTACACGTATGTCATTCGATCGGCGAAATGCCACAGAAGTCGTGCGGACCAAAATTTCGTTTTCACGAACATCGACAACATCCGATGAGTTTGGCGTAAATATTAAGAGTTCAAAATTTAGTATCGAATTTTTCAATTTCCTTCTTTCACTTTTAACGAATTATGCCATCACACAATTCTTACCTACAATCACAATTAAATTCAGCAGTTTAGCGGCATGGTAAATTATTATACCCTCGCTTTATACCGAAACTTGTTAAAATGCTCACCTCAATCCACGAACACCTGACCGCTCTGCTAAACAAGCCCAAGATGCCCAAATACTGCTCTTATCTCGACGAATGCCAACGAGCATTTAATAAATTGAAAACTGACTAGACCAATTCAGTCTAAAATTGACCGAAACTCGAATCAATCGAAACTAATTTCGAAAACAAAAAAAAAAAAAAAAAAAAAAACCTGTACAGTAACTATTTTTTTTAAGGAAGAGGTAATTTTAGCTGTAGGATGCAAGCTCGCTAAGCTACAAAATCATCTTCAAACTCAATGGTTCAGATTTCAGATAGAGACACATGAAAGTTACTCCCCACGGACTTGTTTTCTCTATATAGTAGGTAGAGAAAATAGTTCGTGACCTTTTGCCATGTTTCTGGTAGAGCCATGGTCCCATCACTGTAGAACTTCAGTGGTTTAGAGGCGAAAAATCGAAACAACTCATTTTCGCATTCTTTTGAATTTAATGTAAAATCATTAAGATGATTCTGCATGGACCGGAATAAATAGTAGCCCGATCACACATCGGTCTATTAGTCCGCCAATATTATTCCGCCGATTATGCGATTATTTTTCAATTTAATACATTTCTTATTCAGTTATACTTCCGGTTCTGTCGAATTCCTAAATGAATTGACATTCTTCGGCATGCTTTTTCAAACACTGTTGCTCAACAAGCAAACAATCATCGTGTTTGAGATATTTGAATCCTAATGAACCGAGCTCGATTGGTGGTTACGCAACTCTTCAAAAACACAATTATTTCTCTGCTCTGCACGGAGGTTCACTTCGATATACAACATTGCCATTTGTACTGAAACGACGACAGCTTTCCGGTAATTCCGACCTTTTGAATAACTGAACAAATTACAGTGAGAAATGTTTGATATGATGAGAATTGATCTGCAACTGCCAGTCAATTACAAGGATTTTAAAATGTTAATCTTACTGGAATTTAAATAGTATGTTAATGATGAATGGCCAGAAAACTTGTGTTTTTTTTATTAGTTTTACTCCATGTTTTTTCACATTAATTTCAAATTTACTTTGCTTATTGTTTTCTTTAAAATTTAAATTAGATGATGTGGGGTCTTTTTGGATTGTGGGTTTTCGATTCTTTGGTTGCATGTGGGGAATCCATATATAGAATTAAGTAAAAACCTCAATTGCGTCCTACGCTAATTGAAATGTTGTTTGTTTCAGTTGATCACCGTTGTTAGCATAGTTAGTAACGGCTTCCACAAACCGTTTAACAAACATCCTGATTGTCTGAGTTGATCATTGTTATTATTAACTATTTTGTTTGATGATTCGGCCAGCAGTTTTTATCATTGTTTTTATTGTTTTTCTTATTTTGTAAGATTTAAATGTTGGTTAAAGTTTTCAAAACTTATTCGATTATTTATTTTTCAGTATTAAACTGATTTGGCTGCTATCGCACACTTAGGCCAATAGTGACCCATTGTGATACCACAGGATCCCATCTCCCTTTACTCCCGTTGAAACTATCCAGAACTACTTATGTAGCGTGAAATATCTCGCACTCCATAGTCTGCGAGTTCCAAAAGGCGGTCCATACCGCACACACTTAAGTGCCTATGCCTTCTGTATGATAGTGCGGAACACGAGCGTAGGAAGTGACCTAAAGTCTCTTTCTTCTCGTCGTAAATACAAATTCTGTAAAAGTCATTCTTCTGTATACCATACAGGCCCTCCTAGCCTTC
Organism: Nephrotoma flavescens; assembly: GCA_932526605.1. Lineage (NCBI taxonomy): Eukaryota > Metazoa > Arthropoda > Insecta > Diptera > Tipulidae > Nephrotoma > Nephrotoma flavescens. The sequence continues at coordinate 313,385,566 of OW052220.1, forward strand.
TCGCATGTTCCCTAAAACGGCAGTGTACTATCAGTATCCCTACGATCAATCCGTACTCTCGTTTTCCGAGGAATACTAGTGCCTTGGAGTGCCGCAAGTTCAGTTTTGGCCAAACTTGGTAAAAAGGCGATTGCCTTTTTACTGTGCACCAATGTGAGCATTGCTATAGGTCTCCCCAGACCTGCTCCTTCCGGCTGCATCTATAGAGGGTCCACCCGTACCTAGCAAGTTCGTCTGCCCTGCAGTTTCCCGTGGCGTTTGAGTGACTAGGGACTCAGATTATCTGGATGCTCAAATACTATTTCATCTCATTAAAAGATGATCGGCAATCCAGCGCCACTCGTGACTTTAGACAAACCGTCTTTAGTAACCTTACCGCTGTCTGATTGTCCACATAAATTGCGATATCCCTCATGGATACCACGTTATGCTTCAACCATGTCACGACTTTCCTTATTGCCATTACTTCAGGATGGCACACGCTGCAGTAGCCAGGGAGACGAGCAGAAATATTAACATTAAGCTTCCCACAGAAGACTCCGGTTCCAATTTTGCCATCTAGCTTAGTACTGTCCGTGAAAAATTGCACTGCTGTGTTTTCCAGTATTTATCCTATCCTCCAAGATTTTCTCGAAGGTCAGATGGTCGAGATTCGCCAGTTCTTCCCTTAGCAATCGAAATATCGTCGAGTGTCCCGCCTGAAGACACTTCCACTTAGAAACAGCCAAGAGTATCGTACCCACATTGGCTGCGAGCTGTTTACAAAAAAGTTCGATTGGTATAAGGTGGAACATAACCTCTTTGCTTATAACCATACAGGCCGTTCTTTGCACCTTCTCCATCATCCTTATATATTTAACCTTATCCAGAGCTGGCCACCATACGCCCACCCTGTACATAAGCACAGGTCGTTCCACTGCGGTATAGAGCTAGTGTACCAGCTCTAATTTCAAACCCCATATCTGATCTATGGCCTTCCTACACAAGTAAACGGCTACATTATCTGGCTCTGTCAGCAAAATCCAGATTAATGCCGTTCATAGTAGGGGCTAACCACCGAAAATTTATATTTCTTAGTAAATAGTAGCTGTGTGTTGGTGTCTAAATATCAGCTCTGTCTTGGAAGGGTTGCTCCCTAATCCACATTTGCTGGCCAAGTTCGTAAGTCCATTCATCACTACACTCCAAAGAAAGGTGGACATTACAACTCCCTGCGGATTTCTATAACCACCTGTCTTCTAATGGTGGACGGACTCCTCCAGTTCTGAGGTAATAATCCTGCCTGCCAGCTTACCAACTTACTTATAGGGTAGTCCACCTTCAAAAATGACAATCTGTTCATGATCGCCACCGTTTTTACTTTATTAAAGGCATCTTAGAATTTACCTAAGGCAAGAAGTCTCAGAGACCTCCTTCATTCTACAACAGAAGAGTAAAGACCCCCATTGAGGCCTTCCTCATCTCTGTTTTGTACCTTTAGGTCCTCCTAATAGGAGTCCCAATCCCGAACCTTCCTTTTGTCCTTTATAAAAGGCTGTCCTATATGCCCTCCGATAGGTTCCAAACTCTGCGGTCCACCATGTCGGTTTCTGCCTGCCCCTAGGCTGTATCAGGAGGCACATAGCCTTTTTGTGCCAATATCAACCATGTCATTTAATTCTTCCTTCGCCACTCTCCACCCCCTCGCCATATGAAACATTGTTTATGATGCAAAGATCATATATTAAACCTCTTGTCGATTTTTAACAAGAAATGTTGGTTCTCGCACAATATTGCAAACTAAATGGATAGTATTTAATAAGTAATCAAAAGATTGTGTGATGCGCGTTTTAATCACATCCAAGTATAACTCCAACCATTCTATTCCCCCAGGTTTTCCGGTAGAACCTCCTTCCCTTCAATTTGCCCAGCTTATCCGGTAGAACCTCCTTCTCACGATGGGCTAAGGCTAACTATAATTTTTCACAGCCAACTTCAACGCTTACCGCTATAACATCCTCGCTAGTAAATTGAGGAAGAAGAAAAATATAAAAATTATTTTTTTTAAAATTATCTTTTCAGGGGTGGGATGTTGTAACATCACTTTTTTCGATACTATCGAAATTTACATCTCTTTCATCACAAATTAAATTTATCGTTTTTTCATTTTTAAATTACATTACTTCTATTGCGATCTCTACCTATTCGAATAAAACATAATGTCGTTCTACTCTTATTGTATCACCTACTTATTTTAAAAGTGATACTTTATCGAAAAACAAAAAAGAGATAAATAAACAATTTATTCTAGTAGTGTGAGATCGCAATATAGAAAGCAAAATTGAAACGTGAAACGACAAGCAATTTTGTTTTAGGAAAAAGAGATATAATATTCGATAAATATCGAAAAAAGTGATGTTAAAACATCCCACCCCAGAGTTGCTTGAGTATAATAATGTATACCCTTTCGTTCTGAGGCCAGATAACCTGTTATTGTTAATCCAAGGTTCATAGATTAACAACGTAAGTCCTCATCTGGCTTCGTCAGTCTGAGAACGAGAGATGCCGAGGTAGCCTTCGAGTGATGTAGGTTTATTTGTACAATATTAATCATTGTGGTATACCTTACTCACCTCTTCCTGCACTCCCTGCATCGGGATAGTGTCATCTGGACCGTTGCTTCGGCCGCCATCTACCTCTCGTCGAGCGTTCGACAGGATGTTTCCATCAGACTCCAGAGAGAGGAGGCTACAGTTCCTCACCACGCCGTTACGTCCAAGCTGGTTTCCGCGCTCGGACTGAGCTCGTCTTTCTTATACACTTTAAGAGAGAACGACCCGAACCTGAAGTTCTCTTTGATTTTGCAAGGGAAGCACCGGATTCTTTTTTGATCAGCATGATTGCCAATCTTAAGCCCCCCTTAGCCTACTCCTGCTTTACAATCCTCCAATCTTCCGTTGGAAGATCGGGATTCATTGATCGATCGATTTAATTCAATTTCATGTGTAAAAATTAACCAAATATGACATAAATTGATTCATTAGAATACTAATTCACTTTTTAATATTCCAACAAAAATCAACTATACTAATGCACAAGAACATTACATCAAACCACCAAATGGGAGGCATAATGCTATCTTATTTTTGACAAATTGCTTAAAATTTAATTTTAGAATAAGTAGTTTTGAAATGCTTCACCATAAAATACCCATAAAACACAATAAATTAATAAAAATTAATTTTATGGTATTTAATCCACATGCAATATTTATTTCATGCACTGTACCTAACCTAAAACTCATGAAGCCAGCGTTCTTTTTTACATATATACTCGTAATATATATTTAAAAAAAAAAACTTTTAGTTTCTTAAATAAAAACTTTTAAACTTTAAATTTTTAGAAAAATAAAATTAAATTAAAAATTCAAAAACTGAAACTCAACGAAATTATTATTGGTAAAATGCATCGTTTACTATTAAGCTCATTTTTCTCACCCATCGTTCGAGGTTGTGTGAATTTAAAATGAAATCGCGGTATAAAAAAACATAAATTCATAAAAATACAAAAAATAGTTAAACATAAGGTTTTTGTTATTGAGTACGAGTAAAACTACTGTAGTGATAAAGACTTTAACCATACGCTACATAATTAAATAATTTATGATAGTTATGTGTGAATTTTTAGATTTCTCATATATAATAATTATATTATATTAAGGGGGGGGGGTGGCAGATTAAAAATGTCGTCTTCCAACAAAAATTATATACATTTATCAGATCTATATCTAATTATGTAACCTAATTGATAAATTGGTTACAAATTAAATGGTATCCATCATCGATTTTCATAAATATTTGCGATTTGAAAAATTGAAAATATTATTTTATTTTATTATATCGGAAAATGCTATTCAATATATGTCATGTAACATGTTGAATTAATATTTTGATTGATCGACATATTTTGTGTAGTATAGAGCGATGATTTTATAAATGTAACTCAATAAAACAATTGATATTCCGTACTTGGGTGGTATAAGAAAATAGGGTGTGTCTAATTTACAAACTAATTTAATTTGTATAGTGGCAACAGACAAGTATTTGTATACATGCAAAATTATTCCGCTTGAATTCACATATGCTTTTTATGCCGAGAGTAGGGAACTAGCTAGCACCGAATACTATAACAAGCTAAGGTAACACATTTTTGACTTCTTAAGTGAGAAAAGAATTTTTTGAAATGCGACATAGTTTACCTTTTTGATATACCGAAAAAAATGCTAATCGTATGCACGTGTCGACTATTCTGAATGTAATAAAACTTTTCTATCTTTTTTTTAGTTTAGTTTCGAGATAAGAAAAATGCTGCAAATAAAACTAGAAAAAAAATGAATACGGAAAACTATGTTGATGTAGTAAACGAGTAGATGAGTTCGTAAAGTTAGAAAAATTCTGGTTTTCATAATTTTTTCTTTCGGTTCTTGTTAAAATAACTTTTGATCCATACATTTGTTGTTTTAATGCTAATTAATTACAAATGTATATATAAAAAGCACAATAACAACTGGAAATAAATTTACATAATTTTCTGAAAAACCTTGAAAACTTTTTTGAAATAGTAACAAAGCTTAATGAGCAACTGCCAATGTATACTGTGTGCACATGCTAAACGTATTTAAACATATATAATAAAACCAATAAATGAAAAACAATGCAGAATACAAAACAAGTACAATAATTTAAATAAAATGACAAAGTATTAAATTTTTAATTACAAAATTAAATTAAATTTTTGTTACAAAAATTAAAATTACAAAAAACTTTTTCCCACTTTGTGCTCTCCTCTTGTATGCATATTTCAATTTCACACAAAACAAAAATAACATAAAAATATATATTTTTTTTCTATAATTTTATTTTATTTTGATTAAAAAATAAAATTAAAAATACACCAACAACGATCAACTATATAAAATAATAATAGTAATATTGTAAATTGCATAAACTTGTATTAAAAACTAAAAAAAAAAATAATTCTGTGAGTTAACTTTATGACTTGCATAAAAATTATTTGGGTCAAAATAGAACTCTATACAAAACAGAAATTTAAAATTGAAACTAAAAGCTCAAAAGATATGAAAAATCAAAAACTATAAATTTGAATATTTTGAGCTGTTAAAATAAAAATACATCTAAACTTTTAAATTTTAGTTTTTGTGTATACAATAAACGAAACAACACAAAATGCATAAAAATATTATTACTTTTTATTATTAAATTTTAAAGTTTTGTGTACACTCAAAAACAAACATATACATCCGTATAATGGAAAGCTTTTTCCCACTATGTATATAGAAAAAATAAAATAAAAAATAGTTTTGTTTTTGTTTTAATGCAACATAGGAAAAGTTCATTTGTAGCCGGAAACAGAAATCTACTAAAAAATTTGTTCATTTTCGCTAACGAAATGTGTATTGTGCACTCACCATTCAGTTTTTGTGTATATTACAAACACCGAATAGCATGAAATAAATGATACTAAAAGTTGAATGCGTAAAGCTTTTAACTTTGAAATCAAATTGTATTCATAATTGACTAGAGATGTTCAAAGTATATTTTTGAATAAAACACCTACCACTGTAATATTTTTATATATTTGATTGTGATGGGCTATTATATGTTGTACATATGTCTGGTCTAAATACCAATGAATGGCAATTATGTGGGATTTTGATGCATGCATGTACTCCCTAAATGTCATATTTTAAATGTTTTGTAAATTTTGTCGAAAATATATTAAATCAATCTTCATAATTAATCTTTTGTGAAAATAGATGTAATTAATTGAGGTTCTGACTGTTCCAAAGTGACCACTGTCATTGGACTGAAAATGCTATATCAGAGCTTAATACTTACATTCGGAAAATGTACCTCTTGCGCTCAAACTATACCTTGAATGAACTTGTAATTTATTATCATGCCCTGGTCGAGTCTAGATTGCGTTATGGTATTTGCACCTTTTTTGCGACAATTCAATCGCCATTGCTCAAAAATGTATATTTAGACTAAACTATAAAAACAGAATGCATTCAGCTTAACCAATATTTAAAATTAGCAACATCCTGCCACTAAAACCCCTTTGTGTATACAAAATGATGAAAATTTATTTTGAAAAGAATGGAAATCGATTTTAAGTCGACAAATCTACATTTCATTTTGATTTAATTTAGAATCTTTTCGAAAGTCGTTCTTCTCGTCAATAATATGCCACTTCCGTTGGAACGATTTCGTTCAAAATTCACTGGAGTATTCCAATTTGTAGAAAAAAACTTAGATACAAATTTCACCACACGGATATTTATTAAAAACTACTTTTATCGACTTTCGTGATATAGGTAACATGATAATGATAAATCTGAAGAAATCTCGAGGTCAAATTTTTCCATGGTTACGAAAATAATAGGACGTAGCATCAAATTGCCTAAAATTACTGTCAGTTTTTAACGGAAAATATCAGGAACATACAGCTCGACTAATGTGTCATTTGGAAATTTTGGAGGTTGATTGCCGCACAGCCTGGAACCTATAATTAGTGGAAATATTTGTTTTTTTTGTAGGCCCAACCACCTCATTATTAAGGTTCCATAATCAGTATTTAATTTCGGGTTAAAGAACGATTGATCCAGCAAGATGCCAAGGTTGCTGAAAGGTGCGCACTGCTACTGGATGAGACATACTGGTATGCCTGAGGAAAGTGATTTCGTTTTTCTTCCACTTTGCAATTACTTTCATGCTGTTGCATGCGGTCATCAAAATTTGTACTAACCCAAGCAATGGTTGCTTGACATTGATGGTGTAGTTGTTGCCGCATTTTCCCTCTGCCTCATGCTGCCCACCTCATTAGTGGGATTGGGGCCCAACAAAAACATTGCTATAGTTGGGGCATACATTACAAGTTGGAGGCTATCAGGTTAGCAAACAGCAATAAAATAGTTTCTAGTTTTCTCTCTTTTGCAGCCTGCACGATGGTCCTCCAACTGTTTCGCTCCTCCAGTTCTGACATCTTGCAAAAATCTTATTCGATGATTTCGCATCAGTGTATAGTCTACGTCTTGCCCTACGGCATACGCCGACCAAGATTTCTGGCGTTTATATAACAGTATCTCGAGTTTCCGTTTCTCGCTTGCAAGGTGATGTTTTTGATGCAATACCTGGTGCACCTGGATATTTTATGTGAGAGCTCCAAGTGTACACACATTCACATTCTAGTATATTTTAGTTTATCGACATTGGCAACGTAAATATTTCAGAATTATTCTCAGGTGACTAACGCGATTTTAAAGAAAATTTGAGAAGTATTTTATTATTTTTGTTATACATATTTGAAAACGGAAATTGGATCGATTGAAAATAATTCCTGTGTGTGGTGTGTCAAAAGTGCATTTGTGGTGAATTAATGTGGTGTAAGTTCTTTGCAAGATGATATGACAAATTTGGTAAACCTTTTGTTCTTCCTATATCTGTAAATCTGTGGCAATTCAGAAAAACCACGTATTAACCAAATTTTCAGGAGATCAGGATTAAGATCGTATATGTTTGAAAATACTTTTGAATCCGTATAAATTGTTCGATCTTATTTTACGACCCTGCTTCTGAATTCCTGAAAATTTGCTTAAAAAATATATTTGTAATTATTTTTTCAGTTTGAACGTAAGATCTAACGTCAGTTAGTAACTGACGTTAGATCTTACGTTGTTCACAGCAAAATTTCCGGTTTTTTTTGAAAAATTAAAAATGAAAAATTTCAATAGCGATATAAAAAATGGTTTATTCAAAGTATTGTCTTTTGCTATTTACACATTTTTGTCATCTCTCCGGCAAAACATAAATACCACGACGATAAAACGACGCGTTTTGAACCGGAACCATTTATTCAGCAATTTTGCACTTCTACGAAACTGGGCAAGTGTAGGCCTGCCAAGGCATGTGCTATCGACCGGAACAAGTGATGATCCAAGAGAACAGATCTGGCAAATAAGGCGGTTCGGGAGCAAATCCTGTCTGAGCGTTTTGATAATGCACTGGGCGATGGGAGTGTAATGGCAGGGAGAGTAGTCGTTCTGCAATATCACTCGTTTGTGTCTGGCGAAGTATTGTGCCGTTTTTCGAGCAATGCGTGGTCCAGATTGATGGGTTGTTGTTAGTAGCGTTGCTCATCGACAGTTTTGCCCTGTTTCAGCAGCTGGTACACGATTTATAGTTCATAGTAGATGATTTCTTTCCGGTTCCATCAAACGCACAGCCCTGTCTTCTTTCCATAGCGATTTGGCCCTGCCGTCGATGTTGATGCTTCGCCAAGTGAAATTCCCGACTTTTTGCATTTGATATTCTTAGAAAAGATCTACTTCTCATCCCCTGTAACAATTCAACACAGAAAGCTCTTTCTTTCATGCAGTAAAACCAAAATTTCGCAAGTGGGCCTTCGGTTTTCCATCTGCCTCCTAAAGAGTTTAAACAAATTTTCACAGTAGTTTTCGGTGGTGCAGGTTCACCGTAGGCCTCAGCAAAAAATCAAAGCTTCCTGCAAATGCTGTTTATTTGGCACAAAACTCGACATTTTCGTTCTTAGAAAAAATATTTTTGCGTTGCGATATGTACTGGTATTACACCTGGTTATCGTTAACAACTGTTCACGCTATGAATAAAACACGACTTCTGGCATAAATGACAACTAGATGTGTCGCTGGCACCATATATGTGTGAAACTCGGAAATTTAGTTGCGCACCTGATATACTGTTGGAATGTCTTTGGGTATATATCAAGACATTTGCTTGTGTTGAATAAAACGTATTCTTATTATGAAGTTTGAAATTCGTCAATATTAAGTTTTATTTAAATTTTTTTCGGCTTTTTAGACAAAATATTATTACAATAACATTCGCAATGTTTGCGATTTTTCAAGTCAGCAAAAAACAAAGAGGTCATCTACTCATAATACTTCTACCAAAATAATATGTAAATTAACCCCCCCCCCTCTCCTCACCATTTCTAACTTCCAGGGTCACTGTTTAAAAATACACACAATCACTGAGAATTTCCTTAAGTTCTTTCCTGGCAGTGTGGTTTCGTACTGATGAAAAGTTGCTCTACTCATCAGGTTACAACGACCAAACTGCAAAAATTCAAATCTTTCTTTATACCTATAGTATAACACAAGAACATATCGATTTGGCGAATTATATCACCAAATCAAAACTTCTAAAAATTCTCATTATGTGTGTTTGTGTGTTGACCCCAGTCATGTAGAATCCTTGAATATAAACAAAATTTTCTCTGCATTGCCTCTACTACAGCGCCCCATTTAGAGTTTACGAGAGGGGACCGCGATCTGGTATGAATCCAAGAATCTTCGATTGCCCAAAGCCGCAAAGATAATGCTTCTTCGAGAACTGGCGCTCTACACATCAATTTCAAGTCGTGGGGATCTTGGCTACTTTCACTCGAAAAGCTCAAATAATACGATTTTTATGTGGTTGCTAATAAAATAATTAATCATAACTTATTTTATTGATATATTCGACCGAATAATGCACTTTTGATAAAAATTGAGTTGTAAGTAAGGTAACAGTATTGGTCAAAGCAAAACATTTTTTTTCGTACAGATACCATACGACATATTTAACATACGAATTTTCACCATATTTCCCCCATATGTATACATTACGTTAAATAATAAATTTTCTTAGATATTCCCATCCCTATAAGAACTCTTGTATACATATATGTGTAACATATAAATTGAAAAATAAAATACTTTAATCGTCTTAAGGAAAATACTGGAAAATCGAAAAAAAGAAAGAATTGCAAATGAAATTTAAAAAGACAATTTTCAGTTTTATTATTTTCAATTTAAATAGAATTTAAAGTTAATAGCAATTTTTAATTTTCTGAAAACTGAAACCATATGTTGAAGATTTCTTCATTTTAGTCTTCCAAATTGTTTTTATGTGCGATATCACTTACAAAATGGAGAAGTAAAAAAAACAATTATATTTATATTATATAGCACAGCATCACAGCAAGAGATGAGTTTTTCTTATGTTGTTTGTTTTCCTGGATTTCAATTTTTGTTCCGAAATAAACAAACTTTTATATTATTCGGAAACGTAACTTTATGTTCGAGAAAATCGAAACGTTTCGGTTCGATTTAAAATTCTTATTATTATTATTATTATTATTGTCTAATGGTTTTTAAAATTGGAAAATAACAAATAATTTTTGGTAACATGTTATGTGGAGATTTCATGGATGAAGTGTTGATTGAAATTTTTAATATATGCTATAGGTTTTGTGTGCCAACGATTTAAATTTTTCACCAAATCCCAAATGTACAATATACATAAAATTATTTTATAATTATGTATTTATATTTTATTATACAAAATGTATATAAAATGTACCATACGCATTATTCCAAATTTATTTGTATTAATAAAATGTACCGAGTAGTCGGTTGCAAATTTTGCACTCGATAAATTGTAAAAATCACAATTAAAGATTTTGCTTTCCAATTCAGAATTACTAAAAAATCTTTGCTTCGGGTTGGATTACAATTTGAAGTACATGTGAAGAGATTTTAAAACGTCTTGAAACACATCCGAATTCGTTAGAAACAATTGTGGAAAATTCGTGATGGTTATTATAAAGCTACATTAAACCATCTAAATACCTGTGGACCGTAAAAAAATTGAAAAATTAAGATGACACAAGAAAGTGAAACATGCTCAACTTGCCTCAATAAGATGTAACATCAAGAAATATGGTGCAATATCACACAATAAGGTGGAATATGGCGGAACAAATATAGTGTGACCATCCATAACATAGTGCAAGATAATGTAACAATGTGTAACATCACACAGCATGACAGCTAATCCAAAGGACTACTAAAAGAACTATCCAGGAATCCAAATATCTTGCATCGCGTTCTTGACTCGCTCTCTGTTAGCCAAATTTGTTCAAAATGGTGCGAGCCAAAGAAAATTTTTAAAGAAGACTCCAAGCTAAACAGGAGGCAAGCCTTATTGGTGCAACATAACGCGTCATGGAGCACCACACAATACCCCATACACTCACAATCTTGTGTACAACATCAAGCAACAAGATACAACATGGTGCAACATAAGGCAGAATCATGCAACATGGTGCAACACCTTTCGTCGTTTCTTTGGATTGGAAATCCTGTCCGCCAAATAGTGGAGCATCGCACAACAACCCTCAACATGATGCAACATCCCACATTCTTGTGTGCAACAACGCAAGAATCGTGCAACATGACCACATCACATCACCTAACACGATGCAACATCATGCAACATGGTGCAACATCATGCAACATGATAAAAAAAATTAATAATAGATTTTTTTTATAATAAATATATACATTAGTATAGTTTTTAATTGTATCGGAGTCACGATTCAACAATCGATAAATAATAATATTATTTTCTTGTTTACTTTTCTTTTCATGCAACTCTTCTTTCCTTTTATTAAACTGTAAATATGTTTATGTACAAAAGCTCAGGCTTATTCATTTGAAATAAAACATAAAAAAATGAAAAAATATAACGAAGCTGCATTAAGCATTTAGCAAAACATTCAAACAGTGTAGAAGACCTTGACACATAAACATTCATTATGTATGAAAGTACTTACAAATTAAAATTATAAAATTTTAACTTAAAATTTTACAGAAATTTTCAATATCCTTAAAGCAAAGCAAACTGTTTTCTCTTTGGTTTCGGAAAATTAATTGTATAACTATTTTGGAGCAGATACGAAATATCATGAAACCTTATTATTTAATTCAATATTCAGGAAAAGTATTTTTTTTATGATTAGTTAACACAATAATATTTAAACATAATTTTTACAAAAGTTTGATATTTTATCGTTCTTGAAGACTCCGATCATTGACTTTAACAGTTTGAGTCCCAAGGGGTATTGAAAAAACATTGTCGAAGAATCCCAAACAGCGCCACCGCGCTTTTTCTAAATGAGAGAGGAAGATGAAATGAATGAGATGAAAATGCAATCTCTACCTATTGTAAAATGTACTATTTACATTAAAAGGAGCTTTGTAATGTTCTTGCTTCATCAAATCTGAGCGTGTGAGTTCGATAATCGGTAATGCACCGTCAGTGGTTGACAATGTTTGAAATATGCTGGGTTTTCTCGACATATAATCTCAACAGCGCGATCGCGCTGCTTGAGACTCAAACGGTTAAGTAGCAGTATAAATAAATAAAAAAAATAAATAAATAAATAAAAAATTATATTCGGGACCATTGCTAAGAATTAATTTATTAATTTAAATTAAAATATCCATTCAACGTTTCGTTAAACCTCTAAATCGCTAGTACTTCTTACGAACATTACTGCCATTTACAGTTCAGCATATAAACTGTCAACATAAATTTAATTTAAACATCATTAAACTACTATGCTTAATCATGTACAAAAATTTCATTGCAAATATCCTTACTTTTATTTTAATTTTCATTAAACATTTTCCTTTAAATTTTTATTTTTATTAGATAAGTTTTCGTAACGATTCCACTAGTCGTGTAGATTTTCGTTTGAAATGATTAATTTACTGTGAAAACCCGGCTGCCTTGCTAAAGCACAAGTGACATGACAAAATGACCGTTTTTAATTGTTTGTTTAACTTGTTTTAGCTTTCTAATAAAGGTCTTGTCTAATTTTCTTATTAAGATTTTTGTTTAGAATGCTAATAAAACTCATGGTTTCAGTATTTTTTTAACTAACCTGCACGACAAAACCAAAACTTCTGAAAATTCTGTAAAGAACATTAAAATTATTAGTAAAAAACAATTACAAAAATTAAAATTAAGCCTCTGTTTAATTTATTTTCATTAATTACATAATATACGCTGATTTTCAAAATCAACATTTTTTTAAGAAACATTAATTCAAAAACTGGCTATTTTATATTGGGCGCTTTCAGGACACCCAACACACATGTTGAGTAAAATCGCAGACCACGTTATGAAAATGTTTAGCACTATGAAATTTTCAAATCAAATTGGTGGTGATTTCACTAATCATGATAGGGGACTTGAAAGTGCCCATTGTTACTGAGGCCGGAATTACACTATAAAAGATCTTTGACAAAGGTGTTAATCAAACATTTTTATCAATTTTCTTTGATAATATGCATGTTTTATAAAACTATCATTTGTATAAAATATTTTTATCAAATTTAGCCTCATGCAGGTAAGTTTGATAGATTATTTTTGAAATTTGCTTATCCAAAATGAAGACCAAATACAATTAAACGGCAAAAAACACAAAAATATTAATTCAAGAATACGATGATTGAGTTGTCATCCATCCTTAAATATAAAGCAGGTCAAGTCCTCGAGTCTGCAGCTTCTTTAATTAATTTTGATGGACGCCTTTTAAATCCCGTCTCGATACCCAGGATTTCACCCAGAGTTTTTAATGTGGCACCCATCTGAGTTTTTCATGTGTCATATGTCATTTAAAAAACTCATACATGTAATGTTTTTAAAATATCAAGCCATAGCTGTTGGCTTTTCTTCATAAATTTTTTTTTATTTTAAAATCATTAATTCTGCCAAAAAAGTAACGGGAATTGCTCCATAAAACATAAAAATTTTATTGTTCATTCAAATTTGTTGTATCGCCTTCATCAAAACAATTTTCAAACGCATTTTCCGGAATCAAGTATAGTTCTCGCCGAAAAGCCTTCTTTATACCTTCTGTCGACAGAACACTGGTGTCTCGAAGTGGTAATTTGAGTTTTGAAAAGAGGAAAAAATCGAATGAAGCCATATCAAGTGAATCCGTTGGTTGTTCGATGATATTTTGGTCAGAAATTCGTTTACAATGACAGCCTTGTGAGATGGTGCGTTGTCGTGGTGTACACTGATGAGTTTTCTTTCCCCAAACCTGGCCTTCTTTAACGAAAGTGCTCTTTCAAATGCCGCAACGCCCAGATAATATTGTTTATTTTTCGTTTTATCTTCAGACAATAATTCCGAGGGCACAACACCGCATAATCAAAGAAACCAGTCCACATTACCTTGACTCTTAATCGACTTTGACGAGGTTTTCTCGGTTTCGGCACAGTTGGAAGACGCCATTCCGCAGCTTGTTGACTCATTTGCATGTCAAACTCATAAACCGATATATCATCACCAGTTATAATGCGTTTTATGAATGTGGGGTCGGAATTGACTCGTTCTAGCATGTCTTCAGCGTCGCAATTGAGTTCGCATGAGCGAGGCAAATCTTTCACCACAAGTCGAATGCACCCGCTTTTGAATGCACTATACCACTCATATGCACGTGTATTCGATAACATTCAACACAAACATTCTATAACATTTTCCGCGGTTCGGCTTTTTAAATTACCAATTACTGTTACTTCCGTACTATCTAGCCTTTGGATTTAATAGTGAAATTTTTGTGCCGTTCTTAAAGTTGGATTCACCATCAACGTTTATAACATTTCTCGAAAACGCAATCCCAATGGATACTTTGGCAAAAAGATTGAATAATATTTTCGATTACCTTATTTCGAAATATTACTCATCAAAATCTCCTCTTCGTTGCAACAACAAAATTTACAATGTCTGATTGAGTATTAGTTTATCAAAAATTTAAAGTTGTCGCCAACTGAAAATTATTTTAAATTTAAAAATGGGTTAGAATAATATACCACCATACTCAACAACAGAAAGCATTACAAAATGCCCATCCCTGAAATTAGCCGACTTCTATTTTGCGTGGCTTTTATTGGTAACGTTCTGCTTTTTACTTGAACAATTTTTGGTCTCGAGATTTTTGCAGATTTGCCATTTGCTATATCGCCGAAGCCAAAAGAACAGTTTTTAAAAAATCTTTGTGTGAGCTTTCATATGTGCGTGTGTCTGTACGGGGTGTCGTGTAGGCTAAATGTCGATGTCATCTCTGCAGGTCGGACGGTTTAACTAACCGGAATGAAACGTCATACACAAGCTTTACTATATATTGCGATATCCCAGTGATTTCTGGTCAAATTCGGTCCACCAAAAAGGGCAGCTTACATAGAAACTTTTTCGTTTTTTGCAAATATTCTAAAAATTATTTCATTATTATCAAAATTTCCAACGCTATCGTTCTAAATAAAAAAAAACTATTTTTGAAAAAAATGGCCCCTGTACAGCCCAGCTGGAGAGGTTGATCGAAATGAAAGTTCTTATTTTATAAGCTTTTTTCATGACCCCAGTGATTTTTAGTGGAAGCTTCATTATAAACTTTTTCTTTTTTTGCATATATTTTAGCATTTTCGACAAAATGATTAAAATTTACAGTCTAATTTACACACTAATTTACAGTCTTTCGTAAATTAGATTTCAAACAAAATTAGTTCAGATAAAAAAATTCAGATTTTTAAAATTTTACCGGAAATGACGGGTTTTGATAAAAAAAAACTTCATTTCAGTAAAATTCGGCATCTATACGAACCAGGCGACGATTGACCATTCGAAACGTGATCTCATAATAAAGCTTATTCTATAAAGTGGCAAATTCCATAGAAAATTTTTCAATTTTTACAATGAAGATTAAATTTTTAACAAGGATTCTGAGGTTGAGAAGGGCCGACAAAGGTTGGTTTTCTGAAACTTAGCCGCAGGAACAATGATTTTTGATTATATATGTTACATATTAGTTCTTGTCAATAAGTTCTAATTAAAATCAATTACATTGGTGGTTGTCTAATTAAACGATTTATTTTGGAGGTTTCTAACATTTAGTGGAACAAAAAAAATTAAAAGAGGCAAAGAAATTATTACACCACTGAATACATTCAGTGGTGTAATAATATCTTTGCCTTAAAAATAATACTGGCATAGAACCGAGTAATCAAACGTACTTGTATAAAAAACAAATTTATTTTCTAAATTTAGTTCCTCAATGTAGATTGTTCTTAGTCGCAAAAACAAGCAAACATTTTTGAAAAAAGTATCTTATATTTTTTTCATCTGTAATAAATAATTCTCTTAATATCAAAACAAACCTAGACGTTTAAAACTACTTGCCTGATTTTTAAAGTTTACCACAATAAATCTACTCCATATAATATGTAAAACGTTTCTTAAAAAATGTAACGCTTTGTACTTTGTGCTTTAAAATGTAAATAATTTAACATAAATTGCTAAACTTGATTACGAAAAGTGGTAATTAAAGTCAAGAAACGTGAACCGATTATTTTGTGAGGCACGTGGCCAATTTTTACTGCCGTCGATCGACATTGACGAATAAAGATGAATTTATTTAAAATTTATGATTTATTTAAATACAAAAAAATGTTTGACAACAACAAAAAAAATGGTTCGTGAATATCAAATAGTTTGTATAGTATAGCGTACACGTAGCTCTTCTGTTTATTTTTGTTGTTCTTATATTTCTTACGTAACACGATTTTTGGTCCTGGATTTTGTTTTTGTTTGTGTATCCAAAAAATCCTCATTTTGTATTCAAAAACATGAACTGAGGTGCTGTACTGTGCCAAAAGTTATTATTATACACAGAATAAAAAATAAAAATCCATTTATTTATGATGAAATGATTTTCGAATATAATTTATTAGAATTTTTTTCTCCCGATTTCCTTGTTTCGAAAAAAACGGAAAATTTTAAAAACGATCTAAAATGTAAAGACTTAGATTTAAGATAGAGCAGCGGGTTTTATAATCTGTTAGGTTCACAAAGAAAATTAGCTGCGATGAATTTTCGCGTATTATACCATAAATTAGTTAATTTATATTAAGCGAGACGCTTTGTTTGTCGAAAGCTTAATGTGAAAAAAATTTTTGTTGTAAATATACTTTATGTACGTTTTAAATACTTTATGTACGTTTTTATGATTATGGGATCAATTATACACCGTTAGACAACTTAATTGACATCGCATTTTTACCAGAGCATTTTAATTTACCCATTAGGTATTGACACTGCAAAATTGGTGCGTTAATGTTTAATTGTAGTCGAAACAAGTATGTGGCTTTCGTCCGAACCGATCAAGCACTTTCCATCAACTTGTTACACTATGAGGATGATTTTGGAAATATGTTATGAGTACAACATAACCATACATCAACAAGACTGGCATATGATAGTATCAACCGCAATAATCTTTGGGCTGCGCTTGTTTGCATTGGAGTAGTAAACTTCTTTTTGTATCTAATACAGTGGGGGACAGTAAATAGTAGATATACAAGTTGACACCCCTTTTATTGATTGATTCTACTTTTATCCGTTTCTTTCTTAATTCTTGTTTCAATTTCGGACTCCTCATAATGTTTAAATATTATTTTTATTATTAAAGTAGAGCCACCTCTTGTTGCTGCATTCATAGTCATGTATTCTAAAAAATAAAGTTTATTTTAAATCAGTTTCCGATAAAAGACATATATCAATCAAATTTAGAAAAATGTCTAGATCTGGAACATACTGTGGTATCAATCACTACATATAATTACATTTTTATCATTTTTGTAGAAATTCGTTCTCTATTTCAATGCTTTGTGAAAAACAGAGGCACATTTTGCGTGTAAATCAACATTAAATATTTCACATCTGCATAAAGTACATATGTGAATGACATTCTTTACAACGTAGCCATTCAGATGCATTAGATGATTTTCGCTGTATGTACTTGAATTTCTTCATGTTGAACAAGATATGCGTTGGCTAATTGTCTTTGAACCTCTAGTTCATTCATTTGGCATCCCTAGCTATTACTTACCATAACACAACTGGCATATAAAAATTTTTGCCCTGAATGCTCATGCGGTATTTTTAAATGTGTCGATCTAATTGATCAACCCCACCCATGCATTTGTTATATTTGGATATGGGCGTTCTAAATGTACGTACATACAAGGAGCTGGTGGTGGATTGTTTCCCAATACATTTGACAATATATTCACTACTTTGTTGTTTTTCCAACGAGTTAAAATTAATCCATCCTCAGTGTCAACGTAGTTCTCGTAGCATCCTCGAGGTTTCTCTTTTAACAGTTTTTTATCACTCATTTTAATACCTTTTAGCTGATTCTCCCGCAGTGTTCCACATCGAATATCATTAAGCAACTCCAAAATATTTGGCCCAGTAAAAAAATTATCAAAGTAAAATGAAAACACTAATCCGGGAAATCGACTGACGTGAAATAATTCCATAAAACAAACTTTTAGGCGTAATTAATTTTTTAAAAAAATTTCAAAAATTCCACCCAAAAGTAAACATATTGTATAATTTGAAGATGTATATCTCCAAAATCTATAGTGCCAGTAGGTTTAAAATACCATTAATTATAAAACAATTAAAAATGTGATGTAAAAATATTATACTATAAATCGTAACTATAAACTTAAAATTAAATTGAAGTTTATTGAATTTTCTAGATTTCACATATACGCTAGTCGAAATTTAGCGAATTGGTCATCAATCTCACCATGCTTTTATGTTATTTTTATCAAATGCCAATATACATGATGGTTTTTAGAATTTTGTCATAGTTCTGGCATGGACAGATATCGCCCAGAAACGTTTGAGAAGTGATTTACAGTATTTTTGCATTTCAAACGATTACTAATCGAGACTTTGTTCGGTTCTCATAGATCCCATTATGTTTTCCAGAAAGATATATCAAATGCCAATATCCATATTAATTTTCAGAATTTTGTCATAGTTCTGGCATGTGCAAATACATATACCGGGATCGATGAGAACGATCAAAATTTTGATTTGTAATCGTTTGAATTGCAAAAATACTTTAAGTCATAATTCAAACGTTTTGGGCCCATATTTGCCCATGCCAGAACTATGATAAAACTCTTAAAATTAACATGAATATTGACATTTGATATATCTTCCTGGAAAACATAACGGGATCGATTAGAACCGGGCAAAATCTCGATTAGTAATTCTGTGCTTGAATCGTAAACTTTTTTTTGTGACAATCTTGGCACCCAAGGGGTAAACCTAATTCGAGTACGTTGAATTCAATGGTGGTAGTCCCATTTCAAAGTTAGTCTCCATTTTTGAGATATCGCTTTCGACATGTCTTGGCTCTGAGTCAAAATATACCTTCATTTTAACGTTGATAGCTCTTGAACCATTAAGATTTTTGTCATGCTTTCTTCAGCAAAGTTGTTGCGCAAGCCAAGACAAACAACTTTGCCGAACATACCAAGACCGAAAAACCACATCTACATTTTTTTTGATTTTTATTTCGACGAAAAACACTTTTTTATCACTTTTTATCATTATGTTGAATTTAAATCGATCGAATAAATATCGCATCGACAAATATAGATTCAATAGAAACTATTTAAAATAAAATTAAATCGATTCAGTGGATTTTATGGCGATTTTTTCTAACAAAAAATTCCTAAAAAATTAACATTTTTCTTCTCTTTAACAAAAGAATGGCTTGTCACATGGCACATGTTTCTCCGGTTTCAGCAAATTTAAATTTTTGGGTATATTCTTCAATTGGGTTTGATCTTTCCGAAACAGGAATTTCATCTGAATGCGGCAGCGGTAGCTCAGAATTTGTCGTTGCAGTGTATGTCAAAGAACCAATTTCATGCACGCATAACATTGAACTTGATCATGTCTTTGTTTATCTATCCATATCATCGGGACACCAAATGACATTGCAACTTCAGCGGTTTCATCACTTATTTTGCAGCGATTGCTCATAAATGTAAATTTTCCACACACATAACAAAAGCACTTGAGTTTAAAACACCTATCCATATTATTTATTTCACTAGATTTCACAAGCCGATTTTCACTTTATTTTTTATGTTCTTTTGTCACTTTATATTTAAATGAAAAACTTTTTATTTTATTTTATATTGTAGTTTTTAGTTGTTACATATTGTGCCAATTTTTTAACTTTTATAGAAATATCTATTTCGAATGAATAATCTCTTCTTCGGTTTAGTTTTTACTACTATTACATAACTTATTTTGAAGCAGTTTATATATTGGTGCTAGGCGCTGCTGTTTGGTGCCTCCTTTGTTTTTAAGTTATGGATAATGGGATAGATACTTTATCAAATTTACAAAGGAAATTTAAATTTTAAATTAGATTTTCAATACGCTTTTTGTTTTTTTTGTGTGCGATTGCACAGTAGAACACAACAAAATTTGCTGTTTAATTTTTGAAGCCGTAAATTTTACTGTAATATCGCAAAAATAAACAAAAATTTTATGAAAAATGTATTTTGAAATTCAAATTTCCTTTGTAAAATTGATTGAGTAGTCAGGATTTTGGCTAGCAAATTACTTGCTTGCTAGCGGATCGAGTATCTACCCCAATAAGTCGTAAATTTTATTAAGTTTATTTGCCGTTAAGTAAATTGATGGTGTTTTTCTCATTTCATGACTCATCTCATGACTCATGAGTGACTTTCACCTCATGACTAATGAGTGAAACTGTGTCCAAAATATACCTAGATCTTCTAACCTGTCTAGTTTGGCCCTTTTTGATTCTGTGTAAAATGGTTACATTTTTATTGAATTTAGTGTACCTATGATTTCTGTTTTTATGTGTTGTGTCAAACTTGATTTTATGTACTTTTATTTAAATTTGGCTATGTTATTGATGTGTTCTTTGTAATTTGAAATGAGCGTCCTATTTATCTCAATTAGTTGTATTTAGCCTAACTTATGTATGCGGATCTCAGCAATGGTGGACCCATGTTTCTCTAGACGGCAAGGTAGAAGCCGGAGTCTTCTATGAGAATCTTTTGCCAAAACTGACAAGACCCTGCCTTTTTGAGGAACATGCAAGAACGTGCGGGTCTACAGACGAATGACTTTGTAGCATAGACGAAGAGGAGACTTTAGATAACTTCCTATGCTCGTGTCCAGTAATATCATACAGAAGGCATAGTTATTTGGGCGTGTACAGTATGGCCAGCCTTTCAGATCTCGCTGACTGTGGCATGCGAGATATTTTACATTCGTACATAGCTACTAGGAATGGTTTTGAATAGGGGTAAATGGGAAAAAGGATCCTGTAGTATCACAATGGGCCACTACTGGTTTAAGTGTACGGAAGCAGCCCCCTTCAACCTAATCTAACCTAACCTTGGCCTAAGTAAAACGTACATATATGGTGGATGTGGGTTATCAGTCTTGATATGTTCTGCAAAGTTGTTGGCCTTGACTTGCGCAACAACTTTGCTGAAAAAAGCAAAACGAAAATCCCGATAAAATCCACTGAATCGATTTAATTTTCTTTTAAATAGTTCCTATTGAACCTATATTTGTCGATGCGATGTTTATTCGATCGAGTTAAATTCTACATAATGATAAAAAGTGATAAAAAAAAGGTTTTTCGACGAAATGAAAATCAAAAAAAATGTAGATGTGGTTTTTTGGTCTTGGTATGTTCATCAAATTTGTTTGTCTTGGCTTGCGCAACAACTTTGCTGAAGAAAGCATTACAAAAATCTTAATGGTTCAAGAGCTATCAATGTTAAAATGAGGGTATATTTTTACTCAGAGCCAAAACATGTCGAAAGCGATATCTCAAAAATGGAGACTAACTTTGAAATCGGACTAACACCATTGAATTCAGCGTACTCGATTTAGGTTTACCCCCTGGGTGCCCAGCTTGTCACATTTTTCAACTAGCACAGTGTAATCGTTTGAATTGCAAAAATTCTGCAAATCATAACTCACATGTTTCGGGCCCATATTTGCTTATGCCAGAACTATGACAAAATTCTGAAAATTAATATGGATATTGGCATTTGACATATCTTTCTGAAAAATATAACGAGATCGGTGAGAATCGGGCAAAAGCTCGATTAGTAATCGTTTGAATTGCAAAAGTACTGTAAATTTCTGTAAATACTGTAACTCACACGTTTCGTGGCCATATTTGCCCATGCCAGAACTACGATAAAATTCTGAAAATTAACGTGGATATTGGCATTATATATATATATATATATATATATATATATATATATATATATATATATATATATATATATATATATCATCTTAAAGTTTCTAATCTGTAGTAAGGTCTTATTTAGAAAAGTAGTGTAAATTTTGTCTAATGTACAATCGAATCTCATATCTGAGCGAACTTTTACTTCAGTTCTTCTATTTTATCATCATCATATTTTATTTCACCATTTATAATTAGATGGTGGTTGATGATTCAATAAAATTGAAATGGTAAAAAGTAACGTTGATGGTGGATGATGTTTCAAAAAATTAAATTGATGTTTGATATGGCTAACTGATGAACATAGTGAAAATGATAATTACTTGCCAAATCTCAGAGTTTACTTGAAGATGTTTCTTCTGTTTAACTTTAATTTAAATTTTTTAATTCGTTTGTATCTGCTAATTTCCATATTTTTTTAAACAGAAGTTTCCCTAAAATATCGTTTCGCCTAAATGTTCGCTTTTTAGACTATATATCACTTACACTAGCAAACATAGGATTTCGTTAGCAAATATTTCAAGGCTGTGTGTAGGAGTGCGAAATTTTTCCTAAACCTTCCCTAAAACTTACCTAAAATTCTAAACCTTCCCTAAAATTTAACCTTCCCTAAAATCTTTATGGTTTTTTCGGAGAGAAAAATGTTATAAAGTGTCCAGTGGTGCATTTTCGCACCTTCGATCAGAATAAGTTCTAAAAATGGTCATCAACGATTTTAATTTAGTTAGAATATTTAACAGTTAAAATAAACACATACTTACAAATAACACAGTAATATTTGAACTTACCAATATCTTCTGGTATCAGCATCCATATTTCAGAAATATTGATTATTTACTACCAATTCAAGACACAATAGATAAAATACTGAATCACTAAAATATGTTAGCTCTCCTTATATATGTTTAATAATATAACGGTAAATTATACTCATTTCAAATTCTCGGAAAAATAACATGAGTATTCATTAAAAAGAGAAGAGAGTAACAACTGTTTATTGGTGTACAAATGAACCGATTGTCAATAAATGTCAAAATGAAATTGGGTTGAAAATAATATAATTTATCCAATGGTTTTAATGTCCTTTTAAGGCCAATTAATACCCCTCTCGCTCCCTCCCCTTTCATGCAATCACACCACCACCCATTCACCTACTCACGCAACTACACGTATGTGAAGTTATCCCACGATTCTATCCCAGAAAATAAAAAAAATTCATCAGGCAACACTAATCAATAAAAACCCCATTTGCTCTTGTGTGAAGTTAGCCCAGCCTAGAACTTGTTAAAATTGATTCAAAATAATTTGTAAATGGTGAAGTTAGCCCAGCCCAGAATTTTTTAATTATCACGTAAAAAACAAAAATAAATTCGTTACTTTTAAAATATGAGAATTTTAGCCAGGTAAACGTTATATAAATAGAAAATGTATTTGTACGAAATAAAATTACATTAGACATGATAAAGGTACTTAGCACGTTAAAAGTGTAAATCTGTCGGATTAAGGCTATGTGTTTTTGAAATCGTCACACTCCTGCCTTACTTTAAGAAATGTTAGAAAATCATCGTTCTGTGGCAACTTTGAGAAATTGGGCCCTGGACCAGAGATATCCATACAACTAGTATTTGACCAAAACTTTCATTTAAATTTCCCACGTTAAAAGTATAAACTTGTCGGATTAAGGCTATATGTTTTTGAGAATGTCACACTCCATGCCTTACGAGTTGTATAGATATGTCTGGCCCAGAGCCCAATTCCTCAAAGTTCCCACGGAACGATTTTTTTCTAACTTTGCTAAAAGTAAGGCAGGAGCTTGACGATCTCAAAAACATATAGCCTTAATCCGACAAATTTATACTTTTAACGTGGGAAATTTTTTATTGGTTAGTGTTGCCTGATGATTTTTTTTTATTTTCTGGGATAGAATCGTGGGATAACTTCACATACGTCGCAACTACAGTATACCACCTGCACATTGCAAGCTCAATTTCAACCTGTACACTGAAATGGACGTTGGGTCGGAGCTGGGTTCTGCGCTCCGATTGTAATCAACCCAGTACCTCCAAGTTCAAGTTGCGAAGCTTTAGCCACTGCACCTCTTGTCCGGTAAATGGTAATTATGCTGTCTTAACCCTCATGTTAATCCTCATATGGAATATTTATATATTATTATTTTTAATATTTTCAATTAACGAAGAAAGGGAATTAAACACATGCGACCATGCAATCTCAACCACAACTTTTTGTGGTTCATCACCCGTTCAAGGTCATCCATATAAAAAAAAATGAATTTAAATATTAACCAATATAGGCTACACCGGATTTCTATCATCATTAGCATTTAAAGCATTAATAACCAGTCTAATAATCTATTAAGGTATTGAACCCATTAGATTAGTGGTCTAGATTTCCAATAATGTAATTAATACTACACCTATACTTATTAGACATAACCTAACCATAAATCACATAACATACATAATATTATGTTCATCCTATAAATAAATTATGAGAAATGTAATTGGGTGTCACGAACATGTTCTTCGAGATACAAGAGTTTTGCATTCGTATTCTTTTCCACATAATTTTTACGTTTGTGTTTCCAAATGATTTAATTGCTCCCAACACAATCAGCATATTACCATTTTTGTGAATGTGTATCCAACAGTAAACTAAGAGAAGCCATAAGTACTTATGTACTTTTATATTTTATTTGGTATATAAAAAGGTAATTTTAATTAATTTTATTTTATCCATTTTAATGTCACTAGGAATAATAAATTAGTCTAAGCAATAAATAAAAATTATATGGTTTCTAATTGATAATAAATTTTGATTTATTTCTATGTGCAGTACAGTGGACAAAATTTCGATTATATGCCTTGGAAAGGAATTACCTAATATTTAAGTAAGAAAATTATAATTAATTGTTGTTGGCGTTTTCATGATTTTAAAATTCCGTAGATTCAATAAAATGTCGTGTATAAATATTAGAAATAACCGATCAAACAGCTCAGTGGTTAAAGGTTTGGCGTTTGGTTCGGGAGGTACCGGCATCTTTCAAGGCATTTTTCATCATCACATTACAATATGTGATGAAAATGAACACAACTAATGATCCCGTGCCGGAGTCCAGAACTCATGGGCCGACCCATCTTCTATGTCAGTAGTGTGACCGTACGTGCTCGATTTGGCAGGCAACTGCGTAAGGTAAGGACGTGAACAGCGAACTGCGAACTGCGAAAAAGGTGGGAGTGTTTCGGCTTCAGAAGAGAATGCAAAGATTAAATACAAATAAAAATAAAAAATTGTTTGGAGCATTGCAACGATTTAAACATTAATCTCGTCATTATCTTAAACAACGAAAACCAAGTTTTTTTAAAACTCACTTTTTGTTAGTTATATTTACTAATTTTACTAATAATAATAGTTCCCAATGAGTCTCCGGTTTCAGCCCTCACTTGGGGTCTCCTTTAACAATATTACTTTTTTTGTATATGCAGTTGGATTATCCTTATGCTGGTTTTAAACACAAACAATAAAAAATAGGGAACGAGGGAATAAAACCAGAAACATCTGAAAGTCAAGGTTTTTAAAGAAAACAAGGTTTGAAAAAAATGTGGTGAAACTAGCACTACACAGAAGGAGGAAAATTATAGAGTTCTAAGATTATGTTCAACAATTTACTTTTTAAAGATTAATTCATGTATATGTTGGCGATGGCTACGAGTTAAGTGGTCCATGCGGAATGTTCATTTTTTCACTACTTTTTCGAGCATTTCGACTATGTTATCTTTTAATTCTGCTATTGTTGTTGGTTTTTCAGAAGTAGAAAATAGTCAAGAGGCATCCAACCACACAATCTATAGGCGTTTCGCATGCTGTTTGGCATGTAACGCCGTCTTGCTGAAACTACATATCAACTAGAATCAGTTCATGCCTTTTAGGCAACAAAAAGTCCGAAATGATCTGGAGTGGTCTAAAATATTACGGCCCAGTGGTCTGGTAAAAAAAGTATTCATCCCATGACAGAACAAACCTTCGCGTTATATTCTGAGATTAAGTTAAAATTTGTATTAACGGGTATGTTAATGTCACCAACTAAGAGCTCTTCTAAAAAATCAAGAAACGATGCAAGGTCAGAATTAGGAGGCATTATATTTCGCATACTTTCGTTAGATTAACCTACAACAGTTGAATACATATGTATTGGAATGTTAAAAAACCGTCATCCGTAATTTTCATGGTGTGTGAAATATCATTCTTATAATGAACAGTGCAATATCACCACCCATTCTATCATCCCTACTAGAGAAAATACTAACGTAATCTCTAATAAGAAAATGTATTATAACTTTGAACAAATGTTTCCGGAACTACTACAATATCGTCGATCCAGGACTAGACCGCTAAGTGCCAAAACCATAGTTTTGAGAAAAACGTAAATGAAAATTTAACCTGTTTTACATTCTTTATTTGTAGAGCTCACGTTAACGATTTCATCATTCTGTCACAAACAAGGTTGACAAATAGAAAATTTCCATTTAGAATATTTTCAGTTTACACTAAATCCATATATTAATATGTGATATAGCGGGAAAATGGATATATCTGTGACTATTTAACATAATCACTTAAGTTGAGATAAGTGGTTATAATCCGACTATTTATGACCGAGATATAAGCAAAAAACAAAACCACTTATGTTTGTTCTAGATATTTGGTATTTTTTGAAAACCACTTAATTGATAATTCCTGATATTGTAACGTGAAATAAGTGATATTTAAAAAAAATATTTTTATCTATAAAATAAGAAATAAGTTTAGAATAAACACTTATCTTGAAATAAGTTTTTATTTTGCGTTTTATTTACTTAAATCGATATAAGTGTTTTTTCTAAATGCTAATTAAAAATTATGGGAATTTCCGGTGATCCCAGAGCATGTAACAAGTGCTTGAAGGTGTCAATAAACACAGTTTAAAACCCCTGATACAATGGATCCGAAAATAGTTTAGTTATGTCTAATAAATTTTTCACAAATTTATTTAAAATGTAAATTTGCCTTGAAACGTAGCTAAAATGTAGATAAGTGGTTTTGTGGAATTGCTACAAATATAGTTTAAATTTAAATTGTATAAAGTGGCATGAAATTGCTATTAAAAAATAGTAGTTGAGCGGAATTCTTGTATACCTAGAGGTTATAACTTTGGTTTGGAAACGAAATAAATTTCCAAATTAAAACAGCAATTGAATCAAAACAAGGTTTATAGTTTTTTTCATGCATTTCATAAAGGACCCCGCACAAATCTTATGGAAATTGGGTCCCGGTCAAATTCGCTGAATTTTTGATATGTGATGGAGTTTATCATACTGGTCAATTGTCGCAAGGGCTACAAAGCTCAAAAATGGATAGTTTGGCCGGTACAGAGCTTTAAAGCTCCGAGTATCCTCCACGGATTTATGTATATGCGCAGTGTGTATAGACTTTTGAAATAGCCTATTTCAATTTTTTTTATTATCTAGGGTTATATTTTTGAGGTTGCTGAATTCAGATCTGTTATTAGATTTTCAAAATTGACAGTTGGCAGCTGTCAAATAGCTGTCAATGTGCTATAATAAAGCCAAAAACTAGTTTTTTTATGTTTTATCTTTCTCTTTTATTTTACTTCGATAAGTTCAAAGATGATATCAAATCAATAACAATGACTATTGGCAGCTGTCATTTAGCTGTCAACAATTCTTTAAAGTCCGGTAATAAAGTCAAAAAATTATTTTTTGTTTATAACTCCAAGTTTTTTAGATAAGTGAATATAAATATGAAATAAAATTATGTAGTTATCAGCTTACAGTTGTCAACAAGCTGTCAAATAACTGCCAAAATGCAATAATAGAGCAAGTAACTTATTTTTTGTGCTTAACTTTGTGGATAAGAAATCAAACATGATACAAGTTTATGACATCACTTTTGAACTCAGTGATCTAAGCAACTTAAAGTTTTTTTAAAAAGTAACTTTTAACATGGAACATGTTCATAAAGAGGGGGTACTTCGCAAAGGCATCCACTTAGGAGGGGGTGAAAATGGTCAGTTTTAGGAGGGGGGAAGGGTGAAGCGGGACTTAGAAGCATTTCGATTTAGGGACTTAAAATAATTTCGTTAAAGGGACTTAGGATAATTCGGCTTTAGGGACTTAGAATAATACTTTTTATTAAACTTGGTTAGTTATCCGAAACATGTGCTATGCCCGTCAACTGTGTTTACACAACTCGGTTTTTACAGTTAGTTAATTGATAGGTGACAGCTGTAAGCCGAGAATATCCTCGAATGTTGCCACATGCAAATAATAATATATAGGTAAAGGTCGGTTTATTATGTTATTAACTTGTTCATATTGAAAAATAGATTTACGCTTTCTTTCTCATTAACCCTTTCCGGGGCACCGGTACATATTTGTACCGGCTAGATTTTTTGCTTTTTACCCTCGTATCTGCTACAATTCGGACTTTGGATGGTTGACTATGGGTATTTCATGTCGCTAAGAGGTTCCTGAAATTAGTCCTAGTGATTTTTTCACGTAATTGTTTATTGTTATTTAATTATAAACAATTGAAAGTGAAAAAACTGTTTTTTTCGGAAAAAATCGTTCACTCGAAATCTGGTACATTAGTATATGATTTTAGTGCGTGTACCGATGTTTTGAAGATTGCTGATCACGATGTTGGTGGCCAAAAGTGCATTTTGACAGCTGTCAGGTGTCAAATAGGGTGCCAAATGACTCAATATAACGCGAATGATCGAAAAAAACACATTTATTACACAATTTGGCACGTCTGACGACAAATTCCATATCAGAAGTCCATTTCGGCAATTTTTCACAAGGGATTGTTGACAGCTAAATGACAGCTGCCATTAGTCATTGTTATTGATTTGATATCCTCTTTGAACTTATCGAAGTAAAAAAAGAAAGACAAAACATAAAAAACAAGTTTTTGGCTTTATTATAGCACATTGACAGCTATTTGACAGCTGCCAACTGTCAATTTTGAAAATCTAACAACAGATCTGAATTCAGCAACCTCAAAAATATAACCCTAGATAATAAAAAAAATGAAATAGGCTATTTCAAAAGTCTATACACACTGCGCATATACATAAATCTGTGGAGGATAATCGGAGCTTTAAAGTTCTGTACCGGCCAAACTATCCATTTTTGAGCTTTGTGACCATTGCGAAAATTAACCAGTATGATGAACTCTATCACATATCAAAAATTCAGCGAATTTGACCGCGTCCCAATTTCCATAAGATTTGTGCGGGGTCCTTTCAAAAGACTCATCTCAGGCTTAAGTTCTCCTTTTGGTACAATGTGACTTGAAATTCGTTTTTTGATACAATCAGTTCGGCATAATTTCTTCTAGAACTGACGGGGTTATTGATTCAACGGCAAAATCATTATTAAAAACGGGTTTATAGTTTATGATTGTCATATTTCACGCTGAGAAACTTAGTTGCTTTATTTTAGTGTATGGAATATTACTGCAATTGAAGAAATCAGTATTCTTCATTTCATAACTTTTAAATGCATCGTAGGAAGCTTAGCGCTAGATAAAAATCTGATTAGTTCTATTGAGCTATATACTCCTTTATTTTTCAGGTATCGCTCCAAAGTGCTATGTACTGCGTCTATTTCTTGTAGAAGAGGGATTCCTAGTTTTGAGTATTTGTGCTCTTTGATTGAAATTGCTGGATGTTCCTTTTTTAATTTTAATAAGCTAACTATTCGGAGCAACGCACGAATCAGGCTACATAATTATTTTTCCGTTTCCGGAAAATCGGTTATAACCGCTTGCAAAATGTTTATATAAGCACTAGCCAACTCATTGCCCCCTGGTTAGAGTGTAATGTAAAAGCTTTCGTTTATAATAAAATCAGTTAATATTGGCTTTCGGCAAAGTAAATACGTTTTGCAAATTATTTATCAAAATCCGAGTCATTGCATCATTATTGGTTTTATCCATTTCTTTTTCTGCTCCCACGCATAATTTATTTTCTAAATGACGAGAAAGCTCGTTTATCTTGTGTTCCTCACATCTGTTACAAAGATCCTTTTTCGGCACATAAAATGCTAGATTGAACTGTGTGTCAAAGACATTTTTATCGTCATAGTCGTTGCAATATAAGTTGTACATTAAATTTTGGGTTTGGGTTCCTCACCTTGAAGTTGTACATTGTTTTTATAGTTAAATGTGATTTATAATGAGCAGTTGGTAAACTGCTCAGCTCTAATTGGCATTTGGCTTTTCTCATATCTTTTTTTCCAGGTTTTTGAATGCCTTAACCTTTTTTTGGTTACATTTTTTGAACAAGACGGAGAATTTAAAAAGAGTTTAACAAAATTTATAATTATAATGATACTACGTGTGGTATAACGTTTTTACCGGCTCGCAACAGATCATTCATTCATTCATTCGACTCTGGTGG
This sequence comes from Nephrotoma flavescens, assembly GCA_932526605.1. NCBI lineage: Eukaryota > Metazoa > Arthropoda > Insecta > Diptera > Tipulidae > Nephrotoma > Nephrotoma flavescens. The sequence goes on from OW052220.1 coordinate 313,416,101, forward strand.
AATATATTCAGGATCGACATCTGAATCGAAAACTGATAATTCTAAAAACATTTGAAATTAGCTCATTACCGCTCATGTCAAGATCACCGTCATCGTCCAATTTTGAAGTTCTCTGTTGAGTATTTCACTTAATATTGATTGAGTAGATTTAGTTTGGATTTCGCAATCAGGATGTGATTGACAATTCTGATCGAAATTTGATGGAGTAAGGACCAAAAGGCGTTCACTTGATGGAGTAAGGACCAAAAGGAGTTCAAGAACCTTGGTGGGATTATGGTTAGAATTATTTCAATAGCCAGGTTGTTCATCAATTAAATTTTCCAGGGAATGGTATGCCCTAATCATATAATGTATTAATTTAATTTTGAATTTATTTAAATCTTATAAAATTTAATATTAAATATATACTTGAGTTGTTGTAAAAACTGGCACAGGCAAACTATTGCGTTCGTTCGATTGCATTTTTAAATAAATTGACTATAATTTCTAATTATTTTCAATAACTATATCAATTATAAGACACGCATGGATTTTGTTTATTTGGAGAATTTTAAATTAGAACTAATTTATTAAGCGCTATAAATTCCTTTTTATACATTTTTAGGTACCGTTGGAATTTATAGTTTACGTTATAAAACGAAAATAACATTAAAATGAATTTTTTCGATGGATATAGCGTTTTTTACATAATAAGCGGGAAAATAAAATTTCAACTTACATGATTTAGCAGAACTATTTATAGATTTTTCTGGTACTAAGTCAAAACAATTGTGATATAGCACAGATTATGGGTAAAGCGCGATTTTGAATTTTAGTTTTACATTAAGTTAACAAAACATATTTTGAACTACATATTTTTAATTTATGGAGATAGATCAAAATTTAAAAAAATAGTTTTGGTTTTATAGATTTAGATGATAAACATGATTTACCTAAAACCCAATAAAATATTATATGGAGTTAGCGTAAAGTTGGACCTAATGTGAGTGAAACTGTTATGGAACTTCCAAAAATGAGGATAAGGGGAACATGTAATGCGTTTTCGTCAGCGTGGGCTGTACGGATTAACTTGCTAATATACACGCAAACGGAAGAGAGTGGCTTGGTATTGAAGGAGTAATCAAATCCGCAAAATTTCAATTTGGTGGTCAGCGGTCTACAGTCCTGGACCGACGATATGTATGTCAGCTTTAAGTTCGTTTCATTAAATATGTATAAGTGTAAATATAAATATATATTTTTGAAAGTTTATCCTAAAAGAATAAAATAACATATGTGTACCTTTCGCGTTTCACGTTCTTCCAAGAAACAAATAAAATATTCATAACGTTTGATTAATTTTAGATACTATAAATTCTTATTTTTATTTATAAAGTAGTTTAGAATTACGAATTGCTTTTTCTGCCCATTTTTGAATAAAAAATTTGGTAGTAAGTACATGAATTGGAACGGCTTCACTTACTTATTTAAGATGGCGACAAATAAGTGAATAAGTTTCAACTAAGTAAGTAATTGGAAAAGGGCCTAAGTTTTCACAAATAAGCATTCGTTTCGAAAAGGACTTTAAAGACAAAAAGTTTTCTATAATCTAAATATTTTCTAAATTCACTTAATCGAAAACAGCACAAAAATACATAAATGTATAAACAGTTTTGTGGTGTGATAATTTTATTATTAGGGTTTTAACATTTTAATAAAATATTTTTCCCAAAAATATTGTTTTATGTTTTTAAAATACACCAAAAATTAATTTATTGTTTATCTGGCATATGGAATATTTTATTGTACGTACATTAATTTATTCATATATGTATGCATGTACTCGTACAAACATAAAAACATAAACCATGAGTGGTACGTATTTAAAATAAAAATATGTAATAATAAAACAGATAAATATTTATAAACTAAAATCGTAAGCAAAAATTTTCAATATGTTTACTCGTATAAGTAAATGCACATACGAGTACGACGAGTACAGGATTTTTGTTGTGATAATAATTTGTCATTCATATCTCTATAATTACACAGTTTATTAGAATTTATGTGCTGTGATTTATATTTATTTTGGGGTGCCCTGGGGTGGAATTAGGAACGTTATAAACAGACACATAAAATGTGCTTAATATCAATACTTGTCTACATTAGTGTATGCTCACAAAGTGCAACATAAAAACGTTACATATATTGTCAAACAATGTTGAATTCAGCAAATAAATTTGCACACAATAACATGATTTCATATATCTAGTACACTAACAAAAACTATATATACATATGTATAATGTTTACCGTATTCTAGGATCATGTCAATTGAAAATGTACACATCTAAGAAGAATACACACAACAAAGTTTTCATATAATCTTAAGTAATTGTTATTTACATTAACACATTATATATATACGGCACGTTACTCATTCGTTCGTACGATGTTTCTAAAATAAAAAAGTGTTTGTGTGAAAGGTACTCGTGTCTGACAAAATAAACTGAATAATGTATAACAGAAATTATAATTTTTATTGTCATATTCAGAGGAATCATGTCGATGGCATCATCATAACAATTTCTATTGTGTAGTGAATTCATATAATATAAAGAACAACAAATTGTCAACACTTCACATTTCCATTTTCATATTGATGATAACCAAATTCAAATAAACAGGTACAACAAAAGTTGTCTGTTTTTGTTGATTTTAAATTTGACATAGTGTTTTTCATTAATTTTGTATTTCTTATATTATTTTCACATCTGTTCGGTAAAATTCGAGTAAAATTTTCACAGTGAATAACTAAATATCTTAACTGATTTTGTGGTTTAAATTAATTAATTGCCTTTTGCCGAGCTTACACTACTCACGATCGGCTACAAATCAAAATTAACAAGCTCTGGCTTTGGTTGATTGTATTCTGGCCAACGCTCCTAACTTTCTTTATCGCTGAATGTATGCATGTACATTAAACTTGCCGAATTTTTAATGAAAATTGTCTTGTTTAAACAAAAAATCGTCATTTCAGCTTAAATTACAGAAAACCAACAGGCCTTCCTAGAAATTAATTCAGTAAATTATTATTTGAATCTTTCAGTTCTTTAACCTTTTTGCAAATACTTAACTTTTTAACATCTTTGGAAAAATTTGAAAACCTTCCATCAAAATTACCATTTACTGTCGTGTACCGAAAAATGTTCACAATATTTCAAAAAGATTTCCTATTTGTGGAAAAAGCTGTAATATGAAAATTCTGGATTTCCCTAGGAAAAAGGAATTAGGAAAAATATTTGTTATGCGTTTTTGTCAAACTTATCAATTTCTGACATAATCATGTTTGATCTACATTTTTGTAGTTTAGGAAATATTTTTCTCCTAATTAATTTTTCCAAGAGAAAGCAGTAGTGGGTTTGGTTCCGGCTGAAATTATAAGATTTCTAACGAAAAATCAAATAGTACTAAATTTATAAGGTTTCGAATGGCAAGTTATATAAAGTACAATGCATCGTGCTTCGTTTGGCATAGTTGGTTTGGAGTTATATAATTCTGGCTGGCTTTATCTGGTTTCGGATTCAATTATAATATATATAGCTACTTGTGCCATAGTTTGTTTGGGTATAGAGGATATGATTCCGACTGGAATTATAAGCTTTCTACAGAAAAATCATAAAGTGGTGGATTTATAAGGTTTCATGAATCAGGTTATGGATGGCTTTATCAGGTTTCGCCTGGAATTATATAGCTCCGGCTGAAAAAGCATGTAGTGTATAATTATGTGCCATTGTTAGTTTGTCTGGTGAGGGTATGGTTCCGGCTGGCTTTATTTAGTTCTGACTATAACTATAAAGTACTGGCTGAGAAACTATAAGTACAGAATAATGCACAATACATCATAATTCGTATGTCATAGTCGGTTGGCTATGGTATATGGCTCCTATAAGGTACCGGATGAAAAATCGCATAGCACACAATGATGCACAATCCATGGTACTTCTTGTGTCATAGTTGGTTTGGCATAACCATGCCATCGGTTCCAGCTGGAATTATAAGCTTTCTACCGAAAAATCGTCTAGTGCTGGATTTATAATGTTCCAGTAGAAAAATAATAAAGTGAATAATGATGCACAGTACATCGTGTTACTTGTATCATAGTTGGTTTGGCTGTTAAATAGTTCTGGCAGCCTTTATCAGGTTTTGGTTAGAATTATAAAGTTCCAACTAAAAAATAACATAGTGCACAATAATGCACAATGCATCGCGCTACTTGTACCACAGCTGGTTTGGTTCCGGTTAATATAGTTCCCACTGGCGTGACAAATACGAATTTTGGCGAAATAACTTTTTTTATGAAACTTATGAATTTCGGTAAAATTTAAAAAAATAATTTACCTAATTTCGTTCTTTTCGTGAATGTTATATACTTTTCAAATAATTGCAAAAATCGAAAAACCTCCGAAGCTAGCTGCCACTTTCGGTGGTTACATTTGGACTAAACATAATGTGAACCTTTTATTTCATGAAAAAGCTTAAGAATAAAGTTTCTTGCCGATCAGTCAATTCGTCTGACCTTTGCAGAAGCCGATTTTTTGTAGAAAAAATGTTTTTTTTTTGTCAAAAATCAACTTTCCACTTAAACTTTAAAACTAATGTGAAACGATTTAATAAATAAATTTAATTTAGGATCTTTGCGTTTAAATTTAATTTAGGATCTTTGCGTTCATTGTAGTTTTTTCTCTTAAATGAAATATTTTTCAAAATATTTGAAGAACACGAGAAAGCTCTGACTGAAGCTGTCAGTTCTGGTGGATTAATTTAGAACAAGATTAAGTATGAATTTTCATTCTGAATATTCGATCCGTCTGGGCTTACAAAGGCTGGGTTTTTGTTATTTAAGTTAAAAACTGTTTTTTCGTCATACCTGATTAAACCTGTAGCAATTCAATTATCGCAAAATAATTGGTTCTACAAATTCGACGAATACAACATACAACCGTGCGACATACAGTACGACACATAATGCGACATACAATACGACACACAATGCGACATAAAAACAATTAATCGATATAAAAATCCGAATCCATAAATCGACCTCGCATGAGCGCATATGTAAAGTTTAAACGAAAAGAAAACGAGTTGTTAATTAGAACACAACGAAAACTTATAAACCTTTATGTGACTGAATAGAAAAACACTATTAGCAGTCTGGAATGGGTACAATTGTACCCCAATATAAATTAACAGAAAACAAAAGATTAATTAAGATTAACAAAGAATAAAATTAAAGAAACAAAGAATAAAATTAAAGAAGTCATCTACGTAAACTGTGGTTACCCGAAAATTTTGCGACAAACAATTATGCCACAAACAATTATGCAACAAACAATTCATCGAAAAACAAATATGAAAACTACAACTTTACAGTAACCAAGTGTGCGTGAAAACAATTGTGCAAACAACAATTCATGGAAACAAAATTTTTCACTGTAATGCACCAGATTATTGTAATGAGGTGCATAATTTATTGTTCAGCTAATTTTTTGCCATCTTTTTTATTTTTATTAATAATAATTGCTTCGTCAACCTTGCAGACACAGATCAAAGAGTTCTTATCGCTCTTATCGCTTCTTCTGATCGCTTCTTTCTTCACAAACGTTAAAAAAAATCAACTTTTGTAAATATAAACCTTTTTTTAATGTAATTTTAATTCGTTGTACACCTTAGAGGAAACCCTCGCTTTTACAGAATTTATACAATTAATCAAGTGTCATTAATGAAGATGTCCTACTTTGCTTTCCGTACCACACAATTCAACAATTAAGAGAAAATATTTTTTATTGCATCAAGAGTCTTTTCGATGAACTGTTCAGTGGAGAATTGTTTCCGTGTAAAATTGTTTGTATTACAATTATTCTTCTCTGAATTAATTTCTAACAATTGTTTGTCGCACTTTTGTGTTTGTGTTAAATTGTGTTTCGCATTTTCGGATTTTGTGTTTCGGGTTGCCGTCAACTGTATCATAAAAAAATTTAGAGTCAAATATCCTTTTTTTACCCATTCAGCCAAAAAAAGGTTAAACTTTAAAAAACGTATGTAGACTGATATTTTTCCTAATTTTATTCTGAATCATTTAACTTATAGTCATTTTTCTTATAAATGACATACTTTCCAAAATATTTGCAAAAAAATCAAAAAGCTCTTAAGGAAGCTTCCACTTCCGATGCACCAATTCCAGCCAAACCTAAAGGTACCCTCCCATATTCCCCTGAAATGAGGAACTGCAGGAGGTGAAATATGTACCAATTAATGTTTGGTTCAGCACAGAATACTGAAAAACGAGCAATGGAGAAACGGACGCAATATTTGATGAAATCAAGCTAAGTTGGCCACTGCTAGTATCTATGGTATAAAAGAAGGAGCAAAAATCGAGAATTTGGCTTTCAAAGTAACTGTGGAGAATTACGTTATTTAAAATATCATGAGCTCCAGCTGTTCTAAAATGTCAAAAATACGTCCATTCATGCTTCGGTATTCTTATAATGGTAGAGCGTGTAACAGTCAAAGAAGGGCCGATATCGAAGAGGCATCTGGGATGATAATTCTATTCCAACAAGCCATTACGTTTTATGAAGCTTCCTATGATCCTGCTGTGCACATAAGCAATTACCTAAACAATCGTACGGGCTTACTATACCGATACCAGGTTCTATCATGTTTTGTTGTATTTGAAAGACAGCGAACGCCACGAATAAAACAGAATCGTTTAGTTCTTATTCGTTTTCTCATAAAAAAGCTTTAGAAAGTTGCCACTTCCGGTTTACCGGTTTCGGCCAAAAATTACCGTAATATCCAAATTTATGGAAAAGGCGTACGTCTGAAGTCTCGCCACGATCAGATAAACCATCTGAACAGTAAATATGACAAAAAAATTTTCGTCCGTACAGCAAGACACATATACACACTGAAGAGCGTTTAAAACCACTATTGCTGACTTCAGCGATTAAAGGACGGTAAATCTGTAAAAATCTCTAGGTCGAAAGTTTACATTCTCTCTCTCTCTCTCTCTCTCTGGCACTATATCCCATCAAGGGATTTGGCCGCCTCAAATGAGGTTTCATAATCAAATTTTCATTTCGAATAATGAGTGATTAATTCATTGATCCTAAACCAGCCGTGAAATTTTTTCCTTGGCACCACCGGGAATCGAACCCGGGACCTCCGGTCGCTGGAGCAAGCATGCTGACCACTTTGCCACCGGGGCGGCAAGTTTACATTGCTATACTTTAAAAGTTTTCTGTGTGTAGTGCTGTGCAGACTAAATATTTGTTGGCTCATTACAGCCCAGATGGTTTGCATGATAAAAGTGAAACATAAGCTTTTTCAATAAATTGGGGGTCTCGGTAGTAACAGCTGCCAAAGGAGCTTTTCCGTTTAAGTGGTAACTTTTAATAAAAAGTTTTCATTCATAAATTTTGGAAAATTGATCTGAACCGCTATTGTCGCAAATATAATTTAGTATTTTTCACTACATAGTCCATTTTTGATATACTTCTCAAAATATTTGTAAATCCAAAAAAGCTCCTATGGAAGCTGTCACTTGCAGTGGGCCAAAAAAACACTGGGATCTCGCAATTTATGGAAAAAGCTTAAGTATGAAGTTTAATCATAAACGATCAATCCATGACTGTGTACAAGAACCAAATTTTTACTAAAAACAAGTTTTTTGGCAAAACTCGTCCTTTCCTCTAAAATTTTGAAAAACTGTTCTTTATTGGTATAAAATAATAATAAATAATAAAAATAATTTAGAATCTGTAAATTTATAACCGCCCCGGTGGCAAAGTGGTCAGCATGCTTGCTCCAGCAACCGGAGGTCCCGGGTTCGATTCCCGGTGGTGACAAGGCAAAATTTTCACGGCTGGTTTAGGATCAATGAATTAATCACTCATTATCCGAAATGAAAATATGATTATGAAACCTCATTTGAGGCGGCCAAATCCCTTGATGGGATATAGTGTCAGAGAGAGAGAGAGAGAAATTTATAACCGTTTTTCCTGTAAATGATATTATTTTCAAAATACATGAAAAAAAACTAAACGCTTCTATTGAAGCTGTCACTTCTGGTTGATAAAAAAAAAGCTTCTATGGAAGCTGTCACTTCCCACGAACCAATTATGGTCAACACTCATTGGGATCTCCCAATTTGTGGTATGAAGTTTCATTCCAATCAATCGATCCATCTATATGTGCAGCGGCCGAATTTTTGTTGAAAAAGCGTTATTGTCAAAAATTGTTATTTTCGATTAAATTTTGGAAAACTAACCTAAACAATGTCACTTAATATACGAGTGAGTATCGTCGCCCATCCATGTACCATATATAGTAACACATATACAAAGTAATGATAAAATTCGATACGGAAAATGAAAACATAAAATAACAAAGTAATTTAATCGGTATTTTAATAGAAATAACAATTTAAAATACAATTTTTATCCAGTTTTTATCTATGTAGAAGAAGCATAGTTCTGAACACAATTTTTTTATCGTAAAATCATTATTTGTTCATTAAATCTATTCAGCACAGATACAAAAAATATAAATAAACTTCGATAATTATTTTTATGTACAATGAAATAAATTTGTTTTTATCCGATATTCTGATATCTTATATGGCTCAACTTCTCGACTTATTTACTAACCGCAGGCGATATCTTCATAATAAAATAAAAACGATCATATGTAATTTTAATTTTAAAGTTATAATTTAATTATAAAATTAAAGCAAACCCAACAGCTAAATACGTGCATGATGGTTTTATTTTTTATTTGATAATTTTAGATAAAATAATTTTTATTTTATCTCTGAGTGTAATTAAAATATGGATATAAGACGGGAAAAATATACTTGTTTAAATTAGATATAGATACATATTTTAAGGAAACTGAAATAATTAAGGTGTTTTGTTATCAGGCGCATCTAGATAAAATGCACGTAAACACAGAATTTATATGCAACTTGTGTGTTTCAAACAGAAAGGACATTGGCATTGTAAAACGGTTCATCAGACCACTATAAAACTTAATTTAAGCTCATCTTAGTGTTTTGTATAAACGTTTGATTGTTTAACTTTGTAACAATAGTGTGAACTCGTAAAATATTTTATGAATTTTTTTTTGGTTTCGTTTTCATTAAACTGAGGTTGGTCGATAAATTATTCGCTAAAATTGTTTTGTGAACGTTCTGTTGAATTTATATTGTCTTCGGTGTTGTGGGTGGTAAAAGCTCATAACGCTTTAAATTATATAAATGTATATATATTTGAGGTAATAAAATGAATATTTCACCTATCACTTTATGTTACACAAAACAAACATGATGTCGAAATTAGAAAAATATTATAAGAATATTACACCGACTAAATGATACGCTTATATGAAACGGCGTGTGATGGATAAAAATATTTTAAACAGACGTGTAGCGAAATAGCTACCACAGAACCGTATTTAATGTACTTTTAATGTTGATGTACATAAATCTGATATTTAATATATATGTTTACACCGCTTATGTTGGTATCTGTTTTTATGAATAAATTTTTATATGTTTTATGTAATTTTATACGAGAATTGAAGTACAATTCGAATGAGTGCAAACATTTTGTGCAGAATTTTTTTTTTTTCGAATTACACGTTATTTAACATTTTAAATAATATTCATTAAAGTTGTACAGAGTTTACATGTACAACTTTAATGAATTGACCTACCAATAAAATTCAGTGACACATACATTCAGTGTATTATCAATTTTCGCCGAAGTTGGCATTGTACAACTATAAAATAAATTTCTCTTAACCGTCTCAAACCTCACGCGATAATCAAGATTTCGTTCTGGAAATTGTCGAACCCAAAATATTCACAGCAAATTGGGAGACATCGCATATTTCTGATATGACAGTTGGTCGCAAAATGACTCAGAAAAACATGCTCCTAAGATCATCATTGATTTGAAAAATTAGACCAGTTTTAACAGTTTTTGATGATTCTTGATAGATTTTTAAAAAATATCACGTTAGTATTATATATTATATACGAAAGGAATAATTTATCCTCAGTGCCAAAGTGGTAAATTTGAAAATTAAATATTGTGCTAGTAATAAAATTTCAAAAAATTTCATCCATAAATGATGTGGTATGAGGTACCTTTCGAGTGGTATGAGGTACGTACCTATATATTCTATACCAAATGAATAATCTACCACAAGCAGCATCAGTGGTCTTACGCAGTTATAGTCATAGACATGGTGCCATGCTTGAATAAACCGCATAAAAATAAAATTAAATTAAAGAGAGTTGGGTAAACGAAATTAGAGGAAGGAGATATAAAATAAAACGATCATAACCGGGTGTACCCATTTACAGATCGATTATAAATGGCTGCTGCATAGACTCGCGTTAAAATTAACGAATCGCTACGTTAGTGGCCATCCGTAAATGTTGTGGTGTCTTCCCATCGGTAAAAATGTCGTCCACGTTGTATGCTACTCGAAAATGGTGCAGTACCCTGCACATGCCGTTAATCACTTTGATCCAATAAATAACTGATGAAGCAACCAATCTACAATGATAACGTTCCTTGAAACTCCACCACTTAGAAAATACAAGTAAATTGTTTTTTTATTTTTAAAATTCCTAAAAATCTTAAATTTTATTCACCAAATTTTTATTTCATAATAAAAAAAAAATCTTACATTTTTAATTTTTTTTACAAAATGGCACGTTAGACTTAAATTTTAAGCTCAACACTCAATCACTCTACTCAAGACTCGACTCCCTAACCAAAAAGGTACAAAAAATACTTTCTTCGTTCGTTGTTTTTCAGTTCTGCGCAACTCTTACTTTCCCTTTCATAATATCAAATCACAAGAGAGAAACAAACAACAAAACGAAGAGAAAGTTAAATGTTTTCTTTTTCTTCGTTTCGTTCTATAATTACTTCGATTACTAAAAACGATTTACTATTTAATTCTAGTTTATTTTTAAAACGCATGAAGGTGGTACTTGTTCTATTACATCATATACATTCCACATCACATACACTGAAACACAAAACTATACAGAAATTTAAAAAATGTTAAAACTTGAGGCAAGTTCTTGTTAGGGCGATACCAGAGTCTTAAAACGCTGAATTTATGAAATTAATTGCTGATAGAAAAAATTATCTTCGTTTAATTAAAAATTTATTATTGTTGTGACATTCAAGATTTCTCACCTATGTCCTACAATAAATCAATTATTAGTTTTAAGCGCCACGATGGTAGTTTTTGATACTTCAGAAAAAATTACGGCATTCTAAAAGACCTTTTCACTAATATACGACAAGTATATATTATATGATAATTGAATAATTAGCTAACAACGCCAAACCGGTGGATTTGTGAAGTAATACAAAGATTACAAAATTGTTTCTTTTTACAAAACCTTTCAAATGATATGCTGAGCGTGTAACCAAATCTCGTTTTTTTTCTGAATCTCGGTTTTCAAAATCTCGCTTTTCTAAATCCCGGTTTTAAAAATAACGGTTTTCAAAATCCTGGTTTTCAAAATCTCGCTTTTCAAAATCTCTGTTTTCCAAATCCTGGTTTCCCGGTTTTTAGGAAATCTCGGTTTAAATTTTTAAAATTTTACATGTGGGAAAATGGGACTCTTGAATAATTTTTTGACAAAATTCAAAAATGAGTTTGCGATTAAGTTGTAGAAAATGGCTAATAGTCAGCCTCTACAATTATTGCATTCCAAAATGTTGCATTAAAAAAATATTACGTTTTTTATTAATCTTCCAACTACAAAATGTTGCAATTACAAAATATTGCAAGTATACCAAATCTTTCAATTAAAAAACTTAATTAATTATTTTGTGCCATTAATTATTTTGTTGTACAATTAGAACTAAAAGAAAAGTAAACCGGGATTTTGAAAACCCACATTTTGAAACCGGGATTTTGAAAACCGAGATTTTGAAAACCGAGATTTTGTAGTACACGTGATATGCTACATTAATATAAGCGAAAATTTTAAAGCAATTTCGAGGTATTTATTGGGCGGTATTTTGAGTGATTTATTATAGCTGGCACTCGACCCTTTTAAGATAGAGATTCCTAAAGCTTTTCAATTCTCCCAATTAAAAATAAAAGAAAATTATTGAATACATATATTCAGATAATCCAGACAGTCGGAGAAGCTTGTTTGTCTGCATTTTTTGAAACAGAGACGATCAAAATGTAAATAAAAATGGGTTTGCACCATAATCATTTTTCATCATTTTTTCACGATTTCAATAGCTCGGCTTTAAGACCAAACTTAATTTGCGATATTCCTATAAGGACCGGTAGATTTGTGAACTTTTCAATGATATGCAACACTTATATTCTATAATAAATCAAGAATTAGCTAGCACAAAACGGTGGATTTTCCACTAAATTATTAATAACAAATTTGCTGATTTTTCCAAGAAATTTCGCATGATATACTACATGATTTTCCCCGCACATAATGATCAGGGCCCAAGAATTTAAATTTTCGCGGCTACATGTGTTCCTGTAGCAGACTTCCACCACCACTTTCCATCTGATGGTATATGCTATCTGATGAATGATGCTATATATTTTGGACCTCTGGCCACCAATACTATCTCGTGGCTTTCATCAAAGTGTACGGATATGTCTGTGGAATCTGCCACAAAAGAAAATGTAAAAGTGAAAATTTAAACTTTTGTGTTCCGATCGTCTAGTACAGACTCAGGTAACCTTCTATCCAACTGACATTGTAATAAGGTTCGCAGCGTCTTTGGTTTCATAACCGGTTGCATGAGTTAGGACATTTTTATAGGAGTTCCTCACCAAGCAATAGCATTTCCATTCCATGCAATGAGAACAATACAAAAGGAAATAAAACGGGTTCCTCATAAACAGACCGAAGAAAACAAAAGCAGTTGACAGGCGAGCCATCTGGTGGGGTTGGAAAGGTGTCATTTACTACGAGCTTCTGGAACCTGGTCCTGTTACAACTGAACGTTACAATTGATCCAATTAAGGGACCCTCTGGACGAAAAAAGACCACTAACGGGACAAGGAACAACAATCGTCAACATACAGCAAAATCAACCCAGAAACTCATTTCTTCTTTGCATGGAAAGTTTTACAGTATGCAGTGTATTATCCAGACTTGGCTCTCTCTGATTACTACTTATTCAGTCTACGAAAGTTGATGATGTGCAAATATGACTCGTTGACTATTTTTCTTCGAACCAGCAAGTTTCTATATCTACCTGATAAATGGCAAAAGACCATAGATAGTATGACGAATATTTCGATAATTAATCTTTGTAACAATTGTATTTTCCAATAATGTTGATTTTGACCAAAAAAGCAGTATTTCTACTTTCTCACCTCAAGATGGCACCAAACAAACCTCATCTGATTTTTAATTAACATTTGCTAATTAAATTTAAATTTACAAATCCGGAAAATGTTTCGAATTGTAGGTCGATAAATCTGAACTAATTTTGCAGTTTAGAACTGAATATCAAATATATTTTGATTTATAAATATTTGAGACATCTACCAATGACTAGTATGAACTAACCACAAATATAATGAATTGAAAATTTTGACAAAAAAAGACCTCAGGCGCACACCAGTAACACCTATAATACTTTAGGCCTGATACAAATTTATTCAGCCAACTAATAACTACTAACTAATTCCGTGCGCCTATCGCGATTTTTTTTTTAATTTCCGAATATCTAAGATGATACCAAAACCGGGTCTGATATTCAATTTGAACCTGCAAACCTATTTCAAATTTGTCAATAGCCAATTCTTATTTTATTTTGAAAGAAACATCAGACGTGATTTATTTAGTGCTATACATGAACGACTAGTATTTATAAACTAACCATCAATTGAGTCTGAAATTTAGACAAAAAATTTGGCATCGGGCACACAATATAAACTATGCATAGAATTACTTTTTACGCTATTTGCCGTAGGCACTTGGCGAAACACACTTATACTTAATAAACACATTTTTATTAATCACTTGTTTTTTGTTTCGCAGAATATTTTGAATACTTTTCAAAAAGTTTAAAAAATCACTCGATCGATTTCGACTTGTTAGGTCATCATCAGGAGTATCTACTAGTGTAGATACTAGTGTAGATACTCCTGATTATGACCTAACAAGTCGAAATCGATCGAGTGATTTTTTAAACTTTTTGAAAAGTATTCAAAATATTCTGCGAAACAAAAAAACAAGTGATTAATAAAAATGTGTTTATTAAGTACGCATAGAAATTTAATTCTAATTTGCTAATTTAATTTGAGTTTTATCAAGTATAGAAATATTTATTTTCGGTGGTGGACAATCAACAATTTAGTTTGCAATTAAGCACTAAATATTAGACTATAAATAACTAGTAAAAACTAACGGCGATTTAGTTTAGCCGACTTTATGCCTCGGGCACATTTTTTTGTCTAAATTTTCGGCTAACAAAATTAATGGTCTAGCGGGATGGATGGCGTAGAAAAAATCATGTCTGAAATTAAATTTGATAACTAAATTAAGATTTATCAATTTCGACAATACTTTTAATCGGCTTAGTAAAAATTTGTAGATGACAAGTAAATGCCCATTTCTCCATAAAATATTTTAGTGGCTAGAATTAGGCTGAGTCCTTAAAAATTCTTCCTATACAATTATTTTGATCCCGAAAATCTTAAAATCTGATTTACAGCAAAAAATATCAATAGTCACAAAAATGCGAAAATAAAATAATCCACTTTACCAGGCTTCTATTTCCGCCCGCCATTGAAATCACACAAAAAAAATTATTGTTAAAATTATAATGAAATTAATATTTTTTTTTTATTGTGTGAGCATTAAAACAGCGCAGACACTCCACCGAATAAAAACAGTACACAGCAACCGAAAAAATTTCATTCAATTTGATTGTGTTACTTAAAATAATAACAATAATAATAAAATAAAATAGAAAAAATAAAATTATAATCGAATTATTTAGAAATAAAAATATAATAAATTCCGCTTTTTCGTTTTAATTTTTATTGATTTATACAATTTATTAGGATGAAAATATAAAAGTTCAATTTATTTCGTACATACCCAGTACAAAAAATCTATGTACTCTCGTATAGATATAAAAACAGTCGAACACATTTTATTTTTTTTTTTTTTTTTTTTGTGTTAATAAATTTGATTAGAAAGAACAAAAATTTTGTATATCGTAACATTGTGAATCTACATAAAAATTATTAGAGCTAATAATTTTTATTTTTATTTTTAATTAATTTAGTTAAAAAGCAGATCTACTGTGCACGAGTATACTCGGCGCCAATAAAATAAAAATATTAAATTTGGATAGGCGGCTGGGGAGCGACAATAATGTCGAATAATTTTTGGGTTAACCTTATTTTCTAAAAATACCAAAATGTTAGTGTGATAAGTATAATGTTATGATTGACAACTTATCTATTAAAATATGATTAAGATTAATTTTAATAGGCAGACATGAAAAAATTTAAATTTGGGGTGGGAATTGGAAACGAATGTAAAATGAAATGTTTGCTAATTATACGCGTGTGTTCGCCGTTTTATTAAATATGTAGTTCAAACTAAATCAAGCGCGATATTAATTTATGAACTGATAAAAATAGAATGAAATATCTATCTATTTTGCATTATTTCATTTCCGAACTCAGATTTGCTATAAAATATTTTGTGTGTACTCTCATGGTAGGTTATAATTAAAATTTGAATAGTAAAACACAATGTATTAATATTGTTCGATAATGTTACAAGTGAAATGTTAAATATGTATGTTGGATATACGATTTTATTATACCGAGTGATCATTTGAAAACATTCCGTACAAAATATTACGAAATTACTGAATTTGTAAATTGCGTAAAAGCAATAGTAGATTATGTGTATCAAGGAAGTAAAATAGGAGAATATTGATCGAAGGAAGAAATTGGTACATGAGGCTGAAGGCTGAGGCTGAAGAGGCAACTCAACCAGAGCATTTTCTCCCGCGTTACATACGTTTTACGAGTCTTCATTGAAAATTTGTAATTTAATACTCAATTCCCTTAGACGTATCACTTCATGCGACGTGACTATGGATCTTCCTGGTTACTAGATTTTAAAATCAAAATTTACTAAATAGTTTTGTGCAAAACTCTCAATGAAAATTTTTTAGATCTTAGCTGTCTGCATTAGTTTGGATTATTTTTGATTTATTTGTCACGTCAAAATTCCAAGTGATAGAAATTGTCATTTGAAGTGACAGCAGTCGATAGGAAATATTTATAAAGCAGCATACTAAGATTTACACCCTTATTCCCCTAGTCGCATCACTTCAAGTGACGTGACTACTTATTTTCCTAGTTACTAGATCATTAAATCGAAACTAACAAAATAATTGTTCAATAAAGTCGTTCTGGCTGTTTTTTAAATCTTAGTATGCTGCTTTATAAATATTTCCTTGCGACTGCTATCACTCCAAATGACAATTTCTATCACTTGAAATTTTGAGGTGACAAATAAATGAAAACAATTTCAAATTAATGAAGCCAACTAAGATTTAAAAAAAATTTGTTGAGAGTTTTGCACAAAATCATTTAGTAAATTTTGATTTTAAAATCTAGTAACCAGGATGATCCATAGTCACGTCGCATGATGTGATACGTCTAAGGGAATTGAGCTGTTAAAGAACAGCCAGAACGACTTTTATGAACAATTATTTTGCAAGTTTTGATTTAACGATCTAGTAACCGAGAAGATGAGTAGTCACATCACTTGAAGTGATGCGACTAGGGGAATAGGGGTGTTAGTTAGACTATGTCCGAAACCTATCGTAAATATTTTATTGTTGTAATTATTGACGTTTGTTTGAAAAAATTTCGCCTATATTTATACAATTTTGAGGCGAATTCAGTGTTGCGTTCTTTCCTTCCTTTTAAAATTTTTTAAACCAATTTCACAGGGTTAAAAATGACGTTAGTTTCTTGTGAATTTTTTTTAGCAGCTTGGATTGATTTTAAAAAAAATTCAGAAGTATCGGGAGGAACGAACGAATGCAACACTGAACCCGCCTTTATTGCGCAAATGCCACAGTCGTACCATTTTTATGCATTCCCGGCGCATTACAGTAGACAACACTAACGTAATCACTTTCTCTTTACTTATGCATCGGCATAAATCATGCAACTCTCATGATTCAGCGCAAACAGCCGCAATCGATGCTTTAACTAGTAAACTTGACCACAATCACTCGCGATTAGCAAACTGTTACTTACATTCCGAAAACGTCATTTTTAGATTCTGAGTATCTGTCAACTTAACGACGGACCAGGTACACAATTCGATGCTATTCACTGAGCACTTTAAGCGCCTTTCAAGCCAATGTTGAATACGAGCTAATGCCTAACATCAAGAAGCAAAAGAACCACTCCCGAACACAGTAATAAATGGATGTCTTTTGGTATCTCAACCAATAATCTCACACCAAGCCGCACACAAACCATCTGCCATTGGACATGGCGGATAATAATAAATAAAAATTGAATTAAAATTTAATTTAATATAATTTTTAATAAATAAATAAAATATCATAGTAATATAAATAAATTTAATAAATAGCAATATATTAAAAATTATTTATAAATAAAAATACAGGAAACCCTCCAAGAACACGATTAACTAGTTCCGAGTTCAACCGTGTTGACTACAAAAAAGAAAAGAAAAAAACGTTACGACGACAACCATATCGTCTATCAACATGACAAAATTGGTTAGTGAAACGATCCATACCAACTTTGTTGGTCTGTCTCCATTCGAGCTTCACCTATCTCGATTGATCTCGCACCATTCTCTTCACGCCGCGGCTGCTTATTTAAAACCCGAATGTGCTGTCCGCGAAGCAACATCAGCCACATTTCAATCTCTGCTGATTCTTGCTGGCACAATGAGCTGACATATTTTGCTTGTACTATTCGGCGCGTTAAGAAAGAAAAAACGACATCCACCATTATCAATACATTCTAATATTAGTGATAAGATTCTCTTTGCTGAAGCAGCAGCCGCGACACAGTTTGTTACGGACAGCTTGCACCCAACCCACAAGTTATCAACTTAGTCATGCAGCGGTTTCACGCACGGTGATTTTACCGGCTAATACTCAGGGTATTGGGTCGAGGAGATTTGGAGGCTTGCATGAGTCTGGCCTACATCGTGTTTACAGATAATTAAAAAAAACCAAATTAGAAATAAATCAAAATAACCGGATGTTCCGCCAAAATCTGTCGACCGAAACTTGAGTGCCGGAATAAAATAATTATAGCCAAGTGTGCCCATTTGACGGCGACCGGATCTTCCCGATTGACAAGTCTTACCCAGTCTGCTGAAAAGGCCACCGAATGACCCATCGACCCCGAAAGATCGATGCCCAGCCGCAAAAAAGCAGTATTAGTAGGTAGGGACGTAGTTTCAACCGTCCAAGCATCTCCTCACTCCAAGAGACCTCCAGCAAATCTCCCACAATTCACACTTTGACAGCATGAGACCACCGAAGTGCCTTGAGAAGACGGCGTGGATTTTACAGTCGCCCCGAATGGACGACACATTCACATTTGACTCACCAATCTGTCGATGTCCTGTCAAGGGGATGAAGGGGAGTGCCAAGGCCAGTCTGTGCGTATGGAACCGACACAGAATGAAGTATTCCCGCCCATCATACCAACCCGAAGATAAATTTAATAATTTATTTTATTGAAAAAAAAACAGAATAAGGACAATTTACAAAATAATCTCTGAAAATACACCAAGGCTGAAGGGGAAAAAACATAAATCCGAATGCCGGGAATCGCTGTATTATTTTTATTAAGGGTTCGACTAACATGAAAAAAAATTAAAGCAAAATGCGGTTAAGATGATCAAAAGCGAAAGATAAAATAAAGAAGAAAAATAAAAATAGAAATGGAAAAACACAAAGAAAATTAAGAATAAAAAAAACGCAACCAATGTGCACGTCATGTACGCGCCTGTCGACGGATATTCGGCGCTTGATTACATAAATATTATATTATGAAAAAACTAGTAATTTTTTGAAAGTCGAAAATTGAATAAACTAACTTCAAATTTAATTCTAGTTTAAATAAATAAAAGAAAAATCAATTAATACCTTGATTACCCTGTTGCGGCCTTTTACCCGTCATGCCACCGATTATATGCCTCGACTAATTTCTAAAAACTCCTCGACTAATTTCGACTGGCTACCTGCTTTTTGGGCGTCCATCGCCTTAATCGTAAAATTATTCCCGGCTGGGCACCAAAATGTTGGGCGTCCTTTCGCCTTTATCATAAAATGTTGCCTGGTTTGGCACTAGAAAGTTGGGCGTCCTTCCGCCAAATCATAAAATTTTGCCTGGTTGGGCACTACAATGTTGGGCGCCGTTCCGCCTTTATCATAAACTCGGCATTGCTAAGCCGCCGAAGATGTTGGGCGTTGGTTTGCCGAACAACCGTGAAAACTGTTGCCGATGAAAAACTAAGCACCATATATGAAATGGGGTGGTTAACGTTTGTAATATGATACCACATCGAAAAATGGCACCGTTTCAAATAAATTATTTTTTTTTACATACATAAATCGACAATTTAAAATTAATTACAACATTTTTATTTATTGACGACCATTATAATCAAACTAAATGTGCGATAAATAAGTTTTTTTTTTCTCAGGACAAAAAAAAACTTGACTACCTTTGGACAAAAAGAAAATCCAACTCGACTTAATTTTTTTCACAAAAACCAACACGAGACTAAAAAAAATTCTCGCTCAAAACCCCAAAAATGCAGAAAAATATTTCTGTTTTTTGTCAGTTCCTGTTTTCACACATGCAGTTGATGCGAGTTGCAAAAAAAAATATGCACGCTTCGCGCAAAAAATACAAAATAAGAAACACAGAAAAAAAAAATATTCACCTCCATCTTAACTGATCCAATGCCTCCTAAACTACAAACCTCTCACTACTCTCATTTTTCGCATATGAAATCAATTTATGTCTAAACCGAGAGAGAGCCTTAATAATGTAAAAATATTTACACTGACAAAACAACTGGAGAAACCGACAAAAACGTCGACATTGCGTGTCATCATCATTTGGTGTAAGCCGTCTGTAGTTTAGGAGGCATTGACTGCTCGTACACACGCACACGTGCACACATTGGTCTCGCTCCAAAAAACAATTTTTGTCAATGCTATAGTGTGGTTAAGCTGACATAACAGCTCGTTAAATTCCCATCGAACCAATCCATAGTATTGCTACTCATACATAGATGGCAATGCCACAATCATCGATAATAAATTAAAAAATTTAGAAAAAATGAATTCGGGAAAGGAATTAAATTTTATGATTATGACCAATGAGTCGTATCAAGTTTCAGTCACGTGTACACTTAAAACAACCGTATCATGGTTCCGCTCTCTGGCCAATCCAATGGTGGTTATCTATTTATCCTCAATGTGCATTAGTGTTTCATTGAATCTAAAATACTCGCTGATTTGATTCGTCCCTTGAAATGTATGATAGTAGATGTTCTATGATAAGGCAGCTGAAGTAGTATGGACTAACAACAATAGCATATCAATCTGGCGAATAGCGCTCAAGTTTTGGTGAACATGGTATCCCAGAAATTGTCGTTTTCTAATAACCCTATATTCTTGCAGAATTCGCGAAACGTTGCAGACCCCGAAAGGTGTTAATTAAACAGCGACCTTAAACACTAGCACTCAAAGTTGGTAAAATTGCCGGTGGGTATTTGGGCGAGAGCTTCCCCGCCTTCACGCCTGGCCACCTCTTGACCGGTGTCCCTTGTGACTGGCACTTACACTCTTTTATGGGTTCATTCAAGCGAGGTGGTTCATTCAAGCGTAGTAGCGAGGTACTTCAGCATAAAGTAACGTTTTTGCAAACGAATCAGTTGCAAACGTTGTAGCAACAAGAACGATCGTTTCCACCTCATTTTTGGGATCAATATTGAAATCCCCTTCCTGAAGTACGTTGAAGATAGCTTATAGTCACTCTGTGCCCTCATCGAAATCTACTAACTGCACTGGAAAACCCTCCCCAACAGTTTTATAAAATTCGAGCGAGCCAAAGAAAAATTAAAAAAGGGACCCAAAGCCAACCATCCGACCCTCCGATTCCTGCAAATTTTATAAAAGTTGTGCGAAATGAAAAAAAATTAAAAAAAAACCGGACACCACCAGACGACCTTCTCAATGGGTTTTCCGGAAATTAACACGTATCGCAATCAATTTCTGGCCCTCCGAAAATCTTCCTCACCAATTTTTTGAAAAATCGTGCTGGCCGAAAAAAATACAGAAACAGACCTGGGATCCACCGTTCGACCTTCTGAATGAATTTTCCCGAAATCTGGACCAATCGCAATTGATACCTGGAAAATGAAAACCTCTCTTTACCAATTTTTAGTAAAATAATGGGAACTAAATAAATATAAAAAACGGGACCCGGGCCCCACCAAAATAACCACCTAAACTAATTTCTATAAAATTATTACAAATTGTAACCGATTTCTGATACTCAAAAAAGCGCCCTCAACTATTTTTATCAATGACATTTGAGCTGAGAACAAGAAAAGAAGGAAGACCCCACCGTAGGACCCCCTAAACGAATCTCCGTCAAACAAAGACCCATTACGATCAATTCCGAAGCCTTAAATATATAAATTTATATAAACAGATTTACAAATATTTCTTGTATTAACTTATTAGATTAGATAAGACTAGATTAGTTTACATATAAATATTATTTTGTCACAAGCTACACTGTCCGTTTGATTTTCGGCAATAGAAGGAACTGACTTCATAGCGTCATGATTTTGTTTTTTCTAATATTTTTTTTAGCCGATTCTGTTAGACTATTGTGATTTTCCGTGGAAATAAGGAATTGGGAAAATATTTTCTAAGCATTTTTGTTTGAATTGTTCAATAAATATTTACTAGTCAAAGTTAATTGGGAAATCGTTTTCCCAATAAAATTTGTATGAAACAAAAGTTTGCCATTCCACTTTGTTTTCTAAAATATTTACACCAAACTGATATTATCAGTAGATCAGAAATTTACAATTCAAACAAAAATCATATCAAAATATGTTTCTCAATTTCCTATTGTCAGGGAAAGACTGAATAGCGCCACTAGTATACTATTTTTAGAAAGCTTATCTTTTTTGGATTTCCGTGGAACTCCAGATAAATTCTCTCTTCGAGTATGAGTATTATTCAGCTACCCCGTACTTCGAAAAAATACTGGTGTAATACTAATTGCACTGTTGCCTTAAATGTTGAATTTTCGGAGTTTTGTAAATTTCGTGGAAAATTTGTCTTTAATCCTCCTCGCCCATTAGACTGGCGTAGTTTCCCAGTTTTCTATTGAACTCCGATTTGCCGGCTAATTTACGTACATAGCTACACTTTTCTTTAAGAAATGACTTTGTGTATATCAAAAAAATCAATTCTCGCGACATTTGACAAATCCACCACCTTACTTAAATGCACTACGAATAATAAAAAATACTAGAAGCATTCGGGATCATTGATCAAAATTGTTATGCCAATATCTCATAAATTTTTGCAATAATATTTATATAAACGAGTATTTAAGTGTGTAGATATCAGAAAAGAAAATCCTCTTGTATCAAATTTCAATGTGTACTCGTTCGTACATACACAATCCCAATTACTCTAAATTACAATAAAATGTAAAATATAAAAAAGCACACAGAATACAAGAAGACTTACAAATCCAATTTTAAATTGAAAATTCTCGAGAAAAACAAGACAGAGAGGAAAATAAAATTTAAATTCCAATTGATTTAAGTTCTCAAATATCATCTCATATCATCATCATCAACAACATAGAGTATAGAGATGAATAGAATAAAAACTTTAATTTGAATAATTTAATTTATTTTTTATTTGGATTTCGTTTCAAAAATTTTACTTTTTGATATTGTAACATTATATTCTATTGTTATTTGTTATTCTAATATCTATTGAATATAATAAAAAAATCATAAAAATAAAAATTTAAATCTCAAAAGGCATTTTCTTTCCCTCATCTTGACGATGTCTTCGTATTTCTGATTCCTCGATGTAGTGCTTACCCGGCTCGTATTTAGCTATACATAATATTGTTTAGCTTTTAGAAAAAAAAATGAATAAATAAAATTTAAATATTTTATTTATTGTTTGAGTATTTACTTTTAAATAATCATAAAATAGATGGAAAACTTTATATCTCAAAATCACGTGCACCTAAGAAAACATCAATCGATTAGGTAGCAAAAATTCAAATTAAACACCAAAAACAAAAAATTCTAACCATAAATTTATAACTTTAAGATCTTCTGCAGATAGATACAAAATGGCAATTTTTTTTGTGTTATTTGTGTGGTACCATTGGGAACATTTCATTTTTTATTTCTGTATATATACAATTTTTTTATTTACTAACAAGGGTCGTCAAAAATTGTATCATACTTACATGTGTACTCGTACGTATACCAAATTTTTTTGTCGGAGTTTTGTTCAGGTTTATCAAGATTGAAAACACAAAACTTTTTTCTTCTTGAATTTTGTTTATAAATAAAAAGGCAAATTTATATGTTTTGTTATACCAAAAGAAGTTTTATTAGATAAAGCCATTTTTAATGTGTTCAAAAAAAATGTTTTTTGTACGAGTTGGTAATCGTATAGTACATGATGGCGTTGCTACAAAAATGAAAATTAATTTTAGAAGTTTCGAATAAAAATGTGACATTATTTTATCAATCCTGATTTTCCACCTCGCCAAACTTGATATAATTCAACGGAAACGTTCATGTGGATCTCTAAACGTTACTGAATAAACTGACGATATGTATGTCCACAAGCATTAGAGCTTTTGTGCAAATTTAGTATATGGTAATATGATGGGACAGAACACGACACTAGAGGTCGCAATAATGGCCTTACACCTATTATTGCTCTCATGTTAGCCAAAATTTTGTCAGCAAATTTAGTAATTGAATTATATACTCTTCAGCTAAGCTCAATTCAATTTTGTTAACAATCTAAATTATTGAACCAGAACCTGATGAAAAAAGGAACCTGATGAAAAAAGGAAAATTCAACTAGTTTTTTTACGTTACCAACGAGGTAAAAAAACTAGTTGAATTTTGTTTGTCGCGAGTTAAAAAGTAGAAATACGTTATTTCGAGTACAAATATAAACGTCATAGAAATTATTTAAAGATTTTTTTTATATAAAAAGTCGTAAAGAACTATTTTCATCTAATATGACCGAGCGTCGCTAGGTCAGAATTTTTAGTTGAATTGAAAGTTTTTTGTGACATTAAGTATAAACGTTTCAAAATGGGAATATAAGTTTTTAATTCATAACACCACATAAAAATCAAGCTTTTACTGTTAGTACAAAACAATTACAAAAAAAATTTGCAAATCGCCACAAAATTAAACAAATTCGTTTAACTTTCATGGACCATAGTTGTAATATGCCTTAACCTATGGAATCGTGATTACTTATCAAACTAGTTGCTTGCTGAAACTTAACCTATATCGATGGCCTCACTTGAGTTAGGTGAACTATTAAATAATGTTTTTTTACCAGCAGTTATTAAAATAATTGCACCACCCAATCGGCCAAGATATTACTTAGGCTGCGGTCCAATTCGTGATTTATTTTGTGGGCGCTGACTTATTTGAAAGTCTACAATAAACCTCCAGTAGGCTAGACTTATTGTAGCCTTGTTTGACTTTTATGCGAGGCTTGCGCCCAAACTGGTAACTCATCAAAATAATTCTAACAAGTTTCTAATAAGCCTATTCGATAGGAGACTTATTGTAGACTTTCAAATAAGTCTGTCTCCACAAAATAAGCCACAAATTGGACCGCAGCCTTAGGTTCATTTAAATAGACAATTTTCAAGAGGCATGTCAAAATTTTATTATAGATGATATTCGAAAATACCGTCTCACATTTTTTACCAAAATTGCTCGAGCAGTTTTTTTTTAATTAGGAATCTGGCTCCCATTTAAGAACCCCATTAACAACATATCCCGAATTTATAACTTATTACAATCGATTCCCAGCAGTCGAAAACACAAGTTATCAGTTTTTAAAAATAAATAATAAATAAATAAAAATACACTCGACCGGAAAAAACCTTCAGTCAAACGAAAAATTAATAATAGACCCGTGCCGTACCAGAAGACACCAAAATACCTAGGGACCAACGTCAAAACATTAATTAAATAGCGAATGCTAAAAATGAATAATGTTACTCACAACAGCCACCAGTTTTAGAAGACGCGATAATTGCAACCATATAATGTCACCGTAATGCAACAAACTTAACATTATGTAAAATTCCACAATATTATGAAACATAACACCATAATATATAATTGGCGAAAAACACACCAAGTGTTCATAATTGGCGAAAAAGACACCAAGTGTCAAGTACCAAGACGATGCAAAATTACGAAACATAGTACATTTTAGCATAAAAATGCGCAACATGGTTCAATATCACGCAACATTCCTCAACATTGTGCAACATCCCAGAACATGGTTCAATATACCGCTATATTGTGCAACATCACTCAAGATGGTGCAACATGATACAATATGACGCAACATGATGACACATCAAACAACAGCAACATTGTGCAACATCATGTCACATGCTTCAACATCATGGCGCAACATGGTGCATCACCATGCATCATCGGAGGATTCCTAAATGAATTATCAAGAAATCAGAATTCCTTGTTATCGTTTCCTGCCAAGGCCCCAAACCAACATTACGCAACATAGTGTACCTATAATATTACTCAAAAATATGCAACATCAACCAAAACGGTGCAACATCACAAAATACGCAACATCACACATCGTGCGATCCGAAATAAATTAAACAAAGGGAGCTGGGCCTCATCGGACAACCCTCTGAACAAATTTTCCCGAAATGGGGACCAATCTCAATCGATCCCTGATAATTGAGAACTCCTTAACTCCTTATCAAAATCATGCAAGTAAAAAAAAATAAAAACAGTTAAATTTATTTAGGGGTCCGGGCGTCCCGGTGGCAAAGTGGTCAACATGCTTGCCATTTTTGATAGATGATAAGTTCAAGAAAATTCGTTCAGAGGGTTGGCCGGTGGAGCCCGGATCCTTGTCTTTAATTTTTATCGGTTCTTATGATTTAAAAAAATGCTGGACGAACTACGCACGATTTTATTAAAAATTTGCAAAGGGGAGATTATAAATGTTAGGAACCGCTCTCAATCGGTTCTGATTTCGCGATAATTTGTTATGGGGTCCTTCGGCGGGCCCCCAAACCCTTTTTTAATTTATTTTCGGCTTGATTTAATTTGATACAAAATGAGATATAAATGGTTTTCTGATGACATGAATAGATTGCGATGAGTCAAAGTCTCGGATATAATCCGCTTAGGAAGCCCTCCGTTGGGGACCGGGGTTAATTTTGTTGATTAAAAAACAATGGCTTGAATATTTTTGATAAATTTGGTTCGGACGTGGTTTTTGAGTGCCGGCAATTGATAACAATAGATGCTTATTTATGTGAGTAATTATAGTGGGCCTGGGATTTTAACATTTTTTTTTACTTAAACAACTTTTATAAAATTTGTCGGAATAATCAGGCAACCACGGTGCACCAATTTGCCTCATCAATCGATCATGTCGCGTGCATCTTGTTGAGTTAAATCGTGTTATGTTTCACCATGTTGCGTCCTGTTGCAGAATGTTGCATAATGTTGTGTGATGTTCCTAGATGTTGCACA
This sequence comes from Nephrotoma flavescens, assembly GCA_932526605.1. Taxonomy (NCBI): domain Eukaryota; kingdom Metazoa; phylum Arthropoda; class Insecta; order Diptera; family Tipulidae; genus Nephrotoma; species Nephrotoma flavescens. The sequence goes on from OW052220.1 coordinate 313,443,063, forward strand.
TGTTGGATTATAGGTACCACGTTGCACTATGTTGCGCGATTTTCTACCATGTTGCTTGATGTTGTTTCGAGTTCGCTCAAGCAATAAATTATGGTTTTGGGCAATTTATTGAAAGGTGCTTCGGCTAAGCGGTATGTAGCGTCTTGCTCCTTAATAGAACTATACCATTTCTAAATCGGAAGAGAAATCGAAGGAAATGAACCTAAACCATTTCTTAGCCGATTGGGATGCAACTCACCTTGTACGTTAAACAGAGAATACGATTCCAAAATCAGTTTTGGATGTGATTTTGAGAACTGGCTGCTTAACTAGTTGTGGTATATTTTTACAAAGTAAAAGTAAGCATTCCAATACGCGAAACTGCCGAAGATCGAAAAAGTGGTGTAGGTTTGTCAGGTGGTGTATGTTTGTCCGTGTCCTCTCTGCAGCCAAGACGAATTCACTAATTTGGATGGCACTTCATACTTAAACTTTTTCATAAATTAGAAGGACTCAGTGAAATTTAGTGGAAATCGACCGCTGGCGCTTTTTCGTTTTTTTTGCGTGTTTTGCAAATATTTTAAAAAGTATAGCATATGTAAACTGTAATAATAAATTGATATTTCACATAGCCCAACCAGATGGTTTTTCTTATTTTAAGAAGTATAACTCCCATTTCGCGAGAGCGTTCTTAATTTTTGCAATGGTGTGAAATTTAAGCAGGAGTAATGATTATTTCAAGATTAAAACAGGGTTTAAATAAATGTAGGTGGTCTTAAAATATCGGGTTTTGCCCACAATAAATTCACCCATTCATTTTTTTGTATGTTCTCAAGTCAAACGTGTAGATCTTTCTAAATAAATAAATGGTTTAAGAATAGAATTCACCAAAAAAATATTTTGTACATATTATTTTTATAAAAATCTTTAATAAAAAATTTCTAATTTATGTTATGCGTTTTCCAAAAATGTTGACCTCTGGTATATCCGAAATTAAGCATCGCAATCACGTAAACAGCGCCATAACAAAATATGTCATGTAATTTTAAAGACCCGTGTTCTTGCCAGATGCCACTTTTCGTAATATGAGAGTTTCACATTTTAACTTTGATTTTATTATTTGATTTTAATTTTTCATTCTCCAAAAACTACAATTTTACCTAAACTGGTTACTACATAATAAACCGCAGACAAAACCTAAAGTACATAAATATTCTAATCCTAAGAGGATACGATGAAAATGCCTTGAAAGCATTTCTCTCTGGTTTACATAATTTCAAAATGACACAAACTTCAAAATGCAATTAAATAATCCAAAATAACAAAAAATTACATTATAATGTTAAAATTAATTCAAACCACAATAATAAATTACAATTTAAATTTCTTTCCACATATTATACACAAATATGGTCCATACCAAATTATATACACGTATACGCTCGTATGTATATATAACACAAAAATCCTTTTTAGTTTATAAACTAATCTGTATACAATTTTCAAATAATTTTCCGTATATTGCAAGTATTCGATGAAAATTACTGTGTGGAAATATTTTTATACGTCAGACAGAGCACACCACCCAAACTTGCCTATATATTTACATAAATTACGAGTAAATGAAACAGGGTATAGAATGTCTATAAATCAAAAAGTACTGTATAGTACGATCCCTATTACACGTCACCCTGTATTTATATATATTCACATAATATTTTTCTATGATCATTAATCACTGAAGAAAGATTTATAAGTTATTTGAATTGACTTGATGAAAATTAAATCGAAATTGATTGATTTTTATTTCATTCTTATTCGTACGAGTGAGTGTATGTACTTTGTACATATATATGACTATGAAAATAGCTAAATTGATTTTCTCAACTAAGTAAAAATAACAACTAAATTTTTATATTTAACATCAATAAATTATAATAAAATGTATATTCATTTTCTTAGTTTCCAGCGCATACCAATTATGCTCGTATACATATGTAGTCGAACACGTTATGCTGTACAGTAGAGCTTTTAGGTATAACTTATTTATTTTGTTTTATATGTTAATAATTGTGGTTTTCAGAAATGTAGATTGGGCTTTAATGGTATTTCTTAAAATGATTAATTTTAGCTAAGTTTACATAGATAAATTTGTACATACGAAATGTAGGAGATAAGATTTAATGATAAACAGTATCGTGGTAAGGAGTAATTTATTCTAGATTGATTTTTATATATCATTTCTTGTGTATTTTGGGGTGAATAAAAGATATACGCAGCAATCCAGTTAAATAAAAAATTTTGCTTTTTACTCCTCCTAATTACTCCCATATCTTTTTTATAATCTTAATCTTAATATAAGTCCTTTGCAAACGAAACAACCCTTCAAACAATTTCAATTTAAAAACAACATCTTATTCTTTTAAAATGTATATATTTTATTTTTTATATTAGACAAATTCTAATTAGAGACTAATCTATGTAGATTTCCATGCTAATTCAACATTTAATATGAAAAAATTAAATTAAATAAAATGAAATTGAAAGTAATGCTCGTACACTCATCAAAAAGCATAGAATTTAAAATTATAATATTTCGAGCAGAAAAGAAAATAAACCACGCGCACGCTGTATGCGAGTTACGTGCTTAAAGAACAAATCAAAATATAAAAAAAAATAAATCCTTTCTAGTCCTTAATCTCTGATACATTTGAAATTCATTTTTAAACTTATTTTATTGCTGTTTTGATTTTTTCATTTTTAACATAAATGCATGAGTGAGTATTGATACCCAAAAAAAAATCAAAACCATTCGAATTATTCAAATATGTATACCAAATTTTAAATCTTTCAATCAACAATAAAATTATAACTTTAATTTTATATTCGTATTAAAATCACTAATTCCAAGTTCAATTTCGAAATATAATTCTAAAACTACTACAAAATTAATGAAGAACCCGTTTCAGTGGCAAACTCATATAATATACCATCGTACATCCCACCAGTATATTATAAAGAAAATTTTCTTTCGCCTTTTATGTCAAACGATCTCATCGCTCTTACCCATCCAATTCCAAGAAACAAAAACAATAATGGTATATAAGAAGACAAAAAGAAGAAACATATAATCTTTTGTGATCTAAAAAAATAAAAATAAAAAAAAATTTAAATTTTTCCATCAAAAGTATTAAAGTGAATTATAATAAAAATAAGTCCACTATATTTAAAATGGGATAAATCCAGCAACAACATTTTGAGAATGTAAAATCTGTATTATAGTACACACATATACATATACGTATTTTTATAATAAAAGCAAAGGGGTTATCGAATTAAAGTGCAATTGAAAAAGCTTAAAGGATGCGGATAGTTTTCTTAATGCTTTTTGCGGAATTACCATAATTGAGAGAAATTTTCTTTTTCGTAATAATGAAATTTCCGAGTCGTTCATTTGTATAATACGAAATAATTTTGATATTGTATTTTTTTTCGTAACGCTAATTTCAAATATTAAAATGTTAGAATTATGTTAGTGCAAACCTTTACTTTCTCCACCAAAAAAACTGGTTCCTTGGAAGCCGAATACTAATATGAAAAGTGATTCACGACCATTCCATAAAGTTGTGGTTGATTATGTGGGTCCCGTTTTAACACAGACATGCAACGCATTAAGTCAAAAAACATACAAAAGGTATATTTGTTTATTCGTATAAGTTGAGCTATAAAAGCAGTTCACATTGAAGTAGTTTCCGTCTTGACGACCGTCGTGCGTATGTAGCAGCATTGCGTCGATTTTTAGCTCGTAGGGCAATATGTGCAGGTTCTCATAACAATAATTCCAGTAACTTCATTGGGGTGCAACACCATTTATATGAGTTTTATAAGTTTCTTAAAAAAACGCTAATTATTTTTCTAATTTTTTATTGGCAGATCAAATTTAATTTAAATATATCCCCCTTTTACCGCACTTTGGATGTCTGTAGGACGCGGCCGTGAAAAATTAGAAATTGTAACATTTAGTGAAGACTTAGACTACCTTACACCAGGGCACTACTTCTTTGGCCGGCCAACGACTCAACTTTCAAGCGGAAAATTGGCTAAAGCCAAGCCTTCTAAATTTTTCAGGTGGTAAATGTGACACAAAATGAATCAACACATATAGAACCTTGAATATTTAATGAATCTGGAACATAAAAGCAAACCAAACTAAACAATATTAAATTAAACGACCTGGTACTTATAGGAATCAACTTACTCCCTTCAAAATATGGTCATTGGGTAAAGTTATAGAACTAAATCCAGGCACTGAAGATAATGTAAGAGTTGTTACAATCAAAACGCAAAGCTATAACATATTCAGTTTACTCCATTATGACATCTGTTAAACATTAGATCAACTGATGAACCATAAACCATTACCAACTAAGAAAATTTAAAATCACTAAATCGTTGTAAATTGTGAAATAAATTGTAAATAAGCGAGATCACCAGCGGCTTTCGTTTGGATTGATGGATCATCAACGTTCCACAATGATGCTGATTTTAAAAAAGTGTAAGGAGTAAACTATTGACGTAATTATACATAAACCCTAAATCGATTAAAAACTAGTTTTCATGTAGAATTGTCATCAATGGAACCATCACTGATGCATTGAGGCTAATCTTGTTTAGTTACGACTATCTTACGGCAACGAAAGCTGAAAAACTTCGGATTTTTTTTACTTTGTTTTAATTCTAATCAAACGAAATGTTAGTTATTTAAAATTTCATCGTATCGTTTATTATATTGCCATTTATCTACTTGTATATTAACTTAAAAACTATACTGTTTCTTCCTTAACAAATACTGGCTCCCAAGACTCTTTGAAATTATTAACAGCTCTATAGTACCTAAAAAAATGATATTTCCATGAATTTACAATATGTAAAACTTTGTTGCAAAAAATATCCCAACACTTCTACAACTATTTGTGAAAGCTTTCTATCTAGTTCGACAATATTAGATAGATATAATATCTTCAAAACTTCTTTGTTCCTCTTTCTAAATTTTTTTTATGAAAATACTTGTTATCAAAAAAAAAAAATTCAGGAAAGTACAAAAGTGCATGAAAGCTACATAATACAATTTTTTGTATGTGTTTTGTTCAGTCAAAAGAAAAACTAAAGTCTATGTTTAAAACTACATAACCGTTCTAGGTAATAAACATTTAAGAAATAAAGAAACGAGCAAGTACAAATAAAGTGAAGTCAAGCGGAATCAAATACATAGAAAAAAATTGTATAAGTATTTTTTATATGTGAAACGGAAAAACTTTGCAATAAAATATAAAACAAAGGAATTTGTTGACAGAAATTTTATTATTAAAATCAACTAAATAAATATTAAAATCAATTTTAAATACCTATTTTTAAGTATACTGTGGAAAATTTTATGCTCCAACGTAATATATTTTACGATAAGCTTCTTAGATTTTTCCAAAAACTGTCTAATCCGCGCACAAAATAACTGTAGGCGACGCGACGATTTCTCAAATAAAATAATTCTGTAAATTTCATGTCATTTTCATTTTTATACAAAAAAAAATTGATCATAGTTCTTGATTCATCTGTATATTTACAGGATTAAATAAAATCAGAGTCTATAAAGAATAAAGAAAATGAAAATATGTTTACCAGAAGACGATGACCCGTGCGTCTAGTGGTATATGTATGTTTTATCATTGACCTTTTGTTATTGTGTATGGACCGAATCCAGTAAATTTATAGAGATATCTGATTTTATTCATCGTCCAATTTTTCTGTGAGGTTGTCTTTGAATTACTTCATTGCTTGATTTCAGAGTTTTTTGCTTGGATTCGTAAATTTAAATATATGGATGTGTATAAATTTAGTGCTTTATGAGAGAATTTTTGGGAATATTTATTTATTTAACCATTCCTTTGATAATACCCCTAAAAGCATAAAAAATGAAAATATATTTTTCATTAGTTTTATATGTGGATAATAGTCTAAATTGAGTCACGTTTATAGAAAGTTCATTACGTTTCAATAAATTCATAAAACCTTACGTTCACAATATTAATGGCGGCCAAAATATTAGTCAACCCAACTCGCAACTCATCGATAACTCTAAACACGAACAAAAAGAGTTTCAACAGATTTGAAATGATTCAATTAAATATGAATTAAATATGAATTGAATATGAATTGAATATGAATTGAATATGAATTGAATATGAATTGAATATGAATTGAATATGAATTGAATATGAATTGAATATGAATTGAATATAAATTGAATATGAATTGAATATGAATTGATATGAATTGAATATGAATTGAATATGAATTGAATATGAATTGAATATGAATTGAATATGAATTGAATATGAATTGAATATGAATTGAATATGAATTGAATATGAATTGAATATGAATTGAATATGAATTGAATATGAATTGAATATGAATTGAATATGAATTGAATATGAATCGAATATGAATTGAATATGAATTGAATATGAATTGAATATGAATTGAATATGAATTGAATATGAATTGAATATGAATTGAATATGAATTGAATATGAATTGAATATGAATTGAATATGAATTGAATATGAATTGAATATGAATTGAATATGAATTGAATATGAATTGAATATGAATTGAATATGAATTGAATATGAATTGAATATGAATTGAATATGAATTGAATATGAATTGAATATGAATTGAATATGAATTGAATATGAATTGAATATGAATTGAATATGAATTGAATATGAATTGAATATGAATTGAATATGAATTGAATATGAATTGAATATGAATTGAATATGAATTGAATATGAATTGAATATGAATTGAATATGAATTGAATATGAATTGAATATGAATTGAATATGAATTGAATATGAATTGAATATGAATTGAATATGAATTGAATATGAATTGAATATGAATTGAATATGAATTGAATATGAATTGAATATGAATTGAATATGAATTGAATATGAATTGAATATGAATTGAATATGAATTGAATATGAATTGAATATGAATTGAATATGAATTGAATATGAATTGAATATGAATTGAATATGAATTGAATATGAATTGAATATGAATTGAATATGAATTGAATATGAATTGAATATGAATTGAATATGAATTGAATATGAATTGAATATGAATTGAATATGAATTGAATATGAATTGAATATGAATTGAATATGAATTGAATATGAATTGAATATGAATTGAATATGAATTGAATATGAATTGAATATGAATTGAATATGAATTGAATATGAATTGAATATGAATTGAATATGAATTGAATATGAATTGAATATGAATTGAATATGAATTGAATATGAATTGAATATGAATTGAATATGAATTGAATATGAATTGAATATGAATTGAATATGAATTGAATATGAAATGATTTTGAGAGTCTATATTGAATTCGTATAACTTATAATCATTTCATAAAATTTGCCATGCCGAAAATCACCACCCCTTGGATAGTTAAAGGGGCTAACGGTCTTAAAATCATCATTGCTAATGTGATAGTCAACAAATTCGAAATATTTATTTGTCTCGTGCAGCGAGATATATTTTCATATTGAAATTGAAGCCACTCTAATATCAGGCAGGTTTAAAATGGAATTAACGTGTGCGTTGGTTGTGGAGATATTGAGCCTGGAAACAAATCTATTCTTATACTTAGAAGCTACTCTCAGCCGGCAGGGGTCTAGAGCTTTTGTTGCTCCAAGGTGATTGTTATCACGCAATTCATCAACCTGTTACAAGGGTCCCTCGTGGTTTTAATTTCAATCTCAAAACAGGAGATAGATGATTGTAAATGTGCGGAGATATTGATCTTGTTTTTCTTAAAGCCATCAAGTATGTTAAATTAAGTTAAGCGAACTAATCTTACTCGTTTGGGTTGCAAAAGTTGCTGTTATTCGTCTTCGTGCTAAAAAAACTCAATTGGAAAACGACAAAGAAAACAATAATATACACACAGCGGCACAATTATGGGAACACAAGTAACACTCGTTAAGCAAAAAAAAACAAATGAACATATAATATTTTTTTGTTATTTTTTGTTTTTGTAATTTATATTCTTTATTGTTACGGCTGTGTTTTTCAATATTTTAATTCCAAATTTAAATTATTAGCAATTAACAGAACATCTAACTCTTTTAGTGGTAAAGTACTTTTTTTACTTAATTGTATTTAATATGAATTAATTATATAATGGTAAATATCGATTAATTCGCCATTAGAATTTGATGACCCATAATGCTTTAGGACGAAGGCTTACAAAAGTTGTTTTTAGATCATATGTTCTAGCCAAAAGATCCCTACAGCAGAGAAATCGCCAAGGAACAAGGTTGAGTAATGCCGATTTTGGGCTTTGAACCAGTTGAAGCATATTTTGTATACAATCAAGAGTCGTTTTCAGTGAGCGGATTGTTGGAAGATGTTTTGATGAGCCAATTATTCACATGAAGTATGGTCATAAATTGGTTGGAAATCTGCTGCTTTAGAACTGGAGTGGCGGATGAATGATATGCCAAGTTTATTTTGTTTTTTTAACAATTACCTATTAACAAATATTAACAAATAAAAGACTTCGACAAAAAATTATTGTTGACAATGTTCATCACGAAAGAGAGCGATACATTCGAGATATCATTTTCCTTTTCTAGTACCAACATAAAAAATTAATCAACAAATTTAGCATAGCAATCCCACCACTCGTTGCTATTTTCGATAAAATAAACAAATGAAAACACCCCGATGGATAAATGTGCAGTGCAGAAACCATTCTGTAACTTAAATACTATTATTTCAAGAATAATTAAGTAATTTACTTTTTACGTACTTGGGAAGCGAACGAATTTTCGGGTTCTGGCAAATCATTTGATTTTCCTTTACAATTTAATTTGACAACAACAACAATTTTATAAAGGTATGTTTCTATCATTTAGATTCCAAACAGAAGGCAACGAGTATGGAGTGACCAGTTGAGCGCGCTACTCAATGTAACATTTCGACTATCGTCGTTTATAGTGGAGGCTCAATTATGATTTGGACCGGTATTTGTTTTGGTGCCCATACAAAAAAAAAATTGTGAATATTGATACCTTGGTTTATTAATATTTGTATTCGTTGTAGTTTTACGTTCCAGTGCACATTTGCTAGGTATCGCAACTTTAACAGTTTTCGAGTTTTTAAACCATTTTATCTTGATATCAAATTCGCCATCTTGTCCTCATAGGCTGGTAAGTTGACTTCACCAGGTGGGTAAGATGACGATTAATAAGAAATAAAAAAGACCAAGAGAATCAAAATAAAATAATATATTTCAAAGTACTTAGCAATTTCACAAATAAGTTATGAAAATTAAAAAATTTAACAGAAGTCGCACTCATATACGGCTTGCGTTTTGCCTCAGCCGGAGTAAGCCCACTACATGCAGCAGGAATCCACTTCTTGCATATTGAACACTCGTACCACGTCTCACGTTTATCAGAATCATTGCACACCAGACCAAGGTCGTGTTCCAAGATAACAACTGCTATTGAGGAATCAAAGTCTATGATGTTTTTGTACTTCACTCATCCCCGCTTCCGTTATTGTCTGCCTTTTTTCCAAAACACTTTTGACTAGGGTACCCGTAATGTGCAGAGACGGTAACTTCTTCCTCTGCCTTCGTTGTTTTGGAGCAGCATGGTGTTAGGGAGGAGACCAAAAGATGGGTCAGCTATCCATTACGATTTGTGTCAGCTGAATTACAGCAGGCTAGCTTCTGAAATGGCCCAGCTGCGTGATAGCTCAACTGACGGCTCAAAACCAAAGTCGCTCAAAATTTGGGAGTTATGTAGTTCTAAACCAGTAGCTCTGAAACCTTGTACTGAATTTGTTATTGTGGCAACCCTACTATATGCTACTCTTAATAAACCAGCTTTGCCCCGAATTATGAGCTGGGTAATCGCTGCATGCGTCGCTAATTGCCAACACGCTACGCTGACGTTCGTACCTCTCTCGGCAAGTGTCTTCCTTCCACATTGTATGTATATATGATGAGGATCGTAATTTTTAGTGGCTAAAATGTCTTGATATACAATTCAATGAAAACTTCAACATTTGACATATTAATTGCCAATATAATCTGCCCGTTGAGGTAACTTCAGGCTTCCTATGGGAAAATATAAATTCAGCCATAAAACTATGAATAAAGTCTTTACCGTCTTTCTTTTTTCCCTATTAAAATGGTGGAGTAAATTAAGAGATTCAGCGTAATCAAATGCTATTCTCAAAAACTGTTCGCTTGTAACACCGAAAGCTCTTTTATCCAAACCGAGAATATATTGTTTGAGGTGCATAAGCTGTTCTTCAGTGAACGTTGGTTTAAACCACTCAGCGCTGGTCGGCCTGATGCATGAAGTTAAACCATATTTGTACATCAGATATTTTTAAGCCAGAACTGAGAAAGGAAGAAACCCTTGGCACACATACGTCCTCCGAGTTGTTCTTGGCAAAACGATGTAATGTACACTCCCGAGCATTTGATTATAACCACTTTAAATTTTGTCCTAATTCTTCATGTGGTTGTTGTACTATTATAATTTATTTTTTTTAATGTCTTTTTCTCTTGTCGTATACTAGCTGGGGGAAATTAAAATAAAACAAAGGAATGCGGTTAATTGAAATATTATATTTTGCGAATATTTAAACACGAGCACTTGATTATAATCATTAATTGGTTTATAGATTGTAGACGATAGATTTTATTTTTTTTTATTGTTAATAATGTGTAGGTGCCCCATTCTTGAGTGCAACTTCAAAAACTCTATCTGATGAAAATCCATCGTTGGCCATTGAACATTTCTTGGAAATTAATTTTCTGTATTTCTAATAGTTCATTGTAATTCCCTGAGGTCTGCCGACCTTCCAAAACAACCAAATCGATGGCGTCATGAAATGAAATTGCAGTCCATACAATGACGGTAGCAACAGCGGTATGACGACGAGACAGAAACTGCTAGGATTTGATCAAATCATGGAAGTACTACTGAAACCCATCAGGTCCATCCAAATTAAATTTCTTTTCATCAGAAAATATCACCTGATGTCATTCTTCCTTCAAATTAAAATGTGTCCGGCAGTACTCTAATCTAGCATCTTTATGACGCTGAAGTAAATGTGGTTTTTTGCATAAGTTTTTTTCGTTTAAGATGCAGAGACTATTTAATTACTCTGCGTACTGCCCAGATACTGGCTGAAATTCCAACTTTATCTTTTATTTTGCGAGCGGTGGCAGCAGAATTCGACGCAGCGCATAAAATTAACCTACGCTCTTGTTCTGTTGTTGCTCTTGATTTTCGGCCTTTACGGGTTTTCCCATAATTTTCTCGTTTATTTAGATAATTATTGATTGTCACATGATTTCGGCCAATTTTAATCGCTATTTGCCGATTAGATAATTTTCTTACTTAGACTGCTGTCCAATTCGTGACTTATTTGTGGAGACTGACTTATTTAAAAGTCTACAATAAGCGTCCTGTCCACTAGATTTATTGTAGACTTGTTTGACTTTTATGCGAGGCTTGCACCAAAACTGGTAACTCATCAAAATAATTCTAGCAAGTTTCCAACAAGTCTATTCGACAGGAGACTTATTGTAGACTTTCAAATAAGTCAGTCTCCACAAAATAAGTCACGAATTGGACCGCAGCCTTAAATGCATTATAATTCCCAACCGCATACTGCATGCTCTGTGTAACTCCATTTTGTCTGAGGTTGAAATAAACAAGCTGAGTTGGCCGAGACAAGTAAGGGAAAGAGGCTCGAGCTCGAAATTCAGATGTTCGAAACACAGGCGAACTTCGAAATGTACTCTTGAACGAATAGGAAAATGTATCACAAGAAACGATCGACAGTGTTATCGGGAGCATGGCAATATGAATGGAAGCAGTCGTGAAAGCTCATTTAGATAACACCCGTTACTGAGGAAACCGGTTATGTACAAAAAATAGTTGCTATTTTGCTTTATTTGATTATCTCAATCAAAGGTATAAGAAGAAGTGGCAAAGAGTAGCATATTTCCACTATCACAGTTTTTCATAATTCTTCAATAAAATATAAGAATTAGTCCCTGTACTGCTTATTCAACAAAACCACATCAATTTGATTTTAAACACTTTCATGTTAACTTTTTTTTTGTGTCCCCTAATTATGCCGCTGTGTGTACATTGTGTACAAATTACCCACCTATCCTTGAATGGAAAACAAATTTCCAATTATTTGCTAGGTATAAAAACCACTAGGATGCAAATCGTATACACGATAAGAATAAATCCTTAAGCGATTAGTTTATTTGTCTTATACAAAGAACTATTTTATGTAACAGAATTGAATTAATTTGTGTCAATTATCCCACGCATTTCATGTACAATAGATAGGTACTAAAGCCATTACAATAATTTATAAAATCATATATAAGAGCTTTCTAAATGTCAAATATTTACCTATATTGAAATTTAAACAATTGAAATTGTATGTTATTGTGGGTCGTTTGAATATTTTAAAACGATTATACATAAGTACTATGTTGTTGTATAAGTACATTTGTAAACAGTAGGCAATTGAGCTACGCCTACACAATTTGTAACAAATGCAAATAAATGGTAGGGTTGAAATTTGACGTTCATAAGAAATATGTAAGTGATTTTCGGCCCACCCTGTACTTCAATCAAATCATCATCAAAAATGCATCAAAAAAAAATCCTATCCACATCGTTTAAAATGTGTAGGTAGCCGCAGTATACAGCTACTCAAAATACCATTTTGAATACAAATAAATTACATACGTTAATTAATAGGACATTGTACGTCACCCATTTTAACCATGAGTTCGGTTACAGCATAAAAGTCACATTTTAATAGATCCTGAAAATGATGCCATTCAACTTTAAACAATCCGTTTTTATTATGGCTTGTTACATAACGAAACGTTCTCATCCTCAACATACATACCAAGATAAATCGGCAAAACAAAACTTTTTGCTTATCCTCGTTTTCCGTAAATCTTTTTTGAATATCCTTGAACTATACAAAAACAAAATATAATTTACATAATCATAAGATAATTTGTATATTTGTATGCTCAAAACAAAATATAAAACTGTTATAATTCTAGATGCAAGGAAATCGACGACTGTTCGAATCATATTAAAATCACATTTTTTTGAAAATGTCATGCGCTTTGAATCACCGTTTTCGAGTGTGGGACACGAATCGTAGAAAAATTACGATTCGAAACATTTTCCATTAAAAACTTTATGCGCAATGCAGACGAAAGAAAATGCTCAACGATAAATTCTCATCTCCTAATTTTACAAAGGAGAATAGAAAAATGTTTGGTCTATTTCCACCATCTATGTAAAAATGAAGTTTAGTTGAAATTTAAATTATTTCGCGAAAGGATGTAATGTTTATTATTATTAATTCATAATAGAAAATTGTGTGTGAAAATTATTGTGTTTATAGTGAAAATATTGCAAAGTGGAAAAAAATTTGTTACTGTGCGAAAATATTTATATAAAAAAAAAATCGATTATTAAAAATGATTAATTTTTTTTGGTGTGATGTTAATTTAATATGCGTCAAAAATATTATAAGTTAATCTAATAAACCCTAAATAAAAAAGTTTCGTAAAAGCTCCGATTTTCTATTAATATCCAAAATAACAAAATTACTCGTCTTGTTGGTTTTAATGACAAATTTATTATTTATAATATTATTATTCATGTTACTAAATGTAGAAGGACATGATAATGAGGATTCATGTCCTAATATTTGTGTTTGTAAATGGAAAGGTGGCAAACAAACCGTAGAATGTAAAAATGTGAATTTAAATAAAATCCCGGATAATATAGATCCCTCGACCCAAGTCATTGATATATCGGGCAATCAAATTGAATATCTATCGAAGGAAATTTTTTTAAAGGCTGAACTACAAAATCTTCAAAAAATCTTTATACGAAATTCGAATTTAAAGAAAATCGATCAAATGGCATTTAAGGGATTACTGAATTTAATCGAATTGGATTTATCGTTCAATCAGATCACGCGGATACCAACCGAAGCTTTCAAATTTGTACCATCACTGCGCGAATTACTACTAACCGGAAATAATATTCGCCGCATCGATAACTATGCATTTAAATACGTACCGAATTTAATTAAACTCGATTTATCGAGTTGTGGCATCGAGCACATATCAGCTAAATCGTTTGAGAATTTAAATCTGCTACAATTCCTAAAAATCAACAATAATAATTTAACCGAATTTAATGAGCACGCAATTAATTCGTTGACCGGTCTGCATGGTATCGAACTGCATAATAATCCGTGGTTTTGTGATTGTAAAATGCGTACAATAAAATTATGGTTAACCGATAACAATATACCACTACTGTCCGCACCGAAATGTTTAGGCGGACCGAAACGTGTACAAAACCATAATTTCAATGAAATGAATATTGATGATTTTGCATGTAAACCACAAATGTTACCGGTTATGCAAAATATTCAGGTCATGTCGAATACGAACGCAACAGTTTTATGTAAAACGGCCGCCATACCAACGGCAACGATAAAATGGTTTTTAAATGGCCGCAGTTTAGATAATAATTCAGCCCTGTCGACATATCAAAAAATATTTATTTACGAACATATCCAGGATGAATTTGTGAAGCAAAGTAAACTCGTCCTTACAAATTCGCAGCAGATCGATTCAAACGATATATATTGCGTGGCCGAAAATCAAGCGGGAAATTCTGAAATGAATTTTACGATACACGTGACAATGGCCACCTCAAATTTAACGATATTTAATCTTAATTATAATATTGGAATTAGTTTAATATTAATCCTGTTATTATTTACATTTACTATCCTAATTATATTATTTATAGTGTTACGTTTACGTTACAGTAATACAAACACAAGTAGTAATAGTTTGCAAACGACGACTGATAGTAAAATACCAAAACGTACTAGTAATAATATAGAATTAAAATCAATAAATAATATTGCAGATCACAATGATAAAATTATCGATCAGGATAATGAATTAATGTTGAATAATAGTAATTTAATTAATCAAAATAATTTAATAACGAATTCGACAGAGAATATTAATCCAGATTTAATAAATAATACACGGACGACAACGGCCGCCGCAACAACAACCACAACAAATCATAATTTAAATAAATTAAATAATTTTACAAATTTAAATGAAATAGAATCAAATTTACTGTCATCGATCATATTGACCGGTGGCAATAGCAGTACGATAACCACGTATTCAGATCGTTCGATACAAACGAATTTACACTATTGGAATACTGGTGTCTTGGACGTTGAGACCGATGAAATATGCGGTGACGGCAGTGGTGGTATAATACATCACAATAATCCGCATCGATCAAATTATAATGCGTATAATTCGAATAGTGGTGATACGTCTAATCCAACATATTCAAATTTATTATTACTAAATGAGGAATTAGGAAATTATCATCAAACAAATACTAGCACTAATACAAATAATAATAATGATGATACAACATTAGCAGGAAAAGCGATGATGATGAGTAGCAGTCGGAGAAGAAAATCCGTATCAACTGATGAGCTACATAAAAAAACATTAACCGAATCATCGCAATCATTAATAATCGCAATGACAGAGAGTAATGAGAATAAAATAATTAAAAATAATACATTACCAGCTTATGTAATGCCAACGAATGCTAAAACGTTACGGGTATGGCATAGCGGTGGTGTATCTGTTCTACCACCGATAACAGCATTAAAACGTGTTATGACTAACAATAGAAATTCACCTGATGAAGGTTATCAAGAAGGTTGTGGGACTGATGTATGAGTCAGAATATAATGTTTATTTTTTGTTTCTCGTTGTTTTGTTTCTGTTACGTATATGGAAAACGTTTTTTTTTTTTGTTTTGTATGTTGATGTTTGTGAAAAGTTATACTGTGTGTGATTTCAAAAAAATAAAATGAATTTTTGGTGTTAAGTTGAAAACATACACACCAGGGTAAAAGCATAACAGGAAAAAAAAAAGAAAAAGTAAAATCGTGTTTAAAATTTATAAATTTTGTTATAATTACTCAACACAAAGGATTACACCAGAAATACAGCAACAACACCAACAACAAAAAATGTAAAAAAAAAAACGTAAGTTCACAAAATCAAAGCACGCTAATTTCTATTTTCTAGCAATTACTGTATTAGACCAAAAGTCCTGAGAGTGGTAGCTGAACGTGTAAAGGTCAAAAATTTTGCGTTTTCATTTTTTGGTAATTGGTATTTTGCTGTGTATGTATTATTTACTCGTATAAGGAAAATTGAAAAATCGATAACGACGTAACAGAGTTCGGGATCTTATAACGTATATACATACATACGTAATGAAAGGAAATGAGACAAAGTTTTTCTTTATAACTTTATATATCGAAATGTGTTCTTAATTTCGTAGGGTAATTATTTTTTCAAGATTCGGAAACTTTCAATCTCTTTATAATTAAACCATATGGGTAACACATATATATATACGCATAAAAAGCTTCCATAAATATAATCCAGACCAATCTTTAATAAAACAAAATGTGGTAACATGTGCCAAGACATGCGATGTATGCGGCTTAAAATATAAAGTTGAATATTTTGTTGAATAGATTTCTGAGAATTTCGTCTGATATTTTTTTTTCAAATTATAAATTAAATTCAAAATCATTTTATCGAGAATAAAATTTTTGTTTATGTTATAAAATGGTAAAATTTTTATTGCCCCAGCAACAATCCGTAGGTGGTGTATATCATTGATTGTTTTTAAGCGGTTGGTAAACCAAGTTAAATAAAAGTTTGATTATCGTCCGTATTTTTTGGTATGGCTTTTGTATATGAAATATGAACATTAAAAAATTAAATTGAAGCAATTAGTTTTGAATTTCCTGGTCAGTTTTAAATTTTTGCGAATATAATCGTACCATCGTGCAAACAAACAAATTTATTTTAAATGAACCATTAGGGAAGTTTTTGTTTAACAAAAACTGTTATACATAGACATACGTATATGATTATTAACCCTTTAAGTCTTGAATTAAACCAGGTAATGTGGAAATTATGTTTCGTGTATATTTGGGTTACTTCCAAGTTAGTTTAAGCAACTACGTAGACGAAAAATCAAAAGCTCATACCAGTGTGCTTTTGGGAAATTTCCTATTTGTAGGACAATTTTACCCAAGGGAATACAATTTTAGTTTTTTGTAGTGTATTTTTTATTTCAATATGCATGCATACATTGCAACTTTTTTCTTTTTTAACTGCCTTTGGTTTTTTTCTTAAATCTTTCCTATCTTGGGGAAGCTCTGGCATTGATTGTTCGTTAGCAGTTGCGTCAGGGGAGTAATGTTTTGCAGCATTTGTCCCATATTTGTTTCCATAATTTGCATAAATGTGTTCAATGATTCGTTGAGAGTACATATCATTTTGTATATTCCCTGATCATCATTCTGAGGATTATTTGCTTTATTTCGCACGTTACCCACAGCCACCTCTAAGAATAATGTTTCTGTGTTAAATGGTTGCAGAAATAATTTTCCCATCTTTTATGTATTTGATTGACAGCTCGTTGCTCAATTCGTTGCCTTGGTGTCATTTTTTTCCTACCCTCCTTATACACAATGCATCCTCTGCAATTAGCGTTATGGTTTCCCCACAATTACTGCACTTCTTTGCTTCAGATTTGATTTTGTCCGCTCGCAGCTTGCAATAGTTTCGAGAATGCCCAAATACTTGACAATTAGTGCATTATAAGACTGGCTTACGTTTGTGTGGCTCTTCCGCGATCACCCTTCTATAGTACAGACACCGCGTGTTGTAGATTTCGTGTGTCTCTTTGGTTTTTATTGCTTCAGGCTTCAGCTCAACTTTTAACATTGGTTGAAGGATTTTCTCATGATTAATCTTGATGATAATGCTTTTTATATTGAAGCCTTTGGCAGTGAGTTCCTTACATATCTTTAATGGCGACACCGATGTCTCGATTCCTTTTATTACTACTGCTAGTCCTCTCCAACTTTTCAATTTGTATATGTAAAAGTTATAATTAGCTGCTTCTAAGATGGCTAAAAAAATTTTGCGATATGCTTCGATGTTCAACAGGTCCGATATCTCGAAGGAGAGTTATTTGTGTTGAGCGAAGATATGTGGGAGGAAGAAAAAAATTATTATGCTACGTACCAAATACTCTTTAACACTTTCTTCAGAATGCAGTTGTTGGATTATGGATGGAACTTTCTATGTACATAGTTCCTTTCATAATGCTACAACTGTTTTCTATATATTGAAACGTTGAAGGTGAAATTGCTCCACTGGTTTTCTACTTAATGAGGAAAAAATCCAAAAATTTCTATGACCAAAAAAGTAAATTGGAGATATGAAAATTCGGAGGTTTTTTCCTTGCAAATCAGAATGCTCTAAAGTTTTTTGTTTGGGCCACCAAACGAATTTGTAAATTATTAATCCAGCTTAAATGCTCAGTTTGAGGATGAAGATTTAAAAAAACTTGAGAGTTGGTTCAAGAGAGCTTATTATATTGGCGATTTAAATGAGCGCCCTAAATATGCATCTATGTTTTGAACTGTTGGGAATGCAGATTCAACCCAGAATAATGTTGAAACGAGAAAACGCCATGCTGAGTTATACTTATAAAAAGCCTATCAGATGCTCTAATTGTAGTCAAACATCGCTTTGAAAAAGTAAAAAATGGTGAACAGCTACCTAAAAAAACACACAATCACAAAAAAAATAAAAGAACAAAGAAAATCATACAAAAACGAGAGAATCTTGGAAAAATTGAATATTTAAAGGGTATTGCCCAAAACATGATTCTGAATTAAATTGTTCATTTTATTATTTAAAAAAATTTATTTTAATTATTTTTATAAAATTTTTACTGTTTGGTTTTGCTTTAGTTAGTATACATAAATATTATGAATTTCAAACTGGATTTAATATTTTTAATTACACATACACCCACTAAAATGAAAAATACTTGCTATATTTTATAATGCAAGATTTTGTAATTGCAACATTTTAAAGTTGCAAGATTTATTAAAATAAGCAAGATTTTGTTACTACAAGATTTTGTAATGCAATATTTTGTACCGATCCTACTCTCTTAATCGGTCCTGCTCCGTACCGTGAACTGTTTTGTGAGCGGTTTCGAATAAAAATCATTCAAATAACATTTCACGACTCTAAATCACTCTTTATGTGAATTACTAATTAACTACAATAAATATTTAAACGTATTGCAGTAGTCAATATTTTTCAGAAACCTAAAACGTGAATTTTGCTCTAGTTCGTTCAAGCTTACAATGTGCAAACATTCATCAACTTAGCGTTGTTTTCCGCCGTAAAGCTTTGGTTGTTATATGAAAAATTTCAATAATAATTTAATGTTAGTCCGTGTCACCTATATTCGAAATATCATATGTTAACATGAGAAAGCCGTCACATTTGGTATTCCGGTTTTCATAGGAAAAACTATGAGACCTACACTTGGTTTTAATTAATTTAGGTTGTAAACATCGAGAAACTAGCTTCACGTCATATCCATTGTAAAAATTCGAATCCATGTAATATTTAAAACTTTCATTTTTTAATTTTCTCAACCAATTAAACCGTGTCAAAAAACGATTAAACATGATATTTTTATGCGTGTGAAATACGTCCCACAAAAAAAATCCCACATTTGATGCATGCAACAAATGTTGCACGTGTGAAATACGTCCCAAAAAATCCCAAATTTGTTTCAGGCAAATCATTTGTTGTACAGAAATTTCAAAAAATATAAAGATTGATTTGGAACAAAAATAAATGATAGATTGTCAGCGCGTTGGAAATATAAATAACAAATCAAATCACAAAACTTATTTATTAGAAAATAAAATAAAAAATCATACCAATAAACTATAATAAGAAGGCAAGTGTACAAAGAAGTAAGTTTCCAACATGCTAATAACAAAATTTATCTTCTAAGAGACAAATACAAAGGGTTTATTCCCACAAGATTAAAATTAGAAATCAGTTCTACAAAATTTAAAAGATTTTCATGTGAGTAGGTTTTCTGGAATGCTTACAATATGGAATTTTAACGGGACAAACGAATCGAACTATTCCTAGGGTCAGCGACATAACGAACGGGTCTTTTACAAAGGGGTTGGGCAACAAATTTCAACTAACAAAACAAATTTCAAAAGATTGACATGTGGGTAAGTTTATCGTAATGCTTATGATATGGAATTTTAACGGGACAAACGAATTGAACTATTCCTAGGGTCAGCCATATAAATAACGGGTATTTTACAAAGGGGTTGTTGCAACAAATTTCAATTTACAAATTTGTGAAAAAAAAAAAAAATTCAAAAGATTGGCATGTGGGTAGAAAACCTACCCACATGTCAATCTTTTGAAATTTGTTGAACAAATTTGTTAGTTGAAATTTGTTGCAACCACCCCTTTGTAAAAGACCCGTTATTTATATCGCCGACCCCAGGAATCGTTCGACTGCTTTGTCCTGTTACGAAAACGTATCACGAGTTTTCTATAAAATCCTACTCACATGTCATTTTTTTGAAATTTGTTGTAACAACCCCTATTTAAAAGACCCGTTATTTATATCGCCGACCACAGGAATCGTTCGATTCGTTTGTCCCGCTAAGAGAACGTATCATAAGCGTTCTAGAAAACTTACTCACATGTCAATCTTTTCAAATTTGTTGAACAAATTTGTTAATTGAAATTTTTTGCAAAAACCTATTGATTTTAAAACGTTTATTGCATGCAACAAATTTGGGATTTTTTTTTTGGGACATATTTTACTTGGGTATATTTTTGTAATAAATCTAAAACCGTAAATGGTCATCAAAATTTCGGAAAAATCTTCAGAGCCAATCTTCAATCCTGATAATGTGAAGGGAGGGCATTATGTACGAACTGATACAGACTTGCATTGCTATATACTATCCACAAAATTGTTTGAAATTATTTCAAATTCATGCTGGTAACACAGGATGAACTTATCAATATTTTCGGGTCCAAATATCATTTAAATACCTAAGAGCTTCTTCGTTAGGTCGCAGAGAAAACCGTCGACCAATGTTATGCATTTTGTTCGAACGCACGAGCAAAAAACGAATTTTATTCTCTGTAAATATTATTTTCTATGCTAACTAGGATTTTATGGTTTGGAGACGGTTGATGCCATTACAATATACCCTCATCTATTCTGAAGGCGCACGCTTTAAGAATCAGCCTTTCCGAAAAATGAAAAATTTACCATTCAAACTTAGTTTTCGATATCATATTAAAACCACCAATCGTTAATAGATATGCCACTCTAAAAAACACCCTCATAAAACGATCAGAAGAATCAGAAATAAGGAGGACCAATTAGTGTTGCACACTTTCGAAATGGGAAATCAATCTTCGTTAAGGTTCGACCGACAATTAATCAGAATGGCAGGTGATTCAAATACACCGTCATCTGATTTAGTAAAAAAAAAACTATGGATATCACGGTTACCATCCACCATATGTGCAATTTTATTAGGTACGATAGACGATGATATAAATAAATTGTATACGAGATGGCTTACAGAATTATGAGAATGAATAATACATGCTACAAAAATAGTGCTCAAACATCAACGTTAACATACATGCACCTACCCATGAGTTCGGTGAATTGCACACCCTACCTCTGGCGCAAACTGCTACGGACAGGGACTATACAAATCCATAAAAGAATTTAAAACTCGTTTCAACCAGTTCCAAACAAATAACAACAAGCAACAAATTTCCCAATGATCTAAATCTCGTTCTAAAAACATTTCAAATGAGACAAAAAACTAAGTACTACCAACATCGCAAATGCAGATGCGTGGCTCTCGTCAATCCACCGTTTATTAGTCAAATGTAAAAACAATTACTTAATTTCCTGCGATAGATACTGACACTGACATATCCACCATACTTGCGCTATCAGAAAGAAATCTAATTCAAGACAACGATCTAGAGTTCACGACAGCATATGGTTCGCCAATATAAACTTATGGTTTAAAATTACTACTCTTAAATTTGGGACTTCGTCGCGAATTTCGCCACCCATTGATAGTAGCATCAGTTACAAAACCCATCATTCGAGTGGATTTCCGACCTAAATTCGGTTTAACGGCGCTTGATTGGTCCCACAATAATCTTATATATCATAAAAAAAATCTAAGACATGAGCTCGCCGCCACACAGAATCTTCAAGGCCTCTACTTCACACCCATTATTTTTCAAGACATCTTTATGGATGCAGCATTTTATGCAAAATTTACTTATGTCGAGCTAATCAATAAAGTCCGGTTACATCCGGAGATAAATATTAAACTGCGATAGCTTCATTATTGGCATATTGGTTCCTATAGAATGGATTCTAGTCTTAGAAACGCAGATCAAACATTTCAACGATATCTGTAGAACAGCTGAAGAACATTCAGAGCATTTGCAGACAAGTGTTATGAACATGCGGTGTAAAATGTGAATTTGGCGTAAAAAAATTTCCTTAGCCATGAAATAATATCAAATATAGCAAAGTGCTTCCACATCCTACGACAGTTGGGCAGATCCAACGCATAATCGGTCAACTACATGGTCAACTACAAACACCGATTCTGACCAAATATAACCGAGCAACTCACCTAACTATAATCACAAAAACTTGTTGATCAAACAAGGTTAGAAAGGTAAATTCTCCTGACCCTATGAGTGTCAGACCGCGAGAACGGATGGAGGTGTACTGAACGAAACAATAATTAACAATTAAAGAAATTTCGACATTCCGTCGAAGGCCGTGAATTCTGCGTACATACGGACCATAAGCATCTCGTCATTCAATCAAAAACCGAGAAAAGTTCGAGACAGTCGGAATTTGGAATACGTCCAGTTACTCTATCACAACTCTGCGACATTTATGCACTAACTTTACTCAATCACTGAAATTAGACTCCTAGACGTGAAATATTCAACAACATCCATAAGTTGCCCCATCCGGACATTAGACCTTCACGGAAAAAAGCAACATCAAAATATTTTTGGCCATCGATGGATAAATACTGCTCCCAGTGGGCAAGATTTTGCATTGTCAAAAATCTAAAATTACAAGACAATCGTTCCGAATTCTAAAAATTCGACTTGCTTTCCGGACTGTTTGAAAAATTTCACATCTATTTGGTAGGCCCTTTAGCCTAAGCGAATAAAAACATTTACATATCATCGTATTAGAAAACATATAAAGGTAAAGTTCGTCAAGCACGTAGCCCGTGCAACCAGCAGCAACCAATTCTGTAATTAAATATCAACATTTGAATTTTGTCGACATATAATCATTACGAAATATTTTTTTTTTTAATTGTCCGCAAACATATATCATTTAAATCCGGGAGATGGAGTGATGTAGAAGCTCATTGCTCGGGATATCTGAAGAATTATTTTTAAAAAATTTAAATGTTAAATCATAATGTTTGCTTTTTGTTTTAATTTAATTTTTGGTTTAAGATGAATGTTGTATCTTAAATCTGAAATTCTATATGTAATTCACAGAATAGATTTAATAATAAATAAACGTTACGATATTGTAGCACTGAATTACCATTATAGGTCAAGTAAATGACAATTCATTTTCCTGTATCACTTTAAGTATTTAAATAGTATTTTTAGAACCGTTAGAAATATTACTATTCATGGATATGCTTTATCCTTCGATACGCATTAATGCCACGAAAATGGCCGAGCATATTTAAAATGTTAATAATAACCCAAAATTGTACCTTATTTGCAACATATCTCTAAATTCCCTTAAGCATATAAAATTACATTCTCCTCCGTTTTCCCAACCAAACTTAGTGATAAAGATTTTCATGAACTACATATTCATTTGTATTTTGTAACTGGAACTCATTTGTTCTACATTGTTATCTAGAGTTGAACATACAACGTAATTATACAGTTTGTATATAGTACCTCCCCAAGGAGTACGAAACTTATGTAGCAGCTGTAGCTACATCGATATGTATTCGAATTGTTACTATTGAAAATTTCACCAAGGTAAAATAACACAAATAATTGGATTAGTCATCACGCAAATTACCACTTTACAACTTCCTTTTTACAACTATGTATACGAGCACTATATAGAATCAAATAAAATCAAAATATTTTGGATAGCTAATAACAATTCAAAATATATGCTCATATTAAATTTTACGTTCTATGTACAAGCGATATACGAAAACACAACCCATAAAAATAATCACAATCCACACAACATATTTTATACGTCATATTATTTTTAAGGTTTGCTATGTAAGAAAATTCGTTTTAGTAAAAATTAATGAGTGAAGATAAAAGTGAAAAATGAAAATACTAAATCTGGAACAGAGACACACAACGAATACATATAAACAATACAATAAACCTAAATAACATACCTGTGTGTTTCCATTTTCCTTATATAAATCAATACGTAAAGCACAGAAAGCTTTCTGTATTCAACATACCTTACCTACACTTGTATACACAAAATTCAAAAGACGAATGAAGAAATTATATTACCTTAATATTTTCTAGGTTATTTTACCCTTTTCAAATTATAAGTATTTGCCACAAACGAGAGAACACCGAAACTATTACAACAGATACGTATGTATATCGCATATACTGGGAAAATCAATAATCAAATGATATGATGAGCTTTCGTATGTGGAGTAGATGTATAGAGCTTTTTATCGTTTTTATGTGTGTTAAATGATGGATAACTGATAGATATTTTTGGGATCAAAATTACAGCTACTTCCGTTTATATTTTTTTTAGTGTTATACATAGTTTGTAGTGAATTATGGTATCTCTGGCAATATTACAAAATATACAACAAAAAATGTAAATATGTATTTTTTGGTGATAGCGGGTGGGTGATTACTGTGATGTTGTTGATTCTTACGTTTAATCAATCATATGGCACTCCTAAGCAAAACAGTTTTAATGTAGTAATACAGTGTTTTGGTTGCCATTCTTATTTTTTGTGCTTGTGACACACGCAGTGGTTGAATGTGATAAAAATAATATTTTGTATTTTGGAAAGCCTTGCATGTTTTTTTTTATCTTTTCATGGTTGGATATAAATCGATTGATTATTTTGGTTAGACTTTAAGAGTCGAAATGGTATTTTTTTTTATCTCTGCAAGGTTCACTGTCGCCGTGTAGGCGAACGAAGGAAAATTGATTTTTTTTTAATTCTACAAGTAGAAAGTGAAACTTACTTTTCTCATTTACATGAACCAATTTCAAATGGAGCTTTAATTGTTTTCTAATTTGCAGTTTACTACTTTCAACAATTAGAAAGCAAAGGAGAAACTATATATAGACTTAAGAGGTAGAGTAACCTAAATCGAGGTGCGCTGAGGATTACGGCAAGAACCAGAAAATTGGCGCTAATTTCAATAATACTTTGAAATACTCTATTATGATAAACATCTACGAATTTTTGAAACGGTTTCATGCGAATTTCAGACAAATCCATGGATCTGAAGAGACGTTTCTGAAAGACATGCCTCAATACAATAAACTCAAGAAAAACTCTAATCCTGTGTATTTCACTCAAATTTTACGTTTTTTCTCCAATTCAATGGTACACTCTCTTTTACCTTTGCGACATAATGTTTATCTTGGAAAATATGAAAAGGAGTGAAATAAAATGATTAATTTCATCTAAAATTTATGTTTCAATTTAAAATAAACCTAAGAACCAAATTTCATAAAGATAGGTTTTGAAATTAACAAGCTTATTCCACCATAAATATATTCTAGAATTTTGCCTAAAACTCACTTTAAAATCCCTACTAACTGAATTTCATCATAATTCGTTAAGACATTGCGGAGATAGATGGAACATTGTAAAATTTTAAAATTAAATATACTGTGTTTCTTTAGTTTACAGCCAGTATTTATCGCAGGAACACCTTTAAAATTCTATTCCGCTGGAATATTTTCTGCAAGGAAAAGAGGTGCAAATATAAATAAAAACTTCCTGGTGGTTATAAAATAACAACAGAAATTTCGGATAGTGCTGCCACTTATGCGCGAGTAGCGTAATATTTTATTTTCCGTTATCTTAGACGACATATTTTCTCCCAGCAATACCGGCACTCCGCTATTATTGTCATTATTTTTCCTAGGGATTCTACTACAAGAAGGTTGCACCTTGTGATATTGCTGTGAATTCCACCTAATACTTTCCGAGTTGTTTCGCTAGCTTCGTTCGTTTTCACTAACTAGATCTTCTTGTTCTTTCATTCGGTGATTTCCTCAAAGTGTGGCAAATCCATCTCCACTTTCTCTCTCTCTCTGGCACTATATCCCATCAAGGGATTTGGCCGCCTTAAATGAGGTTTCATAATCATATTTTCATTTCGGATAATGAGTGATTAATTCATTGATCCTAAACCAACCGTGAAAATTTTTCCTTGTCACCACCGGGAATCGAACCCGGGACCTCCGGTCGCTGGAGCAAGCATAATGACCACTTTGCCACCGGGGCATCTCCACTTGCGCTTTCTTATTTCGATACCAATGGCTTCTTGATTCGTTTGCTGAGCTATCTCATCATTTGTTATTTTTGGGCCACCTCAGTGTTCTGCTAAGTCTTTTATTTACAAACACCTGTAGCTCATTGTTGATCTCATACGTATATGCTTCTAGGTTTCGCAACCGTACGGCATGACTGATTTCACATACGAACTGAACGTTCTTAGCTTGTTATTGAGGGATAGACATATTTTTTCTAAACTTTTTGTAACATGTTGAACGTTATTCCGGCTGAACGACCAGCTAATATAGCTGCGCAACCTTTGTGAAGCAAGAAAGAGACAACAGAAAAAGCGCAATCACAGCGAGTCGTCATTAGTTCTGACCCATAATTATATAAAACAACGTCGTGCAGAGATGATTCGCGTCGAAGCTATCCACTTTTTCTACTTTCAGCCATTCGATTTTCTCTGCCAGTTTTTCGTTTTTTTTAACCTCATCGTCGTATGGCCAGCTGATAAAAACTTCTCGCATTGCTGTCAGAATGGCAAAGAATATAAAAGACTATTGAATTCAAAAGAGGATATACCTGAGTTGAACATCGTTATCTTGAATTTCTCCGGTTGCTCTAATCTGACCCAACCAACCCTGACAACAAACACTCTGTTGCCATATCCGCTCTTGCGATAGCGCTGTTTCATTTACGTCTGTGGGAGATAAAATCGTAGAGCTATCTGAACGTGGACTTCATGTGTTCCAGATGAATATCTAAAACAACGCGATAAGACAACGTGACTCAACGTGATTGACAGCACTCAGAAGACTGAGCGGCAACAGAATCAACCAGCTAATGAAGATTTTTAAGTCGAATCTTACATGAAACCGACCACAGCTTCAGACAACATAACCGAATCGCTTAAACTTATCATTCGATGCGTGATCAAAACCACCAGATTGAACTACAGCAAACCAGAAGGCTTTTCATGCAGAGCAATATATAGCAACGGTACGGTGCAATCATATACTGTAACGATCTTTGCTAAATGAGGTCCGCTTGGTCTGTTCATAATATTCACGGCAAATCCAAATTGGCATGAAATTAAGGACTGCTTGGCACCAGGGGCGAGGGGTCAGTTGATTGAACAGACTTTGTAGCGGGAGTATTAAAAAATAAATTAAAAGCTTTGATGGACGGTCTGACCGTGAATGGAATCTGCGGTATTTCTAAAGCTTTCCGCCTGAGGTAGTCAGGCGCTGCATAATGCTCTCAACCGAAAGACGGCATGCATGAGAAACGGTCCTACGTCAGCGAGAAGGTTCGTTGTCAAAATGTAATTCGTCAGCCTCAGATACGAAAACGTTGATAGTTTAGACTTATGCGAGGTGCAAACAGCTTTGAATCCCTACGAAAATTTAACGTTGTGATATACGATACATTTAAATGACCAGTCATTGCGTGCGAGATTCTTGACTCAGATGATGGGTGGGAACACAGTTTGACATAAACCGCCATTTCCCAGAGACCAAAACTACTCCAATACACATTCTTTTACATCTGAAGTTTCTGCACTAAATTGAAAACAAGTTATCGCTCGATGGGGCTCTCAATTTCAACAGAAACCATTCAGATGACTTTCGATTTCTCTTTGTTAGGTCCTCCAAAACAAATCGGAGAGGTCCCACATATTAAGTTTTACGTTGATGCTCAAGAACACGACGTAATTAAAGAGTGAATTATAGTACAATGCTCAACTAAAAGCAAATCGATTGCGAATCATGTATTCACGATCAGTGTCATCGATCCTTTAAAAGTTGATTCGGTTGTATATTTCTTCCAATTCTATTTTATTGCTTCTGGCAGTTTTTTATTCCACTGTACATCAGCGTTATTGGTGCGAGTCAGCCGAGGGGAACAAACGATTTGGATGAAATAATACACGTTTCGTTCGTGTCTCCTTTGAAAGATTCAGCCTGTGTTTGTAAAATACAAATGTGTCATCTTCCGGATTGCAGAGAACCCCTAGTGTTTTTTTTACGTGGTTGATTCTTAAATTAATCATTCATTTTGCTATTAGTTACTCAGGAACTTTAGTTAAGATTTCAGCTGAATTTGACGTCTATTTCTGCGATGGAAAGCCTTCACTCTGTGCCAGTTTTGCTATTTGTTGTTGAATATTTTCATTTGTCTACTGACAATTGACACTGAAAAAACTGACATTGTCCACGTCTTTCCATCATCTTTGTGGCTGTTGGATAATTGTCATTTTCATCCGCTGCGATAATGTTGTTCCATAGGTGACAGTTTTTTGTTTGTATTCTTCTAAGGATTGTGAAGGATTTTTACCCATAATATTCGTGGTAGGTTCCCCATTTCAAGATGATATCAATTAGGTTACTTTGAATTTTTAGCCCGTTCATCATTATATCATTCAGGGATAGGCACCAAGGTGTTTTTCTAGATGAATCAAAAAATACCATCAGTTTTGTGATAGTATTTTCGCTATTAATCACTCATTATGTGCTATGTAATAAGTTGGACTGTCATCTGGCTCATTGTCTCAGATAATCTTCAATAAATTCGTGATAGAGTTAGGCGAATGATGTATCTTTCAGAAATTTTCTCTCGGCCTGCAATAATCGTGCTACAGCTCTTTTTCTATATTCTTCCAGTATATGTGCCGTTCTTCCTTCAAAGGTGAGTGTACCATGTATTTTCGGTTTGGTAGTCGCGTTGTTATTTCCGTAATTAATTTTTCCGTGACTGCCACCTCCTGATTGCGTTGTTCTTCTTGCATTCCGCAACACATTCCGTCTTCATTTTCTATCAATAAATCTAATTGTTGGTCAATTGTTTCATTGGTCACCATTGACAACCTTTTGGCCTCCTGGCTCTAGCCTATGTTTCCCATTATGAATTATGGGATGCTGTTGTACTCGAAGTATTCTGGATCTGCTAGAATTGTTGGTATCAAAGTCGACATCTGGTACATTGTCTGCTAATTTCTTGAACAACATCACTTCGAACTTAAGATCAAAGGGGCTCTCAATTCTCTAGGATAAGCTTAGTTCGACTTTGTAATTACAGGCGCCTGTTTTCCTCCCGTTCCTGATATTTTAGTGTTTACTTGTTTTTGCCTCGCCCCAAAAAGGTTTGATGACTTTGCAAAGATAAATGATGCCTTAGAGAACGAGAGCCTGAGTCAATCAAAGTTTTGAATAGTATATGTGTTTCCTTGAGATTATAGCTGTGGATATTATTACAGAAACCTATTGCATTGTTACATAACTTTAAGATGCACACTGTTTCTCTGCCTTGTAACCGATGTCCAGTTTTGTGTTATGCCTTCAATTACATAGGGTACATTGGTTCTTCTACTTGCATGTAGGTGTTGCATGTTCTGCTGATAAACAGTTTCTTCATAATATCTCGCTTGAATTTTAATTTTTTAACAATTTGACTTGTGTTCTCTCGTGTTGTTGTGAGGTTACGGATGCCATTATTGGTTTTTGGTTGACATTCGCCTCTAACGATTTAAATCTTAATTCTACAATTTTTTTAAATTCTGTTGTTGTCTGGAATTCTCTTGCATTTGCTATGGGGGATTTCACAGAGTCGTCATGACTCGCTGTCCAGTTTTTAGTCAAGGTAGAGATTATTATTGAGTTCCTCGACTTAATATTAACCCTTGCATTCCTGATTCCGTACAAACATTCTGTTCATGTATCGTAGAGGTTTTTCAACGCTGCTGCCGATACTGTGTTTAAATTTTTTTGGCCTAACATCGTATATAGATAGGTTAAAATCCACAGTCTCCTGCCGTTACACCTGTTGTTCAAAATTTTCCAAGCGGCTTGGTAATTTTATTCTGTTTGTTAGAGGTGGTTAAATACTTTGGCCGCGACACCCTCCAATAACGCCTGAGCTTGTTGGATGTGTCACAAAATCCGATCAACTTCTGGGTAATCTCCAGTATATTTTGATTTGCTTTCGAGGTAGCAGAATGTCCGTTCTTTGTAATTATAAATTGCACATAGTCCGTGCGTTATAATTATAAATTGCACATACAATTTGGAAAACATTTATTATTTTGAATTCACTCAAATTCTCTTTTACTTCTACTCATATGTAGACAAAAAAATGGTGTACCATTTGATTACATCAATATTTATTATTTCACATTGCAACAAAAATCTCTTAATTTGTATGCTTTCCTAAACTTAAATTACTCGATCGGCATCAAGCTGTATAATTTTGCCTTTTTTCTATCTATTATTCACTATCGATCGACCCTTTGAATACTACGATCCGCCCGTCTTGGCGATCAAATTATCATTGTTATCTTCCCGCTCTGCTTTCTCATCTCACTCCTTCATCCATAAAATTTGAAATTTTATAGTGTTGGCGCCCTACTGCTGGTTAGCTGTCCGACAATTACATCTTATTATTCCCAAAATATCTTCTCAGCGACATCTTAACACTTTTTCTCGCATAGGTGTATGCTGCTCGAACACAACGTCTGGATTTATGATGGGTGATCATTCGATTTTATTGATCATATAAATAAAACTTAAATGTTGGACAATAAACAAAATTGCAATCTCCAGCAACAACAACCATTTGTATCATAGCGACTAGCGACTTTGTTTATTTGTCAACAGATAAGTCGAAATACTGTGATCGAGGCTGGATAAGAGGACGAGGAAGGGAGAGTAAAATAATGGATCTGAACGAATCCGATTAGCGAGTGCTGCATCAAATTCGCGTCACCGCTCGCTGTTTAATGCTTACCCAGCCAACCGTTACAGGGTGCTTATTATCTACCCCTTGGAGGTTACTTACTTGCTCGTTCGTTTCTTGGAATTTTGTATACGTTTCTTGTAGTTGTTGAACTTTTTAAGTATTGTACGTTTTCGTTTTCCTTTCATTTGGCCTGTTTTTTTATTATATCGGAGAGATCAGAGAAATAAAAAGAAAGCCTTTTCCGTTTTTTTATTTTATCGGATCGATCCGATAAATTTTTTTCGTTTTTTTATTTTCTCTGATCATTCTCAGATCGTGATTTTTCCATCTGAAAATTTTTTCAGATAAAATATTTTTGAAATATTTTGACAGAAAATACGGCGGATGCTATGAAAAATGGTAATTAATAAATTCTTTTGTAATTATTTTTATCTATTTTTATTTAAATTAATTGTAAAATTAATAATATCCTAATTTGTTATTTTTTAGTGGTAAAAAACTCGGTAAAAACCTTTACAGATAAAACATTATCCGATTTGTCAGATAAATTATCTCTCTGATTTATCTGATATCTCGGATACAATAAAAAAACAGGCCAATTTGCATCGTTTTCTAATTAGTGATAATTTTTTCGATTTGGGTCGCAAGCTGTTCTTGACACAAACACTCAAGCACAAGCATTCCCGTCTTACTGTTTCTTTGTATCTATATTGACGGCCTATAAGACAATGCCGTATCGCAGTTGTTTGAATCTAATCAGTTTGAATCTATTTTTATTTTATCTCGTTCTGAAGTTGTCGCGAGTTGGGGCTATTATCAGAAAGAGAAATAACGCTACGTCGTATATCCTCTATCCGGTCGCAAGTTAATTATTTGCGATCAGAAATATGGTTACTAGATTTATTTGACACATTTTTTTTAAATTTAAATTTGTTTTCCGATTGTAAAGTAGAAATCCACGAAAAGACTGCTACTCATTTTCCGAGGTCGCAGTCTTTTTATGTATTTCTACTTAACAATTGATCACTTCCTATATGCTCGTGTCCGGCACTATCATACAGAAGGCATAAGTATTTAGGTGTGTACGGTATGGACAGCCTTTCGGAACTCGCGGGCTGTGGAATACGAGATATTTTACGCTACATAAGTAGCTCTGGATGTTTTCAGCAGGAGTAAAGGGGAGATAGAATCTTGTGGTATCACAATGGACCAATACTGGCCTAAGTGTGCGATAGCAGCCACTCTAACCTAACCTAACCTAACCTACTTAACAATTGCAAAACAAATTTAAATTTAAAAAAAATGTGTCAATTTGCATGGCAAAATAAATCTAGTAACCATATTTCTGATCGCAAATAATTAACTTGTACCGGATAGAGGATATACCACTAAGTATGGTTTGATTGATACTTGATTTTATTATTTCAAGTTTTCAGTTAATATACAAACTAATTTGTTTAGCATTACAGCAATAATAATTAGAATTACTATAAAATATTCACAATTGTATATTTGATGACTATCGTAGCTTGTGCATACACTATACATTTTTTCGAGGCACTTGGTTATACTTTCCATACTGAACAACAGGAATAAAGCAATTTATGTGAATGGCAACGACGAAAACTTTTTATTCCCATCTTTATTTCAGACACCTTCACAATATGTTTTCTGGATATAAAAAATCCGGTCGTAGGTGATTTTAAAATCGACTTCGACTCCGTAGAATCTAAAATATTAAATTTATAGTAGCAATGCGAAGCAGCAGTAAAATTGACTGCGAAAGTGCGAAGCAGCCCCGGTGTTGAGCCAATTAGCAGCCAGCGCCTATATAGTAAACTATTATTTGAGTAATATTTCCTTCCGCCAACTGCTCCAATTTTGGTTAAAAATTTGAAATTTCTGTGGTTTGTGTTGCCTGTTAGGTAAATATTTGAAAACGGTTAAGTAATCCTGATCGCTACTAGGTTGTCTTGAACTCAAGTTGTTTATTAAAAACACAAATAGTCGTCAGCAAAAAGAATAGTGGCATAACGTCAAAATCCTACCATTACTAATTTAATTAGTAACAAGGTTGTTACTACTCCAGTACTAAATATTAGAATTAAAGATTTTAAAATGTTTTCGTGTATAGTTCGGCAATACCGAATTACCTGCAATCCGTTTATCGGCATGCGGGTACCAAAATCAGAGTGTATCCGAATCACTAAATTTTTTCATTCCAGAATTGAAAATACATCGTTTCAACTTTCTTTAAGCTGAGTCAACTTTAATACGAGAATATTTATGTAAAATATCGATTATTTAATCATACGGTATAACAAAACACTCACAATGCTATATTATATACAATTCTGTATGAAATTTAATTTCCTTTTTACGAGTATATAACAAAACGAATCTGGAAAAATAAGTAAAATTACGCGCTTTATAATTTAAATAAATAATAATACGACGGAGTCAAAGCTGAGGAGAAGGAAAAACTCTTTTCTTGCTCCGCTCTTTTATGTGTATTGTTATATGAACGCAATAAAAATATAAATCATAAGGCCTAAAGGCTGCTTTATTTTTAAACAATATATACACTCGTACAAATATTATAAGGGAAATTTAATGCAGAATAAAAAATGAAAACTGGAAACATATTTAGATCCCCGGGGTATCAAATAAATAAGCACAACAACAAAATGTTTAAAAATAAAATAATAATTTTCTTCATTTTTCTAAATTTATTGTTGAAATTATATTTATTATTTTTATTTAACGAGTTACTGCTGATGTAATTATATGCAATAAAAACTCTATAGTAAAAAACTTTAACTTACCAAAGCTTTACCTCCTCAATAATAAAATATAAACGTAGGCGTGTGAATTTAGCGCGCGAGTATAAAACTTGTTTATTTACCGCAACAAAAAACTTCTTAAATTTCTCACTTTCATTTTCCTGTGTGCTTTCACTTCAAAAGTTTTATATTTTCGCTGTCAAAATACGACACCCACTCAAAAACAGAGAAAAAAAAGACGGTGTGTGAATTGTTTATGTACAGTATACAAATACAGTGTATTTATAATAGAACATAGTTAGATTTCATGTACAGCTTTTAAAGTGCTAGTCATTACTAAACAAAAAATTAATTATTCATTAAAATCTTGATAGCGAGCTTTTTTTGAAGTTAAATAATGAATTACAGTAAATCAAACAATGAAAATGCTAATGATTAGGATTTATGTAACTCCGGTGTATTCAATACCGGCTAATTGTAATTGTTGATACATGATAAAAATTCATAATTATGGTGTGTATTTGATGTTTGGATATTATTATAGTTAAAAGGGCAGAAAGTTTTATTAACTTACACACCCCCACTTTATAACGGATATTTTGATAGAAGTTTATGGATGATCTACAACAAATTTATAATGTTGTATGAATATTTCTAAGAATTTGGTTGTTGTAATAACATTATTTAATAATCTTTATTTTGTTATTTCTATTTTTTGGGTAAGCAAAAAAAAAGGCAAAGTTTAAGAAAGATGAAAAATATTTAATATTTTCCATTATTAAAATACTTTATTATTTAGAAGTTTATATACATATTTTTACCATTCTATATGTTTGTGTGCTTAAATATCAATAATGTGTTTCCCTCTTTTTTCGAAAATGCTAATTCGTTTTATCTATTTCAAAAATAAACTGACAAAGGTATGTGAGAGGACAACCAATTCTTATATTTAATGTATAAGGGTACATGATAAGAGAAAAAAGTGCGTCATACTTTCTATGACAAGTATGTACATAAAATATTAATAATTTCTAACTGACTGAAGTGGAAAATTCGAATATTTTATGTCTAATACCAGAGCCATCTATGATTTTAAAGAGCCGTAATATTAAAAGGAGAGCTTTAGATAGAGGGGAAGCTTTTATTGAGTTACTATAAAAAACCGTGGTATTTGGAAAATTTTTAAAAATAAATTTATGAATAAAAAATTAAACAAATCATCTAAATTTTAATTTTATATTTTAGTAAAGTAAGTTAATAAAAGGGTGCTGCCGCGGATTCCTCTTACATCCAATTAAAAAATTTAATTTTATAAAAATTTAACGTCTTTAGTAAATTCTGGTACAATGCACATCCGAATGAACGATGGATTTAATATAATTATCATTCATATAATAAAAAAAATTCATCAAAATTTATTTATTAGAAATGTATACAATATTGTTGACATCGTTGATTTTCTTAAATAAATATTATTACAAAAAACCCTTTAACAGATGTCTCTATAATAAATTTACTTGAAATTACAGAAAAGAATAAAATAATTAAATATCTATTTACGAAAATAAACCATTATTAAGTTAAGCGCAAAATCTTTTATATAATAATTTAACATAATTAATAAATCTCAAAACAATTATAATTTTTATTTATAATACGGTTGGCGCAAATCTTTTCGTCGTAAAATATTCACCATCATAGTTGCCGTGCGCTGTAAAACAATAATAGAAAAATGCCACAATTTTTCCAATTTTTTTTTTATTTCAATCCAGTTCGCTCGGGTTGGGTTATTCTCAGTTCCAGGAGATCTCCATAATCTTTTGAACCAGGCAGTATACATAATAAATTGTTAAATTTTCTAAACACACATTTGGGTTTTAATACTTAGCTTTAGTTTAAACTTAGCGACATCTTTTGATTGGTTTAGTAATTGCGAAAAGCTTTATCAAATTACAATGTTTTTATTTGTTTGTGAAGCTCTGTTTTGTTTATAATACAGGATGAAACAATATAGGCTGCGAATTTGTTGCGATGAAAAATCAAATTTTTAAGAAGTAACGAGAAAACAATTTTCGAAGTTTGTTCATCAAGAATGATGAAATAGGAAACACAATAACCTCCATATTACATCGTTACTCCAAAAGCATTTTTTAACGAACGTTTGTTTTGGAAAAATACTGCTGAAATTTTTGATGGAACACTCTATACTAATTTCTTATTTTCTGTACATATACTTATAAGTTTCTACAAAAAAAAAAAAAAAAAAAAATGTCTTAGACTAATTTTAATGTTTTTGCTTTAACTCGACATAATATGACTCAATTTTAGAATATGATTTTCCTGAATATTGTATTAACTATTTACATTGAAAATTCAAACGAAGCATTTCTGTTTTTATACACAAAAAGCTTTTAAAAAATAAATAATATTCACTGGTTGATATGAAGAAATGCAAAAAGCTTTCCCTCTATTGAAAACTCATGGAAAAAATCGCGCAATCTTGCGGCTCTTATATTTAGGAGGCTCTGCTAATACTTATTTTCCCGCTTCCGTTTAAGAATATTGTGGATGTATGGTGCAAGAAAATTCAATAAATTGATAAATAATTATGAAGCAATCCGAAAAACAAATGACCACTAAATGCCTTTTGGGTATTATAGCACATACAGACTAAGGATTAGTTAAACTGGTTTAGCAAAATTAAATCAAGTATCCTATGAAAAAAATAAAACTTGCTAGTAGATTTTTATTTTTCATAGTATGTCGAACTGAATTGAATCTTATTTTAAGAAATAATTGTTGAATTAAAAAACGCGAATTAAAAAAAAGTGGTATTTGTATGAAAAATTTCAAAAAAAAAAGCTCAATTCAAAATGAATTAAAAAATGCAAAATTTATCTTAATTCATTTTCAAATTGATTTAAAATACATTTATTTTATTTCATGTTTTGCCCACTTTTCTTAATTCATTTTCAAAATGATTGGAAGTTTATAAGGCTAAAGTTTACTTTACACATACATCGATAAAATCAAGTAAAGAGTATATTTTTAAAATTTTTAAATGCAGGATTATTTATTAATAGCTATTAGGTGGGAAAAATTAAACTTTTCCGGAAAATTTCTTGATTTTCAGGAAAATTTTTAGTTTTTTTATTGTTTCAATATTTTTTTGGTTTTCTTTATTTTTATTAATAATAATTGCTTCGTCAGGCTCCCTAAATTAAGAAAAGTGAATTTAAAAAATGGGTTTAGTATGAACGTTGATTTTTTTACACGGTTGGGGCGTATCACCGTGGAAAAAATGCTTGGGTGTATTTTATTTCACATTATAAACATGTTTGTTTTTAATAACAAAGAAATGCATGCAAAAATTAATGTTTTTAAGAGAATGTTTCTTCTTACAGTTTTTTGTTGTATTGTAGAGAAAAATAATGAATAAATTTCATTTGTGAATTACTATTTGTGGTTTAATTCATTCAGAAATTTGCGTTTTTGTACATTTTACTAATGAAAGGATCAGTTGAAAAATTTGAATGGCTTTTTTTGATTTTTTTTTTTAGAAATAAAAGAAAGTATTAATTGTCCAATGGATTTTATGTCCTTTTAAGGTCAATTAATACCTCCCTTTTCATTCACGCACACATCACCTTCACACAATTACCACTTGCACGTTGCAAGCTCCATGTCAACCTGCACACTGAATTCTGCACTCCAATAGAGGGTCATAGTTTTTATTTCTTAACATCACCGATCGTAATCGATGACCTCTGGTGAAATTCGAACCCATAGTACCTCCCGGTCCAAGTGCCAAAACTTTAACCAATGCACCACTTGTCCGGTAGTCCGGTAATTTTCATATTACAATAAAAGTCCGATTATCCGACATACAATTAATCGGAACACTCAGTTAACCGGAGGTTTTATTTTGAGGAATTATTTTGCTTTTCTCTCTTTCTTTTGTCTTTCATATGCATTTTTTAATTCATTTCCAGATTTGTAATTGTTTTTTGCACATTTTCATTAATGAAAGCATTAGTTAACAATTTTGAATAGTTTTAATTTTCATATTACAGTAAAAGCCCGATTATCCGGCATCCAATTAACCGGAACACTCAGTTAACCAGAATTTTAATTTTTAGGACTTTTTTATTTTGCAAGGAAAAATTCTCATTCACAAGGGAAAATATTTTTTTTTATTATTCAGGAATTCACAGAAAATATACTTTACTAAAATCTCTGTCATCCGGAATGCTTGGCGATGAGAGCATTCCGTGTAATTGAATGTTTCAATAAAACTAGAAATTTTACAAGAATTTCGCTTGATTTCATTTTTTTTTGGATTCTCGTTTATTTATTTTCAAATTATATACCAGACAACATTTTTTTATACATCAGTTCATTGAATTTATTGCAAATAATAAATACATACATATTATTTATATAATATGTATGTATTTATTATTTGCAATAAATTTGACTACGCTCATAGGAGTACCCAAAATTTAATAATATATTTAATATTTCACTAACCTAACTGTAATACGAATTTGCACATTCAATTCAAATAGAATAATGCATAAAACAGAAAAAAAGTAAAGGGAAGTATATTTTTGGTGAATCCCCGAATAATAATAAAAAATAGTTCCCTTGTGAAAGAGAAAAAAACAAAAAAAAAATCATAAAAATTAAAATTGCAGTTAACTGCGTGTTCCGGTCAATCGGACTTTTACTGTAATATAAAAATTAAGCCGATGTAAAATTTTCAACTAATGCTTTCATTAATGAAAATGTGCAAAAAAACAGTTACAACTTTCAAAATTAATATGAAAGAGAAAAGAAAGAGAAAAAAGCAAAAAATATCCAAAAAATTAAAATTCCGTTTACCTGAGTGTTCCGGTAAATTGAATGCCGGATAATCGGGCTTCTACTGTAATATGAAAATTAAAGCCATTAAAAATTTTCAACTTATGCTTTCATTAATGAAAATGTGCAAAATCATGAATATAAAAGAGAAAAAAGCAAAATAAAAAAAAATTTCCTCAAAATAAAAATTCCGGTTAACTAAGTGTTCCGGTTAATTGTATGCCAGATAATTGGGTTTTTATTGTAGTACATTTTTACGTTTTATTTCGATTTTAAATACACAATTTTATTTCATTTTCTGACTTATTTATAATTTTAAACTAAGTAAAAAAAAATTGAAAAAAAATCAAAACTTTCCGGGAAAAATTTAATTACTCATTTTTTGAATACTTTTCTAAAATCATATTTCAGTTTTTTTTACTTTTCTTAAAATATTTTGAAAATGAATTATGAAGTGCACATATTAAGTCAACTTTTATTATTTCATTTCTATCAACTTTTCTTAAATCATTTTACAATTATTTAAATTCAGAAAAAACACTTTAGAATTAGGAATTCAATTTTTCTTAATTCGGGTAGCCTCGAAAACTGTCCGATAATAGTAAGTTAAAATTGACCATCAGATTGAGAACCAATTTCGCAGGTCATTTATCTCTACACAAATGCACCAATATTACATTGATATTGACCAACAAATGCGACTCGAATCAGGCGGTCATTTGTCAGTGTAGTGTCATAAATAAGATAGCTCGGATCATGAGGTCAAATGGAAGACAGTTAAATTTTTAACCCTTACGCTACATAGGCTACATAAATCATCAGGGTGAACAACAGGCATCAAACAGTTTATTAAATTACGTGATTTCCATAAATATATAACTTTTATTATAACGAATTTAAAAAAACTTAGTTAAACACTTTAACAAGATTGTTTCTTTTTGTTATAGTTCGTATTTTGAGTGACTCAATTTTGAAGTAAATATAATATTGACTAGTTGAACAAATATAGGGTTTTCCAATAAGAGTGATATGATTTCTTTAAAAAAACACACAAATTGTTGAGGAAATTAAAATGTTTTTATTTAATGTGAAGTACAATCGATACGATTAAGTTCTGAACACAACGTCATTCAAATGACCTCCACGACTTCTTCTGCAGGAACGAATTCGATGAACCCAATTCTCGAGCACTTTTTCCACTAAATCAAGTCGTATGTCATGAATAGCGCACGTTCAATATTGACTTGTAAAGCTTGAAGAGAGTTTGGTTTATTGCTAAAGACTAATGACGTCAAATAACTCCACAAGAAATAGTCTATGGTGTTAAGTCACAGCTTCTTTGATTCCATTCAATATCACAATTTCTTGAAATAAACGAATCTCCAAACTTTTCTCGCAATAATTCAATTATTGCACTTGCTGTGTGGCACGTAGCCCCATCTTGTTGGGACCGAATGCTGTCAAGATCAACTTCTTCCAATTTCAGCCATAAAAAGTTGGTTATCATCGATCTATACCGATCTCCACTGACAGTAACGGTGTAATCAGCTTCATTTCGAAGAAAATGCGGACCGATGATTCCACCAGACCAAAAACCACACCAAACTGTCAATTTAGGTGAACGTAATGGTTTTTCATGAATAATTTGAGGATTTTCTTCGCACCAGAATCGACAGTTTTGGTTACTTACCACACCACTCAGATGAAAGTGAGCCTCATCGGAGAAGATGATTTTCTTAAAAAAATCGTTATCGTTTTCAAGTTGTTCCAAGACAAAATCAGCAAGTTCACGACGTTTACGGTGGTCCAATGGCTTCAGTTCTTGAGTGAAAACAATTTTATACGGATGCAAACCCAAATCCTTTCTCAAAATCTGCAAGGTTGTGGTTTGAGACAGTCCCAACGACTTGGAATCGGGAAATTGCGGTCTTCAGCAACACTTGCAATATTTGCATTACTTCGAGCGTTTCTTTGTCTTATTGGCACTTGAACATTATGTAAAGAAAATGTACGATCAAAATGTTCAACAATTCGACGAATAGCGAGCACACTTGGACGATTATTACGACTATAAAATTGCAAAAGCGCACGAAAAGTTGCAATTGGAGAATGATTATTTTGATAATAAAACTGAATAATTTGAAAACGTTGCGCTTGCGTTTATCTCACCATGTTGAAATTGTAAACATTACTGAATACAATGAAACAAAAAATGACAC
Source organism: Nephrotoma flavescens (assembly GCA_932526605.1). Taxonomy (NCBI): domain Eukaryota; kingdom Metazoa; phylum Arthropoda; class Insecta; order Diptera; family Tipulidae; genus Nephrotoma; species Nephrotoma flavescens. Next base: position 313,484,398 of record OW052220.1, read on the forward strand.
GTCGTCACGTCACTTAAAAATCATATCATTCCTATTGGAAAACCCTATACTGGCCGATGCGATAAAACTACGTTACCCTACTAATTTTTTTTTTTCTTTATTTAATTTACATTTTAACAATTAAACTATAAATACACAAATAGTGGTCAGCACTTATTTAAGGTTGAATATATTAAAAAAAACTGTTTTTAAGATTAGGCCAAAAATAAGTCGCAGATGTTCATACAAAAACCAAATATTTTAATTCATTTTTAAAGAATTCAGACTTTTTTAATTCGGTACCTCGGGTCGCCACAAGATGCTTGTTGGCTGTTGGTGGTAATTGGTTGTTATGTATCCCAAATTATACCCAACACAACTCCGAAAAATAAATGGTGAGATCAGAATGCACTGGATTGGTTACCGGTATACTCACATTGGAAACTTTGGCGCTATCTCACAGTATATAAAAACGAGAAGAGATCGAGTTGAAAGAATTAATACATATATCGAATACCGTGAAAATCGAGGAATAGGTTACTTATTATTACTCTAATAATTTGGTGTTTCCTTATGGAAAAGCACAAATTAGAACAAAGTTTTAAAAAATACTTCCGTCGTTTTGGACGAGTTACTGCTAGTTTATAAATTTTAACTTTTTTTTTTGTGAAATATTTAACTAGTGACGACCAATTACGACATATCCTACGTTACTCCATTAAATTTCCAATTGCGTATGAAATCCTTTGGCAAGGCAAATATTTCGATTAAACTCGTTATTGGGGTTATTCATAATTTAAATGAATTAAATTGACTTTCACTTCTATAAATAGATTTTCCACCAAAAATAAGGTGCTCGTAGCAAGTCATTGTATTACCACCATGCTTGTATAAATAAAACACAGCAAAACAAAAAGTCATTAATCATAACACCTGCCATATACCGCTCTCGTGATTATTACGCACATACAAAATATTTAATACTGTAAGCCAGTATAATATTATGAATACTTCCAACTTCTATACTGCCCCTTAGAGACACCATAATTCTAATCTTAAAGCATATTATATTCAAAGATAGGAAAACGGCAAAAATTTGTATAGAATTCAAAAACTTTTTTATTTCATTTTTTTTTTTTTTTGTAAAAAGCTTTACATTTTAACATGAAATCAAATCAATCTCTATTATCAAACCATAAATCCCCAAATTATTATATCGTACAAATTCTAAATTATAAAAATATCGTTTTAATGGAAATCAACATTTACCGTATAAATAATAAATTTTCTATTTCTAAAAATATAATATTTTGTATTTTCCGTTCGTTCGTCTCATCTCATGAGATTATACCCTTATTTTATGTTACCTTAACTGTGCTAAACAATATAAATTTACCGTATATAAGAAAAACAACTAGGTAGATATACAATGAGTACAAAACGAACAAAAAAAATGGTGAAAATGGGAAAATGAAAATTCACTTCACTTCATTATTATGTATTTTTGTTGTAAACGCAGACATAAAAATAAAAACATATTCTACATTTTATTTTTTGTTTTGTTTTCTCTAATAATCATTTAGATTTAGAATACATGATGGATCTCACACAATGGAAAGTGGGAAAAACAAAATTAGAAGTACCTAGATATTCTATATCGTTGCCATTATACGTTCTATCCATTTTTAAGTATCTCGTACATACGGAAACAGAATTGAAGTTGAGAATAATGTATGCCATATATAAGGGTAGTTATATAAATCACGCATACATATGTACATACATGTACGCTGTGACGGAGGATAATATACATTCTGAACCAACAACTTAGTCGAAATTTTCTTAATGAATCATTAGTTATGTAAAACAGGATAAAATGCTAATCAAAAAGGAAATACCATGAAGTAATGTACAAACACAAAATTATATCCCTTATATATAAAAAATTTAAATAAAAATGTAATTTTTAGAAGTAAATGCTCTTTCTCTCTATGGTGTGACAATGTAAAAATGCAACCTAGATAAAAAAAAAATAAAAGTAAATATTCCAATTTAAACTCCTTAATAATATTCTCGTTTTTGCGGTATCCGGCTAATAAGATAATAAAAATTGAAATAAAATGCATTTTTATTTCAAATTAAAAAAGTTTAAATTGGGTTTGGCTTTTTTGTGCAAAGTGCTATAATATTCAAATTTTATAGTGTTTTTATAGTACATATATCGTGTACGTGGATTAAAGTCATCCGGCATAATATCCACATATAGCCGGTGCATATTCAAGTACATAATATTTAATTAGGTCAAGATGGGATTTGGTACCACTGTACAGCTTTAATAATTAAATTTACCAACATAACCTTATTTCTAAATTTTAATGCCCTTGGTGCTTTTGGTGTTCTTGGAAGTTGTTTATATAAATTTATTTTTTTTATTTTTTTTATTTGGAACACCAAAACGAACAGAAAACTGAAGAAAAATGTATTCATTAAATTAAATCCCATAAGACATACATATATATTCCATGTGTAAAGTTTGTATAAAGTTAAATGAACTGAAAATTCAAAGGAAACCAGAAAATATGATTTTATTTTTTATTTTATTTGGTTCGTTGTGAAATACTAATGAGACCTTTTGTCGGAATAACACGTTTTTAATATAGTGTTTGATGCTAATGATGACTTTCAGACATTGAGAAAAGTGGTTACGGGCATGAAGAAAAATATTTGCGTTGTATGATAGAAATTCTTTAGGGAAGTTATAATTGAAACACTGCATAACGGGTTGTTCGTAAATGCTTTTGTTGGAACTAATATTCTTTATATGAAAAAATACTTTTGTGTGTTTATTTTAAATTCGTTGCACATTTTCAACAACAATTTAATACATTTTTTATAATTAATTATTATAATTTTATTTTTTATTATAATTAATATGATCGGATGATATTTCGACTCTTAAGCCATTATCAAATATCTAAAACGTTCAGAAAATAAAAAGATTCGGTTAAGGAAAAATAAAAATTACATTTACAATTTCTAATAGCAAATGTCGTAATCTGCTACTAAACAAGCGTATAATAGTATAAAACTTCTGAAAATTATATAATTCTCTGTAAAAAAATTAATTTCTCCAAATGGGCAACGCACCACAGAAATAATTATTCCAATATACCAAAACACAAATACAACAAACGATAGTACGTCTACTAAGTAAAAGATGGTATTACCTTACTACGTAAAAAATAGCACCATCGATCGTAAAACAAATGAGAAATTATTTGCCAAAATAGTAAAATCTTGCATATGGTAAACGGGCATTATTCTTGTAGCCACCTAGTAGCAAATTTGGTAAACCAAAAAAATTACAAAAATTGTGTGACGCAAAAAAACAAAAATTTAATTTTTTTTTTTCAATTTGGATTTTGAAAGACAGGAACACCGCAATTGCTTTTGAGTATTTCTGCTTGTCTACTTCTTGATTTGTTAGAGCGCTCTGCGTAACAGCCTAGTGCCTAGTGATGAAGATGCAATATTCAATGATTTATTAGCAGTATTTGATGCCTTTTCCAAAAAATGTCTTTCCCGTTGTGTGTAACATAAGGTTCGTCGCTTTTTCATTTCATGCAAAGGGATTGATGTCTTTTGTTTCAATGTTACTTATTATTATCACAGTACATTAGAGTGTTTATTTAAATCCAATTTCTTTGGAAGACAAACCGTGAAGGTAGCAGCAACACGTACAATAAAGGTGCGATCTGAAGCAAAATCTCAGCATAGGCTTCATATTCAAAATGGGTTAAATTGACAATTTATTTTGGACAATTTATTTTCTGACAATTTTTATTTAAATTGTCAATTTAACCCATTTTAGATATGAAACCTATGCTGCGATTTTACTTTAGATCACACCTTTATACCAAACTCTTCGCTTGGATTTGTGAAACGCTGGTCTAAGAAATTTTTGAACCCTTATGATACGGGGGCTCTCTATATGACATTTGTTCGGCCCCTGCTCGAGTATGCTGGTCAGGTTTGGTGGTTTGCACATACGAAGAATTGAAGCGGTACGACGTAGATTTTTGCGCTTTGCTCTGCGTGGATTACCTTGAGTGGACGTTTACAATTTGCCTCCTTATCTCGACCGCTTGGAGCTTATTAACTTAAAGCCACTAAGTAAGCGACGATCTGTTGCCAATACCGTTTTCGGTAAGTCTTAATATAAATGCTCATGATTTGAGAACGATTCCAGCTTTTAGAATAGCTCCTCACAGAACGACCTACGGTCACAACGAGCCTATTACAAGTATGCTGCGCGAGACTAATAAGAATTTCGAAATTTCGTAGCAAATTCGCTATTAGTGAAATATTATTTGCTACCAATCGACAAAGCAATTTTTGTTTTATTTTTAGATTAATTGTTTTTCTTTTTAACTATTTGACATTTGAAATTTTTAACATTTTTTTCTCTTTTTGCTCTCTGCATTTGCGTTTCTTTTTATTTTATTTTTGTTTTGCTTTGTTTCTTTTTTTTCTCCTCCTCTGTTTTTCCAGTTTTAAATTTGCTTGCTCTATAAGCAAGCAAGCGGTCGGTCTCTCTTTTTTTGCGGCGGGGTATCATTCTCCTAAATTTAGTGGTATACATTAAACCTTTCCATTTTCCTATCCTTGTTTATAGTTTCCCCGAAATTATATTTAAAAAATAATAATAATGTTGATGGTGACCCCACGCGTGACCGCACGGGAGGGGTGATTTTTGGGATTATTTTAGCTTTCTCATATTAACTAACATATATTTCGGAAATAGAATAAACTATTATTTCGGAATGTAATATGGTTTTTCTATTCAATTATGATATTTTTTCGGGATGGCATTGAATTTAGCAAAGAAACACACCAAAATTGAAAAGTTGTTTTTTGGGCTGGTTTTCTGCCCAACTTCACAAACATCGAATGTAATATTATTTATAAATAATAAATATAAAATGTCATGTTCAAAAATTATTTCTTCGGTTGCTATTGTATTTTTAGGAAGAGAATAGACAGAGACTCCTATATTGTGATTTAAAATTATGACGTAATACAACAACAACATTTATAAAAGCTCATTTAAATTTTCAGCTCTTGGCTCAGCTGAATAAATATTCATTTTTCAAATCAATTTTCACGCAGTTTTAATGTTTTTCTTGAATCATACTGATTGAACTAATTAAATTTTGAACTTTTCTCTATTTTTCTGTAGAAGAATTTTACAAAAGCTCATGGTTCAAATATATATTAACAAATAAAATTAGACCGTTTTTCATTATTTTTAACGGGAAATAAAAATTTGTATACCCAATATTTTAAGTTTAATGGATAAAACTCGATTAGGGAGACTCTTATAAATCTAGATGGCTCTCGTTTAGGACTAGTTAAAGCCTAAGTTAAATGTAAAAAAAACAACCCTCGATAAAGCCAGACCACTTTTACTGTGTTGACCCTTCCAAGCAGTTTATTTTGAGGAGGAGTTAAGACCACTTTAAGCTAGATATAAATAAACTCTATAATGCTCTATAACTCTATAATCTATTATTTATTTAAATTATTTACTTATACCTTTCATGTACATATAAGATCAATAAACCTTTTGTGGTAATTAGTTCAAAGTTCGATATTATTTGCTATACCGTACTATTAAAGTGGAAAATGAAATTGGAAATTTTAGTTTACGAAGCCGATTTATATCCTTGTTTTTTTAACCACAATTGTCGGTATGTTCTTAATTATAGAACAATTATAAATAATTACATAATTTAGAATTTTTTTTTAATGAATTTAAATTATAGTCTAGCAGGCTTACATAACATAATATGAAGACATGGAGTAATTACAGGGTGCTTATTAGTTAATTATAGGGTGCTTTATTAATTATGATTGCATCCTTCTTAGAAATCGAATCGTTCCGAATGGAATATTGATTTTGTTCGTTCAACTACATAAACTTCGAGTATGTATCTAATAAATTTAATTAAATAACTTTTTATTACAGTTATGGAACAAAATCCATTCTAATTTTATTTTGTTGTGTGCTTTATATGATTATTACGTAATTTCATTTTCGAACCAATCAAAGAGGAAGTTTATTTTTCTCAAAATACGTATAGATCTTAAATAATATAATAAAATTTAGATCAAACTTTTTCCGAAATTCAATTTCCAATGAAAATCCAAATCCAATGTGTTTGCGTCTGTATGTTTTATTCTAATTGAATATTAGAAGAAACCAGTTGAGGAAAAACTATGAGGAAAACTATACGAAAAAGATTTTTGCTTTATTATTGCCGCATACACACACGCTCACAATCTGCTTCCAACTACGTAATATGCTTTTTGATAAAACACGTCACGTTCTATTTTTTAGACATAAGAATTGTTGAGATTTTGTTTTTTGTCTTCTTTATGTCGTAAGTCGTATACATTCCATCATTTTGCGTTTTTCCTGTTTCGTATAGTAAAAATTATTTTTTTTTTTCGTTTGTGTGTGGGTTGTGTGTGTTGAGTGTACATGTGTGTAAAATATCACTTATCATTGCATAATTGAAGTGAAAATAAATTAGTTTTTCGTTCTTATCTCCATGTTGTTCTAACTCAACAGACACACAATAACACATAAACAAAATGTCATTTCCAACATCAAATCATGTTATTTTATATTGTTGGTGAAAGTTTTTTGGTTCAATGAATTGTTTAAACAGAAAAATAAAATGAAAATGTACTTAGAGAGAGTGAAAATGTATAGATTCAGTCTGCTACACAAAAAATAACCTTTCATAATCTATGTTCTTTTGTGTACAATGCGACATTTTCACTGGAATTCGAAAAATTTCACCGAGACTCATATGATTGTGCATTGTGTGTAAGAACGCGGTTTGGGAATAAGATAGCTGTATGGTAATGTATTTGCTAGACAGACTTTTAAAATAAACTATATTTGATAGATAGAGGGTATTGGTTTTGTCTACATATTTAATGTAAATTGTGAAATGTCATATGCGTGCGTTGAGTTGATATTGAAACGAGTTTTCAACTCAAGTTGGCTTTTATTTAGTACGAGAATTCGAAGAATTTTCAGTTCGTAGTGTGTTTGGTTTCGCAGTAATTTTGACTGAGACCATTTTATTAATATGAGGTTATGGCTTTGTGTGAATAGCGTTTTGAAAAGTGGCATTGGTTTTTTTTTTTTGTTCAAACAGATTATCTCGTTCCATCGTTTTTGCTGTTGATGTAGTTCAAAATTGTGCATTTAAGGATAACTGAATTGTTATTTAATCTGCTTCTTCTTCGTATGCATTGAAGAGATTTGGCCACCTGTTTCATTGCAGTTATCCATCGAAAAGGGAATCTAGCTTCATTGGTGCTGACTAAACGGTCTATTTATAACACGATTTCTATACGCAAATAAGCCTTGATGATTTGATTGTTCTAATTATCCTAGGGTCACTTAAACGTCAACTTAAACTAGTCTTATTAGCGCTTTGGAAATGCTTATTGCTGTTTTGCGACCCGTGTGAAGTTTCTGTACACTTTAAAATTTTTGGACACTTTTAGAATTTTATAGTTTCGACAAAAATTTAAACGAGCGTGCAAATCTAGTTTTTTTTAGACAAAATCTAATTTAGCTTTGGTTGAAATGACAAATCTGCTTTACTATGTTGTTGATAGTGGTGAATATATCGGTGCGTTATTCCTGAATTTATAAAAGGTTTTCGACACCATTGATCATAATTTGATAGAAAGGAGAAAAGAAGAATATAAATAAGGTTGAATGATATTGTAATCAACAAGTATACTTTTTACGCTATTTGCCGTAGGCACTTGGCGAAACACACTTATACTTAATAAACACATTTTTATTAATCACTTGTTTTTGTTTCGCAGAATATTTTTCAAAAAGTTTAAAAAATCACTCTATCGATTTCGACTTGTTAGGTCATCCGAGTAGATACTCCTGATGATGACCTAACAAGTCGAAATCGATCGAGTGATTTTTTAAACTTTTTGAAAAATATTCTGCGAAACAAAAACAAGTGATTAATAAAAATTTGTTTATTAAGATTAAGTGTAATCAACAAGGTTGAATCATTCAAATATCTAGGAGTCGATTTTGATTCAAGTATGTCCTGGAATGAGCATATTTCAGCATTATAGCTTTTTTAGCTTCCCAGGAAGTTCTCATACTTTGCGCCGAGATACGTTTTAAAGATTATATACTTCTCTTTTGTACATACTCAAATGAGCTCTCTTTTTTATCGTTTACGAAACAGCAAGTAAGAAGTTATTGAGTAGGATCGAAGTAATGCAGAATAAATGTGTAAAAGCTATATGTAAACTTCCGCTGCTCTTTCCTTCATTACTTTTATATGACACTGAGACCAATAAAATATTACCTATAGAAGCTTTACACTTGCCCTGTCAAGTTTACAGTTCAGTGAGCTAAACGCGAGCATTTCACTCGATTTGGCAAAAACATTTCTTATGGTAACATCAATACTGAATTTGGTAGGAAGTCAATAAGGTTCGCCGGTCCATCATTGTATAATACTTTACAGGAATCGTTAAAAAATCGTTTAATGTTTATCCCTTTAGAAAAAATTTAAAATGCCATTTTCAAGAAATTATTCAGGATTACTTTTGATATTTTTGAAATTTTTGAGAATGAAAAATGAAAAATACAAATAGAACGTATGTAAACGGAATGTAGTGATTAATTATTTGTGGTATTGGTTTTCCTTAAAAGAACATTAAATTCATTGGAATTCCATTACTACAAATATATTGGAAGGAATTTCTTTTAGAATGTTTATTTTTATATTCAGCCATTTGTGCAGATTATTGTTAAATTTTATTGTAATATATTAAGTAAATTTAAGCACGTTTAAATTTAAAAAAATTCATTCTTTTTGTAGTCAAAATATAATTAATCAAATATAAATGTAAATACGAGGGTTGCCTTTTATATTTCGGGATTGGACAACCCTAGTGTTGCTATTTGTGTTGTTTACAGTACTCATTAACTCACCATCTAGGCGAAAAAATGGAATTAAACCGTGAACATTTTCGTGCGATTACTTTTTACAACTTTTGTCGTGGATTAAGGCAGCAAGAGTGCATGGATGAACTTAATTCAATTTTTGGCGATGAAACTCCGAATTTACCATACCATCGATAAACACTAGTCCAAGGACTAGTGTTTATCGATGGTATGGTAAATTCGATCGAGGTCGTAGTTCACTCCAAGACGAATTTCGTGAAGGTCGTCCAGAATCAGTTGTTGTTCCGGAAACTATTGATGCTGTGCGCGAACTGATATTGCAAGATCGTCATGTGACCTATCGTGAGATTGAGGCAACCTTAGGCATTAGTGGGACCAGCATACATTCAATATTGCATAAACATTTCCACACAATTTGTCAATCGCTCAAAAAAAGGCTCGTGGTGATTGGTCGAAAGAAAAGCTCAAAAAATACGATCGCGGTGCTTCAAAAGACGTCTATGACATAGTGACGGGTGATAAATCGGGGATTTACGCGTATGAGCCCGAAAGTAAACAGCAGTCGACTGTATGGATGTTTCAAGATGAGCCGAATCCAACAAAAGTTGTTCGCGCACGAAGCACTTGCAAGCAAATCATCGCCTGTTTTTTCGGAAAAATGGACATGTCGCAACCGTACCACTAGAACAACGCAGAACAGTCAATTCTAAGTGGTACACAACCATTTGTTTGCCAGTTGTCTTCCAAGAAATCAGGAAAACCAACTGCCGAAGACGGATCACTCTTCACCACGACTCAAACACCATCGGCTCAAACAACTGCATTTTGGAACACTCAAAATATTGATATGATGAGTCATCCGCCGTATAGCCCTGACTTGTCACCAAATGACTTCTTTTTATTCCCGTACGTAAAAAACAAACTGAGAGGTCAACGTTTTTCGACACCTGAAGAAGCGGTTGCTACATTCAGAATGCATGTTTTGGAGATACCTCAATCAGAGTGGGAAAAGTGCTTCGACAATTGGTTCAAACGCATGCAAAAGTGTATACTAAATCGTAATGTACTAAATATGTGAAATAAGAAAAAATCGAAATAACCCGTAATAAGTAGTAATATCCATTTTAATAAGCCTGAAATAATGTAGGCGTGAGGTAGTGTTTTCAAGGTCCGTTTTTAAACTAGCTAGGCTTATTTCTAGAGAAATAATTCTAGCACTACAATTTCCATGCAAGATTTACTGTGTAATCAGAATCACCACTAACTTTAAAACCATTTTCGGAAACCAACTTAACATTGCAACACTATGTGTCTTGAGAGAATACGTCGCCCATTAAAAAAAATTCACTGTTTATTGCACACTAAAAGAATGCCTTAACTTATGTCGAAAAACTACAGCTCTTACAAGTGAAACAACCAGTGCATTCCCAATTTTATTCGCGGGCCACTTACTAAAATCAAAATATTTAGGACAATTGTCACCTTTCAGATAGTGATCCCACAATATTTATAATAATTCACATTTCGATTCCCAGATTACCGAAGACTCTAGTATTATTTTCACTAATTAATATCTGTCTAATTAATTCAAATATATATTGACATAATTCAAATATATATCGACATTTCCACGCCTCTAGATTTTTTATCAAATTTACAATTTCACTATATTTCACTTTGCGGTGATGTTCACTACATCATTTGTGATGCCTTTGCACGTTATTATACCTTTGCAAATATTTATCATAAGGCAAATCTGCATTGATGTGATTGATGAAGTTATTAATACAACAAAACTCGTCAGATTTAGTTTTTGTGCCTGATGATTTTAAACATAATCCGAAATTTTGACCAGGAATCAAATTGTATTTTACCATGCAATATAACAACATATGAGGAATTTTCATTTGTGGACGCCAAGCTATGTTATAATTCGAATAAATAACTACCATTGCTAATAACAGTGATAGATATTGAAGGCATATTGAAAACTTTAATGCAAAGGCGAATGCCATGTTTGCGTTTGTGAAACAATGGGCAGACGAATTTAAAGATAATGCATACCCTATATTCACCCTAAAAAATTCTTAAGACTTAAGTTCGATCTTACCTGGAATACGCTGTAATGGTCTGGAATACGTCATGCTATAATCATTTAAAAGAATTTTCCAATATCTTTGTCAAAGAAAAGTGACTGGGATTATAGCCAAAATTTACCATTCCATGAAAATGTGATCTATATTGTTGAGTACCTCCGTACTCAACAATTTGTACGGATTACAATTGGGTGCGGCTTTTGTTGGTAATGTTTTGCATTTTTCATGGTCTTATTGATTTAACTTACATTTTGGAAAACATATCAATTTATGTTGGTCATTGTTTGCAGGACATTTCAGAACCATGAAGAATTATTTTTCAAATTTACATTTATTTTTAGTTAAATAAATAAAAGTTAAATAAATAAAATAAATAAGATCGAAACTGGATATTACTTCTGTTACAAAACTTCAACAAAAACGGATATAAATTGATGAACACGTAGATAATCACAAAAAAAACATGCTTTGTGAAAGCAGCTTTCGATATTTTTGAGATTAGAAGAGACCTTGTAAAAACAGAATTCAGTGACAAAATATTAATTTAAGGAATATGTTTGTTTTTACCTAAACTGTTTTTCTGAACTTAAAACAAAAGAGTCTAGTAATCTTCAAGTTCTTATACTTTAAAAATTGTTTCAAAGTTCTGTTTAGGGCTAGCTATCTTCGAATATTGGAATTGCTCTTCACATCCATGTATCTGGAGGTCAAACTAAGAGTGTAACGATAAATCTAGAAAAATACTGGTTTTTTGCTGCTGGGTATTTTCTAAACAAATAAATTTACAATCATGTATACAGACTTTAAGGCCCATTTAACTTTCCTTTCATTATAAAATTCTAAATAAATTATATTTAGTTTTGTGATATTGATATATCTCTGGCAAACACCTTTTGTGCTCTTATTTACTATTCTCGTACAAAATATCTTATTTCAGTTCTGAGAAATTAAAAGAAAGAAAATTTTGATCAAAAACCGTCTTTTCAAAATTTACAATGTTATTAAATTTTATTATTTGTTATTTATTTCGAAAAGATTTTGTAGATTTCTAGTACTTTTTTATAGTCGGGTTATATATTTTATTTATTTCTATTTTTGGAGAATAAATATTATATAAAATCGGTTCAATATATAAATAAATAATGTATATGGATTTGATTATTACAGAACGATATAAAATAAAGTACATATTGGTTTAATGTATGGCATTATATTCTAAATTAATGGTTATTGCGGGTACAAAATATAAAATAATAAAGTCGGTGTAGACGAAAGGAAGCGCGGTGTAAATATTTGAAAAGTTTATGAAAAAATTTACAACATTATATACATTTCTTGTATGTTGAGCTTTTTGTGCTTTTTCTTGAGAAATCATAAAAGAAATTATTCGATGGGAATTTTAGGTGTCTTATTGTATTGATAGGAATTTTATTGAGTTTTAAAAGTTGAAATGTATTTTTTTTTAATATTTAAGCTTTTATTGTTTTTATCAAATTTAATTCATAATATTTATTATACCGTAAAGCACATAAAATAATCAATATTATATAAATTCACGCGGTAACTCTAGATATGTAAATATATATTTTTAATCACCTCAAATTAAAATTTGAATATACTTTTTGGGGTCCTTAAAACTCCGATATCATTTCTTTTAATATACACTTCATAAAATTTTAATTATGATAACAAAATTATATCCGTTATATAAATAGAAAATATTTTGTATATACGAACGTATAAAAACAACCGCACTAAACCAAAGACGAAGACATGAATTACCATAACAACCCTTCTCTCTTAAATACAGAAAAAGCTTATTATGAAAATTTTTAGATAACTTTTTTGTTGTGTGCGGTGTGTTATTTTTGTCGGTTCTGTGTTATTTTTCCTTCCGTCAGGAAAATCAATAATTGAATTACATTTTCACTTGTATTTTTCATTTTTTTTTTTTCGTAACACACTTAATGTTATTTTTTTATACCTACCTTGAATCTTTTTTCATTTCGTTTTTTATATTATTTTGAAGTATACGAACTTTCATTGAAACATGAACTTTTATTTATTTAATTTAAATTATAATTTTTATTTTGCTCGTTGTTTTCTCACCTTATATCTTGTGAAATAGATAAATTTAATCTACAGAAAAAGAACGCGAACGTATTTTTTGTATGCCCATGTATCTCTATAAACATTTCCGTGCGTGTACTTTTACAGTACTATTTGTACTTATTTTACGAATTCACTTCATTAATATTTATCATTTTCATCATTAATTTGGTTTATTGTTCCATCCTCTTTCTAACTTTTGATGTTATGTTTCTGCACTATTAAATTCAGTAGGTTTAAAGCGGATATGTGAATATAATCCATGCGTATATAGTAAAAAAGCACTGACACTTTTGCTAATTTGAATTAAATATAATTTTAATGACCACCAAGTTAGTTAACCTTTTTGGCAAAGACGACCTAAAACATCAGGATTCAAAAATCTTGAGCCTACTAAAATGTTGAAGTTTTGGAAACATGTTTATGAATTTCAAATTGTAATACAATTGTCTCAGAAACATGAATGTTCTTTTCGTTGTTAACGTTGTTCTTTGAGCATGCAACTACGGTTCCACGACATTATTGAAAAATAATTCACAAAAAACGATAATTCACCGAAAAATAATTTCATGGAAACCTCAGTTCACCGAAAACAAAAATCTGACGAAACACGTCAGAAACCGTTTTTATTAGGTCTCCTTGAACGAAACAACCATAACGCATTATCAATGAAATTCTCGTTTTCGGTGAATTGTCGTTTTCGGTGAATTGTTGGAAGACTAACTAAGTCGTTTCTACAATCATGAAGAAATCCTGTATCGAGGATTGAAATTGGCATTATAAAATAATTTTTGAAAGATTTCTGTAACGGAGTTACAATCTTTTACAGATGGGATGGTCAATTTTAGATGGAAATGTAGTTCAAGAGTAGAAAACAAACCTACAAGATCAAATATATTCCTCTTCCTCAATCCGTGTATTGTTACTACCAACTGTTTGACCACTCGCTTTTCATGCGCTACCTTACTCAATTGCTTGCAAATCGAAGACGTAAGGTGGCTATAGGTCCGATTTAAGATTTAAGTAGAACACTCCACACACATTGCATAGTTGTATAGCTCCATGCCAGCCTATAGTACCGACATGGTAGATGTGTCGGTCCATGAATTCTGCACTCCGCCAGGTTGTCCTAGTTGTGGTCATTTTCATCATTGATCGTAATCAGATGATGAAAAATCTCATTTGCATCCTGCTCCTATGGAGATTTGAACACGATACCTTCTGATTCAAGCGTCAAAGCTTTAACTATAGGCCATATAATTTGATCAAGTTTTCTAATAGCACAAAGTCGATTCACTTTCATAGGCCGTACGCTTTGTTTTGCACCTAAATGAGCAAACTGACCACCTTGCTAATCCAATTTGGCACGTAGCTTAACTATTCTAGCGCTATGCTCTTTTAATTTATCGTTTTAGAGTATTCTCTCCACCTAAATCAACAGCTAATTCATCATTTCTCCTATATCTAGCGCTGCTTCCGATTGCTCGACAGTAAGCGTTTGTTTCGCGCGCCGATTCAACTTTCTCACTTTCCTGATGATCGTCGTTTTAATTTTGAATTGCTGACGAGCGTCATTCTAGATAGTTCTGGCGCCAGTAGAGGTGATCGCGCATCGCTCTTCGAGATTATTCCAATTATTGCAACTATCTATGTATGCGTATTGCAAATGTAAATCACTTGCATGTAGTTGTAATTATTTATCCTAGTAAAATAATGGAAATTATAAGTAGTGGAGCTTTATCTACATCATTGTTGAAAAGTTAAATTAATTGTAAAATTGATTCATAAGATTCCACTTATCATTGGCAAACAAGCTTTTTTTTAAATTTCTGATTTAATTACTCAGAACATCTAACACAGTTTTTTTCGGGGATACGGCACTTAGAATTATTTCTAAAAGATCACTCATTACATTTACATATACTTCGAGTAGTTGAAAATCTTCAAAACAAATTATTTTATTGTTAATGTTGTTGGATTGAAAATGACTGTTGTCGATAATGCCACTGAATTCTTATACGTTCTGATACCCAACCTATCATTCCATTGCCAAACACGAATTTATACCCGGACATCGAACGCCAGATATCGATGTCTTTTGCATAGTCTGCGTCAGTATAGCCACACAGACACAAATTGGTGCTACTTTCAAATCGAATTTTCATGTCCGTTGTTTCAATCCAGGCAAGCTCTTAGATACCTTGCACACTCTTCTGCTGCCATCGTCATATCCGACCAATCCAGAAAACTTGTCTTCATCTCGAAGTGGTACAATCTCATTTGCTTTGATCTCGCCAGAGGCAGGATTGCTCAAATCGAGGTAAACTTAATCTATCGTGCGCTTTATATTGATCAGTGCTTCGATCTGGATTTTGCTTTAATTTGTAGACCGAACGATTATCAATCACACTCCGACTACCTGTGATGGTCTGATCCAATTGCCTGCTCGTATTTCTTTGCTATCTCGCTGAGTTCCAACATGGCAACGTGTTCTACCGATGCAAAATACGTTAACCACCTCGCCCTTGTAGTGTTGTTTCAATTTAATTCAATGATATTCCTCTTCCGGATCTGGATATCACATATTGCACCACGCTCGATTGGTTGCGCTGCCGTTGTCACAGCATCGTTCACCTCTGGTTCGTTGTCTGTCACGTTTACATTTTTCATTGGCCTTTTTAATAGTGTTACTATAATGTCCAGTGAAACAAGAAAACAAGTCACGAGCTATCACAATCGTCACGATTGTCACGTTCCGCACAAAGATTTTCTTCGGTCGATTTGTTGATGCTCAATGCCAATCTCATTGAAAAAAATTTCAAAATTCGTATCGCACTACGTCCAACAATTAGCTCGATTCTAGAATTTCGGACATCTGAAATTTCTATGTTAGCCAATTTCTACCATCTTCCAATTTTCAATGTTCACCCGATCGTCTTACTCTTTGTTTTGCTCCGAAATATGTACCGAAATTAAAATGAACAAAATATCATAAAAAAAATTAACGCTTGTCGACGTCTTTCGAATTTTTTTTTACACGATGATGAAATTGTAATAAACACTATTCCTTTCTCGACTACTCTCAACAATTTCACAACACTTCGAAGATATTGTAACCTCAAAAATTTCTTTGGCGTAAACTATGAAGAAAACTATCTCAGCATATTACTTGTTCTCTGTCAAAAATACAACAAGACTCTAACAATTGGATACATTGGCTGTATCTAAAACCACCATGCTTACTTTTCTTAAACACAATGTGTCAAACCTGTCACAACTCTATGTAAATTACACCAGAGACATTACATTCACTAACTTCAATGTATGCTTCAAGCCTTGAAGTGCTTTGTCATTTGTGTGCTTTGGCAGTTACTTTTCTCAACTGTAGATGGCAGTAATCTTTGTAAAGAATTCTAAAAGTTTAACAAAATGTTGAATTCATATTTTAATAATAATCTAATAAATGAATGTTTACCAATCGTCCTTAATGTAGTGCCACCACAATTTTCATGAAGAAAGATTACACAAAAAATTCATATCATTTATATGATTATACTGCCATCTGTAGTCAAATATTTGAACTGGCAAAATTTTTGTAACAGTGAGGCCACTAGTATCCAGATCATCAAAATAATGAAATATCATCAGATCTAAATATGTAAGGGAAAAACGATAAAATTAATGATTTATTACATCTTTAAATTTATAGTACAATTATTTTCTTAATTATATTATGAATCTTTAATATGTAATAGCTTTTTTCGTTACATTAACAAATTAAATTATGCCTCTACATACTGAATAACAAATCACAATTTTTTTTTAAAAATTATGTATTTATGGTTTGAGATATTTGCTCGCACAACTGTAAATCAAAACAAACAACCTTCTTTCAATATTTCAATAACAAAACATGCCAAGTCATAAGGGCAACATAACATCTTGTAAAAAAATCATCTAATTTTCCACATAATTACACACCAAACAAATTTCCATTCTACATTAAAACCTCATCAACATTTTAAATATTGCGTGTAAGGTGGTACCGCTCCAAGGTTGCCACACATAAATTATTACAAACCATCTATCTTAAGCACCAAGCATATTTAGAAAACATACATATTATTACGTAAAGAAACTTCTATAGCTAGCATTTCTTCTCTCTATACTTTTATAATGATACATCTTGATTTAAACAATAATATAAAGTCTTCGTAAATTTAATTTAAATTACGTTAAATTATACAGATAAATTACTTATACGAGTACGACGACGAATAGATAGCAGTATACTCGTAGAAATGGCAGAGGAAGAAAGCTAACGAAATACAAAAATATGTATAAAGGAAAAATCTCTTTTAATGAATTGTAAGTAAAAACCATAAAGAAAACACAAATAAAACATTAAAAAGAAAAGCCACAAAAGAAAATAAGCATCTTGATAATACACAAGACAAATATAATAAAGGCACACAGCAATATCACCCTCCTAAGCTAAATGGAATATTTAGTTGGATTTGAATAAAATATGCATATGAATTTATGATTTTCTTGCTAATTTTCTTACCGTATTCCATTTCCACATCGCCCTTAATATATTGATTATTAAATTTTTCATACATACATTTCTCCGAATTTCGAAAAAGTTCTTCTGTGTGTGGTGCCGTGCAGACTAAATGTCTATTTTTTTTTAAAGCCCAGACTTTTCCAAAATGTAGGATGCCCCATCGACGTTTGACCAAAATCTTCCATAAGAAGTATACTTTTTGTAAATATTTTGAAAATGTAAAGCATTTTACGACAAACGATTGAGAAGAAAAAGATTGTAAATTAAATTTCAAACAAAATCTTTTTTGTTTTTAAATTTTACCGGAATTACGAGAAAAAGTTTGTTTCAACAAAATTTGGCATCTCTACAGTCTAAGGGACGGGGTATTTTCAATAAATTAATTGATCCTGGAAATGAACAGTGTTGTGCCGTATTATCTACACCGTGTAGTAAATTAATATTCTACACGTGTAATGTATGTAGACAATTGGAAATAGTGTCGACAATGTAGAAAATGTACACAATATGTCGACAGTGCCGAAAATCATCATTTCAGTTCAATTTCCATGTGTTCAGTGCCCAGTACAATGAGGACGATTTATGTTCAGTGTCGGGTGTATTTTATCAACCTCAAATCAGCCTGCAGAATGCAAACGATTTAACCTCAGACCTCATATATGTTACGGAAAATAATTTTTAATTTTTATTTTCGTTTGTAATGACAAGTAAATCTTTGATCTGATATACCTCGGCCTTTTAACGTTAACTATTTTTTAGATTTCTTACTGTTGACGCTATTTTCTTGCTCATGCTCTAGATAAGTAATAAGTCTTCCGTGTGGTTCTATATTCCGTTCGTGCCGTTACCTCACGTAAACTTTGATGTTTTTTGATTGATTGAGATGTGTGGAATTATCTCGGTAATCTGTTTCTAAACAGCATACTGCGGAAGACGCATAAAATAATTTTTTGGTACGAATTGGGCTGAATTGGCATTGTAGCAAATTTTAGTTTTGGGGAAGCTGGATTTGTCTGGGTCATCTCTTAGTAGGTTAAAGCCAAGTTTGATTGTGGTGAATGGAGGAACTGGATAATTCCTTGGCCGATTATTTCAGATTTGTTTTGTAGAAAAGTCATCCAGGATTGAAGTTAGAATCTGAAATTAGCTCAACAAACCAGATTCGAACATAATTAGTTAAGAAATTGCCTAGCAGGGCCCAACTACAGAACTTCTCTAAAATCCATTTTTAAATCCCCACCCAATTCGGAATACCTGATTTGACAATAATTTTTTGGGATATGGCCAAGTTCCATTCAGAACGGTCGGATTGTAGAACTTCATCAAAAAGACACGTTATAATCCCAATACAAGCTGACCTTGTATATTAGAATCCTGGCCCAGCTCTGCAAACTAAATAGGAAAGTTATCGGTTAGGAAAAAACCTGGTTCCATACATTATAGCCAGCTTTGCACACTAAATTTGACCATCACTTATTAAAAGATACCATATTTGACAGTTATTGGTTGAGGAGTGGTATAAGCCTCCATTCAGCATGGCATAATTCGACCTATGCAGTATAATTCTATTTTGTAAAATATTTGAAATTTTTGCGAAATAATCCAAATTTATTTGAAATATCTAATCCGGTAGTTAATCTGGGTTTGAATAATATTGATAGTTTTCCGAGAACCATTGCCATTGGGATGCCTCACTTATTTTTTGCATCTTTTTGAAGATTCTTCTTTTGTTTTTTTTTTTTGCTATTTCGTCGGGAGGTTGTTGCGGTTTTCTTCTCTTTGTCACTCGACTCACGAATAAACATGAATCGAATAACATTTAAGCACATTGATTTACCCCAGCGTCATCACCTCGCAGCATTGTTGCTGACTATCGCTCAGTCCGTCGTGGATCTTGTTGGGTGATGTCCTTCCGAGATCGAGAGAGCTGCAATTACCTACCATACTTGACAAGCTTAATCGTCGTCCTTGCCCCACCAATATTAACACTCATCTACCGCACTGACTAAATTAGAATGAAAACATGCTTTTTAATAATAATCTTAACTGAAACATATTTTATGTTTTTTCCTTTACTTTCGATTACCTATATTAATACATCTGTACGAGCTCCAATAAAAGTTTATTTAAATTATTCAATTCAATTGGAAAAAAACTGAAAAAAACTACGGAGCTCTATAAATTTTTTTTCTCGTAACCGTTTCGCAATCCGCGCAATGATTATGCACCCAATATTATTGAGTCAATATTACCCCACGGTTCAATTGTTAATCCGAAGTCCTGTAATAGTTCACGAGGAGCTCGACGTACCCACCTAGAATCTGTGAATAAATATATATATATATAGTAAAATAGAAACACGGATTCTGCGGAACAACATGGTTACGAATTGCCTTAGTTTTCTGATTTATAACTCTACCTCAAAATTACAACAATTACTAAATCACACGCTTCAGCTAAAGATCTGATTAACAAAAATTTTATTTACTAACTATTTTGTAATGAAACGGATACCCTCACGTGTCACGATTCACCACGTTCTTCAGCCACCGCATGCGTTCTCCTTCCGCACGATACAATTTGCACACGTTTGATCAATTCGTTTAAATTGCATCTTTTCCTCACGCATAGTCATATTTTCCCTCGATGGATTGTGGTTGCTCGTATTGGATGGTTATCACTTTTTCGGACACAAATTTCCAGCAATGGAATTTCTTTTTCCTTTAGTACCGCTGATTACTGGATCGTTATTCGGTATTAGAAATGGAGCATCTACAAACCGTATTTCGCGAACCACACTGACACATGAACCACGCAATTATAAATAGGTGAAATAACCGTGTGTACACTTATCGATCTTTCAAAATTAGTAACCAGCCGACTCTTTTGTTTTTTTTTTCACACTCACTTAAAGCCCGAAAAAAAATCACGAGAGATTTGTTTGCCTTCTGGGGCACTCACGACCGGAAAAAATAATGCTTCCATTGAGATTTTTTTCCCGCGCACTTATACCCGAGTTTTTGTTTTGTGGTTTTCCCTGTATTTCTGTATTTCCGATATACTTCTTATAACCGGCTGTGTCGCTATAAAGTTGTAGACGGGGTGGGGTACGTGCTCTCCACTTCACGGCCCGATCCAAAAAGAAATTTTGTTTTTCGTTTACTCATCAAACAGACATCGCCTCGTTTGACCATATTTAAATAGCTTATATAGAACATACGAGTTCTTTTTTTCTCTTATCCTAGTTCATTTCCGTAATTAGGTTTTCTGACACAGGAGTCACTTTGGTCGTTTCTTTCGAACTATTTTCGAAAAGTTGCCGTTGTTTGTTTACTTTTTTGTAGTTTTTGTGTTGACAACTAAGCTACACAGTTGAAACAGTTAAATTTATTTTTACTTTCTAACCTGCTGTGTTGATTTTCGAACTTCTACTTAAGCAGCTAACTTCACTCTTGTCTTATAGAAAAAAAAATGGAACACGATTATACAAGGCAGTGTCGTATATTGATACAATTTAATATTTTATTTGACGTTTAATGCTTAATGCTAGGTGTGTTTTTTTATTCTCACTGTACCTTGTCCATCTACAGGTGAACACGAAACGTCGAATACTTCAGCGAAGACGCAACTCCAAACTTAACCGTAACACAATTTCCGAAATGTAACCGGTTACATCGTAACAAGGTCTTTAATCATGAGGAATAAATTAATAAATGTTGATATTACGATTAGTACGATCGCTAGTTGTCTGAAACTGGGTCTCTACATCCGAAAAAAAACTATCCTTCCTATTGTTTTGTGTAGAAATATTCTCGGCGTTAACCGGGACACTGGTCCTACAGTCCAATCAATCAATCAATTCTGTTTTAGCGCATCCTGTTGTGAAATGTACCGTTCTGCATGGGACCCACATGAGAGTTAAAATTTGCGATCAACTGGAAAACTAACCAATCAGCTAATTACATCAATAAATGAGCTATATTTAAGTTTGGATTTATGATTAGTATATTTCAATTGCAGATTTTATATAAAATTATTATAGTTTTCGTGTTTAATTTAACCCTTGTTTCAACACGACATACCCGAGTATGTATTTAGTTTTTTAAATTTGTTTTTTATTTATTAGATTTAATTTTGTTTGTGGACTTATATGCTGCTGTGAAATTATATTTTTTGAGTGCGCTGTGTATTGCTTTTGATGTACCTTTGTTGTATTCTATTGTTATGCATTTGGTGGTTACGCATTCATAACAGGTTTTTCCATTGTCACTTTTGCTATTTTGCAGAATAGCACAGTCCATTCATTTGACAATGAAAATACTCGCCCAGCTCGCTTGGAGAAAGGTAAAGCAGCTCACCTCCGAAAATAGCTTATACCATACGATGCAGTAACGATCGACGAGCAATTACAAACGTAGTACTAAATTTACCCAGTATATTACTTCGGAACCCGCCAAATATGGCATAACAATCTGGTGGATATGTGATGCAAAAACTGCCTACCCATTACAGGCTGGTCTATTTACTGGTAAACTATTCAATGAGTCGCGAGAGGTTAATCAAGGTGAAAAATTTGTAACAAAGTTGATTGAAACATATATATTAATATAGTAGATTACTTTTTTACGTCTTTACCGGTGGCACAACGTCTCATGCGATATAACTTAGCTGTTGTGGGTACACTCAGAAAAAATAAACCATACATCCCAACAGAGTTCCAGACCTCGAGACAACATGATGTACTATAACTACAGAAATTAGCTTACATGAAAACGTGACAACGTGCTTTTCCGTACCTGAAAAAAACCAACCTGTGGTGTAAAAAATAAGCCTGATATTATAAATTATCATAATGCAAACAAAGCAGCAGTGGATACGATGGATAAAATGCTGAGCGTATATACCACCAAACGCCGTACTAAGAGATGGCCAGTCGCGTTTTTTACAACATGTTCGATGTCTCTGTATTAGCTACGCATTTAATTTATTCAACTAACATTTCTGAGTTGTCAAAATCGACTTTTTCAAGGAAAAAACATTTGCAGGAGTTAGACAAAGCGCTTGCAATGCCATCAATTGAAAAACGAGCAGCAGCCTCATTTATATATCGAAATTTTAACACACGAAACGGATTGGAAGCAATGTTAACGAGGTACATAGAAGAGGTATCTGAATCATTTATATCCCTATTTCTGGTTCTAGTCAGCCATTTTCTGGTAATTCCCCGGGAATAGAGAACTAGGGAAAGAATTTATATGTAATTTCAGTTCAAACATTTTTTTCCGGCCTACTGAGAAAAAAAGTTAGATGTAAATATTTATAAATTATGGGAGTAATTGTTCCATATCTAAATTGGTAGGAAAAAATATTCCCAATTTTATTTTGTTTTCAAAAAAATTACCACTAGCTTTTTACCTCAGTATGCCAGAAAAAAAAATTAAATACAAATTACATATAAAATCTTTCCCAAATTCGCATATTTCCAGGGAATTACCATAATAGTGACACAGATGCAGATAATAATTAAATCTATTTGAAGTTTTAAATTTCTTGTGTTCAGTCACCTCCGTTATTTGCATGGAAGTTAGAATTATTTTCATCCATAAAAAATGATGAAGCAGCCTAAAACCAGGGATGGGCGAGTTAGATTACGCAATGTGATCTACACGGTTGTCGACAAGTAATCTTTTACGTAAAGTCTCATTTTTCTCATTATTTGCTTTTTATTTTATTTTAACTTGCACACTATTAAAAGGTTTTATATTCCAAACACATTATCTTCTGGATTTTACATGCCACCATCAACGTATGTAAAATTTTCTATTTCGCTTGAGAATTTCAAATTTTATTAAATTTTAAAACTTCATAAAGCTATTTGATTTCTGAGCCCATTTGAGTACAACGCCTGTGAATAGGGAATTGGGAAAAATATTTTCATAGCATTTTTGTCTGAAATGAGTTTCCTGACCTACTGATACAATTAGTTTCTTGTAAATATTTTAGAAACAAAGTTGAATGGGAAAGTTTTTTTTCGAATAAAATTTTATTGAGAAAAATTAAATCCCATTCAGTGGGGTTTTTCTCGAAAATTTTTAAACCAAGCGAATTCCATCAATAGGTCAGAAAGACACAATTCGAACAAAAATGTTATGAAAATATTTTCCTCAATACTCTTTTCCCAGAGAAAGCCGGAGTAGGGCCACTATGGGTGATTTGTGCGAATTGTTTCGAATAAGTTGTAATACATAGTGCAGTTGTCGTGTAAACTCTAAATAGTATTTTGATCAGGCAATTTACCCAAATATTTTGGAGAAATCTGTAGATGAGTAGTTCCATGTGTATGCATGCTATGAATTGATTATGTATAAGTTGTGGCGTAATGCAATCATCATATGCTTTCGGTACTAAATACGAGAAACTTGATCCGGTCGCATCACTCGGATGTTATTTCCACCACTAACGAAGGCCCAACAAATTGGAAGTATAGATTCAAACCATAGTCACATGGGTGAAAATTTCTAGCAGATTTAAGATATACCATTATAGTGGCATATTATTCCTAAGTATCCAGTGTGAATACTATGGCTACACAAAATAAATAAAAGTAAAGTTTATTGATATTTTTAACTAGAATCGATTTGAAATGTTTTGAAATATATTCCTAAAATATATTCCTATCACCGGCCAGCGAGTTTGACCATTGACTCTAAATATGCAAATAACCATATAGATTTCATTTTGCAGTTATACGCTCAACTTCATATATGTTTTGTAAACCTGCAGCAGCTAAAACTGATTTTGTTTTTGAGACACATAATTTAATCCTCCCCATTGGTATTACTGAGCTACCAATTTGTCAGGTCACCTATTCAAACGAAAGCGACTGGGGTCGGAAGCAAAATTACTGATCAAAAGAATGCGATTCTACATGCGAGTGCATGCTCAACCATGCTCAATCACAGCCTTGAGCAGCGATGAATATGAATTCATATTATTTCTAGCTTCCAACATCATCCAATTCAGACTCATCCCTAATGTATCTGGCTCACATTTACTTTGCTCAAAATATTTAAGGAAAAAACTCAAACTCTTAATTTATGCAAGTAAGACATATGTGTCAGTACGAATGAATGAAATAATTATCGTTCAATTCAACTTAATATTTTATTTAGCCTGAAATTAACGTGCCTGATACCATTTTGGTAGATTAAAATACCGACTAAACTAATTAATGTTAGTTTGGGCCAGCTTTTACTAGATGGCGTAGAGCACAGTGTACTAACAAATTCGAAAATTTAATTTTGGATTGGTGGACAATAAACGATTTTGATGCACAATAAACAACCAGTGGAGAACCAGCACACTTATAAAGATTTTCAAAATTAACTTCTCTAATTCCGAAAATTTCTGTAAATGTAAAATTGCTGTAATTATTGAAATCCTTGATCTGCTCGAATAGTACACTTACATTAGTGCAAGTGAATCAAGTCTTTCGTTTACCTAGCATTGTGTTTAATTTGTTTTAATTTTTAAATTGTTGTTTCCTCTTAGATCGATACCAATCCTGTGACCAAATTGAATGCGACTAAATGCATTACGAATTTGATTGGCCCCATATAAAAATATGAAAAATCGTGTAATCCCCGTAAAAATATATGATTTGCTGGAAATATAGCTAAGGAACTTGGCCATTTGTGGTAATCGATTTATATAGCTGGTACAGGCCTTTTAGTGATTGTGAGCCCTTACTATTATCAAAAAAATCTGGGATGGATATTTTGTTGTTGAATAAAAAATTTAAAAAAATTTTTTACTTATACAAGTTTAAATAGAAAAAACTGGGAAGAGCTGAAATAGTATTACGAAGCATGTTGGTTTCCATTGTACTCCGGTAATTCTCTGATAAAATCAGAAATTTCGAACTAAGTTTTTGTTGAATTCTAAAGTTTTAGTTTTTCTGAAATGTTCCTTCTTATTTCTATTTTTTCTTTTCGGTACATCTTAATATTAATATTTGAAGTTTGAGTTAGGGACAAAATTCCGCTTTTTGGAATCCAGGACGAAATTAGTTTATTAATTTTTTAAAGCGAAATTTTAATATTCTGCTTCTAAAGAAAAAAAATTAGGTTACAATTGTTCGTTGTAAATTACTTCTCTAGGTTAAATTTGAAGAATTTTATTTTAAAAACAGAAATAAATATTAAAAAATTGAATATGTATTTATATATTTTCAACTTTTATATTTAAACATTCTCACTTGAAATTGGTATGACGACAAAGCAATATCTATAACAAAGACAAAATATTTAAAACGTCAATTAACTTAACGTTATAAATGTACAAAACAAAAAACTGATGATATTCAAATTAAAATTCTTGGAATTTTTGATTGTCTGCACAATTTTTACGGATAATATAAATTTGTGAATAGACAATTCAATTAATTTATCTACAATTTCTGTATAACATAAATTCTGACAAAGCATAATATTTTTTTTGTTCATAAAACTGTTTTTCAAATATTTTCTACAAAATCTCTGTTGTATACTAACTCGTATATACATAAAGTCGTTCCAGTTATGTTGTTGATATATAAAAAATAAAACTGAAAGATAAGCTAAATAATATATAAAAGTGAACAAAATATCCTTCGTCTTTGTAATAACCAAACCTAAATCTGCCAAACTCAATAATATAAGTGAAAGAAAATTGGCATTTTATTTTTCAAAAATGTCCATATATAAAGTTGTCCATAGAAATTTGGTACACAAACCGAAATTCAAAAATTGTACTCTACTACATAATATTATCAGAACTTATAATCTTTATTCCTGTCTTAGTTCATGAGACCGTAACGTTTAATGCTACCCTTGAAAAAAAAAACCAATAAAGACGAGCGTAATAAATAATGAGATTAGTGAATGTCAATGCCACTCTAATCATATCCAACTAAAGTGTTATAAGTCACTTCCCTCATAAACAAAATCAATACAATTGATCAATACAAAACTTTTTCATTCTTGGAAAGATTTATCCATATAATCGATGTATCTTACTTTGAATTATAAAATTTTGCTTGTTTGAATTTATAATTCTTCGACGAAAATCCCATTTCGACTTTAAGTTCTCGCTTCCAACAAAAATATCTTATTGATTTTACAGTATTTGGGTTGAGTTTAAGTCAACCATCAAAATAAATCGACAAGAGTACACTCATAAATTTTTTATTACATGTTTACGAAATGAAGATGAAAAATATTCTGTGAAATTTATATTTTTTTCCGAAATATTTTCCTTTTTGGTGAAAATAAACGGAACTAGTAAAATGTTTGTATAATATTAAGAAAGGGTATGAGCATTTCTGTGTATGTGAATATACCAAAAAATTATTTATATTTTTTGAATAAATTATTTATTTTATTTTTGAAGAATTTCAAAAAGCTTTGCCAAAGTACATAAATAGGAGTAAAGTTAGTCTTCAAAGAAAAATTCATATAAAGGATATGGATATATGGACTAAACATAATCAGTAAAGTTTTAAACCAAAAATAATTTTTCTTTGTATCGAACAACTAAAGGATATATAGAAATAAAGATGATATAAATCAGAAGGGAATTGCAAGGCGTATATAGATACGATAAAAAGCTTATCAATTTTACATACGCACATTGTTTAAAATGAGTCTATTTAACACGTTCGCGGACACTTTCTAAATGTGTAAAATGCAAATTTGAGAATTTACAAATATGGTGCCTTATTTCTTAAAAAACGAAAAGAAGTCCGTTGACTTTAACAAAGTTTTTGATATATATGATATATACAGACAGTCGTTGGCCAAAAACCTTGCGCATCCATAGAAATCACAAAACTCGACTACGCTGTACATAAAAAAAATATTTTCCGAAGAAATCTATTTTTAGTTAATTAACATAATTTATTTTATGTAATAAAAAAAAAATTATTAATATTTTGGGGCTGATCCTTTCGGTAATATTACTTTTTTGCATCGTTTTGGCATGGTTTTGTAGCAATTCTTTATTGTATTTTTTATTTCTAAATCATTTTTAAAAACGTTCTCGATGTTTTTCCTTAGTTCGCTGTATTGTTGGTACGCATACATACTAGTGGTTTCAACATGGACCAGCAATTCTCTATCGCGTTGAGATCTGGTGAACTGGCTGGCCAATCAAGAATGTTTATTTTTTACTGCTCAACTACGAAGGGGCAGGGATTTTACATAGAGCATGTACACATCAATCAAACCCGTCTTGTATTGGTTTTGTCACGTCGTTCCTTCCAGTCTTCATTATAACGTTCGTTTGGTCGTCTGCACACGAAACTGTGAAATTTAGTGACCGCCTCTAAGCGGCACTCGTACCAAAATATAACCTATGGAATATAAAAATAAAGCTGGTCAGTATTTTTCATATTTGAACACAGTTAAACAAAATTGGTATTTTTAAAATTTGAACTTACCTTATTCCAATCAAATTCTGTGTTCCAATCAAATTCTGTCTCACTCGATTTGATGTTTTCCGTTTTCTACTGCAGTTTTCGCGCTTATTCACGATTGCAGTATAATATTTTGTTACTAAAGGAATTGTCTTATAGTGGTCTTCTACAACTTGTAGTAAATAACATACTGCTTGTAATTCCTCTTGATGCGTTAAGTTCGCGTTAAAATTTTTAATAAGCCCAATTCCTTCAGTAACTTCGTCTACTACATATATGAAATTTTCTTACAATTTTGTATATTCCGTGTCATCCTTCCATATATCAAAGTGTTTTTTAATAATATTTTTAAACTTTTAAATATTTAATAATTTAAATGTTTTTGTGTTTCTTGACACAAAAACTTCTATTTGGGCATATTCCACATTCTCAGATACGGCCGATTTCTTCAAATGTAAAACTTCAAAAAGTTTTCTTCTTCTAACTTTCGAACCATTGCCGTTCTTTTTTGGCTGTTTATATCCTCATCGAAAAATAAAACAGCCATGAGAGTATCACTTAAATACCACAAATGGTTTGAAATACTTTTCAATGCAACTTTGGATACCGTTGGATTGATATTATTGTATGCATCTAGCTCGTTCAGTAGGCTTAAATCATTTATTTGCGCTTAAGTTTTGGGTTCGTGCATGTAAACCATTTTGGTAAATACATAAATCATAATGATAAAGATGTTGAAGTCACGCAGTGTTTTTAAGATTAAGACCATGAGCAATGTGACGGAGTTTCCATCCATCTTGTAAGAAAACCTCACTATTACTTGTTTTAATTTCACTCTTCCTGTTAATATTTTTTTGAGATTCCGATATGTGTCATGTAATTTAATGATGTTTCTAATTATAATTTCCTTTTTTTGTTGGCAAATATCAAACTTCTGACAAATGGTTGCTGTTTCAGCCGCAACAGTGCTAGCTTGCATACTTATACCAGTATTTGTCACTTGTGAAGGAATTGACCAATTATACATCTCGATTCGTTTGAAAATTATCATTTTGTAGATTTTCAATAGAGTCACATATGAAATTATACAACGAAAAATATCAGATATGAACTTCTTGAAAAACTAATGAAATTTTCAAACTTAAAAGTTAAAATCGTCACTAATTAAATTTGTCTTAAAAACAGTGCACAAGTTTTTAAATGGAAAGTTTTCTATGGAAGCTGCAACTTCCGGTGGATCCATTTCGACCATGTCATACAAAAACACTCTTTCCGACCCATAGAACATTCAGAAATTTTTATCAAAATCGGTGTCGTAGTTCTTGAGTTTTTCTTCATCGCGTTTCAGTAAAACTGCAATGATATCCACTTCGAAATTTTAATCTAACCCAGAAATTGAATTAAAATTTTTAATATTAATATTAAAAGATAAAGCTACTTAACAGCCACAGGATGTGTCACAAAGGTCAAAACAATTTTAGTTTTAGAACGGTTGCGACACTGGGTCGTATTACAATAAGCTGTAGTTTTGCAAGGGGGTCGAAAAAACCCGGCCTGGTCTCTGAAGCCTCTAGATATATCGGAGGCCAGTAACGGTATGTTATCTATTCACAACAAGGTTGCGCTAACTATATCCTTAGCTTTAATTTCAAACCAGTTTGCATGCATGTTGCGCACAGAGTTATGATAGTTTAAGTCAGTATATGATAGAGAGTCTATGGTAGTGGTTTATATTTCCAGACGCATATTGTTACATATTTAAAAATATAATATATGTAAAAATCGCAACCTGCTTTTACTGCCAAAAGATTTTGTAGCATTTGCCAATAATCTTCGGTTATAAAAAAAATGAAAGTACCTTGTAAAACTAGACTTTACCCAGAACTGTGAATAATACCAAACATTTTGTTTCTGCTAAACATTTTACTCTACTAAAATTGGATCGATTTTATTCCACCAACCATGATAAAAATCCATTGTCCACCCACAAACAAAAAGCAAAATATCCCAAAAAAATAAAAGAACGACCCGAAAAAAAAAATATTTATGAGAAGAACTGCCCTACATCAAAAATAAATAATCATTATATATTTGTGATGCGTAAACTATATTTACGTCATATCGTACGTATATATCAAAATATAATATACTTTACCCTTTTCATTATGTGCCTCTAACTAAAACCAAATCAAAAATCTTTAGTTATATGGTTCATCCTACAAATCATAATATTTTTCTTTTTTTTAGTCTTATCAACCGAAAAAATACACACATAAGTATAAATATTATACTCGTTTAATTTCAAATAATTTTCATCCTCGAGCAAAAAAGGGTCTACTTACTTTCGGGGCTAGGCAAAACACCAAACAAACAAAAAAATAAAATAAACATACTTAACATCTAAATAAAAATAAACACCAACAACGATAATCCAATCCTTATATCAAGCTAACTATAAAAAAAAAATATTTTTAATCTTTGCTTAGCATGATTTAACTCATTACTGGACACCGACTCACAAAATTTTTGGTACGCCAAAATAGGGGATTGTATGCCTTAATAAGATATTTGACCTTCGCCTATTAGATACCCGAGAATACACACAAGGATGAAATATATTTTGGGCTCATTGTTTTATCTCAGATTATATCGTTTAATCCGCAAATAAATCAAAATAAATTGGAGGTGGAATAAAATTTAATATCACATATAAAACAATAATAACGGAATATATGCCACCTTGGCCAGTTTAGTATATTGATGTTAAGGAAATGATTAGGTATATACAAAAAAAATAAATATTTCTATTAAATTTACTGGACCTTGATGTATGTTGCATCTTGTTTAGAGAATTTCCAAAATCTATTAATCTGCATACGTGCGGTGCTATGCTACAACAACAATAGTTGATTTTAAGCTTGAGAATTCCTGTGCTATGGTTAGATTTTCCAGTGAGATGAAAAATTTAATTTATGTTAAATTTACTGCTTATTTAAAGAGTGCAAAGAGGGGATTAGTTAACATTAATCGCTTATAGCCGAGTCACCTAAGTGAAATAGTTGTTGACAACAGAATTTGAAAAGAACATATTTCGAGTTCAGTGCTCACCAACGGTGTTGATATTTTATTATTATTTTTATTTCTTAATGGCATTTTATTGTGGCATAGGATTGAAAATCGAAAAATTTCGTATTGTAATATACGTTACGATAAAGCCCGAAATTTTTATTTTTTAAATTCGTTTACACTATTAAAAACCGGTGGCCGATGATTGCGAATTGTTTATTGGCACTCCTCTCTACATTTTCG
Organism: Nephrotoma flavescens; assembly: GCA_932526605.1. Lineage (NCBI taxonomy): Eukaryota > Metazoa > Arthropoda > Insecta > Diptera > Tipulidae > Nephrotoma > Nephrotoma flavescens. The sequence goes on from OW052220.1 coordinate 313,515,942, forward strand.
TAGTTTCATTTATTCCTCATCCTCGATAAGAGCCATGAAGGCCACAATTAGTTTCCGGAAGCCCGTGAGAGTTTGTAAAGCCGTTAGTCCCTACTATTCTAAATTCTAATTTGCACTAGTACCATACAAAATACTCTATGAGGTGGAGGGGTGAACCATTTCGAGAATACAGGACTCACATTTCATAGATTTATTTCAAAGCAATAAAACAGTCAATGCTCTTGAACTAATTGACTAAATTACAATGCGGTCTAAAGACAAACTTCATTTAAATATTTTCAAATGCCCTGCGTCTCCCGATTTTAGAACGGCACCTTCATAAATTTTCATTTCAAATTTATGTATATGTCGGCGCCATATTAAAATTAATTATTATTACCTTTCTTGAACAAAGCTGATGATTGCACAATCACTTGCTTTGCACAATTTCTAAAAATGTACTTTAGTAATTAAGACTGCGGTCCAATTCATGACTTGTTTTGTGAAGACTGACTTATTTGAAAGTCTATAATAAGTTTCTTATCGAATAGACTTATTGGAAATTTGTTAGAATTATTTTGATGAGTTACCAGTTTGGGTGCAACCTCGTGTAAAAGTTAAACAAGTCTACAATAAGTCCAGCCGACTGGAGGTTTATTGTAGACATTCAAATAAGTCAGTCTCCACGAAATAAGTCACGAATTGGTCCGCAGCCTAAAAACTTTACAATAAAAAATTATATGGAATTAAAATGACAAAACAATTATACGTACAGCTGTGTGCGAATTTATCCATGAACTTGTCACATGAAAATGGAGAATTATCCAAAATAAAAACTTATAAAAATGAAACAGAAAAGTAAAACAAAAAGAGGTCGAAAACTATTTTAGTACAAAATCACGGTTGTGAAGTTAGTCCCAAAAAAAATCCCGTGTACACATACAAATCGAACACGTTTTAGTAATTACACTGTTAAACCAAAATTTTGGCGAGATAACTACATTATAATAGAAAGAGACAAAAATAGGCGTCATATTTTTTATTTCGCAGAAAAGGTAGCAACAAAAAGATAATCTTGAGAAAACAAAATAAAACACATTAAGGCTGTGGGCGAAATCTAAGGTAAATCGTTTAGTACGGTAAATCGTAATTTTAGTACAAAATTACCATTCCTACCGTGCCAAATCGGCAGTAAGTTCAGTTGCAAAAAATGACTTGGAGGGTGAAAAATACGGGCTTGAAATTGACTTTAATCATAATGTTGGAAGTGCTCATTTTATGTTACTTTTTTTTACCAGAATGAGGTATTGTATCAAACATCAACCCCCTATAATTATAAACATGCTTAATGGGGATTACGAAGAGACGAATTCGAATATGTATACGAATAATCATTTCGTAAATTAATTGAGTTGATTCCGTTTAAACTCAATGGACGGAGTATTGAAATCGAATTGATCGTTCTTTTGTTTTGGTTGAGATGTGGCGCATCGTATCGTGTGATGCCGAAGCCATGTTAATGCCAAAAAGCACTGAGGAAATGTCAAATGACATCGTGCAAATACTACCACCAATGGCAGCATTAGGAGACAATGGAGCGAAATTAGCAACAGATATATTCAGCAAAACTGTGGCGGCAATAGACAGATGCCACAAGAAAATAAAACGTCCACCCAACCAATGCAATCAAAATATAAACCAAAAGTTGGACTACTCTATACAGCTTCTACTCTATACTTAGCAGTTTGCGACGCAAATTATAAAATTATTAATATGTGTGTTGGCTATCCGGGGTCGGTGCATGACCATCGTGTATTAATAAGTAGCAAACAATATAGGTCCGGTAGTTTGAACCCACTTATGTATTTCAAATAAAAATTTAAAAAATATTTGGTTTATTTCATCACATTCCTTAATTTCAGTCTAACTCAAAAATCACATATATTTATTAATCATAAATCACCTAACAATAAGTTTTATTCTAAATCCGGAAACTCGGAATCGGAAAACATTCGCTGAGTCGCAAATCTGGACCACTGTTCAATATTTGCTACGCTTTTCCGCACGTCTTTCGAAGTTGTTTTTAAAACCTCCCGCATTTTTGCAGAATCTTTTTTTTTGGGGTTTGTTTTGCTTTTTTGGGGGGGCTGTATTCGCATACTGTCTGAGTCAGTCGAAATGACAATAAAATTCGATGGGGAGTTACTGCTCACATTTTGGGAAGTTACTGGATGAGCCCACGGAGGTATAGATGGATCATAATTGACATGGCACCCCAATCTATTATATACGTTGGATGTAGTTCATGTTTGGTCTTAAGAAAGTCATGAAGCTCATAAAATATCTCCCATTGTGTGGGCAGTAGTTCCCCATTTTCCGTCGGTACCCCCGATTGAGGCTGTATCATCTTCTGCAGTGACATAATTTTATAAGTCTATGGTTAGTAGGTATAGTTAAGTTAAATATTTACCTTATATATTTTTTAAATGTTTTGCCACATCTGTGTGACATTTTTAAAACTTTTTTCAATATTGATTTCCTTAATCACCTTCCTTAAAAAAATAAACGTATGTAAATACATAACCTACAATATCGAATAAAAATACACTTACTCCCAACACTGACGTAGATTACAATTTTTTTTTCTGGAACTCTAATTCCAGCGTTATTCTACGACTTATCAATGAGTTCTTCTCCTCTAAATGTCTGTGAAATTAAAAAGGAAAAACATATTTTCAAAATACAAAGCATATGTATGTAGAAACTCGTATACTTCAAACTTACATCATTGGGAATTTTTTTTTTTTTGATTTTTCCATCGTGTCTGTTAATAATAACAATATGTATTAATATTTTATGATATAAATATTTATCTGAAAAAACAAAAAAAAATAATTAAATTTATTAATAATAAATTAATTTTTAAGATGAAAATTCACAATATTTCACCTAATGATACCCGAGGCACAATAAAATGAACGTCAAAAAGAAGGAAACAAAAAATTAGCTACAATCATTTACCTTTTTTTAGCATTTTAAACCCTGCTTTTTTATAACAGTATTTTAATTTACCTAGTACACCGTTAAAAAATAGGTAAAAATAGTATTTAGCTAATGTTTGGCCCGCAGCCTAATTCATTTAATTGAGTTCAGTTTAAACTAATCATTATTTATTATATAGATATTTAAATTTAAAAAAATAAACTTAAACTCGAAAAACTAAACAAAATGAATTTTTGTAAGAATTCAAAGTATAATTCAAAAGTTGCTCAGAAGTTGCTTTAGTGGATGTCATTGATATAAATAAATTAGAAAACAAATCGTAGTAAAATTTCACTATGTTAAAATGATAGCCTTAGGAAGACAGTCAAGCGCCCTTTTCAAACGGAAAGTAGCGATAGTATTTTTCGATCTCGTAAATCAAATCGATTTTATTGGTTTGAGTAGTTTTAATTAAGATTAATTCTGGATATCGTAGAGTTTGTCGAAATATTCCACTATGTGCAAATGTTAGCTTCAGGCTGGCATAATCAAATAAATCAACAGTCATTTCCATATTTAGGGCACAAGTATCATTTTCCAATCTCGCAAATCAAACCGATTTAGTGGGTTTGATTAGTTTTAGTTTGGATAAATTCTGGATATAGTAGAGTTTGTTGGAAAATTCCACTACATGCAAATGTTATAGCTTTAAGTTGACACAATCAAATAAACCAAGAGGTATTTCCATTTCATGGTGACAGGCATCCTTTTCCATTCTTCTAAATCGATTTGATGAGTTTGAGTAGTTATAATTTAGATAAATTCTAGATATAGTAGAGTTTGTCAGAAAATTTCACCATGTGCAAATGTTAGCTTTAGGTTGCAAATCAAATCGCAAGTATCGTTTTGAATTGCGAGAACGAAAAATGATACCTGTCCTCTAGATACGGAAATTGAATGAATTGAATTATTTGAGTGTCCCAACCTGAAGCAAACATTTGCACAAGTGGAATTTTCCGACAAACTCTAGTTCACAAACTCAGTTCATTGTCATCTGTTGTGAGGTGCGGATGTATATTTTGAAATAATCAAGTAAAACCATTGAAAATATTACAATGGAAAACAATTTGTGTAAAAAAATTTACCATGCTACGTGTGCAAGAATGCAAACTTCGGATATCGATTTCATTATAAGGAGCAAGAGCACTGTTGGTTATGTGCGTCATGTCAAACACAAAAACGTAAAAGTCGTAATTTAGATGAAGATGCTGCTGTCAATTCGTCTTTCACAAATAGCGCACATAATTCGAAGGTCGTTGAATGTTTTGATTTTATTCATAACAACGTTGATTTAAATTTAAAAAATATTTTTACACAATTAAAAAATAACACCAACACACTGAATGATCGTTTTAATATTATTGAGCAGTCATTTGTCTTAATTCATAAGTTGGTAGAGGAAAATAAACTTCTGAAGGAACGGGTGATTAATTTAGAGGAGCGTGTTGAGACTATCGAACAAAGATCGCTGATTAATTCGATTGAAATAATTGGTGCCAACTTTTATTCTTTTCTATCTCACTAGATGCTTGTAATATTTTTCCATCGATAATTTTTTAACGGAACTTTGGATTAATGATAAATCGATTGACAACTAAAATATTGAAAGGTACAGTTTAATTGGTAATTGTAATAAAAACCAAGTTCTGCTGGTATCGCTGTATATATCTCGGATTTAATTGTTTCAAAATATGAAGTTACTTGTCCATCATTTACTTCCGCTGATGCTATTCGTCTGAATTTCTAGGACCAACAACAATATTACTCAATTATCTGTTTGTATCGACTTCACTCGTATACTGTTGACTACTTTATCAACGAATTCAGTTAATTTTTGGATAATGTTACTGCCAAAAATTTATATAAAATTGGTGATTTAAATATCAACATATTGAGTGATTCTAACGATAGCAACAACTATTTATCCATGATGTCCTCTTTTGGGTTAGCTTCATTGGTTAATGAGTAACGCGGGCTTTTTCTTCTAGTAGAATTGATCATTTATTTGTTAGACAGGGCCTAAACAACAATCATAAGATTAATTCCATTGTTTTTGATTTTGAGGTTACTGATCATGCTTCTATTATTTTCTCTATAAATGATAATCCTAAAATTAATATAAATGCAGAGAGAATTGATTACGTCTCCGTTGATTAAAACCGACTATCGGATTCTCTGTCAAATGAAAGATAGCTTAGTGTTTATGATGCGGGTTGTGTTGAGAACGTGTATTATAATTTCACCGCATTACTCAATTCACACATTCAAAATTGTCAATATACGATTCCAAAACCCAAAACCAAGAAGCTAAAACATTGGATAACCACTGAACTAAGCAATGAAATTAAGAAAAAAATTAATTTATATAGAAAACACAAAACCCATCCTCAAAATAAAAAATTGGCAACAGCTTATAAATGAAAAAAAAAAATATGTTGATAATTTGATGAAACAAACTCGAACGCAATTTTACGAATATCACTGGTAACTACATCAATAACTGGTAACTACATGAAAAATAAATATGATCTAGTAATTAAAGATGATGGAGGGACTTCTCAAGATGACTCTTTCTTAGTTGCTTCTGCCTTCTGCAAATGTAAATGAAATTTACTTATTATTAATTCAATTGAAAAATATAAATGCGTGCGGACATGATGGCATTAGTAATGTTCTTGTAAAACATATAGCTCGATTCATCTCCGACCCGTGGTGCTTCATTTGCAATTTAAGTATGTGTAGTGGGGTCTTTCCATCCGATTTAAAGAAAGCTATTTGAATTCCTTTGCACAAAGAAGGAGAAGTTTCAAATATGTCTAATTATAGACCTATTTCACTCCTTCCAGCCTTCACAAAAATTTTGGAAAAAGTTATTAAAAAAAAGATTATTGTTATTCTTAGATAAAACTGGATTTTTTAATAATGCGCCATATGGATTTCGAGAACACCTAAATACTGAAGATGCATTGATTAGCTTTCTAGACAAAGTATACGGTGGTTTAAATAATAATAAAAAAGTTGAAAGACTGTTTATAGATATTACGAAATCTTTTATTCAATTTTGTTTGAAAAATTATGGAATGCTGGAATAAGGGGAATAGTTTTAGATTTGTTGAAATCTTGTCTGTCACAGTGGGCGTACCGCAGGGTTCGGTCCTTGGACCAATTTTATTTTTTATTTATACTAATTCCATTTTAATATCAATCTTTGTGGGTATCCTGTGGCGTTTGCTGATGACACAGCCTGTATTTATTGTAATAATGACTGGTCCGATATTGTATATGCCATACAGAGTGACCTAGCTCGGTTCAGAAGTTGGTTTAATTTGCATTACATGATATTAAGCCCAAAAAAACGGTTCATGATATTTCATTTAAAAAATGTAGATAATTTCCCAGATGTAATTAGTAGCCATGCTTTCAGTTGTTTACTTTCTGACTGTAATTTTAAATGTTTTCAAATAGAAATGGTTTCCAATTTCAAATATTTAGGTATTATTTTGGACAGCAAATTGAAATTCTCTGAGCATGTTAGCAACATTTGTAAGAAAATTCGGGTTTCACTTCGCCAATTTCAACTTCTAAGGTCAATATGTCCTCAGCGCATTTTTAAATCCATTGTGCCATTCGCGTCATGTTTTTTTAAAAATCAACGGTTACATCATTTCCATTATTCAAGTCAGCTCAAATTCTACCGTTACGTTATCGATACGTTTATAAAGTATGCAAATTTTTTACGCGAGGTGTGGTTACGTTAAAGTAAGATCTATTGATCAGTATGATTTGAGAGTTAAAAATCTATGTCTTATTAATTTTACTGAAGGAATACTGTCGTAGATTTTATAGTATTATGGCACCCTATATAACTTACTACCCAGTCAAGTCAAGTCAGAAAGGACAATGGCAAATTTTTAAAAGAATTGAAGTGTTGGCTTTTTGGTTTTGATCACATCAATGATTTAGAAAAATATTTTTAAATTTTAAATTTTATTAAATTTTAAATTTTATTATTATTAATTTTTATAAGAGATGCTATATTTTTATTCTGTTATGATTTATAAACTATGACAATCTAGTTATTTCTATTTTCGAGTTTCTAAATACATATGTGCCTCCTTTCTCATCAACTCATTTCATATAATTTATATAACTTCTTTCGTTTTTCCATATGAATCTTTTCTAAAGATGAATGAATATTTTATAAATTTCATTTTTTGTTGGTACAGTTGAAACAAGCTTAACTAGCTTCTCACTGTTCCTATTATTTTTTATTTTTGATTTTAATTTATAATGTCGTATGCTTAAGAGTAAATTTGAGTGCCTACTTTGTAAACTAATTTAATTATCTGTAATTTTTCAAATAAAAAATAAATAAATAAAATTAAAAAAAAAATTCCAGAATTTATCTAAATTAAAACTACTCAAACCCATAAAATCGATTTGATTTGCGAGACTGGAGCATGATATATATCCCCTTGAAATGGAAAAGGCTCTTTATGTATTTGATTGTGTCAACCAAAATCTAACGTTTTTTTATCCGTCTCACAAAACTTTATAAAAATTGTTTAGAGAGAAAAATATACAGTGTTTTATAAAATTACATTGACAAACTGTAGACGATCCGCCGCTGTAAACCAATAAGTAAGTGGTGAATTCGCCGCTGTAACCAAATTGTGCATTATTTTAATATACACTCAAACCTGTTTTTACACGGTGTTTTTTTACACGATTTTAATTACACGATCAACTAATTATCGTGTTAAAAAAAAGCCATTTTAATTACACGTTAAACCAATACTCGTGTTAAAAAAACACGCAATTTATTTTAAAAATGTTTAAATTAAATTTAGTACATATTTAGTACTCCTCTTTAGTTTCTGATTATTTTACAGTGGTATTATGCACATACATACACATATTTATTATATAATTGGGGGATTCCCATTTCATAGTTTATTAATTCTTTTTAACCATATTGCGGCGTTCGTATTTCGCAGTTTGTATTCAGTTGTTGAACGATGAACATCGAAAGATAATTTAATTCTTTATTTAATAAATTGTTACAACTTTTTTAACGTAATACAAAATAAAATATCTTAAAATTGATTTTATAAATCCCTTGCAAATTGTGTTTTCATGTGAGTTTTATAACGTTGTCAACTAAGTTTTATAATTTTACGTTTATTAACTGTATTTTTATAGTGAAATTGAAACTCAGGTAAGTCCAAATTTTAAAATATAATTTATGTAGGTAAGAAAATAATTTCAAATATTTCGTTAATCCTCTACAGAAATGACGGATAAGCCATCCAAACGTAAAACTATTTCTTTAGAAACGAAGATGGAAATTTTAGACCATCTTGCTCAAGGTAAAGGTTCCACATCGGTTGCTAAAATTTTTAAATTACACGAGGCAACCATTCGGACCATTAAAAAAAATGAAGATGCTATTCGACGTTCCGTGTCGTCTGGTACCAAATTCAGTTCAAAGTCTGGTTCATACACCAGAGAAATAATCATGGAAAAAATGGAAAAAGCGCTTTTCACGTGGATTGAGGATCACAACCAAAAACACATACCAATAGATGGGATTACCATTAAGGAAAAAGCTTTAAGAATTTACTCAAAATTAAAGGAAATGGAACCATCAACGTCTTCTCAATTAATCCACGAAGAAAAAAATAAATTTGCTGCAAGTAACGGATGGTTACAGGGATTTTTGAAAAGACATGCGATACATAATGTGAAAATTAAAGGCGAAGTAGCTTCCGCGGATACTGCAGCAGCTAAGGAATATCCTTTAAAACTTGAGAAAATCATTGAAGACGACGAATATACGACTGACCAAGTATTTAATGCAGACGAGACTGGCCTTTTTTTGGAAGAAGATGCCCAAAAGAACGTTTATTGCCAAATCAGAAAAAGTTGCTTCTGGTTTCAAGGTTGCTAAAGACCGCATCACGTTCCTATTCTGCTGTAACGCATCAGGAGATGGCATGCTAAAACCGTTGCTTGTCAATCGGTCACTTCGGCCAAGAGCATTGAAAGGTGTAAATCTAAAAAATCTACCAGTTCATTGGATGGCAAACAAAAAAGCATGGGTTACGATATCAGTGTTCAATGAGTGGTTCAATTCGTGCTTTGTTCCTGAGGTTAAACGTTATTTAGAGAAAAAAAATTTACCTTTTAAAGCCCTCCTGTTGATAGATAATGCACCCGGACATAACATCGTTTCAGATCATCCGAATATTAAAATTGTTTTTATGCCTCCTAACACCACATCTTTAATTCAACCACTGGACCAGGGTATAATTGCTACATTTAAAGTGTATTACGTACGACGCTCATTTCAATACATTTTGAATAAAATGGAAAATGATGAAACGGTAACTGTTATTGATGCCTGGAAACAGTTTTCTATTATGGACTGCATAAATCATTCAGCTTTAGCACTATCTGAAATAAAGCCATCGACTTTAAATGGTTGTTGGAAGAATATTTGGCCAAAATGTGTGAAGAACAAAGATACTGTTTCATCAAATAGAACTGAGGTGTATGAAGAAATCATCTCATTGGCCCAAACAGTTGGCGGTGAAGGTTTTAATAATTTATCCATGAACGACATAAATGAAATAATTGTCGATAAACCTCTAAGCGACGAGGAGTTATTAGAAATCGTACAGGAGCAAGTTGACCTGAAATCAAGCAGTGATGAGGACGAACCATCACCATTGGGAATTAATTCAATCCTTGAAGGTCTTCAATTAGCCAATAAATTAAGAGATCATTTTATGTCGAATGATCCAATGATAGATCGAGCTCTTAAATTTCAATCCGATTTAAATAATTGTATGGCTCAATACAAAAAATTGTATAATGAGTTGTCCAAAAAAGGGGCACAGCGACATATTACTGAATTTGCCTATAAAATTCATCAAACTGCATCTAAAAATATTGGTGAAAATGTCTCTGATGTAGCAGATGGTCAATTGTCGTTAAATGCAAATGAAAGTGCTATACAAACTATTTCAGATGATGAAAGTGATATTGAACCAATTCCGCACAAACGAACGCGAGTGCTATCGGAAAGCGACTCGGAATAAAATTAATAAACATAGAAATTAATTTTAACAAACAAACGAAACAAAAAAGTTCCTGAACATATTGTGATTATGATTTTTTTCTTTTTTTAAAAATCTAAAGTCTCATTAATTATTTATTTTAGTTTTTAGTTTTTAGAAGACTGTGAAATGTGATTTTTTTGTTACCTAATATGCACTGAAATAAAATAAGTATGAATGCATTATTGTGCATAATAAAACCAAATTTATAGTTCGAATGTGTATTTTTTGTACATATTGTTTTTTTTATTATGTAAATTTATTAATGTTTAAAAGTTTGAAGTCAAAGAACAAATAAAACTACTGGTTTTAAATAAATACGTATGTTTATCTTTTTTTACACGATTTTTTTTTACACGATATTCTCTGGAACCTATCCACCGTGTAAAAACAGGTTTAGGTGTATGCTATCAAACGCGATAGCGGCACTCGATATTGGCAAAAAATCTCGTTAGAAATAAAATTCGGTTTGTTTGTATTTCACGAAATATTGGATTTTATGTAAATTAATTAAGAAGTAAATATAAACACAATTGTATTCTGCAGTTGTCAAACAACATAAAAGTACAGTTGATGACATTCGTTTGTTTACCTCAAAAACAACATTTTTTTCTGTATATGTCGACACACTAGTTGTTTGGACTGTTCGTAAATGTATTTCACTATCAACATTTAGGCGTATATAAGAAAAGCAAAAAATCTTAAACAAATTGTTGGCATAAGCTTCAACTTTAATTGGTATAGAGATGCTATTAAGCGATTTCATTAATAAAAACCAAATAAGAGATTGATGGTATGCCACCAATAATTTCTGCTCTTATCAGGTTATATACAGCTAGTTTAAATAATGTGACAATGTGAAAACCACGACATTTTCTAGAAAAAATCCTGCCCAATTCTGGAGGAGAACTAAATTGTTTTTGGAATGCACAGTTTGACACAATTAAACTAAAATGAACATATGCTTTAATGATTATACGGATCTTCGGGATTTCTAGTGTGATAATCACGTCAAAAATTCCACATTATCTCTCAAAATATATAGGTACAAATTTTACCGTAAGACGCACAAAATTGCATAATCCTAAAATGAAATTTCTGTTGTGACTCATACCTTATTTTCAATATTTTAGCTACACATACATCCGCAACACTCCAACACCAATGCTATAAGCAAATCATATAAAAAAAAAGTTAGATTAAGTATTTTGACATATGGGCAAAAATTTGTGAGAGAAAGTTTGAAAATACGCTGAAAAGGTCTTGATTTGAAATGTAAACATTTTTAGTGAACCAGAAAATCTATATCCTAATTAAATTCTTAGTACATAATAATTTGTAAAGTAATTAAACGAACCCAAAATTCCTAATCATCATTTACAAGCATAACAATAATATATACACTTACACAAAGATATACAATTCTATAATTAAAGAAAATGTGGTTATTTTCCCATGAATTCATCCCACCACGGCACCACGCAATACAAAATTTTTCAATTTTTACTGTCTAAAAATCAGTGAAAGGATAATTGTTATAAACAAAAAGAGCAATGTTATTAAATTTCGTTATTATATTAATTACAACTTTGTTTTTTTTTTTTTGTTTCTATGTTATTAAGAAGAGATTTCATATATATACGAGTATATATTTTCTATTATTTTGCCAATAATTTTTTTCTTTGAACGTAACACAATGGATTGTAATTTTATTTTAATAATTTTCATGTTTCCCAGTTAAAACGAACTCTGTTACATAACAAAGATAAATTCTAAATTTATTTATGTTGTGTATACCGTTTTTATAGTTTCCTAGTTAGGTATATTGCATGCTATTACTAAGCAGCTACACATATAGCATAATAGCATAAAAGGGAAAAATTCCCAGAATAGCTCAATAAATTTATTATAAATTAATTTTCATAATTACTTATCCTATATACTCGGATTATAAAGTTAGTTTATTAACAACAGCACATGTATGTGTGCATAGCATATATAGCATACCTTCATCCATATATACATTTTTCTTTTATAATAATTTTCATCTGATTCAATATTCTAACATATACAAAAGAAAAAATATTTTCAATTTCATGATAAAAATTAATTTTCTCTTTTTTTTATTCTTTCTTATTTCAGAAACAACAAAATCAATTAAAAAATTGAATTGAAGAGAAAATTTTAACAAACAACAACAACAAAGAAGAATTTAAAACGAAATTCATGAAAAGAAAATTAAAATGGAAAAATAACATTACGAACGGAAAAAAGGCGGAAGTAGGTAGAAAAAACAACAACAAAACGGAGTAAGACTATATATACACTGGAAAATTCATCTCGCTCCTTTGTATATATGTACGAGTATATAACCATATTAGAAATATTTTTTTTTTATTTGGTTCAGCCAAATATTTCAACGTCATGGAAAAAATAAAGTAAAAAACACACAATAAAAGCATAAAAAAAATCTAAAGTTCGACAAACTAAATTAAACTTTTGTACTTACTGTGCTATTGTGGTAGAGAATGCTTGAGATATGTCGAGAGGCAAACAATTATTTGGAAAATGAAGTTAAATGTACATCTTCCTTATTTTAATTTTTTATTATTTTAGAGACGATAACGAACCACATGAGACTGCACGATTTTACATATCTAGGTTACATATCGAATTTATAGATTAATTGACATAATTAACAAACTTTGAATATAACAATATAATTACTCTGTATAATTATTATATTTTGAAACAGGTAAACATTTAAAAAATTTAACCTATACTAACTTTATGCATTATTAAAGAGAATTAAAACTTCGATGTGTGGAAACTACAACTTTTTTACTAAAGGCATTCAGGAATTATACTTAATTCCTGGTGAAACTTTTTCAATAAAATTTTACTAGAACAAATGTCTCTGAGCTGGGGGGGCTAAGATAATTTAAGTACTTTAGAGTCAAGTTTAATGTGCGAAGAGGGTGATGCCTTAATTATTATTAAACACTTTTGGAAGTATAGAGAATATTCATCTATGATTTAGTAATTGGTGATCATATGACTGATATGGCTGGTATAAAATTTATTTATATTTCACTCTTCCCCTAAAATTGTCTAAAAGAAAAAAAAATTGCTGCCGTTTGAGTCAAGCATATAAACGTTAACAAGCACATTTTTTTCATCTTGCAAACCAAGCACTCGACGGTAAAATTTTGAGCTTTTTATATTTTATGTCATTTTATGGAAAACGATAATTTAATTTATCGCATAGTTATTTGAAAACTCAAGCGAGATGAATCGAAAAGAACAATAATTACTCGTTCGCACTACAAAAAATGTTCCTCAATTAAAGGCCGGTGTAACTTCTCGTGTAAATCGGGCGAATCTGTGATATTAGTGTGTCTGTTGTGAACCAGACTTGGCATCGATATTTAAAAACACGCAGTGGGAGTCAACATGAATTATATGTGGCACTATTCTGGTAATTCCCCAGGAATAGGGAACTGGGGAAAGAATGTATATGTTATTTCTGTTCAAATATTTTTTTTCCGGCCTACTGAGGAGAAAAATTTGATGTAAATATTTATTTATAAATTGGGATTAACTTTTCCATATCTAAATTGGCATTGAAAATTATTCGCCATTTAATCTTGTTTTCAAAAAAATTAACACTCACTTTTTACCTCAGTATGCCAGAAAAAAAAAATTAAATAAAAATTACAGATAAATTCTTTCCCCAATTCCCTATTCCCGGGGAATTCCCAGAATAGTGCCACTGGTCCAAAACTACGCCAAAAAAAATCGTGCTATTGTACGTTATGCTACAAAAAACAGGACAAACAGCATTAGATGGCCGATGCGGAGTTTGGCATTGACCAAAGATTAACAGACCAGTCATAGCATTTCATGTAGATTCGGTGATGGTTTGGGCGTATATTTCGTTGAATTACAAGATAGGTTTGGTAGTAATACCACATCCAGATCTAACATCAACATGATATGTGGCAGAAATTTGAAGGCTTTATGTCCTTTCCATGAAAAGGCAAATTGGGCGTGGATGTTTTTTATGCAAGAAAATGCCCGGCCGCACACAGCTCACGCCAATTTCAACAACAGTACCGAATTAATTCAATAAACGACCCCGCTAGGGGAAATAACATGCGATAATGAAAATTCCATTTTAATCGTAGACTTTAGTTTTATTACGTTATTTGAAAACTTATTTTCTTCTTGATCTTGAACCACTAAAATTACGCCTGAATATGCGGGTCTAATTTTTTGTTTACGTTTCTCGCTAAAACTCCAATAAATCGACAAGGAATCGTTGTACAGAAATTTATACAGCATCATTTTCAAGGTTTCTAAATTCTCTAAATAAAATTGTTAATTTGGATTTGGGAATAAAATATCGAGCAAGTTCGTTTACAGTCTCAAATAGCAGCATATTTCGTTTTCTTTTAGAGAATTTTTATTTTACTTAAAAAAGTCATTAATAAAATATTTTAAATCGGATCCCATTATCGAAAAGAAGACAAAATCTCCTTCAATTAGGAGCAAAATTATTTTTTTTAAAAGTGTTATTCCACCAAGATAAAATCCCGGCATTTTTTCCTTGGCATGCTAAGTTATCTTTGTCGATTTTCGTGAATGTTAAAGTGCGTTCTGTAATATTGGGATATCAGCGATTAATAAACTTTTAAGGAAACTGACGGAGTTTGTGAAAGTATTGGTTGTAAAGGTGGTATTAAGATTTTTAAAATTGGGTGTGAATTTAATAGCATCAAAATAGCGCATGTTAACGAAGTTTAGTCAATTGATATAGGGTATTTGTTTCTTATCCCCCAAAATAAAAATTTTACGATACTCACTTAGCAATGCTACTAGCCCTAATAGTCCCGCATCATATATACTCATCAATATAAACAATGCCATATTTTTCGATGCTGTTTAAAAGGTATGAGGCAATCGTGTGGTAATTTCTTTTTATATCGTCCTAGTTTATTTGCAGTAAGCATAGAGATACGTTCGGTAGAGCTTTGGCTTTTATTCAGTTTGTTACTTCTGAGACAGCTTGTCCATAAAACTTAAAAGGGATGACATCTAAGTATTGAAAAACAAATTCACAATTTTCTACCGTAATTAATTTTTTTCTATCGTAGCGGTAATTTATACAGTTTGTTCGTAAGACTTGTAACTATATATTAAGAAGCCGGGAGATGTGAATAGTGAACCTAGATGTCGGTCTGCGTTCCACAATGTAGAAGCAAATTGGAGAATTTGTTTTTTTCACGGTAAATGGATTAAGTAGATTCTACAAAGAAGAATCCACCATTTCTTAACATTACTAACTTTGTATCGTGCAAATTCAGTATTGAGGTGTTTAAGGGCAATAATGTCTCCGCGCTGTGCATTAGTGGTTGTATGTGGTGTTACCGGGGAATGTGGTTCGACGCAAGCTTTTGAAAAAAGCATACCGCTGGCACCGTTCAAATTCTTGTGCAAGCAGGCTAGAGATTGGAATTTACAACAGAGTTAAAAGATTCACCGGGGATATAATTTTACACGAAATATAATCGTATTTCATTTCATTAGATGACTTGGGGTGATTCTTTGTATAGCCTAAACCTCATCTGTAACTGAGTTAAGAAAGCGACTGAGAAAAAATCGTTGCCTTCCTAATTGCACTACCCGTGTATTAAAATCATCTGTAACATCTATTGCTGGTTCAATTAATGGTTCAGGTATTGAATGAATGGAAATTATGCTATCACCGACTGTGGAAATCTCAGTCAATTTCATTTCGCGTACATCATTGGTTAACTCGTTATATTGCTTATGGTTTTCAATGCTTGGCCCAACTGTTATTGTAGATGGCGTAACAGAGATAGCACTAAAGGGTTTTCATTGAATCCGCTTTGATCGTCTGATGGTCGGTTCAACTTTTTTTCATTTTTGTATAAATATTAAGTATCCATTGGATTCATTGTCATTTAAAGGTCAATTGATACCTTCTATTACATTCATGCACACACCACCCATTCACCTACTCATACAAAATCTCAGATTGACTCTCGTTATTAAGAACTTTAATACCCCCTTTTAGTTCAATTAAAGTGGTGGTTATAATTTCCAGTGTTTGTGCAAAATTTATCATTTGCGAGGTAATAACGCTAAGCCTTTCAGCCACCGCTATCATATTCAAATTAGAGCAAATATTACAGTACCAGCGCAGACATTTTTATGATGCTACGGTCTGTAAAACTGTTCGCAAAAATGATAAACATTTGGCGTGATACATAACCGTGCAAATCCCGCTGCAGGGGGCTATTACGAAACGTTTCTCGCCTTCGAAAAAATCGATATCTAAAAATTCGATACGCTGCGAATATTACTATTATGAAACACATAGTGAGTCGAGAATTTTGAACGAATGATGTTTTATGAATTTTAACTTACATCTCGGTAAAAATAGTATTAAAATTTATTTTTAAAATACAAAATCTTAAATATCAATCAATACTTGTATACGATATCGCCACCTAACTAACAGTCGAATTTTGACGTAAGATTTTCATAAAATCTTCAAAACCGAGAAAAGTTACATAATAGCCCCTACAAAATAGATTTTCATCATCAGATTACGATCTGTGATGTGAACCCATGGGCAGACCCATCTTTCATGCTAGTCAAATCGGGCCTATAGTCGTATGTCGACGGAATGGCTGTGAAATGGCGAAAAAGTAGGAAGAAGAAGGAAGAAATGGTGGTCATGAAATCAAACATTTCTCTCTAAAAAAAAATTTTTATCATAAACTGTGGAAGGGGCATAACTGAAAAATATTTTTATTTTAGAATCATATTGAAGAATTCCTTGTTGTATTCGGCAGTTCCACTCCTAAGAATTTTTAGGTAACCGATCAAATCGTTTGGACTAAGCAATAGTGATAAGGAATATTTTGATGAAAGTGATATAGAACCGGTATATGAAGTTGAAAATTTAATCAGCAATCATCATCCGGATCAGATGGCTGTGATGATTCTCTTAATGAAGTGACATTACAAATAATACAAAATTTGCACAACAGCAAAAGGAATTGCGGAAGCGGCAGAATTTGTTTGAAAAATGCCGTAAAATGTAATCTAAAAATTGATTACGCTGTAATGAATGAATGCCGAAGTCAGAAATGCCTTAAAATTGATCATGTTGTATCGATATGTGCCTCGAAGTATCGATCCAATAACAATATCAACTCGGTGGATGTCATCGATCATTTTGTAAAACCAAATCAACAGTTACCATGATTGGTAATGATGATTATCGTAAATTAAAGCAGCAGAAAGTCATGATCGTGAACAAAAACAAAATTTTGATTCAGTTGTTAATGTGAAATTTTTGAACGTTCAGACGGAATTGCCAGTAATTGTTGAACTCCGTTGATGGAGTAAATGTTTTGGAAGTGAACTAGTTAGAATGTATTCGGTCTTCAATTCAGCGAATTGAAGCGAAGAAAGAGTATTTGTTTTCTATTGCATGCGTTTTGTAAGCGAAAGAGGCGACTTAATCTTGAAAACTGATGCTACGCCAAAATTTTTCGTTTTTTATCGTTGGACAGATGGACGAATTTAAAAGAAAGGTTGACAGATTAGTTTCGTTTAGCGTTCTTTAACAAATCCATTTGAGCTACAGCCATCGCTGTAGTCTGTATGGCTAATAAAAAATCACAGAGATTTATGTGGTGATTTTAAAGTTACTATAATCTGTCAACTCTGAGAATTCAAGAGTTATTTCAGCGTCTGCAAAGAAAGAAACGATTTTCGAAGGTATGCCTCAACGAAGCATATGTACAATTGAAACTGGACAGTGAATCGAACATCGTGTGTTGTAATTTCGACTCCATTTGAACTATTTCAGTACCAAAGATTTCCGTTTTGAATAGCTAGTGCTAGCAATATTTCAGCGATTCATTGGCCAGATGATAGCGAATTTGGAGTTTGTCACAAGTTATAGGATGACATAATGTAACAGATCGAATCGAAGAAAAACACCTAAAAAATCTGGAAGAGATTTTTAAACGACTTCCTGCTGCCAACTTGAAATATTGAACCGTTTTCTCAACAATCATTCGCATCATAAGAAAAATGTTCCGTTTGTTTGGTTAAAAGAATCCCATTGTGAAAGCGTCTCAGCTTGTTCACAAGCCCCTCACTCACTGTTTCACCCAGAAAGGCTTGCCATTGACAACAGCTAGCCGCGTCTCCAGCGTTGGGCTGTATTGTTCTTGTGGTACCAGTATACTATCAAGTATCAGGCAACAGACAAGTTTGGCAATCCTGATGCACTTCCTCGACCAAATTGGGATGAAATGGGGAAGAGTTGCCGCAGGACAGTAAACAAATTGCAGCAGAAACAGCTAGATATGCATAAGAGTGTTTAGTCTTATGTGAAGGAAGGATGGCAAGACCCAGTAAAAAATAGAAATCTTCAGAAATTTTATGTAAGAGGGCTGAAAAGTTTGTGGATGCAGAACAGTTTGTGAGATCTTTCAAAACCACCATGAAGAAACAATTGGGGGATGGTCGTTATACTGCATTTAGCAGTTAACGATTTTCGGCGAGTCGTGATGGTAAATCTCCAAGCGAAAAACTTAATGATCAGCAACCAAGAAATCTTTTACGTCTCATGAATCCATTCAAACTTTAACGACGAATGAGTAGTCGAAGTTTATTGTGGGCTAGCCTGATTTCTTGCGATGTTGATCAGGTGATGCGCAAGGTGATATGTAGTTTAGTTATATAGAATCGTTTGGTGCGACGTCATAAAAACCAAAGACGAGCTCGAATGCAAGAATTCGATAAATTGTAGTAAAATTGGATCCTTCAACATGGCTGCGAACTGCTTCAAAATATGAGGGGAGGAATGTTGCTTTTGTGCATGTAGATTGTCATTGAGTTTGATCTCGTCATGGCATGTGAGCCAGTTAACCGGTGTTAATAAATAGTCTCACTTTCTGAATAATTTAAAAAGGACTTTTGTGTTGCGATAAGTAAATACGACAAAATGCAATATGACAAATCAACCTGAAGAGTATGCAATCTACAAACATCAACATAAACTACACATACACCTTAACGATAAAATTTATTGAAAAACAAATAAAATATATGATTTAGCTTTGTACAGCAGGTGAATAAAAACTATAGACAACACAATGCAACAAATATAAAAAATATGATTTTTTGCCAATAAAATTTAGTAATTAAATTGGACGATGGATGAAATCCGCACCGATCTCAAAAAAAATTGAATTGTTACAAAAAAAATGTTTTTTAATTACTTGTAACGTATATTTTTTAAAAGATTTAGTTTTTATGAAAAAAAATTTTAAAATAAAATTCGTAATAATTTTTTATTGTGACAAAAGCCACGGGATTCTAATTTTATTGTCTAATCGACTAGAATTACAAATCGTAAATAACTTTATGATTTCTCTGAATAATTGCTAGGTAGCCTGGAGTGGGTTCTTACACTCCATAAAAGCCAATATGAACAGAAAAAAAATATTGTTTGAACCATATGCAAAGTAAAATTTTGAACCCCGATTAAAATAACGAAACTAACATAAATCTATTGTCCACAAGCTATTAGCTGTGCTCGTACAAAAATTATTTTATTTTTAAAACCACCACTAAAAAATTAAATCCTCCTTCCTTTACTCTTTATACTATAATAAAAAAAATTGTATAATATCATTACAAAATTCCACGTTTAATACATTTATTTTAATGTTTATTCATCAAATTATTAACATTTTGTCTTATACCTCGACAGACATTTTATTATCTGTTTTCCCTCGCGCTAATCTAAATACAACGGAAAATTGCAAACAACGATGCCAACATTATTTAAATTAAAATAAATGACAGAATCTTCAAACTAATTATGACTCTCTCTCTCGCACAAGTAGCTATTTCTATTTGAACGTTATACACGAAAAAAAAATTCATTAACAGTCAACCACTGTGAAAATCTTTTGTGAAAAGAAAATTACGAAATATAATCATAATCACAAAAAAGAAACAAGAAAAATCTGTCTATCGTACCTACTCAGAACTAGAGCGCGAACACAAAAAAATAACCATAATCATATTTTGATTGACACTTTTCGTGTTTTTCTTGTATACAAAAATTTTCATTGTGTTGTAAACAACATTCATCATTTTCCTATTATTATTATTATTATTATTATTATTACAATTCTATATTTAAATTTAATTTTCTATATATAGAACTTAAACACTCTTCAAACGTATATACTCGTACTAATACATATTTTATGTATATTAATATAAAAGCATACCGCAACATAAAAATATTGTAAGAAAAATTTGATTTACTCCCCATATACTCGTACAAAATATTAGTAAACAAAGCGCCGAAGGGAGATATGTAAATTGAAATAGAAACAATAATTATAATAATGGAAAACACCACAATAATAATCATCCATAATAGGAAAATGGGAATGAGAAATGATTTTCCTGTTCAATTGGAGCATTACAATTCACAGCAATAACCTGCTGAGTACATTTTTTATTTTTCAATGAATTTTCAATTTTCATGTCGACAATATGAAATGTATTTCATATTTGTTTAATGTATTTTATTTATTTACTTGTTATAAAACCAGAAATTCCAATATAATTGTTTGTTACTAAACATTTTCAATTCGACTAGCATGCTACTTATTACTTTTTAAAAAAACTTATTTTTATTTCACTCTACCATTTGTTTTCTACCAAACTGGAAAGCGGAAAAGAAAAAGCTTTTCCTAGAAATAATAAATATTATTTTATTTAGTTTTTAGTTAGTAATTCAGTATTTTTAAGAGATTTATTGCGATTTTATTTTTTTAATATTGTTATTTTATGTTTATGTTTTAATGAATGTAATATTATATAGTTTTTAAAAAACTAAAAAAAAATAATAACAAGAAACATTAAATTAATTGATTTAATAAAATTATTTTTGTATAATGATTGAAAAATGTTGAAGAAATATTTATAAGATAATGTATAAGAAACTGATATTAAATTATAAAAATATAAAATTAAAAAAAAACAATTGGAATGAATGATAAAAAAGAAAATTGTTTCATTGGAAAGTGAGCGAACGATTTCAACAAACGGGTGAGTACTAATAAAATTGGCGCTATGTTGAATCCACATGTTCTGTCGCAATCCTAAGCTCAAATCTTAAAATAATGTTGGCAGTTCATTTTCCAAAATGTCTCGGTACATTTGACCATTCAAGTTGCCTTCAATAATGTGGGGGCTGATGCGTTTGTTGACAATTATTCCACAACACACGTTGATAGTCCAAGGGCGCTGATATTCAACTTGGCGAAGAGAGGGCGAATTTTCATTTAATCGATTTCGTTCAAATTTGCTTGCAAGTTTTCTATTATTTGGAGGAATAAATCCGCATTGAAAACAATCGGTAAGTTGCACCGATTTTTGTTTTGTAGTAAAAAAAAATATTGTAGTAGAAGACTTGCAAGCACATTTGAAAAAAACGATTAAAGTAGCCGGCGAAAAATTCGAATAATATAAAGAATATTAATGCAAATTATAATCCGCAGACGGAAATATTCACCGATTTGATTAACCGTTTCATGGTTTGTAAAAGACGACTCGTCGGAGAACAATAAGTAGCGAAAAAAATTGGGATTTTGCTGTATTTGTTCACGTGTCCACTGACAAAAAGTTACCCGATTTTGGAAATCAACACAAATTTCATTATTTTCCTCAGTGATTGTTGCTCGACGAGTTCTTTTTGCGGTTGAACACTTCCATCAGTAGTAAATTGTTCAACAGTCCGAAAGATGTGCGAACCCAGTTTGATGGATTTGAAATAATCAACGCGCTCGATTGATTCAATAACCAGCTGGTTAGGCCTCGACAGCAAGTGGCGGATGTGATACCGCGGCCCCTAGTAGGGATAAAATACATGATTCAGCAAAAAATATATCACTTACAAAATTGTTGTTTGTGAACAAATCACTTATAAAATTATTGAAGAATAATAATTATGCCTTAAATGATGAACAATGTTAAAATAATATCCACAAACGCTTATGTGACCAACAAATGATGAGGTCGGAATTTGTTGGCCATTATTCCTAGATTTTCTTGATGAGTGAATATATTTTGTTGAGCCATATTATGGCATTCTGATGATTAGAAATAACATGTATTCGACTTCAGATTTAAAGAGGACGGTGAAGAAAACTTTTTAAAGTTACCAATTCAATATTTAATTAATCTTAACCGGCCGTATCTCGAAATTAACCAACACGGGATCGAGTACGTGAATTAAAAACATCGAAAATTGGTGTCTAATTGGTTCGCATTTCGAGATAAATGGTTCGTACTCATCTTTTTCTAATAAGAAGGATTCAATTATCAGGAACCAAAGCAAAAATTGTTTCGAATTAAAAGAACGGTGATTCGGCGGCTATACCGAAGATGTTTGAGGATTAAAACCACTTGATGTACGTGACAATAAACAGCATGGCATTTTTCACTTGTAGTGTTGTAACTGCTATCAGATTCGGTGGAAATGACCTACCTAAAAGAAAAGTAATCGTAGAAGATTTTAAAAAAACAGATGAATAATGCCGAGCGGAATAACCAAATTAATTAAAAGGAATTTGAAAATTAAAAAGATTTTTTTAAAATTACTTTTGATATTTTATTTTTGATTCTTTGTTATTGTAGCTCCTCTTTTGCGAAAGGTGAATCTAAATCTTTGTATTTAAGATAATTAAAAGAGAATATTCCATTACTATGTGTTATTGTCCGATTCACAGAAAGCGCGTTTCAATTTTTCTTGACATTCTTTTCTTCAGATGAAAACTTTTATGCGCCCATTAAGCGTACCATGAAACTCGGTTCGTAAAATGAATCCTTTGTTCGTATTCTAACATTTGTAGGTATTTAGCAGAGAACATACATAATTTACGTTGATTAATATCACAAAATTTTGGAAAAAATCTGGTAAAATCCAAGAGAAATTTAACTCGATTTGCTTCACAACCAGCAGGACTTTTCAGATTATCTGTAGGCCGTTACAAAGGATATTATTAGTTGATTGTGTAATCTAACCTCAAAACCTACTTTTAGAAAATCGGCGACTTTATCATCGGCACAAAATAAGCTATGTTTGGCTTCCCCGTGGTTGCTACAGGTGGAGTTTATCCTCGTTGTGCACTTTCTGCAGTTTGCGAGTTACCAAAGATGTTTGCTCTTCTAAAGTAAGCGAGATTAACTAGATTGTCGGACATTTACGAAAAACTCGTATAAAATCCTACAGATTTGATAACAAGTAGCACGTAATTTTTCAGCAACAAAAAATGATTTACACTTTTAAAATATTTTATTTCTGAAATATAGCTAGATGTCAATAAATATTTATAACTTGTTCAAAACAAAAACAGATGTCATACAATGACATAAATGAATTTTGTCTTGGGACTGTTGATAACTAAAAATTAAGAATAATTAATATTTGCCATGATATGATATGATATGATATCATTGTTACAACGCATTGCAGCGGTTAAGCTGGTAGCGTATAACGCATACTTTCGTTATGCGTCCATGCCAAATGTTTTCACATTCCTCTATACATCGCAGCAACTGAATTACTTGAACACATGCATACTACCACTACTAAATTCGATTATCGCCTAATTATATAGACCAATGAGATACGTTAAGACACGATTCAGTGACCGAACGGACTAGGAATCCTGAACCTGCGAGGGTCTCTAAAACTACAGGAATTGAATATGTTAAAGGTTCAAACTTCAAAGGACTAGTTGAGCGAAGTGTCGTTTACAACATACAATCCCGTGTTTCCTATAAAGCTGCCATCACCAATTCAAATTTCCCTAAATTAGTTTTTGGGATTTGTTAGTAATTTGTTATTACAAATATAGTTTCACCATCATCCCTTCAACCCACCATAAAGATGGGGAGGGGTATATGTGATGAAAATACTTGCTTTCTTTATGTAATTCCATGTGTTCCCGCTCTCACTTAAATATAATAATTTCAAACGATTCATAGGCGTTAGGTTTATGTTTAACTTCATTTATCTTTAAAGTTGCTACTTACTTTCTCACATTCAATTCTAAGAATTATGAAAGGTATTGATGCATATTTTACGGTTTAATTGCAAAATCGGCCAATGTGCGAACAAAAATTGGAAAAAGGTTGTTACACTACTGTTTCTAAATCCATGAGATGAGAGTCCTACATTCCCGAAATGGTTCATCATTCATGCCACAGTCAACTTTTTGAGATATTAGTATGTAGTCGTCTGTCATAGTATAGGAAACTGCGAAGATGAAGAAGAAATACTAATTTAACCCTTATGTCTATAACCGAAAAGTTCTTCGTTGTAATTTAACCAGCTACCTGGGTAGCCATACAGACGCATTTCATTACTTTTTTCGATTGCATATTTCCTTTAATTTTGTGCTGCCAAAATGTAAAAAAAAAAAAAAAAAATGATGAGATGATAAAATGGAATTCCTCGGTTTAGATAATATTATTGAATACAAAAATAAACGCACCTCATGCCAAGCATGCCCATGTCAAGACAAACACAGACTTGCTTGAACAACGCAGCAACTGAAACACTTTAGTACATGCAACCACCGCTGCTTCACTCGAACATCACCCAACTATTCGACGAAATCTGTTACACAAGACACGACTCGGTGATCGAACCGACTAGGAATCCCGAAGCTGCGAGGGTCTTGAACACTACTGGAAAATGACCTGTAAAATACTCCAACCTACAAAAGGAGGCTCCACCCTCACAAGCGCACAACAACCATTTCTAAACTCCCTTGTTAGCAAAAAATTATTGCAATGTTAAGGCTACTTTACTAATTGGGACCCTTCCACCCTATTAATTTTGTGTTTTTAATAACTATTGATCACTTTACTATTACCATAGTTACAGTGTTGCTTTTCGGACGTGATATGCACAAATGTGTATGTTGGTCCAAATCACAAAAAAAACAAAGTTTTGACATGACTCTTCTTTACGCATGTGTGCACACCACCGTGATTGCAGGCCGAAAAAGGGATATACGAGTATATACTGTATACATAATACGTGCGTTTTAGTTTTCATTTCATTCCGTTTTATTAAATATAAATCATACAATTGACGATTGTACGAGTTAGAAAAGCGCCTCTCATTTTGCAACTAACTTAACCACAAAAAATGACATATGTGATTGACATTAATGTCACAAAATCACTAATTATATAAAACTTTTATGTTTTTAAATAACAATTTTATATTGGTTGTTATTAATATAACCATAAATCTGGACAAAATTAGACCAAGTTAG
Source organism: Nephrotoma flavescens (assembly GCA_932526605.1). Taxonomy (NCBI): domain Eukaryota; kingdom Metazoa; phylum Arthropoda; class Insecta; order Diptera; family Tipulidae; genus Nephrotoma; species Nephrotoma flavescens. The sequence continues at coordinate 313,541,512 of OW052220.1, forward strand.
ACCACTAAACAGAAGAACAGGGATTGAGAGAGATCCCCCCAGCGAAGTGGCGGTACAGGGAAAGACGGTTGGCATTCAGAATACTGGAGAAGCTAGCTGCAACCCCTGAGGGGCAGCCTACAGTAGAGCAGAAAAAATCACGCCGGAAAAGTGAAGGGTAGTGTACAATACACTGAACTCTATATTCTTGAGGATCCTGAGGGAAAATCCGGGATCCTCCCCGTCCTGCACAGATGCGGGATGGCACCAAGGGCGCGTTAAGTTAACTGCTTGCTCGGACCAGAGATCGGTCAATCTCTAGAAAAGGGCAGTGGCCGAAGTAGGCGAAGTGTGGCCTGGCGCGAGGCTTGAGGCAGTCAGCATAGGTGAAATCCTGAGCAGACCGAGGGCATGCCTCTGATTACCAACCGAGCCGCTTATCAGGCAGGATCCAGAGGAGGTCATTGAGATCATTCAGGCCAGTAATCCCAATCTCCCAACGGAAGGATGGATGATTATGAAGCCAGAGGAGGCTCAGAAGGGGTTTAGATTGGCAATCATGCTGATCAATAAGGAATCCCTTGCTTCCCTTGCTAGATCAAATGGAGTGATCAGCTTCGGTTTCGGGTCGACACTCTTGAAGCTTACAGAAAAGATGAGGTCGATAAGGGCGCGGATTCCGATATTTCGGACGAGCAAAGGTTGGTGAGGAAAGGTATCCTCCTCTCTCTGGAGTCCGATGGGGACAACCCGTGGAACAAAAGACGAGAGGGGGCTGGTGACCAAATCAATGACCTAGTTAACACTATCCTGATGCAAGGAGTGCAGGGTGAGGTGAGTAAGGTAGACTATAATGGTTAGCATTGTACATATAAACCTAAATCACACGAAGGCTGCCTCGGCAGCTCTCGTGCTTAGACTGACTAAGTCAGATGAGGACTTGGTGTTAATCCAAGAACCTTGGATTAGCAAAAGCAGGATCTGTCGCCTCAGAATGAAAGGGTATAAAGTATTATACTCAAGCAACTCTGAAAAGATCAGATCGTGTATTTTAGCGAAAAATAATTGGAATATTTTTCTTCTTCCACAATTTAGTAGCGCGGATGTTACAGCGGTGATCGTTGAGGTTGGCTGTGAAAAACTATGGCTAGCCTCAGCCTATATGAATCGCACGATGGAGGTTGCAACTCTGCAGTTATCTTCCTCTGGCTAGATTTTATCTTCAGGGGATGTCTGCAACTGGTCTGTATTCCCAGGAAATGGACGGAGGTCAGAGTGGTTTTTATCCCAAAATAGGGAAAAAGCTCACAGGCTTATCCAAAAGACGTGAGGCCTATAACTCTATCATCTTTATGTATTTGTATGGTAGCATTTCTCGACATTGAGGATGCCTTTAATAATGTAAAAACGGAGGCGATCATGGAGGGATAGTCATTTTTGAAGGTGGATTACCCAAATAAGTAGGTTGATAAATCAGATTCTGGTAAGCAGGATTATTATCTCGGAGCTAGGGGGGGCAGCATTAGAAGGCAGGTGGTTAGTGGAACTCCGCAGGGAGGAGTAATGTCCCACTTTCTTTGCAGTGCATTTGTGAATGGTTGCTGTTTGAACTGGGAAAAGAGGGGATGGGGGTTGTAGCGTATGCAGATGATGTAGCGATAGCTGTATCAGGCAAATATCTAGATATACGATTAGGGACGTTATGCAGAATGAACTTTTGATCGTTACGAAATGGGCCAGCAAATGCGGATTAGGGATTAACCCTTCCAAGACAGAGCTGGTACTATTTACTAAGAAATATAAAATTCCGATAGTTAGCCCCCCTACCGTGAATGGCATTAGACTAGCTTTTGCTGACAGAGCGAGATTTTTGGGCATAATCTTGGACAGTAAGCTCAGCTGGAAGCCTAACATAGAAAGGGTGGATAAGGCTAATGTGGCCATTTACTCGTGTAGGAATGCCATAGGTAAGAGATGGGGTTTGAAACCAGTGCTGGTACACTGGCTCTATACCGCAGTGGTAATACCTGTGCTGATGTACGGGGTGGGCATGTGGTGGCCAGCTCTGGAAAAGGTAACTTACATAAGGATGTTGGATAAGGTGCAAAGAACGGCCTGCATGTTTAGAAGTGGGCGCTTAGGACAACACCTACACGTGATTTAGAGATTATATTTCCCCTTATTCCAATCGAATTTTTTGGTAAACAGATGGCAGTCAATGTGGCTACGAGCTCTCTCAGTGGAAGTGTCTTCAGGCGATACACTTGACGATAGTTAGATCACAAGGGAAGAACTGGTGAATCGAGATTATATTAAACCAACGTTGTGCTTCGAGGGAATCCTGGAGGAATGGATCAATACTGGTAAACGAGGCACTGCAATTTTTCACAGACGGCTCCAAGCTAGTCGGCAAAGTAGGAGCCGGAGTCTGCTGTAAGAAGCTCAATGTTAATATTTCTGTTCGTCTCCCTGACTACTGCAGCGTGCACCAGGCTGAAGTGGTGGCGATAGGGGAAGTCGTGACATGGTTGAAGCATAAAGTGGTATCCGTGAGGGATATCGCAATTTATCACTCGGACGTCACGGGAAACTGCAGGGCAGCTCCTCTTTCGGGGAACATGCGAGAAGGTTGGATGTACAGACGAATGACTTTTGTAGAATTTGTATGGACGAAGACGAGGAAGAGACTTTATATCACTTCCTATGCTTGTGTCCGGCACTGGCATACAAAAAAAAGTACTTGGGTGTGTATGATATGAGCCTTTTTGAACTCGCGGACTGTGGAGTGTGAGATATTTTATTCTACATAAGTAGCTCCGAATGGTTTCAGCGGGAGTAAGGAGAGATTGGGTCCTGTGGTATCACAATGGACCATTATTGGCCTAAGTGTGCAATAACAGCCACTCTAATCTAACCTAACTTAAAGATATCGAGACACACGATTGCTCTCGTTTGACAGCTTCAAATCTACTTAAGCTACACTAAAAACGATACAGCGATTTTAACGTGAAAACCAGACAACGAAATAAAGTTGGGACGGGCAAAGAGACAGACAAACATTTTAAAAACAGTTTCTAATGATTGCTTATCTCGTAAGAGATGCAGAATTCTGCATATACAAGATCCAAAAGCTCATTATATTGGCTGAGAGATGAACTTTAATAATTTTTCTATAGAACTTAGATATCATAGCCACGCTGATCGAAGTGCGATTATATATGGAGTAGAACTTGTCTTGAGTAACAAATTAATTAACAAAATTCTTGATAACCGAGGATTCTGTTAAGATATATTCAGCATCCTTCAGCATATCATACCGAAGTTTAGTTTATCCTCAATTTGCCACATCGATTAGAGCGGGTGCAAGGATAGAGAAACAAAGGAAATAGTTTTTGTCGAAATGTATTGTAATTTTGTGTATTGAATATTTTGCAAAAGTTTATATACGAAGACATTCTTTTATAATTTTTATATACCTGAATACAAATTTTATCCTTGTTCTTTTCAGACACAAAAATAAAAATAAATTTTGTATTAACATAAATACAAAATACATATTGAAAAATCGAATATAAACTTTTACGTTTTATATATTTTTTACGACGATGTTGTGACCTAGTTTTATGAAAATAATAATACAAAATAATATTTTTAGTTGAAGTTGATAAAAGTTAATACAATTCGTAAAACAATTTTCGCAAAGAGGTTTATGCTGCAATACATATTGCAAAACAATTTTCGATCAAGAATCTGGTTAACAATTTTTAGCTTTCAAAAATTTTGGCTGTGGCAGAACTGTAAAATTTAGTTTCGGCCTGGGAAGATAACAGAATTTATCTTGACAACATCACGCCAATTAGTCTTTGGTGAGCATTTTAAATGAAGAGCCGTTATCTTATCAAGATCTGGAAGTAGACACGAACAAAAAATTTCATATTTTTGTTTATTCTTATACCGCTTCTGGAAGTAACATCGATTCAATTTGTAGAAAGCCTCATAACATACAAAATAATTAAAACACAATATCCTAAATATTGGTTGCAAAATCTGGAATGCGTTTACTTAATTTTTTGTAACGGTTAAGTCGTTGATCGTTATTGTTTCATTATGGTAGTATCAAAAAGTGTGCTTTTGAAAATTGTATTAACGCCCAAGGTTTCAATAACTTTGTTTTTATTGAACTAATAATCGCAACTGGTATTTAACCTTAAGAGTTGAAAATACAGTGTTCTTCATTTAGTTCTTTCAACTAACTTGTTCTCAGATCATAATATCTCATGGTGGTTGTATATGGCATGCAAGATTGTGTAGAACCTTTAACAATCATCATTGGTTCCACGTATTATGTGTTTACTAAAAGATTCAAAATTTAATTTGCAACTATATCGGTTCAGATCAAACTTCCAAAATTTAAGCGGAAATGACGAATTTTGAGAAAATCGGGGTTTCAACAAAAATTCGGGATTAAACTTTATACCTATGAACTTACAGGCTAAATGTATGCGTCCTATAGCTCACAGGGGATTTCTGATTGTAGTGAAACGTCATACTTAAGCTTTTCATAAATTGTGAGATTCCTTGTGATTTCGGCCAAAAAATACCCAATTTTGGTCTGCTGAAAAAGACAACTTCCGTGGGAGTTATTCGGTTTTTTTGAAAATATTTTGAAAAGCATTTTATTTGCGAGAAATCGATTAAAACAAAAAAAATTAAATATCAATCAAAAATTGTTCAGACTTTTTTTATAATTTTACCGGAAACAAAGAGTTTTTATAAAAAAAATCTATATTTTACCAAACTAGGCATCTCAGTTCGAGCGGATTGGCTATACGGAATGAACCTTTATATTTAAACTATTTCCATTAATTAAGGGATCGTTGCCAAATTTGGTGTAAATTTGTGTACCGAGCAGTTTCCAAAGGAGTTTTTCCAATTTTTGCAATTTGGTGAAAGTTTACTAAAATCGAAAAAGCATTAAATTATTCAAATGTTTTTCTGAAATTTAAAAAGACCGATATTGTTTCGCACATATAATTTAGAATCTTTTACTTCGAATTCGTTACGCCACTTTTAGTGGACCGATTTCGGCCATAAATCCTAATTTATGATAAAATCTTATTTACCCCGATCAGGCAAGGCTGGACTGTACAGAAATCAATTATCTCGTTTCGCGACATAGGCATTCCAGTAATCGTAATCGTTTTAGCACAAAAATTACGATAAAGATAAGATGCCGAGGAGAAATCGGCATCTAAATAAGCTACAAGCATGGATAGGCTTGTATAGCTTATTTAGATGCTCTTCTCCAATCGGTTCTATCGCTGTGGTCATTAGGACATAATGTCCTCGCTGTATATTCTTCTATTATTAACTGGTGTCATTGGTATTTAAGTGCTAAATCTGTTCATGTGCTGTCATCCTGGTTCAAGTTATTGCAGTTAAAAAAGAGTAGTGCAGATACTACTCTGGGTTGCTAATTTAATGTAAGTAACTGCAAAATTTGAGTTTAAATACACAGGAAAAAGTCCAAATCTTATACTGATTTTACAATTCGAGATACACACCCTTCACGAATTAGTACGAACAGCTGTCTTAAGAGGTTACCTCAGCTTGAAGGACGTCATTTAAATTACCCAAGCCCTCGAAAGTACCTAATCCGTGATGAGTATTTTGAAGAACCAAAGCGAAATTTCTGCAAAGAGCAAGTGTAATTAGACTGTGTCAAGTAAAAATGAAATTAAAATATTGTCGCAGCAAATGCCGATTTTTGACTGCCAAATGCCGGAAATGTTTTAAAGTTGGTCATATTGCATGGAAAAAAGTTTACCATGCTGGTTTTAAGTAAATTATGTATAAATATTACTATTTGTTAATGTAAGTACTTTGTGTCTTGCTTTTTGATTATGTTATTATTTTTATAATTGAGGTATTTCATAATCCAGTGATTTTTAGTCGAAATCGATCTAATGGAATTGATAGTCTTCATTGGAGCTCTTTCGTATTATACAGATATGTATTTTAAAAATTATAGTGTTTATGAGGAAAATGATCTCGAACTAGAAGATTGTATGTTAATTTTGTAACAATACCGGCCTCAGTTCTTCAAGAAGTTCAGTTCTTCAAAATTTAATTTCGTTCCATAAATTTGGAAGAATCCCAGTAATTTTTGGCCAGCTTCGGTTCTCCGGAAGTGGCAGCTTCAATTGGAGCTTTTCCGTTGTTGGCATATATTTTGAAAAGTAGATAACATTTACAAAAAAACGAAAAAGGTTAATAAATTAAATTTGAAATAAAATTTGTTCAGACGATTTTTTTTTATTTTAACAGATATGACAAGTTTTCCGATGATCCGCAGGTGGATTGACTACACACTTAATCTTTCCCATTAATTGGGAGATAGTTGAGAAATTTGTTAGAAATCTATGTATCGAAAGTGGCAGCTTTCATGGAAGCTTTTTAAATTTTTGCAACAAGGTTGAATAGTTTAGCATTTACATAAAACGACAAATGAATTAAATGTTTCAAACAAATTTATCGATTAAATTTTCAACAAGGGTTGATCTTGTTAATTTTCTGAATTTTAAGCAGGAATAATTATTTTTGATTATACAAGACAGTTTTACCAAAAGTCTGGTAATTTTTCGCTTTTCATATCACGTGTGAGGTTAAAGTAAGGTGGGTGTTGGCAACAATATATGCAACCCTCACAATATAAGCAACAAAATATATGAACAATATATGCAACAAAAGTAACAATTTATTGTAGGTACGAAAATTAATTAATCAGGAGCTTTTCCGAACTTCCATACCGATACCATCAGCCTCGAATAATGAATGCAATATTTTTCATATATTACGAGTATGTTATAAAAAATCAAATAAATATTTTTGAAAGTAAAATTTAATTGAATTCAATGCACATACTTATACAGTACTAGTAGTATTATACATACTCGTACGACATTCATATACAAATATTTTTCTTCATTCGTTGGAAGAAAATCATGTTATCGATTATTGATTTTTGAATTAATGCTGAAAACGTACATAACTTCTTTATTTTTATAACCTCGTGTGGTGCAATAAAAGAATATTGGATATATTTTTATATTTTATTTTCAATTCGCAGGTATTTATGTTTAACATCAAATCGTGCCAAATTAATAACATTGCTTATATATCCTCATATTATGAGTATACATTGGTATTACAGCTAATAAACACTTGGAGCACAAGGTATTTGATTTGAAATCCAATTATATCGAATCCTGCACATAAAAATCAAGTATCGACGATTAGTAATTTTTACCACAAAATATTATTAATTTAAACCAAAAAAAAAATAATAATAATAATAATCCTTGATATCATTATAACTTTACTGTAAACTTAAAATATTTTTCAGTTTTTTCCTCTCTATAAATAATTTTTAAGATCTTTATTGACCAGATAATCTTCAATTAAGAAAACTGAATTTTAAAAGAAGCAAAATAATAAATTAAAATCCAATTTTTCTTTTCTGTGTTCCAGTTTTCAAATTTATACAGAGAGGATAATTGAAGGAAAAAGCTTTAGGACATTTACTGTATAATATTATTGAAGAAAACTAAATCAACTTTTTATGCCATTTGGAAAAATTTCGAGCTATAAAACTAATAGGATTTAGTTTTCGAAAGTTTACTTTATTTTCCATAATGGGATACACCCCCGGACGCCTTGAGTCTCTTTCTGTTGCCTCTTTCAATAACGAAATTGTTTACTTGTTTATTAGTTATGTAAAAGCAACAGTCTCAATATAATGATTAGATTGCTTTATAAAAAAAGGAAATTAGGGAACCAGTTAGAAATATTCTGTCTTAAATTAATCTTCTACATTATGATGGCAAGACTGCTGTTTTCACTTTCAAACGGAATAATTTTGTTATTTACACCTTTCTACCCCTTCTATCTGGAGGATTTCCATTTCCCCTACATGCTTTATGGAAAGTATGTTTTAACCCTGCAGACACTGAGATAAAAAGTGTTATCAAAATCTTCTTAAAAATTTACAAAGATGCTGAATCGTCGATATTCGATATTACTCGAATCAAATCTTTCAGTATTTATTGATTCTTAATATAGAGAAATAATTAAGTCATAGAATTAGTACAAAATAAAATTAAAAAAAAAAAATTAAATTAAATTTTTAAAATTTTGTAAATTTTTGTAAATTTTTTTTAAATTTAAATAGAATTCGTATTAATTTCATGTGCTTTTGAGATTAATTCACGAAATAATGGTGGTTTATAAACACATTTCATTAAACACTTGTTTTTTATTTCGCAAAAATTAGATTTTAAATATTTTAATTAAAAAATTTGTTCAAAATCTAATGATTTGTAAAAGTAAAAATTTTGTTATATATAGTAGAAAAAAGCAAAAAATAAATAAAAGAAGGAGGGACATAAAATAAGCAATAAAAATTAATCTATTGTTCGTCCGAGCAAACTGCTATTCATACGGAAAAATTAATAATAAAAAAGGGAGGATGAGGATAGCAGTTAGGCGATTAGTCATCGGCTGAGTAAAAAAATTCAAGTTATATTGAAGTACATTTAATTACCCGATGTATTAGTTTTTTAGTGATTTTTTGGAAGAGACAAAGAGATTTTATTGCTAGAACTGCACATCGATTTCTACCGATGTGAGAGATTTATTTTGAGAATCGAGTTTATTCTCAAAATAAATCTCAAAATTATCGGTAGGCCAATCTGAAGAGTTGTTGATAATTGTGGATAATTCGGAAGCATATTAATTCAATGAAAAAAAAATCTCAAAATATTTTTCATAGTTTTCTGTAAGGCAAACGTCATAAGTTTTTCTATTGGGGATGCGCTGTATCACTGTATCACAAACACTTCAAATAATTAACCGAAAAAGTATAGTATCACAACCACAGTTATGTTTTCTTTTATTCATGTGTATTATTGTGGTAGAGATGTAATACCACATGCTCGCCACCCTCGTCATTGGCAATATCATGCAAAATTGTTCGATAGGCTCCAATTTGCCATGTGTATTGTTAACCCATACTATTCAAGATTAAGCCAATTAGAAGAGTGCCTTAGAAACCCCGTACTTTATGTTTATATAGGTCTAATTTGTATAAAATATATTATAATACAGTTAACATGCATAATAAATAGTTTGTAGATATGAATATAGCGTAAATAAATACTATAATTTGGATAAATAAATAAATAAATTTGAACTTTTATGTATATAAATTATAAATTTCGAATAAATAAATAATATTTTGAAATAGAGCATTATGTATATATGTATAAGAAAATATATAGTATAATATAATATAATAGGAATAATAATATAATATAAATAAATATCATAAACAACACTTAGCGTATTTGTTGATCCTATGGTGATGGTGGCATCAAATTGGAGGACCCGCGAAAATTCTCGGCGCCCTAACTTTATGGAAACCAGCGTACGTCTTAAATTTTCCAAAATCCAGTAAAATTTAAATCAAATAAATTGGCTCTTCGAACAGACAACAATAACAAAAAAGGTCTCGTAACTACAACACTTTCACCCCTATTCCCCTAGTCGCATCACTTCAAGTGACGTGACTACTCATCTTCCTGGTTACTAGATCATTAAATCGAAACTTACAAAATAATTGTTTAATAAAGTCGTTCTAGCTATTTTTTTAAATCTTGGTATGCTGCTTTGTAAATATTTCCTTACGACTGCTATCACTCCAAATGACAATATTTCTATCACTTGAAATTTCGACGTGACAAATAAATAAAAAAAATTTCAAACTATTAAAGTCAACTATGATTTAAAAAATTTTGATTGAGAGTTTTGCACAAAAATATTTAGTAAATTTTTTTTTAATTAAATAATTTAGATTTAATAGAAATCTGTGTATAAGCAAAAAAATCTATCATAAAACTATGGTTTTCTTGTAAAATCGTTGTTCTGTATAGTTCTGTATAATAACGGAGTAGTTCAGAACTATACAGAACAACGATATTACAAGAAAACCATACAACTTTTATCATGGATTTTTTTGGTTATATACATAGATTTCTATAAAATCTAAATTATTTAATTTAAAAAAAAATTAAATTTTCAATTTTAAATTGGAAAAAATTGGAAAATATCGCGAACTCTACTCGATTGTTTTCAAACAAACGCAGCTACTATTGTCATTACTTGTAATGACAATACTACCTAAATCTAGCAACATTATACTTCATCATTAATTTTCACTATTACACAATCAATATTATTGACAATATTTGTGACATTTGGCGTAGAAAATATCTCGCGTTCTTAATTTGTTTTTTTTTAGTGTGGTACGTACAAAAAATATTTCGTGTTTTATTTTCGGTTGTCGTATATTACGTGCCTTGTATTAAATATTTAAATTCATAATGAATAGAAATATTAGAAAGTGAAAAAGCGTGTATTGCTATTATTCTAGCAAAAGAAAACCACCGAAATTTCTTCGCAAATGAGGCAAATATGGAAAAGTGTAATTTATTAAGTTTACAAAGTATCCTTAACAGAAACAGCGATAGATTTTGTGACTATTATAATTCAAAATTATAAAATATGTTTTTTTTGTACCAAATGACAAAATATACTCCTATTATAAAAGTAAACTAATGATTGAGGTTTTATATTATTATTATATAATTTTATAATTATATAAAATATTTTTTATCTCTTTTCTATAATTGGTGCGTATAGTGTTAATTATTTTACGCACGTCTGCAACATTTGCTCCTGGCTTAATTTTTTTTATATATTTTGGATAGTTTAATTAAGGATATATGCCGTTTTGCTTTTATAATATAATCGGGATGTGTGGGATTCCACAACTCCGGCATATTTTCAAAATTTTCAATAAATTGCCTAAGCGTTTCTCGATTTTCCAAGAAATCTGAGTCAATTCAAATATTTTTCAATATATTCAAATATAAATATTCAAATATTTTTCAATTTAACAATTGCAATAACTACCCTACACATGGTTAGGGTTCCCCATAAACACATATTCCCATCCCTATATGTAGTATTGAAGCACAAAAATCAGAAAATCCGGATTTATGTAAATACCGACCATCGTTATTAATTTTGTCCCATTACACATCCAATAGTAATGTCAATAGCAAGTAGTATTGTCAATAGTATTGATTGTGTAGTGGTCGCTTAAGGGAATAGAGCTGTTTTACTCGATCTATTAATTTTACGAGGTAGTCCGACTATAAAATGAAGGAGCAAAATTATACGTTTGCTAATTGGTATTTGCTGAGGCACTTTTACGCAACTGTATTTAAATAATATTAAGCCACAAAAAATCCTCATACCATTTATCAGCTTAGACATGGCTGAACTTTGGAAAATTTACTACACGACACTGGTATACTTTAATAACTTATTTTGTTGTTTATCTCGACAGACACAACCATCGAATGGACGATAATTGTTTGCTTGAATAAATCAGTCGGTATTAGGGCGGAGAAATCAATATGCATTTACAGAATACTGCACGTCAACATCACCATCATGCAATTGCATTACAAGCAAAAACTTGGAGTATTCCTTATAGAGTGTTTTATTGAGTTATTGCGTAAATTCAACCGACAAGAAAAATGTGACCGACCTGGAACATAACAAATGTTACACCAGAGCTGGTCGTGATATTATCGTACGTCTCCAACCGGCTTCTGCGGAACAACGCATCAATGAAAGAAAAATAGCTGAATAAAACGCAAAAAATATTCTAAATTATCATATAATATATCATGAGTCCTAATAATAATTTGATTAATACTTTTAAAATCAAAATTTTTTAATTTTTTTTATTTATTTATTTATTTAACAACCGACCGAAAAACAGGCTCAGCAAAATAGCGAACCAGTTTGTTTTGTGAAGAACCATTGGCGAGCAAACAAGACCGCATAGAAACACTAAACCATGTTTTCCAGAAAGAAGGTGGAGAAGAAGAAAGACCGGCGTTCCGAAGAAAATGAGGCCTTTATACAGGAATGCCGCAGAGATCATTATTGGCCGAATTTTAGAAAAATTAGAATAAAAACCAAGAGATAATTTGGAGACAAAAAAAATCCAGCCGAATTAGTTGTCTAAACCACTCAAACGTATTTGCAATTTGAACGCGCGCTTGACAATATTTTCTATTGTATTTAATTTTCTTAGTCGTCAAATACTAGTAATCTTTATTTGGTGTTGAAAGATATGGCCTAATATGATAAGCAGCATCTCCTAATAAATAGTATTGCACTGCACATAGCGCTGCGCAATAAATACATCAAGACATATTGACATTGCAAATTCCAAGAAGCGTTAGAGAAATCAATCTGTTTCGCAGGCATAACCAAAATTCAATGAGTATTTGTACCCAGCAGTCATTTCCATCTGTGGCATCAAAGTAAAAATCAGTATACACGATGCGTACATAGAGCGCACGTTACAATATGATGCTCTAAGAAAACTATCGCAACTTACCTACAGTTCTGAATAATTTTTTACTACGTCCTCCACAAAATTTTGCACTAGAATTTTGGTTACATTTTAAATAAAATTGCTTGGGTATCCATTATATCATCATCATCTGTCGACGAACGCAAGGCCTTTGATAATAAATTGTCCGATGACGATGACGATGACGTCGACGAAGAAGACGCATCAATTCGTTAATTGCTGCTTCCATTTTAGCACGTCAAAAACAATGTGAAAAACTTGAAAAACAATTTAAAAATTGAAGCCAACACTTTACAAAAAATAATTTAAGCTTTAACAAACAATACACAAAACACGACTGAACACAACAAGAAAAAATGACGAATGACAAATTATGAAGGTGGCGCAGCTTTACGTCTGACTTAATTGACAATAATGTTTGGTGGTGGTAGTGTAGATCAAAACAAAAGAACGTCAATTCTATCATAGAATGAAGATTTTATGTAAATCAAACCTTTCTGTTATTTTTCGATCGCATAAAATGTGAAATATTGATTTAGATAAAATCTCTTTGGCCAATAGAACTGCACATTATGTACATTCTTAAAGCTTTCAAGATCATCATCTCTCAGTAACATGTTATAATCATATCAAATTTAAATAAGATTCGCTCAGAATTATGCGGTGGCACTATTCTGCCATTCCCTTGGAGGTATAAATATGATTTAATTTTTTTTTCTAACGTAAATTATAATTTTTCGACTTGAATGCTTAACTCTATCAGCCGATGGAAAAGTGCCATTGATGCCCTCGAATTTTTGTAAATAATTTTTAGCCTTGAATTACTTCCACGTTATCAGATCGTTATAAGTTCTAGGAATTATATTACATCAGTTTATTGAGACAATAGCCCATTGTTGTTAGTATCGACGAAAGAACCTACCATGACATTATGGTAATCATATCATGCTTTCACAATTTAAATTTTTGTTTCAATTGACATTCTCTAATGATTCTAGTACATGTCTATCCTCGCATGCATATTAAAAGTTCTTACATACACAGGATAAAAATTTACTTATAACAAAAGGATTATCTTCTCGAATAGCATTAATACCTTGTACTTATGGTTAGTCTTTCTCCATATACTCTATTCAATATACGATACATATAGAGAGTCTAGATAGTCTATCTCTATATTATTCTGTTTGTCATTTATAACAATAATGAAAAAAGCATTAGAATTAACATTATACAGAAATTGTTTGCAAATAATATTTTTGTCCTTTTGATATGTATAAAATAGACTGGAAGCATAAATGAAAGGCGAATAACAAGGATAATCCGCGTTTGAAATGAAAAAGTTTAAACTATAACTGAATGTATAAGGACTTTGCCGTACTAACCACGTATACACGAGCATAGCGACAAGGAAATACATAAAATAAAATAAAACGGAAGTTAGCTTTTGTTATTTTTAATTTTCCATTTTTCTTGTGTATTATGCTTTTGTGTGAATGCTTATGGAGAATTTGTTATTTAAATGTGTTTTGTCATGAAAATTTAGGAAAAGCAAAAGCATATAAAAATTAATGTACTTCGGTTTTTTGCCTATGTATTTCTCTCCTTGTGTGTGATTTAATAGGATTATCATAGATATTTTTCAATCACGGATATTATGTAAGCTTTTTAACAAATTAGTGAATAAATTATGGAACGAAATGTCACAAAGCGAGTATAAAGAAAATTTATTGATTCTCAAGTTTTTTATAATGTGACAAAATTTTTTATATTTGCCAACACTGGCTGAGTGACATATTAAATCAGACATATTGTTGTTGTTGTGACACAGAACAATGTATTTTTTAGGCTGTTAATTGATAACAATGAATAATTTATCGGCTGTCTATGGTCGGTATTGAATTTACTAGCGTTAACCTTTCATAAACCCTTTGAACCAGCGAAAATGAAATTTAAAATGTCCAATGGGGTCCAAATCGAACCACGAACTGCGTACTCTATTACAAATGAGCTGAAATATAAAGTAATTACTTATACATACTGGAATATTGCGAAGCCCCACAATCTGTTTTAACTGAAGAAGAAGCACTAGGAGCACCGAGACTTCTTGGAATTCTTTCGTCCGTGCAAATAAAATAAAAACGAAACTTTTCCTACAACGCAGTTTCCTTCAGTACAATAATAAATCACGAGAGTGTTTTGTCAACACCAATTCCTCTAAAGATTACTACCTTACATCCACTGCTGTTAGAAATGGAAACGAAGAATTGGGAAGTGGCTGATGGATAATCGTAATTTTAAAATCTATTAAATTACACCAACAAATTTACTTTTATTAGAGCAATATTCAGCAATATTCTTACTTTTATTAGAGCAATTCAGCTCATATGGATTTTTGTTTTACTTTCGGCAGTATATGCTTCAATGACAAGGTTAACGAGCGACGGCGTATTCGGTTTCGATGTAACCACAATAAAATTAAAAGACCGGATTTTGCAACATTACAAAGGGCAACGGTATGATTTGAAGAAATTATCTCGACATCGCCCTGATAAATTTGGCCAATACAAGTTATTAACAAATATTGTACTCATCAGACACATGAGTCGTGTACACTATTAACTTTACTATCAGGATTGTAGAAGTGTAACTATAAAGGAACCGTCTGAGCTCATGTGTCTGCTACTTACTGGAAAAGTCGGGTAACTACTACGAAGTTCATATTCAATAATTTAGGCCAAATTTTTGGATAGAAAGAGGATATCGTACTTCTTGCTTGTAGGCTAAATGGTATAACGGTTAGTATATTCCCGAAAATACCGGGAATATTCTCACATAAAATAATCACGCGCTACTATTTTTACTTTAATAGCACTTATAGTTTTCATGCTACTCAGTATCACTTTTATTCTATCGCGTACTGAGACCAACCAAAGACTAGCTTAAGTTTTTGAACATTCCAACTTATCTGCTAACAATCGTCACCAATCTGCAACAACCTGCAATACCGCTAAACTGGCGTAATACTACTTTTAATGTTGCCACTTAAACCTAAATGTCACTAAATTTTATAAACGTCATTATTGATTGGCCAATTTACACTGAACTAATATCTCGCCCAATAATCCAAACCACATGGAATTTATTCCATCCAAACCAACAGGCGAAGTTGGTAGATTACCCTCCACATAAGCTTGTTCATCTCGATCAGACTCCAAGCTACTGCCTCTGAATTTTAGACTGTATAGCGCCAACCAATTGAGTAAAAATATAAATCTTTGACTTTACCTCCTGACACCGCCCAACCTCCGAGTTGCTCTCTATGGTCCATTGCTTTCCAGCTTCATTCTCTATGAAAGCTAACTGCATCACTGCTCGCAAGCTCACAGCACATAGTCTCGCCATGCATCTCCTCAACACACGGCACCACCTGCTCACACGTCACATCCATGCGGTCTGCTTCCTAAAAAAAACTCGCTTATTGTCAATGCCGTGCCTAAATTGCATCTTATGGATGATTTTTTCTGCCTTCGTGTGATCCTATCGAGTTTTAGCGAAATATAGTCCAGCTCATTCCGCACTTAATATCTCTGTTGCTCGCCATTACTTCCCACCAGTTCGTGGTTTACTTTCTGATTTTTTACAGCTTTTACAAATTCTCCCTTTTGTTCACGGTATGTTGTAATACACACACCGCTCCCGCTCCTGTGAACTTCCAATCACCAATTACTGCTTCCAATTACTCTTGCCGCCATAGCAATTACAACTGGTAGACCATCTGCAATTCTCACTCGCCTTGGCCAGTATCTCCTTTAGATCCTTTTCATATCCTGTCCAACAGACTACCATTAAATCCTAAGTGGACCACTCTACTAGCCGCAATTTATACCGGCTGGTATTCGTTCATGTTGTGACCCACTATCTCGTATAAACAATGCTGTCATCATTGTGCTTCGGCATCATCTGAGAGCATAGCCGCACCTGCAACGGGCATCTTATTATTCTGTAAGTCATACGAACCGACGTCATTCATGCATTGCAACACGTGTTTGATTTTGTCCGTCATTTCAACACCTGCAGCATCAGCATCATCAATTTCACTCAGTTACATAACCAATCCTCCAGGTGACCCTCCGCCAACCCCATTCACTATAAGGACACCGACCTATCTGTTTCTTGCTGACTAATAAATGGCTCACAACAAGGCGTCGATTTTGCATCCGGTTGAGCATCTAAAATCTAGAGCACTTCGTTTCTTTTATCTTGAGCTATGGAAAATCCCGGTTGAATTGTTCATCATCATCGAGCTGGCTCAGCTGATTCTTCTTGTCTGCTGTCTCGTCGGCACCACTCGAATCCACCTGCTACCCTCCGTTATCTAAATGTCCGACTTTCTGCTCCATATCGCCTATGTATAGATAGGTCTTCATTTCTTGTGCCAAATATTCGATTTTGGTTAATATTCGCGATAATACCGGAAATAATCTCTGAATTATTTCTTAATATTTACTTAACACTTACCATACTGGAATACTCAGAAAATACCATAAAAATTATCACCATAAATTTTCCCAAAACCCACTAACCACTAATGATGTGTGCCTTAGGTCGATTTTTTCAACTAAAATATGAACTAAACTAAATTGTTCAGTAATTTACAATAAAAATCATAGGTGGCAGTAACCGCAACAAAACAAGCTGTGCCTGACCATTCGAAATACTAAATTGTCGACTTTTCGTGAATAAACGAAATACTTAAATAAATTTAAATAATGGAAGATGATATGGGAGTTGCCTTATTTGCAAATGTTTTTATAAACTACAAAATGTTTTAAAATAAAAAAAGGATAACCTTTAACCTTTGAAAACTAAATTGAAAAGTTACCTCGCGAGGAGACTCTTCGTTTGTAACCTAGCGGCGAATAGCGTAAGGTCTCCTCATAAAAGTTTAGTGATAGTTTAGTCAAAAAAATAGACTGAGGGACACTGCATATAACACGACAAGAAATATCGCGTACCGTGTCTGCGATACTACGAAGCTTCGATAAAATTGCTTCTAATACTACTACTGAAACCTAGATGTCACTAAATTTTATAAGTGTGATTAAACCTAAAATCTTGATTGACCAATTTACACTGAATTAATGTGCGGCCCAAGTAACCAGTCGACGCGGAAAACATTTCATTTCTCTAACTTCGACGGGTGAAGTAACATAAAATATGTAATCTGTGTAAATCGAACGAAAGGATTACTTTTTAAATAATTTTTATTATTATTTTAAGTGAAACAAATTATCATATTTTATTAATTTTTTTATAAATTTATTAATATTTTATTTATTGTAAGATATTCATGTTTAATGAATCATACAGTAAAGTTTCAAAAATTCTCGTATTTATGATAAGCAAAAAAAATGTTGATGTCATAAAATATGCAAAAAACATTTGAACCGATTTCAACCGATTCGGCTCTTTCGATGCTTATGGTCTAGTTATATAGACGAAATAAGAGTGAGACAGTAACAGTTTAACTGCTTTCTAGTTTTTAAGCCCTTTAAGAAAAGTTTTCTTCTGCTCCATAAAATATTCATTTACCGCACAGACTGTACTTTATATTCACAGTAAAATTTCCAGCATCTTAGTTTTTTTTTAATAAGGAAACAGAAAGTAGTTAGTGGGTGCTTAGTCTGGACTGTACGGTAGATGTAGAATTTCTACAAAGCCGCAGCCCTTTAATGCAGCTTCAGCAACATTAGTCCTACTTGTACACCGGTGCATTATCGTGAATGAGTGAAATTTGTTTCTAACTTTATTTGGCCGTTTTTCCCGGATCGCTTTTTCGTTAAGTAGCTCTGCGCTACAGATCCTTGTGATTGTGGTTTTCGGTGGCATATAATCAATCATCAATATTCCTTCAGCATCCCAAAAAATTGTTGTCAAAACCTTACTAGCAGACGGTTGAGTTTTTAATTTCTTTGGTGTGGGTTCACCATGTTTCCCAATGATGAATCCATGTTTCATCGCCTGTTATTATGTTATCCAACAAATTTTCTGGATCTCCTTCATACATATCTAAAATCGTCATATCTAAAAACGGAAAATCCATCGCGCACTTACTTTTGACATGTGAAGGTGGTCATGTAATATTGTATAAGTGGTACCATATGAAATGGAAAGTCTGCACGCTAACCGTGAAATAGCAATACATTAGTCCTAAAATGCAATTGATTGACGAAACCGGCGGTTGTCGTCTTCTAATGACTCTCAACCACTTTTGAACACCCACCCGTAAACTTTTTATGTATCACTGAATATATAAATAGCATTTCGTCCATCTTTACAGAAAAATGTGACATCTGCGCGATATTCAATTTCATTGATATTAAATTTTTTTCAAAACACGTGTTACTAAATTGAAGAAAACAAATGTACTGTAAAATTTATATCGAAATTTGTTTCTATAAGTTTATATAGTTGTCTCACTCGTTCTATTTTTCATATTCATTCGTTCATATTGCAAGATATTTTGATTCACCCTCGAAATTAAAGACCGATTATTGAATGGAGAAATTATGGTAATCTAACACATTTTACCTGTAATTATCGAACTACGTTTTCCAAACAAGTGCGGAACTCTCTATACCAGGGAAATTTTATAAATTAGAAGGAGAAATCACTTTCTTCACACGCACCTTTTATTAGAAGAAAAAGAGTCATGAATTCATCTCAAGGTTATGGGCAAAACAGATATTACAAATACACCGTGAAGAGTGTGATTTATCCTCTCATGACTGTCGCTGAGCACGAAGGAATTACTCAAGAAACATTGCAAAATTATCGCTTCATCTGTTCCGAGACAAATGCATATTATTGTCGTTGATGTTCGCTTCTTTTCTACACTCTTACTACAAAGTCTTAGAGGTATATAAAATACAAATACATCTTCATCAAACACTTATTAGGAATTTCCCCATGATTAATGTTCGATTCAGTGTGTGTAATAAAATCTCCCGGCAAAAAATTCTTTATTCCGTCAAAACCGGTTTCACTGCAAATGATTTTGCGTGTGTGGGTAAATTTTGTATGCAATTCCCACGAGTAGAAACTCGTTTCCATGTTTTTCATTTCAATTTGATGAAACAAACAGAAATTACAAATGAAAGTTGTGTTGCGAATGCTTCATTGTTTTAATATGGATTTTAATTTTCAATTCGAGATACGTGGCTCAACGTAAATACATTGAATGGATTTTTAAAATTGTATGTTACATTATCTCTTATCATATTGATTGTATTATCATACCTTGGAGAATTAAAAATAAACTTAACGATAGTCGATTAGTAAAAACGATACGTCAATTATTTTGAAATCAACAAAATGGAAAATAAATAAAGTTTCGTATTCAATGCTTATATTTATGTAATAATATCCATATATGTATTTCATATGACATACACTTTGAAAATATTAAACCACTGTGAGGATCTAATTTCTGGTTTCGCATACGTAGAAATATTTCAATTTGATTTAGCGTAAGTGAAATACTTTTTAAACAACATTTGGGAATAAAGATGCCACAACCATAGAACTTAGAAAGAGCAAATGGATATGTTAAATGTAACATCCATTAAAGGACGTCAATATTTTAATGGTTTGTCAGTTAAACTTAATGGATTTTTTTTATTTAAAAAAATGAACGTTTTATAATGGATAAGTCATAGATTTCAATTAATTTTATAAATTAAAATTTGTCTATTGGCACAGTTTTGAATACACTTAACCACATTTCATTAATGTGCAGCTATATATTCAAAATATTAACAATTAACAACGTTAGGTAATATTTGCTGAGTGCACAAAAATTTGAAAGTCCACATTGGAGTATTAAAAAGATAAAATTTGGTACAATTTGATATTTTGATATTATTGTTGGCCTCCATCGATTCTTTTTTGTGTCCTTTCTTGTGCCGTTTATTTGTAAACAAAACAATTCCGTTCTCAATTTCAGGAGAGAAGATTCAAGCACAGGTTGGAATCTTTAGTAACACAGTTATTTAATAAGTAGCTCATGGTCGGTCATCCTTGGTCCATTATATAATTGAAACGAGGTTTCTTAGATGAAAGGATAAAGAGAAACTCTTGGTATTAAAAATACGAGTAAATTCTGAAAAAAAATACCAAAACATTTTGCTACGAGGCGGTTTTTACAGTGAATGCTTCGGCTACTATCGAGAGTTAGTTTTAGCCATCTTACTGTACCAGGCTGAAAGAAGATTCGTGCCAGTCTAAGTATGCAACGATTTTCGACAAAAAATTTACTAAGAAATTTTCTTCAATGGCGGTTGTCACGTGGATTACCTGAAACTTCGGCCACTGTCGAGAATTAGTGAAGGCCATCTGGAATTCAAATAATTTAGCCCCATTACTGTTCCAGGCGGAAAGAAGGTTCGTGTCAGTCTAATTATGTAACGATTTTCGACAAAAAATTTATTAAGAAATTTTCTTCAATGGCGGTTGTCACAGGAATTACCTGAAACTACGGCTACTGTCGAGCATTAGTGTAGGCCATCTGGAATTTATATCATGTAGCCCCATTACTACACCAGGCGAGTCTCAGGCTATCCCGGTGAAAAACGCCTCAATGCAAAATGTTTTGATATTTTTTTTCAAATCTTACATAATATCATTATACTCGTATTTTTCACATAGACTAGATTTGCTTTTCATATACTTACATACATACATACGTATTTTATATTTATTCAACAAACGGTACGATTTTTTTCTATTTTTTCGTGTTGGCTTTTAAAATCAAATCTTGTTGTGGTATGTTGATGTAAAAAAAAACGGGGTAAGAATTAAATGTAATGCATTTTTTCTAAATTTCCGAAAATATTGCCGATTCAGCAAAGACACACTGTTTCGGGCTATTTTGCGGGCCAATTTCACATACAAGCAAATACTACCGAGTGAGTGCATAAAACTTGCTGGCAACAAAAATGCTTATAGAGCTCGGCTCCGAACCTTTCTCGTCTTTTTTATTATTGTTTAAGCCATTGTAAATATCGGATAACAAATTGAGAATCGCGCCCGTTGTGTTTAACGACGCTCTGAAACCGAATTGAACATTGTTAAAAAATTTTGTCTTCAGGAGAAAATCGAGCGTTCTATTTTTGACTAATTTTTCAAAAATTTTTGAAAAAACTAAAAGCAACGAAATCGGGCGAAAATTTGACATATTTGGTATTCCCGCTTTTGAAAAATGGAAAAATAGAATTTCAATGAAGACTTTAGACTTAAAAAAAGTCTTCACTAAGATGGTCTTAGTAGTCTTATCGTCCGAATCGGGGGGTTAATCTAAGAAGGCGACAAAAATGCCATTTGGCCTTTCCACACACTGCATTTTGCAACAAAGCTCAAGCAGTACTTGCCTTTCGACTCAAAACTGAAATACCGAATCAAGTACCAGTAATGCTTCCTGTACTCTTCCATAGTTGGTCTCATATGCATTTCGCACTTCTAGTATTTTTAATAATGATTAGGGATTACACTGTTTGGAATTCATAGCTCCCAACTAGGGATACCGGTCTAAAGATCCAGGTCCTTTAAAGACTGATGCAGTAGTTTACCGTATGCATCTTTCATATCATTCTAGATATGCTTCATATTCTATAGGGCGCTAAATATATCTATGTATTTTGGACTAGTGAATTCGG
This sequence comes from Nephrotoma flavescens, assembly GCA_932526605.1. NCBI lineage: Eukaryota > Metazoa > Arthropoda > Insecta > Diptera > Tipulidae > Nephrotoma > Nephrotoma flavescens. The sequence continues at coordinate 313,563,721 of OW052220.1, forward strand.
GTGACTCTGAAATCCGCTCGCGGAAGTTTTTCGTCCTCGTCCAGAGCTGCTATTTCGTTCTGGTGTGCTCGAGATAAATCAACAGGAATTATGTGTTGGACTAAGGTCTGTCGCGCGGAAGTTTTTCGTCCTCGTCCAGAGCTGCTATTTCGTTCTGGTGTGCTCGAGATAAATCAACTGGAATTATGTGTCGGACTAAGGTTTGTCGCGTAAATTATAGAAACGATTTTACCCTTATATAAATCGAAAACGCAAAAATTGTTTATCTTTATTTTATGTTTTTTGAAAAGTACAGTTTTTTTCAAACAAAGTAAACTAGTGTTATTTTCGTTTGTTTGTGACAGAAGTAAAAATGGAATATCAAAGAGAAGTAGTTCGAGTAAAAATTGTGCACGAATGGCAGAAAAATAAACAAACTTCATATTCCGTGATCGCAAAAAATTGCAAAACAACAAAATCAAATGTTTGAAAGACGATAAATCGATTTCTCAATGAAGGCACAGTAAAATCAAAACCAAAAAGTGGACGACCGAGAGGAACGCGGAACAAGCAGTTAGATTTAAACGTTTTAAAGTCATTAAAAAAACTCCCTCTAAGTCAGTTCGGTATACATATTGCAAAAAACATAGAACAACAAAAGACATGGTTCAGCGAATCAAAAAAACCATGGACTAAAAACTTAGAAGAAGCAAAAAATTCCTAAACGGTCGAAAAAGCAAACAAATGTTGCGTAAACACGAGCACAATTGCTCTACAAACATCTCATTAACATATCTCCGAGCTGTTTAATTTTGGGCGACGAAACGTACCTAAAAATAGATTTTTCACCATTACCTGGTCCACAATTTTATACAACAAAACCTGGAAAACTACTGGATGAACCGATCACTGCAATTCGACAAGAGAATTTTAGAGAAAAGCTGTTGGACTGGCAGGCAATCTGTCAATGTGGTTATAAAGCACCCCGTTTTTCTCAAAATCGACAATAAATACCGATAACTACATACAGGAGTGCCTGTAAAAACGCATTTTACCACTTGTACGAAAGTATAACAATTCCACATTATTCTGACCGGATTTGGCTTCGGCGCATTACGCGAAAAAAACTTTGGAGTGCCTAGCCGCGAACAATGTGAATTTCGTACGAAAGGAGATGAATCCTCCGAATTTGAGAAACGATGACCGAACTGTCAAATCAGTTGAAGAATTGAAAACAATTTATCAATCTACTCAACGAAAAATGCATGGAAACGCCGTATCAGCCCTTACGGCAAACATCAAAGGCAAAATTCATGAATTCCAGAGGCATCCTCTTTTGGATTAAATTAAATATTTTTTTTGTAAAGCTTTATCAATACGAAATTTAAATAAAATTTAACTTCAATAATTTTTTATGTAAATAATTCAGTACAGTTGTTTAAAATGGTTTCCGTACTTTACGCGACAGACCTTACTGTACGGTTCGGGCAAGCCGAAAATATTACCGATTAAGCAAAGACACATTTTTTCGGGCTACTTTTCGGGCCAACTTCACATACTAAAAAATACTACCGAGTGAATCAATAAGACTTACTAGGAATGTTTAAAGCAAGCACGTACTAATTCAACTAAAAATTGCCTAGCATTTACTTAAAAGTATGTGAATAATGACTACCACCTCCTACTTGTACATGACATTTCAACACTTGAAAAATACAAGTAAAGTAGATAGCAACTTTCAATTGTAAAAATAATTAATTTATTAAGAGCTAGAATTAATTTAAGGAAAAAAAATTCTCTCAACGCGAGAGTGTAACGTGTGAAAATCAATGAAACCAATAGTGATTACATATTTAGAAGTTTTAAATGGTGTGCCGCATGGGTCGGTGCTGGGATCTATTTTGTTTATCATTTATATCAACTCTCTGTTTAATTTATAGCAATTTATTTCCAAAAATAAAAAATTGATTTATCAATCAAAAAAATTGATTTGAGAACAAAAAATTTTGATCGAAATACCGTGGCACGTTCTTTCCAAGTAAAAAAATTGATTTTGAAAAATCCAAACATTTCATTAGATTTTGATTTGACGTTTACAAACACATAAATATGTTTAAGTAAAAAATATAAATATAAATATTTCAAAAAGTATAAACATAAACATTATAACTTTTTCACTAGTTGGTCGGGAGCATTTGACATACGAAATAATTCATTAATGGGTCTATTTTTTAATTAAACCCGAGCAAGCAGGCTTGCCCTGGGTATTGTACACCGAACACAGATTGGGCAGTGATAAATGATCCAGTGTGCATAGAGTAATAATTTGTTTTTTGTTTTGCATACTCAACGTACACTGGCATATTCTGTTCAGAGTAAAATTTAAAGAACCGAGTATGTGTAAGCACAGTTCACAAATAAAAACACAGTGTGCAGGGTAAAATTATTCAGGTTGAATAAAATTACACAGAGTATTTTTTGACAGCGCATTGCTCGCTCAGGTTGAATTAAAAAATAGGCCCAATATCTAGCATTAAAATAATTGTTTCGTTTTCACTGTGGTAAAGTAATTGTGTTGACAAAAAAGTATGTTGATAATTTGTTGACAATAAACTGTCAAAATAAAATTTTTGAAAATCTAATGCCAATTTTTCACAAATATACTAACAAAAAAAATCAATCGCCTATCGTGTTCTCTGACACGTTAAGACTTACAGGAGTTCATGGAATATGATTTATACACTCAGAAAACTTTATACACTACAGAAAATGGTTTAATCTGCATTCTATGATCCTGAGTCCTAAAACAAAATTTATGCTGTTTAGTATGAGAGACACTAATGTAGACTCTAATAATGATTTTGTCAAGTGATAATTTTATGTGTAATGATAAGTGCATTAATATTGATAGGGTTGGGCATTTCAAATATCTAGGTGTTACTCTAGATGATCATTTGAAATTTGTAGCCTACATTAAAATTTTAAAACAACATCTATAGTATGATAGTATTAGAAAATTTTATGATGTCATTATATTATTCCTTGTTTCATTCAAAAATGAATTAAGGTATTACTTGTTGGAGAGGGACATACTTAAATAATTTAAAACCATTAATGGTAGCCCAAAAGTACGCTCTCCGAGTCATTCTCTTCAAGGAAAGACGTTTTTCGTCTCATACTTTGTTTCAGTCTTCTAAGATTTTGACATTACGTCATTTGTATGTTTATAGAATTTTGAAAATATTTTATACAAGAAGAGGGCATGGAAAAATAAAAACTAATATAAAGTATAATTTAAGAACTACTTAGTTGTGTGTTGTTCTACTCCATTCTTGTATAATGATTTACCTCAATTTGTGAAATCTGCTAATCGAATAAATATGTTCCTATATGTAATCCTAAAATATGGCTATTTGATTTGCTTGATGACATAGAAAGGTATTTTTAAAAGTAATCGCATAGTGAACTTGTCTTGTTTTGTGTATGCTAATTTTCCTTTTTCGTTTATCGTTATTTTAAATTTTTCTCATCCAAAGCTTATTTTTTATTTTTTAAGCATTTATGTTAAAAAAATGCTATATGGTTTCGGTTTGCCGTCTGTCCGTCTGTCCGTCTGTGTGCACGATAGCTTGAGAACGAATGGAGATATCAACTTAATTTCTTCACTAAAAGTTCAATCAATTCTTGGGAATGATCCCTATTGATTTGGACATTTCTGTGTTTGGAGGTAAGTAGGGTTTTGTTAACCCCTCTCCTTAAAATTGTTAGATTTTTTTTCATTTTCTATTCTATTTTGGTTTCATAGAACATGTGAATGTGGAATCAAAATATATCTCGTTTGGATGTGGTTTTGTGTAGGTGGTGTGGTTATGGGGGTGGTAGGAGTGGTGGTATGGGAGGTGGAGGGGGTGGGATGAGGCGTTTTGGGTTTGGTGTGGGAATTTGGGATTTGGTGGATGAGGGTTTGTGTGTGTGTGGAAGTGGTATGGAGGTGTTAAAGGGGGATAATATGGGTGGTGCGATATAGGGTGGTGCGGGTGAGATAGGTTTTGGGGGTTTTGGATGATGGGTGAGGGTGGTAATAATGTTTAGGTGTGGTGGTTTGTGATTTTTTTGTGGAAATACTATTTTCTTTTATTTTATAGGCAACAAAAATGCTTATAGGGTTCGGCTCCGAACCTTTCCCGTCTTTTTTGATATCTTTTTTCGTGATTTTCTCTTACCTTTTGCCTTTTGTAGATCTTTTTCCTTTTTTCATTTTTCTTAATCATATATATATTCATCTATTTAATATCTAATATTTTGCACATAACGCAAATTAAATGTTTTTTACATATAAATTTTTTATTTGACGTAAATGACCCGTCAAACATGCCAATTATTTCAAATGTACCTAATTGTTTATCTGTTGGCTTGATTATTTTATTTTTAAATTATAACTAGTAGTGAACCTAATTTTGTAATTGTTATTGTTTTTAATTACTATGTAGAGTTTCGTTAACTGGATTTGGTAAATTAAGATGACAGATCATTATGTATAAAAATTGTAATTTAGATAAATAAATAAAAATATTTTATATATTAATAAAATTTTTCTGTTTTTGATAATCAATTATAATTATTGTCTCTGTTTAAATGTCAAAATTACTAACTGGAAACGTCAAAATTATGACTCCTAAGACCATCTATTTCGCTTATTATTAACGAAGAAAATTTTGTAAGACTACGGTAACATTTGTCCAAGTCTGCTTCGTTGAAAAATGAAAAGCTTTAACAATTTTTAAACGCTTTTATTTTTAATGTTTCCAGCTCGAAAGTTGATGGATATGAGATTTTTCCAAAAATTTGCAGTTACAATTTTTTACCATCTAAAAATGACAGATTGGCAGCCCATTTGAATAAAATTGGCAGAACGAGTACAGTACATTTTGCTGTAAGTTTATTTTTAAATTAATAACTTATTTAACAAACGTGTTTAATCAAAAGTAATCATGGCAGATGTTGATTTAGACGTTCCTGTTAACCAAGTTCTGTGCGATAATGTTTTAATATGTGAACAATATGTTGTTGAGAACACAATGATTGTATACGAGGAATTTTTAGTAGATGAAATCATTTAGACGGACAAAACTATTGAAACACCTTTACCTATAGAGAACAAGGTTAGCATGGAACCATTGGAATCGTCGGAGCTTTTCAATCATTCAAGTCTTCCTGGGGTTCTTAAATACATCAAATGAAGCACCAACACACTGACCAAAACTCGGAAATGTAAACACGATCCAAGGAATTGAAAAAGTGATGTTCGAAAAGAATAATGTCAATCAGGTGAGCATTACGTAACCGTTAAAGGGCTGTATGAATAAGTGTAGATTATTTTGTGCCAAAAAAGCGACCGATTAAGAACGGCAGTTTGTTTGATTCTTTTATTGAAGTTGGTGATAATCACCACATTGTATGCAAAAATTTCTATTTGGGAACCAACAACATTTCTCAAACCCCAATTTACACCGCACATAAAAATAAATACGTTTAAAGTGGAACATCACAAATGGATACTCGTGGACGAACCGGCTCCAAGATAGCCCCTCATCAAAAGGTTTCCGATGTAATGAATCACATTAATTCGTTTTCTAAGGTTGAGTCCCATTACTGCATATGGCTAAAACAAGTCAACATTATCTGGACCCAACCTAAACATCAGTAAAATGTACGACTTGTATAAGGCTTTTACTAAAGATTGTACTAACACATAATTTATACGAAATTTAACATTTGGTTTCATCGAGAAATTCAAAGTTGCTGAACAAGAAAATCCTATGACAAGTGAAATGATTTTAGAGAAGAGGAAGATTATAATTTTAAAACTGAAAGGCGGAAACAGAAAGCTGCTTATAAGAGTGCGGTGGTCCCAATATTATGTTTTGACCTGTAAAACGTAATAAATGGCTCTAGAGTTGAAATTGGACCACTTTTGAAAAATAGTTTCAAAATTGAATGTCTATAATTTAACGATCTATTTGAGTAGCACCAAAAACCTATTGCGCGAAATAAACAGAACGCACATCAGGGAGAACAGGCAACGATTTGGCTTCTGTACTTGTCAAAATATATAACAGACTCTCTGGATAACAGCGACATGTTCGATATGCTCTAGTACGAGTATACTCAAAACTGTTATGAGGTTCAATACTCTTTATATTACAATCCGGAAAATTTTACTGACCATAGCATAAGAAGAATAGAAAGATGCAGAAAATCAGGTGTAACATTAGATTGCGAGGAACTGCAGCCAATTAAAAACTGAAATTATCCGATCTAAAGAAGAAACTTCTTCAAGCGATGTTTCGGTCATGTCTGGAAATGACATAAATTATTATAGAAGTGTTTTAAAGTTGGATAAATTTGTAGTTGACTTAGCTCAGTATAACGAATTAGATTTACCTAATAAAGACGCCCAAACGCAGCAAAATATTGGTATCACTAAGGAAGCGACTCAGAAAACTTGCAACATGTTACTAAAGATGCGTATTAACAGAAAAAGAAATCCTAAATTACAAGCTTCTTAAGTTTATTATATTTTCGATTTAGATGCCGCAATGAATATTGTTACAAATTTTAACTTAAATTTGGAAAAACCTCTAATTAAAAGATTATTTGGAACGTTTGTGATATGATATTATATATTATAGTTTTCAGATTTAAGGACTGAATTTTTTTAACAACGGTATCAATATAATTAGGTATATTTTAAGTTATTTTTAAAAAATAAAAAAATAAAAATTGGATATTTCTGTGAACTTAAACGGACTTAGGACCTTAAAGAAAAACCAAATTATATCTACCACATACAACAGTATAATACTTGAACTAAACCGGTCATACCTCAGTAACAAAGTTGTATATGCTTTTTAACCCGTTAATTATAATGTCGTAAACATTTCCATTAATAATAGTGTGGCACGCAATGTCAGGAAAATTCACTATTAATTAGAAAGGTTATAACACTTCAAACTTTAAATCACGATTTTCTCAAAAATATACTAACTATAATCAGATAGAATAGTGTTATTCTAAGGTCGCGATTTATCAACGATGTATTCCACGTTGCTTTCTGTAAGTATTATTGTCCACTATATTAAAGTTGCGAACAGCCATCGAACGGGTGACCGCATGGGAACAGCATAAAAGTAATTGTAGAAATATAGAAGGAAAGACGAGGTCAATCTCCTCGGTATGTCAGTATGCCTCGTAGCAGATTCCTATTCCAGCAGCTCTGAGACAGACCTGGCCAATGGGCCACGCTTCATTACTGCGGTTACATAATTAGATTATTTTTGGATTAATGTATATCCAAAAATAATCTGATTATGTAACCGCAGTAAAGAGGCGGCCAGGTTTAGAATTTATAGCTGTTGTTTACTACATATTTTTTTTGAATTGCGCAGCTCAACCAAACCGAATCACTCAACTAGCTTGATTCAGGTGAGCACCACGATGTTAAACATCATCGATTAGGACATTGCTGCTCATACTACTAAGCGCTGAATAAAAACCTCTGAAATTTGCCTTATATTACGTTGTAATATTTTGATTTGGCTTGAACTTGGACAATGTCGTGATATGTCATCATTATATAGTGATTCATTGAAATGTAATTATCAATCACCAAAAATAAATATTCGTAAAATTTTATAACTTTCAAAAAGTTATATCCATTATTCTATGTACATTGTGGAAACGACATATAGAAATAAAATTTTATTTTTAAATCAAAATTTTTCAGTTGTGGAGACAAAATAATTCGATAGAAGTACAGCTACCGACTCGTTTACAAAATGTAAAATACATAATCTGATTTTATGTATTTCATGTGTATAAAAATTAGAAAATTTTTTAGAAAATTCGAAAATTATTATGATTATTACAAATCCACAGCAAAAAGCTGTGTATATTATGCAACATGAATAGTAATAAAATCTCGATATAGATATAAATCAATATTAAATAATTTTATGGTATATATTTGGGGTGTTAAGTCACCCGTACTATGTAATAAAAATTTATGTAAAACAAAAAAAAAAAACTTTTTGATTCTACATAATTGGAAAAAGCTCTACTCGCTCGATGTAGTATAGATGTACACTTATTTAGTATACGAGCAAATAAAATTATTTTGTTGTTTGTACTCATACAACATAAATGTATTTTAATGTCGTTTAAATATATTCGAATACATACCTACATAAAATGTATGTGTGTTTGTATGTTGATTGAAAATGCATTTACACATTTTCTATTTTCCATAAATGATTTGCCATTTAACAATAAAGATTTGTCATTTTCACAATATAAATGAAAAATGTATTTTTTTTTTGTGGGTTGTTTAAAAAGTTGAGTTGTGACACATTAAAACACTATTATATGTATGTCTTGTTTGATTAAAAAGGTTATAACCCAAGATATGTAAATTTTTAATAACTATGGTTATGTATTTATAGGTGAATGATGACAAATTACATCAATTTTTCACATTTTTTATTTTACATAACTCAAAAATTCGATTTATACCAGATTGTAATTATCACCCGTCTAAATTTATTAATTACTTAAATTGTACCTTTGTCAGGTTTGTGTATTAACTGTGTGTTCCAGAAATTTGATTTTACACGAAGAAAATTAATGATTTTTTTTTTGATTCTTTTATGGAGACTACGGCTTGAAATATTTGGAAAACGTTCACAGAAAATATTACACATTAAAAACACCCAGCAGTAAATTTTTGTCTGGTCACCATCGGGAATCAAACCCCGAACCGTTGAATTTAATTTAATTTAATTTAATTTATTTATTTATCCATCCATCACAAAGGATAAAATAATAGAAACTTCCTGAAATATTACATTTATTTATTTTGGAAGCCGCTTCCAAAAAGATTACTGGTATTTTGTAAAAGAAAGTTTGACTCGACAATAAATAGTTACACTTGTAGAATAAACCAAGAGGTTAATCAAAACATTGAGCACCGTCTTGCAGTTAGTGCATAAGACGATGTTGAGGTTTCCAATATCACAACTTAGCGCTTCGTGAGCCCAATGAAACAGAGCCGTGATCTCAGCTTGAAAAGCTGAACTACTCATTGTCCCAGACCCTATGGTGCCCTAAAAGCAAGCTTTGGGCAGTAGGCACTAGTGATTTGAATAGCTCATCCCTAAATTCTTGAGACATCCATAACTCTCTTGAAGAATAAATCACCGAGAATGAATTAGAGAGGCAATAATCTGTCATTACCCATATTTATTTCTGGAATTAACGAGCTTTACTTGTCGAAAATTTTCCGGCATCAGCAGTGTAAGATGTACCCCAAAATAAAGGCTTGCAGTTGAGGAAGGAGTATAATGGTTTCCATAGCAATGAGTGGAGCAGATCACAAAGCACCAGTAATGCCCCTACACGCAATATTTTGTAGACCAATAAGTTTCACAATCTATAACACTGTAAATAAGTTGACTACACCGACCACCACACAACAGATGCGGCAGTTAGCATGAGTAGAACTGATGACTTGTAAATAAGGCACAACATTTTCGCAGACAATCAAAAGGAAGTTTCAAAAGCTCTGTGACATTGTCAATCGTTTACAATCGCGTTTTGAAGTTTATGTACACGTTATTTAGTTTAATTTCAAGAGAATTTAGAATCCAAAATGATAACCAGATGCTTAACGCGATTTTAATTAGTGATCGCACTTCGAAAAAGAGTAAGCAATATAAGACCACCGTATCATCAGTGAACGTATGAAGAGTCTTATTAACGCACCAAGACTCCAAAGTATGGAGGGCTTGTTCGTCGACAGCATAACTCTTGACACAAAACCAATCTAATAAAGTTTGACTAAAAAGTTATTGACCACCAAGTGCCACAGTTGTGGAGAAAGTACACCATTCTGTGGACATTCTCTGCGGTAACTTTAACAACAACTGGGAATCCATCCAACTCAATCTCGGCAATGCGAGATTTGAGCAACGAATCAATCCAGTTGATGATAGTATCATCGATACCAAATCTCATACATGAATTTATAGCAAAAGATGTGCTAACAAATGCTCGCGCAATATCTATTAAGAAGGGAGAAATAGATTAAGATTGGTCCCTATTAGTTCTATCCACGATCCTTTCTAATAATTTCCGAAAATTCGAGAAAAGCTTTATGGGGCGCCAACTTTTAGGGTCAGTTTAATCAAATTTGCCAGATTTAGGTATAAAAACGACCCAATTCCTTCATTTTTATGAAACCAAAGGCCACGCAAACTTGGAAGAGAAGAAGCACATGATCTTTATTTATAAGATAACCATGCTGTAATACAGTAAGGAAATCACATCATGAATACTCGCTTGGAGAATACACTCCCATGCAGACCTTCATGCGTGATTACCCTTTGCGAAAGAGACCAATCCCCTGTATCGAAAGATGTTGTAATCAGGAAAATGAACACTAAGGAACAGCTTATCAATCACATTTTTTGGAAAATTATCTTTCCGTTAGGTAGATGAAGAGCTTATAGTCTACAGTTGTCATTATTGACCAAAATTTTGCACATACTATTGATTTTGTCACTGAAAGTACGCCAGTAAAATTTATGAGTAGAGCTTAGAATGCTTTTGCAGTCTTTCTGCACAACCAGGAAGTTATCCCAAAAAGCAATAGTTTTTCTAGCCACATCCTTTAGTTTTCTAGTAGTTCTTTTCAACTTTTTAAGCTTAGAGCGGAAACATTAGCGTATAAATATTCTCAACTGCAGTTGTACCTAATTGCAGTCGACAGCGAGTTTTGAAGAGGCACAATTTCATCCAAGGATACAGTTCACTGGAGTAACGTCCCCAGTTAACTAACTGTTTATTGAGGTAAGAGTTTAGCAGTGGTCTGTTAAAATTAAGATTAAGCCTGTGATCAGAAGTTAGAATTTCGTTTGTTACTCTTCAATTTAGTATTAAATGGTTGATAAAGGTGTGACATTGGACTGCAAACAGAAATAGTGACGCGTTTTAAATTGCGGTAGTCTCCACATGGTCTCAAACTTGTTCGCCAAACACGAACATGATACCAGATTACTGACATTTTGATACACTAGTATAGGGGTGGATCCATGCTTAATTTAGTGTCACATACCAACGAAAAAAATCTTTATTGTGGTTAAATAGCTCCAAACAGTGTTCTGAATCATCGACGCTTTGCCGTTTTAGGTGTAATTTGAACAAGTGCGACATCCACTTTGAACGCAGCTTTCTAATAGACAAATGTTTATGTGTATACACTATTCTGTACACTGTCTTCTGATGTTTTCAACTTCACTTTACAATCTACCAAAATTTTGTGAACTTTTTTATCATTTCTGGAGTAACTACCGGATTCGGCCGACCAGAGCGTTCAGTATCATCGATGTTGGTACGGCCATGTTTAAACTCAGCAAACCAACGCTCGATGTTCTTATAACGGTTATTAAACTTAATGATGGTTTAATCTTTACTACGGGCCTATTTTGTATAATGATGGCGTAACGCTATGTCGACGGTTTAAAAAAATCAGTTTCTCTTAATCGGAATACACCAGTCTCCCGCTTTACGGACGCTCGCTTAACCGAAATTCGATATTACCGCTTATTCGCTTAACTGAAATTCGATCGCAAATTTTTGGGCCTAGCTACTTCAACAATTAATACTATAAAGGACAACAGAGATATAATTTTATCAAGTGTAAAAAAAATAACACCCCTTACCGCAAAAAATGTGTCAAGACAAAGAAGTGAGATTATGGAGGAGATGTAACGGCTGCTTAGTGTGTGGATAGATTATCAAACAAACAGAAACGTACCATTAAGCACGATTGTAATACAAGAGAAAGCTAAGCATCTTCACGCTGATTTGGTTGCTAAATATGGTGAATAATCTCGTGCGGAGCTTTTTTTAGCTATCAAAGAATGGTTTGATCGATTCAAGAAGCGGCATTCTTTGCATAATATAAAAGCTGTAGGGGAAGCGGCTAGTGCAGATGTCGAGGGAGAGAAAGCATTTCCAGAAGAATTTTTAAAAATAATACAGACCGGTGGATACACGTCACAACAGGTGTATAATGTCGATGAGACGGGACTATACTTTGGAAGCGAATTCCCGCAAGGGATTTTATCTCTAAAGACGAGAAATCCGCTTCAGGTTTCAAGGCAGCCAAAGATCGAATTACAGTTTTGATAGAAGGAAACGCTGCTGGTAATCATAAACTAAAACCGCTACTCATTTATCATTCGAAATATCCACGGGCCTTCAAAGGAATAAATAAGTCACAGCTTGGAATCACTTGGCGCTCAAACAAAAAAGGCTGGATCATAACGCGCATTTTTGAAGAATGGCTAAATAATGGTTTCCTAAATTCAATTTCGAATTTTAACGCTGATCAAACTATTTCAAAGAAAGCTTTATTAATCGTTGACAATGCCCCCAGCCATAAACTTAATAACGTCCCAGAAAACATTAAAGTGGTATTTCTACCCCGAAATACGTAGTCTCCACATGGTCTCAAACTTGTTCGCCAAACACGAACATGATACCAGATTACTGACATTTTGATACACTAGTATAGGGGTGGATCCATGCTTAATTTAGTGTCACATACCAACGAAAAAAATCTTTATTGTGGTTAAATAGCTCCAAACAGTGTTCTGAATCATCGACGCTTTGCCGTTTTAGGTGTAATTTGAACAAGTGCGACATCCACTTTGAACGCAGCTTTCTAATAGACAAATGTTTATGTGTATACACTATTCTGTACACTGTCTTCTGATGTTTTCAACTTCACTTTACAATCTACCAAAATTTTGTGAACTTTTTTATCATTTCTGGAGTAACTACCGGATTCGGCCGACCAGAGCGTTCAGTATCATCGATGTTGGTACGGCCATGTTTAAACTCAGCAAACCAACGCTCGATGTTCTTATAACGGTTATTAAACTTAATGATGGTTTAATCTTTACTACGGGCCTATTTTGTATAATGATGGCGTAACGCTATGTCGACGGTTTAAAAAAATCAGTTTCTCTTAATCGGAATACACCAGTCTCCCGCTTTACGGACGCTCGCTTAACCGAAATTCGATATTACCGCTTATTCGCTTAACTGAAATTCGATCGCAAATTTTTGGGCCTAGCTACTTCAACAATTAATACTATAAAGGACAACAGAGATATAATTTTATCAAGTGTAAAAAAAATAACACCCCTTACCGCAAAAAATGTGTCAAGACAAAGAAGTGAGATTATGGAGGAGATGTAACGGCTGCTTAGTGTGTGGATAGATTATCAAACAAACAGAAACGTACCATTAAGCACGATTGTAATACAAGAGAAAGCTAAGCATCTTCACGCTGATTTGGTTGCTAAATATGGTGAATAATCTCGTGCGGAGCTTTTTTTAGCTATCAAAGAATGGTTTGATCGATTCAAGAAGCGGCATTCTTTGCATAATATAAAAGCTGTAGGGGAAGCGGCTAGTGCAGATGTCGAGGGAGAGAAAGCATTTCCAGAAGAATTTTTAAAAATAATACAGACCGGTGGATACACGTCACAACAGGTGTATAATGTCGATGAGACGGGACTATACTTTGGAAGCGAATTCCCGCAAGGGATTTTATCTCTAAAGACGAGAAATCCGCTTCAGGTTTCAAGGCAGCCAAAGATCGAATTACAGTTTTGATAGAAGGAAACGCTGCTGGTAATCATAAACTAAAACCGCTACTCATTTATCATTCGAAATATCCACGGGCCTTCAAAGGAATAAATAAGTCACAGCTTGGAATCACTTGGCGCTCAAACAAAAAAGGCTGGATCATAACGCGCATTTTTGAAGAATGGCTAAATAATGGTTTCCTAAATTCAATTTCGAATTTTAACGCTGATCAAACTATTTCAAAGAAAGCTTTATTAATCGTTGACAATGCCCCCAGCCATAAACTTAATAACGTCCCAGAAAACATTAAAGTGGTATTTCTACCCCGAAATACAATACAATTACTGCAGCCAATGGACCACGGTGTTATTGCTAATTTTAAGGCCTACTACCTTGGTCGAGTTTTCAAAAACCTAATTGAGTCTATTGATGGATTGAACTAACTCTCAATTAAGAAATTTTGGAAAAAATTCAATATAAAGGATGCAGTAGAGAATATTATAAAATCATGGGAAGATGTAAAGTATGCCACTATGAATGGCGTGTGGATGAAATTATGGCCCGGGTGTACGGATAAATTTCAATCTGCGGGTCCCTTACATGACATCATATTAGAAATTCAAAATGAAATCGTTGCCGCAGACACCGCAGCTATATCAGGACTCTTAGAATGTGCTAATGAATACATTTCCAATGAAGAATTGTTAATGCTAGTAGAAGAAACCACCGATGTGCGACAGATGGAGAACTCTACGCAGCATGAAAACTCGCGTATTTTGACAACAAATAAAATGTCAAAAGCCTCTCTTATTGAAGAAGCCATGGAATTTTTTCTGATGCCTACAGAAAGAAGCCTTAAAGTATCGAGACAAATTGAAAATTCCCTTCTGTACTACAAGGAATTGTACCGAGAGTCCAAGAAACCAGCAAAACAAATCTCTCTAGCCTGTTATTTTTCCAAAATAACTGAAACATCTACTGTTGAAGAGTGTCCTGATGGAAATTATAGCGACAGCTCCGGTAAACTATCGACCAGCTCAGAAGACCTCTGAAGTACATTTATTAATTTAAGAGTTATAAAATTAAAACTGAATTAATGATTTGTATATGAATTTATTTTATTTATTGAAAATGAATAAATGGTTTGTGTTTTATTGAAATTTATTCATTACTTTTGTGTTTTTACGGTTTCCTTACTTTATAAAATTAGGTCTCGTATAACGCAGTTTGAAACCCCTGTATCTTTTCATTATTAAAATGAATCTATAGTAAAATTGGTTTCTTTTACGGGTATTTTCACTAGCTGGAACGCATCTATCACTTTACGGCTCCCTGAATGAATTAAAAAAGCTGACTTAAAAATGGTGTTTTTTCGGACTTAAAACCAGCGTTTTTATTTCATTTTAAAATTGACTTAAAATCTGTAATGAAAATGAAATAAAACAAGCTGACTTTATTAATGCATATCATTAGTCATTTTGAAAATGATTTAAGAAGTGTGTTTATAAATGATATAAAATGTGTATTTTTAAGTCATTTTGAAAATGAAATAAATGTAGTACATTAAAAGCCCGATTATCTGGCATCCAATTAACCGGAACATTCAGTTAACCGGAATTTTAATTTTTAGGATTATTTTTGCATTTTGAAATTTGCAATTGTTTTTTGCACATTTTCATTAATGAAAGCCTTAGTTAAAATTTTTCAATTTTCATTTTACAGTAAACGCCCGATTATCTGGCATCCAATTAACCGGAACACTCAGCTAACCGGAATTTTAATTTTTAGGAATTATTTTTTTGCATTTTTCTCTTTCTTTTCTCTTTCATATGCATTTTTTAATTCATTTGAAATTTGCATTTTTTGTTTGTACCATTTAATGAAAGCATTAGTTGAAAATTTGTATCCACTTGCCGGAACACTCAGTTAACCGGAATTTTAACTTTTAGGTTTTTTTTACTTCTTTCTTTTTCACAAGGGATATTATTTTTTTTGTTCATAGAAAATATACTTTCCTTTAATTTTTAACTGTTTTATGCATTATTCTATTTGAATTGAATGTGTAAAGTCGTATTTCATAGTTATGTTAGTGAAATACTGAATATATGTATTATTAAATTTTGTGTACTCGTATGGGTGTACTCGTATATATAATATGTATGTATTTCTTATTTGCAATAAATTCAATGAACTGATGTATAAAAAATTGTTTTTTGGTACATAATTTAAAAATAAACAAACGAGAATCCTAAAAATAATGAAATCAGGCGAATTTCTCGTAAAATTCCTAGTTTTAATGAAATATTCAATTATCTGGAATATTCGATTTACCAGAATGCTCCCATACTCAAGCATTCCGGATAACAAGGTTTTTACTGTAGTGTATATTACAGTAACAGCCCTGTTAATTCTTAGGGATGAGAGCTTTCCGTATAATCGAAAATTCCGGACAATTGAATGTTTCATTAAAACTAGGAATATTATGAGAATTTCGCATTTCATTATTTTTTAGGATGCTCGTTTATTTTTTATTTTCAAATTATGTAACAAAAAACAATTTTTTATACATCAGTTAATTGAATTTATTATAAATAATAATACATACATATTATGTATACGAGTACCCAATATTTAATAATACATATATTCAATATTTTCCTAACCCTATTTGGGGCACGATTTTACCTTTACACATTCAATTCAAATAGATTAATGCATGAAACAGAAAAAAAGTAAAGGAAAGTATATTTTCTATGAATCCCCGAATAATAAAAAAAAATATTTCCCTTCTGAAAGAGAAAAAAGCAAAAACTGTTCCAAAAAGCTAAAATTCCGGTTAACTGGATGCCAGATAATTGAGCTTTTACTGTTTTATGAAAATGAAAGCCATTGTAAATTTCCAACTAATGCTTTCATTAATGAAAATGTCACAAAACTGAAAATTTCAAAAAACAATTGTAAATTTCAATATGAATTTAAAAATGCATATGAAAGAGAAAAGAAAGAGAAAAATACAAAAAAAAAATCCTAAAAATTAAAATTCCGGTTAGCTGAGTGTTCCGGTTAATTGGATGCAGGAAAATTGAGATTTTACTGTAATATGAAAATTAAAGCCATTCCAAATTTTCAACTAATGCTTTCATTAATGAAAATGTGCAAAAAACAATTGCAAATTTCAAAATGAATTAAAAAATGCATATTTTAATTCATAATTAATTCACAAATAATAATTCAAAAATGAAATTTATGAAATGCATACATATTTGTAAAATGACATAAAATATGCCTTTCTTGTGTCGTTTTGAAATTAAGTTTGTTTTTGTAAAACACCTTTGTTAAGTCAGAAAATTTGTTAAAAGTATGATGTAAAACTGTTCCCATTTTTTCATATAAAAACACCATTCTTAAGTCCACCTTTTTAATTTCAGCTTTTCAGCAATCTCATTGTAATAGCGGTTTCGTTTAACGGTTTTTCGATTTACGGACAGTTTATGAGGAATGCATCCTGTCCGTAGAGCGGAGGATTACTGTATATGTTCAATTTTATCGTAATTTGGTTTGTTCAATTTTTAACGAATAAAATCGATGAATTATTTGTGCTGTTGTATTAAAAAAATAATAAAAAAGAATTTGTCGAACTGCACTTGCCGATACTTTGGCTATTTTCCATTGAGAACGGAGCAATTGAAGTAGGAGGTTTCTCCCGTCTTTTTTCACGAATATTGTCATCTAATTTGTTTAATAGTAAACGAACAATTCACGGATTCGTCAATTTCTTCGTACCAGTACTTTAAGACCTTTCAATATATCATGAAAATTATCCAAAAATTGTCTCAAAGAGCACTAGAGGATGAAATTCGAGAAAAGTTGTAATGAAAGAATTTAACCAATGTTCTAGTTGAATTCGTTTACGGGGAAATAAAGTTGAACCACGAACATTAAATTTACCGGAATTAATAAATGCCTTTCCGATTATCAATCAAACGCAATCGAAAAAACCAACAACAATAGAGAGCAATCAAGTGTCACAATAGAACATAATCCAATACAATAAAATCATCTTTAATTTCAAAAATCTATTCTCAATTACACTTCAGTGTGTACCAATAGTAGGTAGTAGTATAGTATATTATCATAGTAAACTTTAAATATCCTTTTCCGCATCTGATTTTCCCTTTTATTATTTTCACTCTATAATTATTTCCTGTTATATAAGGATTACAATTTAAAACGAGAACTATATACAGACATACGTTTATACCTACATACAGAAGGAAACACTTTCCTCCTTTCTATATTTCAGTATATACGATATAGGCGTTTCGACAACTAAATATAATTTTCAATTTATATAAAAAAAAATATTTTCTCTTGGGTGATGTGGGTGATCTTGGTGTTGTTATATTATGCCAGCTACGATACTCATTTATTTATACATAAAAAAGGGTTTTAACTTTTATTATTTTTAAATAGTTTGCCAGAAAATTTTATTATTAGAATATAATTATACACATCTTACAACACTCACTATTTAATTAAATAATAATTTGCTTTAATAATAAAATAATGTGGGTGTATTGAAACTCGCATATAAGGAAAATTGTATACATGTACGGGTTTACGTGTGTGACGCAGATTTCTAGTTTACATACAGCAAAGTGACTGACCGCTCAATTGGTATCGTATACGTTTGGGAAAAATGATGGGCCTCAATTAATTGTCCCTATATTTAAATACTCCGTAAATCAAATTAAAATTCTAACGAGCTCTACGGAATATAAACATTTAAATCACATTGTAGATACACTCGTACACATGTCCGTTCGAACGCCTTTAGAATATATAAATAAAAAAAAATTATAATAAATCATAAAGAAATAAGTATTTTCTTCTTGAATTGTTGAAAGCATATCTAACAAAAAAAAATGTTTACAAGAGAGGAAAAATTGATTATTCAAATAAACGACAATAAAAATGTACGTGTTCAAGCGTGATTTTCTTCGTGTATACTTTGCTTCTAAATAATTTCTCTCGGATTTAAAAAAAAGCAAACTGAAGAAAAATTTTTATTGTAATGAAAATATAATTCCACCGCATATATAACATAATTATTTGTTTATGATTTTATATGCTGAATGTTGTTGGGGTACACGTTTACCACATATTAGATGTGTTTACCGTAACATACATGCTTCAGATGCTTGGTTTGTTGATAAAATAGAATTTTAAATAAACTCTAGGATGTTGGTTTATGTTGCCATGGCAAGTGATATTGTTTTAGCAGTCAACTACTCGTATATATCTTTCGACACCAATGTAAAATTATTCGTATGATTTTCCTTAAATTTACTACTAAGGATGAGCAGTAACGGATTACATGTATTTCAATTACTTAATGAAAATACAAATTTGAAATTGTTACTTGTATCTTAAATTTATATTAAAGGATAGTTTTGTAGTTCGGGCCTATAATATCTCCAAATTTTGATAACTATAGGGTTTTAATCCAACTCAAAATATTTTGCTACTCAAATGCCAACATATTTTCTATAATTTGCTTGTTAGATGGGGATATCGTTTTACCTGCACGACTTTAATTAGTATTAGTATTTAGTATTTTCACCATGTTTTAACATCATTAGCACCAAAAGAAGAAACATCTATTTTGATATCTTTTAAGTAGTAAACTTTAGTTTATAATATCAAAGATAAACATATGTTTATCTTTGAAAATATCATAAAAAAATCGAGATTTTTACAGATTTACCATTCGTTACATCGCCGAAGTCAAAACGTGGTTTTTAAAAAATCTTAGTGTGTGCGTATGTGGTTTCTTGCATGTTAAATGTTTGTTGGTTTAAAAATGAAATCAGCCCACCGGAAATCATAGCCTCCACAGAAGCTGTTGCTTTTATAGCAAATAGATATTTTAAAAATTGTACCATCGTGAATGGTGAGAAAATCGATTAAGAACTAAAAGATTCTAAATTAAATTTGCTACAACACCTGTCATGATCAGTTTTTTTTTTAATTTAAGCGGAATTGACATTTCATGACGGAAAACTGTTTTTTTTTTTTTTTGTTAAAGGTAGGTTCCACAGCTCCTCGTTGTCATGCTGCTGTATAGTCGTACATGACTCGCTGACGTAGTCCATATTTAAATACGTAGTCCATATTTAATTCTTAAATTATTATTGAATGAATTTCTGGAATATAGCCACCTGGGACGGAACTCGATCATGGGATTCTTAAACGAATTTTGGAAGATGTTCTGGAATATGGCCGTCTGGGGCGGAACTCGTTCAATTATTAGCCGATTATGATAGGATTCGGCATGTTGGATGAAAATATGGTTCTTAAATGATTTGTGTAAGAAGTTCTGGAATATGGCCACCTGGGACGGAACTCGATCAATTCTTAACTGATTAAGGATTAGGATTGGGTATATACGATTATGATGTGATTGGGTATGTTGGATTGAAATGTAATTCTTAAATAGTTTTGGAAGAAATTCTGGAATATGGCCATCTGGGACGGAACCCGTCCAATTATTAACCGATTATGATAGGATTGGGTATGCTGGATGGTAATGAGATTATTTAATGATTTTTGGAAGAAGTTTCGTAATATGGCCATCTGGGACGGAACTCGTTCAATTCGTAACCGGTTTTGATGGAATTCTGTATGTTGGATCGAAATGGGATTCTTAAATGATTTTTGGAAAAAGTTCTGGAATATGGCTATCTGGAGCGGAGTTCGTTCAATTCTTAACTGTTTATGATGGGATTGGTATGCTGGATGGAAATGGGATTCTTAAATAATTTTCGGAAAAGTTCTGGGAATAGGATTGGAATGGAAATAGGATTAATAAATGATGTTTGGAAGAAGTTCTGGAATATGGCCGTCTGGGGCGGAATTCGTTCAATTCTCAACCGATTATAATGGAGTTTGTATGTTGGATTGAAATGAGTTTTTAAATGATTTTTGGAAGAAGTTCTGGAATATGGTCACCTGAATATGATAGGATTGGGTATGTTGGATGGAAATGAGATTATTTAATGATTTTTGGAAGAAGTTTTGGAATAGAGAATCCAAGTCGGTTCTACCCGAATTCGTGTAGTTGGGCAATTACTTACCACCCAGAGACACCCAAAACCTTCGGGAAGTGCTGCAAACAACCGAAACCGACAACCCTCCTATGCATCTTAACGAAAATGGAAAAAAATAGAAACGTATGTTTGTAGAAACCGGTGGAAAAATGGTAAAAAAACGGAAACGAAAGTCATTCGGGTAATTGGACTCCCTAGTCGGGTAATTGGACTCCCTAGTCGGGTAATTGGACTCCCTAGTCGGGTAATTGGATTCCCTAGTACATACGTTTATGTTTTTTCCATTTTTGTTCAGATGCATAGGAGGGTTGTCGGTTTCGGTTGTTTGCGGCGATGCCCGATGGTTTCGGGTGTCTCTGGGGGTGTGTAATTGCCCAACTACACGAAGTCGGGTAGAACCGACTTGGATTCCCTAGTTTTGGAATATGGCCACCTGGGACGGAACTCGATCAATTCTTAGTCGATTATGATGGGATTTTGTTTGTTGGGTGGAACAGAGATTCATAACCAGTTTTTGGAAGACGTTTTAGAATATAGTCTTGGGACGGAACTTCTTAATTTCTTAATCGATTATGTTGGAATTTGGTATGCTGGATGTAAATGGGTACATGTACAATCTCCACTTTTAAAAACCACAAAAAACGATTTAAAATACAAATTTTGTACTATAAATTATTTTAATTTTTATTATTTTAACGTTATCGGTCACTGAATGACCATCTTCAGAAAAAAATTTTCCAACTAAATCTAAATATACTAATTTGACGCTTAAAAGTGCTTGCATATTATATACTAAATATGTATGTATGTATAATACATAAGGTGTATAAATACTTGTCATTTAACACATAAAAAATGAAGGGACAAATAGAATTACATAAAATATTTTAAATAACAGATTTTGGGTATTATCGTATGTGTGTGAAAATTAATTTTGGTTGTATATAAGCTATATTGAAAGTAAATAGAATTTAAACTAAATCAGCTGTGTTGTACATGCAAATGTGTACATATTTACTAATTGTCAAAATAAAAACCAAATTGAAATTTTTTCCAAAGCTGGAATTTCAAGTGTTGTGTACTAAATGTAGTGATGTCCTGTTTTGTGTTTGTGTTCCGTGATCTCCTATTGCCGGTTTAGTGAATTTACCAGACCAAATAAATTCGAGTCTATTGGAATTTTCTCCTGGTTCATGATGTCGATCTCAAATTTGTTTATATATAATGATTCATATGCGTCAAGTTTCCAGCTGTTCGAAATTGTTTTTAATATTTTAGAGTTCGTGATATCCACTCGGTGATTATTCAACATATGTTTGGCTACGCTATTTCTTGTACCTTTATTTCTTACAGCGTTACTATGTTTCTGGAGACATTTGTGGAATGCCCCGGTTGTCTGGCCGATGTATTTGCTGTTGCACTCCGTGCAACAAATTTGATAGATTCCAGATCTTGACTGTGATGGTGTTGGGTCTTTATACGTGCTGATACATGATCCTAGATTAGTGCTTTTAGTGATTAATTCAAAGTTGAATTTTTTTTATCATTTTCCGCATTTTATTGGTGATAGACGGGAAAAATGGCACACAGATCCGTTTTGTACACACAGTTGGTTCAATCACGTTCGTCAGCGTTGTATGTGCATTATTGTGTTGTATACGTTTGTGTTTGTCCAAGATTTTTCCAATAAAGTTTTTATCAAAACCATTTACATGGGCTGTTTCTTTTATGAATTTTTCTTCTAGTTGGAATTCAGCAGTGGATAGAGGTAACGTATATAGGCGGTTGGCCAATGAATGAAAGGCAGCTTTTTTGTGAGCTCCGCTGTGGTGTGAGTCTGCTGTGACATCTTCTCGTATTAGTTGCCTTACGGTGTATACCAAATTCTAATTTTCCATCTTTTCTAATCACCTTGACATCCAGGAAAGGTAGGATTCCGTTTTCTTCCACTTCATGTGTGAATTTGATAGTTTCGTATTTTGTGAATTCAACAGATTTAAAGTTTGGTTGAGTTTAGACTTCTTGACGATTGCAAATACATCGTCGACATACCTTAACCAGATCATAGGGAAGTAATTGCAGGAACTGATATTTTCTTCGAACTTGCTCATAAAAATATTGCTTAGGTACGGTGCTAGTTTGCTTCGCATGCATGTCCCAAAAGTCTGTTCATAATACCTTCCTCTAAACTGAAAGAAGCTTTGTTTCATACATATTTCAGCTACTTCTCGTTATATTTCGATTTTCTTGGCATCGATGTTAAACTGCTTTACATGATCGACCATACAGTTAATTGCGATATCAACCGGGACATTCGGGTACAGCGCCGTCACATCAAATCAAACCATAATTTCTTCTTCATTCAAGGATATGTCTTTTATACTTGTAACAAACTCGATGTTGTTTTTGATATACATTCCCGATGGTTCTTGTATTTTGCTGAGTTCTGCGGCAAGCCAAGTTGATATTTTCTCCGTTGGTGTGTTGATGTTCGACACAATAGGCCTCATTTTGTTTCCAGTTTTATGAACTTTTGGTAAAGCATAAAGGCATGGCACTCTAGGATTGGTGATGTTCATTCTGAGATGGAAATAAGGCACCTCCAGGATTTCCTCCATCCGCAAAGCTGTTTCTTTAACAGATTTGATCATCTGTGGGAGCGGGTTTTTTATGTTATCATTCAAGTATTTTAAGTATTCAGTGACCGAAAACGTTAAAATAATAAAAATAAAATAATTTAAAGTACAAAATTTGTGTTTCAAATCGTTTTTGTGGTTTTTAAAAGTGAAGATTGTGACTGCAAGTGAATAACTATCGTTCTGAAATATGACCTCCTAGAACAGAAATTGGGTATTGTGGATGAAATGAGAATATCAAATAATTTTTGAAAAAAGTTCTGGGATGTGGCTATGTGCTCTTGTATTGCAAGTACTTCAAAAGTGTACATTTTTGCTTGGTTCTAAATGTTCTGAATATCTCATGATCTTAGAAGACATCATATTCCATGTTCCCGTGAGCAGTTTTCGAGATCGTTGTTGATAAGAAAAATATAAATTTATCCGAGCCCTTTGTGTAGGGTTCATAACGTGATTTTTTGTGAGAGTAAGTAGTTGACCTGCTGCTCAACCCACTAACCCCATGAGTGGGTCACGTACTGGTGATAGATGTTTGGGCATCCTGCCTTACCAGAAACATGTAAGCATCACGAGCCGCTTGCTTCAAGAAAAACGCCTGCTTATTATCGAGTTCCGCCCTAGTTTAAATTACTGAGTTTCGTAACGATATTCCAGAATTTCTTAAACAAATCATTTAAAAGTTTTTTCCATTCGACATACCCAATCCCATCATAATCGGTTAAGAATTGATCGAGTTCCGTCCCGGGTGCCCATATTCCAGGTCTTCTTCAAAAATCATTTAATAATCTCATTTCCATCCAACATACCCAATCCCAACATAACCAGTTAAGAATTGGCTGAGTTCCGTCCCAAGTGGCCATATTCCAGAATTTCTTCCCAAAATCATTTAAGAATCCTTTTTTCATTCAACATACCAAACCCCATCATACTCGGTTAAAACTTGGTGGAGTTCCGCCCCAGGTGACCATATTCCAAAACTTCTTCCTAAAATCATTTAAGAATCCCATTTCCATCCAATATATTCAATCCCATCATAATCGATAACCCGAAAATGGAAAATAAAAAAATTGCCCGTTAAATCGAGCGTCCGTTACATCGAGGTCCGCTAAATCGAGCGTCCGTTAAATCGGGGTTCGTTAAGTTGAGGGTTTACTGTATATTGTAATTGTACCATACGTTCAGATGGATTTCGGAATTTGTTTATATAATGCAGTTAGCAGCCAGTGCATTTTTCTAAATTTTAAAATCAGTACTTGCCTTTTCTTTTTAGCATACGCTTTCTACCAGAGGGTCATGCCGAGTACTTAGCGTTATCAGAATATGGGATTTGTTGTGATTTCAGTCTAACAGGAATCTATTCCAATTTGAAAAGTTCATATGTGTGTCGATTTCAATTCGTTTAGTTTTCAGTGGTCATAACAGTTGCGTCATCAGCAATCGTTTCTATTCTAGTTTCTACTATATGTTTGGTAGATCATTTGTATATAGTAGGTATAATAGAAGGCCTAGAACATAACCTTGTCACTACCCCCTCCCAATATTTTCTTTAGTTTTGAGTTTTAACCTTGAGTATCCGCATGTTGCACCCGACAGTAACGGTCGCTGATGTAAAACTTTACCAATTCTAAATATTATTTTGCCAAATCTCGTTGTAGCAATTCCAGACCACGGTACCAAACCTTGTCAAATCCGTGGGCTATGTCTAAGAATATGGCTGAACATACTTTCTTTTTCCCAGCGCCTCCCCAATTGTATCAGTTATCCTATGTCGAATGCCTTTCTCCTAACCCAAATGTATGTGCTGGTATAAGATTTCTGCTCTCTATAATTTTCTTTAGTCTCTTGAGAAACAGTTTGCCCAAAAATCTTGTGATATTGTTGTTAGTAAAGATTACTCTTAGTCTAAAGATAGCACTGATTATGTGCTGTAGTTTTCTTAGTGTTTTTTCTGGTACGGTTTTGATTATTTACCCCGTGATCAAGTTATTTCTATATATAGGCGCTTCTTTATGTTTGAGAAGATACCTCGTCTATTTTACTTATAAATGTTAAATATTCATTATTCGCTCGTTCTTTTTAAACCTTTGGTGGCTTTAGTAGTCCATGTCCGGTACAAGAGAAGTCCGTGTCAGGGTTACTTCTCAGGTTACTTAGAAAGCTAGCAACTGACTCATTCTTAATCTCCTTTATAAGTAGTTTAAGTTTATTGCACAAGTTCTTTAGGATTGTTTTGTTTGTAGGGGCTCCGGTTCCCTGAAAAGTCTTACGAGCTCAACTTTTTTCGATAACCAACTCTCTCACCTCAACTGGATAGTATATACTTTTTGTAATATTCCTTGCTGATCAGGGGTACATTCCAGATTGCTTTTTGTACATTTTCAAAGAGGCTTTCCAGTTCTTCTTGTATCATGTAAGCGTTCGAGATGTATACACAGCTGTATAGGTTGACGCTTTCCTCGACTAGCTTCCGAAAATATTCTTTGTTTGTTTGTTTTGTCCTTTGTTAGCCTTAGTGGGCTTGCTTTTCTTGTTACCGTCGCTCTTGTTACCTTTAAAACTGGAGGATGGTCTGATGATAGCCTAGTTCAGAAGGTCAAGAATTTTATGTTGGTGCATAGGACAGTAGGTTGGCTTTCTACTGGAGTGAAAATCATATTTTAATGTTCCGCCTGTATGAAATGGATCTCTTCCCTTGGGAGTATTTCTATTTGATCCCCAGAATAAGTTTTTCTCGATAAAGTTACTATAAGTAACTAATAATATAATCAGTTAATAATAAAATTACTATATCAAGCGATTTAAGAAGTTTGATGTAGTCTTGTTTTGTGTTATCTCTGGGTAGGCAGTAGATTGCTTATATAATATGGCCTCGTTATTTTTGGTTTTAATAGATACAGTAGCTACGTGCATAGCTTCCTCCTCTATTTTTAATTCTTTGTGGTGTTTAATATTAGCCTTAATAAAGATTCTTGTTCCACCTCTAGTCCTTTGTGCTGGGTATACATCTTAATTGCACTGGCATCCACGTAAATGACTTTCTGAGATTAGGCATATATCAGCTTCTTTTGTGTTTCAAAATACTTCTATTTCTGAAATTCATTGCGCAAGGCCATTTGAATTCCAGGTAGCATTTCAATGAAGTGTGTCATTATTTTTTTTGGAATAGGGTCAATGACTAATTGAATTTTACTTGTTGCATCCGGTATCTGTTTATCTTGGCTCATCTATGTACTTTCCGGTGTTCCTAGTCTTTGCTCTTGTTTTTCAGAAGCTCGCTCATAGATTCTAGTCTTTGGTTCTGCCCTGCGCTTAGATTCTGAAGTATTTCTCTCGAGACTTGGTTTTACTGACTCGGTGCTGTCTTGATATTAATTTATTCCTGCTTTGCGATTTGTGTATTTGTTGTGCCTCTTTACTTTGGCGCCATTTAGACGGATTTATTTTGGATAAGATTTCATTTTTGAATCAGAACGCTTACTTGTTTGACTTCTCCATTTGTCTTTCGTCCTTTGCAGCTCTTTGGTTACCTCGCAGTTCAACAAAATTTGCGTTGTGATTATTTCAGTACTTCCGTTAACTTTGAGAGGCGTTTCTATTAAAAAGTACTCAGGTGCATCCATGTCAATAAAATTTTTTGGGAAATCAGGGTTCTGAAAGGTTCCGGCTACCACTATTTCAATATGCACCATATGCAACAATAATTTGAGTAAGTTTTAATTATGTATCGAAATTATTCGAGTACTGCTGCTAACTTCGAGATGCTTTACTATCAGAGGGTGTTTCAGATAATAATTTTTGGGTTGACTCGAGTAAATAAATTCGTATGAAATATTTTTAAGCTGATACTTACTTATAGATATAGATCGTATATTATGTATAGTATTGAAATGGACAGATGTTCGGCCATCTGTACGATTGTGGGCTAATTGACAAATTTATTTTAAATTTTTTTCGTGGATCATACACTTTTATTATTACTATACGCAATCTTAGTCGTATGTGTCATAAGCGTAACAAAATCAATATGGTTTCCGTAAAACAGCACACATGATGCATCGACAGACACCGAAAAAAAACACTTTTTGGGGACCACCCTATATGATTTCTTTGACATAGTATGTAGATTAAGGTATAAATTGCATATACATTATAAATTATAACAGATTTCTAACCCCCCCCCCCCCCTTTTCAAAATCAATCAAAACGTATAACAAAAATTCAATTTAAATATGAAATAATTTTAAACTGATTTTAAATATACAGAGAAACTATTTAATTATTTACGAAACAAAACAACCTACTTTGCGATTGTAAAATACCGTTTGATTTTTCATGTTGAAAAATGGCTTGGAATAATAAATAAAGGCTTAACTCAAATTATTGTACATTAAATATACATAATATATAAGAAAATGAGTAATAAGACGAATACAACAAAATTTAACTTTTAAGTTGTTTTGTGCTTTTTGCAAAAAACGCAAAAACATGACATACATTTTGTTGTTTGTGGATATTGTCTCGGTTTCTTGTGTCGTTATATTGAAAGTAAATGCTAAGCGGTTTACTCTATATACGGGGAATAAAAATATTTAAACTAAAAAAAGTATAAATTGTGTTTACAAAAAAAAAATATAACACAAAATCCTTTCTAAAGCTCTTTTTATATAAAAAAAAATAAAAAAATTAAATTGACTGCTTTTATTTAGCTTTTAAACCTTATGTCTTATAATTTTTTCGTTTTATTGGTCCTTGTTGCGCTCCAGTTTCCCCAATAATTTTAAAATTGTTTGGTATTGCACAGTTTTATTTATAATGGGCTCATGGGCGATTCCTACAACTTCAAATATACTCACTCTCGCATGATTTCATGTCTGTAAACTTATGCTTAGAAAATCTGATCATCAAATTTTAAAAATATGTGACCCTATTGACCCTATTTCTTATGTCGTTCAGTAAGTTCTATTTGGAAAATTAATATTAATATTAGTTGTGCTAAAATCAAGTAAACTCAGTTGTACTCAGTTGTCCCTATTAACCCTTATTATGTCGTTTGTACTAGGTTAGTTAGAATTGTACTTATTGAAATGTTAAGCGTTATATTTGGAAAATTAATAAAATTAAAATTTGTTAACGTTTAAACGCAAGTGTATTTTGTATGAAGTTATTCTAAAACCACCATTGAAGTTAAAATCTGCGACCATATTATCACGCCGACACATTGTATGACATTAGTATGCCAATTTTACACGATTATTATCATCTATCAATATCTAGGATCGGAGAAATCAATTTGGAAAATTAATTCAAATTCATGAAACAGTATAGATATGCATGTTCTTTTCAATGTTAGAACTTGGTTCAAGCTTTTCTAAAATACATTTAAGAAAGTATATTTGAACAAAAGATAAATACACATAGGCATATTTAACCCTAATGTATGAGTAACGTGGGTACGCGGGTACCTTTTGTCCTTTTACACGTCTATTTTGTTATGTATTACTTCCGATAAAAACTTTAAATTTTATGAGAACTTCAATTGGTATAGATTACAATCACACTTAAAAATGAGAAATGTTACAACTTGGACGAACGTGGAAGAATTATGTTAATCACTCAAATTAAAATATTTTTTCTTCACTCACATAAGGGTTTAAAAATTTTCACGTAATGGGATGGCTCATACTAATTAACAAAAGACTCAGGGAAATCTAACCATTACCACTAGAATTTATGGTCAGGAGACACTCACGTCTCTTTGAATTGGTTCGTATTACAATGAAAAAAGGTTTGGCCGAAAATCTTAGAGATATGGGGAGATGAGGGGGGACACTGGGTTATTTTTATTATTTTTTTCTCAGCTCAAACGACTTTAATCAAAATTGCTGATAGGACTTTTTCGAGTACCAGGAATCGATTGCTAAGGGTCCTGACTTTGTAGGAATTGGTTCAGGGGTCATCTGGTGGGGTCCCGTTTTTTATTTTGTTTTTTTTTTAATATCACGATTTTATTAAAAATTGGTAAAGATAATTGTCAATTTTCATTTGCCAAGAATCGGTTGCAATTGGACCAGATTTCGCCAAAATTCGTTCAGAGGGAGGGTTTTCGAATCCCAGGATTCGATTGTGATCGGTGCTTCGGGAAAATCTGTTCAGAGGTCGTCCACTGAGACACGGGTTACTTTCTTTTATTTTTATAAAAATTGGTGAAGAAATGTTTTCGATTACCAATAACCGATTTTCATGGGATCTTATTTCAGGAAAATTAATTTAGGGGAACTTTTAGTCTACTTTTAACATTTTATTTGGCTTGAATGATTTTGATAAAATTTAGCGGGACAGGTTTTTTGAATGCATCAAAACGATTACAAGGAGTTCAATTTTGAATTCCCAGTAATACGTCTTGTTGCACCGTATCACGTTAATCAGGTTGCATGATGTTGCACCATGATGTTACACCATTGCGCGTGATGTTGCACCATGTGCCATTATGTGGCACCATGTTATGGGTTGATGCATCTTGTTGATGGATCGTGTGTGATGATATTCCACTATGTTTCGTCCTGTTGGCTTGGGACATTCTTTTAAAATTCTATTTGGCCAGTTCAACCATTTTCTCGATAAATCATTTAGAAGTCTTTCAGATGGGCTTGTTGCATGATGTGACACCGTCTTGCGTGATATTGTACAACGTGTACAATGCTCTATATTGCACTGCGTTGGGGTTGTTTCACCATGTTGTGGGATGTGTACCATGTTATGCGATTTTGTTGCGTCATTTCGTTTCGTGTTGGTGTGTTTTCATTACGGTGACATTGGAACCATACTAATCACATATTTTTCAAAATGTTGGTTGTTATGAATAACAATATTGGGTTATAATACGCTATTTACAATAATTAATGTTTTGACCTTGGTCATATTGTTTCCGCCTCAAACGATTTTGATGTTGCTAACACGATTTTGATGAAAATTGATGCAGGGAATTTGAAGAAAGCAAATACCAGGAACCGATTTCGATGTGTACCAATTTCGGAAAACTTTGCTTAGGACGTTCTTCGGTGGGGACCGGAACCCCAAGGGGATCGAATCTTGGATCGAATGCAGATTAATGATGTAATTTGGAATCTAACATAAATTTTGAATATGTATTTGGAACATTTTCAACTTAAATGAACCTAAGGCATTTGTTTTTGTGCAATGTTTTAAAAAGTATAACAATTACAAAAAATCTACTGAAACAAATTATAGATTCCTCGTTAGATTCTAAATTAAATGTGAAACAAAAAACTGGTTTCCAAAAACTTAAGTGGATTTACGAAAAAGCCAAAAAGTTTTTAAATTAAATTGGCAACAAAATTGGTTCAATTCATTTTACTAAAATTTAATCGAAATGGCGAATTTTGATAAAAAAATAAGAATTTTTTTTTATTAAAATTTGACTAAGTTTTTGTTTTATTTTAAAAAAATTGTTTTCAAACACATTTTGTGTAATTTTACAGAAAATTCGACAACTACGGTTTGAGATTATGAAACAAACACACAACTAACTGAAAGATACTTAAATGTTTTATCTCATGCGCTCATGAGATATATGGAAGGTCATGCACGAATCGTAACCGCCCTAAGTCTTCCGAAGCAGCCAGTACATGCGAACATAGGTTAGGTTCGGCTTACCATTATCTAAAAATTGTCTTATGTATATAAAGGTACAACTTGGCACCAACCCCTTTTCGCGTATTTTCTATTTGAGTACACCACCAAATATTTTACTAATTAATTTAACAAAAGCTTTTAAAACAATATATTCTATTTTTATGCGATGTATCAGGATGTAACAGACTCATTGTATATAAAAATTCATCAATTTTATATTGTTTCGTCCTTTGAAGTCAAAAACACAATTTTATGTCACCACACCGACAAAAAAAAATGTTAAAACGAACTATAATTAATTTTCTATTTTAAATTAATTAGAAAAAATATTTTTCTAAAGCAAAATTTTGTAATGGAATTCAATTAATATTATTAAAATTAAATTTTAGGAAAAAATTGTTCAAAAATTAAATTGAAACATGCAACATAGATAAATTGGATATATAATTTAATTATAAAAATTCAATTTATTGCCAATTTATTCAATCCTTATTCTAAACAACAAAAATACTATAAAAAATTGTATTACAAAATTATCCATGCATCGAATGCGATATATGCGATCTACTGTACGTTATAATATTAGTAGTTATGATTATAATAAACATAATAATTATGATTATTACAAATTATTTATTCGTAGCACACCACTAAAATAATTAATCGCATGCAATAATGATTTTATGGAGCGATGGTGAGCGTAGATTTTATCTATATATTTGCGAGTACGTTACTTGCTTAGCTGGCTGTAATATGGATTTGATATTCTTATGGTAGCGATTCGGAGTACAGTATACAGATTTTCTGTAACGTCAATCAAAAAAATAAATATAGTAAACCAATCTCCTTAGTAGACAGTCGGTGGAAATCTTTCATTCATAAAAGCGAACCAAAAATATTTAGATATTTTGCGGTGCTTAGATAAAATGTGAATCATTGTAATGTCAAATTTTCATTGAACCCAAAGGTACATTAATACTGATACTGCTAATATGAAAAGTTTTCAGCTTAAAAACATTTTTGTGTTCTTTTAAAAGAATTTATATTATCACCAAAACAGCTAGGAAATAGAAAATTTGCTAATCATTTTTATATTCGCATACATAAAATTGATATGAGTAATAATTTATGATTTTAATTTAAGTACTCATTTGAGACAAATATAACTTATTATTGTCTTGTCGTCATCATTGTCGTCTGTATTTTCTGCATATCTGATGATATGAATAATAAAAATTAACAGAAAACTTTTTATGGTGATGACTTTCAAAATTTTATATGTAGCTTTTTAATGTACGTCATATCATGTAAAATGCCAGTACTCAGCAGTTCCTAAATAAAGATGTCGATATCTGGAAATGGAAATATTTTACTCGTAGTACAGAAAAAAACATTAAGTTAATTAAGCAGCTGATTTCCAAAGCAGCAACAACAAAAAGGATCTCGGTTAATAACGAATTTTAATTTTAAAAGTAGTTTAGTACCAATAGAATATTATTATCACTGTTCAGGCTTGAACATTGGGTAACGAACGATCATCAACCAACGCATAGCAAATTAATTCAAGAGGGAATCAAATTCTGTTCATACTTACCAGTTTATTCCCACAAAATTTATTTGCTTTTCACAACTCTGTTCAAAGGCAGAAAACGAACAACCGAGCTAGATTTCTGCACGCCGGACGGCATACAATGTATTGTATGTTGATGAATTTGTATATAGGTTTTGCACTCCAAATTCAACCTTTTACAAATTATGTTCATCAATTTCCAAATAAAATTCACTATTTTTCAAAAGACTTTTATCCTTTTCCAAATAAAATCAAACTTTATCCAAATCAAATTCACCCTTATTCAAAACATATTCATCCTTCTCCAAATCAAATTCACCTTTGTTCAAATCAAATTCACCTTTATCCAAATCATATTCATTCTTTTCCAAATCAAATTCAACCGGAGACGAAATAAAACCAACAGACTCTATTTAATTTAACAAATTTATTGTATTTAAATTCTAGATTCAAAATAACAAGTATTTTGTTTTTTAATCTTTGAATCTGTTCTGGAGCCGAAGCGCTCCGAACTCTTCCGCGGTTCGGTATTCACGTCCTACCTTACGCAGTTTCCAGTCAAAATTCTACGGTTATCAAAAATCGCTGAGTTTTTTTTGATTACTTCGAAACAATAGTAATTGCACTCAAAAAGCAGAATTTTTATGAAATTTTTGGGTTGTTAGGCGATAGGCGGATTCCAGCTTCACATCCAGGCGAGGTTACTAAGCCGCAGCTAGTTTGAATGAAACATCGAACATTATGGTTACACAGTAAAGGTTAATTTACTTTATTAATTTGTTATTTTGGCTGGCAAGTGATTCGTGAAAAGTAATTCGCGGGAAAATGGGAGTGGTTCGACCCCAGAACAGATTACAAAGATTAAACAATAAAAAAATTTGTTATTTTGAATCTAGAATTTAAATACAATAAATTTGTTAAATTAAATAGAGTCTGTTGGTTTTATTTCGTCTCCGGTTGAATTTCATTTGGAAAAGGATCAATATGATTTGGATAAAGGTGAATTTGATTTGAACAAAGGTGAATTTGATTTGGAAAAGGATGAATATGTTTTGAATGAAGGTGAATTTGATTTGGATAAAGTTTGATTTAATTTGAAAAAGGATGAAAGTGTTTTGGAAAATGATGGATTTTATTTGGAAATTGATGAATATGATTTGTAAAAGGTTAAATTTGGAGTGAAAACCTAATAGTTAAAAAGTTGGTAACAAAATGTAGTCGTAATAAATCAATACAGTGTTTAATTTTAATTAAACCCCAATTGTAGCCATTAACAACATTGACACAACTATAGTCCAGACAGTTGGGCTAAACTATTCATGGTCCTTCGAACCGGATCTCAGCGTCAACGAGATCAGCATGTCAGTTTTTACAACAACAGCAGCTCTACTGTAACGTCGCCTATTGGAAGCAGTTTGTGCGATTAAACAACAGAGATTAAATAACAAAATCGCAACTAAGCGCACCAGTTTACATCTATAACTCATCATGACCCTCGCAACAGAGGAACTCATCAAACAACAGGATGCCATCGCAGAACATCCATCATGAGGCGGAACTATGGAAAAACGGCGACCATCGCAAAATTCATAGTTATCTACAAACACGTATTGCAGCTGTTTACAAAATCATCGAGATGTCACCACTAAGTGATAACCAACCATATCTTAAAGATCACAATACGAAGTTCTGTTAGCATATCATCCGAAAAGAGATATTCATCAAGAAACTGCAAAAAAGGATGGACGAGATCGACTCGTTGCCAACGACGATCTTGATAGAAACAAATGAGAAACGTCGGAGAATTAACTACTTCCTCCAGGATTACTACGGCACCTTGGTGGATAAGGTGAA
The DNA here is from genome assembly GCA_932526605.1 of Nephrotoma flavescens. NCBI lineage: Eukaryota > Metazoa > Arthropoda > Insecta > Diptera > Tipulidae > Nephrotoma > Nephrotoma flavescens. Next base: position 313,598,238 of record OW052220.1, read on the forward strand.
TGACACAATACTGAGATTTCAAAAAGGTGAAAAGCTAAATACGGCCCCTCAAGAGGTTAGCTGCATCAAAAACTACCGAAGGTTGATATACTAACATTTACTCATTCATACAAACAACGAGATCTCCGATAAAGTCAAAATGGCATATTTAATGTCACACGTCCAGAAATATGCAGCTCAACTCATCAGCCATCTCTCAAACGTAGGAGAAATTTATGTGAAAACATGGGCTTTGCTACAGGCTAGGTACAACAATCCCCGGCTCCATGCGAACAAATATTCCAAATCGCTTTTATCTACACCAACGATTCATGCGGGTTCTGCAGGAGCAATTCGGAACCTCTGTAAGATGCTTTAAGCTACACAGTAGCATTGTATGTGAGGGCCAAACAATTGTTGCTCGTAAACCAGTAGTGTTGCCTAATGTAAAAATTAAGGCGCGATGTCGGGTAATGGCCAGTCACTTTAAGGGCTCTGTGGGTTCCCAAGTCACATTAATCACCTCCCAAGCAGCTAACAAGATTAATCTCAAAAGAAGAAAAACAATGTCAATATTTCGGGAAACAGAGGAAACCAAGCCGGCACTTGCAGTCACAACACAAATAACTTGGAAAATCTACAAGTCGACGACCCACTTTACAATCAATTGATATAGTTCGTGTTATAGGCGCCGATTATTATCCGTTTATCGCCACCAATGGTCTAATAAAATGCGAGCAACATCAACCAATAGCTCAAAACACTTAAGAACAACTTAAGTTACTTATCGAGAACGGCTCTCTCTATTCCAGAGAAAACAAATCGTACTGAAGAAGAAATAAGAATGTAGAAAAACACTTTCAGACAAATTTAGAACTTATGGCAGGTGTTTGGCTGTGATGACGACTGATAATTAAAAAAAAAAATAAAATAAAAACTTCAAGTTTGTATCTCTAGTTTTTGACGTTGATTTTATACATTCTGAAGAACAGCCGATAGTTTTTAATGCTTATGCCAAATTCTTACTTATTACAAAAAACTTATAACACAAAAATTAATATTATTTATAATATTTAATTTAAATAAACACTATTACCTTTTGTAAACGCACGACAAAATATAAACACCAAATTATAATGCCGATAATGAAAATGGCGCGTCTTCTGTTTGTTTGTTTTTGACATTGACGTGAGTCATATAGAAATGTCAGAAAACAGCAAAATTTTATATCTGTTTTCCCACCAGCCCACACAAATGTGTGGGTAAGGCAAAAGAATCATGTCAAAAATATATTTTTGTATGTGTTTTAAAAACCAACTTACACATTTGTGCATTCCGTTCAAACTTATTTTCGTCCGAAAATAAAACTATAACCATACACAATTGTGTTGGTTTTACTTCAACTCAATTTTTTAATCAAAATCTCCATTACATACTATGATTTTTTACTCACACATTTGTGTGGTTTGGACTTAAATCAAGCCATTTTTGTTTTTTTGGTTGAAAAATGGTTAAATTGAAAAATTTTGTTTTTTTTTGGTAGAAAAAGGGATATAATGAGTATCGTTATTGCTCATAATTTGTTTTTTGTTTTTTCTATGTTGGATTCTTGCGATTTGCCCAAAGATAAAATTATTTCATCTCAGGCGGAGAAATTTATATATGTTTCCAACGATTTGATTGGCTTGAATCGCGAATGATTTTTTGATCGCATACGTGAACCAACCTTTAGTTCTGAAAAAAATTCCCTGTAAATCGGATACTCCTAACTTAGGCGAATCTAGAATGAGCGGTTTTAGGGACAAGACAGACTAATAACTATGGAAAGCAAATTTGTGAGGGATCCACCGTTTAAACACATGTATCACCAGTTCATCCAATAATACATCAACCACAATTATATGGAATTAGTGTAACCAGAACAAAAACAACTGGCAGTTAATCAAACTTATTATATCACACTTCACGGAATGCTGAAACAAGCTATCGCAGTACAACTAAACTCCGCGTAGTATTCGATGCCTCAGCAAAAACGAGAACCGGGTGTAATTGAACGATTTAATGATGAGTGGTCCTAAGGTTCAACAAGACCTCGCCGACATCCGACTTCGATGGCGGAAGCACAATTTTATCGTAACCACCGACATTGAAAAAATGTACAGATAAGTATGTTAAATAAAGATGATCGAGAATTGTGTGGAGGGATTTCTCTAGAAAATCTATTGCGGTTTACAGGTTGAACACTGTAACCTATGGTACTACGGCGGCCAGTTTTCTAGCAATAAGAGCTCTGTTACAACTAGCACAAGGAAAGCACAGGTGGAATGTATCATAAGAAAATTCCAAAGAACTGGAATTTTTTATCAATTAAGGCTGTATGCTAAACTTAAGGTAAAAGTCAATTTTAAGTACATTTTTCGATAAATTAAATGATTTTTTTTTGTCAAAAACCCTATGAAAAACTGATCGAAAAATCCGTAATAAAACCGGTTTTTACCGTAGTAAATGAAGTACCTTAAGTTTGGCACCCAGTCTAAATTGAATAATTGCGCCAAAAGCTTGGGTATAGCATATCCCCTCCCCGGGAAGGAGGATGTATTTGAGTTTTATGTGTCAAATCTGTACTTTTCAAATGGACAAAAAACCAAGCGAGCATATTATTGTCGGATTCATCCAAACTGTTTGACCCCATGGTATGATTGTCACCAATAACCATTACCACTAAATTAAAGATTCAAGAATATGGGAATTGAATGGGATGAAGGACTACCTCTCACATTGAACAACCAATGGGTTCAATCCAAGGAAGAAATTTCAACATGAAATTACATGGGTTCGCTGATGCATCGGAGTCAGTAAATGCCGCAACAAATTATCAACGACGCTTTGACGCAAGAGGCCACTTCACCACATACTTATTAATGTCAAAAAAACCGGTTTAATAAAGTAAAATTATTCATCCCGGCTAGAGCTCAATGAAGCGTTACTACTTACAAGATTGTTGGCCGGACACGTTAAAAGCGACATGAACTTAGCGGACATTAGAACTTACTGTTGGTCGGATTCGACCATCAGCAACTTGGCTTGGATTTATGGTGATCCATGGAAATTTAAAACATTTATAGCCAACCGAATATCTACAATAATAAGCATTTTGAACGAAACCACATGGCCTATGGGTGCACGTGAAATATTCTGGAAACCCAGGAGATTTGGCTGTCAGAGGTATTATGCCATTAACCGTGGCGAATAATAACTCGAGGTGGAATGGACCAAATTAGAATTAAAAGATAAGACGATATCAGTTAATTTAGTTACACCAAATGATAATACGTTTAACAAATTATTCGAACTACATTCAAGCTTTGATAACATAAAGCGAATTGTAGCGTACTGTCATCGGTTCATTCAGCACAAATCGCAGAAGCGAGCTCCAATATGCAGAATGATCACTACAATGGCACTCAATTGACGTTAGCCCATCTAAGGAAGAAATATTGGATTATAGACGAAAAAAGGCTATACACAAGGTAGTCCAGCCTTGAAGAGCATATGCTAACACTGGCATCGATTATGCTGGTTCAATCCAAGTAATTACAAATGGAGGAAGGGACTACAAGGCATATAAGGACTACATAGCAATATTTATATGCATGCTGGGAAACGCCATACACATTGAGATAGTGAGCTCACAAACTAAAGAGGCTTTCATTTCAGCATTACAAACATTTCGTTTCAAGGAAAGTGTTGAGCACCAATATTTACTACGGCAACGGAACTAACTTCGTAGGGGCTAATACGGCCTTAAAAAATAGCTACGACAACGCCATGACAACAGTACAAAATGATATCGCGACTATGTTGGCGAAGGATGGAACCAATTGGCTTTCCATTCCACCTCACATTCCTCACTTCAAGGGCATTTGGGAGGTAGGCGTCAAATCGATCAAGTTTCATCTCGAGAGAACAATAGGAGAGTCAACACTGACCATGTCTTAGTTCTCGACCTCAACGACTTAGTGCTGTTGAAAGACGAACAATTGCCCGCCACACGCTGGAAGTTGTGACGAGTGCTTAACACATATATACCAGGACGGATTGGTTCGAGTAAAGCACCATAAAATGTGCCGACGAAGTGTACAAGAGGCCCATTGTGAAATTGTATATATACACACATTAAGGATGGATCTGCAGCAACATTACATTTTCCTGACTTTCGCTGTGCATATAAGTTAAATTTATAAGATCAGCAAGATTATTAGTGTGCAAAATAAACATATTTTGTTAAATGCAATTTGTAAAACTAACTCAACAACAAAATATTTGTTGCTGTAATTTAAATATAATTTTTGTATGTAACCAAGAAAATTGGATAAAATAATTCGGAACAAATTAAACAGCCAACCTGCGATTGTTCTCTTCAATAATTGAAATTAAGTTTTATTTAATTGAAAAGTGGTCAAAGCCCCCACCAGAAGTAAGCGCACTACTCATTAAATAAAACAATTCAATAAGAAAAATTCTAATCCTAATCTGTGGTTCATATTATTCATATAGTCTAGAACTCTAGACAGTTGGATCAGACTATATTCACAAATCGACTCACTCGAACGATTGTTAAACAACAGGTATGCGCGTCCAAAAGGACGGATGATATTTCAGTGAGTGCCTTTCAACGCATGCGCAAACACACTCAACCACTTTTGTTTATGAGTGCTGCGATCTTCATGCTGAGGCCAGAAGTTTTTCCGACAACCCTCGTACCTACCGCCATTGTCAAATAATCGATCGATACGGCACCGCGGTGTTAACTGCGACAAATTGTGAATGTGTTATGCGGCAAACCAATCGGCTGCCGATCTATATCGTAGGGGGAATGTACCAAGCAGAATCTGCAACGCATTAAACCATAACCTGTTTATCCACCAAAGCAGAGATTAATATCCCGACGCGCGTAAACAAAGAGGTAATGGGACAACAACTACACCATCATCAAGTTAAACGTTTGCGTCCATGCGTTTCTAGGCCTACCAGCATCCCTTATCCAGCAACAGTACGCCTGCCCAGCAGCTCGGGAACCTGGCTAGTATTCAATGGACCAATCACACAGTAATACAGAGATTATGTAACATGGTATGGTAGTGGCTTGTTTCTTCAACTATACACTACACAACATGATCAATTATAAACGGACCGATCTCCCTATAAATATAAATTTCAAAACCTGTACATACAAATTGGTTTTATGTTAAACGAGCAATTTTACAATTTAACAATTTATTTTAGGCCACGAAAAATTTAACATCAAAATAAAATCGCTGAAAAAAATCGCTGAATACGAAAGCGCCGATAAGTATGCAATTACAAAACATATTCAGTTCGTTACCAATTGCAGAATCGTTTAATTCAATGATATTCAATGCAATATCATTTCCATAATATGAATAGCTGGCAACCAGATAACATCAGAAGTTGTTTTGAAGTTCACCAAACCAAAATTTTTTAATCTGGGTTTTATCCAGATATATATTTGTTGTGTTTACCAAACCAATAAACTTGTTAAAACTGGATTTTGTTTACGAAATAAAATCCGGATTTAGTTTACAAAATAAATCGATTTTTGTTTACCAGCAAACAAAAATTACAAAATTTTAATCATTGCATGTCTAATAAATTAAATTTAAAAAATTTTTAATAAATAAATTTTATAATTAATTTTCAAAGTCAAATTGAAGTTTTTTTTATTATTATCAATATTAACGAGAAACAAATGCATTGAATTGAGCACTGCAACAGCCATTTATAAATTGATTCTTCGCGAAAAATTATCACTAAATTTCGAGCCTAACAGACCAATTTTGAGAGATCATTTATTCAACACTTAGACGATTTAAGTTCCTAGAGTAAAAGCTGATGAAAAGGCCCGAACTTTACGAATCGCTATAGGTCATTTGGAATGACACCAAAAGAACAAACTAAACGACAAAAAGTTTTACCTGCCGCACGACCCTGTAATAATAGATTCGAGCACTATACTACGTATAGTATTCGCCGCATCAGAAAAACTACGGAAAAATTACCGAATGATTTGTTGATGGTGAAACCAACCTTACTCTTCAGTAAACCGTGATCGAGATACTAATTCGATTCAGGAAACACTGTCACAAAATCAAGGCGAATATTGAAAAAATATTAAGTCAAGTTTGTGTTGATAGGCCAGATACAATCATCTTCAGCAACTGTAACATCTTCGAAATTTGGTGACCAACGGCACAAAAGTTTTGGGGGTCGTTTGTCTGAAGAAGATCCAGAAATTTTGAGAGAATTTTCGTTGAGAGAACAAAATAATTATCAATTCTATGATTATAAGTTTGACCCGCAAACTGTCACTTTCTCATTCAAGGACGGTCTGCAGAATGCATCAAAATGTACCAAGAGAAATATGTTCTCCGAAGCATCTCAGATATTCGACCCAATTGGATAGTTATCGCCCGTGCCCGTCGCGATTAAGATTTTAGTTCAATGATTTTAGTTCACAAATGTTCACATTTAGTTAATAGATGAGGGGAAAAAATGGAAGCAAATTGAAATATAGATACCAGCACTGTCTTAGTGTGGATGGCGAATCCACCTACCAACGTTCAACACCGGGGTCATATTTAAGTAATTCTGTCTGACGAAATTTTCCAAGATTCGGGATGGTAGGGACCAAAAAGTTCCGGATTCATGTTGAAAAACATTTTTTTTGTAAAAATTCGTCATTTTCGGCTAAAATTTGGAAAAATGACTTGGGCCGATATTCTTGCTAATTCAATTTAGAAGTTTTTAGTTCGAAACCGTTTTTCTCGTAAATGATAAATTTTTCAAATTACAAGCAGAGATCAAAAAGCTCCTATTAAAGCTGTCATTTGTCAAATGTATATTCTATCAAAATAGTTCAACAATCTAATTTTAATAATTTTTTTAAAAATCTTCGAAAAAGTTTTTAACAACGAAATTGGGTGGTCGTTGGATAGATCCAGTGAATTTGAAATTACATCAGCGTCAGAAGAACTAGACTTTTTCAAATCATTAACTGCTGATACTTTTTCAGATTCACAAATTGGAAAAAAGAAAAAATTAAATTACTATACCGAGACAAAATCAAATTAATTCTAGCATGAAGACATATAACTATTAGTGATTTAAATCTCGCTGCTAGAGATTACCAATCTCTATACGATACAGTAAAATAAGTCTTCTAGAATCAAGATTATATTTAAAATTTAACAAGTAATTCGGGGCCAATTATTTTTGCACGATTCCTTATATAATATGGAAGCTTTTTAAACTATAAAACAAATAATCTTACTTGTCAAGAACACTGATATCATATTATGCATTTTTTTGCTAAAATATACCAAATACGAGCACACTTCAGCATATAAGATATAACCTAATTCAGCATCGGATACTAAAAACACCAGAAAAATAATAAAAAAAAAAAAATCTTGTTACCAGCATCCGAGGTACCAAGCATAGTATGGTATAGCAAAAATACATAACGACGACATGACAAAGAAAATGAAGTTAGTAATAATCATATTCCATTTTGGAGCGAAATATAAGACAATACAAAAAAATAACGCATCTTACATGAATAGCACAAAAAACGGTATGAACAATAAATTTCATGCTGGATTATCAAATACGTTGGGACATTTTTAATGGAAGCGCATAGTAGAAATTTCATATTATCGTCTTGTGAATATAGAAAAAAAACTACATTTTAGTTGTAAAAATGATTAAGATTTTTTTTTTTTCTATAAGATAAAATGTCTTAACATCCACTCTATGTACTATATACAAACGAGTAGAGTTGTTATATATTGTGTGAGTGAATTTTTCATATATTTATTTGACATAATTCATTTGACAAAATAAATATTGTAGTTAAAAATAAGGCCTAACCGGCTCCTTGAAGAACACTTTTCCCAAATTTATGGACTATGACTTGACACGATCCCGTTACTGTTCGAGTGATAACACATGATGGTGCGTACATCTTCACCACATCTTAATTGTTTTCGTCACGAACGTTTGATGATTTTATAAGGTCCTTCTCAACTTTGTTGTAATTTCGGTGATATTCCATCTTTTGGGGTTGTATAACCAAACAAAATCTCAAATGGCTTCAGTTCATTATCCGTCTTAGGTTTTCTACGTATTCATACTGTACGATTGGTTCATTTTCCGGTAATCTAAACTGAATATCGCACGGTAAAAGAGGCTCTCTGCCAAACAGTACCATGGTAGGTTAATATAATGTCGTATGATATTGCAGTACGATACTGCAATATGAACTGGGGTGGTAACCGATCCCAGTTGTTCTGGTTGGCATAGGCTTCTTTCCGCTGATGTTGTTCCAGTGTTTGGTTGAACCTCTTTTCCATTCCGTTTGACAAGGGTTGTAATGGTGTACTCTTCTTTAGTCTTCGTTTTTACAGTAATCCGAATCTAGAAATCCAACTGTCCACAAATGTTTCGGTCACTGGTCCGGCCTTCTTAAATTACTATCGGATAGGCTTCAATCCACTTGCTGAAATAATCAATACTCCAATATGTATCGTTTACATCCTTTGTTTCTCAAAATGGGCCGGAGATTTCCATTGCTATTCATGCAAGCGGTGCTCCAACATTATATTGCTGTATTCTCGTTTTCGCTCGAGTTTACGGTCTCTTTCTTGCAGCACGCACTTCACATCTGTCCGCCAATTATCAATACTATATTTCTTCGCATTATTTACATCTTGCAGCTTTTATTGTCATATACTTGGTTGATTACGATTCCTCGTGTAATGTCTGAACTGCTGGTAGCGGAAATATCGAGACGGGAAACGCGATCATTTTCATCCGTTGGCTCGAAAATGTTGCCGTGGTATCCAGATCATCCCCTTTCATTAATGCCTTTGTTTGTGTGGTATATGGGATGGTCATCATTGGTCTTTGATTGCCGAAACTCCGAACTGAATGAATATTTGGTTTGACGGTTGAAATTGATGCATGACCGGACTTACCCCTCGATCTCCTGCGCTTTGGGTTGTCGTAGTGGATCCACTTTTCGTCCCCTATCTCGATTCGATGCAAAAAACCCTTCCGATTTTATTTTCGGAGCAGTTGTTCGTACGTGAAAACACAGCGTTTGAAATCTCTTGGCTTGAGGTCATATTGAACCCAATTTCCTTATTTCTGGTCTTGAGCGGTTTATTTATGGTCTTGAGCGGTTTTGAATTGCTTGTTGTGTCACTCCCAAAGTTTGGCGAGCTCCTCTTGAGTTTGGCATGCATCTTGGTCCAATGATGCCTCCAACTCAGCATCTTCAAATTTTACAGATCTCCTTTCGCGTTCTTTATCTCTGGTGTCATATTTCGCACTTTAAAATGGCGGAACCAACACTCACATGTTTTTATAAATTGAGCAAGTTCTCTATATGCTTCCCACAGCAACCGATGTCCATTAGCTGCAATTTTCTTCAAATTAAAATGCTTCCCCCAAATTGTGTTTTGTTGACACAAAGGTTGACATGGTTTGAGCACAAAAAATTATGTTGTTTACACTTCTGCGAAATACGAATTAGTATGAATATAGTAACAAGATGGCCCGATGCGATTTAATACAGTAATCCCATCTCTTGTAAATCCCTCAAAATTGTACCCCCAATATATTTGGTAGAGCTTGATCAGTTTGAAAGTAATACCACCTAATTGACCCTTAAGCCTGTAATTTTGAACAAGGAAAATCCCTTTAAAAAATCCGTGGTTAAAAAAATCCATGGATTTTTCTATGGTTTAAAATTAATCGGCGATGTTTTTTCGTACATCACACACGTACTTACCAACAGATGCTCGAAAAATTTAAGCGCTACCGAATTCCTTATTTCATTATCGTACGAAAAACAAATGCAATTTTAAATTTAATTGTTTTTTCGATTGAACGTGTTATAATGATGAGCAGCGTGTTAACGAAGGGCAACCATTTATTGTTGTTTCGGAGAAAGCGGATAGCTCGTTCCACACTGTGTTTTAAAGAAGCAGCTTCATCTTCGTCTCTTTCCCCGTTTGCCCATGAAACCGGTTTTAATTGCGACTCATTTTTCAATGAAAATTTTTTCGGTGGAGCAGCACTAAATCAAATAGAAATGAAATAAAAAAAATTAAGGCCATTTTAAACATGTAGATTTTAGTTTAAATTTTATTTTCGAGAGAGCAGAATAAAACAATACAAAAAATGTTGTGTCTTAATATAAAATAAGGTTTTAAAGTAGCAATAATAAATCTATTACGACTTATTTTGAAGCGTGAAGCAGTTCTTCAAAGAAGCACAGTGTGACATGGACTGATAACTTGTATTATATTTATGAATGATATCCTCTTTTATTAGGTTGAGTATATAGTAAAACCCTTCTTTAGGAAATCTGAAATTTCTTAAAAATTCATCTTCGTCGTAAAAACCAGTATGCATTCGCAACAAATGATCTGATTTTTCTTCTTTTTGCGTTAAGCAGATAACCTGTATCGTGATAATGAAGACGAAGATTCCATTTCTTTATCTAATTAAATAGATAATGTAATGTTGTTATTATGTAATATTACAGTCAATATGACAGTTCAAAAATTCGATATAAAATTCGGACAACAAAATCATAGGAAAATAAACATAATCCATCAAAATCGGTGGATTTTTAAAATAACCATGGATCAAATAATCCACATTTAAACTTATACCAAACCGAGGGTAAATCCTCGGTTGTGGATTAATCTTCATTAAAAGTTACGGGACTTAAAGTAGTTTATTGTGTAGATGTTAGTCATCTGTTTGTTCTCGTGATTTTACTGAACGTTTTTCGAAATTTGGTCTACTTTTGACAATCCCCAGAAAACGTTGGGATTTGAATCCGTGGCAATGGCAGTTGTTGTTGTTTAGGGCTTTCACTTGTACTGTTTCAAAACTTTTTGTCATTTAAGGTATCACATCTTGATACTCTTCTCCAATGTTCTCGAAATACTATTCTATAAAGCAATCCAGATTTTCTTCTGCTTCCTATCTAAATAGCATGCACATTTCTTTATGGAGCTTCGATATTTATTCCAAGAGTTTTTGAATGTGTGCTAGTGATATTTTTATATCGCTCTAGTCCCAACATTTTAACTTTTCGATACAGATTTCCCATTCGATACTATACGGTATCAAAATTATGGTCACCGATTCTGAGATTTACCATGCAGTTCGCTTCCAAACAAAGTTTTCTTGCAGAGTAATTTAGCGGTATGAGACTGCCCTGGCGATATCGTTAGTCTACGCTTTCTACACTGCGGCTCCAAGTACTCACGATTGACACTGTCATATGCATGCCGGAAGCCTATGTTCGTTAAATTTCCTTTCTCAACCAGCTTCCTGTCTATATTGCATGAAAATTTTACGACCAAAAGAATAGAAATAAATTTTACATTTCACGTAAAAAACAAACATTACGTCTGACGGAGGGAGTCACAAATTTTTCTGCATCATTATTTTCCTTTTTTCCGTACTTGTATTTCGCCTTTCTCCTTATAATTTTAGTCACAGGATTTTTATGGTTTTTAATTTTTTACGATAATTTAATTATTTTTAGTGAAATCTGATGAAAGAAAGAACATCCTTTTAATATTATTAATACGTTTATATTATAGTGGTACAGTTGTTAGTGCATATAATAATACACTATTTGAAGTAGTAAATTTCATTTTTATTGTTTTTATTTTATTTGAAAGTGAATTTCAGATGAATGAATCATAAAAATGAATAATTAATTTTAATTACATTTTGGTGTAACAGGTTGTGCGAAATATCATCCCTCTTCATATAAAACATTTATATGAAACGAGTCCGTTTTATTTAGTCTGTCAAAATAGTAGCACAAAACTATGATAATACATGTAACATGTACTCGTATATATTCTCGAATAGTATACATTGTCATATTACTGTATTTTATGTTTTTATCACGCAATGAATTATTTTTAATGTTTTATAAAATGTTTGATCCATTTATTAACACAAAAATGACAGTTTAATTTGATGCAATTTATTTTTAACAACTTTAAATACATTTAAAGGAGTAATTAATGTTATCATAGTACATTATTATTTTATATTTGGTTTGAAAAAAATATGTTGCAAATCTAGGGTATGCTTTTTATACACAAATGATTCATAAATTTGTTTTAGTTTTGATCCCTCCAGCCTCGTACAATATAAATTTGTTGTAACATTCCAGTTTTCTTTGAACTGATGAAAAACTAATGAGCTTTAATTGTTCCGCATTCTGTATATTGGTTCGGCATAGCGAAAAAAATGATCAATAAATTGTAATAATTGAAGAAAACCTTCATTTGTGCTAAATCATAACTGCAAACCACTTCACAAAATGGGGGATGATGGTGTTTTTCGTGCTTAGCATATTATGTTCGTAGCTACTGTGCATGAGTATTTTGGTTAAATATTGATTTGCGTGTTTTCTAATATACGCCAACAACAAAAGAAAATCGTGTAATAAAATTTTCTTTTAGTTTCACACGAGGGAAGAAAACAAAACGACCAGAATTTTCATTTTTTTTTTTTGTATATGTATATATTTATGTATAGTGTGTATATATATACCTACCTATTATATAAAGTTATATAAAATTACGTTTATACAGAATTTGGGTACACACTACACAGTACATTCATTCGTATCAAATTAAAATGTGGTGTGTACATACATTTCAAGTTTTGTTCCGTTTTTGAATACGATAATAATCTAAAATAATAAACACGATTCTAACAGCACGCATTACGTGGTAGTGAAAATACTTCAAATAACACTATATATACCTACTATATTTTGCAGATGTTTCTATTGGTTCTATTATTAATGTTACGCCGCTACTTTCAATTTTTGTGTTACGAAAACGAGTAGATGCCTGAGTTTTTAGAATTACACCGTATCACAATATTAATATGTGCGTCCACTTTATCATTTCAATGGTATAAAATTAGCATTTCTTATTCAAAACATGTTTAAATTTTTTTGTGTATAATCACGCTAATCAGACAATACAACTGTTGACATGTTACGTTTAAATAGATATGAACATGCTATTTTAGGCGAGGTTACACAATATTTATATAATTATATGGTCTTTATTAGAAGTCACAATCCCGTCCCGATTAAAAACGCTTTGAACAGAGATAATTTATAAAAAAACTAGGTGCACCCACCAAATATAGTCGCTAAGCGGTATCTAAATTTATCTAATATTTGAAACCACAATGCAAGCCTAGGCTCCGCCTAGTACACATATATTATTAATTGGGAAGAATTTGTTGTCCAAAAATCGAGGAACCTCGTCAATAGTCTTAATTGCCAAAAATCAAAGAAAACATTTAAAATGTCGCTTTACTATCCAGTTTTTTACATCCAATGAAACCTCGAGTTCTACCCTCATCACTGGCTACCCAGTCGAAAGCTTCAACAAAATCTTTCGTTTTCGGCCACATATTTATTGTAATAGGAACAGGGAACATCTTCAGAACCAATAACGTCAAATGGCAAGCATTTTGTGACGACGTTCCTGAAGTATCCTATAAGTATCCACTACTTGTGTATTTGCGTTTGTAAACCGGATTCCGGGTAATAGTTGCAAGTAAACAAAGGTAGCAACGAAGGAACAGATATCTCTACGAAACTTGAGTTGTGCTGTTCTAATCTAATTTGTAACTTACTGATTAGAGCATCCTTGGCTCTCGGATGCTTCAGAAAGTGGCAAACATTCATTCAAAGATCGGAAATCATACAAGGTTTAGGTTAATGTTGAAACCAAGTCTTTTCAAAATCTACAGATTACTGAAAGAGAAGTGCTGTGCGATCTAAAAATCCAAATTCAAAAAATTAAATTGTGATGTTACCAAGAACAATTTATAAAATTTTCGTTATTTGCAAAAATAAAAGTAATTGTAAATTATTTTTTAAGATATATTTATAATGCTAAGAAGGAGACCAAAGTCTACCACAGGGCTTAATTAACATAGTGGTTGAACGCGCTCTCTGAAGTAATCCTGGCCTATGGAGGCGATCCAATCAATAAGCTAATTTTCGATCTCTGCGCGAGATCTGAACTGCTGTTCAGAAAGAGACGACTGCATCGACTGGAATAAGTAGTAATCTGAAGGAGCTATGTCTAGTGAATACGGCGGTTGGGGTAGATTTTCCCAGCCCTGTCCTTTTAAATAATTTTTCACAATGTTTGCAACATGTGGTTTTGCATTGTCGTGCTGAAAAATTAATTTGTTGTGTCTATGCACTCATTCTGCAGCTCGATTCTGGATCCTGGCTTTCCCATAGAAAAAAGGAATCAACAAAAATATTTACATAGTAGTACACAGTTTACATATTTTTTGTCAAAAATATCATTTTCTGGCCTACTCAGTAGGCGTGTTTGATCTAAATTTTTATAATTTAAGGAAATATTTTTTCCGTGTCAAAATTGGATAGGAAAAATATTCCCAATTTAATTTTATTTTTAAAAAAAATGTACACCAACTGTTTACCATAGTATCAGAGCATCCCCAATAGAATTCCTTTTTCCCTTTTCCTTACAGAAAAGTATGAAAAAAAATTTGAGTTTTTGTTTTTCTCAGATTTTTTTTTCATACTTTTCTGTAAGGAAAAAGGGATTCTATTGGTCACAAATACTATGAAAATAAACTTCCTAAAAATAATTTTCCTAATCGAATGAATCTAGCTTTGGTCTTTCGATGGACCAGCTTCGCTTCACATAAGATTTTTTGCGTTTGGGATTCTCATAATAAATCCCCTTTTCATCTCCAGTAATTATTCAATGTAAAAAACCTTTTCTTTTTGGCCTTTGAAGCAGTATTTCACAAATGGGTTTTCTACGTTCAAGGTCTCTTTCTTTTAATTCATGTAGAAGGGAGTTGTTAGCTTTTGAACTGTGCCGATTGTTTGTAAACGTTTTGCAACAGTTGATCGTTCAACATTTAATGCTACAGCCAGTTCTGATTGTGTTTGAGAAGAATCGTCAGCCAATTAACGTTTCCAATTCAGCATCTTCAAATTTTTTGGGTGGTTATGCTCTCGCTGTATTTGCATTTTGCCTCTCAGCGCGGTGAACCTTTTGACCACCGCATGGGTCATGCATATCTATCACGTCAGATACCATCTCCAATTGTAATGCTTTTGTAGATAAACAGACGAAAATGCAGATGGAGCATCTTTTGTGTACGGCCTCGAAGAAATAAATCGATGTAATAGAAGATTGGCCATCATTTACCGGCTCTTCATTGAGCGATGGCGAATGTACACTGGTTGTCTTTGGGAACTATGATTTGAAATCTCGTCAGCGAAATGAGTTTCTTGAACCAGCGTGACCCAGAACTCGAATAAACAATTGAGCTCAGGTACGGTGATGAAATCTTTTGAATGTGTTGTTGTGCCGAGACGTCGATTTTGGAAAAGCCATAATATAAAATAATTTTACGAGCGATGAACATCGAGTTAGTAGGTAGTATAAGTCGTTGTGAGACGTCTCAGTTTCTCCATGCGATGTGACCATTGCCTTTATATTTCCTTTGTCAAGGTTAATGTAGGTTCGTTAAATCTTCTCGTAGCCAAACAGGAACTGCCAACCACAAAATGGATGGCACAACGGGTGAAGTAATGAGGATGAGACGCGCTATTCGCGGGGTTGTACTTAATATCGACATAACTCAAATTGATCGGTTGAAGGTAATCCAGGATTTGCAAAACGCGATTGGGCACAAACGTCTTCCAGTAATTAGGTGAGCTGCGTAGCCAACCTATTTGCCAACGTTGTACGAGAATACACTACCGCTGCGTAGGCTTTCTCAGCGACTTCGGTGAACCCGTGAATTTGAAGATTACAGCGATATGTTGAATGATTTATCCAGCGAGCTATCTTTTAGCTATTGATTTTGAGGCCGCTTCTTCCCACGATAAACAGATCAAATATGTATAGGAAGCCTGTGACAATATTGTTCGTTTGGTTGATGCATGATTATTCAATGTTGGGCTGATGCAAAATCGGAAACAATTGGCCGAAGGAGACCAATGTAGTCCAAGTGTTTTAATGAATCGGCCCAATATAGCTTACGTTGACTCTGATGCTCGCGGAATTCGATCGGCACCTCTTTGAGATACTCTTGGATGTGCGAAGACCACTTTCGCAGTTCAACTTGGCTGCAATTAGGAATTTCTTCTGTTCGTCTCGTGCTAGGTTGGATGGTATGAATTACGAGGTTCAGAGCACGAGCAATACCGTAAGCAACAGTGTACAAACGACAATTTTCAAACTGGTTCATCTTAAGAAGAGAAGGTCATCATACAATTCAGTTTCTGTGTTAAGGCGCCATCAAGATCTGTCGATACATTTTATTGATATCTATAATGAAAACGAATTTATGTTTGCGAAGTAAATAGTATTTTGAGGATGTTATTTTGAAGTTTGGGGCGAGTGCGAAGCTACTGGTTGAGCGATAAGCCGCGTCTAGTCCGTCGAATTGTTTGGGTCTTTAACATTTCCTACATATGACCCGTTTCCAGGTAGTCTTGCATGAAGTTGTTGTACTCAGAACGGAGTTGATCTGAAAGCGGGTGAGTCATATGTTGTGGTCGAAGATCTGCATGCTAGGGGTGATAGTTTACCATTGGATGGCTGAAAGATTATTTGTATCTTTCGTTTTCTTTTCGATAGTGTGTTGATCCGTCGTGCGATTCGCATTCTGACTCATCGTACGTTAGTTTTCAAGATTAACAAAGATTCTCATTTTCCCAAAATGACCTGAATGTGTTGTCGATGGTGTCAAAATTTTCTATTGTAACTGCGGCTGGTATTATCGCTAATCCGATGCGTTTTGCTGTACTCTCCGATATGAAATTGAATTACGATCACGAATCGTACAGAGCTCGAACGATGAAGTTGTGGTTAGAGTGTGATACGATTGATTTTCCTAGCAGTATATCCGTGAATGGCGATTCGGTATTCGCTTTCGAATTGTGTACAAGTATGTGGTGTTTCTCGGACAATTTTTGACCTTTCCTCGAATGTAAGAGAAGCATGAATTGATCGCACTGGAATACATTTTGATTTTCAGCACAAACTTGTCACGTGAAAATTCGAAGTTACGACGAGCGAATAAGTTGATTGTGTCAGGTTTGTGATGTACTCGAGTGTGCGACAAATATGATGATGACGAAGCTTCTTTATGCAATTACGAAGAATTTGATTTTGTTCTTGTCATGGAAATCTTATCCAGTGATTGCCGTCGGGGGTAGAGGAAACCGATGTATCGGGTTAATGACATCTCCCATTGTCGATGTGTTTCTGGTGGCCGGCACTCCTAAAACTTTCGCCATTCGAACGGTATCGATCAATACTCAATTCGATACATTGGCCGATTTGCTTCTGTTCTAGAGCTAGTATGTTGTTTCTTGACAGTTAACTGGCTTCTAAGAACCTCTTTTGAAATTGACGGTAAGTTTCTGCCATTTCTGGTGAGGACATCTCAACATTTTGTAACTTGGTCTTTTATTCCGGTTCAACATCCAATTTGTTTTCCATGCTAATTCTTCTTCATATATGAAATAGATTAATGGCTTCATTGATTGCTGGTTTATCTGTCGCCCCAAGCGCCACATCACGTGTTTGAGCCGCTTTTTTGAGTCCGCTTTTACAAAATTGTGAATTCTTCTTTCAGTTTAGCTATATGTAAATTCATTTATTTATCTTAATTGTTCGCGGAGTTCTGCGTTTTCTTTCTCGTACTGAAACATATTTCCAGTTGAAGATCTTGGTGATCTTGATAATTTGATTTCTGCTACTTCGTCCAAATGGGTTAAGCAATGATTGGCCCTACCCGAAATCTTCCGGATGTGGATTTAACATTGTCTCTGCTGCTGTACCACCTGGGGTATTACATTCCGTAATTGTTGTGCTCATTGTTTGTTTTTGTCAGTTATACCACTGGAATTTGGTCCGCGGTAGTATTTTGTTACTGCCAGGACAGTACTCGCTCCCCGCAACATGAACATGAACGTGGCTACCTAAGGATGCACAGAGACAGCCTAAGTCCTATGGGTACCCTAGGCTGAGGGGTTAAATACAAAAATTATTTTTCAAATTCAAATTTTCTTTGGAAACGAAAAAAAAAATTATCATTGTACGTGTCTCGAAATTATAAATGTGTGACTAAAACAACATTTATACCATTTTTAATTTAGTATACGTTTTAATTACGTGAAATCGAAACAGATATAAAGTTAAAAAACTCTCTCTCTCTCTGGCACTATATCCTATCAAGGAATTTGGCCGCTCAAATGAGGTTTCAATAATCATATTTTCATTTCGGATAATGATTGATTAATTCATTATCCTAAACCAGCCGTGAAATTTTTTGATTTCCTTCACACCGCCGGAAATCGAACCCGGGGCATCCGGTCGCTAGAGCGAGCAAGCACGCTGACCACTTTGCCACTTTGGCGACAAAAAACTACCACGAATAAATTTTTAAATTTGTATTCTGCACTTTAATTAGTTGAAAAACACACATCAGCGCGGTTGAAACTCAACAATTTCCATTAGCAGTGATGTTCGTCTATTTTACACGTTCTCAGATAAAAGTATTTTTTTAATTTTGCGCTGTTTAATTAATTCAAATTATAAAACTACATTTTAAAAAACTAACGAGCAAAATTTCTAATAATCAAGCGAGAGATACTCGATATTCAAGGTAAAGGCGTGGTGAATGAATATTTATTAATTCGATTTTATTCAATTAAAATAAGTCATTACATAGTTTAATGTGGAATAATATATAACTTAACAATTACATAGAAAACATAACTTATATTTTAAAAAACAAATTAGGTAATTTGTTTTTATTAACCATAATTTTGATCATCAAACCTTTAATTAAAACGATCTTGTGTCATGTGAATCACAATTTTTCTTTGCTACCAATATTTGACATTACGGCGCATTCTTGTTTTTTTATTGTCTGTTGTGTGTTATTTTGATTGTGCAAAATTGAAAAAATACTTTAAATATTAATTCTGTGTAATTCAAATAATTAATAAACATTTTTTGCTCGTATTTGGTTGACTATGTGTTGTGATAATTCGTGGATTCGACAAATTAGGGTAAGTCAATTTTTTGGTGGATTCTTATTCAAGATGTTTTTTGTTTTGTAGAAGTAAACTCCCCCAAGTAACTCGTGAAATATTGTAATGGGGTGGTGGGAATAATTATCAAATTATTTTGTTTGGAAACTCAGTTATTCTGGATTGTATAATTCCTCAGTTCCTGGTTATTGGGTCTAATAGTAAATTTAAAACTAGGTGGCCTAACTAATAGTGGCCAGTTTGAAATCCGTTAAAGTTGAGAATACAACCAAAGCAATATCCTTTGCAATTATTGAAGAAGGTTTGGTGGAGGTAAATAAGAAGTAATTTGGAAAATTTGTGGTGGCGGTTAACCTTTAAATTGCTGAAAAGCTTGGGCATGTTAATATATAAAGGTGACCGGGATGGGGTCCGAGTTTGATATTCCTATAATTTTTTGAGAGTTGTTTTTGGTACAATTATGTCGCCAGGAGCTATTTGATGAGCAATAGATGACCTCGATTTTTGAAAGTTTTATGAAAATCATAATTTTACTACCCCTTCCTGCCTTGACGGTAACTAGTATCATGCATGATCGACTTTTAAATATTTTTTTTTGTTAATCGGTCTTTTAGTACAAGATGGAAAAATGTTCGCATTTTGTACCTATTCCATCCATAGTCGAAAACATCTTATTAGAAAAAATTTCTCTTTGGTTATCAAAGCTACTCTTGGGAGCACCCTCCCCCTATGTATCAATTATAATAAATTACGTCAACAGACACATTGCTTACCAACTAAGTATTGTATCAATTTTGTTTCAATTTTGTATTTAGGTACGTTTTATTTCGACTACTTTTATTGAGAATTTATTTAGAAAATATACCTAAACATTATGTAATTTACTGGATTGATTAGGTTTTAAATAGGTATAATGTAACAAATGTTTTGCGAATTTTTCGAAATTCACTTTCAAAATTACTTTTCCCAGTGTTATATTATTATTAACATCCTTATAGGGTTCGAGGACGGTGCCACCCGGTCACAATGCTATTTAACATTTTAATCTGGAAAAAAAATTAAATTCTGCATGTTGTAATCGTAAAATTGGTGGGAAATTTGGTGAAAATTTAATGAATCGCATTAAAGATTATTAAAAAAAAAAATTAATTTTAGCCTAAATTGGAAATGAATAGATCGAGTCACTATTATATTGGCGAAGGCTATATAAAATTATCATATGAACATCGATTTGTGTTATTAAATCAAACTCAGAGAGCTGCATCATTAAAACGGTTCGTTTACCAGTAAGTTATATCACACAATTTTAGTTATGGGCTGTTCTAACAAACATTCTATATTTCAATCATAATCTCCACCGATCCGACATCAATTCTTCAATCTATCACCGATTATTATTTTTTATGTTAAATTGAAAGACGAAATACAAAAAATCTAGTAATTTATCAAAATTTTACAATAAAATCAACATGACATTATACAATATGTCAACAATAGAGTAATCTATTATTACAGTGAAGGTTTATTTTTGCTATCATTTTTTTTTTGTTTATAAAGTTCCAGATTCAATAAATGTATTATATAGTATATATGGTACTATATGTAGGAGAAATCCAATGTGCTGTGAACAGATATTGGAAATTGAAATAGTTTTATACTGCATTCAAACAATTTGATGTTGGTTCAGAGCACAAAAAATATCAAACTATAAATTGAAAAATTATTCTACAAAATCGATAGATTTTTTTTTTAGTGCTGTACTCGTATTTCACTTATATTTGTCTTGTTATCACTCTGCTACTTGTTTGAATGATCGATTGGTATTTAGTTGATACAAACACTACTAGTAAATGTAACGGAAGGATAAAAACGATTTCGTTATGTACAGAAATATTTATTATTTGTGCGGTTTTTTTATGTTTAAATTTTAACTGTTTTGAATATTTCCACAAGAACTTTCTATGCGGTTTTGTTCTTTGATGTAGTTTCTATAAGATAAAGTAAAAAATTAACTTTTAACACTTTATGAGTTTAAAATGGGTTTTGCTTACGTTAGTGTTGAGTATTGAGAAAGAAGTGAAAAAAAAATTATGAGATTGCTTTCATTATCAACACAATAAATACCAAAGTGTATAAATAAAACCTCTTTAAGGCATTCCTGCTCGTTCGCATAAATAACTTTGTATTATTTTCAAGTATGTGATACAAAGAGATTATTGGTCTACAAAAAATAACTAAACAGAAAATATTTGTTATCCGCCAGATAACAAAAAAAAAATCCGTTGAACGCCAATACAATCAGTTATGTAGCGTATGACTACGTATATTTTCCGATACATTTCGTTGTTTTTAAAAACTCATTTATAGTTGAATAATTTTTTTAGCATTGATCCGACGTACAAAATGTATAAAAGGACCAAATTGTTATTTCCCAATTTGGTGTATCTCCTTTTTCGATTGAATTGGGAGCTAGGTAGTTCTGTATTCGAAAAGTATATTTGAGATTTCGACAAATCAAATTAAAATTTATGTTACTGGTGTTGTCGCACAATTTGATTTGAAAGGTGAAAAATTAGTTTCTATATAGATGAGATCATCTATATAGATATATCAAAGGTGTTGGATTTTTGTAGTCTTTACTATTTATCTAACGATAAATTTTGGTGTAATGATTAATTTGTATAATCAAATGGAACCTATGAGTGCACTAAGTTTTATTTGTAGCTTTGCAATAAGTTTTGTAATAATTAATTATGTATTATTAATCTGATCAAAAATTTCTAATAAGAATGGATTAAGTAGTTATTGTTGTAAACTTTTACAACTTAAGTTAAACCATTAAAACAATTCAGCAGCAAACGTAACAAATGGTAATCGCAAATTGCGAGCCAGTGAACAACCAAGTTCAATTAATAATTGCCGAAACTTTTTTCGAATGACATGTTGACGTTTTTGGATGATTGTTTTCTTTAAATTGTTCAGCTTGGCACATCGCTTATCAGAATACTCTTGTTTGATTCAACGTCAAAATAAAGTACACTTTACTTTGTCTTATATAGGCCAGATAAAAACTGGTTTGAAAATGATACTGGTTGGTTAAAGCTGCTCTATCTTGACTTCTCTATAATTCAATTACAGTTGAGATTCCATTTTTCATTTTCAATATGATAATGCCTCTCGTTATTGACGGCATTGAACCAGAAGGAAAAAATAAGTTTGTGGAATGAGACTTTTAGGCAACTTAATCATTCAACAAATTGCTATTAAACTGATTACTATTATTTATACAACTTTTCTTTAACGCGGTCGCGGACACTTTCAAAATGTGTTTAACACAAATTTGATAACTTTGGTAATTGCAATGATATTTCGTCGCGGAAAGGAATGTATTGTTGAGAATTGACAAATATGACGTCTTATTTCTTAAAAAACGAAAAAATTGTATGACTGATTTGCGCGAAAGTATTAAAAAACGAAAAAGTTTTTATGAATGCTATAGCATTCACCTCCGCAAACATGTTAAAGTCCAAAATGTTTGTTACATTATGCAACTTGCCTAACAACACATATTCGACATAATTATTACAAACAGAAAAAAATAATTTTGCATCATGCATGCTCGCATCGCAATTAATATATGTTTTAAGATAGCTTGTTTATCAATGTGTTAACATTTTTAAAGCGCCGCCCGCATAGATTTAAAAAATAAACATTAGAATCCTACTACATAAAGTTGATTTTCATGTTTTTATTTAAAAATTCTAACGGTTTTTTTATTTTGATGAATCGTACAAAATCGGCAGACGGCTAGAAAAAAAAGATAAACGAAACCAAAGGTGTGGGTATAATATACAAAAGTCTGGACACAGAAGTCATTTACATGTTAATCGTGAACGAATTTGCATTTAAAGTTTTTGATTTTATTTTCATGTACATGAACGTTTTTATTTTAAAAAAATAATAGTAAAGTAATAATTTTTTATTGTGCGATAAACTTTTGTGTACATAAATATCTTGTAATTCCGCGATTTTAAAATTAAATTATATACGTACATATAGGAAACATAAATTTTTCGCTCGCAACCCGAAAGCGTAAATTTTAATTTGGAAAATGTTGCAGTCATTTTCTTTTAGAGAGAATAATCCGTATTTTTATTTATTTGATAAAAGTATTTACGAATGGTAAGTGGAAAATTATAAATTTTTATTTTGTTCCTGATTGTATTATATTTGAATTTATTGCTTACGGCCATTTTGGAACATAAACGAACTTGTCTGGATAAGTTTCACTAAGCTTTTCATTTTTTTTTTGGGGGGGAATTTTATTTACCCCCTCAGCTGATCCTTATCTAGATGCAAACGAAAAATAATAAAATTGTTAAATTTGCCAAATAAAACCTATCGAGTAGAATAGTTTTTGCGAAAAAATCTATAACGGTTCAATATGTTTTATTTCGATTTAAGCAAAATGATTTTGAATTTACAAGCTTGTAGATTTTTATTTTTTTGACTTTCCCGCTTTTTTTATTGTTTGGGCAATGGAGTACGTAATCCAATTTTTATTTTAGTTGGATTTTTTACGTTTCTAAAAAATGACCTACCATAGTAAATTAGTAACTTAAGTACAGTTAGAAGATGCAACTACTTTTATCAGACAATATAACGGTTCAAAAAAGTCTAAAAATATATATATATATATATATATAAGCAATGTTTATGTAAAAGACATTTTAACATTATCCCAAACCAGAATATTTATTTTTTGAACGGATGTAATTTTTCCAAATTACCTTATGTATTTCAGGAAATTCTAAATGAATGTTAATATCTTAATCTTACTATTTTTATTTAATTTTTAAAACACATTTTTTTTCCTTAAAATAAATTGTTTATGAATCAATCAAACGGTTTAAGATTCGTTTACTAGCAAATAAGTAATTTGCGTAAAAAATATGGTTTTAATTTAATTTTAATTTTATTTTTTATTTTTTTATTTAATCATTTGCTATTTCTTGTCCTTCAGTCCTTCGGGATATCATAATCTACCTCTATTATAGATATTTTAAGTTTTAATAAAACACTTCCTTAATTTTGTGATATATTTTTTATATTTTAAATAAAACCAACAACTGTAGTTTCGAGCTATCTGTTAATTTTTTATATCACAAAATTAAGAAAGTGTTTTGTTAGAACTTAAAATTTCTATAATTATGTTGTAATAAAGCGTGTGAATATATTGTGACAAATAAAGATGTTAATATATATACTACTTCTCTTCCTACAATCGAGATTTTTATTTTTTGTTGCACTAGATTTTTGTTTTGTAAAATGTCGTGGAAACCCAGAAGTTTTCTCAGTACCATACATCCTTAAGGACAATAATTTGCCATTCAGAGAAGTTTTCTAATTTCAGGATCACTGTTTTTGACTTAGTTTATATCCCATTTTTTACGAGTAAAATAGCAGTCTATTTTACTTCTCAAATTACGCATTTTCTATTGTGTTGTCAGCTTGCTCGAGTAAAACATCATTCGATTGTTTGCTTTCTACGATTTCTCCAATTACTAGATTGATTCATTTTATTTATCATGAATTAATTTTTCGAAATAGATAGAACTCACAACATCAAAAAGTTAAAATCGTGACTTAAAACACGTAGTTGCTTACACGAAATACAATATTAATTGACTCCTGAAAAGTGAAACATAAACTACAAAACAGTCTAGATATGCACGTTATTAAAAGTTTCTAGACATGGGGAAATTCCCGTTATCTGATAACATCTGCAGAGAATCTCTACAGTCACGTGATGTTCAATACTTTATGCTCTCTCATTTATTTTATATAAGACTTTAATTTGAAAAATTCAGCTAAAAATGATAGCCCTCAAGCAGAACCGGAATCTTTGAGGAGTAAAAACATTTCTAGGAATTATGGACTTCTTGCAATAGTGTTAAAGAGGCGTACAAAAAAAATTACAGCAGTGACGAACGCATGTATTGGCTAAGATAGTAAGGTGGTTGATCTAATTATTTTTTGTGTATAAAAACAATTTCGTTTTGAAAAAGCATCGGATTATTGCACATTCCACTTAGTCCCAATAATCATATAATAAGGTTTATCCTAAGCTGGGAGTCATCTATCTGCAATATTCATAAACGTAAAGTGAAAATAATCATCTTTTTACTATGTAATGTATGACTTAATTTTTGTATATCAAAATCTAATTGATATATGATATAAATTAGATTTTGATATACAAAAATTAAGTCTACTGACTCATAACGGGTCATAAAAAGAATTTAACTCTGCAGTTTACAGATTGACGTGGAATTGGGAATATTTACTAATTAGATTTCATAGCTTTTAAGACGACTGTTCGAGTGCGAACTTTTGTGCGGATATTTAGAATCACACTTTTCCAATAATCAAATTACGACCATAAAAGATGAAATATTTTTAACTTTAAGAAAAACATTCGCAGACGATTAATCTAATCATAAAAAAAATAAAATTGTGAGCTACATTGTGCTCAATAAATCGCTAGAAAAGTGTGATTCTAAATATTCGCACAAAAGTTCGCACTCGAACAGTCGCCTTTAGAGAATAATTCTGCTACATAGTTTTGGATGTAAATTTACAATATTTCAGAATTTAAAAATCCTTTTTTCGGAGTTTATTCGCGACATTATTGACTATAGAACTATACGTATAGCAATTATATATCAATTATATTTTTTTAAATTTAACAATAACAAATTTGGTAACTAAATTACAAATATTACTAATTTCAGTGGTAATTTCAAAAAAGACTTTTTCTACAAACCATATTCAACCGGCGGTTATAATCAGGATACATCGTTCTTGCTTAATGACGCACAACGACTAAATAATAGTCCAACCGGTAATAATGGCGTTGTAAGCAATATTAATGCAAATAGTAATGCAAGTGTTCAAGATGAGAATGAAGCGGATCTTGTAAAAATGTTTGTTGGTCAGGTACCAAAAACTATGGATCAAGAACAATTACGTGGACTTTTTGAAATGTATGGCCCGGTACATTCTATAAATATACTAAGAGACAAGACAACGGGATTAAGTCGAGGTACGCAATATTATTAACTTAATTGATTTTTTATGTGACTCCTCACTGTATAATATTATCTTATAGTAAAATGAATATATAAATAATTTTTATAGCATGCATTTATATAGCCTACATTACGGCGGTAATTAGTGCGAACTAAAAAAAGTCGACGAGTAATATAACATGGAAAGCTAAAGCAAAACAATTATACAATTAATGAACTAGAACAGATTTGTCATTAATTATTGCGTATATAATAAATATTTACTAAATTAAGAAATGTACAAATACATGTTATTATTTATGTACTTGTATTTTAACATGGCATTGTATTGTAATTCGATTGGTATACATGTATAATTGGTACATGTACTATGTTTGTCTGTTTCAGGGTGCTGTTTTGTAACGTTTTATGGTAAAGATGCCGCTTGGAATGCGCAACTGGATTTGCATAATAATAAAACATTAACAGGGGTAAGTGTTTTATATAGTCTGTTCGATTATGTTCGATATCCAAGTGCGATATTGATATTACACATTTTATTTTCGGTTGAATAACATCTTAATTTCGATATTTGTTGCAATTTTGTGTATGTAATTGAATGTATTTTAATATATTGAATGATTGAGAAGAAATATTTTGGCATGTTGCCTTAATTTTAAATTAACTTCGACATTTGACAAAAATTGTTCGGTTTATTTATATTTGATTTGTTCTTTTTATGTCACCAATATTTAATTGTTGTATTTATAAATTTCGAATTTTATGTATTAACTGGTTATATTGAACGTTTGTAATGTTGCCGTACTATGACATAATCCTATATACCTTGCTAAGTATTTTATAAACTTTTAAAGGGTTATCGAAGTAAACATAGAAGAGTGGTTAAATTGTAAAACCCGAACGAAGTAACCAATGATTTTCACCCCAAAAAAATGAAAACAATTCAGTTCAAATTCATGTATTTTATTTATGTCATTATTTATTTTTTAATTAAATAAAATTTTAGAAAATTCTCCAAAAAAATTATCAGTTCAAAATTAATTTATTTATTTAGTGTTGTGGTTCAATCAAAATTATAAATGTAGGTGGCAAGAAAATCTATAGATAAAAAACAAGTGACATTCGAATCTAATGTTTACATTATTTTGATATTTTTATTGCATTTCAGATGCATCATCCTATTCAAATGAAATTGGCGGATTGTGTAAATCGAAATGGTAAGTAATATATAACTAATTTATGATTAATTTGATTAGGAAAAGTTGATTTGATTAGCTAATCAAAAAGGTTACTAGAACATAAATATTTTTAAAATATAAATTAGTAATTCAATTTTATAACAATACACCACCACTCCCGGGTAGTTAATGGAGCATTTAAGTAAATATTAATCATTAAGGCGGAACAAACTTTTACGTCATACAAACAAAATATTAAAAACAAAAAACTGTTGAGCATTCTTTTTCAATTCTTGGTACAACAGCAATTTTGTAGATTGAGTGAATATTTAATATGATATGATGACCAGAATCTGTCTGTTTGCTTTTTAATAGGAAAATCATTTAGGTACTTAAAATTGGGCATGGTAGTAAAATTGTTGGAGTTATTATTTCGAAATTATGTCGGTTTTGCTTATAACATACCTTGTTATTTAAATAAGGGGATTGTTTAACAATCTACTCAAACAGTAATTTGTGTCGCCTAATATCTTTAATTTGTAATTCCTGGATGAACATTTTATTCCCGTTTCTTAAACTGATATTAGACTATCAATGCTAAATGAATTGGCAATAAAATTAAATTTTAGTTCTGATTAAGGTTAAGAAACTTTGACTAATTTTTTTATTTATTGTACGGCATATACCGACCGCCTCATTATAAAATAAATAATAATCCAAACATAAGGTTGTAACCATTCGTACAAAAATATTTTAATATTCGGTTTATCAATAACATGTATACAAAACACTTTACTACAAAAACAGATACTGGAATCTAAAATTAAAAGTAATTCTTAAGTGGTATATGATTAATATTTTCTATCGTACGGAAATACGTAAGTAAATTTTGAAAGACCTTTATTGTGTGCAGTACTCGAAATGATAGTATATGTAAAACAACAATACGTATATTGTTTCAGTCTTAAAATTAATTTATTTGTCTCTGACATTATTCTTTATGTTTCGAAATAATACACAGTATTTTCTTCTTACATGAACGATTTTTTATTGGGTTTGGCTTGTTATATTCACGTAAGTAGTTGAACTAATGGTCATGCCATAATTTAAAGATTTCGTTTTTTTTACAATTGGTTTGTTTCATGCGGCAGTACTCTTCAAAAGGATATATGTATCATTTTTTTTAAACTATAAAACTTTATTCGATCCAAGTTAGGTTTCAGTTGGTTCGGATATGTAACGAGCGTTGATGTTTAAGTTTCGACAAATTGCGTTAAAACACTTGCATTCAACGAAGGAAAATTGTAAACGCACGGTGTAAATATCGTTTTATAATAAAATTATTTTTAGCACCAATTAATTTCAATCACTATATTTTTATGACCTTTAGAAAACGAATATCTTAAAAATCGTTCAAAACCAAAAGCAAATAAAAAAATCGATTAATTTATGTTACAATTAATTACGTTGATGTACGTAGAACGTACGTATATAGGTATTATAGTTATAAATAAGCTAAAGGAAAATTATGTTCAAAATAAATTTTAATTTATTAGAAGTAGGTAACTTTAAAATTATATTTCGGTTAGGAAACTTATTGGTGGAATTGGCAAAATAAACTAATTTTTCTTAGGCGGGTTGTAGTGAAAACGCGATCCGATTTCGTTACATCGGTTTGTCCCATGATATTTCTATCATAATAATTCAATTGAATTGCACATACCTATTATTTATAAAATAATTTTAAATAAACACGGATCTTAGAAACAGGCTATTAGGATTTCTGTAGATTCATCAGTCGGCCTAACTAAATCTGACCTACTTTCTATGATGATCTTGCAGAAATGCATGCAATAAAATTTTATTTTTAGCAATCTAGAAATTGACCATTTGATATTTTGTCATATATAGGATTTCAGTTCTAAATTGAACCATTTTTAGTTCACTGGAAACTTTTTCCAAAATAAAATAAACCCTTTCCAAAACAAATAAAACATTTTCAAATGCAAACAAGTCTTTTTATTTCACATAAACTTTTCATATAAGAAATTCAATAGTTTCAAATTGAAAATAAACCTTTTAAAAATCAAATTAAAAAATTAAAAATAAACATTTAAAAAATAATCGTAATATGTTGCAATAAGTGGTTTTCTTTTCATAGCGGTATTTCATTTTATTATATTTCCAATTTATAATAACTTAATATAGTTAAATTAATGTCTCGCTGAAAATAGTTCTAGTGAATACAACAATAAGAGTTATGTTTGCTGGTACATTTACTTGAGAATGCAAAAGTAATGGGCTAGTTATATAATCGAAAACGAAACGAAAGACGAAATGGTTCTCTTTAAATCGACGAATCAGTCCGTTTCGTTTTCTGCTATATAACTAGCCCATACGAATTTTTTGTGAGATATGCAAGCGCCTTACAATCATGACGCACTTATGTAAATTAAAATTCGTTGCTGTGGACCAACATTTGTCCAAATCATTAATTGCGTGTATGGTTTTTACATGTCAAAATGTTGACCAACATTTTTCATTAGCAAACGTTCGCCAAATAAGCAGGTTAATAAACACTCATACGACCAACTTTAACTAATAACTAGTATTTGTTTATATTTGTTGGTATTTATAGAAGAGTGAAAGGATAACCATTTACAGCGAGGTATTAATTAATCTATAGCTGCGGTTTTTGAAAACAATAGAGTAGAGTTCGCGATAGCTATTTTCAAATTTGTCCAATTTAAAATTAAAAATTTAATTTTTTTTAAACTAAATAATTTAGATTTAATAGAAATCTATGTATAACCAAAAAAATCCATTATAAAAGTTGTAAGGTTTTCTTGTAATATCGTTGTTCTGTATAGTTCTGTATAATAACGGAGTAGTTCAGAACTATACAGAACAACGATATCATAAGAAGACCATACAACTTTTATAATGGATTTTTTTGGTTGTACATAGATTTCTATTAAATCTAAATTATTTAATTTATAAAACATTAAATTTTTAATTTCAAATTGGAAAAAATTTGAAAATAGCCCAAATTAATTTTTTTTGAATAAAATATAAAATATAGTAAGTATTTTTGAATTTGGAAAACAAAAAATTGTTGGAAAAATAAAAAACAACCGTTAGGTAACTGAAATGCAAGAAAATAAAAAACGGCAAAAAATAACAAATTACCTTTGAAGTCCTTGAAATTATGTAACAAAATATAATTGTAAATGTGTTCTGTAAAATTATTGTAGTTTCAATAATTCACCTGTGCACAGCTGCGATTGCAAAACCTATGCTAAATATGTTTTCGAAAGGTTTTTTATTTAAACAGAACATTGCAGTAAAAATATACCGTTATAATTTATCCAATTCTCTTTTTAAGAGATTTTTTGTATTGATCTACAAATAGATCGCTGGGCTAATATGGGTTAATGTTGGGCCAATGTTCACACATCAACGTTGGCTCACATTCGACGAATAGTCGAATGTGAAGCAAATACAAGTACCCAATCGTTTGGACTCGGCTTTTCGACCGAGGGCGCTGGCGCGCATTATAATCGAAGATATACGAGTATATATTGTCGCCTGTCGGACTATTTATTTATTTAAAAAAAAAATATTTTTGATATTATATTTAAAAACGAGATTTTGGAATAAAATATTTTTAACATATTGTATTGACTCCATAACAATATGAATGATGCCGTTGTGTTCATATTGAACTATACTCGAATTGATTAACACAAACCACCTTATCAAAACCACAAATTAGGTAATTAATAAAAACACAGCAACTTTTGTTAGTTTGTAGGTGAAGAGGATGGAAACGAGAAAAGAATCACGACGAAAGAATCCAAGTGTGGAACGGGGATATTATTACTATAAATCACAGTCAGTTTTCCTGAAGGAGCTCAAACATAAGAGAAATATACCAAATAAATAATAAAAAATATATAATAAATGAACCATACATTTTTGAAATGAACAAATTTACCAGCTCTCCCAAACATAGCATTCATCTTAGCAGTACAATTTTCACTGTGTCTATTGAAATTATCGTTTTCAACAAATTTAATTCGGAAGTTCGTTAGCTCACTAATCCTTTTCACTTCTTCGTTGTTGATTTGAACATTGATTTGTGTTTGATTTTTATGAAAATGTAGTGATTTCTGCTCACACTATTAGTACATCTATGTCTTCGTTTTGACCAACTATGATCAATTTTAAGTTACACATTTAAATGGATTATTGGGACAACTGAGAAATATAGACAATCGCAATTTAGAAAAACAATTAGATGTGTGTAAAATACATTTTATAAAATTTGATTAGTTGATAGTGAAGAGTTTTATATTTATATAAATTACAACAAAATGTTAAGGCCAGTCTGATTCGGCGATGGGAATAGCACTAAAAATAATCGTGAATTTACTAGTTTTCTAATAAGTAATATAATATAAAAATCCGCCGCAGTGGCAAAGTGGTCAACATGCTTGCTCCAGCAACCGGAGGTCCCGGGTTCGATTCTCGGTAGTATAAATAAATACATTTTTGTCCTCAAGTTTTTTTTTCATACTTTTCTGTAAGGAAAAGGTCATAAGGAATTCTATTGGGGATGCGCAGTAAATTACAGCGTTTTTCCGTAATATTCGTAACAAAAAATAATAATTGTGAAATAAGGCATTTCAACAAAAACCAAACATAACCTTACATATTTAGTTTAGCTGTTTTGTTTTCCACGGTATTTCCCCAGCGTAGAAATGTAAATTTATAGTAATAACCTGCTAAAAGGGTTATTCAATTGTCCATCTGATGTAAGATAATTTATACTGAATTTGTTTCAAATTCAGCAAATTTTCAAATCTACGCGACCAAACTTTTCAATGTATGGAACTGCGATTTCAAATCTGTTTAGTGGCCTTGTATGTATTTACTTACATAATATATAGAATTAGGATATTACTCCTGTACATTTCAAACGTAATTTATAACAAAATTATTTAGTACCCAGTTTACCAATTCAATTAGCAGCTTCGAAGGTGTCATTATTGTTGATAGGAGCAAAATTATTATATGAATATTAAAATTGTTATTTTTCGAATAAGCTTGTTATTATGACATACATATATAACAACAGTTATACCTATTTCTTGGGTTGTTTTTTTAAATATGTACATCGTGCAAATTAAAAAAATCAAACTGATATTACTCATTTGACTAACTAATATGGTAATTGAAAATATAAATGTAGCCGCTCAGGAAGTAATTGCCATGTTTAGCACTACCGACCCTTTAACTGTATCCCGAAATCAAATTTTAATGTATACAGTTGAATATTGATAGTTTCCAAATTTGTATAGGTTCATCAATACGTACACAAGCATACAATGGAATATTAAAAAACATTTATTTGTCTTTTTAATTTGCATATGATCTTTTTTATAATTGTTTGCATATTCTATTTGTATATAAATTCTTAAAGTAAATTTTAAATGAGAATTTGAATAAAAAAAATGATACCAAAAAGATTTCGTGCTATGGAATACTAAAAATGTGTATTATACACGACGATAAGAAACTAGGTTGGATACAAAATTACAAAGTTATACAATTAACAGATTTGGTTTACAAACCTATTGCTATTACAATAGTTTTACGTGTGTTACTCACACAAAATAACGTTGTTGTAATGTGTGTATTATTTCAATCACATCTAAGACTACTCCACACATATATGATATTTGTATTTTGTCATCATAATTTAATAAACTTTTTTTCTATACATACGAGTATTCGGTTTGAAAATAATGTTTATATTCAGTATAAATAGTTAGGTGTAATATATTCTCATATAAAACCTATATGTCTACAGGGTGTCTCAATTTGTGGTGCTAATCACTTAGTCTGCTGTTGTTGTGAAAATATAGTTTAGGATGGGGATTCCACACAGAATATCCCATTTTGATAACGCCTCAGATGCAGTACGGCGTTTCTAGATTCTTTATGGAAACGGGTTTTCTCGGAAAAGCGTACTTATAAAGTTTGCCGTGGTGTTCTCTACAAGTGTCCAATACATTTTAACTACATGCCATAATTGAATATTTTGAGGCCCAATATTATATAAAAAAAATTGCGTCAATATACCAGGAGAGGTAGACTATTTAAAATATTGTTGGTAGATCGGGATAGGTAGACTATTTATTGAAGGGTTTTCTAATATTTTTCTTATACACAGGGATGCGAAAATGTGTATTAAAATATTGTTGGAGGAAGGATTATGTTTGCAATGTTCGGACCAGGAGCACGTTGTTCGTAATGTTCTTGAAATCTCCAAGAAGAAATCTGAAGTGTATAACAATTACAGGTAAAAATATAAAAATGAAGCGCCTCATCTTCCTTGGGTAGCGGAAAGAAGATAGCCAAGGAAAGCGTTCTAAGTGTCCGTCTACGTTTACAATGCACTAATTATTTACTAATATGTGAACTGTAAAATGGTGTTAGTACACTTGTGAGAGAAAACCGCGTTATACGAGTAGTTAGGATACGCGACAGTTCGCTCGAGTAGGTTTTCTCAAAAGGAGCATTTTAATAAATCTTAATCTTGTAATATTATAGATCCTCTGATCAAGATTCTTGTGTCAGTTCGGATACCGAATCGAAAGATCTTATCTTAATATTCTAAACATGTTTTCCTTATCAATAAAGCAGCATGCGGCGTGCTAGTTGTGTATTAGGTCACAAAAAAGAAATGAAAAGTTTAATATGATAAATACGTATCTATTCACTTTGATCGAGGATTTTAAATTATGGTCTCAAACCGGGACACCCTGTATACTAGAAATACATACGATGTGTGTATAATACTAAATGAATATATCGTTTTTTATATGGTTGAAACTGTACACATTGAAAATAAATTCCAAAAAAACGGAAGCGTATTTATTTACTCGTATATAATAAGACTTGTAATTTAGTTTCGTGCATATTTTTAACAAGTTTAAAAAATTTAAATCATTCATTAACTGTCAATGTAATGTTTAATTCATTAACACCCGATTTCATTTATGTGGACGTTTTTACTATACATATAGTTCTCGATTTAAATAAGTACATATGAGAAATTAACATATGGAAAAGACATAAAAATATGTTTTGTCGCAACGTCATAATAATGCATGCATTTATTTGTGAATATACTCGTGTATGTTCTTGTACTTATACATAAACCAATAAAAAAGGCAAAGCACAATAAAAACAAATTGGAGCTTCAAAAAGAAATAAAGTTATAACGGGTGATTTTTTTGTGGTTAGGATTTTCATGCATTAGTATTTGACAGATCACGCGGGATTTCTGACAAGGTGTCAAAGAGAAAGATGCTCAGTATGCTTTGACATTTCATAATGAATAGACTTACTAACGAGCAACGCTTGCAAATGGGCCCTAGAAAAGTTGGCAGAAAATCCGCTTTTTTATCGACAAATTTTGTTCAGCGATGAGGCTCATTTCTGGTTGAATGGCTACGTAAATAAGCAAAATTGCCGCATTTGGAGTGAAGAGCAACCAGAAGCCGTTCAAGAACTGCCCATGCATCCCGAAAAATGCACTGTTTGGTGTGGTTTGTACGCTGGTGGAATCATTGGACCGTATTTTTTCAAAGATGCTGTTGGACGCAACGTTACGGTGAATGGCGATCGCTATCGTTCGATGCTAACAAACTTTTTGTTGCCAAAAATGGAAGAACTGAACTTAGTTGACATGTGGTTTCAACAAGATGGCGCTACATGCCACACAGCTCGCGATTCTATGGCCATTTTGAGGGAAAACTTCGGAGAACAATTCATCTCAAGAAATGGCCCGGTAAGTTGGCCACCAAGATCATGCGATTTGACGCCTTTAGACTATTTTTTGTGGGGCTACGTCAAGTCTAAAGTCTACAGAAATAAGCCAGCAACTATTCCAGTTTTGGAAGACAACATTTCCGAAGAAATTCGGGCTATTCCGGCCGAAATGCTCGAAAAAGTTGCCCAAAATTGGACTTTCCGAATGGACCACCTAAGACGCAGCCGCGGTCAACATTTAAATGAAATTATCTTCAAAAAGTAAATGTCATGGACCAATCTAACGTTTCAAATAAAGAACCGATGAGATTTTGCAAATTTTATGCGTTTTTTTTTAAAAAAAAGTTCTCAAGCTCTTAAAAAATCACCCGTTATAAATACATGTTATGTTGTCATTAGAAGAGAAGAGAGTTGAACCGCGATTTCATATTGTATTAAATTTTATTAATTATTGTTATTTTTATTTTTATATATTAAAATAATTTTATTAATTAGATTGAAATCTATTATGAGTATTTTGCATGTGTATGCAGTTCAAATTTAATACAATCTTGGTTGTCGTATATAAAAAACTTAATTTTCCTAACCTTGATGAATTAGTATTGAAGTTATATGAGTTTCATAAAAATGACTAATTAAATGCAAAAATTATATTGAAATACATGAAAAATCTAGTAATAAAAATTGTATGTGTCATCAACATGTAAATTATATTAATATTTTACTTTTTGAAATATTTAGAAAAATCGAAAAACCACCTATGGATGCTCTCGCCACTTTCAATGGCATGATTTTCGCCAAATCTGAAAGAACTCCCAATTTATGTAAAAAACTTTCGTACTTAAGTACGAAGTTTCGCTTGATTGATAATTTGTTGGGTCTGCATAAAAGCCACAGACGCGCATAGACAAATGCATTTGTGGCAAAAAAGGCTGGTGTTAGCCAAAATCTGTATACTCTTCTTAAATCTTGAATCTACATAGCTTAATTCTTAAACATATCGTTCGTAATCAAATTACAACGTAAATAAAATAATTTTTGAAAACCAATCTACATTTAAATGATTATTTTCACTTAAATGTCACTAAACGTTAAGAAACTTGCCTTAAAAATATAAATTTGTTTTTATTTGTGAAATATGTAATATCATCTTATATCATTAAACACTATGAACTGTCTTTCCTGTCCTAACACTGAGGAGTCACCTCTATTGACTGCCGTGTTTCATGTCACCTACTGATCCGGATCAACTCAAATTTTATATGGAAAACCTGATACAAATTCTATTTTAGATTACAAATTACGACTTGAAATGTAGTGAGCGCCTTTGTGTTGTTTCATGAAACATAAGCTGGGGCCTAAACACTGAATTCGACGTTCATTTTCGAAGGCTATCGTTTTCCTATAGTAGACTCAAGAAGAAAAAAGAAAAATGTATGAAATTGTTCTCTTTTGTTTGTACGCTTGCTAGGAAAACGACAGCTGTCGAAAGGCTCCTGAATTGGATCAGATCAAGCATCAAGAAATTCAGCTAATATCACGGTGGTGTTTTGATTATTATTTTATAGTTATTGTGGTTGTAACGCATGCATTAAGTTATAGGGAACACGAAGAAATGAAATGTCGCTCGCATAATCCATGAGAATGCTAGATATCATGAAGACAAATAATTCAACTATTATTTGGATTTATTTATTTTTTTATGTTCCTTATTTAACTTAGCAAGAATATCATAGTCAACATTATAGACAAATAAATAAATAGTAAATTAAACATAAATAATATTTGAGTGTAGGATAAATATCGCGGTCTCGTGCTTTCCAACAATCTTCGCCCAATCAATCATTTTTAGCCCTCGATAAAGTTTCACCAATTGTTGATGATGCTTTCGTTACCGCAGTTTTTATGATAATCTACTGATTCTCCGTAGAATCTGGCCGTGGCAGGTTTTCAAGAATTCCTGATATGGAATTCTTATAATTGGTTCTAATATCGTTGTTGTTAAAAGCATTATTGTTCCAACGCGGGGTTTATCGGAAGCGACGATTGTACATTTTTGATAAACGAAAAGTGGATTTATAGCATAACTACAACGAAGTGGTAGGAGTCGATGACACATTCCCGTCTTGTTTTGATATCTTTGATACTGAAGAAGTGTCCTTTTGGATGTTAGTAGATAAAATTCTCAAAATTGTCATATAGGATTCATCTCAGATATATCACATACAATTCATCTCAGATAGGTCACATGCGGTTCATCTCATTATGTCATAAACGATTCATCTCAGATTAGTAACAAGCGAAAATTGTTCCCATTTGCTGATAAATGTCTATATACGTATCATATTTGACTGTCGTTGATGAGTGACTTTTCTGGTGGATTTTACTTTTCTCTGGATGTGGTCAATCTCAAAACATTAGTAAAAGATAAGTCGTCGACATAACTTTACGTCATTAGCAAAAACAAATGTTGTCACTGGCCAGTAGTAACGATGGCTTTGCTCCAATCGCCTTACAAAAATTGAAATAATGAACTGGTCACGAAGTATGACGTCTTACTATCTTGACAATTCCTTCCGATTTAAATGTTCTAAGAAGTTTATATTCTAATAAATTTGCTTCCATTTTACTTATTGATTTTCGATAATTGTTTCATCATTTTTCTCAATCAACATCAATATTTTATTGAATATGTTGATTCAGATTATTGAATTTTTCAATTTTTGGACCACCTACGCAAAATATTAATTTGATTTTCGTAAGCACACGTTATAGGCATGAATTATAATTTTATAATAAATCAACTCAGAAATGTTTTACGGTTTACAGTTGTAGTCAATCCTAAGCAGTATGTTACTAATACCTTATATGTTTAAATATGTATACAAGAACGCATAATCGGAATCTGAGCTAAAGTAATAACATTTTGTATTTTTTGTTTTCTTTGGCTAGATAGTGCTCCTGAGGAAGCCTAGAGCATTTCCAGTTATTTCTGCAAAGTCGATCGAAGATTTTTTAAGAAATCTGAACCGAACTTATCTTTGTATTAAACGAAGTTTTAGTATATTCCACACTCATGCTCGCTCAATGGGATCAAAATTAAGACAGCGGACCAAACTACTCGTTTAATCTCCACCTCATATAAGTAATTATTTACAACTTTCTCGACGTACGACGTTTGCATAAATTTAAATAGAGGCAACTAGAATAATTGAAACTTTCGATCAGAACATTTGATAATCAGTCGTAGATTTCCGCATTCATTTTTCTTTTAATTGGTCTGCGTTCTTTAGATGCATTTTAAAAGGTGAACTTTGATAACTGATCTTTAGATATTTGATGAGTTTTGTATGCCAAAAATTTTATTTAGGACATTTCGTCAAAAAATGCCCTTTGTTTTCGAAAGTAGAAAATGTAAGGAGGCATTTTAGAATATTTTTCGAATCATTTTTTGGGAAACCGATTATACAGGTAAGCATATTTTATTTTCACATTTATTAGTAAAGTTTATAAAAGGGGTGCTTTATTGCATAAAGTACGTCTTCTCCCAATAAAACCGCAGCAACGGGTAAGGTGCACCTTTAATAAACCTTGATTGAAAATTGTAATTCTCACTAAGTATAAAATTCCTTCACTTCATAATTTAAAATTTTTTTCTGTCTTGAGCAATACAAAAATTTTTTTTTGCAGCAATAACAAGTGCGGATACTTTAATCAGAAATCCATATATACAAAATAAACTTAAGTGGTGTTTTACTATTTTAATAGTTAACTCGTAAAATTATTTTATTGTATATTTTATCATAAAATATTATACATATGCTGGTTGCGTTATGATGTATGATTCGAACCAGAGCAAATTTCTTAGAGTGTGGCTTGTAGCATACAATTACATTATTTTAATAATTGAATTTATTTAAATGATTAATTTGATCTATGGTGACCCCCCCTTTATAGGATGGGTCGATAACCACACTTAATAGTGGTAGGGTTATTGTTTTGTCTTTCCTACTGTATAATCTATTATTTAAATTTTAAATGTTTAGTTACTGTTTGAGATATGTATATTCATTTGTGTATTTAAAACGCGTAATTCAAAAATATTTGTATGATTCACCTATAATGGCAAAAATTAATTGCTTTTAATGCAAACTATTAATCTAATTATTATAATTACAATTTGGATTGCGTCATGATAATGAAGTTAAATTTTCTTGCAATTATACATACTTATAGTGACAATAATAATGAAAGAATGTACATTGCATATAGCTTAACCTGGAAAACGCTGAGTTCGTAAAGTTTGATAGTTTTTTTCTTCGTTTTTATTTATTATTTTTTCAGTTTTTATTTTTCTGTTAATTCATTAATACTTCACTAGTTAGTTTTAGTTGCGTTTTGTTTTTAAAAGAAGATCGAAGTTAAATTAATTTGTACGGCGCGAATGGTGATCGGTTTTTCGGTTAATTTTAGTTTTTTTTATTTATTTATTTTCTTTACTTTAACTTATGCGATATATACTCGCGAGTACGTACCTACACACATTAAAAATATAAACTGTGTATTGTTTGTTATTTAGTTTTTTTTTAGTTAAATCGTCAATATAATATAATGTGATTAGTCTTCAATTGATCTTTTCTTCGGTTTTTAGTTTTGTTAAATGAAAAGTGAAATACCTACAGTTATCGGTTTTCTTGGGTGTTTTAATTTATAATTTTCTATTTGAATATAATATATAAGTTTTGTGTGTGATTTAATTTAATTTTATGCAGTTTTTGTGAAAAATAATATATTTTTTAAAGAAAATGAAAATAAAGATATGATAAATATGATATTATCAACATTCCATAAGATATTCAGTTTTGCTGAATTATTGAAATCAAATAAAGTAAAAGAAATATAAAAAATATTGCTTTATGTGTATATTCGCTGGTTTATCAGCAGAATTTGTGTTCGTTTTTAAGGCAAGGAATACAGTGAATATGTATAATTTGTACAAAAAGTGTGTGAAACTCTATGGGCTTACAAATGAAATAATCGCACTAAATAAAAGTGAAATTTCTTCTCATATTTTATGTGTCATCATGTAACTATAAAATATGCTAAATTAAAATAAAAAATACCAAGACAATAGATGTTTCATCTTCAGTTGTGATAAAAAAAAAATTCTCTTTTCCTAGTGTCAATTGAAGTAACTTTATGTGATACAATATCGTTTAAACGGATAATAATTGTAATAATAATAACGAATATGTTTATATAATTTTTTTCTTCTGGCTGGATCGTATCGTACACAGCACATAATTAAAATAAAACTATCCATTTGTTTTACACACATGTGCCTCTTTTAGATACATGTTTTCTGTTCTGACTCTATTACAAAATAAAATATAAAATAATAAAACTCCAGATAGTTTTTAATGTTAAATGCAATTAAACTAGTTACAACTAAACAAAACACTATATATAATATTTTATTATTATTATTATTATTATGATTTTTTCTATACATACCTGTGTGCTGCAATTGATTACTTATATATAATGGAATGTATTAGTTCATTCAACAGGTGACATACTTTTATCAAATATAACGGCCATGTTATGAAAAAAGCGCAAATACATATTACATTGTTGTACCAGATAGTCCAATGAATGTACGTGTAGACGCATAATGAGTTGATCGAGTTCTAAAAAATCAATAATAAAAATAATATCATATCATCATATGATTAACATCTAAAATTTTACTGGATTATGTTAATCCTATTATTATATATACCTATTACACTATAAAAAATTATATATTGTGTAATATGGATTTAATATAGAAAATAATTAAAAACGATTATTCATTTATAACATTTAGAATTAAGTGATAATTGTTAAATAGGCTTAAACGCACAAAATCTTTAATACTATAATATTTAATAATCACATAAATTTAAAATTAAAGAATGAAGAGTAGAACTAAAACAAATTTACCTTCGTTACCTGGACACACAAGCCCAAATGGATCATATCCGGCTATTAGTGCACAATATTGGTTACCGTCGTCAAATGCAACACCTTATCTTGTGCCAGGTTAGTATTTCTTTTATTGTGGTAAATTTGCGGTTTAATAAAAAAAACATTTTTAAATCAAATATTGCTTCTTAAACCTATTAATTACATAGTTGTTTTCAAGGAATATGCGTAATACATTACAATTAATTAATTGAAGGATTGGGGTATTTGATTGTTTTCCTGAGTGTTTTTTTCGAAAATAAGTTTAGCTCAATTTAAAAGCTATAGCTCTATACGGACAAAAATTGACTAATCTAAACAGACTGTAGCTATTGTTTTGAAGAGGTATTTTAATAAAAAATTAAATAATCAATTTGCAAAATAAAATCAATCTGTCGTTTAGACTTTAGGGGATTTCTCATTTTTTTTTTCGCTGATTCTCAGGTATTTTGATAATTATTTTAGTTGCAGCAAGTTATTGAATGGAAGCTATTTCGCAATAAACTCCAACTTCGCGTTGTTTTTCTAACGGTAATAATGAATAATTTAAAATAAGATTAATCTCAAAT
Source organism: Nephrotoma flavescens (assembly GCA_932526605.1). Lineage (NCBI taxonomy): Eukaryota > Metazoa > Arthropoda > Insecta > Diptera > Tipulidae > Nephrotoma > Nephrotoma flavescens. The sequence goes on from OW052220.1 coordinate 313,640,122, forward strand.
TCAGCAAAACGGAAAATATAATGTGACATTTTTCTCAAATAAGAAAAGTATAATCTAGAAGCCAATCTTTTGTTAAAGTAAATAACGCTGTTTGTCTTAGTAGGAAAGTTAAGGAGAAGTTTCTTACTGAGTAAATATGTTTATAAAGGTATTATGTGTTTGCACCAATGTAATAGTTATGATTGCAATATTCTTGAGGAATAATATTCTGCAATCAGGGGTGGGATGTTGTAACATCACTTTTTTCGATATTTATCGAATATTAGGTATATCCCTTTTCCTAAAATAAAATTTGTTGTCGTTTCACTTTTCAATTTTGCTTTCTATATTGCGATCGCACACTACTAGAATAAATTGTTTATCTGTTGTGTTTTGTTTTTCGATAAAGTATCATTCATAAAATAAGTAGTTGATACAATAAGAGTAGAACGACATAATGTTTTATTCGAATAGGTAGAAATCATAATAGAAGCAATGTAATTGAAAAATGGAAAAACGATAAATTTAAATTGTGATGAAAGAGATGTAAATTTCGATAGTATCGAAAAAAGTGATGTTACAACATCCCACCCAGTTATAATATTTAATTGTATATCGACATATATTTATATGTTTAATTTTATATGTACCTTCATTTTATTCTTGTTGACATTTAAACCAATCCGTCTTAAGGTTTGGTGCGGCTTTTCGTGATAACATTCTCGAGCGCCATATTGAAAACCACTGACGCGAGTTCATTTTCCAGTCGCACGCCAATTGGTCTCTTGGACAAGTTCTTAGATTATAATTCGAAAAGGATCCTAATACTTATACAGTAAAATGAGCTCCTTTAGTACTTTCAGACATATCGAGTGGATACCAAATGTTCTCACAAATCACGCTGTCATTTAACTCTTCGAAATCGTTGTTATATTACTAATTATGTATATTAATAGTGTATCTCCAACAACCTCTGTATTTCTGGGAAATGAATATTTTTAGATACTATTTTGAGAACTATATAGGTCCGATTAATGTTACTGTTTCTGTCCTCTGATCGATTTTAGCATTAAAATCTACGCATTTAATATCCTGCTGAAGGGTGTTGATGGCTGTTTGATACTGTAAGCCTGAAAAGTCAAATTAATTTTATTTAATTTTTCAGCTCTTTGTAATTGGTACGCCATCACTACTGCTATTTTTGTTGCGAAATAGTAAATCCTGTGGCACAGAAGATGATTCGTTTCGTTCCTGTTTTTATATATATTTTTTGCATGTAAGTTGTAATTTGTTTCATCCGTGAAATTAAAAATTTGTTTGAAAACGAAGCGGAACGAAACAAAGCGAATGGTTTTGCCCTGGTCTTAAGGATCTATATTTTTCTCGGAAATGTGCGGGTGTACAATTTTGTAAAATTTGGAATACCTTTATGATGATCCTCATGTAGCTAGAAGTGACAGCACCCATGAGAAAAATGATCAAAATGAAGATCAAAAAGTTTCTAACTTAAGCTGCAAGAAAATTGATCCTGTTATAAAGTTAATCTAAATTTTGATAATGTTTTAAATGTAAGGAAGTCGATAATTAATATGCATTATCAAATTCCACAGTTTTCTTATATTCCTATAATAATCAAGATTTATATATTTGTAGTTAATGAAAATAGATCATGTTACCGGTAAATTCTTACCTGAGTTTCTTGAATCAGCAAAATGGTGCCAAAAAATTCTGAAACGTCATAATTAAGGTACAACATTGCGTTAATCCGTTGCCGCACACTTTTAAATTGACGACCGTGGTCAAAAACACACCTTTTTGTTTTAAGTTGTTTATGACTGCCATATGAAATTGAGCGTTATTCATATGTTTGGAAGTGAAAATTATCAAATTTTCAATGAAAATTCTCGATGGTTATAGCCGTCATTTGCTCATCACATTTTTTTATTTCCAGAACAAATGACGGCTATAACCGTCGAGAGTTTTCATTGAAAAACTGAGAAAATGTGATAGTTTTTACTTCCACTTCAGCTATAGCCGTCATCTGTTTCTGAAGGCGGAAATATATCGAATTGTTAAAAATGAAAAATCAAAACAATAAAAAACAATTGATATGTTATTTGGAATGTTACATTTTTTTATCTTGGACGTATTACTGAATAATTAACAAATACATGCATTACTACACTTCATACGAATGATGTTCCTTTTTTTATTAATTAAAATATGCAGGACTTAAAATAGCTGTAATTTGCCTTTATATCACCAAAAATACGACGGCTATAGCCGTCATTTGCGGGAACGGGTTAATACGTTTACGTCATACCACGATATGTGTAGTAAAAAATTAAATACTAAAACATTCGTGTCGAAAATTTATGGTACAATAACTTCGAAAATTAATGATATAACTTGGCGGAAGATTAGAGGTGAAAAAATGGGGTAAACGCAAATAACATATTTTTCGCTCACCCAGTAATATTTCGAATTTAATAAGTACACATGACGTCAATAGCTTTATTAATTTAGGATCCTACCGGAATGGCTACTTCAGCGGGACCGAGCTTGGAATGATATATGAAACAAGCAAACAATAATTACGTGCTGGGATGAATTTTCTGTCGTATTTACTCATAATAACATTCAAATGAATTTATAGTAGTTAGTTGCCATGGTGTGTTATCGCATTGCCGAAAGGTCCGATTCCGAACATTCCAGAGAGAGGAGGAACCCTTATCCGCGAAAATAATTTATTTTAGAGTCCTTCCTGGGGTACCTTGAATATATTCATTGTAACTTGTTTAATAATGTGCGATTAGTTAATTAAGTTTATCCATTTTTGAATTCCAAATAAGCCATTATGCCATTAAGTCATCTCATTTCGTCTTGGCAGCTCGTGCGGTCTCGTTTAACTTCTGTCACCCAGTATTTTATTGTTGTAAACGAAGGAGTAGGATGTAGACCAGCTTTTATAATGGTTGGACGATTGGTGGCTGTCAAACAAATACTAAACAAATTAGCGTCGTTAAACTTACACTTTATAAAGTTGTTACTTGTAACCATAGTATTTTTTTTTTTTCAAACAATAACTGCCATCTATACGTGAAGTTGAATTACGTAGCATCCCTGGAGGTTTAATCACTTTGCATTTTGCAAATCAGATTTATTATATGCACAGTTAGCTCCAAGTACTGCTAGATCAATTCCCTCTTTATCACATTTACCGATCTCGCACTTTCACAGTAACATTTACACCAAACTAATTCCACCAGCAGGGAAAATACAATTCAAGCAAAAATGAACATGTTTTTTTCAATTCCCTATTTCCAAGAGAGCCAGAGAAGCGCTACTGATAAAGAATTTTCTATTTACATTTGATAATATTATTGTATTAAATTTAAAGTTGCTCCGAAATTAATTATAATGTTTAAAACTAGGCTTTCCCATCCCGAAATATTTTGAAGGTATATTAAATGAAATAATTTTAACAACCCGATATTATCGTCAGATTTCGTAATACGCATCCAAAACTATATAGAAAACTTCAAGAAATTATGTGTGACCCGTTATGGAAAACCCCGTTTCAGGATCCAATTATTTTGATAAAAACAGTGTTTCCAAAATTGCTTAGTTCCATAACTATATAACCATAGTAGCCTTTGTTTATATTTTATTCGCTAGCTAAACCTAACAAATGAATAATTTAGTTTTATTCGATTTGTCAAGTTCCGCCAAGTCTTGTATAAAAATAATGCCATGTGTAAAATATTTATCAGCCGAGGAAAAAGGCAAAATTCAAACCCTCTTCGGAGAAGATTTAAAATTATTTAAAAATCCTACTACTTACGGGACAAGAAAAACCAGACGACCCAAAAAACAGATCACTTGCCGATAAATACAAGGACTGGTTAAAGCCACCACTAATACGAAAACTATTAAGCGCTTGAAAAGCTATTTCCAGTTAAATGTGTCAAAACACGATCCACCGGGCTTTAAAAGGTGTTGGGCACCTGAATTATACAAAAATGGCACAGGTACCAAAATTATTGCCACGGCACTAAGCTGCACGACCTATGAATTTGTTGTAAGGCAAATGTAAGACAGGACTGGTCAAAGGTAATTGAAAAAATTAAGTTCTATTTTTATTATATCTAACCATTATTATGGGGTCACAAAATATTCAGTACTACTGGAGAGATCTTAGAAAGGGGAACCAAGGTAATTCTAAAAGCGAAGTTTTGGTGGTGGGTGTCCAATGGTATGGAGGGCTTTCTCATTGGAGTCTTAGAAGACCACCTCTCACCTTTTCTGTACATTCACCAAGAGCAAAACTTGATTTTCCAGCGAGATAATGAGTCAAAATACATACGATATCTTGGTTTGCGGAAACTTACATACAAATTTTAGATTGGCCCGCTTGTTTTCCAGGCCTAAATCCCATAGAAAATCTTTGGCCATTATTAGTTAGAAAGGCTTACTATGTGGTAACGGACAATTCCAGACGAATCATTAATTAATTGATTGGAAGTATGCCTAACTGGATTTTGGCGTTGGCCGAGAATAAAGGGGGCCCACGGAGTATTCATTTTCTTAATTTTTATTTATTTTATTGAAGTTTGAACGTCAAATTAAAAGTGGTTTGGTACTCGACCAATCGAACTGAATGTTTTTATTATTATTTAGGTGTATTTTGTGACCGTCCTCCATTTTACATTATTAATTTTTTTATAAGAAAAAAAAACGAGGGGGGAAAAACGAGTGGTTTTATAGTATGGATCGCACTGTACATATTATTTAAATCGATTTTGATATATAAATAAAACAGCTTAGTAGGGCAGAGTTATAAAATAAATCATAACAATTGACGATTGATGCTAAGTATTTTCTTTTTTTTAACTTTTGTTCGCTGAAAGTATAAGATTTTTCGTTGACGAGTGTAATAGACAACACCATTAAAACTCTTCTGGGCGCATATTAGTTAAAATATTGCCTGCTGATGGGGATGGTGTGGCGACACACCAGATGTAGACGCTGAATTTTCACCTATTGTTGAGCAATCCAGCTGTATACTAACGTCGAGGATGAATGGGCACTTGTTCTGCATATCAACAAGAGATGGCTGTTAAAGTTAAAAATTTCATAATATGAGTTAACGCAAACGGAATGGATCCTCCCCGGTGGCAAAGTGGTCAGCATGCTTGCTCCCAGCAACCGGAGGTCCCGGGTTTGATTCCCGGTGGTGACAAGGGAAAATTTTCACGGCTGGTTTAGGGTCAATGAATTAATCACTCATTATCTGAAATGAAAATATGATTATGAAACCTCGTTTGAGGCGGCCAAATCCCTTGATGGGATATAGTGCCAGAGAGAGAGAGAAAGAGAAGCAATGGATAAAAATGAAATTTTTATGCGCTGACCCAAACAATAGAATAATAAATACAAAAACAATGTTCAACGTAACGTGAAACAAAATATAATTTTTAAAGAAAAAGTTTATGTTTCCAGAGATTTATGTTTCTTCCTAAAACCCGTCACCCTGCCAAAGCACAAACAGTATATTAGCTATCGGCTGCAGACCCAAGCTCTGATATACTAGTAAAGATCTCTTTCATTCAACTACAGATAAAATATATACCAAAAGGTCTTAGTAACCAGCAATGAGTATTAGGTATACTTAATAAACACATTTTTATTAATCACTTGTTTTTTGTTTCGCAGAATATTTTGAATATTTTTCAAAAAGTTTAAAAAATCACTCGATCGATTTCGACTGGTTAGGTCACCATCAGGAGTATCTCTTCTCGATACTCCTGATGATGACCTAACAACTCGAAATCGATCGAGTGATTTTGTAAACTTATTGAAAAATATTCAAAATATTCTGCGAAACAAAAAACAAGTGATTAATAAAAATGTGTTTATTAAGTATAAGTGTGTTTCGCCAAGTGCCTACGGCAAATAGCGTAAAAAGTAGTATTAGGTATGATGGTCAATTATTTTATTTGCAATCAATGTTACTGTCTTAGGAAGTCGAGTGATGCCTTTTGCTCCACCTTGTAAATATAATACAAGGATGGCAATTTTCATGTCTGTGTCTTTAAATTTGAATTGTAAAAGCGTTAGACAAAGAGTTTCGTTTTTTGACGGTGAATCTTGATTTTTTTTCACTTTAAAAATTAAAAGAATCTTTGAAAACGTGATTGTCTAACTTAAGAACATTGAAAAAAATTAGGAAAGTAAATGTTTTAACTTATGTTTAAGTAAACATTTAGAGTACCTCTAAAAAAGTGTTTTACGCATTTATCATTTTTGAAATTTTCTTTTAATATTTTAGTATATGCTTCGATTTCTCACTTATGGGCACAACGATTTTTATTAAGCAATTGTCTTGTCACCAACTGACTTGAGAACCACATTTGAAGACAACATAATATGCTAAAAATCGTTTTACATATATATAATACACGAGACCAAAAGACATATTTTCTTAAACTCGTAAACTCGATAAAAGTATTTTATTTAAAAATCTAAGCAATGATTACTATGTACATACTAATAAAAAATAAATAATCCAAATAGCGAATATTACTAAATTATTTATAAAATATAATAATATTTTAAATGTCACGTTTTCAATATCATGATTTATGATTTTACTGAATAATTACGCGACCATTTAAATTTGGTTTTTTGCAGCGATGAAATTAAAACATTTTATCTTTTATTATTATTTTTATTACATAAAATATCGCAATAAAAAAATGTGAGCACATATTTATTTATAATTATTTAAAATTATTATTTTTATTATAATTCTGTGTCCAATTTCATAAATTAAAATAGAGAGAGTCTAGAAAATAATTTAATTTCTAACTGTACATTCGTGTACGTGTGTCCTATTCTTTTTATTATTTGAATAGATGTAATTGTATAAAATAAAATATTTATTTATTTTATGTATATTGTCAGTATTTATAGGGAGAAAATTGAATAATTTTGTTTGTTCGCCATACTCAGTAATGTGGTTATGTGTAATACTATGAATACATTAATTATCATATTATTTATATGTAAATTAAATATTATAGACAACAATTTTAGGATGCGCGACATAAATATTTCATTAAGATACCCAAAATTAGAAGTAACGCTTTAATATGTGGGCAGTAAATAATTTTATAATGACTCGTTCGTGTTGGAACAATATGCAATATAAAATATAATTATAAATCAATTAAATTTCATGTTTAAGAAGATTTGTATATTATATACACCTCGCACTGTGATAGTACAACAATTTCTATTAAATAAATAGAAAATATTTCTTATATGTATGTTTTTACATCATATTCATAAGTAATTGTCAATAAACTAAAATTGAATGAATCATGGTCAGATTTCAAAGCAAAGAAAACTTAGCTGTGCAATTAATTATTGATAGTATACTGTATTAAATTACATTATACATACCTAGATAAAGATCTTCGTGCATAACTAATAAAAAATTGCTTTGACGTATTGTGCAGTAGACGACGATGCTAAATATTTGAAATTTTGTTTGTTGATTATTATTGTATGTGCATATCCGTTGGGCAATGAAGCAATGTGTAATTATAAAATTAAATAAACGATTTACGTTACATCGTTTAACTCGACCTTATGCCAAATAATTATATTTAATTACTAATTCTTTCAAATAAATGTTCGCGCACTTACTACCCAAATCAAGTTCAATAACATACATATTCAATTTCTCTTAATTATGTAACATGTCATCGTATTACACTTCACACATTTGCCATTTGAATTTGTATAATAACTACACATACTAAAAATATTAAAATTAGAAAATTAAAATGAAATTTTAATTTCGTACTGAGACTGTCACATGTAACGTTAAGTAATCGGCGCGTCTTCATAAAGTTAAACAGAACAAAAATAAAATGCTGTAGCGCTCACATGTCAATCGTGGTCTTCTCTCGTTTTTTAAAATAATCTATACACGTTTTTGTGTATAGAGAAAAACCTTCGAAGTCATTAATCTTTATTTCGGTCTCACGCATCTGTCAAGTTTCAAGGTATGCCACATTTAGACAAAACTAAACATCCACCTACAGCTTATATGGAAACTAGTACTAATTCCGCAAATCGTTTTTGCGCTGATTACCAACAGATAATTATTTTATTTTTAGTCTCCATACGATTAGTTGTGTTTAAAAAATATATTTTAGCAAAACAATAACTAAAATATTTTTTTATGTTAATACATAATTAAAAACAATAATTTCATTTTTGGTATATTTTAATATTTATATAAATTATAATAATAATTAATCATCAGAATATATAGTAAAATTTGTAATGTAGTATGAATCGAGACAATTTAAAATAATAAATAATATAACTTATGTAATAAAAAAAATATAAATAAGCTTTATAGTAGCAATTCTATATGATGGTAGTAGCTATTCATTGATTTACTATTTTTATTGGCTATGACATATTTCATTTTGTGGTGTGCAAAAAATCTATGAACTAATATTAGTTTCCATGCTAGTCATCAATACGACAATTATTATTTATTTAACTTGTACATACATATTATGTATATAAATAAAATATACTATACAATTGTATGGATAAATGTCTAAATATGTGTATTCAATAATGATGTGAAAATATAAATCTGACCGGAAATTCACCTTATTGTAATTTTATTTTATTTATATATACAAATATTCAAATGAAAATCAATTTATTAGTGTGAGCATCAGTATGAGTAGATGTATGTGTATAATGATTTCTATTGATAAACAATTAGTTGTATATTTTAAGAAAAGTTCATTTACGAGTTCAAAACATTAATGTGTTAGCTAAACGATTATGAAACATATGGCTGCAAATCTGAATATTACATTCCTTTTGTTATTTTATTGTGGGACCAACCAATCACTATTTTTGTTAGACAACCAACACAAAATATTATTTTTATGGGAGACGCTATATGTGACGCTATAGGACGAACTCTTAAGAAAGCACATGAGAAATAAAGCCACATACCCAGCATACACACAACATTATCGCAAGAAATGTAGTAGGGGTACCACGATGTTTTATTACTTAAGGAGAATGATATAAAAGCGAAATATTGAGGCTGATACCGGATACCGGAAATTATCTAGTTCTATTAAATGTCCTAAGCTACGTCCTGCTTGCAATGTTTGTTAATATTTTAAATGGTATTAAGACACTGGATTTTTCCGATTTTTACTGTTTACTGTATTTAGAGGCGTAGTAATGTGAAGATACAAAAACGAACGAATTCGTTCGTTTTAGATAATTTGTGCCACACCACGAGAGACAAAAAAACCGACTATAAAGTTACGTCACTGACTACAACAAAAATACAATTATGTTGGGTTACGTAGCTTTAATACGTAATAACGTTTAATAATGAATTGCAAATAAAAATGTTAAATAAACCGTTTATACATTGTAGGATGTGGAACCGGACAAGTGGTGCTGTGGTTAAAGCTTCAGCAGTTGGACCGGGAGGTATGGGTTCGAATCCCATCAGAGGCTAGATGCAAATCGAATTTTCATCATCGATTACAATCGGTGATGTTAATAAACACAACTAAGACCCTCTGATGGAGTGCAGAATTTCCATTTCCACTAATTTTTGTCGCGAAATTTTAACAAAAATATTAAAGATATTTTCATTAGATATTAGTGTTAAAAAAAATAAATTAGAAATTAATAATTCGTTTTCAGGTCGTCGTGGATGTTTTTGTCATGTGGCATGGCATTTGTGGACTACATAGCGAGCTTCTAAGACCTAGCATACTTTTTTTAAATCAACTCGTCGTGTTATCGATTACTTTCGATTGTCGAGTTGTATACAGGTAGACTATATCACGAATGAAAATTTAACTTTTCAAAGGTTTCTTTATTATTTTGATTATATTCTATAGTCTAGCAGCATAGCTCTAACTTACTGAGTTTATAATAGATAAATGTGTTGTATTTGCTTACGTCTGACTTATATGTATGTAATCATAATTTATATTTAATCTATGATTATTGGACACTTTATTTTTAATAAAGCACCCATTTTGTTCATATTTCGTTTCTTTTTATTAGAGTTTACAAATATCATGTAGATTAAATAATCTTCATTCACCTAATTATAAAAACTATTTACCTTAATAAAAAACAATTTAGAATAAACTTAGTAGCAAATCGAAAAAATATGTGCTCAGTTGGTTGATTCTAAAAAATTCATTTCTCATTTTTTGGATGCCCCAAAAGGACTTCAATTCGTACAAAAAGCTGGCCACAGTCTTTTATATCAATATATCGTTTACTAAACCATTTGTTCTTTTCCATTTTTCCCATATAAAAAGTGGTTTGCGATTGCTTCCTTGCTAGATGATCGAGTATTTACGCGTATAATACTTCAAACTTACTTCTTTCATAACCTGCGTTGGTCACCGCTCCGCACTTGCTGGTTTGCAAATGTCAATCATCGCCTCGCAAATTAGAAACATTTTCATTTTGACGGTGATCTTAGCGTGCATGTTTTCTATTTGTAGCGCGGTCTATGTGTTTGAGGGGTAAGGCCTAATATAGCCTGCCTAATGATCGCGACCGACTCTAACAACTCTTGTCTCAATAATGTATCCGCGATTATTATCCAAATGATGTGGTGGTACTTAACATTATAGTTGGTGGTACATTCATATTAGTTAGATCTGCAAATTTTTAAATTAGAGGTAACTTACAGATATGTAGGTACATTGTATAGTTTATGTTTCATTTATCAAGTCAATAAATAACATAAATCTACCTACTAGCAATAATTTGAAATATGACGTCATTCAACGCACGCTAATGTTGCCAGATTTGACAAATATTACTAGAGTTTTGCAATCCTAAATCCGTCTAGCCGTATAGTGAAAGTGAACTTTTGCCCTGGCCAATTATTGTTACAGTTGTTTATTTATTTATTTATAGGCACATTAAAATTTTGACAGTATCTTCACATCCTTGTTTGAGCTTTCAAGTTCATTCCATAAGAATGCAAGGTTCGAGCATATTCAAATTGTAAACTTTTCTGTTATTGTCATATGTATTTTAAAATAATCGCTCATCTAATTTCGTACATAGTTCAGTTGGGTTTAGATTCCAATCGTCCGTTTTTTGTAACAGCATCTACACGGCAATATCACCCAGGAAGCCCCTTCTCACAGAAATGATAACTATTAGCAATGCATAAGTTTGGCTTTATTATTATTAAAAATTTAATTTTAAAAAAAAAATTAATAATAATTCTTCAAAGAGAGAAAAATCGACTGCTAGACACAAAAGTCAGGGCACGATTCAACTGCATCTTAAACCTTACTGGTCAAACATTATTTCTTACGTGTTTCATTTACGTGGGCTAGAAGTGTTAAACACAACCAGAACGAAACGATAAGCACCATCGAAATTAAATTATGTATAAGAAAAAACTCGCGTTACTTAACATACTACCATTATCTTGAGGGAGTTTTGTTATTAGCGCGAGTTGTTCTAGTGTTGAATTTTTAATTCGAAAAATCTTTAAACCCTCGATAGAATATAAGAAACGAAATGTTTGTGGTATTGGTGTATGATACAAAAAATCAGCCTGTTATAATCTAATTCGAATCCCATAGTCTATTTTTATAAGCACATTAGTTTTTCTTATACAATATTATTAAAAAACTTTTCTGTCAGTTTTTAATTTAGAAAAGCTCTGCTTATGGTAAATTAATGATATTTATGTATAATGTTTTAGTGATGCCCTTGTCCTTGTTCTAACAATACATGCTTTCTACAAATTAAAAACTTTTTAGTTTAGTTCAATAAAGAAAATAGTAGCCTAAAACTAGTGGTTAACTTCATTATATGTACGTTCTTATTATGTTAGTTCTATTGTAGGCTAGAAGACTATATTTTAGAAAAATTTTTAACATGAGATAATTACGAAAGCACTGCTTGATAAATTTATTAGATTTTATTTGTAAAGTCTGTAAATAACTTTTGTGTTATTTATAACTGTGTTTTCAAGCAGTTTAAACGATTGACATAATTAGCGCACTTCATAGTAACATAATATCAAAATATCCATAATGAGAAACAAAAATGTGACTATTTCCTGTAAGTACATAATATAAATTACACATATACGGCTACTACAGTAGTATGTGGTGTGGGTAAATTATAAAACGCGTTAAATACGAGGCAATTACTTTGTGAGTGTAAATTGACATTAATAAAATGAATATTAGATACTATTCAACATGAATATGTAAAAATTTGTGCTGATGTATCCTTTACCCTTGAATGAACGTTGTGAATATTTCGGGATAGGAGAAAAAGTTCAAATTTTCTTAGCTGAACACGATTTATCCTCACATATAATTCTTTTTTCTCTGTGTGTTGATGAAATTAGGGATTAGAGTTTCATTTTCTCGTATTAAATATTTTGCTGGGGAACTTATTATTTAATTTCATGTACTTGTATTTTACATAATATGTGTGTATAGTGTATATACTACATATGTATATTATGTATGTACATATAATAAATCATTTTTATTATATGTTGCGAAAAACGAAAATTACGTTTCGTCGATTATAAAACAATATTTTTACCTGTTTCACTTCCGGCACAACAGAAAAATCAAAAACTTCAAATTTCGTTTTTCCACAAAAAGTTTAACTATGTATAAATATTTTATTTTATGGGTTTTTGTGTTATAAAATAGATAATGTTAAAAAAATTAATATTAAATGAAAACTTCGCCGTGTCTTCTTCACCATGTAAAACTTATAACAACATGTAAATAGATTTGTTACAATTCGTAGTAAAATATGTGGGACGTTAAAAGTGTAATATAATATATAAAAATATTAAAATTTCCAAAACTTATTATTGGTTTAGTCAACAGAACAGTTTTAAAATGAAATAAATATGAAATATGTTGGGAAAAAGCAAATAATTTTATTATCAAAATGTTATCTAGATTTTTTTTTTTGTTTGACATAAAATTTATTGGAAATTTTAACAAATTTTTATGTGTGTACAGCTTTGATTTGTTACGCTATACGTATTTTTAATATGATTTGTGAAAATTCGGTTTTGTGTGAAAATTTTCCAATCAACGTGTTTCTGCTGTTGATTGATTTTTTGATAATTTATTTTTAATTCCTATCATAATGGATTTTATTTCATTAAATAAAAAATACAACAAATTTTTGTTTGAAAGTATGTGCATGGATATATTGTTTTGATAAATGGTTTGGGGAATTTATTATGAAGTGGTATTGAATGTGATGCTGTATACTTTATTCCCAAATATTTATTTACATTTATACATACTTAAATGTAATTTCATTCATCTGAAAATAATATGTTTCCAGTATTTAGTTAATTTGATATTGATATAAATGTAATACGTACGAATATGTTGAAGCTTTTATTTTAATCACTGGATATGATCTGTATTTTTATATTAAAGCTTTTATTGTTATTTTTTATAAGTCCTTAATTTACTTTTTAACTTTATGTATGTATATCACTTAACTATACTACGTAACCTAATATAGAAGTATTCTGTTATCACAATATTTTATAACTTCTAAACCTCTCTAAATCAATATTCTTTATAATATAACATATAATATATTACTACTTTTTGTTATTAATTTTATTTTTTAGAACGTAAACTGTTTGTGGGAATGTTAACAAAAAAATTCAATGAAAATGATGTACGACAACTATTTTCCGGCCATGGTACAATCGAGGAATGTACAGTATTAAGGGATCAAAGTGGCCAAAGCAAAGGCTGTGCCTTTGTTACATTTTCTACGAAACAAGCAGCCATCGGAGCGATCAAGGTGAGTTACTCATTAAACAACATTAATTGTCTGTTTTATACTATGTTGTATATAAAAAAAAGTTGTTTGTATGCTTTTGTGGTTCGTGTACTTTAATATTAATACGTATATTAAGTTTTTTATTCATTAGTATTTGTCCGAACATGCAAATTATATTTTAAGGGTTATTTTTCAAACAATTTTTTTTTAGCTTCAGTGGAAGATTAAAGTTTGTTTAGTAGTAGACCTAAATGATTGTAAAAGTATTATTTTTGCACTTCAATATATTGGATTTCACAAACAGGAGCTAAAAATAATACAATAAATTAAATCAATAGATCTCAGGACCCCGACTCCTAAAAATATTTAATGGATTTGTAATAGATTTTTTCAGATATTCAAGTTTTTGGAAAGTAAACGTTTTTAGGGTATATATTACAAAATCGTTGTATTATTAATATTTTTTATGAAAGAGCAATATAAATTAAACTGCATTAGGTTGTTGAAAGGAGTACGCCTAGTTGCTTTTAATTCTTAAAAGTAAATTTTATATTTTATCAGACTTAAATACAGGGTGGCGCACGAATCGTGCTACAAAAACAAAACGTAATAACTTTTTTTCTGTGTGACTAATCGGCTTTATTTTTTTTTATTGTATAGATAATTCAATTTTATTTTTATTTAACTAATTAGTTTTGAAAATGATAGACCGTAAATGACCTCCATGCTCATTCACGCATGTGCGACACCTGATCAGAAAATTATTCATTGCGCACTGAAGGGTTGAAGTCGGGATCGCCTCAATTATTGTTGTAATGGACTGCTTCAATTCAGTCAAATTCCTTGGTTTCGTTTTAAACACCTCTTGTTTGACATAACCCCATAAAAAAAAATCTGGTGCAGTGAGGTCAGGTGACCTTGGGGGCCAGCGGAAAGTGGAGTTTCTGGATATTAATTTATTTGGAAATTTTCGTTGGAGCTCCTCCATAACCGGTCTGGCTATATGTGCAGTTGCTCCATCTTGCTGGAACCAAATGCTGTTAAAAGGGATACGTCTTCGCCGCAGTTCTGGGTAAAAAAAATCTTTCAACATGTTTAAATAACGGTCCCCATTTACAGTTACTGTTTCACCGTTTACTTCAAAGAAGTATGGCCCGACAATGCATCTTGATGAAACTGCGCACCACACTGTCACTCGTTCTGGGTGCAGTTCCGTCTCATGGAGTATTTCTGGATTAGTTTCACTCCATATACGGCAATTTTGCTTGTTTACATTGCCGTTTAGATCAAAATGGGCCTCATCAGACATAAACAAGCAATTTATGAAGTTGTTGTCTTCTTCGGCCATTTCAATAATTTTCCGGCAAAATTCCAGGCGAATAGGCAAATCCAGAGGTTTTAATTTGCTTGTAATTTGGATTTTGTACGGAAACAAGTTTAAGTCATCATGAATTATCCGTTGTAATGACCGTCTGCTAACTCCAATTTGCGCCGATAACTCTCGAGTCGAAACACTTGGATTTGCCTGAATTGATGATGCTACAGCTGCGATTGTGGCTTCGACCCGAACATAGGGATCTCGATTGTACGGTCTACGTGCGATGCTTCCAGATTCAGCAAACATGCGTACCAACCTCATAATGGTCCATCTACTCGGGGGAGTGCCGCCAAACTCCCGCCTAAATTCCCTCTGGACGGAAATGATGGACTGCAAAGCATGGTAGCGCTGCACTATCCAAATCCTCGTTTCGGTATTCCAAGCATCCATTTTAGTAAATTTAAATAATAATCTGCAAAATAAAAAAAATAAAAAACAGATTAGTCACACAGAAAAATAGTTATTACGTTTTGTTTTTGTAGCACGATTCGTGCGCCACCCTGTATGTTGAGATATATGTTGACAGAATCCGGTTAAATAAATCCTAGTCAGCAAAACAACAATTCTATGAAATAAAACAAAATGTGGTAAATATACTTAAATAAATTAATTCGCTTCGCGTTTTATTTTATAGATTCCTTAGCGTCTAACACTATGCAAACTTACCGATTGGTGGAGGTTTATTTCACAGTTTTTGTTTGACTCTATGTTTATTTTTGTGTGTTGTTCAATTTTAGTCCGTAATGTGTACTGGTACGAACCAACCACCATTTATTTTGGTCCGGTTTTAAATTGCTTTTAATTAACCGCAGGTGTAGGCTATTAAACGTAATTAAGTCATCCTTTTTTACATAGCTAAAGGGAGTTTGTGGAATTCAGGCATATCCGAAAATTGGGACCAATTTCTTACCGCAAAATGTCTTGATAATTTTTTTATAACGGCGAAAGCGTTAGAAACACCGAATTTATAACGCCTCGCCTGTGGATGCGACACTTACTGTAAATCTAATTAGGTTGTTCCTTAAATCTCGGGTCGATAAATGCTGTGTGCTCACGTCGATTTTTTTTGGCTAAATTTCCAACTAACTAAATTGATGGTTAGTTCATACCAATCGTTCAAAGATGGCACAAAGCAAACCGCATCTGATGTTTAATTAAAATCTGCTATATAAACTAAAATTTAACATTCTACAAAACATTTCTAAGCGGTAATTGATAAATCGGAACTAAGTTTGCAGTTTAGCACTAAATATCGGTTTATAAATATTAGAGACATGTAACAATACCTGGGTGAACTATCAATTTAGTTAGTCGGAAATTTAGGCAAAAAAAATCGGCGACAGGCACACAGTATAAATATCATTAAGTATTTTTTTTTGTTTACGACCCCATTTTATAAATCCCATTTAACTTAGAAAATGGTAGAGCAATTTGTTGTGTGTGTGTGGGGAAGGGGGGGCCTTATCGAGTTTATAAACCGGCCCTAATTAAAATAGTATTAAGGCTTATGAACATAAACATGGCTTATGAATATGTAGGGAGTAAAAACGGCACAGTCGTTGAACCTGGAAGATGTTAAAGTGTGGGGGGAGTAGGGGTACAAATTTTTTGTTTTTTACTTGTCATTTTGATTTGTTTAGATGTATTAATCATTCCTATTTTCTCGAGAGCTCGGTTAAGGCGGATTCAGTGTTGCGTCCTTTTGTTCCTTCCTTCGTTCTGAAATTTTTTAAAAAAAAAAAAATGACGTTAAAAAAGACGTTTTTTTCTTTTGAAATTTTTTCAGCAACTTTGATTGATTTAAAACGCAAGACTGAATCTGACTTTATAAATTTTTTTAGTTCCTGTGCGTTATCTGGGTTTCTAAATTTTAGGTAAATTGGCGTTTTTTGAGTTATCATATTAATAATAAAGACTCATTTTTAGAATTTTCACATGGCGCCCTGCTTAGCATTGTTTGAAGTTGAATTCGGACCCATCGATCACCTTTCATTGTACATACATATTGGTTTTTTTATTCTATTGTTCTGTTAGGATTTATAATACTGAAAATTTTACAAATTTGGGTGGTACGGGAACCGTTTTTTAGAAAATGATTACCTATGTATTGTTTGTGATAAATGTTGTTTTCCTTTTAAAATTAAAATAAAATAAAATGTATTTAAAAAACGGAGGCGACCGACTGCTAAATTTTACAATCTCCTGATAATTTGAACTCGGAATACAAAACTTTTCTCGGTCTACATATCTACACACGACTCAAACTTGGTTCCAAAAGTAATACAAAAATCGATGATTACAACATATGGTCGCATGCACTTCCAAAAATGTGCATATAAAATCACATTTTCGATCCATAGTCGACAATTTGTCAGGCATTATTTCTTATATCAAACTCTTCGGTTCTGTTGAATATGTGAGATATATCTCTTTTTACGATTATTTTGCTTTTTGATAAACCATTCGTCTTTTTGGTACAGAAACAATCAAATTAAATGATTTAAGCTTTAAATTTCCTTAAACATCTTTACCGAAACTATATATTTCAGTGACAAATGGAATAGTCCAGTTCAACTCAGTATAATTTTATTTCTGAAATTTGTCATTTAGTTTAATTACCCCTTGAAGGTTTTAAACATGTCAAAAAGTATCCGCGTTTCCACTTTAGGAAAATAGGAATTTTGTAAGCTGATAAAATTTTACTATTTGCCTGGAAAAACAATTAAGAAAACTGAATAAAAGGTACAAAATAGAATATGAAGTAATATGTGTGTCTGCTTTGTCGCTTGAAATGGTTCACCATTGGTTCATTGTGGTTGAACGACCGTCGAATAAACATACGTAAGATAGCCTAGATGATAAATATTCAGACGAATGAGTTTTTAGAATCTTACATTAACATATAGGCATGAAAAAGATGACTGCAAAGTAAATGCCACTTTTGCTCATAACAGAAGAAAAACGTAATTCTAAAGTAGAATTTGGACATATCCAAACGAGGCGATAAATGAACCTTATTTTTTGAGGATTTCCGTGCTATAATCTTGCTCCATTTAGCGAAGCAAACGAATTCTCTTTTATCATGACAATAAATCAGCCCATATGGCTGTGATTATCATTTTCAAATTTTTGGAATTACGGTACGAGCTGTGTTCCCTCATCCACTCTATTCTCCGGATTTAATTCTTTACAACTTCTTTATATTTCCAAATATGGTGGAAAAAGAATATTATCGAACCATATAATCTTCGATTATGTCGAAAATTAGTGAAATTTTTGATAAAAAAAGTAAATATTTACTTTTAAAATCACTAATTTATCGAACAGCATGCTTACATATCTTTAAACAACTTGTTCGACGGATCTATTAGATAAGAATCTCGAAATGAATGTATTAGCACGCCTTCAAAAATTGTAATTATAGTTCTAAGTTCCAACTATTCAAAGTAGTATAGCTTATTAATCTAGACTTTATTAATAATCACTTAGGAATTTATGTAGTTTTACCCATTCGGAGAGAATGAGGTATTCGTTGAAACTTAAGTAGAGGCAATTTGGTGTTAGGAAAATATTATGCTACAGGTGAAATAAATGAGCGTGGCGTGGCCGCTCAATTTTTATAATACGAAATTCACTGTCGTTAAAGATAATTTAAATAATCTCGTAATATTCTTGTAGTTGTGTATACAGGCACGATGCAAAATTTATTTCAATTAGGTAATTATTTATGATATACACAATACAAACGCATTTGTGTATAATTTATTCTCTTAACTGCATTTAAAGCAAGCGTATATAGATGACCTTGATTAAAAGAATATAAAATTATTTAATGTAATTTTGTATTTTACTTTCGTGATTAATGATGTCAGTATACACGTAAATTTGAATATTTTAAATATATTTTGTCAGGATTTGCATCAAAGTCAGACAATGGAAGGCTGTTCAGCACCTTTAGTTGTTAAATTCGCTGATACTCAAAAAGAAAAGGAACAAAAGAAGATACAGCAGATGCAAGCTAGTATATGGAATTTATCAAGTGGGTTAACGGCGCCATTGACACAGTCGGCGGCCGCGATGACATCGCCGATAATGCCAAACCCATCGCAACAAACCAGTCCATTTTTAGCAACAGATGCTATATCACCTGCATCATTACAGTTATTACAGCAATTACAAGCTGTAGGATTACAACAACAGTTGCTTCAAGGTTAGTAGCGTTTTTTATATTACATATTTTTTTTCTAATTTATAAACCACGTATTTCTTGACACGACTACTACAACTACTTACATAGCTATCATGACCTTCACACGGTAACAAATTATATGCAATACTTTTTTATGCATATATTTTATTTTATTTATTTATTTATTTATTTATTAAGCTGAACTGATCAATTTGATTCAATTAGTAAACATACGTATATAGTTAGTTATAAAATAGTGGAGTAAGCACACATTTGTATTTGTTAAACTAAAGTAATTGAATTGATTTTATCACTCATATAACTCGCCATACTGGAACGAATGAAAATTATGATAAATAATAAAAGTTTTGTTAATGAACCATATGCCCCCACGTATTATATATCTTAATGTTTAAAATTTTCTTTTAAGTATTTAAATCAGTGATTATCTCTATAATGGCTTACAATTTAAATTTTTTTTCTTCTACTTCTATTTTTATTACAAATGCTGGAGTTACATGAAAGATTTGTAATAGTGATATGGCGTGTGACAAAGGTAGGAATTTGTTTTGAATACAAACGATTACCTTTCATCTTTATTGCTTAACTAACATCGTAAAACGTCACGTCAAAATATTAAAATAAATATATATTTTTGATAATTTAATTCAGAGGCAATGAATGGAGGTTTTTAATTTAATTATTTTTATTTTATTTTTTGAAATTCTTTCACTAAATTGTCATTCGGTTCAAAGGTTAAATATGTCATATTGTTTAATTTATAGTAAGCAAATGGTTTTTTTGCCGATGAGTTGATGAATTTTCATTGTCATTGTAATAATTTTAAAGATAGCTTTTTGATGTTTTTGAAGAAAGTTGCAATTATTGGCTTTTTCGGATGACACATTCTCCGTTTCAATTCAATAAAATAAATTTTTTGTATTTTTATTTACAATTAATTTTTTTCTTAACTACAATTGATTTAATGTTTTTTCTACTTATATATGGAAAGAATACAAAAGGAACTCGATAGATTGCTCAAATGAATCAGCCGCGGACAACTGTAATGCGTTCTACTATATTGGTAATTTTTTTGTATACTAATTTTTTTTTATTATATAAAAGTAGTTAATTTTTGTTGTCACCTCACGCTTGGAGATAAACTGATACGACGATTTTTCCGTACATGTTAATGAAATTCATCAACGCTTATGGTGGCAATGGCTTAGATCTTGGACGTTGTCATTAATACATTTATAGTTTTAGTGCATTTTACTCATAATATTTTAATTTTTTGTCGTATATTTTTGCATATATTTATTTATTATGAGGAGACTTTCTGGGTCACGGTGTTTATATCAAAATATTTTAACAATGTATCCACATTGGATTCGGTGTTAGTTTAATATAAAATTCGGCCCATAATACAAATTTCACATTATTTTTTAAAATAATGTATTATTTTTAAATTGCTATGTGCGCCTTAACAAATAAATAATTGTTAATAAGTAAGCGCACTTTCAGGTCCCCAATCATGATTAGTGAAATCATCGCCAATATGATTTTAAAATTTCAAAGTGCTAAACATTTACATAACGTTGGCCGCGATTTTAGTCAAATGTTCCAAACTGTTGAGTGTTCTGAAAACGCCAAATTATGCAATGTCACAACAATTGATGGTCGAGTAACTAGATCGTTAGATACCCTAGAACCAAATGTTTTCCAACAGCGGTATTGAACTCTATCAGTATTAGCAAAACTTTGTGTAACACACAGTATACAGTTTAAATAAGTTTCGAAAAAGCTGATTGTTTTTATTCTACAATAACTTCCCTATTCGCGGACATTCGAAATTCATAATGGTATCAATAAAACAGTCAATTTAAAAAAAAGCTGTATTCTAAATAAACGAAATTGGTGTCATAAAATACAGATGATATATCAATATTTATATTCGACAGTTTTTAAAGATTGCACACCAAAAATTGATTTTAAAGTCAAGATGTTTTTAATAGATCCTGCGCGCTTTTTATATCTCAATGGCAAAAACCAAAAATTAAAAAAAATATTTTTCACAATTTACTACTAAAGAAAGGTTGATCAAATAACAGCTACCTATATACTTATTACTTTTATTTGAAATAATGATAAAAGATATCAAGACACAAGATGTCAATGTAATTTTTTATTTATTTTAGACATTGATTCGTAACATTTTTATTTAACCCTCGTCAGGCGGCATAGGTACAATTGTGCCTTTTCTGTTTTTAAATACTAATAAGTCTTCTTGTAGAAGCCGGAGAGTGTTAAAGCTTTGTGAAATCTCTATATTTTAATAATGTGGAAATTTCAAATATTATCTATTAACAAAAATTATGACTGCAGTCACGATATTCATATAAATTATATGAAAGTACAATTGTACGTCTGCCGCCTTTCAGCGTAGTAAAATTATGCCGCCGGACGAGGGTTAAAACGATTTGATCTAAATGACCGCCTCTAGATTTTCTAAAAAAATCGATTCTGGAACACAAGTGTTTGGTCACTTTTCACATAAATCTTCACTTATTTCACCAATAACACGAATAATGTTAGTTTTAATGTCATTGAGAGTTTGATTGGAGAAAATCCAATGATATAACATAACCGCAAAGAAAAAAGTAAAATGGAGTTATATCGCATGATCTTCGTGGCCAGTTCACATTGGAATTTTTGTAGATTACACGGTCATTAAACTTTCGTGTCACAATAAATCAGTAATCATGTGTTTGTAGGGTTCCGCATTGACAGTAAGTAACTGCAATGCCATTTTCATTTTCAAAAAATATGGTCCAATTACACCTCCAGACTTTAAATCACACCAAACTCTTATTTTTTGTGAATGTAAACGTGTTTCATGAACAGCCTGTTAGCTTTTTCGCTGTCATGCAACAATTGTGCTTATTTACGAAACCATTGTGCTTATTTACGAACTAAGAAATGAGCATCGCTGAAGATGATTTTTCCATGAAATAATGGAACTTGTAACAGAGTTGTTCTAAAGGTCAATCTGCAAAATTTTTACGGAAGAAATGGTAATTTGGTTTAAGTTCTTGGGTCAACTGAATTTTATACGCCTTCAAATGTAAATATGAAGAATGGTTCATATGCTGTTATAAGAAAATCCAAGTTCTTGAGAACGACGTCTAATTGATTAATCTCGATTTTCATCCATACTTTGGTTCACAGCATCGATATTTCCAGCAGTACGTTTACGTATTTGACGGATTCTCTGATTTTTTAATTACATTACAAATAGTAACCTCTGTAGGTCGATTGTGTTGACCATATAAATTTCACGTAATGCGGGAAACCTATTTTTGTAATAAATTTTAACGCTATGCAACTGTGTATATTTCCCGTGGCGAGTTGCCAATCAATACTGAACACAAATGTTTATAAAATATATAATATGTAATAATTGATCACCTCGCATTGCCTAGCATAACTATCTTTACTCCGATCATATCAAACTACTGTAATACTAATTTAATATAATATCGGTTTTTTCACAACGCAGAATGAAGTTTTAGCTACGTAATTTTTTTGACCAAAAAAAAAATTATTCAATTATTCAATTTTATATTTTGTTAGAAAGGTAAAATAGGATATTTCTCTAGATCCATGTGAAGCTTTTAAAACTATTGGAACATTTAAAATGCAAATGCAACGACCTGAGAGGGAGACTGTTAGGTTAAGAAAAGCTTACTTACTCGTGTTTAATCAATCCTCTTCCAGAATTTTAGTTTAACACGAAATCCAGGAACTAAACAAAAATTTACGGTTATCTCCCTTGGATGATCTAAGGTCATAGAATTATTTCATTTTTTACTAATCACATATTCATCTTTAGTAACGTTAATTTCTACTTAAAAAAATTATTATATTACCTAAGTGACGTTGTAAAAGGAAGGTATAAATTGGTCATATTGTGCAGATAACTAGCTCACAATTTTTTCATAGATCTTGTTTCATTTCAGTCCACTTGTTCTATTTCAGTGAAAGCTAAGACATTATTATTAGTTCTCAAACCGGTTGTTAATCTTAAGCAGTTTAAGCGAATTTGACTTTTAGCTTGGAACCACTTTAGTATAGATTTAATATCGCATATTGCTTGTGTTTTTGGTATTCTGCAATTCTTTTTTAAAAGGGGAAACTGAGTTTAGAAAAACAATGGTGCTCTTCGGAACAGTTTTATATTAAATTGAAATTGAATTAAAATGTTTACGAAATTTTACAGAAGTTTACAGAAGACTTGGTTTCGCCTGCCCGTTATTCATTCTAGTTAATTACTAAATTTATGTGAAATTAAAAAAAGACTTTAAGCCCCATGTTTTATACAATCTGTATATTGAGTGTATCCTACTATTAGATGTTTTTTTTAAATATCGATAACCGTCAAATTACAGTCAATTTCTCACTTGGAAAAGTAATTTATGGCATCAAATAATGCTTTACAGCGTACAAATGATTGAATATTGAATTGTCATCGAGCACCAATTGGTTCGATAAGTATGAGCGATCTAGTAAGTCAAGGTGCAAATCTGATTGAAAAATACTGCGGCACACAAACAAACACGAAAGCAAGCTAAGTAAAACGTGGTAAAAAATAACATAAAATTTTGAAAATATTTAGCAAATCATTCTATATGTAGACATTTGATTGCAATGTCATTAGCATGTCGTAGAGCTTGTTTGGTTTTGCATATGGCTAAGTAGTGGACATTAAAGTAAGAATCTATCTTAATCTCTTTGAGTCTATCCATGTAACTGCTCTTAAATGTCGGGATCGGGCATGATTTGAGTTATATTTAGATTTTGCTAATATAGTTATCAACAATGTGGTATTGTTGAAAATTATTTAGATTTCAGTGTCTGACCAATATTAAAATTTCGAGTAATCAATAAATTTGATTGCTATAACCCGCTGAACCTAGATTTATTGCAAACAGTTATCTGAAATAAAAAAATCGTATTAACGATCTAATGGACATCTCAAAGGTCAAAATCAATTAAGGCCTTTATAATCCGGAAGTTTTAAATAAAATTCATTTTATTTTTCAACATAGTCACCTTTTAGCTCGATTTCATTAAACCTTTAAAATATGATTTATCAAACTCCTCAAAATAAGATTTCATTTCAGCTATTATCATTTGACCCAGATCTCTTTTAGCGAGCTATTACTTTATGTGTCAAAAGGTCACCAGTGGCTAGATTAGGTGAATATGGTGGATGGGAACCAATTGGAAGCCCAATTCATCCATCATAGAAAAACACTTTCTTCTTCAAATGTGGCCGTTTTTCTTTAATTTTTTCGTTCAAAGAGTTTAGTAATGTTGCATAGTCTTCACCTGTGATGGTTTTACCCTTCTCAAGATAGTCTATGAATATATGCCTTATGCATCCCAAAAGACAGTGTCCATAACGTTATAGTTGATGCAACATCTTTGTTCCTTTGGATCCCTTAAACCAGCTTCTACCCATTGTTTTTTGACTGTTGTTAAGATTCTGGCGTGTAGTGATGAATCCAAGTTTCATCAACCGTTATGAATCGAAGCAAAAATTCAGTTGGATTACGCTGAAACATCTCCAAATATTGCTTAGACATGGTCATTCGATTCATTTTTGGATATTTGTTACCAAAAGCGGCACCCATCTTGCTGAAAGCTTTTCCATATGCAATTCTTCATGTATATATACATGTTATGTACGCGTTCATATGAGATGTTTACGATGTCGGCAATCTCGCGCACCTTTATACGGCACTCGTTCTCTTTTAGTCTTCCTGAACGTGCAACATCAGTTGCGCTTGTGCCACTACGTTTAAATTCATCTAACCAAATATATATAAACGGTGCATTTGAACAATTTTCATCTGATTGATTTCTTTTGGTTTTAAACCTTTTGAATGAAAGAATTTAATCACTGCACAACATTAATTTTTTTCCATATTTATAAAAAATCAAAAGTGACTTTACAAAAACAACTCAACTCTACTAAGAAACTATCTAATAAAATGTGATAAAAATTCGCTTAAGGCGGAATCAGTGTTGCGTTCTTTCGTTCCTTCCTTCGTTCTGAAATTTTTTTAAACAAATTTCATTGGTTAAAAATGACGTTTTTTTTCTTGTCAATTTTTTTCAGCAACTTTGATTGATTTAAAAAAAACAAGGAAGGAAAGAACGAACGAACGCAACACTGAATCTAGTTTAAAAAATTTAATTTATTTACGGACAATTATAAAATATATTTAATAATTGAAATAAATAAAAACACGTTAAAAACTTTCTACTTTGTGATAATAAATTTTGTAATTTTTATTACTAGAGACCGGTTTCGGGATATATTTACCCCTTTGTCAATCCAAATTTTAACTATAGTTAGTTAAAATTTGGATTGACAAAGGGGAAATATATCCCGAAACCGGTCTCTAGTAATAAAAATTACAAAATTTATTATCACGAAGTAGAAAGTTTTTAACGTGTTTTTATTTATTTCAATTATTAAATATATTTTATAATTGTCCGTAAATAAATTAAATTTTTTAAATTATAACTGTGATAAAAGTGTCGGCAAAAAATGGAATCAAACCATTGTGTGAATGTACTGAATCTAGCCTTAGCTTACGTTTAAAAGAACATATTTCACGACATACAAAAAAGTTGTTACTAGTAGTGACGCATATATGGAGATAATCTATTATTGACCTCCAAAAGTAACATCACCGTTTCAAACAATTATCCCGAGTATGATCGTCATAAGGGGGGCATTGGTCCCATTCGCTTACTAATGTAATATTAAATGAATGATGTCGAAGTATCGGAGGTATACCTAATGTGTTTACAACAAATATACGTGTTTTGTGCTCGATTGTTGGGTTAAAACTATTTTTACGATAATCCGATATTTTATGGAATTGATAGAGGAAGTTAAGTTAACTTAAAGCTAGCCTTCTTTACGAAGAGTCGATGTGATCTCTTAGTTGCTCTAGTTATCAGCGTGGGTGTTAGTTTGGACCACATACAATATATGCAAAATGTATCCCAAATGGGGAACGATTACTTAAAGACAGTCCTTTCTATTATATCATGTCACGAAACGGTATTGTTCATTTAATGCCTTGTTGAAAGATTTGGTAATTAATTCAATTTATCACATGAATCATCCGACGTAATATTATTTTGCATAGACACAATTAATTATCAAGGTTCTCAAATTTTCATGCTTAGAATACCGTTACATTACTACATAGTTTCTTATTTCCATTACTCTGTTTGCAGTTAGTTTAACAGGTTTCTAAAATATTTGTACCTAATATTTCTTCAAGGTATAGTAAAGAAATTTAGAGCAAATTAATATTTGTAAAAATAAATGTATGATGTAAAAATAAAAATAACTCTGGAAGCGAAATGGACAAACAAGGTTAACCAGAAAATTAAACTGTAAATTATCATCCCACTATATTATGTGTACCACTGATTTAAATATGTATTATAATTTGTTTGAGTTCGAAATGCAGGAACTTAAATGCAAAATTCATTAGCAAACTAATTTATGACTCACCATCATGACGACATACATATTATTTTAGTTAAATTTTGTCCATCAAAAGAACTAATTGATAATTTTGATGAATGATGGATATAAAGTTTCGTCGAGCACGTATAGATTTCACTACAAACGAACACAATCATCTTAGTTTTGTTTATAAATATTCTTTATTTGCAATAACAAATACGTGCGCATACATTTGTGTGTTTCATCTCTTATACTGTATAGTTGTTATTGTTTTGTAACTTAGTAAAAATCTGTTTTGTTTCTCATAACAAAATAAATAACGTAACAGAATTATAAGAAATCTTGTCATTCAAAATGAAATAACCTTGTATATTTATGTTTGTATTTAAACTATAACAATTGTGGATTGTTATTTATTTAGATAATATATCTCATTTTCTGATTATTTTTGTGTTAATTCATCTTTTTTATATTAACTAATTTAATAAATTTATTAATATGGTGTTTTGTGTTTTATCCTCTAATACTAATGTAGGACTTGGAGGACAAACTGATCCAGCATCAGCAGCCGCACAAATGTTAGCACCAATGTCTGTACAAAATTTAGTAACATTAGCATCTATGACACAACCTTCATTAACATCAGCACCACCAAAAGTCCCACATATAAGTAATTCTGTTCAATCACTCTGTAAGTACATAAATTATAATAAATTTGAATATATTATCGATATATATAATGATTGTTATACATAATATTTATATTATATACCGAATGAAAAATATTTATTTAGTTAATTTGCTTGATTATCATTATTATAATTTAAAATATATGATCGTATATACAATATAAAAATGAAATTATTTTGAGTTTGAACGTGATTTCTGGTTTATAAGATTCGAAAATATCTATAAATTTTTTTCAATTATGGAAATCAGATTATTACAAATTAATCCAATTGATGTGTGGTTTATTTTAATATCGTACTGTTTAATGTATAGTGTTATAGAATAATGAAGGTTACTATATTTAATTTTTTATCAAGCTCAATTAAATTTAGTTTTTGGGGAGTGCGTGCGTTTATTATTTTATATTTTACTTTAATTACCTAGGTTTACAAAAATGAATTGATGATCGATCTTTATAGTTTTCATATTTTGAATTTTATTACTTATGTCATGGAATTAATAATTAATAATATTGTACGGTGGGTGCTCATTTATATTTAAATATTCATATGCGATGAACGCCTTTATGGCATTGACTCATACAGTATAGTTTTTCTAGTTCAATCGTTTCCGCTTGATTTAGTTTACAACTGAGTACCTAATCTAAATTAGATAATCAATTTCGTAATAGGAAGACGTAACAGACATTTCGTTTAAGTAGATAACAATCTGGCCACCGATTGTTGGTTTGCTTGCTCGTATTAAACGTATTATTAAATAATTCTGCGATCAATTATTTGTGCAAAATCGATTAAAACTGTACAAAATACTTATTAGTTTATAAAGCGATGTCAAACATATCTTCCTTAGAATCAACGCACGATTCTTTAGAATCAACGTCATTCCATGTCAAAAATTACACTGTTGAAATGCTGATTTTGTTGATAGAATTGAACGTCGAATTTCAATTATAAATTATCAATCAATATTTCAACAATCATCAATACTTTATTACTTAAAATTTATTTTCAAAATTTTTGCTACATCAATACAATTCTAAACAAATTTCTTATTTTTCTAATGGCCGGTTGCACAGAAAAATTACTAACAAATCTGTTTCGCAATCAGAAAAAAATCAACGCAAACTTCTTGATTAAATAAATTTTATTCCATCAAAAAAAAATCAATTATTTTCTTCTAAATAACATGAAAAGGTTATTTATGATCAAAATTTTTTGATCATTTTTCTTCTACAGAATTTGACATTAGAGTAGAATGAATTACAGTGTACTAATAAATTCCTCTTTTTTAATTTTGTAGTTCCTTAATATTTAAATTCAATTTGATTTATAATCTTGCTCCTTTAATGGTCTTCGTGATTTGGATGGATTTTCTTTTTGTATTACTATATTCAATTTTCTTTCAACCATTATGCGGTCGATATTTCAACAGTTATTTTTTAAATTTTAGATAAATAACACGTAAAACCCATCGTTTCTTAATATTCTTGTTCATTTTCTCGATTCACTAGAACGGCAGCACAGCATTTTAGGTTTTTATTGTTTCAGTTGCCAATCTGACGAATATGTTGATCGTGAACAGATAATTTTAACATGCCAAATTTTGTAAAATACATATGATTAAATCAATTGTTGTAATGGTTAGTTAGTCAATGATATGTATGTATAGCAATTTTAATATGAATTTAATTTGATCGATGATACATAAATTAAATTTTATTTTTGACTTTTGACCATAAAAAATGTTTTAATAAAACTAAATTTGAATTAGTATACGATTTTAGTTCCACTTTAGATTATTTTATGATATAGTTTGTGTTCAATTCAATTAGCATCTGTATCACCACAATTTGCTGACGTTATATTATATTTTTAAAGTTAAAATATTTTTAATAAATCATATCAATATTGTTATACAACGATAAACTGATACAAGAATATAAGATAATTAGATACCATACGATGTTGAAATATAATGTAGATCATAGCAAACTGCTAGTTGGCTGCTGTACACGTTGATGCTTGATGAAAAGAAAATTATTTGTATTGAGTTGAGTTTTGTATACACTAGTGCTTACGATATTAGATATTCGCTAATTATTTACTTTTCAATTTGTATTTAGAGGTGAGAAAATTGGAAATTTTTTCGATGATTTTAAAATTAACATTAGGTTGTTATATTTTAATATTTAGTAAATAAACCAGATCAGACTTCAATCTTCAATCTCTGAAATTAAAATTTATGTGGTACATAATATATTGTATACTAAAAGTGTGTAGAAAATGTATGTATTGATTTTTTTTAAATTAGAAATAAACAAATATATGTAAGTAACAATCCAATACACAAAATTCCTAATAATTCATTCGATTATGTTTTATTTTTGCTCGTTTCATTCTGAGTGTTTGTGACGTGCATATCTCTTGTTGTATGTACTCGCAAAATGTATATTATATATAGTTTCAAATATACTTGTATAATCATATATTTTTTGTCTTGCAAAAACAATAAAGATCTTGTTCTTTAATTTCATTTTCTGCTGTACGCGAGAAACTTTTATGTTTGTGTTTAAAATCAGCACCGTGAAATGCTGTATAATAACGTCATATGGAATTTCGTTGTAAAAATTTACAACATAAATGAGACGAATATTTTTAGAAAACGCAAAAAGTAATTTAAATTTATTGCGCGTATTTTTAGTTGTTTAATTGAAATGTTTGAAATACAATTAGCCAGTGCCAGTATGCATATAACAAATAAGTAAACGACTTGAAAATGACGATGTTATATGCATGACGGCTTGCAGCTAAATTTGAATAAAATTACATATTGTTTGGATAGGCTCTTCGCAGACAAAAGAATACTTACCGCCACTGAGATTTACCCAAGTCAAGGTTGCATTATTTAGGTTAGATAGATTATGTTCAATTATATTACATTTTGTTTATTGTTTCTAGCTCAGTAAAATAAATACATACTTATTATAATACAAGATTTTTTTGTAAATGTTTATAGGTATTCTAGGAAAGACGCCGGAAACAGGTGAGATTTGTATAGAAAACTGACTTATTTTTGGCAGTATGTTTGATAAACTCGCTTTTTATATGCAGTGTTTTGACATTGACTGATTTATTTGCTTTACAATATTAAATAAATTTCTAACCAACATATTATAAAAGTTAATATTATTTTGAAATTGGTAGTAATGTGATAAATAATAACTGCAATAATTATAATGTCGTTAATTTATTTTTCTATATTTAAAAGTTACATGTTTGTGTTATAATAATACATTAACTTCATTAGCACATCAATATTGTACATATACATAATTATATAATTTCTGATGAAGGTGATATTTTTATCGATCAATATGTTTTTACTTTATTAACAATTAATGTATAAAATATTTAATAAATAAGTGTAGTTAATTGTTTATACAAAAATCGGCTTCAGTGTTTGCGCTATATTGTATAATGCCTTTATAAAATTTTAAATAATCTAATTTCTAATCTAATGTCTACATTATATATTGGATATCATGTGGATGGTTTGGTTTAATCGGTGCATGAGTAATGATTGACCTAATATATTTTGTTTTAGGGTCTGGAACTGAAAATTTGGCTGCACTACCGTCACCGTATGTCACCGCTGCGGCGGCTGCATTTGCTGCCCCATTGACGAATCCATCGTTGACAGCGGCTGCTAATGCTGTTGCAGGAAAACAAATTGAAGGTAAGCTGAATCGTACTTAATAAACACATTTTATTAAACACTTGTTTTTTATTTTGCAAAATTTTGCGAAATAAAAAAACAAGTGTTTAATAAAATGTGTTTATTAAGTATTAGTGTGTTTCGCCAAGTGCCTACGGCAAATAGCGTAAAAAGTATTAAGCTGAATCGATCTGAACCTACTTTTTTCTTTATTCACTTGAACAATATCACTTATTTTATTTAAGATTTTTTTGGCTTTTCGGACAAAATATTATTTTTAATGGCATCTAAAAATGTTTACGACTTTTCTAGTCATAGAAAACAAGAGGCCATTTACTCACAATATATCTACCAGCACTAACTTCTTAATATCACTTATATTTAGAGCACATTAATAGGTAGTTTTGGGCTGTGAAATTATGTAGATGATCGTATAAAATTGTATACATATGAAGTCCCGTTCCAATATTTCACATTTAATCGTTTAGATTCAAAAATGATTTGTAATAGTTTATTTTTCCTATTAAAATGATCGAAATGAAGGAGGGGTGTAATTGTTGTGTACAACACTTTTTTTACAAGATCTCGAAGACATCACACTTAATTTTAAAATTGAACCTATTGGATTGCTGTTAAAAATTACCTTATATATTCAAAAATCATTATTTCTGCTTAAATTACAAAAAAGCAACAAGGCAAGGATAAGCCATTGTTAAAAATTTAAACTTCTTTGCACAAATTGAAAAATCCCCTATGGAAGATGCCACCTCGCACACAGATGTCCATCACATTTCGCATAGATCTCTCAATTTATGAAAAAAGCTTTAGTATGCAGTTTTATTCCGAATAGTTAATTCGCCTGGTCTGTAAAGATGTTTGTGAAATAGTTTATTTTTATTAAAACTCATTTTCGGCAAAATGTAAAATATGATCTGAACTAATTTTGTTTGAAATTTAACAAGCAATCTTTTTATTTTAATGGTTTTTTTTCGAAAATGCTATGTATTTTTCAAACAAAATATTTGAAAAAAATTAAAAAGCTCCCAGCTTGGAATCTCCCAATTTATAGAAAAATCAAGTTTTTTGACAAAAATCACCATTTCCGCTTATATTGTGGAAAACTGGAGCCTTACTATCATTTTCCTATAGCAAGCGTAGACACAAAAGAAAAGACTAGTGAAAATTCAATAGTTAGACTGTTGTAGACCGGTATTATTGCAAGATCAATTTAGAATGTGTTAGTTCATAACAGTTTTTTCTTAAATTATGTACTTTTCGGAATACATTCAAACAACAAAAAACCTCCTATTGAAGCTGTCACGTTTGGTGGAAAAACGGAAAAGCTCCTATGGAGTTTGTCGTTTTTGGTAGAACGATTTCGACCAAATTCACTGGGATCTCCCAATTTGTGGGAAAGCTTAAGTATGAAGTTTCATCCTGATCAATCTATTTATCTGGGCTGTACCGAGACCATTTTTGTTTTTAAAGATTTTTTTTGTCAAAATCGTCATTTTCGCTTAAATTAGAATATTTTAGTTCATAGTGGGTTTTCACGTAAATGATATACTTTTCAAAATATTTGCGAAAAACGAAAACACCCATATGAAAGCTGTTAGTTTCGGTAGACCGTTTTTGGACAAAATTCACTGGGATCTCGCAATTTATAGAAAAAAACTTAAGTATGAAGTTTCATCCCAATGAAACAATCAATTCATCTGGGCTGTACAGGGCCGACTTTTTGTTAAAAAACAGTTTTTTGTCAATTAAATTTAAGTAAAATGATGGCTTAAATTTAATAACCACTATTGTTGGACCGATATTGTTGCAAATTTATTTTATAAACTTTTAGTTATTTGTTTTTCTCGTAAATAATCCACTTCTAAATGTTTGTAAAAAACGAAAAAGTTCATATAGTAGCTTCCACTTCTATTAGACAATTTAGACCATAAATGATAAATCACTTGGGTTTCCGAATTTATGAAAGCTTAAGTATGATTCCGATCATGTCATGTTGTAACCTGATCAGTCAACCCGGCTTGTCTGAAAAGAAGGTACAACATTTATTGCGCACGGCGCCACGCACATTCGCTTTATCGGGCCGACGTTTTGTTGAAAAACAGTATTTTGTCAAAAATTGTCATTTCCGCTTAAATTTTCCGGAAAAAAAATTTGATCCGATGTTGATGCAAATTTAACTTAGAATCTTTTAGTTCATAATCGTTTTCCTTGTAAATGATATACATTTCAAAATATTTGCAAAAAAAGAAAAAGCTCCTATGGAAGCTGCTACTTCCAGTGGACCGATTTAGGCCAAAAATCACTGGGATTTCTCAATTTAGGTTTCATTCCGATCAGTCAATTCGTTTTGGCTTTAGAGAAGCCACATTTAGTGGGCATGAATATATGCACACGCATAGACAGCTTTTCTAAAGCTACTTTTTTTTACGTCGGCGAATAGTAAATTTGCAGAAACCTCGAGTTCGAAATTTTTCATGGTTGCTATACTTTGTTTTACTACGTAAAAGAAAGTAAAAAGCAGTTGTTTGTCCAAAATAGTATTTTCCGCTAAATGAAGTCGGATTAGTCCAAATATGTAAATAGTCTGCTGCCTCAATTAGTAACATCTCTCCACTAGAACCGAGAACCCATGCAATCAAATTTCGGATTCCTCTTCTAACTTTTCAAACAGGAGGGCCATAATAAACCATTTATCCTGAATAGTTATCGGTGTAATGTGTTCTCAATAAAAATAAGCTGGGGGTTTTTCTGCAAAAACATAAAACAGATGCACTAACATTTTACACATCCAAATAAAACTCAATTTGTAATGTACAACACATTGGACAACACATTTGAATTATTCAACCGCAATTTCTAATGGTAGTTATCTCTATGCCATTTATAATTGCCGCAAAACTAATTAGTTATCGTATTTACAAAGTTTAAGTTATGATCTATCAAACAAGAAATATTAATGAAATCATCTTCACGTATTTTACCCGAAATCGATCGACCGGAAATGATGGCCACTTTACGAGACTTTCAAGGTTTTTGCAAATATTTTGAAAAGTATATATATTCAGTTATGAGAAAAGCGCCTTTGAACTAAAAGATTGTAAATTAATTTTGCAACAACATCGGCTTAGATCAGTTTCCAAAATTTTTGTAGAAATTACGATTTATGACAAACGTTATTTTGCAGCAAAAATTCGACCCGTGTACATGCCAAACGAATAATCAATTCAATAGGGATAAACTAGATCTCAAGATTTGGTTTAGAAGCATAGCTAAAATATATTCAAAGTGAGGAGACGGCAGAAAATCTAACGCAATACATCAAATTTTATTTGAAATTTATTATTTCTTTTTGGTTCGTTTAACACACGTCACAGCAATAGTGAGAGTCTTGTATTCTGCGATCGACATTTGGTCATTTTGACGGAGATAGCGAAGCTATCAAACTCGAACTTAAAAATACGAGAATTAAACGATTCATTTCATTTGACAATGATGTCACAATGCAGAATTTGTAAGAGCCTTTGTTTGTAGGAGCCAATAATGACCATCGCAAAATCAGTTAATCGAAAACTTCCGCAAATCCGACAACGTCCCAAAAAAAATATTATGTACAAACTCCTAGAGTCGATACTCGCTATAGTCAGATCTATCAGTTTCGGAGATGAAACCGACTCTGTTCTTGGCCCAAGATCTCGGAATAGGACAGAAAATCCTAATTAAAACTTGTGTTGTGCACAAATCCTAGGTTTCAGGTGCTTAACAGATTTCAGCAAAATTTATAGGGATCGCTTTTACTCTACACTATTATAATTTTGTTCAATGATGAAACTGAACACATAACCAGTTTACCAACATCTTTGTTGAACTAGGTAAACTTACCATCGGGTAAAATTTTATTGATTCTTTTCACAGCCGATACGGTTAATTTTCTCACAATAGTTTTAGAAAATATTACGGCGTATTTATTAACCATTTGTTTTTCAGGAATAGCTAAATTCAAAATATTTTATTTTTTGTTTCAACTTTTAAGACTCATTCCTGCAAAACGGATGTACATCTGTGTCGAATAAAAATTAAGGAATAATTTGTTTAATTTGGTCCCTTAAATAATTTGTCTCTCATATAACTAGTTAATGGCGATTAACTAATTGTTTTCTATTCTCATTTATTTTCAGGCCCGGAAGGCTGTAACCTATTTATATATCATTTACCTCAAGAATTCACCGATATAGATTTGGCTTCAACATTTATGCCATTCGGTAATGTGGTATCAGCCAAAGTTTTCATTGATAAGCAAACCAACCTATCCAAATGTTTTGGGTTCGTGTCGTACGATAATGCGGCATCCGCACAAACAGCAATACAAGCAATGCATGGATTTCAAATTGGCACAAAACGCCTTAAAGTCCAATTAAAACGATCGAAAGATGCATCAAAACCATATTAAGAGTAATATTTTTTTTACATACTCGTAAATGTTAAAACATTTTTTTTATGCGCAAATAAAAAAGCACGCCGTACTTAAAATTATGGAAAATTTAAAACTACTTCAATACGGTTTATTATTATATTATTATTATAGTGTATAATTGTAGTTTTTTTGCGTAATTAAAAAAAAAAATAATTTTATAAAACGAAAAACTGCAATTTGGTGAAGTCTGAATTATTTTTTAATTTATTATTATTATTATAATTAATTATATATTGAATTGTTGATTTACTTAACTAAACTCGGAAGAGTATTTGAATTTCTATTATTTTTTACTATCTTGTGAAATTTTTATGAAGTATTTTTGAGTTATTTTAGATTTTTTTTTTTTGTTAAAAATATGTTTTCTTTTTTTAAATTTATTAGTTAAAATAAATTTTAGTATTTTTAGAAAAATGAAAAAATTATATTTATATATAAATAAGCGTAAGTAAATATGTACATTAGTTACCTTTGTAGAAAAATAGTGTTTTCCGACCAGAAACATATGTTTTAAATTATTAAGTTTAACCAAAAAAAAATATTATATTATGTTTAACATAGAGCAAGATCTATTGATAGATTATTATTATTATTATTTATCTCCCGACAAAATAATATGTTATGAATTAATTAATGTGAAAATTATTGTTGTTGGTTGGTCCCCAAACAAATTGTTTGATTAATTTGTACAAATTTTTGGTATTTGTGAATTTTTTTTTTGAAAATCCATTTGTTAAAATATTCATTTAGTTTTCTGTTAAAATATATATATATTTTTTGTTGAATTTTTATTTTATTTTTTATTGTATGATGAATACCAAAATATATTAAATATGTAGTAAACAAACATAATAAAAAAAAACTGTGCCAGTTAATTAAAAGAAAATGTTTATTTTAATTAAAAATAATTGAATTACAGCCAGTGTCTCGTGTGATGTTTCTCCAGGTGAAATTCTTTTTTGATGACGTAATACACCGAGATATTGGAAACTGTGATGAAATGCAAAAAAGACTAAATTGTGCTTTAACCAAAATATAATTATTAATAAATGTACTTACAATTAATAATTTCACAAAGCTATGATATATTTTAGGTAAATTAAAGACAAAATTAACAAAAAAATATTCTTTAAGTAATTTATTTTTTAAAAATATAATAAACCACCGCCAAAGAGTGAGTTCATTATGTAATTTAGCCTAAATACCAAAATTTCCAAAATTACATTTATTAGAGATGGTGAATGCCAGTGAATTATACAAGCTCAAATTATTTTAATTGATTAAATTTTAAAAAATTAATATATATATATATATATAATAGAATTATAATTACTATTTTATTTGTTTTTGAATTATTATATATAAAAAAATAAT
Source organism: Nephrotoma flavescens (assembly GCA_932526605.1). NCBI lineage: Eukaryota > Metazoa > Arthropoda > Insecta > Diptera > Tipulidae > Nephrotoma > Nephrotoma flavescens. Next base: position 313,677,395 of record OW052220.1, read on the forward strand.
TATGAGTTTTTTCTAAGTCATGTGAAAAACCAAAATACATACTTGTTTTGTGTTAATATTTAAATTTAAAAAAATCTATTTAAAACAAAGAACTTTAATTATATTTAATTTTTATTGTTTTTATTTGTAAGAGAATAGATCTGAAGATTAGATTATATAGTTAATAGAATATTGATGTATAATTGTTATTTCGATACATTGTTCTGATATGATTATACTATATCGTATCATACTGATAAGAAAATAAATTATTTATAAATTATAAATACATATAATGTATAACAATAAAAATAATAATTCTTAAAATTTGATATGAAGTTAAAATTAATTTATGAGATAAAATTCAGACATTTACGTTGTTGTAAGTAAAGTTTATACAAAAATGTAAACTTTATAACATTTTATTTTTATTTTGAGCAGCTAAAATTGAGTCGCTCAAAATAAGTAGTTTATGTCAGATTACGAGATACTTTTAAGTCGATATTCAAATTAAATTACAATCGACAAATTTTAATATGTATTTTCGAATAATATTCTTGGGGTTGTTAGAGAATAGGATGATATACTTATTCAAAAATAACTTAAAAAACTTTAACTTACAGTAGGTTCAACAAGAGCGTGTACGCCATAACTATACTTCCTCTTCTTGACGCTCTAAAACAAAAATTAGTTTAACTGCAACTGTTTAGCGGATAACATACATGAAAGAAATGAGTGATTTATAAAAAACGATTTGAAGCGGTGTCTTCAAGGGCACATTCGAAAGCACACAAATGTCGGTTGCAAGTGGAGCAAAATATATAAAAAAAAAGTCGAAAACATTTGTACAGAAGAGGATTACACATTATTCAATGCAAAAAAATGTTGACGATTTGCCAGATAGAGGCAAAATCCGAACCACTACAAAAAAGGAGGATGAGGCCATCATATAGTTATTTGCTGAAAATCCTTCGTTTACGCTGGATGCAGCTGTTGAAAAATTGGCGAAAAAGAATATTATTATACCAAAAACAACCATACGAAATAGAATTATGGAACATGGCTACGCATATGGAAATACTTTGGTTAAACCACTGGTAACACAAAAATACATTGAAAAGCGACTACATTGGGCGAATGAACATAAAAACAAAGATTGGGCGAATGTTATTGTGTTTACCGATGAGTCATCCTTTTGGGGGGTTACAATGTTAAAAGGGCATGTTTGGCCAACTAAGAATAAAAGAGATTGTCCGAACTGTGAAGCATCCGCCCTAGCTCCATGTATGGGGATGCTTCAGCAAGCAAGGTTTTGGTAAATTAATGGTTTCCACACGGAACCTAATCGCACTTTTCATGAAAAAAGTTTATTCACGAGGTTTGTTATCATTTGTCTTTAAGTGGTTTGGAGCTAGGAACTCTAATTGGATCTTGGAAGAATCACTTCATGCGACGTGACTATGGATCTTCCTGGTTACTAGATTTTAAAATCAAACTTTAATAAATAATTTTGTGCAAAACTCTCAATGAAAATTTTTTAAATCTTAGTTGGCTGCATTAGTTTGAATTTTTTTTTAATTTATTTGTCACGTCAAAATTTCAAGTGATAGAAACTGTCATTTGAAGTGATAGCAGTAGCAAGGAAATATTTATAAAGCAGCATACTAAGATTTGAAAAACAGCCAGAACGACTTTATTGAACAATTATTTTGTAAGTTTCGATTTAATGATCTAGTAACCAGGAAGATGAGTAGTCACGTCACTTGAAATGATGCGACTAGGGGAATAGGGGTGTTAAACTCAAAATGGCATCACAACATTGGATTGGCCATCTCAGTCACCTGATTCCAATCCAATCGAAATTTATGTGCACTCATGAAAATTAAGCTGAAAATGTACCACATAAAAAATTTGAATGCTCTAACGCGAGCTGTCTGGAAGATATGGAAAAATTTATCACCACAGTATGCAGAAAATTTAGTTGGTAGTATGAACAAAAGGAGCCAGATTATTAACAGTAATGGTGACTTTACTATGTATTAGTATATTTGGTATTAGTTGATAGCGCCCAAGAAAATACAATAAACTTTCATAATAAAAACAAACAAAAAATCGTAGTTTTATTTTTACTTAGTTTTCTGCCGTACACGCTCTTGTTGCACATACTGTAAATGTAATTAAAAATATGTACTAAACAATATTGTTTTTATGAACAAAAAATAATTAAACTATTCAAATTTGAAACAATAAATAAGTTACAATATTTTCTTTATAAATATTTTATTGCAAAATTTAATTGATTCGAAAAATAATAGAAAAAGTATTATCTGGCAGTTGTTTAATTGTTCAGTAGAAGAGTATCATAAAATTTTAATATTGTTTGTAAATAAGAGACTGATTTCTGTTTCATAATTTTGATAGCCAATTTTGAACGTTGGTGCTGAGAATTCAACGGCACTTGCAGTTTTATATAAACCAGATTGATCGTTGAATTTGGTTCGCCCGCGTGAAGCAGCTACAATTAATTTTCAGGAGCCTTACCACCGATTACCATCGCATCAGTTTCAATTTCTTATATACAGTGAACGCCACCTATCATCTACAAAAGAAACAACTTTATGAAATAAAGGCCAGTAAGGCCGCTTAGATATTTATTAATGGACTCGTAAAAAATTTAAAGAAATCAATGGGCGCTTTCAGAAAAATTGGTGAAATCATCGCCAATTTCATTTGAACGTTTCATAGTTCTAAACATTTCTAAACGTTGGCTTTGATTTTACTCAACATGTTCCCAACTGTTGGGTGCCCTGAAAGCGCCCAATAATTAGCAATTTTAGTTGATTGGACAAAAATTTTTGAGTTTTTGCTTTATAGTTTGCGCTCGACTTCTTTCTTAGGCCTTTCTTGCTTTTTGTTTTGCTGCAACCAGTTCCCTAACTTTCATTTCGGTGCACTTCTCTTAATCTTGTGGATGTACTTCTCCACGGCGCTTCTTGTATGTGGTTGAGTTTTCTGGTTCTTCATTTAGCTGTATCGAGTTTTTATTGACACCTGGAGCCTTCGTTGGCGTTGTTTCTCGATTTTTTTTTATTTTCGCTTCGTCTAGTGAAATCATACCACGAACAATGCAACGCATTGTATATTTCTTCCAACATATATTTAAACACATTTTACTAACGCACGTTAGTAAAATGTGTTTAAATATTTGTTGGAGGAAATATCGAGAGAATTTAATTCACAGAATAGCAATACCATTCAGCTAATTTCGATACTCGCGACAATATTACGACTTCTTGCAGAAGGTTCGTATCAACGAGGTGTAGGCCAAGATTTTAATATTGCATTGGCCCAATAAACTGTTGTTAAAGGTTCGGAGAAATACTTAATATATTAGAAAAAAAGCTTTGTTCGAAATGGATTTGTCTTGACCCTTTTACAACAAAGGAGGAAAAGTTGGAAATTAAAAAAGTATTTTACGAATAATTCAATATTTTTATTTAATATAAAATTATAAGATATTACAACAGGTTTTGTTATTGGTTTGTCAAAGTGGACTAGTTCTCTTAACAATCATTGCACTGATTGTAATAATAGCAAGTGCGTGATCCAACATAAACCCTTCGCTGCTTTCTAGGTATATAGAGTTTTCATCTATACCTCTATAAAGAATTCTAAATGTGATCGAGCATTTTATTTCTATCCTTAGGTCAATAAGTTGGTTGATCTCCAGAATGGTACTCGCAACCCCATCGTCGTCCTGCTACAATCAGCACTCTTCCTTTATTAGAGGTCACGCTTGATCCCAGTATACCCAGTATACAGGTTACTATTCATGTTTTATTTGAGGTTGTTTGCACCATTTTGATAGAGAATGGATGCTATTTCATTTAGAGAGTCTTGCTTATCTAACCTTAGAGCACATTTACGCATCTATTCTCTCTTTGATAGTGTTTATGATTAAAACCCTGACATTTTTTACACTGCGGTATTAGACCGGTGCTTTTTCCAATGGCTCTATTTTAACTCTCATGTTAAGTATTGGGTTGATATTATACAGATCTTCCACTTTTTAACAAACAAATGTTAGTATCATAGCTGGTGGAAGCCATCTTTTGTTGGTTTGAAACCCTTGTTCAGTTTCGAGATACTTTCTTAATCATGTTTACAGCATTTTCTATTTGATGACTCTTTTGCTTAAGATCCTCAATAATTTCCTCCTTTGAGCAAGTTGGGTGAAGACGTTTAGCCATAACTTTGATTGGACGATCATTGTTATTTTTGTAGGTAAACCATTAATGTCCCAATGGTAACGTTTTTACCATTTCTACTTTCCTGCGTGCGTCCCTTTACTTGCTTGGTCTTTTATTCCGGTTCATCATCCAATTTGTTTCTCTTTCTAATTCTTCTTCATCCGTAAGGAATGGATTAATGTCATCATCGATTGTAGGTTTAGGTGTTGGCCCAAGTGCAGCACAGTGTTTGAAGTGCTTTATGAGTTCTTCAATCTCGTAGTGTTTGTTGTGTGGTTTCGTACCTACCATGTCCATTATGACGTTGATGTTGCTGCGTAAACATATTCGCTTTTACATTTTGAATTAGGTATCGTTTTCGATATTCTTAGCGACTTCAATTTTCTTTCCCCAAGATTGTCATCGTCGTCACGGTCTTCACGCTGCTGCATTTTTGTTCATCTTCTCGGTTATCTCAGGTGAATTGGCTGGAATAGTTTTTACAGATATACACATTTCCGAGCGTAGTTCTTATTTTTAATTCGAAGAATTCAATGGTTATGCATTTTGTTGAGTATAGCAACATAATCTGATGAGGTAATATCAGATAACGGAGGTCTAGTTTTTCAAACCCACTTGCAGAATATGAATGCATATATCATTACTGAACGTAAATGAGTGTGCAACGAAATAAGAAACGATAAAGAAATATCACACTTCGACAAAATAATATTTAAATTTATTCCTTAAAATTAAAGTCAAGAACAATTAAGCTTTTCTCCAATTCTTTTCAAATATAAAAGTTTTAGCTTATAAATAAAAAGAAAATTTATTATTTGCTTGCCTTAATTTTACATTTTTGTTGTAAAAATCCAAACCCGAAATAGAATTTTTATTAAAATTTGCTAATTGCATATTCCTTTAATGTTCTGTGTCTGTCTGTTAAGACATAAAATAAGGAACAAAAATGGGAATTAATTACTTTTGAAACAAAAGTAGAAAAAAATGCTTTTGTGGTTAAAAAATATATCTATTTATGCAAAATAATATAAAAATCTATACATATACATATTAAACAATCTTTTATACATAAAATTTATTACATATTTATTTTATATGGCACAATTTATGTTCTCTTTTTTTAACCATTTAAGTAAATTTTAATTGTAACCGCATGACATATTTATTTTAAAATAAGTTTTATACATACGAGTACAGAACGTTAAGGATGGTAAAATCATACATAAAAAAGATTTTAATTTATAAATGCGGTTTCTCAACTCAATATGTCAACAGTAATTTTTTACTCTCGAGCTTTTGTGTATACGAAATATACAATTAATTGCTTCTAAAAAAAAAGTTCTAAATAATTTGAAAAAGTTTTTTTTTTTCAATTTTTATTTTATTTCTCTAATATTTAATCATTTTGAAAAATAAATTTATACCTACTTAGTAGATGTGTAGAAAAATAATAAATTTTGTGCGGAATAAAGCTTTTAAAATTTTTATACCGCAAGTACGAGTATTGTATTTGGGAATGTGTATGCTTGTGTATTCGAAATGATCACGATATTTTTGTTATTGTCTAATTACAAAAATGTGTGTGTGTGTGTGTGTTAGTAAAACCACACTGCTAACTTCCATTGGGTGGCCCAAGTTCACTTATCATATCATATTCGTTCTACGAGATATGCGAGATGAAAAAACTGTACACATATTTAGGTGCACACGTATATACAGACATCTCCCTAAAAACAATGGATTCGCACTCTATGGACCTTGAAACGTGGAAATATGTCGAGCGCAAGAAACCGGAAGCAGGAAATACGATTGTTTTCATGGAATGTGACATTTGAATATGAGCTTGTTGGAATAATTTTTCATTTTAATGAATTTGGAAATCTGTTAAGGCAAGAAGAGAATTAATGGGTGATTGTTCCGTAGTCAATTGGTCGGCCAATGTTTCTAAGTCAGCTTAATTGTGTATTTGTTTCATCAAACAGATCCAATAAATTTTGTGAAGTTAATCGTTCAATAAATTTCAAATTGCGTAATTCGATCTATTTATGGTCTCGTTAATGATCCGAACAACGAGTACCGGATTCGAATGAACCACGAAATAAAGCATCTCCTTGGAGACAATATCGCAGTCTCGGATAGACTCCGAATATCGGACTCATTAAATCGAACCGAGTTAGATTGGCTTGGCTACGTGGAAAGTTCCCAATTACGAATGATATGAGTTCCATCAACCACCAGTCGGCGTACGCTATAGGAGAAGACCTAGACTACGCTGGCGCGACGTCATCGAACAAGATCTTCGGAATAATAACGTAAATATATCGAATCTTCGGTGACCTTCGAATTCTCGTGTTGAAGAACAACTGATCATAGTCAGTGACTTTAACCGGATCATCATCATCATCACAGAGTTATAGCTATTACCGAGTTTTTGTTAGTATTGTTGCTACGCAATGAAGTGAGATCCACAACAAGCAAGGGAAACTACTTGATCTAATTTTTTTTACGGATATGACACTTAGAGATTTCGGCCTGCGATGAAGTTACCAGTTGTTCCAGCATTTTTTATAGTCCGGTTTGTATGCCTATTCGCAATGAAAACTACAATTCTAATTTTAATGATTCTTTTTCTAATGGTTCTAATTTTCATTTCAGGAGTAGTGATTATGTGTCCCTGAACGAATTCTTGGTCAAAATGGATTGGAGTAATCTTCAACGGGGTGACAGCTTAAACGTTATTGTTCTTCAACTTAATGAATACATCGGGGTTGTAAAAATATCAACTAATAGAGCCGTGGTATAATTATAGACTCGCCACCCTGAATAAACGTCGCAACAAGCTTCATTCTTTATATATAATACACGGTGATCGGTTATATTCTAGTTTCAACGTGGCTCGTAAGTAGTTCCATGTTGTGGGTAATTTTTTATACAACAATTATATTTAGCATGTTGAAGAGGGCTTGAATCGTTTCAAAAAATATTTGGAAGGTCATTAACTCCAAACGGATTGTTAGTGGGTTTCCCTCCCAAATTCAGTTTCCCAGCCTTCTGATGTCTGTAATTTATTTGCTAGATATTTTAAGCCAGTGTATGCACCCCCTTCTTTCCTCTCAATCCTGGGTCTTATGGCGATCCTTCGGAGTTTAATTTACAAAGCTTCTCCTAGGATGAGATTTTCTATTTTTTGGTCCATTTGTGTGACAGGAAGGGTGCAGCGCATGCTACAATTTTACTAACTCGTAAATTTATTTTTAATGAGAGCCTTTGAACTGGCTTCTTACCAGACCTATGAAAAATCTCCTTCATTCGTCCAATTTTTAAGTTCGAATTACTACTTTTGGCTGTCCGGAAATTATTTGAGGCTTTAGTCCACTGATCGCTGTTTTTCTGTTGAAAATTTTAATTTCTCAGATCGGCGGTTACTAATTTGATTCCTTGGACCTCTGTAGTCATGACCTGTGGTCATCATTGGACCTCTGTTGCGTTCTCGATTCTCATTAACGATACAGTAAATTGTTTTATGTTCGCCCAATGTCTGCTGACTGTATTCGATTCTAAAAGGATTTGGACGCGTTTGTGAGTGGTCGACTAGCAACAAGTAGTCTTTGAGCATGACTAAGTGCAACTCCATGTCGTTCTTTCGTTCCTGCTCACAGTTCCTGCATCAGTATTCCTTCCTTCACGGCGCCATTGAAATCCGTTTATGTAGCCTTCGTTCGCTCCGTGCTTGAATGTCTATATATCTCCGTGCCTCCCAAGTTTGGCATCCACTTTATGGCTTCCCCATCTTCCTCCGAAGATTTGGTGCGATTCGACCTTAACATCATATTTGAGCATTGTTTGGTTTACAGTCACTGATGCAGTGGCGTGAAGTTGCTTCCGGAGAAGACGTGTCGGTTTCATACAGATCCATCGTGGTAATACAAGTTGTTTGTTATATTTGACCAGGGATTCGCTCAGGAATATATTATTCAGTTACTCAACTAATCACGCATAAGTTTATTTGATGTAATTTCTTTTTATCAAAGAATCATTTCCTTGTGGTTGTTTTTTATTGCCGATTGCAGTATGCTGGAGGTGATTGTTGTGGTAAATTAATTAATAGAACGTCGAAACTGGAGGGAGCATGCGATGAACCGACATAGTAGAGGAGCCACCGTGCATTCGGCAAAATCCCTTCATGGAATGTGAAAGCTGGAAAGAGAGAGGAAGTTAGTGTATTTTATATTATAAGAATTAATAGAAATTTCAAACAACATTAAATTGAACTTAATGCTCAAGAAAAATAATAATAATTGAATAATGCATTGTTAAACAGCATTAAAAATTAAATTTTCGTTATTTTGTAGCGTTATTTTTCTATGCTGTTCTTAAAGAAATCGTCTTATCACAATATATAGTATACATAAAAAAAATTTATTCCGCTTGCATCGACCCAATTCTTTTCCGTTCGTCTTGTACCCAAAAAGCAACACAAAAGTACACCAAAATTATTTTTAGACGGAAAATTATAATAGAAAATATTAGCAACAACAATCTACCATATAAAGTTGTAAGAGAATATATACAGCATCTTACGAAATTGTACATTAAATTTTCTATTATCTATTTTTTTTGTTTGTGTGTCTATGTGTGTTTATGCTGTTTAGAAAATATACGACACCAAGAGTAAGAGGCAACCAGCAAGGAAGGTAACAAAACAATTAAAATATAAAGCCACTATAAAGAATGCTCATTGATCGTATTATACGCGAGGAAATATTATAGCGAGAAAAATATCTCATTTACATAAAATTTAAGTTCAGCTTTTATATTTTCCCAACTAAATTATTATTATTTTTATTAGTTTGGCATGCATATCCAAAAGAGAATTAAAGTGCTAAGAATATTTTTTTATCTTCTTAGCAGAACTGTTAGTAATTTATAAACAGCTAACTGGATAAAAATTAAAACATTGGCATAGCATCAAAATGCATTTATTTAGCTTGATATTCTGGAAATGTACACGTTGTTATTTATTTGAACAATTAAATTTGCTAATATTTTTTATTATACATAATTAATTTAATTCAATTATGTAGCGAGCTTTTTGTTGGTATTCTGGTGTAAGCAGAGCTATAACCGCGCGCCTTTGTTGCGTCGCGATATAAATTTTTTTTAATTAATTATTATCGTTGTACTGCGCATAAAAAGATATTAGGTAAATGATTTAATTTGATTTGCTTATTAAATGGCTTGGCCTTTGAAATTAGCAGCTTTCTCACCGCAAAACCACATAACATCAAATTCATAATATTTTCGTTCTAAGAAATAATTTCGTTTACATTTTTAATCATAGAAAAGCCATTTTATTGTTGCCATAAAATTTAATATCCTACGATCTCGTTTTATACTGTTTCGTATGGTAACAAAGATTTCGATCTCCAGACGCGACGGAGAATAAAAACTATTTTTATAATGCAAAAAGCTTTTGTTTATTATTTAATAAATTTTTTATTACATGCTAGAAACGATTTCAGTTTCTGAGCTTTAATCGTTTTGTAATGCTTTATGAAAATCAACTGGGATTATAAATGCGGCTATAATATTTAATTATAAGGTTGTGGTGCGATAGCGATAGGTCAGTTTTTTATTGTGTTGCATCTAAATATTCTATTAATGAAAATTAATTTTGGCAACACAAATTAAATTTGAAAAATTTATTAAACGTGTTGTACAACGATACAAAAATATTTTATTAGATATTTCCCGCTATGATAGCTATTTCTGACATAATTATATAGATAACATTTAGGCAATTTACTAATTTTTATAGCATGTACTAGATAGTTTTGAAATAGAAGCGATTTAGGGGTACTATAATTAATATGTATAAGATGTCTACATTTTTATTTTGTTTTTGGCAAACCGTAAATAAATATTAAAATGTTGAGGCGACGGTTTATTTTATTATAGGTTACAGCATATGAGGTTGAACGTGGTTTCTCAGTGTAACAGTTTTTTGAGTTAACCTCGCGTAAAAAATAGTTTGATGTAAAAATTTGATAAAATATGAAATGTGAAATTACCATCATTTTGGAAACAGGAGGTTGAAGTATGGTTTTATTAACATGTGGAAGCTCACATGTTAAACAGCTTCTGAAATTCAAAGCTGACCGACGGAAATAAATTTGCAGATTTGACGATATATCTAAAATGGTAGATAAATTGATCGAATTATGTGATTCATAACAAATTAATTCATCTCAAGGCAGTTAAAATTCTATACGTCATACGTTACGTCACCAGAAAACCAAATTCAAATAATAACGCAAAGGATCAATAAATCGATTGCCAAACACGCTCACGATTTTCATATAATGGGCGACACGGTGGAAAGAGATCATTATCGGTAAGGAAATTGAAATTTAATAAGTGTCGGTAGTTGAACAAATGCCATTAAATCGGTGGCATGTTCCCGATCATTCGACATGCCCAAAATTTCTGGGCGACACCGGTGCAGACAGGTCTGCAATGCCTTCTAACAAGAAAAACAAATACACGAATATGAAGGTTGCAACAAATAATAAAATTTAGGTATGTATTAAAGATTAAGTGTACAGTCGGCCATTATTCTAATAAAACAAACATTTTTTTTTTAAATACTTTTTACGCTATTTGCCGATATTCTGCGAAACAAAAAAACAAGTGATTAATAAAAATGTGTTTATTAAGTTTATTAAGTTTATTTTAAATGACACGTCTTAAGCTAACTTTTGATATGTGTGACGAGCTGGGAAATCTGGGTGATCTGGCCAATTTTTATAACAGAAAATAACTAGAATTGAAAAATAAAATAGCAAGGTGAGTTCATGTTTGAATCTCAATAACAAATTGAAATTTATCATATTTTTTTAAATGGACAATTTTCTTTGAAAATACCCATTTTAGACGAGAAAAATGTCATTGGAAATCGGAGAGGCATAGAGTGTGAAAAATTTTTTCAAAAAAATCAACTGCATTATTTCTAAGGTACCATTGCGAGACATCATAACCGTGGCGACCAAATTGTGGAAAATGGTCATAGAAGCTAATCCGAGCATTCCTGTCAAAGCGTTTAAATTCCGCTCGTAATCTGTTTACAATTAAAATAAAATTTAAAAATAGAACGTGATTCAGCACACCAATAGCTGCTTATTAGGAAGCTCGGTATACACAAACTACGTGGTAAAGCATTCTTCCAGTTGTTACATTTCGAAAATAATGGGTTATTTACGATTTCGTTTGACTGTAAAAAAACATGGTGCTGCCTAAAGTTACCGTATTTATATCTATTTGGCATGGTAATTGACACAGTATACTCAAAACTATAAACACAAGAGAATGTATCATCGCCTATATGGATCTTCAAATACCGCCATACCGGTCCTTCGTTCATTCCACCGGATCACGTGTTCGCTCAGCTCGTAAAAATAAATGAAAACTAAACAAACCATCATCAGTCTGCAACAGACTATATAAATATTTATCGTGAACGCGGTACAAATTTTAGTGTCGATACGGATTGTCCTGTTTTGGATTTCAAAACTGAGGTGGGTAATCACATAAATCCACCGGGAACAAGGAATTTTAAATTTATGGTGTCTAAAAGGATGATACTAACTAGGAAGCAAAATGAGGTTGTGTAATAAGAGAGGAACTTGATTATAAATCAGACATTGGTGTCGCTAGATCGGTTCAGAAAAGAGGTAAACTATTCAAATCAATTCGACCATCCACGATGGAACCAGGTATTACCGTAGAAAAAAAGAAACTGGCAGACGTCGATAGGCTTTTAAAAAAGCATTTTGCAAAGACGTAGTGGAAAATGCCGCTGAAATGAGGATTCAATTTGTGAAGAAAATTTGGAGGTTGGGGATTTTATAGAGTCTAACTTTACATTTTTTATTATTTTTATTATTATTAACTTTTGCTATATCAAAGTTAGCTTAAGACGAGTCCTTTCAAATAAAATTGACCTACCTTTTAAAAACACCAGCTCTGTCATGTGGCCAATTTTTAATACAGTAGGCCACTAAGCCAATTTTATTTGACTTTATTTTCACGTATCAAATCAGGGAATCATGAGGCCAGTCTATATCACCACTTATTGACATTATTCGGAATAAATTCTCGCAAAATTTGTACCCTAGGACGAGCTATGTGTGATAGGACATCGTCTTGTTGGAATCATGATCCAATTAAGAGTTTCCCTAGTAGACGTCACCAGTATACCTGTTACATCATTGCCTCTAGTATCATAAAAGAAATATCGCCCACGATACTTTACGGGGGTGTAGTGGTCTTTGGTCTATCAATTGAAGAGTTTCAGTGCCCCAATAGTGACTGTTCTGTTTATTAACAAAGCCAGCTTTGTCATTTTTAACAAACGCAGACTTTCCAATTCTTGTGTTTTCAGCAAACCTCTGCCTGCCTGCATCAATCTTCCAGTGTAAGTAAATTTTAAAAATTATATATTACATGCTGAGTGGGTAGCTCGCTCGGCGCATGATTGACACCAAAAAAGTCACGTAATTTGCTCCGCGTATTCACAATTGAAAAAATATTTAAATAAAATATTTTAATAATTTCAACACTTTGTATCACTCCATAAAAAATTGTAATCAACCACTCTACGACTGTTAAATGCGAACTAACAAATGTCATCCAAAACAAAATGGCGATCAAACAAATTCGACCTAGAATATAAAAGCACCTTGATGATGAAACACGGCATATGTACACTATTAAGCAGTAACTAGGTTTCAACATTTCATATGGGCCGAAAACCAAACGAAGAACGGCGTCTATATGCAATGACTGTCATAAACTTAATTCAATCACCATACCTCACAACTATCCTTTATCATTTATTCAGGATTTTGCATGCCATTTGGAAAATGGAACGAGGCGCAAGTACAACAACGGATAATTAGTGAAGTTTTTTAAGAATTTAATTTCGTGGTTCAATTTAAATTGTATAGAAAATTATATATGATACTCCAGATTTTAGTGAAAGGAAACCTACTTTTGTACCTTCCACCCCAGCAAGAAATGTTGAACTTCAACTAGAAGTATATACGTTTCAGATGTAGCCATTGGAGCAGTAACTAATAAAATAGAAAAAAATGGTGCGCTAGAGCCACTTGTTTTTTTTTTCGAAAGCTCGTTCACCAACAAAACAACGTTACAGCACTTATGATGGAGAGCTGGAACCTATTTATAGAGCGGTAGCTGATTTCTGACTTATTCCCAAAACCGAACGTCAAGGTTAGAGAACAGCGTCGTGCATATTATTTTATAAAGAATCAATGAAATTGATGAAAGTGGAATTGATTTTGAGTGATTTTGACATCATGTGGGTCAAATTCATTCGACGGTTACCTCCACCATAATACCAGTAACGTGTTTTTTCAAAACGAGTTGAGAGCTTGTACGCATTTGTTCATCAAAGTCAACAGCTTACGAACATCAATGCAAAATCTATATAAAGGTGAATATCAACGGAAAAATTCCAAAGATATCCATTGGCGGACTAAAAGCTGCCCAATTTATGTCTGTCGATGTCTTCTGTTCACAAGTAGTAACGGCGAAGGTTACTAGAACGGGCAGAGGAATACGTTTACTATATAGAGGCAGAATGGTTATATAGGATGTGAGATTAAACTGTCTGTGGATTCTCAGTGTAACAGTAATATACATATGTATGTATACTCCTTTTAACCGTTCCACACCAAATACCCACTATGTTAAATTCATCACGTTCACATGCATTGTAAAATGCAAATGGTATTATGATATTATGTTCACAAGTACCACAGTAAATTTATTGCAATTGGCGGTATAATCGTGTTAGTTAATATATTGTGTACACATAATCAACATCGAGGCTGCATTCCATATAGTGTTAAAGCGGACCTACCAACTTACCTTTATATTCGAAATGGAATTTAATTGTTATTTGGCATGAAATTTTTCTATCAAATCAACCATGGTAAACAGCAATTAAATGGAAGTAACAAAGTCAAATAATAATGTTGTACCGATAAATTTAGGTAATAAAAATAAAACTAAGTGGAAAGCTTATAACCGATTAAGAAGTTTATTTTTTAAGGAATAACATTATTATTTTGAAGCATTCACGAATATATTTTCATTAAATTATTAAACGTTGTGGTTTTCATTAAGCATTCGTGATTGCTTTAAATTTGGTGCAAGTCGTTTCTTATATATAAAAGTGTTTGGACTTTTCAAAGAATGCAAACGATATGATGGGCATCTGTATATTTTGTAAATATATACATTTGCCTATGACTCTCTGTATGTGGTATTTATAGGACTTGGCATTAGGTCCTCAAGGCCTCCAAACGATGTTCTTGCACTCAGCGTAAAGTGTAGTTTAAAATTTTCTAGAATCTAATTTTAGTAATTCATTAATCCATCAAAATGTTATTGGCTACTGCAAAATTTGAGGCATACAGCTTTACATACAAATATAACTCTTCCATATTTTTGTAGATTGGCCATGAATTTATGATTTACTTGCATTCATTTTCATGACGAAATTCTGGTTAAAGCTGATTATAAGTGAAATATTCTTAAGGTTGCGCAATCTAATGGTAATAACCATAAACTCTCAAATAGTTGCAATGTGGTACTAACTAAACCACAGATCAAAGATTCTAGGTGATTGGGATTGCGCCACACGCTTGATTCCTATGAACTTTTGAATTTTTGATAGGCACTACTTTGAACTGAAATAAATCGAATAAGGGTTTCCATTATATTCGAATATACGTTTTTAATATTTATAACTTGGGATAGGAAGGTCTGTAAATTATTTGGATGTCTATGTGTTAGCTAAATTTTTGAGCATTAATTCCTGACGTCAAATTATCTATAAAAATGCTGTATAATTTTTTCCGCAATTAATGGCTTTGATTGTAACACAGTATTAGGTACAAAAGACATGAAGGGCTATCCTAGCAAGGTGCCGTGGTCTATAATAGGTTGGTTGTTCACAGATCGATATAATTTTTTGATGTAATTTTACCATCAGAATACAGAGTTAGTTGTCCAAACATTTTGGGGAACTTAATTTTCTCTCACCCCATGATGTGTAATACAATACACACAATATTTTTACTTGAGTGTCACTTAATATTTTGGTTCGGTTTTCAACTGAAATTTTACGGAAGTTATCAGAACCGATCGTTTGTTCGGTGACGTCGTAAACAAATCAGCAACATTCCAACCAAAACTAAATTTTGTGCAACTATTTAGTCCTTTTCTTTCTCCGGTGATCCTGCTTGTTGTTAATAAGTTCAATAAATGGTCGCTTGGTTGATTATACACCAAATAATATTTGGCGAATCCTATAAAATTATTTAAGGATTTATATCACTTATGGATTGCACCGTTTAATATTCTTCGAAATCTTGATAGGTGGTAGCAGGTTTAACCAATTTGAGATAATTCTAAATTAGCAACGCGTTCAAGATTTTGTGGTATGAATTTTTCAAAGATTCATAACACGTTGGGATGTAGGTTCCCTCATACTTCTGGGATGCTAATATCAAAGTTTCTCGACCGGCACAACTACTTACCCTTTAGGGCAACTTGTTTTATCTTGGTGGTCATAACACTAATTAGAACTAAGTTCGCCGGTTGAGACATTAGGTCTTAGTCTGTTTTTGGAAATGGTTTGTTTTAGAACTAATGGTCCAATTCACAAACTGTATGTTAGCTCTGTAACTGTTAAATTTCCCATATATACTAACTTGTATTCACAAAATGTAACTCGGCTCTATTAACGTCATTTTTGTTCTATAACTTTGCTGAACCATGTTTGATGACGTACACATAAAGAGTTCGAGAGCGAACAACTTGCAAGACCCATAGCATCTCTATTCCAACAAAAGTTTGGAGCTATCTTTGCCGCCAATTGTAGATTTTGCTTTTGTTATATACGCCTAAATGTTGATAATGCAATATTACGTTAAAGTTGAAACAGTTTGTCTGCAATAATCTCTCGTCTGCAATAATTAATGATCGATAAGCGAAAATCATTTATCTGCACTTGGCCACATTGTGGCCGAAGATTTATCATTGAAGACGTATTAAACCTCTAATTACGAATGCATATGGAACATAATTCATGTGTAAACAGAAATGTAACTGATGAAATGCAATATTACAATGTTGATTGTGCTACACACTAGAATAACTTGGCCCGTTGTGATACCACGCATTCACGCCACATCATTAACCCATTCACCTACTCACGCAATTACAGTATACCAACTGCACATTGCAAGCTCCATGTCAACCTGTACATTGACATGGACGGTGGGTCGGCGTTGAATTCTGCACTCCATCAGAGGGTTTTAGTTGTGTTTATTAACATTACCAGTACCTCCCGGTCCAAGTGCCGAAGCTTTAACCACTGCACCACTTGTCCGGTTGAATAAATGTTAAAATTACAAATTTTGTATGTTTTATAATTTTTATTATATTGTAGGACGTGGATGGGGATAGAAAATCGAGTGATTGAAACATTGCTGATTGTGTAAAAGTTAAGACCCCGAGAGGGACAAATAAAATATAATGGTCGGATAATGAGATTGGATTTTTTTAAAAACACATTTACCAGCCTGGGGGCAGCTTAAACATACTATTATAAAAACAAAAATACAAGAGCTCTTCAAATTTGCTGTCCTTGTTAGGAAGTTCTAATCAGGCTGGCTGGATGGGCAACTTAGCAACCATGCAACCATATGGCATGTTAATGACCGTTTACTATCGCTCAAACCCAAAATAGGAAAAAAAATTACTGTGCTTGCTAGGAAACTTCAATTAGTCTGGCTGGATGAGCAATTTAGAAACCATTTGAGGTGTTTAAGGAACCTGAGTTAAACTTTCTGGAGAGGCATTTTAATATAGCCGCGTTCACCATTTTCGCTCAAACTCAAAACAGAAATTCAAAAATTCTTATCAAATTTGCTGTCCTTGTTAGGAAGTCCCAATCAGGCTGAAATTGAGTCCAAATTTCTGGAAAGGGTTGTATGCCCGTTTACAATTTTTACTCAAACTCAACACAGAAATTTATATTCTTAAAAAAAATGCTGTCCTGGTTAGATAGTTTTAATCAAGCTAGCTGGATGAACAATTTAGCAACCTATTCAGCAACCAGTCCAAGTCTCTAGAAAAGCATGATAATGATCCTTTACCATTTTCACTCAAACTCAAAATTGAAATACAAAAATTCGTAGGAAATTTGCTGCTCTTATTAGAAAGTTCCAATTAGGCTGGCTGAATAAATAATTTAGAAACCTATTTGAGGGGCTTACGGAACCTGACTCCAAGTCTCTGGGAAGGAGTGTTAATTGTTTTTTACCATTTTCACTCAAACTCAAAACAGAAATACACAAATTTTTAACAAATTTCCTGTCCTGGTCAAGAAATTCCATTCAGGCTGGCTGGATGAGAATTTTAGTAAACTATTTGAGACTTTCACGGAACCTGAGACCAAATCTGTAAGAAGGCGTGTTAATGGCCGTTTGCTATTTTCGCCTAAACTCAAAATTGAAATACAAATATTCGTAGGAAATTTGCTATCATGTTTAGGAAGTTCCAATTAGGCTGGCTGGATGAACAATTTAGCAACCTATTTGAAATGTCTAAATCTCTGGAAAGGCGTGTGAATGGCCGTTCACCATTTTTGCATAAACTCAAAATACATATACAAAAATTTGTAACGACAGCTTCGAGATTGGCTGTTGTTAGCAAAAAAAAAAAAAATAATGATATATTTTAAGGAAAAATGTGTTCACCAGAGCAGGCCATAATTTCCGCCGCTAGCTCTGATGTAAAGGTAAGTTTTGTCGTGGGGTTGTGCTTTAGCCGATTCAACACAACTAACTAAAAAATTAACAATGTGTATACTAAGAAAACTGAACAGAAAAAAAAATTACCAATCACCATTGCGGATGCGGCCATGCCTTCACCAAACAATCGTATTTGGGTTGACGGCGTTCTCGATCAGCCGGTTTACACTGGAACTAGTTGCGCCGAAAATGCCTCCGGATACCGACGAAAAATCGCCGCCAAAATATTCAGCTATACACACCCGTTCCTTTAGGTGTGGATCGTATTAACTTCTATCGGTTTTCGAAAAAAATCTCATTCGACAATTTTTTTTATAAAAATGTAAATGTTGTACAATCGATATACAATCTATTCAAATTGTTACACTTTAGTGTTTGACCTTCTTGACTTTTCTTTGGTCCGAACTAAAGCACACTTTCTTGTATGTATATTAAATGGATTTTATTCC
This sequence comes from Nephrotoma flavescens, assembly GCA_932526605.1. Lineage (NCBI taxonomy): Eukaryota > Metazoa > Arthropoda > Insecta > Diptera > Tipulidae > Nephrotoma > Nephrotoma flavescens. The sequence goes on from OW052220.1 coordinate 313,695,980, forward strand.
ACAAAAATAAAACACTATAAAGTTTGGTGACAACAACACATACTTTACTTGATCAATTCATAAATTTTGAGTTTCTAATTTCTTTAACGCCAAAGCAAAGAAGATTTCGTATGCGTAACGGAAAAACGAAAATAACACTTTTGATCAAAAAGAGAAATGACATCCTTCGTCGGCGACTAACTTGTACCGAAATGTCTTCAGTTTAATGTTATCTTAATATTTTCACCAATTATTAAAACCTATCACCATTTACAAAAATAGTGAAGTTAATTTACATGGAATACTTTTCAAAGTCCACTCGTTAAATGTGTAATTACTTTTTGTTATTTCTTTTATTAGTACTTCGAACTTTGCTTTACCAGTTTCTCTACCAAAAAGCAATCAAAAAAAATCCAATTCTAAAATCGAACAGGGAAATCCGCTAACGGAACAAAAATAAATTATCGCCCATCTAGTACCAAAACAATAACATGCCAACCTCGCAGGCGTAACAATAATTCAATTGGTATGATAGTTGTACTTAGCAAACGTTTAGGCGTAATGCTATACACCGTGGCACCAAAGTTGAAGCAATATACTCGATGCGCCAATGGAACGCACGTTACAAATTCTTCACAAGCTTGCTGTCCAAGTTAGGAAATTCGAATCAGATTTGCCTGGATGAGCAATTAAGCAACCTATATGAGACACTCACGGAACCTCAGTCCAAATCTATGGGAAGGCGTGATAATGGGCTGTTTACCATTTTCGCTCAAACTAAAACTTCAAACTTTTTGTACAAATTTGCTGTCCTGGTTAGGTAGGATGTTTCAATCCAGCTGGTTAATGAGCAAGTTAGCAACTTATTGGAGGTGCCCACTGAACCTGAGTCCAAATTTCTGGAAAGGGGTGTTAATAGCCGTTTACCATTATCACTCAAACTGTTAATAGGATTAGATTACTACTTGAACATGAAAAACGGCCATTAACACGCCTTCCCAGAGATTTGGACTCAAATTTCGTGAGCACCTCAAATAGGTAGCTAAATCGCTTATCCAGAAAACATGAGTGGAACTTCCAGAATTGCAAATTTTATGTGATTTTTTTTATTCCACTTTTGAGTGAAAATGCTAAACGGCGATTAACACGTCCAGAAATTTACAATTAGATTTTGGTAGCACCTCAAATAGGTTACTAACTTGCCCATTCTGTCAGCCTGATTGGAACCTCCTAATTCGGACAGTAAATTTCATTTGAGTTTGTGTATTTCAATTTTGAGTTTGATTCGTTTGAGCGAAAATGGTAAACCATTATCCAAAAAATTGTTAGTTAAAAAAACAATTTTTTTAAAAAATTGTATTTTCCGAAGAACTCGTTATTCGTTTAGCAAATAGATGAAGCCACCGTCCATTATAAAGCCAAGAAAATCGGTTGTGTCAAACATGATGCAAACATGTTGAAATATTATTTTTAGAAATGTCCCGTTATAGCGATTATATATATTTGATTGAAGTTTCAGAAAATGAGTTAGTTTGATTTCAGTTGTTCACGTGTGTGTATATTTAGTTTTTTAAATTTTATGGACGAAATTTTACGAAATAATGGATAATTGGTGGTAAGTCTAAATTAATGAATAACTGTAAAAATGGAAAATTTTAGGCGTAATTTTAATACAAATGCGTTGTATTTTGATATGCAAAAATAATTTTCTAATTTACACTACACGAATATTTACGCAGCATCTCACAATAGAACGGATGATGTTCAATCACCGGGCGCCCATACGTCGTAAAAAGTGATCCATTGATAGTTCATTGCATTGACGTGGCGGAACAGAATTCCTGCATGGCAGTTGTATAGAGTAGATGGTGGAAATTTTGACCATCTGACCTTTAGACGTGAATTGACTCTTGGAATTCTAGAGTCATTCAGAAAAAATCCGTTTAATAGAAGGGAACACAAACCAACATCAAATTTACATGCATACTCACTCTGCATTTGATAATACCGGCCATTTGATAAATTATCAAGACAAATAAACCCGATGTATACATTGTAATAATAACAGTAATTTTATGTGCCTAAAATGTGAAGTAGCCCTAAACCCAAAAAACTGCTTTTTGGAATATACTAATTAATTGATTATTGTGCTATTTTCTCTCGCGAAAACTAATTTGCAATTGATTTATTTCCTTTTTTAATGAACTTTTCAAAATATTATTTGTTGCCGTTTATAATTCCACTGTCCTTTTAAAAGTACACCATCTCCTGCCTAAACGAAGCCACCTCCGGCAATAAAGTAAAAAGAGTGTGTTTGCTCTTATCATTTTTACTACGAATAACTATTTGGAATCCAATTTTAGGAAAACAATAGTTTCGGCTGTATTCGGGTCATTTAGTTTTAGTACAACTTGGTTTTTCTTTTATTTTCATCTATCACTGGTAATTTGTTATAGTTTATTATAGTTTAGAATTACACAACGAAACTGTTTTTTATAAATTTTTAATTTTCACAATTTTGCTTGATTAAATTTCGCCATTTTCGTTTCAGCTTTATTTAGAGGATGAGGGATAAGTGTGATTCAAAACGTGTTTTTGGGTGAGGAGATATTACCACTTCGAAGCTCTCAAATATATATATGATTCTGGAAGCGATATTTCTCGCAACACCCTCGTGTTAACAATTCCGTTACCACATCACTAAACCAAATCAGACAATAAAAAACTCTGAATGCCTCGCCTCAAAAACAATATCCTTTTTTTCATTTAAGCATTCTAAAAATGTTGGGTTTTCTTTAAATAATTTTAATATTAAAATAATTAAACCATAAAAATGAAAGAACATTTTATTTAAAAAACCACAATACTGTAACAATAAAAAATAACAAAATAATTTAAATTTTATTAATATTTATGAACGTTTACATTTTATATATAAGTACACAACAATAATTAAAATGTATTATTTAATATAAAATTACTTTACTTAAAATTTTAGAATAATAGAGTTATAATAATAATTTGGGTTGGTTTTATTATACATTGGGTTAAACATAAAAAAAAAAATTGAATGAGGATAAATCAGATAGAAAATAATTTTACAGAGTAATTTATGTAATATGTATGAAATTATGTACATACAGTACAGAGAGTATTAAAATATTACCACCTTTGAAAATGTGTGTGTGTATAGAAAACTAAATCCTAATAAATTATAACAATATAATTAGGATTACACGACTACATTACATTAGTATTAGTATTAAGGATATTTGTATATACTCGTACAGCATATTTGACCTTTCAACATGCTTTAGCTTTTTATATTTGAAACTTTTATGTAAATTATGCAAATATGAAACTATTACAAATTTTTCCGAGAAAAATCCATTCATTTTCTGCTATCATTTATTTTTGTGCTTTAGGCTAATCTTGAAATATATATTTGTATATTTTATTTTCCTTGCTTGCAGAATGTAAGTAGAACACGGTTTACATACATACACACAGGTTAAAATTATATTATTTTTGGAAAAAATAATTCTAGTTTAGTTTAGTGAAAATAACATTATTCTCTAGTGTTGTGTACGATGGTGCCATATTACATAAAATATTTTTCTTGCTGTTCGCTCCTCCTCTCTCTGTGCTAAATTGTTTACACTCAATTTCTTTTCAATTTTCTAACTTTAATAATTTTTATCACGTATTCAAAATCTGGTTTGATATGTAGCAAAATGTTCATAATACACATAGTTGACGTCATCTGGATATTATGAAGATTTATGAGTTATGACATAGAAACGTAACAAATAAATTTAAAGGGCACCGGAAACTTACCTTAACTAGTTTTTGGTGATATATAGCACCACATGTCTATTAAACCATGATATAGAATACTACATAAATCACTTACGTTTATAATCCTATCAATAATAAAACTGGCATTAATGTTTACCGAATCACAATAAATAAATAATTAATGTTTAATAATGATAAATTAAAAAAAATTTGAAATATGGGAATCCATATAAAAAAGTTGTTGCCGTAACGTGATATTAAAAATTGTTTGTAACTTCTGTAGAAATGGTATTGTTAAAATTGCAGAACAATTATTTTGATTTCGTAAAATGTTATTAAATGAGAATAATATTTTTCTACTTAAAAATAATCATGCATTAATTAAATATTGGTTGAGTAATATAATATTGATTTTTTTAAATACAGGTGCTTCATAAATTACGTTTGGAATACTCAAACCACTGTTTTTTTTTAACAAACTTTAGTTGAACTTTTAAACCTCTTGTGTATAACATTCATAAAATTCGTTATGTTGAAAGCTTAAAGGTGTAAGTTTATTTCGTAGTTTTAGTTAATGGGTTTTATCATGATTGCTTAAAATACAATTGGTTTTTTGACAATCTCAACTCCGCTATCAAAAAGATGCGCTAGTAAACCTTTTTACAAAGCTTTGTATCAAAATTAAAACGAAAACATCTTTAAATATTACAACAAAACGAAATTGAAGTGATTTAAACAAAATGCGAATATAAAAAAATATTCAGGGTCCCTTGGACCCTAGTATCTGATCACTTCCAAATTTTAATACAAGGTACTGTTATCGGAGATACAAAAGTGTGCAAATTTTTAATAAACCGAGATATATTCAAAATTTTATACCGCAACCTCTCGAGATGAAGTGTTGTTACGAAAGTTACACAAGTTACCTGAGATTCAGTCAATCCCAAATTTTAATTGAAATTATTGTCACTCGGGTGAGCTACATATGTGTGCTAATTTTCAATAAAATAGGGTTATTTTCAAAATTTTATATGACAACTTTTCGAGATTGGGTTTCGCTTAAAAATGTTGGTTAAATCTGTAACTTTAAAACTGGAATGGTGTATAACTTTCACAATATTCACCAAAACAGAAACTATTAATTATTCTACACGCAAGAAAAAAACACTTTAATGCTGTGTGCCTCTGGTCGATTTTTCGATTAAACTATGAACTAAACTTTTTGAGGTGACCTTACGCTATTCGCTGCTAGGTTACAAACGAAAAGTTTCCTCGCAAGGAAACTTTTCAATTTAGTTGTCAAATGTCATTATTTGGTATTTAATTTAAATTTTACAACAATCGAGAAATAACCATCCTGATCTTATGATAGTCAAACGTAGAAGGGAAATTTGTCAGTAGAGTGTGCGATGAATTTTCGGACGCTCAATTTCAAAGCTTTCGTGACCATAAGATCAACAGAGATCATACGTCATTGAGGGTAAATGTTCCTGACTATATTTTCCGTTGTACAATTTCATCCAGTGCAAGGCCTAAAGGTATTCTGCTAAAAGAGTTTGAATTTTGAACTCCATTTTTTCATACATTTTCTGTAGATCATCAAACAAAATTATACTGGAAGCTCCAACAAACTAAAAAGCTGATCTATTTACTTCCAAAATGTGATCTAAATGTCGTCTAGGGGAACAACATTGTACAATTTATTTAAACAAATCATCTCATATAAGCATCTTACAATCCAGGAATACATAGCTCTCAGTTCTCCTCATGCGATTATGTAGAGTTATGATGCGATCGCTCGTATAATGTAACTCTATAAACCGAGTGTTAGTTCATTAACGCAATAATCAGATGCATTCTGAATCAAATAAATAACATTGAGAACGAGCGTGGATCTTCACAAATGAACTAAACACATTTGGTTTAAATGATGTATGCGTACATCATAAACCAATGAAAATTCTATTCGACATCCAGGAACTAATACAGATTAACGCAATTGCCATAGGAAAAACGATGTGACCTTTACTTCTTTTCAATATCTTGAAAGCATAAATTCTACAAGAAAGTCTACAATCACCAGGCACGACGATTTAATGAATGCAAGTAGTAGCGAAATTGGGGATGGTTGCGGTTCCGTTATGGAATTTCAAACGCTTTTATTGCAAAAAATCATGCTAATAAATGTATCTTACCTCTTAATCTACTATTCAATTTGTACGTAGAGGAGTATTCCCCGCAGATGGAAAACCTTTAAATTTACACGGTATAGCCACTTTAAAATGGAATTCCCATGTATATTGACCCTATTATGTATATCATTCCATTTCACTGCATTTACATGCATTGCCGCTGGTTTCACCTTGTTAAAGTTAGCCGAAAATTGCCAGCCGACAGTGAAAAATCGATAATGCAGATAGTGCAATGACTACTACAGCCGAAAGTTAAACAAATTATATATTAAAGTGGAATATCCTAACCGAAAGTGACTAACCAACAAAATCAGCCGAAAACATGTTATAACAAACAACAGTTAAAATTTTCAATTTAACACCCGGTATTAATTTATTATTTCATATCATTACAATTTAATTTATTAAAACTTAACGTTAAAAGTGATATGATTGGAAGACGTCTCATTTGAAGAGGTTTAAAAGTACTAATATCTGTTTCATACAGTCAAAAATTGCCAATAAAGAAGTATAAAAGTTATCATTCTTTAAATGGTTTGATATTGTCGTAAAGGTGGTTTGGAATTCAAGACTATGCCACACACATACAGATCTGACTATGCCGATTTGATGGGCCGTGATCACATTCAATTTTAAATATAGGTTTTCGGTGGGTATGATGAGATTATAGGGATGAAATGTTGGTTTTCCGCTTCTTCTGACGATAAAATCGTTTATCATTCGAGATTTTGCCAGATGGACAAAAATCTGACTATGCCGATTCACTAGCCCATGACCATAGGTAAATTTTGATAATAATTTCGGGTTGTGTCTGATGAGGTAATAGGGGTGAATTTTTTATTTTTCCCTTCTTATGTCGATAAAATCGTCCATCATTCGAAATTTTGCCATATGGACACCAACCTAATTATGCCGATTCGATACCTCATGACCATAGGTAGATTTTGTTTATAGGTTAGGGGTGAGTCTGATGGGGTTATAAGGGTGAAATTCTGAAAATTTCGTCCCCTATAACCCCAACAGACCCATACTAACCTACACTCAGAATTTTTTATGGCCATGTACTATTGAATCGGCATAGTCAGATTAGTGTTTATATGTCAAAATCACGAATGACGGACGATTTTATCGAAAAAAATGGGGAAAATCGAAACTTCATCCCTATAACCCCATCAGACCCACCTCTAACCTATTATCAAAATCTACCTATGGTCATGGACTATGAAGCCAGCATAGTCAGATTTGTGTCTATATGCCAACATCTCGAATGACGAACAAGTTTGTCGATGAAAAATGGGGAACACCAAAATTTCTCCCTATAACCTCATCAGAACCGTTCCCAACCTATAATCAAAATCTACCTACACTCAAAAAAAAATTACAAAATTTTTGTAAATATACAGCACACAAATTAATTTGTAAATTTAACAACGCCTCTTTCAATTTTATTGTTAATATTTTGTATATTTGACGAAATTTTTATTAAATTTACAAATTTTATTGTTTTTTTTTTCAATATTTTCAATTTTATGAAAAATTTTTTGAATTTATTAAAAAAAATTTGTTATTTTTACAATTTATTTTTATAATTTACAAATTATTTTGTGTGCTGTATATTTACAGAATTTTTTTTGACCATTCTTATTGAATCGAGATAGTCAGATTAGTGACTAACTGGCATAATCTTGAGTTGCAAACAATTTTAACAACAATTAGAAACCATTTAATGCTTGATAATTTTTAATCATTTTATCGACTATAGCTTCGGCTTTATGAAGCATACATATATAACATTTCATTTCTATTACCTCATCACACCCACTTCTATCCTACAATCAAAATTTACCTATAATTATGGGGTATCGAATCGGCAATCAGATTGGTGATCTGACAAAATCTCGAATGATGGACAATTTTACCGTCGGAACAACGGAAAATGGAACATTTCACCAGTATAACCTAATAAAACCCACTCCAAACATATAATCAGATTCTACTTAGCGTCGTAGTTCATCAAATTGGTACAGTCAAATCGTCGTGCATCTGTCAAAATCTTGATATACAAACCATTCTGTCAAAATCTTGATATACAAACCAATTCCGACTCATGGCTCTTGTATAGATATCTGTTATTGACATTTTCTTGTAGAAAATTGATGATTCATTTATAACTTTTAAATCTGTGTTGCCGGCAATTTTCTGTTTGAATATTGAAGGTTATCTTTTTATCGATACAATCTGCATTATCGGCATTTTAAAATATTTTCAGTTATGATACCAAAATTAATATATGCAGTATCATCTTTCGGCTGTGACATCAAGAGCACTATCTGCATTACCATCTTTCGGCTGGAAACTTTCGGCTAACTTAAACAGTATGCTAATTCCTCCTTTGTATTGCAAACAGCAAAACTGATGCATTGTCGCGTTGTAACGGCCAAATGTATTAAAATACTGATCATTTGACGATTCGGAAAATAGATTTCTCCAATCACTTCAAAATCACTAATGCCACTGCATATTTTGCCATGAGGAACAAGAAAAATTTAAGCTCGAATTATTTGACCTCGAATTTGCTGCGCAAATTTTCAATGACCAGAAACATTTTTTCCCAGTTCTCTGTTGCAATCAAACTGAGGTCGACATAAATTGTAAGTATCTTCATCCACATAAAAACATATAAATCCGATTCACCTGCCAAATCGTTTTTTTTAATGAAAGACGTTAGCTCCGTACAAACTTTTTAATAGCTTGCACACTTGTCGGCTGATTATATTCAAATCACCATTCAGGAGAGCTGTCTTTATGCCGAACGGATGTAATCCATTTGTTTTGGTACCTACAGCGCCAGAAAGGCTCGAACAAATGTAAACTTAACCACAAGGTTGCGAACGTATTTGTGTAATCGATGCCATACTCCTGTGTTAACCCTCGCACTACCAATCGTGCTTTGTATCGATCAATCCTTCCATCTGGATTTTGCTTTAGTTGTAGACACAACAATTATCAATCATCTTTTGATCTTTTGGTGTATATTACCAATTTCTACGTTTTCGATTTTTAATTAGCGAATCGTACTCCTCGTTCATTTCTTCATGTCACTGGTCTCGATCGCGCAAATGTTGTGCTGGCGTTGTCGCAGCATCGTTCATATTTGATTCATTAATGCAACTATATCACGCTTGCGTTTTCATCGGCCTTCTTATTAGTGTTATTTGTAGTAATGTTCAGTGAAGAAAAATCACGTTACGAGCTGTCTCAATTTTCTTCGTTTACGGATTCCACCATCGATATACGATTTCGAATGATTATCATATCCGACGAAGAAATACTTGACTGCCTTTGGATCCAGTTGTTTTTTTGGAATATACAAAAACACCTCTGACCCGAAAATCCGCAAATATTTTACCGTGCTGTAATTCATTGGAAATTTCTCAAGCACTTTGCTGCCTAAATTGACAGCTTCCGCCAGTTTGTAGTCCATCAGCTTCGCATGAACTATTGTTTGAAAAAATTCCACAAAATGTGCGATTGTCACGTTCCACACAACCATTATACTGTGGCTCAATGATCATCACATAGAAAACCTTTTTTAAACTGCGAAAACTGCGCACGCTCATCCACAAAACTGATTTCATTATTTCGTAAAAATTTCTTCAAGACAATTTCTGTCTTGCGTGAAGTGAAATTTTCCTGAGTATGCCACATTTAGGATGGTCTCGTTGGCCTCCGTTGATTCCTCAACTTAAAACAGTATTTGAAACAGCTTGTCGCGTCGAAACACAATGTGTCAAAGTCGTGGCTTTATGTAAATTACACGAGAGAGTGCGTTCACTAATTTCAATAATTTTTGTCTTTCTGTCTGTCCGCTCGCACCTGTTTCGTTGTCTGGCTTTCAAGTCAACCACTGCACGATTGTAGTGTAGCTTAAACAGGTTTGTAGCAAGTGTCAAACACGAGACAAATCTGCGCTTTGTTTTATCTCGATTAAGATATTTAAAATTATAAAATAAAAACATGTCAGTATGTAATTGCGAACAAAAGAGTTTTCTCGGGTTATTTTTGCGTTCCTAATTTGCTTTCGTGGGAAAACAAAATAAAGAATTTAAGCAAAGTGACTGAATTTAAATGACATTTTCTCCACCTTCTTAGATTAAATTTTTTTTTGACATATTCATGGAATTACTAATTAAGGCTGTATGATACTCAAGAAAAATTTCCAAATGATGTAATTCGTTCTTTTAGATGAAGTTATATGTATAAGGTATTAACACAAGATTATCGAAGTAAAATCTTTGGTTTGCCTAAGGTTAGGTTTCAAAGTTTATCGATTTTAGAAACCTAAAAATCAATTTTCTCTTCATTTTTATCGATCGAAAATTGTCAATTACGCCTAAATGACGATTTTTTGTATTTTTTAATGCCACATGGCACATCAAGTAAAAAAATGTGGCTTGGATAAGTGGATACTAATTTATTATAATATGCAATATTTAGATAAGAAATAATGAAAAATAAATAATTTATCATTTATTTTACATATATAACCAGTATAAGTAAATTTTAGTAATTAAATTTTACAAAATTTTGCTACTAACTATCAAGGAAACAAACCATGACATCGTTCAAATCAAATACAAAACAGTTTTAACCGATTGTCATAAAATTAAGTTTGTCATTGCATCAATCATTTTATTTATGTACAAAGGTTTTACAAAACACCCATCTCTGTTTAACTTTAACATTAAATTGTATCCCACCGATTAGTTTAGATTTTTACATCAATAAATTACTCTGCAATTCATAACCAGAAAGCATTATACTATAAAAAAGATATACTACTGCTAATCGACTACTTATTATACCGTGTGTACGTTTAGAAACTGGCACCAGTTTGAGAGAAAATAAAATTCCGTCAGCAGATGAAATTTGCAATCGCAATCCTTGGAGAAACGGTTCATGGAGAAAATTAGTCTGAAAAGCTTTTATAGCAGTCATCATTAAAACATTTGAGACACGCTCTATAAGTACGCGTACGTAGGGTTTTCAAATAGAAACTACTGTTTAATAAATAAAAAATCGAAGTCCATTGAGTATTGAGTGTGGGATATGTTTATTCGATTGAAAGTAGATTAAGATGCATCAATATAATAACATACTTATACTCGTAACTAAGAAAATCGATTAAACAATTTTCTTATTTGATTTTGTGTAATAAATGTTGTGCAAACAATTTTCTATTCGATATCACTCCTGCAAAATGCATGTATAGTACGTTACATAAAATCTAAAACGAGTACGAAATCCAACACAAACAATTACGTTTAAATGGATAATTTTTCATTGTCATTTTGTACAAATGAAATCCAATTGAATGAAATATTATTGTTTTAAGTAAAGTATAGAAATAAAATAAAAAAGAGTGTAGTCGAAAATGGAAAATTTGAAAGAATAAAGCACCTGTTCAAGAAAAAAGTTAAGTTTCCTGTGTTTTTTTTTTGTGTTCTGATACAAAAACTTAAATTATAAATCTTTCGTGTACGATGTTGGACGTTTCTTTTCTTTTTGTTTCCCCACCTTGCACTCTGCTGTCTCTGTTCCTCACCTTCAGACCGCTTCTTGCTCGGTGCTTTTTTTATACTTTTATGTAACTAATATATTATCGTTGTTAGAATTTTTAATGTTGTTATACAGAAAAGAAAATAGAATTTTATTCTAATTTTTGGAATACAACAGTAAAATGTAATAAATGGAAGAAAATAGAAAATTGTTACATGGAAATAAAATTAAAAACTTTTATTTCAATTTTTTTTTTGGTTTATTTGAGTGGAGCTTTTTCTTTTTCATTTTATATGTGTAGAACATTTATGTTTTTTTTTTTTTTGGTTGAGTTATGGGAAACAGGTCAGAAAATATTTCCTGTATGATAAAAATGCCGATTGGAAATGGAAATTTTATTCGACGAGAGAAATGTTGCTTCTCGTTATTAATGGGAATTTTATAAAAAACATGAACGGGAAAATATTACGATGGGAAGAAGAATTTAAAGTTGTTTTACAAAGATTGTGTACTTTATAATGGTTGGTACTTTATAATATAATGCAGGTGTATAATTTGATGGAGATGAATGGTTCTTTGGACATAATTTTGTTCGATACTTGTAAGGTCTCTCGATGTCACTTGTTGTGGAAAGTTGAAAAGTTATATCTAAATACTTGAAACTTCACTTAAACAACAATTTTTTCCCAGAAAATCATTGTTCCATAGTACGCTATAGTCCCGTCACACCAATCTACTTGTTGTTAGTAATTTATCACGATGAATAACTTTTTAAATATTTATTTGTAAGTTTGGTTTTACTTTAAATTATGAGAAAACACTTTGGTTTAGTTGAACCTATTTTATTTCATCTTATTATTAGTAAATTTACTTAATTCATTTATCTATACATACAAATAAAGCTGGTGTGTCTGTCTATAATTACTTTAAATAAATTACTGTTTTGAAGTTTGTTGCATCTTTGGTGAGATAGTCATAATCAAGTGTTTCTAAATTTTTGTGGTCTGTCTGTTCGTCTGCACCAATTTCGTTGTTCGCCTTTCACACCAAAACCGTTGCACCGATTTCACTGTAGTTTAAATAGATTTGAAGCTGTCAAACCTTATCGTAGTTGGAAGGTTATGCCAAACATAACATGCGACTGGCACTAGTGAGACCACCATAGTTTGCCCCTTATCATTACCAATTTAAAAAATACAGAATCATTACCGGCCTAGCAAGAGCTAAAGAGATACAAATTTTTATTTACCTTCACCAGAGATTTTGGAACTTGGCCATTTACTCGAATTTAAAAATACGGAAGGTGCCACTCGGTCATTTACCATCTTAAAACATCAATCGCTATTTCCGTCCCAGGAAAGTTTTGGAAATTATAAACGATGTTCATACAAATGTATATGAAGTCATATCGAAGCTGGAAGATTGGGCTAATCCTAACATAGGGCTGGCAATTATAAAAAACTACTGAACAATTAAACGCCATCCAAAACTCCTTGACACAATTAAGCGGAATCTTTAATGCTCAACTTAAACTCTAAAACCCTGTGCTTTTAACGGCAACAGCAAACACATTGGTAATACCAAAAGACGAACAAGAGTTAAAAAATATTAGCTGCCCGACTGTGTAAAGGTATTACAAATATTTGATGGTAACCCAACCCACTTCATTTCGTGGGTACACAACGTCGAGGTTATTTTACGATAACAACTTATAAGGCAAAACCTGAGGCAGCTCCGATTCCACATTAATATCTTACAATATATTTGATGGCGATGGGGCATCAATAAAAAAATTTCTGTCTTTGCGTTACGCGGATAAGCGTCATCTACGTATATTAGAACGCCAGTTAAAGCAACAAAACTTGACAGTTGATAATTTTTTCACAACAGCCCCCTGGTTCTTCGACTATTCAGTCGAAATAAACGTTTTGGTTGAAACATACCGAACAGGGCTCTGGATGTTTTCATCCGAGGATTGAATGGGGATTTATTAAAAATGCTCAACATATAAAAACCGGCCACACTATTCTGAACTTCAGAAACCCGGCAATACAAAAGAAACACCAGCAATGTAGTGAGTCTCAAATCAACCAAATTTATTACACCAACATATCAAATCTGCGAACAAATTATAGGCTTACAACATACGACATTAAAATTACCGAGTAATGGTGTTCAAAATAAAAACAACTTTTTACCACTACGACCAAGTTAATGCAGACAAAACAAGTGGATTACATAAACCGGCCAACCAATCATGAGAACCAAAGTGGAAAACTTTAGCATTCACGTCTTTACGAGCTTCGCAAACAACAAAGGGTTAACCATATCAAAAAACCGGAGTACCCTTAAATTCCTAACAGATACGGGTGCGAACAAAAATTTCGTAAAAACAGAATTAGCCGATAATGCCATTCCCACCAAGACGCATTGGCCTAAACAGAAAAATTAGCGGACAATTCTTCAAAATTATCGGAATCAATTACCAGGGTTAAAATCACTCACTAATAATAGCCACGAACATAAAAATCCCATTGCACAAGAAATTTTCATTTCAAGTCTATAATATGGATCTCCTGGCCAGCCACCTGTTGTCTGAAATAAAAAAGCAGCCTAAGCTTTGATATCAAAATTCAAAACGTTATACCTATTAAACAGTACAGAAATAATCAGCACAGCAGTAACAGCGGAACTTAAAACCACTACCGCAGAACCAACATACACAAAGTTTATATCCTTAAATAAACCAGCTGCTAGCGGACGGAATCATTAGACTATCTAAGAGCCCATATGGTGTCCTCAAAAACCAAAAAGAATATAATGGTTATCGACTTCAAAACGCTTAACTCCAACAACAGATTCATATCCGATTCCGGATATGAATCTGTTATTCTGGTGGATCGGGTTTGATTTGAACTCCCGATGCTAAAAATCAATCCCGATGCTAAAAATCAAATCTCGCAGAGACTTTGGGGCTACCACGGATCATAGAAGTTGACATTGTCAATATTATTGAATTTCGCCTCTCATAGTTGCGCAAGTGCAAAACGCGCCAGAATCTAATAATTCTATAATTTTATAACCCAAAACATTCATTTTCAAGTATGGTTGCCTGTCTCCCGTGGGATTACGTGTGATGCTTATTATCGATGCTATAATGAAAGCCATTCTAGGGCCGTATTTAGTATCATTTAATTCGGGTTGGGTTGTTTTACATTTATCTTTTGTTTTAAAGTTCAATGCTTCTTGACGTTTGAAGTAATTCGGTATTATATCCGATGATGGTAATGCAGATCCTATAATACCTGGTCAATCAAGAAAAATTTTGATTTTTGTTTTTTTTCCGGGTTGATGATTAGCGGAAGATTGAAAAAAGGGGATTAAGTTTTGGAGTTTGGGATAGAATGGTTGTATGTAAACCAGAAAATTACATAAAGAAGAAAATCAATTAAGGAGTCAATGATATTCAACAAAAAAAAAAAAAATAAAATATAAATAATTAAGTGACAATAAGTTTAAAGTTTAATAAAAAAAACAAAATAAAAAGAAAAATTATAAAGGATAATTAAATTATTTATCGCTAGTTCTAAGTGTCAGTTTAGTTTCAATTTACCGTCGACTGTTTTTGTGATGATACGAATGATATACGCCATTGAACAATGAAATGTGTGCGTCATATTTTAGTTTTAAGCAGGGTCTCGAACTCCGATAATCTCGGGTTCGGGTTCAGGTTCTTGCACAAGAAGATATATAGGGTTCGGGATCAGGTTCGGGTTCGAGTTCGAGCTCAAAAAAAAAATATTTACTTATTTATTTAAAAAAAATTCATTTAAACGTACAAGTAAAATATTTTTCAAGGAATTTACACTTAATTGGACACGCTGTGGTGCTAAAATTAATTTAAGAGCAGAAAAAGCCCGTTCCACGCTGACCTGGGTTGCTGGAACAGCAAGTACAGTCTGAGCAACTTCTTATAATAATGGAGTGTCCAATTTATGTTTTATCCCAGAACTCCAAAACATTCTTTTCCTTTGGAACTTTAAGAAAAGTTTGATATAGAGCAAACTCTTTTTTAATAATAAAATCAACGCAGTTGGCTTTGTCATTTTCTTCACTTTCTGTAGCTGATATCAATATTCGAGAAACTTCCATATTTTCCCCAATTGTTTGTCGATCCATTTGCAATGATTTTAAATTTTTTATTGTTTTTAAAATCTATGTTTTGGCTTTGCCGGTATTTTCTTCGTTTAATAATAGCTTGAATGTATAGCATCCAAATAAATCGCAGCACTTAGAAGTTCGTTATTAATAAAGCTGGCTTCCTTTTTTATAATTTTACTATATAAATCGGCAGCTAATGGTTTTTTTTATATGATTTTCCAAATCCAGTTTAAATTTTACCCAAAGTCCATAGAAATCCCCTAGATTAAACTGTTCATTTTGTAATTGCAACGTAAATTTTTTTACTGCCTCAAAAATTTTCACAAAATCTGAACAAAAGTCCCACATGTTGGCATCCATGGATAGTTCAGAATCCATTATATCAGAGCAAAACGCTCGATAATCAAGTAAGCGTTGGAGCATGTCGTATGTGGAGTTCCATCGTGTTGGACAATCAAGAATTGCTTTCTTTAAGCCAAATTTTCTGGCTAAAGTTGCTCTATTAGGTGCTCTCAACTTTTTCGCATTGTTTCTGCATTTTTCAATGGACTGTTTAATAAAAGCAACTTAAGAAATAGTATCACTAACCGCTAACTGGGTGGTATGCGCACATTTAAAATGAATGATATTGGAATAAGAACTTGCTAATGTTTCTATCCCAGCTGTTCCGTTAACAATTATTGTTTCGTTACTATCATATTCTTCGTCTTCTGCATCATCTTCAGCTTCTTCAAGTTCGTTTCTTAAAAGTTCAGCCGATTTTAACATATTTCTGCCATTGTCCGATATTATCGAATATACTTGATTTAAGAAGAATTTATTAATCGTCCGTGAATTTAATTTATTTAAGAATTTTTTCGGCTTTTCGGACAAAATATTATTTTAATGGACACCCATACAATGTTTACGACTATTTTAGTCGCAGAAAACAAAGAGGCCATTTATTAACAATATTTCTACCACAAAAGTAGAAAAAATGCACTCCCCTCCCCCAAACCTTTAACCCCAGGGCGTACTTGTGTATACAAAGAACACAAACCCTTGCAAAAATGAGAACTCCCTTAGGTAGCTTCTTGGCAGCTTGGTTTCGTACTGATAAAAAGTTGGTCTACTCATCAGGTTGCAACGACCAAACTGCAAAAATTCCACTCTTGCTTTGTACCGATAATACAAAACAAGAACATATCGATTTAGCGAATTATATATCACTAAATCAGAAACCACAGGAAATTCTCACTATGTGTGTGTAACAAGCCAACACATTTAATTAAGAAGAATTTATTAATCGTCCGTGAATTTAATTTATTTAAGAATTTTTTCGGCTTTTCGGACAAAATATTATTTTAATGGACACCCATACAATGTTTACGACTATTTTAGTCGCAGAAAACAAAGAGGCCATTTATTAACAATATTTCTACCACAAAAGTAGAAAAAATGCACTCCCCTCCCCCAAACCTTTAACCCCAGGGCGTACTTGTGTATACAAAGAACACAAACCCTTGCAAAAATGAGAACTCCCTTAGGTAGCTTCTTGGCAGCTTGGTTTCGTACTGATAAAAAGTTGGTCTACTCATCAGGTTGCAACGACCAAACTGCAAAAATTCCACTCTTGCTTTGTACCGATAATACAAAACAAGAACATATCGATTTAGCGAATTATATATCACTAAATCAGAAACCACAGGAAATTCTCACTATGTGTGTGTAACAAGCCAACACATTTAATTAAGAAGAATTTATTAATCGTCCGTGAATTTAATTTATTTAAGAATTTTTTCGGCTTTTCGGACAAAATATTATTTTAATGGACACCCATACAATGTTTACGACTATTTTAGTCGCAGAAAACAAAGAGGCCATTTATTAACAATATTTCTACCACAAAAGTAGAAAAAATGCACTCCCCTCCCCCAAACCTTTAACCCCAGGGCGTACTTGTGTATACAAAGGGGTTTGTGTTCTTTGTATACACAAGTACGCCCTGGGGTTAAAGGTTTGGGGGAGGGGAGTGCATTTTTTCTACTTTTGTGGTAGAAATATTGTTAATAAATGGCCTCTTTGTTTTCTGCGACTAAAATAGTCGTAAACATTGTATGGGTGTCCATTAAAATAATATTTTGTCCGAAAAGCCGAAAAAATTCTTAAATATACTTGATTTAGTTTTGCATCAAATGAATTTAGGACATCAATTATGACATTTTTGATATAAATTGCTGTTGGACGATCATTTGCCTCACGCACCTCCAAAGTTCTTAGTTGAATTACCCCATTACGAATATATTGGGCATTTATACCAATAACATTTCTACCAAAACGCGATGCTGAATCTATTTTGATCGAAATTAGTTTGTTTGCCATTTCATTTTTTATGGTATTTTTTTATCTCGTTTGCCTTCTCATTTACCAAATCTTTAATATTTTCTGCTTTTACAGTTACCCTTAGGTTCCTAATTATTGGATCGATGATGTCTCGCATTCCAGAGTCTTTAAAAATTGAAAATGTTCGCCCATTATTTCAAACTAACTTGACGCAATCATCAGTAAAACATTTTGGTGACATATTAATTTTAATTATGTTAAAGTAGCTTTCAATAAAACTTGAGTTTTCACGCTGTAGTTTAGGGCGCTTTTCAAGAGATTTTGATGTGGCTGATCCATTCGATGGTTTTATTTTGTTATTCATTTCCTCAGCGTTATTTTTGTACTCGCTAGGATGTTTTCTTTAAATATGTCGTTAGTTCAAAGTATTTTCAATATTTTTGTACTTTGGTCACTGCAGTCTTATGAGACGACCGAATTTTTTAATACAAAGAATTCAATGTTTCATTAGTTCGAAACCAAACTTCCATCGTCTTGATAACTTCACCTTGATGTAAAAATACTATCTAGGTATCAATCCAGAATAACCCAAAATTTAATAAATCAAGTCTTAAAACATATATGCTATAAATAATAAATTAGATATAAATAGTTAGTCAAAAAAAATCAAAACAAGATCATGCGCATGCGTCTCGCCTACTAATACAAACAAGATGCTCAATACTATATTTTTCCGGTTTGCTCACCTCGCGCTTGTTGCTTTTCGTACAAAATTGACACACTGCTCTGGGTCAACCGGAAATTCCCAAAATTTTTAATTAGCATTTAGGGTTAGCGTTTCTTATATCGATTAGAGTAAATATCAACCGTAAAATTAAATTCAAAATAAAAACTTATTTTAAATAAGATTTAAATTTATTTCTGATTTTACAAATCAAACTATTGTTTTAAATATCACTTATTTCATGCTACAATATCAAAAAATATCAATGAAGTGGATTTAAATAAATTCCAAATACCTAGCCTAGACAGACTGCGGATTACTTAAACTGGTTTAGGAAAATTCGGTCAAGTACTCTAGGAAATAAAATTCAATTCGGATCGATAGACTAGGAAGAATTCCAAAATCTACTAGCAAATTCCAGTTTTTGCAAAGGGGGCTTGATTGAATTTTACTAAACCAGTTTAACTAATCCGTAGTCTGTCCAGGCTATAACAAACATAAGTGGTTTTGTTTTTTGCTTATATCTCGGTCAAAAATATTCGGATTTTGATGAAAAATTTAAGGGAAAGAAAAAACGGGAAATACTATCGATTAGAATATAGTTCAACATAACCACCTATCTCGACGTAAGTGGTTATGTTAAATTGCCACAAATATATTCTAATAAATATATTCTTCTTTGATTCGGCATAAATAATTATTAGCGTATCTTAATAATTTAGTAAAATTGTTGTAATTTTACAGCTGTTATAATAGTACAATTGTTTTGGAGCAAGTTTGACAGCTCGATTATAATTTAATTTTTTTATAAAATGTAAAGTGGTTTTAAATTAATTATGTGTAAAAATTAACAAATAATAACAGTACAAATAAAAGTTAAGTAAGTTGTAGTAAATTGTATTTTCTATATTTTAGATTTATGTATTGGAACAGCTGATCATCATAACAAATGGAAAATTTCTATTATTGTGTTAAGTTTAAAATTATATAAAATAAATTTGAGACTAAACGAATAATAAAGTAATATAAATGGATATAAATCAAGATGTTTTAATTCATAATTATGTGTAATTTTATGTTATTATTTTTCAGGTATAGAGAAATTTATGTTGCGCAAAATTTTGCAATACAATGTATAAATTATTAATTTAATAAATAAATAATTAATGCAAAACATAATTAAACCATCGAATCAACCAATGTATATATACATCAATAATCAATTCTTCAACTCCATCTAAACAGATGCCAGCAACGAACTGACCACGCGTAAACCAAATTTTAATATTTATTTTTCAAAAACCACCCCACGTTGGGCGCCAAAATATAACAGTTTTAAAATTTTAGTAATTATTGAGGAACTCTCCAAGCGAAAATTTGTATTATATATGATTGAGAAAGGAATCGAGACGTGCGGGGCATACTTACCCGGATTGTTTTAGCAATAGTATCGTTCGCCTGCATTATTAATTTCACTGTTATACGATCTCGTTCCGATGGTGATGGTGGTGCACTATTCTGAAGACGTGCTTGTCTTACTCCCACACAAATCCAATACAGCTTGTTGGCATTAATCCACCCAGTCGAACTTAAACGCGGTTTATCCAATTTTTGTTGTTTTCTCTTCTCGGCAACATCAAACACCCACCAAACTCCAAATAATCCGTTTTGTGTTGGCACGTACCTCTTATAAAATAATTAATATTTTTTTTTGTGTCGCTCTACCCGACAAACCCTCGTTTGACATACTATTCCTGGCCCGAACAGTGTTCTGTTACAAACTGGATGGAATTTTAGTTTCGCGCGACCATGTAGTCGTTGTGTGTTTGTTCATTGAGAGTGGTTCCATTTGTGAGTGCGAACATTTTCTCAAATTGAAGCTAGACAATTCTCATCCTGTCACGTGTTTCTTTCTTTTGATTTCGTTTCTTTCTAGATTCGCCATTGAAGCATTTGTTAACGCCAATTCCATTATGTTCCACTGTTCTTCCATATAATGGGGTAGTAGTTGATTGTCCCGGGTATACCTTCGAAGGTGGCCCGTGTACCTTCATTGTTTAAAGCTTCGTTATTTCAAAGTGAGATTCGTTGAAATTTGTTATTATATACGTGGTAGATATTCGGACGGCATATTTTGCAATTACCAGATAGATTATGCTATAAAAATGCCTTTTAGACATGATCATGTGCTCGATTTGATTGACCGTAAATTCCATCGTTTGATTTCTATGTTACTTTGTGGTTTTGCTTACCTGGGGCATATGTACTGGCTACGACCATATTATATAAGAGAGCTTGCTCGGTACTGCAAATCTCCTTGATTTTTGAGTAAATGTCGTAATCGATGAGTACGATGTGGTCGCGAAGACAAAAAAAGTTACGAATTGGTATAAATGATTGCTGTTCAAAAAACCAAATTTGAGGTCGTGCCTATCGACAAAGAGTAAATCGGTGTTGACTGTAATCGACATTGTTGTTGTCGATTAGCATAGTTTCTAGTCTCGCAATTATATCGAGTTTGTATACTGAGATGTCTGATCGAAAAGTTAGCTTCCACCAACCGGGGGTTTAAGCTGAATACATTCCGCAGGTTGAGTTGTTAGCTGAACGCAATGCCTCGGTAGAAGGACCACCCCGATCATACACTTAACCTACCTCTACGGAATAGAACAAGGAGGCGGAGTGAGCACTTGTTGAAGTTGCCTACAGAGGCGGGACCGGATATGAGTCCAGCGGAAGTCCCTCTGTCTGCACTCCAATCTGATCACCATGATGATGATGATGATGACAATGGAAAAAGTCATACCTCATAAATTGGGAAAACTTACATGACGAAAAGTGTAGAGTTGGCATATTCTAACCTACTGCCAAGGAAAATTGTTCTAGCTCTGTTTAAAGATTGTAAGTAACACCGATATGTTCCTTACCAGTACTGTTCCCCGATCAAATGGGCTAACGGAAACGATTCCCTTGCATAAGCGGATTGTGTTTATTTTGTAATGCTGATAGTTTTATCTTGATAAATAGTTTAAAGATGAGGTGTCTTAATGTACATTAAAGGTTTACAACCCCTATCATTTAATAATTTTTAAAAAATATTTCAAATTTTTTCAATCTAAAAGTGGATACCATTAAATATATCTCATATTCACTGCATAGCACCGAACATCGTGTATTGATTGAATGGGTTTACATAAATTTGTTGCTAGTTTCCCATAAATAAGAACAAAAAACTTCAACACACAAGTTTTTTTGATTCAACTCAAATTCAAAAAGTTTTATTACATCAAAATATTTGTAGAACAAAGTTCAATATGATTTATGAACGTAGTTATAAGACTTCTATATCGATCCACATGTAATATAATTTTAACCATATGCTTGCCTTAAATAAATTTACGAATCGATCAATTAAAATCAATTATCTTCGATTGGTAATCTTAATTAAATGTCCACATGGTAAAGTTGCTGTAACACGTAAATTAAAATCTAGTTCCGACAATTTTAGATTGGTTTTAAATTTATAATTCGTAATTAAATTAATCAAAATAATTTTGATGAATGATTGTGCGTATTTGGAGCCAATGCAGTTGCGAGGACCGTACCCGAATGGTATAAAGCAGCTACTTGGCCGTGCAGCAATATTTTCTGGTAAAAAATTATCAGGATTGAATTCGGCTGCACGTTCACCCCAAACAAATTTACTTCGATGTATGTTTAATATTGGAATAAATATATCGGCCCCCGGTGGTATGGTTCCATTAGCTGAAAATTAATATTCTTAGCAAAAATATTGCAATAAGATAATTATACATACTAAGATTAATTTCAGCCGAGGATGTTCTTCCAATAACCGAAACGATTGGTAACAGCCTGAATGATTCCTTAATGACACGTTCCAGATGAATAAATTCGGATAAATTATCATACTGAATTGGATTGTAATCACTGATGTTTCGAATATTTTGAATTTCGTGATAAGTTTGTTCTTGAATATCGGGATGCATTGCTAAACATAGCAAAACGTTTGATAATCCAATTGTGGAAGTATCGTTCCCAGCCATTATAACGTCGATTAAATGATTATAAATATCCCGTTCGGTGATTTGGTTTGTTTTTTGCAAATATATCAATTTTTTCATCAAATTGTCCTCTTCGGGTTCATCATCTGTATGTTTATTGACCATTGGTCTTATTTCGGCAATTAGCATTTCGTATAACTTTTCATCGTCGGTTTTACGACCACATAATTTTAAAAATTTATCTTTTATCGCCAATGGTAACAAGTTGATTAGTTTTTTATCCCATAATTTCATATTTCTTTCTAAAATTTCGTGAATTTTTACTACTTTATCGAAACCCACCCCCTTTTCCCCGTATATGGTTTTTAATTGAAGCTGAACGAGACGCAGGCTAATTATGTGCGTGATTTCAAATATTTCTTCAGTTGTTGCATACGATTTCAGATCATGTACTAAACTATCCGCAATTTGATTTGCATCCGGTATAAACGATTTTATTATTTGCGGTGAAAATGTTGAATTTAATAATTTTCGATGCACTCTCCACTTATTGCCTATATATTTTGATAAACCTATTAGTTAATTGTATATAGATAAAAGTTTTGAAACAAAACTTACTGTCCATCGATATAAAACCATCATTGTCGCCCACAACTAATTTGTATGTCGCCATTCGATTCAAACACTCATTTGATGTCAAAACAATTTTAACGTCTTCAGGCGTCGTTACATAAATAATTAATTTATTAAACACCCACAGCACACACGAGTTATTGATCGAACTTATTTGTCGTAATAAATTTTTTAAATTTTTTTCAAATTTCTCGTTCCAACTAAAAAGCACCTTGTGGCCATGACCAATCAATGGTAAACCCTTTATTTCATAAATGTTGTGTAATCCTTTCCGAATTTTTTGTATACTTTTTGCACATTTTATATAAATTATTGTTAAATAAACAATAAATAATATTAATAAATAAAATATTAACATTATGCTGTTGTAAATTATTAATGGAACAATACACGAGTACGCAAAAACCACTTGTTATTGGCACAGTAATATTTTTTGTACTATACGCGAGTATACTAGCAGATTTTATTGGTTTTGTATATTTTAGTCGAGCAAACTGTAGCGATAAATGTTCAATGCAAGTACTTGCATTATGCACATTCTCTCTTTAGTCTTGAAATATGTCATCGAACCATTAGTGCAAAATAGAAAATAGCAAATCTATCGATAATTCTCTTTTAAAATGCTTAATACAAACCTAGAATTTAAATGATTCTCATGGAATTGCATTTTAACAAGAAGATTAAGTATTGAATTTATAATTAGCTTACTCTCAATTACATGTGTTTTTATAAAATAATAAAAATTGCGCAATTGAAAATAAAAAGTCTGTGTAAGTACTTTTTTCTCTCATACAGAGTGATCAATGAAATTGGTGGTTTGATATTAATTATGTTGTTTCATACACAGTTTGTTTAATTATAAACAAATATAATCATTTCTGGGCACTATGTGTCGGGCGCTTACAACAGCAACAGATCAAAAGTTCAATGAATCTTCTAAATCACTTGCTGGCTGTGTTTATTCCAACGCCAAATTAGTAATGCTAAATCAAAATGAAAAATGATAATTGTGGCATGACATTGTAAATCGATACCGGTCATCGGACAAAAATATTTGATAAACTAATTACTTTTACCTACCGAAAAACACGTTTTTACTTAGCCAAAATCACTTCACTCACTAAGTCAGTTTTATATTATTTGATGGTTTATAATTAGAATCTCTTTTTTGTTGTTGTTGGAATACACCACTCTTAAGTTTAAATCGAAAATTAAATCGAAGATACAACTCTGGTTCCGTCTGGCTTTAAATGCTTTCCGCTTGCTTTATATTGTTCCCGGCTTATAATTCCGATAGTGCACAATGATTCACGTGCTCACGCATGCATTGTGCTACTTTTGTTATAGTTAATTTGGTTTTGGCTGGAACGGTTTCGTCTAGCTTCAAATGGTTACGGCTGATATTGAAATGGTTACGGTTGAAAGCTTATGTGTTGGACAACCGTCTAACATAGATATAAGAATACTCATTGTGCAAGGTTAAAATACTACCGGCTGATAAAACTGTCTTTCCGTCTAGCTTTAAATGATCCCGGTTGGCTTAATATTGGATACGGAAGAATAATCGGGTAATGCACAGTATTATCCGGTTACGGCTGAAAGCTATTATGTAACGTTCAACCATCTAAAACGCAAAGTGCTCATTGTGCAAGCTTAACATTCAGAAATCTCACATGGTAGATTTGGTTCCCGCTAGCTTTGTATGGTTCCGGATGGATTTTTATAGCTTCAGCTTACATTCTAGTGGTTTAAGTTAACATTTTTATAGTTGGTTCTTACTATAGGTAAAACAATCCAGGTAAGTGTATCTTGTACGTTTCGATTAATTCCACAAACATTATTATATATGTTTGTTTCACTTGGTGGATTTCTTTGAATTCACGCCGAGTACTGTGAGTTTGCCAATTTATTACTAAAAATGTAAACCTATTTAAATTGCATCAGCCGCAGCTTTGTTCTGTTAACGCCCATATAGACGGATGCTCTTCAAATATATTTATTTCCGAGCTGGTTCCAACTAGCTTTAAATTGTTTTAGCTGGTTTAGTATTAGTTCCAACTGAAAAATCAGATAGTTCCGGGTGACATTGTTCCAATTGACTTTATATGGTGCCAACTGACATTATAGTGGTTATACGGATGACACTGTTGTGGTTCATGCTCAAACTTTGTATGTTGCACAACCATCTAAAGTATATTGTACTCATTACGCAAGCCTTTAAAGGTTCCGGCTGGCTTTCAATGGTTTCGGTTGGTATGATATTGGTTCCGACCTAAAAATCAGATAGTGCTCGAATATGCGCAATGCATTGCACTACTTGTGTTTAGTTGAGTTGAGTCGGGCTAGCCCGATTATGGCTGGCATGATTCCGGCTGGTTTCATCTGGTCCTGGCTGACGTAGTTTTGGTTCTGGCTGACATCCGGGTGATAATGGTTATATCAGTATTATTGCAAAATTAATTTATAATCTTCTAGTTCATAGTCGTTTTACTCGAAATTATATTCTTTTCAAAGTATTTAAAAAAAACCTGAAACTCTCATGTGGAAGTTGTTGCTGTCGGTGGATTGATTTAGGCCAAAAACTACTGTGATCTCCCAATTTATTGAAAAAGCATAATTATCAAGTATCATCCCGATTAATCATTCCGACTGGGCCACACAGAGGTCGATGTTATGTTAAAACATTTTTTTGTCCAAAATCTTAATTTATTTTTGCACTACTAGCCGTAGGCTCTTGGCGAAACACACTTACACTTAATAAATTCGAGCAAATGATTATATCAAACAACAATCCTTATTTTAGTCACAAAATTTTTTGGTATATATATGTTGATGTTGCACCCCACCGGTGGCAAAGTGGTCAGCATGCTTGCTCCAGTGACCGGAGGCAATGAATTAATCACTCATTATCCGAAATGAAAATATGATTATGAAACCTCATTTGAGGCGGGCAAATCCCTTGATAGGATATAGTGCCAGAGAGAGAGAGAAATATGTTGATGTCATACTAGTTATGTCTAGGGAATGGAACTAATTGAATGTTAGACTAATTCGTTACTTGGTTAAATTCTCAATATCCCACCATTAAATTTGAAACGGGTTAGCTTAACTAATTTTGCCGCCATCCTTCGGTGTCCCATGCGGCGTTGGTTCCCGCAGCTCAGCCTAATAGAAGGGAACGGTGTGGGTTTTGGGGCACCCGGATATTAGTTTAGCGCATTAAAGAAATAACAAAAAAAATAAGCTGGAGGAGGAGGGAATTGGAGTATCGGACCACGAAGTAGTGGGTAAGCCTATCAACCCATCACGTTGACAGTCCTGACCGTGGTTGTATAATGTAAAATGTTTATCTAAACATTTTACCCTAATTTGCCTAAACTTATTAAAATCATTGGCTCTAATGAGAATAAAGGTTAGTATAGAGTTGTGATAGTGGTAAGCCACCTAAGTCCGGGTAAAAAAAAGAGCCGCTTAGCGTCAACAGTTGCTTTACACGGGCTGTCGGAAAAACCCACTATCTTTATATTGTACAATAACGTAACATCGTAATAACGTGACATCGATTTTGTTAAATCAATGCACGCGAAAAAAAAAATTTTAACATAAGCAAAAAAAATTTGAATTAACCGACAATTGCAGTTTTTAATTATTTTCCAAATATCGGCATGGTACTTACTCATGAATTTGACGTGTAACCTCGAAGGGTATGCCGATAGAGAATTTTAGATTATGTAGGGGTTGATAACGGAATTAACTAGAATTCCGTTAAAAATTAGGGTATTTATCCACCGGATAGTCCCACGCGGGAAACTTAGCATCGCTTAGAGTATATAGGAAAAACGAGCCAATGGATTAACAACATCGTGTCCGATAATACAATATTAGTTTTGCTTTTTATAATAATAACATAAAGAAAATGATTTATAACAATAAATTTAGAGTTGATCGCCTTTCCAAGTCTGGTGTTTATGGGATTAATTGCAATGATTGTAGTTTCTCCTATATTGGCCAGACTGGGCGCAATTTTACGATTTAGAGCTAAAGAACATTTATCTGGTTGCAATCAATCAACTTTCCATAACCACTTAACTTTAAAAAATCATACAGCTAGCTTGAACAATTTAGACATATTACATATACAACCCAAAAGCAGACGATTAATTACCTTAAAATCTTACGAAATTTGAAAATCCATATTCCTTAATCAAAATTTCCTTAAGGAACGGAGAGAAATCCGTTTGTCACCAATTACGGATCCGGCCTAAATCATGACTAATACGTCGGGCAATTAAATGTAGTTCAACATACATACCTTGAATTTTATTACTCAGCCGTTGAATAATCGCTTACCTGCTATCCTCCTCCTCCCTTCTTTATTATTAATGTTTCCGTATAAACAGCAGGTGGTTGGGACGATCAATAGATTATTTTTTATTGGCTGTTTTTTGGCTCTCCTTCTTTTATTTCTTTTTTGCCTTTCTTCTACTAAATACAGTGACTCTCATAATTGATCATGATTTCATAAATTTGAAGCATTTTGGTTATTGCACTAAAACTACAACATATAATCATCTGGAATTTTTTTGAGAAATATTATAAAACAAAAAAGAAAAAAAAACACTGTTACAAGAACAATATGAAATACCGTTATTTCTGTTTTTCAATTTTTCTGTACACATCGACTGTGATCAATTTTTTGGTTTAGTTTGTTTTTGAGAGTAGAAGTAATATAGAGTGAGGATTTACACCGCATTTTATAATAATTATTATAAATAATTTTTTTTCTTAAATTAGAAAAAACTAAATGTATGAAAAGAATTTCTTCGAAATAAAAATAGCGTATAATATGCTTTTCATTTGGTAGTTGTTCCTCAAGTCAAAAACCGACTTCCTGCAAATAAGGTCCGCCAAATTGAACAATTTTTGTGAGAAGGTGAAACACAAAGCAATATTTCCCAAATATTAAACGACTCATTAGGAGTAATATCGAAACTGCGAAAGAAACTGAACTTATATGTCCCCAAAAACCGGACGGGAGCTAAGCCAAAATTAACAACGCGCACTAAACAGTTCATTATCAAAAATATTCGTAATGAAAGAGTTGAAAATGCAGTAAAAATGTGGACAATTTTGTTATCCAATAATTTAGCCAATATTTCAGCAGAAACTATTCGACCCCAAGCATACCGCTAAAATTAAGAAAAATGGCTGGAGGATATAGCGTTAGTAAATTATGTTGGAGTGGCCACCTCAATCCCCCGACCTATACCCTATAAAGCATCTCTGGGGCGATAAGAGATATCTCGCAGACTTTTCAGACACACCGCCTACTGTAGACGATCTTTGGGATAGAGTTAAATTAAAATGGAGAGGCATTTCAGACGAAACAACCAGAAACCTGGTAGAAAGCATGCCCAATAGAACTACTGCAGTTTTGAAAACCAAAGGAGGCTATGCCAAATATTAAATTAAGATTATAGGCTGGTCACAAAATTGAGCACTCCCTTGAAATATATTTTTAATTAATTATTTACATATGTGATGTCAAAATGAATTGTTTTTTTTATGTTTTAAATAAATTATTATTATATACAGTTGAATTAGAACAGGAAACTTGAGAAATACTTTTAGTTTTATTTTGGTATAATAAAATATTAGCATGTTCTAAAATCGTGATCAATTATGAGAGTCACTGTAAAACTAAATTTTTACTTTTACAAATCAGTAGATACTCCTGATGATGAAATCGCTGAAGTTAGCCCGAAATTTGTCAGCCCGGAAAAATTGGTGCGTTTCTCGCTCGGATAAAGTGTATAGTTATCCCGAAAAGGTGAAAATGTAAGTAGAAACTCTAGCTCCATCCCGAATTTCGTACTCACACACTACATATTTTTTCTATGTTAGTTTGCACATTTTAATAAGACATTCTTAAACACCGTAATTGGAAATTAAATGTAACAGTTGGCAGATAAGTGAAAAAAAATGTACATTTTCCTGGTCAATAGAAATCTTCCATCGTGATAAATCTAATAAGATATATTTTTAGTTATGTACATACTTTAGTTAATTATAGATTATAAGTTTGTTTTCAAAAAAATTTTAATTTAAAAAATCCTTACAAAAGTTACAATTATAGATTTGTGCACAAATTGCTTTATAATGTTGAAGAGAATCGAATGAAAAACAATTTCGATGGTCCTCTAAGTTTAGGTCAGCTTAAAAGTTGGTCATTATACTGACGAATAATTTATGTGATTTAGGCCCTTTTCCAATTACCGACTTATTTGTGGCTACCGAATTATTCAAATAAGTCACCTCGCGATGAGACTTATTTGAATAAGTATGTCTACGCAGAAATGTCTCTAAAAATGTGTCTTGAGTAAATGTAATACATGCAGTTTTTTTTTCAAATCTAGTAGCAACGACCAATATGTCAATAAAATTTTTTCTTCCATATAATAGAAATTGCGTTTTGTTTTTTTGTTATTACGTCACAAATAATTCGGTACAATGAATTGGAACAAATTGACTGACTTATTCAAGATGGCGTCAAATAAGTCAATAAGTCTGAAATAAGTCGGTAATTGGAAAATGGCCTTAATATCAGAATGAAAACTTATTTGAGGAGGTGTCGCGGCAAAACCAACTTTATCACATTTTTTTAAAATCGAGATTTCACTTGATTATCAATTCTTATCTTCAAAGCTATTAGAAAACCATTAAAAATGAGTGAAAAACTTGAGTTATCCCTTTGAAATATCGTGTCAAAATGTATACGGCTAAGCAAAACCAACTTTATCCAATGATAAAACTTTTTCAAGAAACGTTTTTTTTAATTATCCAACATTTTCATTAATGTGATAAAGTTGGTTTTGCGTGGCACCTACTCATTTGGCGCTCTCTACATTCCAGACCGGTTGACTGATCAAGCTAAAATTTTGTACTTAAGCGTTTTCCATAAATAGGGAGATCCCAGTGAGTTTTGACCGTTCTACCGAATGTAGGACCTTCCATTGTAGCTTTTTCGTTTTTTGAAAATATTTTGAAAAGTATATTTACGAGAAAATCGATTATTAACTACGAAGCGGAATTGCTGATCATTGATGTCAGAAGAGCTAGCAATAAATCCATCCAGCAGAACATTACACGATACTATGGCAAATAGTAGACTAATTGAGTGCTGGGCTCCATCTCTCCCAACTAAAGCGATAGGTCCTGCTAGCTTACAAAAAGTTAACAGGGCACATATCAAAAATGATTTAAAATCAATTTGAAAATTAAAGGTAAATTTTAAGAATAAGCATTATAGGCTTTACCACTTTAAAGCTACCAGAGCCAAAATCGAAAATCAGGCAAAACCCGAAATTAAAACAGAATCCAAGATCAATGGATATACAAATAATTAAAGGCTCGTTATGGCCTAATCAAATATCTCTTTAAAAATTGGTTCCTGGCAAAGCGCTAGGCCATTTAGCTTAAAGCTAGGAGAACACAAATCGAAAATCGTTCCAAAACTGAAATTATAACGCAAATCAAGTTCTATTGACATACAAATAAGTTTAGGCTCAACATGGCTTATCAATTGTCTCATTTAAACATTTTGGCTTTCCTTCCTTAATAAAACCGAAACTAGAACGCTAGGCTCCACACATTTCAACCCAGCCACTTAATTCAAAGCTAGTCGAAACAAAATCGAAATGGACTAAAGCAGAAATTAGAACGCAAAATAAAATATTTAGATTTACAAATAATTTTAGGCTCATCATGGTTTTATAAAATGTCCCAGTATACAATTTTTGTTTCAACTCATTCTTGACCAAGCTGTAGAACATTTAATTTAAAACTAACCGATCCCAAATCGAGCATTGGGCCAAATCCAAAATTAGATGCCCAATTAAGAAAATATAGGCTCCATTCGTTCTTGAACAAGCTTTGCATCATTTAATTGAAAGGTAGCAGAACCCAAATCAAAAATCGGACCAAAGCCGAAATAAGAACACAAACCAATATCTCTCGACCTACAAGTAATTTTATAGGCTCATTATGGCCTAATCAAATGTTCCATTAAACAGTTTGTGCTTCATTCGTTCTTGATCAAAGTTTGTGTTATTTAGACCGAAGACCAAAGTTAGAACACAAAATAAAATTTATGTACAATTAATTTTAGGCTTTGGCCTACTAAAACGCTCTATATTAAAAAATTTTCTGCACCCTCGTTTTTGACCCAGCTTTAGGCCATTTAATTTAAAGCTAGCAGAACCCAAATTGAAAATCGGAACAAAATAGAAAGTAGAACGCATTACATGATTTATTAATATACAAAAAAATTTTGGCTCATCAAAATTTTTTGGACTACACTCGTTCTTGATCCAGCTTTAGGTAATGTTCTGCTGTATGGTTTCTGCCAGCTTTAGTTAGGGACGCTATTTTTGACAACAACTACTTTTCAACAAAAATTCGGATTATTCAGGATGTTCCATTAATTGGGAGATACAAGGGATTTTAGGGCAAAATTGGTAGAAGCCAAAATTCGGCCTTTCTACAGTCCAAGCGGATTAAAAATTAGGAATTAAACTTCATAATTAAGTTTTTCCATAAATTGGTGTTTTTTTCGGAATTCGGTGGAAATTTAGCTTTTAAATTTTTTCAATTATGTTGAAAAGTACAAAAATTGTATAACAAATTTTTTATTTGTTGTTTTCTTATTTATTAAATTAATCATGAGAGGCTAAACCAAGTTTGAAGCTAACGATAGGCTAGAGGTATTTTGAAATGGTGGGTTGTTGGTCAAGGTGTGCATTCCTGATTATTTTTTATTTGAGTATAATTACGCGGTCCAATACAATACCCCACCCCAACACAATCAACCGAATTCGCTACAGGAATATCCTGTTTACATGTATTAATTCCCGAACAAGTGTTCGTTACATACATACTGTTGATGCTTGCGTATAAATGTTCCATTAAAATAACGTAAGCTAGTTAAGTTTACTAGTGCGCCACAGGTAAGCTTAAAATTTAGCTGTTACACACTTAAAGTGGTACACCCTACCCACCCTATGCGAAGATGATACACACAATATGTCATATAATAATAAATCACATAACCATTAAATTCAGAACCCTGCTAATTTGAATCCATTTGTAAAACGACAAAACAAATATAAGTAGGTCAGTGTCAACGACAATGATCTAAATCATCCGTGTATAAAATATAATTTATTAAATCAATCTGGCCTTTCCTTACTTAAGCACGAGGGATTATAATAAATTATGCAATTTTAAAAAGTGAAAATAAATTATGAGCGTTTTATTTAATAAAAATAAAATAAAATAAAATAAAAATACGCCGTTTACAGAAAACATACAAATCGCAATAAACAAAAACAGAAAATGTACCTACAGACACACACACATACATACATAGACGGAGGGAAATTGAATATAATAAATTGTTACATAAATAAGATTTTCCACATGCTCATGGTTACTATACTAATGTTATTGTTGTTGGTGTTGTTGAAAACATTAAAATATATATACATGTAGCATAAATATACATAGGTACATAAAATAAAAGGAAAATGTTTTGCATGACAAATGTGTTGCTTCTATACATACATTTTATGTATTCTATGTACACATGTAAAAAAATATAATTTTCGCGCTATTACTACTGTTATGTGTTATTACTACCGACACCAAAAACAATAAACGTGTGCTAGGTATGTACATACATACATCGTTTATGTGTAGATATATAAGGTGTTGTTTATTTCATCAAAATTGTATATATTTATTTTATGTATATAATAATAAAAAAAATTAATTTAATTTTACATTACATAAATGAAATTTTCATATTTTTCTGTCTTAAAAAGAATTACAGCGGAAAATTCATGTCACACGAATTTAAAAGGATAAATTCACAATTACAGCGCTTGTAAATATTATATCTAAAATATTATAAAATGGTGCGGTGTGTATAATTAACATTTTATGTTATTTTCTCGGAAAATTTGTGTCTCAAGGCAACATCAAAGTAGGTTAAAGTAATGAGGGAGGCACAGGGTGTGTGTACAACAACTTATATTATGATGAGTTTAAATTTTGTATTTCGAGTACGGATTTTGTCAATACAGTTATTACGACGTATAATCATCTTAATTGACATTTATTATATCACATATTGCAAAAGACGTATAAAATTCAATTAATTTAATAGGATTTATCTCAATATACATCAATCATACTGAATCTCTACACAATATATTTTCTTCTTAATATTCCAGATGTACAGTACATTTGCAATAATCACAATCATAAAATCCATTTATACCAATTTTATTTATTTTAAAATTGAATTTTGATGTTATGTTGATTATTGACCTTTTTACGTAATTTTATTGTTGAATAATTAGATGTCGCATAATAGGCTTGGTAACTAACTAATATTTACCAGTACGACACACAATACAAATAAAATTTTTGATTTTAATTAAAAATTTTCTCAAATCAATAGAAATCTGATTTATATTTTGATGATTTACCAATTTTCACAATACAAAATAAAAGTAGAATTTCAATACAATTTCTGTCACGTACATTTTGACAAAATTAATTTATATGTACAGTCAGTTCATATAATGAGGAAAAATCCTAGGAATAGTTTTTAGATTGTGAAACATTATTTTTTTTAAAATTATAACAGGGTTACCAACAGGCCTAGTCCAACTCAAAAAAATGTCAGTTTCAAATTCGATTGTACTTTTGGTATCATAATTAGGCATTGGCGATGTAAAATTATAGTTCGGGAAGCGGTAGTTGGTGAAGTCATCGGAAGTAACCCGTCTCCCCTAAGTGGTGACCAAAAGGATTGATTTTCGATCGAAAAAATTGAAAATGTAATATATCGTATTGTTCCGAATTTCGTGCGTTCTTGCGAGCGATATATATTACAAATTTTATTTTCCAACACCTTTAATTTCCGTAGAAATACTGTGTTCACTAATTTATTTGTTCTATTCATTTTAAATGTTCACTTTTACTGTTCACTACTTTTTGCACTGTTTACATTTTAAATTTTGACGTGGCTTAACGTAAATTTAAATATTAAAATTGTACTCATTAAAATTTGTGCAGAAGATGTTTTGAGCTGCGCACTGGATGACTTCTATACTCTAGAAGGGCATACTAAACATCTTATCTACTTTCATCGTTAATTATTTTTAGAAAATTTTTAGCTATCAACGCTTTTCTCGGCTTGTCCATTCCAACGGGAATAATGTGGGCTTAAAATATTTATTTCAAATTCTAGCATCTTATAAAATCATCAAATTCGCTTGAGACTGTTTAGATTGCAACGAAACAATGTCAATCCACTTTGAAGAGTAATCAGCGCACGTATTAAATAGTCTTTACCATTAGTGTTATAAGGTCTACGGTAGTTTTTGAAACGGCAGCTCTGGCACCTTTTGTGGGATTACTGGGTCATAACAATTTGATCGTTGAAATTTTATTTTACCTGACCAGCATAAAATTTGCCTTGCTTTGTTTTGAATATTCCTATATGAGACTTTTGTAACTTATCTAACATCTGCCTCCGTCGTAAAAATTGTCAGAACGAACGCAACCATAAAGGCGACATAATGTATTGAAAAGTGAATGAAATTTCGATTCAAACTCACGCATCTATCGAAGTTTGAGTAGTTTTTTGGATTTATTTTTCTGAGTGTGGAAATGAATTGGAGTCAGTAGAAATTCAAAATAATTCAATGTATTTTATTCGAGTGGAATTAATTCAATACAATGCATTGTGGTAAACAATAAACAATATTTTATTTACTCGTAAAAATGTACTGCGCCAATCTGGATTGGAACGAAATATACTTCGTTTGATAGGTTAAGCCCATAGGAGTTATTCCAATATGGTTTCGTTGTGGTGCAATCCCCACGATGTCTTGTTATTTTGAGATTATTAAAATATAAGCTTTTCCACCTGCCATCACTATTGTATGGGTAACGCAAAAGAATCATGTCAATAATTTATTTTTGTTTGTATTTTCCACCAACATACACAATGTAGCGTACCACTTTCGTCGGAAAAAGTATACTATAACTGTCATAATAGTAAAATAATTAATATTGTGTTATCAAAAACAAATAATTATTATGTGATGTAATTTATATCTTATCAAATTATTTGTTTTTTTTTTTCAAAAACAATTCCGATTTAACTAAGATTCGTTAAAATCCGGAAGACATTACAACTTGTCATTTTTTACACACACATTTGTGTGGGTTGAACTAAAATTGACGTAAAAAAAATTGTCTGACAGAAAAAGGGATGTACATACATAAATCTAATAAGAATAAACATGGCGTCTTGCTTGTCTCTTTCTAACGTTGACTATTTGTCTCGCTCAACTTTATACTTAACAGTGTAAAAACTAACACATACTTAGCTTTCAAGAATTCCTATTGGATTCGTATACGTATTGTTGTTATTTTTTTGTTAAAAACTTCACACTCATAATATTTTTAGGTTTTTTGTCCGGTGCGTAAATAAACAACGATGATGGTTTGCCAACTCTCGAACACGCGACGTACTACTGACCATAAGAAAAACACTTCTTCGGGTTTTTTCGGAACTTTCCGGGATTTTCCAATTTTTCTCTTCAAAAAGACCATCTGTATCGGATACGTGCGAAGTGCCGTAAAAAAGCATCATTTTTCGAATTTTCCGATTTTTCCGGTGGATTTTCCATTTTCTTTCGTAAGAATCATCTCCTGGAAATTGCAAACACAACAAAAAAAGATTGAGCCAAAATTCAATTTTCTTCGGGTTTCTCCGGAAGCTTCCAAGTTTTTTACTCAGTTTTTCTAATTTTTCTCTTCTAAAAGACCATCCTGATCGGATACGTGAGCAATTCCGCAAAACACATAATTTTTCGATTTTCCGAACTTTCCGACTTTTCCGGTGGATTTCAACCTTTTCTCTCGTAAGAACCATCTCCTGGGGATTGGGAACACAACAAAAAAAGATTGAGTCAAATCGGTTCAGTCGTTCTCAACTGATGCGCTAGAAAAAAAAATCAATTTTTTTCTAGTTTTTCCAGAAGCTTCCGAGTTTTTCACTCAGATTTTCCAATTTTTCTCTGCTTAAAGACCATCTGAACGGAGTTTTCCGACTTTTACGGTGGATTTTCCCAAAATTTTCTTTCGTGACAACCATCTCCTGGTAATTGCAAATACAACAAAAAAATTAGGCCAAATCGGTTCGGCCGTTCTCAATTGATGACAATCTGGATCGGATACGTGTATTAAACCGAACAAAAACATTTTTAGGTTTTCCGACTTTTCCAGTGGATTTTTCCAAATTTTTTTTCATACAAACATTGTCTTCTCAATTGTGAACACAACAAAAAAAATCAGCCAAATCGGTCCAACCGTTCTCTAGTGATGATAGAATTTTTGGTCACCCTGTGCGTTCTCGAGTGAGTCAGTGACATAGACGTTTATAATATGTGAAATATTCGTTGCCCTTTATCACAAAAAATGTATTCTTTCCTCGTGCTTTGATGCTTTTCATATTGGACATTTCATTTCGTATAAATTCTTCAATTTTTTAATTTTACTTTTAACTACTACTACTCATATTATTGCTATGGTTGTCTTCACAGGTTGAAACCTCAGCTTTTGAGCTTAATTCATTTACTCTCTGTGATTTACAAGACACAGTAAAGTGATGAAATGTACTACACTTTTGACATTTATACCCTTAAGCGCAGGACATTTGCTTGTAACATGTCCTTCACCACATCGCCACTCAAGATTTATGGTGCACTGAACAAGTTTTATTTAAAATTATATTTAAAAGTCTATAGGTGTTATTTTTGTAGATGACGGAAATATGGTGCAAACTCAATGAAGTTTTATTACTGGCACTCAATAAGTAAATAAATCATGCGATAGGAGCTTCCTCAATTTTCGTAATGACGATTAAATTTTTAACAAGGGTTGACTTTATTGGCTTTAGTTTTTCATTGGTTTAATTATAAGTGTGCGGTAATATTTGAAAATGTTTATCACTTGAATTAATAGTTATTACTTTCTTTGACGTATTGAAAACTATTGGGGTGTTAATATTCTAGAAAACACCCGATTTTCTTTTACCTGTGTATATTTAGATCCCGAATACACCATGCTTGATTTTAAAGCGAAAAATTGCAAGTTACAGGAGTTTTGGTAAAACTGTCTTGTATAACCAAAAACCATTATCCCCCAAAAATTCCCCTACCCTCAATTTAATCTTTAACTTTATTTATATTTTTTAATTCTTTTACGATTTTTATAAATGTTAAACTTTTCAACATCATAGCTAAATTGAAAAAAGCGCCAAGAAGTTGCCACTTCCGGTACGCAGATATTCATTAAATTTATTAAGGATCTTCCTCTCGTCATTCTTGCTAAAATTTAAAAAAATGATCTAGACTAATTTTGATTGAAATTTAATTAAAAATCTATTTGATTTGAATCATTTTTTCGTAAATGATAAATAGTTTTTAAAATGCCCCAATGGAAGCTGCCACATTCAGTGAACCGATGTCGGCTAAATATCTTTAGGATCTCTCAGTTTATGGAAAAACTCAGGTATGAAGTTTCATCCCAATCAAACAATCCGTTGGGATTGTTTTCTTTTCTTTGTTCCGCAATTTCGTTTTTTACTTCTTTACTTTACGACTCCCGGCCAACTCGAGGACGTACGGCTATAGGACCGATTTAAGACCATTTGCATATTGCAAGCTGCATGCCAGCCTATACTGACATTGAAGATGAATCAGCCCATGGGTTTTGTACTTCGACAGGGAGTCATATAGGTGCTACATTTCACCACAGATTCTAATCTGATTGATGAAATTTCAGTTTGCATCCTGCCTCTATCGGGATTCGAACCCGGTACCTCCCGATCCAAACGCCAAACCTTTAACTACTGTGCCGTTTGGTTTGTGAAAGATGGGTTGCTGTCAAAAATCGTCATTTCCGCTTACATTTTTGGAAAATTGATCTAGCAAAATTAATTTACAATCTTTAAGTTCATTGTCGTTTTCTCATAAATGATCTAGTTGATGATCTACATATGACAACAGTTTTTCTGTGAAAATTGTCTTTTCCGCTGAATTTTAGAAAATTGATCTGGGCCGGTCGGTAATGTTGAAAAAAAAATTATTTTAGAATTGTTTAGTTACCGCTTTTCTTGTGATGATGATGATGATTTACTTTTCAAAATATTTGCCAGAAACGAAAATGCTACTATGTCTGGACTGGAATCTCCCAACTTATGGGCAATGCTTAAGTATGGAGTTGCATTCCCATCAAACAATTTGTCTGGGCTGTAGACAATAAGTCTGGACACAGACAATAAGTCTGGACGGCACCACCAATACGCAGACAGGGAAAAGGGAACTTTTTAAAAATTATTTTTTCGGATTTCCGCGATTTAGCGAATTGTAACTGCGAGTTCATACGACGGATAAAAATCTCGGATTTTTCTATCCCAGATTTTTTTTTCAATATTTTCAACTTTTTCATATGAAAAGAGGCGTGCCCGTTGTATAATTTACGTGATGTAATTGGTTAAAACGATGGGATAGTAAAATCCGAGATTTTTATCCGTCGTATGAACTCGCAGTAAATCACAAAAATTACGAGATCAAAACTTTTTATGGTTACTATGTAGTATCTTACTACATCGAATAAATATAATACTAATCTAGAAAATGTAGACCTCGAAATGTTTGCAGATTTACCATTCGCTACA
Source organism: Nephrotoma flavescens (assembly GCA_932526605.1). Taxonomy (NCBI): domain Eukaryota; kingdom Metazoa; phylum Arthropoda; class Insecta; order Diptera; family Tipulidae; genus Nephrotoma; species Nephrotoma flavescens. The sequence goes on from OW052220.1 coordinate 313,735,190, forward strand.
GTATCGAAGTCGAGTACGCTATCACCGAAGTAAAAAAAAGTGGGTTTTAAAATTTATCTGTTTGTGCGTGTCTGTGTGATTTGTGCCGCGCAGACTAAATGTCTGAGCTCTTTCATATACCAGACGGATTAATTAATTGGGATCTAATTTCATACTTAATCATTTCTCATAATATGGCCGGGCGGAATGGATTTTGCGGAAATCGGTTCATCGGAGCTGGCAGACTCTACATTACCTTTTTCGATTTCATTTACAAGTAAAACGATTAAGAACTAAAAGATTGAAAATTAAATTTGTAACAATTTCGGAGGAAATCTCCGGAATTTCTCCCTCTCTATCACTTGGGAACATGCGAGCCTTTAAGACCCAGAATCGTAATAGGATAGTTCATAAAGTATCTTGCAACGTAGGTCCAATCATAAGGTTCTAATTGAAGCTTTCAGCGTTGGTAGTACAATCCATCAAACTTGACGCGTAGTTTTGTTGTTGAACTGTGATGGGGCGATTAGTATTCCTGTATAACCACTATATGAATTTTGTGTGACGAACCTAGTTCCACAAACCCTTCCAACCTTTTTTATTAAGATTAACCGAGCTTTCTTCCAGGTGGAGGGGAACTCTCCTCTTCTTAAATTCCTGTTAAATTCAGAATTTTTCTGGATACACTTCTGAAACAAAAATTTGATCTGCTTGGCCATGGATGCGTTTATTCTCGCTTTGTAGGGGACTTCTTGCACAGGTGCAAACCCTATGTAGTACTGCTGTAGTACTTCCTCGCATACATACATCACTCTCTCTGTAAGCTCGACTGATGTTGTAGCGTTAGTTACTAACAGATGTCGTACAATTGCGGAGTGGAGGCGTACAGTTTCTGAACTACCAACCCTCCCACCGCAAAGCTTTCTCTCGAGCTTATTTTATAACCCATGCATGTATCGACAGTATCGAGTTTAAACTTGAAGCAACGATGATCACTGAGGATTCTGGTCTCGCTAACCTCCCAGTTTACTAGTTTACTTACGATCCGTTCTGAAGCAAAAGTTTCGTGCAACACAGAGCTATAAATTGGGAGAGTCTCCTATATTAAGGCGGAACTTTTTATATGAAGTGGCCGATTGAGTAACTAGCTGCCCCTGTGAATTAATATTGCCCCACCTGATTCAGCTAATTTATAGTTAAAATCACTGGTGACAATCACATTCTTCTATGGGACCTCTCCCGACCTCTCCAGAATTGTAACATACTGTGCTACGGCCAAGGCTGTTGCAGTTTCAGGCTTTGTGTACTTTTTTCCCGTATCAAAAACAGCGAGGGCTCGCACTCGGCAGAATACCCATCCTATTCGAATTCGAACGTTGCATTGTTCATACCAGAGGACGTAGGAAGTACGTGATTTTTATTTCTCCAGCACATTCGACGATCGCTTCGATAACCTGTAGCATTTATTTTTGTCGACACGAATCATAAAATCGTCTACCTTTGTCTTTTTCAGAGCGACCACTTTCACTTCTAATTCTTCGATATCGACCTCTGCTTTCATTTTTAAGAAGCTAAGTATATGTCTGCACATCTGCATTGACTAGAATGGTCTTATGTTCGGTTTCGCTTATGGCGTTTTCTCCCGGTTTTGCAGGATTCTACAGGAAGGAGTTTAGATGAGTTTAGATCAGTTTAAATGACACTTATGCTCTCCCGGTAGTTGGTCGTGGCATTCCTCAGTTTTTTAACCACATTTAAGGCTGTTGGACAAGCTGCCAATACTGTGTAGATACTGTATCGGGCAGTCTAAGCTCCCCTTAATCGTAATCGTGTTAGCGCTTTCAATTCTGGCGACTTCTTCTGGCTTCAGGTGTCCGGTTTTTACTAAGCCTTGGATTCCTGGTAAACGTTATCCTAGAATGCGCACGATCGGCTTATCTGATGCATGTTCCACCAAAGCTGCCACTTTCTGCGCTATGATTGCCGGATGACTTTTTCCACCATTTCCTTGGCCAGCCATAACACACCATGCATGAGTTACTAAAAACTCTAGACTTTACGTCAGTTGATACACTGTTATCTCTTATCATGTTTATGCTAGATGTAGCATCACCTGCATCTCATTAACCGAGGATAACATCTACTTGTCATTGGGGTAGATGGGGGGTCTCGATCACTGGGTGCCCGCTTGCAAACCCTCCGATACCGCCAGTACTGAGCATCCGACTCCTTGCTCCGTAATTTTTTCATATTTGCCTTGCCCATAACTGGGATTTTTTTTTAGTGTCTTCTCCTATCCGATTTCTCAGTCCGTTTTATTTCCCACTTACCCGTCCGGCTGACTGGATCACAACTATTGAAGGCATTCCTTTATCCGCCATGGAGATGCGCGTGATGGGAGATCGGCACCTCCTCACGGGTATATATATAACAAGCATTTTATGAATTTGCTTCACTACTGTAAAGCCTGGAATGATTTCATTAAATATGTTATAAAATCACTGTAGTCCTAAAAATATGTTTATAAAATTATTTAAAACATTCATGTTTTTGTTACAGCGTTCGCATAATCTCGTTCAAGCTTGTGTATTAATTTGCTTCCAAGACTGGTATAACGGTCTAAGTTATATGCAACAGAAGCAAAAAATAGATCCTTGAAACAAGGAAAATCTTTGAAATCTCCAATAAACTTTTACGTAGAAAGTCTTACCGAACAATGAGGCTCATAAAACGGTTTGCCTCTTCTTTCACTGTTGGTTTAGTAGGCACATGTGGCAATTTTGCTTTTATGTTGAAGTATTTTATCTCGTAGTCTGCTATAACTAGACGCTACTTTAAACGCCGCTAACTTCATTTCACATCCATAAACTCGCTAAACCGCTGTTCGGTCGGTAATACTGTGAGCATACAACACCTACCTTGTGATTCTACTCTTAGCAAAGCTCCTTTGTCCCATATACTCTTTAACTTACCTATCTCGTTTATCAATTCTTACATATATAAAGCTCAATTATAAACTAATTCATGTATTACTAGAATTTAAAATTACCTACAGTCAACCGGTGTTCATTTTCATAGCCTTCGAGTAATTACTACTCTTCGTAATCACAAAACGTTCCCGTAATATTATTCCCGCGTTGTAATCGCTGAAGTAACGCTTTCAGCAATTCCGTTGATACGATGCAAACAGATGTTATAAACACGAATTGAAGTCGCTCCCACTTAGCAGCCATAATTAGTTACTCGATACTCACTGCTCTCACGTTGCTTGATGACTCACAGTCACACGATACTCCGTTACTCATTACCGTATGTAATTATGTAATTATGCAAGTCGATTTTGTAATGAAAAAATGGTCACTGGTTATATTTTGTGAATCTTGGTTGTGGCCCAACTAGATAATTAATTGTTTTTTGCAGTTTCTCTAAGCTAATAACGAATAAAATCATCGTAACGGGACGTCGAAAAAATTTCACCGCGAATTAATTGAGCAACCACAAAAACCTAAATTCTTTATTCCAAGTAACCTTAATCCTTTAATTAATAGAATTATTAATTACAAATTTTTTAATTTTTTTGTGTAGTGGCTGCTGTTCAAAAATCAATGGTAAATAATTATGATAATTTAACACTCTGTTATGCGGTGTTGGTGTTGCTATAAAATATTAGTAAGAGAAAGTAGCAAAAACAAGTTTTTCGTCATCATCCTTAAAAAAAAACTTAAGTGTCAAAAGCAGTAGTACTATACTAGTAATATTCTAAATTAATGGTTCGGATAATCTATTATTTCCCATAAAACTTTATGAGAAAAATCACTCGAATTAAAATTAAATATTTTTATGTTTACACTTTTTTTCTCCCCGATTATATTTTGGTGCTGGTACACATTTATATATGTACATACATATATATGCCACTTGTATTCTAGAAGGAGGCTAAGTTGTGTGTAAGTATGTTGTGTGCTGCTAAATCTGCTGCTCAAAATTTATGTCGCACATAAAGAGCCAAAAACTAGAAAAATTAAAAATGTTGAAAACTGTACACGAAAAATGGAGATAAAAAAATTAACCTTTTCGTTTTATTCCTTTTCGTGTACTTTTCTATTGTACGAGTACGAGTAAATAAAAAAGGCACTCGCTTTGCCCCCCAAAAAAATAAAATAAAAATATTTTTATTGTTCTTGACAATAAAGTTTCGTAAGTTTACAAAAAAAAAATGTACATTGTACAAAATTATAGCCGAAGAGTAATTGCTAATAATTTAGAGGTTTAGTGTCACATTACCTAGAGAATAAATTCGTAGATGAGGCGCGATGATTAACAACTCAAACAGGCGGAATTTTACAAATATTTTGTGTAACAATTTTTTTTGTTGTTGTGGCAATTACCATTCCCGTATATAATAACGGCTGAAAATGATGAACTCTTTAATGTGCCGCACAAATATTACAGCAGAGTGTATAATAATTATGACTTAAGATGTTCTACTCACTTATAACTTAAATTATGATTATTATTGCAAACATTTAAACGGCTCAGACCTTTTTCTACTTACCGTAAATGGCATTGAAATACGATTACTATAAAAAAAAATTGTTATATAGGGGATTATATTTTCTAACAATAAAATTCACCTGGCATTATAAAACAAAAGGAAAAAGCAGTATTGAGCAATTTAAAAGCTCTTCACCAAAAAAAAAAAAAATCATTTTTTTATTGTTCACAAAATTATCGTTACCCTACACTATGCTAGGTATAGTCGTTATACCGAACTGAGAGCGCACAAAAAAAAAATATGTTATATGCACGACTAGAAGGACTGGAAAACTTTCGCATATTCATACACACGTACATATGAAAAATGGATTTTCACCATATCGAACTTTAAAATTTATCGTTTGGTGAGTTCAATGCTATACAAGGTTTTGGCTCTCATCAATATAATTATTGTTTTTTTTTTGTTAGCACTAGAGCTTTGTTTTTTTTTTCAATTCAAATTATGGTATAAACCATAACTTTATTTTTTGTTTTTATTTTAGGTGTGGAGTACGAGAAAAAGCTCATAAAGCTCGTAAATTAAATTTGGTTGGCTTTGAAATGATTTTATTTTGCGATGTTATTAAACAGACACCGTAACCACCGTACAATTATAATGGGGTGGGATTAAATCAATATAGAGTAATGAAGCGGTGAAATTATATAAATTAAACTAATTTAATTCAACAACCGATATTATATTAACATTGTATATATGTATGTTTTTATATATTGTGAATACGTAGTGGGAGTTAAAATCACAAAACAGGTGATGTTCAAATTAATTTTTAAATGATTGTTAAAATATTGCAAAGTAAATTATATTGAGTTTTAATTGCAGACATTTTGTGCATTCTAATAATTAAAATTATAATGACTGTTTAAAATGACGAGCAATCAATCAATTGAACACGAAATTAATATTACTTGTGTAGTCTATTAGCAAATCCGTTCCAAACCCCAAGTACTGGTATCGCTTAAATATCATTTCGAATGATCTAATTATACAAGACACAAATCAAAATAAACCTAGTGTGTATAAGGCAATAAAATAAAAGTAGAAAGGAGCATTTTTTGTGTAATAGTCATTCGTTTTAGTAAAATTTAACATTAGTAAAAAATTTTATCGACAATCCATTAAACTCGCTGAACTCGATAAAATATTAAAATATTATGGACAAAGGCCGTAACTACTATGGCTGATTGAAATTCAATTTTCATTGCAAAAACTGGTAATTTTCCAGAATCACATACTGAAATCGTATTGCAACCAAACCTATATTATTATCAAATAAACCGAGTTTTATCCCAATACGTTTGCAATTTTGGAGAACCAAATCCTGTACTCATTTTGTAATTCAAGTTTCAACCAAATTGTTAATCGAATATTTAGCTTCATTCAAATTGACCACTTCATTTTACAAAACAAGAAAGTAACTACATGCCAAGCAACAATAGCTTCATATTGGAAAATTAAACAAAAAAAAGCCTAGTTTCGTCGTAGTTGACTATATTCCAGAATTTCCAGCAGAAACTAATATTAAAATCTGCAATATAACACGTATGTGAAGTTATCCCACGATTCTATCAAAAAAAAAAAAAAAATCATCAGGCAACACTAATCAATAAAAAGCCCCATTTGCTCTTGTGTAAAATTGGACCAGCCCTGAATTTGTTTAGAATTAATTGATTCAAAATAAACAGTAACTTATGAAGTTAGCCTTAATAGTTTGATTAATAATTGATCGTATCTATCGATCGAAGAAACACCTCACATCCATAGCTATATGGAACAAAGTAATCCGGACTCTTTTCTTGGGAACCATAGCAGAATTATGCCGCAAGGAACCCAACGATCGACAGATGAACGAGCAGGGATGGAATGCTTTAGGGGATCTGGAGCTACCATTCGTCAGATAGCCACAAAATTACGGAGAAATAAAAATACAATCAACAACTTTTGAATAAAATCCCCAAATATATGTGATAATAAAACGGCAAGGGCCAAAGCCAATTTGACGCCAGAATAATACGTCATGCACATTCAGCCCTTTTAATACGTCATGCACTTAGGAAAAATAGGAGTCGAACGTTACTAAACGAAAAATACAACACATTTTAAAAGAGGTTGCTAATCTGAAATATCAGAAACGGGTACGTAAACCTAAACTTCAGCCGCGCCATAAATTAGTGAGAATGGAATTTGCCGAAAAATTAAAATTTTGGGATGAAAAGTGGCGATTAATATTTTTTTTCGGATGAGAGAAAGTTTGATTTTGACGGACCAGATGGATGCCAGAATTATTGGTGAGATATTCTTGAGTCACCTAAAACACGTCATTCGCGTATGTTTCAAGGGAGGCCACTTATGACATGGAGTGGTTTCTGCTATCGGGGCAAGACGTTTCCCATATGTTTTGTTTCCCATAAAATGAAAGCGGAGAAGTATGTGCAGTTATTAGACGACGTTTCAGTAAATTATTTAGAGGAAATGTACGGTCAAAGATGGACATTTTGGCAGAATAAATCTATGTTAGCCTAAATGTTGTATTAGCTCATTGAAACCAGATTCAGTGTTGCGTTCGTTCGTCCCTTCCTTCCTTCTGATTTTTTTTTTAAATCAATCAAAGTTGCTGAAAAAGATTCAAAAGAAAAAAAAAAACGTGAAAAATGAAATTGGTTTAAAACAATTTCAGAAAGTAGGATGGAACGAAAGAATACAACAGTGAATCAGCCTTGAATAGCTTGGATTCGAACTGGGTGCCTTTATTGGTCGTTATATTGATCCGTATGTCGAACCTGGAAATGTAGTTTTTGTCGATGGGCTTTTGTGATTGTTGATGTGAGAATGTCTTTTTACTTTTTACAGTAGGTTTCTGGACACAAGTTTTACCTGATGAAATTAGATTTACATTTTTGCCAAGATAAACAAGATTTTATCTTGAAGTGATGAGTTTTTGAGTGTCTCGTACACTTGGACGTGAAATTGTATGCAGAGTGTGGGGATAGTTCGTCAATAATCAACAAATTGAAATGTTTCAAATTTTCAATTAGAAGGGCGCTGAGTTGGAGAACTAGAAAGTACTTCTTGTAGTTCTTGATCGCATTGTGCAAGTAGAAACTCTACTTTTTTCGGCCAAACTCAACTTTATTGAAAATATTATTTTTACAAGGATTAATTATCGAAATATTCGCCATTATGTCTATATGGTCTTTTGCCATTTATCATGTGAATAAATTTGCGAGAAGCACTGGTTTTTTGTTTTAATTTGAAGACAATTGCTGTGTGAAGCATATGGAGAATATGCTCCATCAAGAAGACGCTGATTTAGAGACGGTATTTCGTTATAATTCCTGCTAAACTCAAGAGGAGCTCGCTGAGATCGCTGTCCGGTTCGTTTGGAATGAACCGGCATGATCAACACCGACCTGGTGAAACAGTTTAACCAGTTCCATCCTTAGAGCCAACTTGGTTCATTCAACCATAAGTGAAATTGTTGCAATTCTTCAAGTGTAAGCCTCCTTGAAGCAAAATCGGTTGGAATGTCGTGGCATTCTACATACCTCCAGTGATCTGTTGAAAGTGGAAGGTGTTTCACTTGCTTGAATTTTGAATTCAAATTTAGCCCAATCCAATACTTTCATTGGGTCGGCCCATGCCAATATCACAATGTACTCATTTTTACAGTAAATACTCTTTCAACACTTAACAATAGCTTACTTATACTGCACCACAGATTCGTGGAGTTGACAGCTATTTAATTGGTGCAACCTTCGTTTTTGCTGATACTGTATAATTTAATTATGGGTTTGCAATTTAGATTAATGACTTCGCCCTATAAACTGCGAATTAGGCTTCTTTGGAAGCATCGGAAAACCCTTGAAGGACGATTTTACTGTTGCATTGGTATTGAGAAATCTTGACAATCTAAGGTTTCAGTTTCATTTAGATTACCTGTTAACTTTGCGACATGCGATACATTTTATCAATCGTATCCACTACTTTGAATTTCCTAAGCCAAGATAATATTTGGTATAAGCTTGATTGTACGATCGGTCCAACCACTAAACACCAACTCTTTAGTTGTTTTCGAGAAACCATCAAAGACGGCTCTCAGTTTTGTTGTGCTTCTTGTACGTTTGATGATATCGTGATGTGGTAAATAATACTGAGGTTGATTGTCCGTTTGGTTTAACTCGACTTCCTTCATAATATGTTCTAGGGTTAAGTATTCTCTCATGAAAAATCTGCATAATTCCAAGAAGCTTGATTCTCTAGGAAATCTTCGTTCAATTGAGTACATTCTGTGCACGGCTGTTTTACAGAGTGACTGACACGAAGTGTTACCAAAATAAAACGCCACAGAATTTTTATTATTGATGAATTTTATTGAATTAAAGTAAAAAATGTTCACAAATATTTAAATTTTTGATTTGCATTAGCAGTTTTCGATTTGGCACGAATTGCATTTTGCATGCAGCACGGATCTGCGGTATCGACACCTTGCTCTTCAAAAAACCCCAAACTGAGAAATCTAGCGGATTTGCATCCGGTGAGTTTGGTGGCCATTGGGCAGTGGAAATGAGCCGCGGAATGTTATTTCTCATCCAATCTTGATTGACGCGCGCTTTATGACTCGGCGCTGAGTCCTGTTGAAATGTCCAGGCTCTGCGGCCGAAATGTTTTTGTGCCCAAGGCTTCAACGTTCGCTCCAACACATGATCCCGATAAATTTGAGCATTTATCTTAATGCCACTGTTCAAAAAAACGAGCGGTGAACGGTTTTTGGCCGTTATGGCGGCCCAAACCGTCCGTGGGACCAAATTTTCCATAGAACGGCCGGGCAAGTAAATCAGGTCGTTTTGTTTGTTCACATATTGCTCAATAACGAATGGTGACTCATCGGAGAATACCAATAGAAATTGAAGCTCTACTACTAGCCAAAATAAGCAAAAATCTGCCAGAAACACCATTTATGTTTGAAAAATGGAAACATTTGAACAAGCTGCTATTGGCCGATCCGAACTACAACGATCATTACACACAGAACATGAAACCACAGTGCATCAAAGGAAATAAAAATGAACCAGCAGCGCATAGCTCAAGGAATTCGGATGGGTAATTTTAGGAAGAATATCTACACCCAACAGGAACACAGAGCTAAAATACAACTCGCACGACTGAGATAGATGAACAACTAAAAAAATTTTGCGAGTTAGAAGAAATGCATCCCCCATTCCAGAAGGATCCAATTATGCATTTGGGAGACTCTAAACGCATGACAATAGCAAGTTTACTCCAAGACGAAAGAGGTTATCAAGAGAACCAAATCTCAGAAAAAGTTATACAGGCTTTATGCGTGAATATGAACAACTTGGTGATATGGAGATGCTAAAAGATGAGGAAGATTGAACTGTAGCATATTATCTTCCACATCACGTAGTGATGAAATTAGACAGCTCGACTACAAAATTTAAAGTCGTGTTCGATGGGTCGGCAAAAACAACATCCGGTGCATCATTGAATGACTTAATTCTAAATGGTCCAACGTTACAACAGGTTCTAATATCAATTCTAATGCGATGGAGAAAACATAAATTCTTAGAGAAGATGTTCTTAATTCTTAATTATCAACGGCTGCTGTGGAGAAAATCACCAAAAGAAGAAATCAAAACGTTGAAACTTAAAACAGTAACATATGGGACCACGTCAGCAACATATTTAGCCACTAAAGTTTTATGTCAATTAGCACATGATGAAATAAAAAAACTACCCTATTGCGTCAAAAATAACGTTAATACATTAAAAGAAGCATTAGAAGCCCAATCACAAATCATACAACTGCTAAAAACTGGAGGTTTTAATCTAAGAAAATGGGCAAGTAACAAAAAAAGAATTGACAACACATCTACCTAGAAGCGCTCGCGAAGATGGGCTGTTCTCCATGAACATCGATGAAACAATTAAGACACATTCAATAATACGCAAATAAGACGCAACAATTAAGAAGTAGCCAAACTACTCGATCTATTAGGATGGTTTGCACCCATTATCACCCAATTAAAATTATTAATGCAGAAACTATATGGATAGCTTTTTTCGGATGGGATGAACCTCTAAGTATTGGACTACAAAAACAATGGAGTCAATTCAAAGAAGGTTTAAATGAAATTGAAAATATTACCATAAGCAGATGGATAGAACATAGGCAACAAAGAGACAGTGAACGGATTCAGCGAAGCATCAGAGATGGCATTTGCAGCAGTGGTATACTACAAGACAACAAACTCCCAAGGTTTATCTATTAGCAGCAAACACCCAAGTCGCTCATATAAAAAACAGAATATCGTTACCAAGGTTGGAATTATGTGGTGCCGTACTATTGGCAAAGTTATTAAAAAAGTTCAAGATTCCATGGATTTGAAACACGCTACTACCTATGTATGGACGGATTAGATGATAACGCTTGGATTGATAAAACGCGATCCCAGAAAGTACAGATTTTTTGTTGGTACCAGAATAGCTGGAATTCAGTCGCTTATGCAACCAAGTCAGTGGCATTACGTAAAATCCAATTATAACCCCGCAGATGTAGCTTCAAGTGGAATTACCCACTAGCGCTTGAACAAACTGAAGAAGCTGCCAATGATGATCTAAAAACAAATTGCTTATTTGTCAGCGCACCTCCTCAACCAGAGTTCATAAACTTTTCACGATTTTCGCCGGCTCTTAAAATCAAAAGAACCATAGTGTACTGCTACAGATTTATTACTATCATTAAAAATCAAATACATCAAGTTCCTGGTGAGATACCAAGTTTTCTAACAGTAGATGAACTAACTAGATCACACAACGTAATCATAAAAACAATACAAAATTCGGAATTTGCCGCAGACATTAAACTCCTCAAAACAACGAAAAAAGCCAGAAAAAACAGTAAACTATCATCATTACATACATTCATGGATGAAAATGGTTTGTTGAGGCGGTAGATTACAAAAATCTCAACTTAAGTATGATCAAAAGCATCAACTGATTCCACAAAAATATCATATTTACCTAAACCTCTTCACAATTGAAGCACATCATCTTGTATTACACGGAGGCGTACAAGCAACTCTAGCACAACTACGTTCAAAATAATGGATTTTGGATGGTAAACGTCTTACTATAGATAGCACAACAATCCACAATTGTGTAAAATGTTTTCGGTTCAGAAGAGCAGCATCAGAACAGTTAATGGGTATGTTACCAGAAGCTGGAGTCACTCCATCTGCCCCATTCTCCAATACAGGCATTGATTACGCAGGTCCATTTGCAATTCGTGTATCCAAAGGGAGAGAGAAATTGTATCAAAATACACTCCTTGCTTTGGGGTTTTCGGCTTGTTTCTCTAACTGGGGTTGGCTGTATATTCTGGTTGAATTTACAATCCGGTTCGAAGGACCAATTTTATGAAACAAACTTCGGCTTATGATTGAGGTAGGTCTGTGAAGGTAACTGTTTTGGGTTATTTATTGGTACTAACTTGGTCGATTCATCGAAACTTTAAACACAAAAAATTTTCAATGATTGTTTTTCAAGTTTTGATTTTATTTTTATGATGGTTCGTAGATCGATTCAATGGTTAATGGTGTAATGACATTATAATTTTATTTTAAAAATGACATAATTAATTTATGTGCTTAAATCTAGGTGGATGCACTATTGATAAAAAAATATTAAAAGCTAAAAGTAAAAGCTTTACTAGCTGATCTTCTATTTTCTTACCGAACTCATGTCCAATATAGAAATTATAATGTTCTGTTAGAAAACATCAAAATTTGAGGGAAACAGAATAAATTATTTCTGTTTACCTTTTACTAAAGTCCAGCTCAATTTCAACCGAGCAATCCAGGGTTCAAATATAAATCAGGTCTACGATGTTCTATTTATAATTATTTTTAAAATACGGTTTCCATACCCCAAAATTTCATAAATTTATCACAACAATAACCATAATTTAGCAAGAACAATTTGACAGTTCGCATTTGTCAGTTATAAAATATAAAACTTAAATAAAACGGTATAACCCGAAACTTCGAGATATATCTCATGACAGCCACGAGAAAATGTCATCAACAGCAAGCGAGCACGGTTAAGTCAAATAAATTTATCTCTCATTGTTCGTAATAATTACTCGTATTACCGGCACAAATGTTGTGTAATTATTATTATTTGTGTGATTATTTCGAATTTCTCATGTTGTCTGTGTATTTTTGTACTCTACTTAGTTATACAAGATATAAAAAATTAAACAAGAATAAACAAATACGTATAAAAATATATGTGCTTTTATTTAAGTTTAAAAAGTTTGTGTGCTAACAAACTTTTTAGATAGGTACAAATTCATTCTTCTTAATTTTTTGTTTTTCTATTTTGTTGCCTCAACCATTTCTCTTAATTCAACATAGCTCTACACTTTTTTCCTGCTCGTTTCGTTTTCTAAACTAACACGATTAATAAAAATGAACCATCTGCCGCAAAAGACATTTATCAGAATCATAGCTACACAAAAAAAAAAAATTATATTAATGTAATAAAATTGTCATAATATTTTAAATGATAGCACACACATTTCTGTGAAAAGGTAGGGTAAGTTGTGCTTGTAACCATGTAACAACATAAGAAAAGAAATTTATCTTTCAACATGTAAGATGTAACAACATAAAACAAAGAAGAAAACTCTTAGCTACACTACTTACTCATGTAAAGACAATTTTCATTGTTTTCGTCATATAATTAAAAATCTAGTATAGCATAAATGATTATTATTTAGTAACTGTTAAATAGTTTTATGTTGTCTCTGTATATGCTATAACATACCATACCATACACAAAAGTGGGATACGCAGCAACATAAAAAAAATATGAAATTAAATTAATTTAACATGATTGCCAGATGAGGATAACTTGACAACCCACAAAAAAACTGTTATATATCATAAACGTTTTCTATTTCTCATGTAATGTTTTATGTGTGAGCGCAAAGTATTTTCAGTTATGCTGGTGACAACCACATAATAAAATTTTCATCTGTATAAAATAAAATTCAAGTGAAGTGAATTGAATTCTCGATTATGTACACTGTGTCATCAAAATATGACACAAATATACAAATATGTTACATATATTTTGTTGTTGTTTGAATTATTAATATATGAATGTGTATAAAAATGTATAAAAATTCTTGTCTGTAGTGTAAAATGAATCTGACAATGAATCATTCATCTATACGACGAAAAGAAATAGTTCTGGTGGCATTAACTGTTTAGAAAATGTTTTTTAATTAGTAAATCGCACACTAAACTCACTTAAATACATATTAACAAATATAATACATATTACCGATCTCAGATACATATTTTCGAAAAAATGTTATTTTACTTTAAATTTTATTGAAATTTTATTTCATGGTTTTTATAATTGTATTTGTTAATTGAGAAAAGTATTAATAAATTTCTGTCGGTGAAATTTCATGTCTATGGGCTCATTCCGGTTTTCCTATTGGAATAGAAATAAGAAAGAATTTTAAATTTTTATAGCAGTTTTGTTTTTTTTCTATAAAGTTTGACATTTTCCTAACCGCTTCCAGAGTCTTGGTTTTCAATGCTCAACTTAATCAAGAATATGGTAAACATTTATTCCTATGTGTACCAAAATAAACCATAGAAAGATTTTTTTATTGAAAAAACTGCTATCAAAATTTTTTCATATATAGCAAAAAATTCCTATTTCCTAAAACCACCAAAATCGACAAACTGGGCATACTAATAAAATAGTTCCTACGTACGCCAATAGATGGCTCTAAATTTGAAAAAAACGAATAATTGTTTTAATTTTCAGAAGATCCGATTTCAGAAGATTCCGATTTTGCTCCACCCAATCCTTAGAAATCAGGATAGCTTTTTAATAAAAATTGCCAATTTTTTTCGATCAGTGCCACTATTCTGGTACCTCCCCGGCAATAGGGAATTGGGGAAAGAATTTATATGTAATTTTTATTTAAATAATTTTTTTACGGCATACTGAGGTAAAAAGTTAGTGTTAATTTTTTGAAAAAAAAAAATTAATTGGGGAATAATTTTCCCTGTCAATTTAGATATGGAAAAATTACTCCCAATTTATAAATATTTGCACCACACTTTTTTTCTCAGTAGGCTTGAAAAAAAATATTTGAACAGAAATTACATATAAATTTTTCCCCCTGTTGTCTCTAGGAATTACCAGAATAGTACCACTGATGTCTATTTGTTACATTTTCACTTCCACACCCGTTATATTTTAATATACGGTATTTTAAGTTTATTTAAAAAGCTCAATTATAGCGACTTTTATTCATCTAGAAGAATGATACTCTGTGCTCTGGTGGAAAAAATTAATAAACTCAACTTACTTACTATGAAAACTATATTGAATTTCTTTGTAGTTTTCACAATAATTAAAAAAAGACGGGAAGGTTCGGAGCTGAACTCTATAAGCATTTTTGTTGCCTATAAAGAACTAAGTGGATATAATATTAAGAGAAATCGAATTATCTTGATACCAGATTCAAAACCTATCACACTCACCCATACCCACATCCACCTAACTCGATCTACATCTAGCCCAACCGACCCCAATCCACCATAACTCAGCGGACTCGACCCAACCAACCGTAAACCACCATACCTAAATATTATACCACCCACTATCGAATTCAAACATCCGAAATCCATCTCACTCGCACCACCCTATATCGCACCGCTCATATTATCACCGTTTAACACCTCCATACCCACTCCCACACACACACACACCACCCACACAAACCGTCATCCACCAAATCCCAAATTCCCACACGCAACCCAAAATACTTCATCTCATCCCCCTTCATCTCCCATACTACCACCCAAAACCACACCACTCACACAAACTCAAATCCACACGAGATACATTTTATTCCACATACAGATGGTCTATGAAACAAAAATAGAATAGAAAATAAAAAAAAAATTCTATCCATTTTAAGGAGGGGGTTAACAAAACCCTACATATCTCCGAACACCCTAAACACAGACATGTCCAAACCAATAGGGGTCTATCCAATGAATTAATTGAACTTTTAGTGAAGAAATTTAGTTGACATCTCCATCCATTCTCAAGTTATCGTGAACACAGACGGACAGTCGGCAAACCGAAACCATATAGCATTTTTTTTTTAACAAAAATGCTTAAAATGTAGTAAATTTGCTGTAAAATTTAATTTAAAATTTTTAAAACTGGGCATGTGTTAAAAACTAGTTAAAAAGTAAATTTTCCGTAGAATGTTAAATTACAGAATATAATCTTACAAAATATGTACTAATTTTATGAAAAATTTGGATTTGTTAAAAAAAATTAGGTTGGGGAAATAGAAATTCGTTATTTTTCGCTTGATCCCAGGTCCATAACAGCCCAACCAAGCTTCTGGAGCTTCTGGCATGTCATCATAAACGTATGAGGCCTATGGTGTTGCCCGCTTGGAATACGCCGTCCCTCCTATTGACTAATTCTGGTCGCTTCAAATTGCTGTTTTCGTCGGTCCAACTGCTAGCAGTAGAGGTTCACATTGAGCGTTTATCCATTAGGCAGCAGTTCACAGTAGATGATTCTCTTCCAATCACACCAAACACACAACCTGGACAACCTTTTCGTGCGGCACCCAAACTTCAGCTCTTGAGCTATGCTATGACAGCTTGTATGCCTGACTACTTGGATAATTTCCAGGATTTTACCGATATTTTCGACGGTAGGCCTTCTAGTGCGTGGTGCATCTTTGATATTGAACCGGAGCGGAATCGACGAAACCAAAACTACATGATTGGCTGTGATATTATCGGGTCCATAGATACCATAATTTCAGCCGCCTGACTTGCGTGTTCGCCTTTATCAAAAAAAAAGGTAAAATACACCGATTTTTCTGTTTGTTTACTTCCATCTTTGACACGGTATAACTTACAACTGAATCGATCAATCAAAACAATGAGAAGAGATTTTTTTTAGTGTATGAATCTCCGTTGCTAACGAGTGTACACGAGATACATGTCACTAAAGCCTAGATGGCGAAAAAATGGATTTATTTTTCCTCAACCCATTAAATAAAATTAACCAGTTACATATTTTAATTAATTTTACTAGATTATTATTTTTTGAATCATATTAAAATAAATTGATAACGTTTAGCTAATTATTCCATTTGCCAGCAGATGTCTCAAACTCTACTTTGGCAGTCGTGAATTGTGACGAATTGAAATTCTTTAGCCAGGCCTCTATGGATCGCACACTTCATGTAAAGCGATTTTAATAACCTATACATGATCGGAAATGTCTGGTTATTTTATCACTCCAAAGGGAATAATATGAAGTGGTTTCGAATTACTGTTTTATAAAAAAAAAAATGGTTACCATTTCACTTGATTGGTAATCAATCTTCGAAATTTCGAAAAATTTTGAAATCCTAAAATTTTACTGCTAGGCTTATTAATCTTTCTAAAACTCTTTTTATTATTTTTGTTTATGTAGTAGAGGATTGTAATCAAGAATATTTTCGACCTCGAAAATTTTGCTGATATAGTGTTCCACCGGAAGTGACAATTTTCATAGGAGTTTTGGAGAAGTTAATTCCATGTGAGCTTTTTCAGGTTTTGCATTTTCAGCATTTACATAATCGACAAAGAATTAAAAGTTTCAAATTAATTTAAATACCAAATTTTCAAAGATGGTTAACCTTGTTTTTTTTCTGAAATTTACGCAGGATTAATGATTTTTGATTAAGGCACAGTTTTACCAAACGTCCGGTAAGTTTAATTTTTCGCTTTACAAATCCAGAGAGGTGTATCGAGATCTATCTAAGGGGGGGGGGGCTTATCCTTCAATTTGTTTAAATTAACAGAAAGTGAAATTACACTCTAACATCGTCTCTGTCTATAGAATATCAACTTTTTTGGATCGGTTTCAAATCAAATTTTAATTCCAAACGACTAAAACTTTAATGATTTTAGCTTAGAAATTAAATATTAAGATATTTGCGATCATGGGAGTAACGTATACTTTAAGCCCATCTCGGCTACCTTTATTCGATCGCTAGGACTGAGTTAAATAGTTTCGAAATTACAAAAATTTTAATTACGCTCAATGATATATAATTAAATTCCCAGGGATTTCCGGGCATTATTAGGGCTGGAAACATGTTTTTTTTATAAATTAAAGTACTTTTAATTGGAAAGTGGATTTAATAACTTTTTAAGGCTAATTAAAAACCCACATTTTGTCAATCTTTCACACAGGATACACTCCTATTTTCATTGATAAGAAATATGGATAAACATAACACTCAAAATAACTTGACATAATTTTGCATAGATCAACCATATCCAACAATCGTCCAACTCAGTATACTGAAAGGTGTAATGGGTCAACGTGTATAGTGGTCTAAGATGGCAAAAGTAAACCGCAATGATCTTGGGAATGCTTCGGTCCCATACAAAATTTCTAAGAATAAAAACCAACAAACAAACATCAAAGCTACTCGAGTAATTAATTACCACACCATAAGAAAGTATCATGCCAACCGTGTAATGGATTCCTCAAGCGATATGTACGAACTTCGTGGAAAACCAAAAATATTAAATTTCAATGAAAACTTTTGACATTTAAAATAAAACTTTGATATTTTTTGCGTAACAAACAGCGAACTTCAATAGTCATATATAATACTCAAATGTTGAAATGCCGTGATAGTAACGAAGCTTCGAGAGCGAGAATAATTGCTGATTCTACTTTTTTCGTATAATAAAAATGAAACACCTTGGTAACAACAAATAACTTTTAATCCTCTTCCCTGAAAATCATTTCAATAGTTTATGGATGAATGACGTTCTTAGGCAACATCAACTTTGTCAGATAACATCAAATAACAATATTGACTGTATCACAATTCCTTTGATCCCTTTATGTAGCATAGTTCAATTCGTAATTAAAAGCGATTGGTAATAAAACAAGTCGAACGATTTGCATTGATTTTTCCATTAGATTTTATGAATTATCTGATAATATACAGGTAGGTAGGTCTACAGGTATACAGCTTCGGATATGAATTAAATAAACAGCAACTTACTTAATTCTCTTCAAAAAGTAATGAAGCGAAAAGGGCAACGAAATAAAATCCTACATTATAGATCAAATACGTCTTATGTGAGGCAAAAAAGACAGTTTTTCGTTAGATGAATTTCTCTATTCCATTTAATATTTTATCACAAGTGTTCTTGACATAACAGAAAGGAAATAAAATCTGTAGATGTGTTTAGTACGTAGTGTAAAAAAATCCTTCTATACGTCTACGTTAAATTTGATTTACTGATATGCGATTTCTTATCACTCGAAATCTACCCTTTTTCGGATTTCTAATGATAACTTTTATCTGTAAATTGCTTTCTTTCGTTCAAATTTCGAACGATGAAAAACGGCATAAAAATCAATAAAAGAGATTTTATTATTTCTATTTCAAGATTTTGATTGAGGATTTGATTTTTGCAGTGCTTTAAGCTCTCAATATTCTTTGAAATAAATTCGTTTTTCAGACAACATTAAATTGTTAAAAATGAAAGCGTCGAGCTTTTAACATTTTGTTGCATGCATATACGGATACGAGGAGAATAAAGTAAATAAAATTAGTCGCTTTTCAGCCAACATTCCGAAAAATAATTTTCGGACCGAGAAAATATCATTTGTGTACCATTTAGTGTTTACATTCCGGATATAATATATCAAGAGTTTTAAGCACATATCGTAACATAACAACAACCGTATTATAAATAATTTTTATGACATTTTTAATTGTCATGAGAGAGCAGATTCCTGCTATGTTTATGTTTTCTGTATTGTGGTGTACATATAAGCATATCGTATGTTGTTGTGTATACCGGGTGGTCCACTAAAAATGCACATAGAAATTGTAATATAATCAAGAAACCAATTTCTTATTAGTTTATCAGTTTCAAGTTAGTGGAGTTGATGACGTCGAACGATTTTCAGTCTAAAATCGTCCAAGTATTATGACATTTCGTAAAAATGTAAATATTCGTTTTACGACACATGTTTGGACGATTTTTGGTCGATTCAATTTTAAGTGGACCACCCGGTATATGTATATTTGAACTCGTAAATGTTAAGATAAAAATTGTCCAAATCTAGATAACAACTTGATTTAAATTGTTGCACATTTTTTGGCATCAACATTTTCTGGAAAATTGGCCAAATTATAAAAATGTTTTTGCTGGACATTAAAATTAAATAAGTTTTATCATTAAGGGGTTTAGGAATCAATTATTTTAAAATTGGCTTTACTAGGAAATGGTACTAACTTTAACAGTTAGAATACTGGAATTAGTTTTGTCGGTTAGGTATTTTAATAATGCCAGACTGTTACTTCGGAACATGTTAGTAGTGTGGAATCCGGAAAGCCGGACCCAAAAACAATTAGTTTTTTAAATGGAAAATTATGAATGGGAAAGCGTTAAAGGAAAAGACACGTTTTTCTTTAATGTTTAAACAATCCACCCAAATATAAGGATATTATTCTTCTCCGTTTAAATAAACATTGATGAATTATATGGCAAAATCTTATATGGTTAACTGCAGCTGAAAAGCTTTCAAATGTGAAATGAAACTTTGCATATACCGATTAAGTCACATACTAAGTGCTAATTAGTGTTCATGGGAAGAAATTAGTAAGAAGAGGCTTTTTAAGCCTAATTTTAACATTTTCGAAAGGTGACTAAACTTATAAAATGTATGCTTATCATAAAAATATAGTTTTCATAAATTGAGGAAAAAGGAACGAGCCCCTAACCGAGCCCTTAATATTATTTGTCATTCGAAAAATATTGTCGCTGAATTTGTGCTAATCCAGCGTTAGCCTAAGTACATTTTAAATTCTATCTAAGTATTTTCTAAGCATTTGGCATGAGCTTCAGTTATATTGGGGAATTGATTAGACCCAAGTCTATATGATTTTCTAATGGGTCTGACAGGCTGTTCCATTTGATTTGTTATAATAACACAGACTTTTTTTTTAATAACAGATAGAACACCCTTAGAATGTCTTTGGAATGTACCTAAGACCAATTAAAAAATCCCATTTTTAAATCTCATGGAACACCCTTTCAGACTTTTCGAAGCAGGTTGGGTAAACAACTGCGAGTTCCATTCTAGAGGTAAAACAACATATTGGCCTGCTGATATAAATAAATACCAGTTCTACCGAAGACTACATGTGCTCGAAAATAGATAGGGAATATATTCTGACCATTCACTTGTTATCATGTCACTCAGAACAATGATAATTAATAAGGATATTCCAAGAACTATTTGAAGAGCAAATAAACTTTCAAGTGTCAATTAAAACAACGGTACAATTGGAAGACGAACTGGAGGTACTTAACAGTACTATTCAACAAGCAGAATCCTGTAGGAATCAAAATTAACCTCTCGAAGTAAGGGGATTAGATAGAGAGAAACGGAAGGCACGAAAGGCCTGGCAAAGAACACGCGCCACGGAAAACAAAAAAATTCTCAATTATCTGTGCAATAAACTGAAACAACTTATAAAAAAAAGTAAGAACGAAACTATTAACAAGTATACTTATAGTGGTTTCACCGAACATAAAGACACTAATTACTCTCTTTGGAAAACAACAAGGAGATTAAAAAGGACCAAAATGCATGTGTCGCCTATTAAAAATGAGAAAGAAACCTGAACAAAAAGCTACTTTATTTGCCGCTTACTTGGAACAACCTTTCATCCGTTATCCAGGCGAACTGCAGATGAAAATATAACAACAATTAGCAAAATTGATGACCATAATATACTATCTGTAACATTATACGAATTAAAAATGAGATCAAGTACAATTTAAATGTGAAGCTCCAGGTTATGATCTAATTACTGGCCAAGTCGTAAAAGCCATTCCCGAGATGGGATTATAAAAATTGGTGCAAATAATCAATGCTGTCTGTCAGATTAAAATATGTCTCAAAGCAATGGAAGGTTGATGAAGTTATTATGATTCCTAAACCAGGTACACCAGCAAACAACAAAAAGTCGTACCGGCGTCGAAATCGGCCTTTCACTAATTCCTGTCATACGATAGATAGAACAAGTTCACAGAATAACGGACATAATAGAAGACGCACTTTAGTAAAAGAAAATATGTTCCAGTATCTTCTTAGATGTAACACAAGCTTTCGAAAAAGTTTGGCTACAAGGACTTGAATTTAAATTGCATCAAGAGACATAAACAGTTCTATCAAATTCTTAAACCTTACATCGCAGATCGGCATTTTCTGGTAAAATATAATGGAGAGTACTCTGAACTAAAGAGATTACCAGCAGGCATACCACCAGGGAGCGTATACTGGGTCCTGTATTGTATATCCTATACACCAGAGATATGCGAAATACAGAAGGTGTTACCATAGCAACAATTGCAGACGATACAAGTATTCTGACAACTATAGAAAGTGTATAAGAGAAGTAACGACAAAACTTCAACAAGCAACCAGCTCAGTGAGTAGCTGGACAAAGAAATGGCGCATTAACCTAAACGAAGCAAAATCGGTACACGTACACTTTACAAACCAGAAAGTTATATGGATTCCAGTGGAACTTACTTCAAGTCTGGTTTCAAATGCAAATACCTCGGCATGACTCTCGATTGCAAGCTTAGACGGAAAGGTCATGTTAAGAAGAAAAAAGAAGAGTTGAACATCAAATATAGGAAAATGTATTAGCTAATAGGTAGAAATTTTAAGCTTACAATACACAATAAATTGCTATTATATTGGCAAATACTGAAACAAGTATAAACCTATAGTATTCAACTTCAGGGTTGTACCAAGAAGACAATACACAAATAATACAGTGTTTTCAAAACAAAGTGCTGCGTGGCATTGTCAATACACCATGGTACGTCAGAAATGATAACCTACATAGGGGCCCAAACTTGGAATATGTCACTGAAGAAATAAAATATCATGCAAAGACACACATTCAGCGGACATCTCGGCACCAAAATGCAGACATACGAAGTTTGTTAGACACCACCAATGCGGTAAGAAGACTTCAAAGGCAAACACCTTTAGAACTGGGCAGTTGTATTTAAATACGACAGAGAAATTTTATAAATTATGTAAATTCAAGTGGAAGTAACCATTGGGTTACTGCCCGTCAACAGTGAATTTTTATTTAAGAAAGAAAAATTATTAAATGATTTGTAAATCAGTTGTAATATAAAAAATAAATAAAATAAAAAACCCATTTCAGACTAATTAAAAAAATCATATATCATTTTAGCGACACGCTTTTGGGTGTAACATGGACTCCCCAAATTTTTTAATACAAAAAATGACGAAAACAGAATATTTTCTTAACGTTAAATTATAGCAAGTTTACCACAGCAGACTCCATCTTCAGTCAGATAGCAGGTGGAGAAGCCGTGTTAGCAGTCAAATGTCACTAACACGGCTTCTCCACCTGCTACTTAAATACTATTACAATCTATTTACTCTTTCTATCAAAAATTCCAAGATGGAGTCTCGTGTGGTAAACTTGCTATACTTTGACGTTAAGAAATCATTCTTTTGTCATCTTTTGTCATCATTTTTTGTATGAAGCGATTAAAAAATTTAGTAGACGCCATATTGAAATAGAAGAAACGTCACAATATGCATGCTATATACATGATATCTAGTTCTGCCGACATAGCATACAGATAGCATAAAAATATTACTGCGAGCCTCCAATTGCCATTTGGGCGAAATTTTCTAGCATAACTGCTATCTAGCTATACTAGGTTGAGAGTCTATGTAAAAGTCATGCTAAATGCTTAGAAAATACCACTACCTAAGTCCCATTAAAAAATCATATTGTTAAATCTCATGAAACACCCTGTCTGATCCATTAGAAAACCATATATTGGTATCTAGAACACTTTATGTAGGAACTTCGTTCATTCAACAGACTTTGTGTTTCAATTGAATTAGACCAATTCCGAATTAACATAAATTCAGCCTATATTTTATTAGATGGCAATGTACAAACCTGATAGGGATATGCTCTCAAAAGTGGCAAGTTCATTGGTTCCTAAAACACTTTAATGACAGAAAATCGTTTATTCAACGGTTTTTATGAATGCTTACGATTGCATATTCCTATCAGATATGTCAAACGCCATCCAAAAACTATAGTGGCTGAATTTGTGCATATTCAGAATTCACCCAATTTCATTGAACTTAACAAAAAGACCGTTGAATGAACGATTTTCTGATATACAGTGTTCTAGAAAGCACTGAACCTGGTACTTGAGATTGCATATTCCTATCAGTGCTCTAACTTTCTAAGCAATAAGATATTTGCAAACGTGTAAACGATGATTTATCTTGCCTTTTTTGAAAAAAATTCGCATTCTCTAATTTCACTCCAAGATAAAATTTAAAACGGTTACGATAAGTAAACGTCGGCTTCCTGATTTAAAAAAGGATGAAATTAAAAAGGTGTTTTTATATGAAAAAATGGGACCTTTTTTAAGTCATATTTTTAACACATTTTCTAACATAGCAAAGATGTTTTACAAAAACAAATTTAATTTCAAAATGACACAAGAAAGGCACATTTTATGTCATTTTACAAATGTATTTTTTAATTCATTTTCAAAATGACTTAAAAAAGGCATAATATTTTATTTCATATTATAAACATAAAATTTACATTTATTTTTATTTTAATATATATACATAGAAATGCATACGTAATTTTACGTTTTTAAGAAAATGGTTTGTTGTTTTTCTTGTTGCAGTTTTTAGTTGTTAAGATAAAAAACATGCATTTCATTTGTGAATTATTATTTGCGTATTAATTATGAATTAAAATATGAATTTTTTAACTGATTTTGAAATTTACAATTGTTTTTTGCACATTTTCATTAGTGAAATCATTAGTTGAAAATTTGGAAAGGCTTTCATTTTCATATTACAGTAAAAGCCCGATTATCCGGCATTCAATTAACCGGAAACTTAGTAAACTGGAAATTTAATTTTTAACTTTTTTTTGCGTTTTCTCTTTCACAAGGGAAATTATTATTTTTTTATTATTCGGGGATTCACAGAAAATGTACTTTACTTTACTTTTTTCTGTTTTATGCATTATTCTATTTTAATTGAATGTGTAAGATCATATTACATAGATAGGTTAGTAAAATATATTTGTATTATTAAATTTTGGGTACTCGTATAGTTGTACTCGTGTACATAATATGTATGCATGGATTTATTATTTGCAATAAATATAATGAAGAGATGTATAAAACAATTGTTTCCTGTGGCCCTATTCTGGCTTTCCAGGGAATTGGAAATTTTTTTTGCATTAATTACAAATTGCACTAATTCCTAAATATTTATTTCCCGTTCTCAAATGTATATTCTTGTAGACTGCGAATAATTTTTCGGGGGAAATTTTTTTATTTTGGTTTTTATAAACTAAAACATATAATGCGACCTTATTACAAGTTAAATTTATTTTTAAATATATATTTATTAGAAAAAATAATGTTTCAAAATTCGGAAATGTACGAATTACAATTCCCGAAAAAAATAATGGGGAAAAATTAACGTCAACTGCTATAAAATTGAATTATTTTTTGGGCCTGGGGAATAAAAAATTCCCAACTGCTAGAAATACATCACTAACACCCAATTCCCTATTCCCGGGGAAACCCAGAATAGGGCCAGTGGTACATAATTTGAAAGCAAATAAACGAGAATTCTAAAAAATAATGAAATTAATTGAAATTCTCTACTGAAGTGTCTATTGTAGTAAAAGCCCTAATATCCGACATGCTTGTCATACCCATTCCGGATAAGAGAAATTCCGGATAATTGAATGTTTCATTAAAAGTAGAAGTTCTACGAGAATTTCACTTAATTTCATTATTTTTTAGGATTCTCATTTATTTATTTTCAAATTAAGAAAACATTTTTTTTATACATCAGTTCATTGACTTTAATGCAAATAAAGGAAAGTATAATTTCTGTGAATTCACAAATAATAAAAAATAATAATTTTCGTTGTGAAAGAGAAAAAAACAAATAGATCCTATCCTAAAAATTAAAATTCCAGTTAACTGAGTGTTCCGGTTAATTGGACGCAGAAAACAAAATTTTCAACTAAGGCTTTCATTAAAGAAAATGTGCAAATTTCAAAATGAATTAAAAAATGCATATGAAAGAAAAATGATAGAGAAAATAGCAAAAAAAGATCCTAAAAATTAAATTTCCGGTTAACTGAGTATTCCCGTTAATTATATGCAGGATAATCAGGCTTTTACTGTAATATGAAAATTAAATAGCCATTCCAAATTTTCAACTAAGGCTTTCATTAAAGAAAATATGAAAAAAAACAATTGCAAATTTCGAAATGAATTAAAAAATGCATATGAAAGAGAAATGAAAGAGAAATAAGCAAAAAAATTCCTAATAATTAAAATTCCGGTTAACTGAGTGTTCGGGTTAACTGAGTGTTCCGGTTAATTGGATGGATAATCAGGCTTTTACTGTAATATGAAAATTAGAGCAATTCTAAATTATCAACTAATGCTTCTATAAATGAAAATGTGCAAAAAACAATTGCAAGTTTCAAAATGAATTAAAAAATGCATCTGAAAGAGAAAACAAAAAGAAAAAAGCAAAAAAACCTAAAAATTACATTTCCGGTTAACTGAGTGTTCCAGTCAATTGGATACCGGATAATCGGGCTTTTACTGTACTACATTTTTACGTTTTATTTCGATTTTAAATACACATTTTATTTCATTTTCAAAATGATATTTTATGTCATTTATAAACACAAGTCTTAAATCGTTGTCAAAATGACTTATGATATGCATTAATAAAGTCAGCTTTTTTTATTTCGTTTCCATTACAGATTTTAAGTCAATTTTAAAATGAATTAAAAACGCTGGTTTAAAGTCCGAAAAATACAATTTTTCAAAACTTAACACACTCTTACGATGTATGAATTTCTAATTTAAAATTTAAGGGCCTATAACTACCGTTCCTACTTAAATTTCAACATTATTTTTATGGATATAAGTTATTCTAAATAGCATCTATTCACAAACAATAGTTTAAGTTCTTATGGGTTGTGGTATGGCTAATTTTACAGGTGAAAATTCTATACAATAAATTATCTTATCAGTTTTAAATCGTATTCTTTAAACATTTTTTTTTACCCCAGATAAAATTATTGACGTCAAGTGAACAAGACAACATTAAATGTCAAAACGAAATTTTAATTATTTTATATCCTTAATAACTCAAAAAATACAATCTCTAGAAACGTCATTTGTTGCAAATACATCAAATCCATCTTGAATCACACATACAAAAATCACATTGAAAAATTGTCTAAGTCGGAAGTTATTTCGATCGAGTAAAATATTCGAAACTTTACTGAAAGAAGAATTTCATTCTAACGATAACAGTCGTCCATTTATTTTAAGTTCACAAATTTACGTTCTAAAATAAATTAATTTTATAACTAGTATATCGCAGTTAATCAAATTGTTAAAGCTTATTAAATTGTAAAATAAAACTATAAACTAAAATATCAAAACTTGAAATTAATTATAAATAATATCCAAACGAAGGCTTTTATACATTCAAGAAAAGTTATTCAACGATAAATTGTTGGTGATACTTTTTGACATGAATTTATCTTGCCACTTTACATTTTATCTTGAAAAAAATTTGGTGAATGCGGGGCTACCAACATCTCGATATCCAATATAAATCTAGACTTCTATACGAAAATGAACCTGGTTGTTCACATAAAAAACCAAGAAGTCATATTCAACAGATTGTCACAGTTGAACTTAAAAATTGAGCTAGACAAATGTGAATTTTTAAACCGGGAAACCGAGTTCTTAGAACAGACGATCATTCAAGACGGAGTAAAACCCAACTCGGACAAAATACAGAAAATTATGGTTTGGCTATTGCAATTTCTGGGATTGTCGGATATACTATCAAAAGTTTATTAAAGACTATTCGAAGATTGCCAAACATAATACGAAATATCTAAAAAAATATATATATATCAATTTAACTGATCCCGAATATATAAAATATCCACAAAAACAATCCGTTGAGGATCAAATTCTTGCGCATACAGAGATTTTTCAAAGTACTTCATACTAACCACAGGCACATCGGATTTTACTCTTGATGCAGTCTTGTAACAAATTCGAAAGGAAGAAATAGAAAAGTTCAATACATTCGCACCGAGAACACTAAACGCAACAGAATCGAAATATCGACGAACGAAAACGAAATATCAACCCTAAATTCACGGTACAAATTTCATCCTGGTTAGAGACCATGAACCCCTAATGTTTATTATAACCTCAGAAAAAATGCAAAGATCCTGAGGTGGCGAAAACCCAATATTGTTGCAGATGCGTTAAGCAGATTGCGCATAACAAACGAAATTAATATTATTAACGAATTATCCTAATTTTAACAGATTAGGGTATTATCCAATTCATTAAAAATTATCATAACGGTAAATAAACAGCTATTTTTCTCCGGAATGTTCTACCAAAAAATTAAATGTTCATTTAGATAAAACTTCTCTCAAAACGGCCATTTCGTTTTCGTCACTAAAATCGTTGAAGATGTTACAAATGAAGATCACCGAAACACAGTAACAATGAAAGAGGATGAAAGAGCACACAGAGGGACGAAATAAGTATCCAATACAATTGTCCCAGTCCGCGAGACCACATTTCAATCGGTGCAACCCAGATTCATGAAAACAACCAAATATTCCAAATAAACAAACGAACGAATACGATTCATCACAGCTACAGTAAATAAAGCAGTAACAACAACCAATACAGTCAATAAAATAATCATCACTGAGATAGAATTGCTATCAACGATAATCAGTATAGATGTTGTCAACATTATTTTAAAAGACATCTAGGAAGCATATATTAGGACAAAAGCCAAACTACCATATAAGAAGATCGTATTACTAAAAATCACATTAGTGAAGGACTCGCAAACGAATCAAACCTTTCAACATAACACTACCAGACGAAACACTGCAGTATGTGATATAAAAATAGCCGCGAGAAGCGAAGAAATCCTTCTATATATACTAGAGGTACCATGATCACCCCACTAACGGTTAATAGTAATAAAAAACAACACACAACACCCCATCAGAACAAAATAATTATGTTTGAAATCAAACTACAAAAAGTTGATCCAAAAACATTCAGACGCAAAATTTGAAGACGACTGTATCAAAACATTAATATTTGACACCAAATTCACTGCAATGTGTCAGAAACAACAGACACAATAAGATATTTTATAGCAGAAGACAAACTATTGATAGACAATGCAAGAGGCTATCACCAGATTGTGGCCGTAACAGCCGCACAATCACGAGAAATTTCCTACTAACATTCTGGAACTGGACAATAGAAATAAACAACAGGAAATTCCAGATAATACAAAGCAGCATTGTATAATCACCACGCCACCCAATGTCAATTATTCAAGGATGTCGACATTGAGTTACTGCATGACCAAAACATTCAAAACAACAAAAAAAAAACTCTTACGTATATACCCGAAACAATTTGAACACCGATTTTGGATATGGATTTTATCAGGAAGTGCGTATCATTATCATCAAACGCGGATGATCGTCTACATCGAAAAACGGAATATGCGAGATATTCCAATGTTCAACCATACTGTCTAACCTGGAAATCAAACCAAAGAGCGGGGATGCTCTTTCTTTACCCCCGATATGAGTTACACTTCTCCTCCCGGGGGTAGGAAAACGCTCAACAAATAGGATGCTGGGTCAACAAATTCAAAAGATCGTTGAATGAAGTCACACACGTAAAATGAATAATTAACATTCTTATTACAACAAGTCGAATGCATGCTGGGAAATATGAGGTTTAGTTGATTAGAATCAGCATAATTTCATTATAAATAGTTAAGAATTTTGTTAATTTAGATAGTTGTATTTTAAAAGAAGTAATGTAAAGATAAAAGTAAATAATGTTTTAATACTTCGTAACTCATAATTAGATATTTGTTTGGTATACTGATTTTGTGATGAAAGTTTCGAGATAATTCTAAATGTTTACATTAAAACCATAGATAAAGGTGTAATATTACCGTAACTAGGCCAAATTGCCTTTATAACTCGTATCAATCTTTTTTTATAAGTGTTATTCAAGGGGTTGTAGTTACGCTACAGCATTTTGAAAATTTTCTAAACCAACAATATTTTTCACTTTACCAAGCCACTTTTACATATACATATTTACTGAGTATACTAAAATAAAATTGGATTTTAGTGCGAGTACATAATATTGATCTAATGGTTCAAATCAAAAGCATATTATTCCAATATCGTCAGGTACTTAGTGAAAAAAAAAATGTTCGAGAAAATTACTCGCAAAACGAAAATTCTATCCACTTTAAAATAAATCGAAATCTATGTATGCGGGTTTTCCCTCCTTTTATTATGATTATTTTCCCTATTATATGTGAGTATTGTATTCCGTTTTGTGAACAATTTTCTGCTTATTATAATACGAGTACGATATTTCCCTTTTTAGGGTTTCCAGCAAGTTCAATTTTCGTTTAAAAAAATTTCCGTATTTGGAAAAAAAAAATATATACGAAATATGTGTAGGTACATACACGTATTTTAAAATATTTTAAAGGGTGCTATATGACCATAACAACCACCTGGTGTTTACAAATATATTTTTTCAATAATAAATTTTTACTAGTGTGAAAATGGTACTCTACATACGAAGAAAATAAATATAAAGATCCGTATTTAGAAAACATTCAAGCCGAGATGAAATTTAAATTTCGTTGTCAATCTACGTGATGTTACATATCGTACATATAGTCTAAAACTAATGATCTCGTCTGTAAGACATTCCAAATATAACAAAATCAATTTTCCTGGAAAAACTCATTCATCACAAGCATTTATTGGAATTTTTCTATGGTTGTGTGTGATTATGTACACAGTGATGCTCTGTATATGTTTAAAAGAAATTCACGTTTTTTGTATCAAATTTCAATTTTAGAAAATTTTCCATTTTCATCGAATAATTTATAATTTTCTCTCTTAAAGTTTACCCATTTTTTATGGTCATGTACAACAACAAAAAAGTTTTGTGTAATTTATTTGAGTAGTTTTTGAAAAATTATGTTGTGGTTTAAGTTAATAGACAATACACTTAACATTTTTTTTCTCATTTTATGTTCTTGGCTTGTTTTGGGTCATGAGGAAGCTTTTATAAAATGCTTTTAAAGGGGGTGATTGCACGCTCTAAAATTTTTTACTTACAAACCGACACGTCTTATCAATAATTTTATACCACATTGAGATAAAAAAAACAATATGCTGTTCTTATACGCAAACAAAACCAACTATAGTGTATTGTTATTTTATGCATAATCTTACTCTAATTAATTTCCAAACAATAAAATTTTCCTAATCATAATAGACGAAATAATAATAATAACACTAATAATAATAATAATAATAATAATAATAACAATAATACGAATACAAATTAGAATTTATAAAAATAAAATAAAATAAAAATTGAATTTTCTTTTGTTTAACCAAACATTTTCATTTCCATTTTCTACTTTATTTATTTATTTTTTTTTGAGAAGCAAATCAATACGAAAGAAAACATTTTTCTTTTGAACAATAGCGCACAAAATGATAAGAATTTTCCATTATTTTCAAAAACAAAATTTCTTGTCTTCATCGTTCAAAGCAGCGCATACATTTATATAAAAGAAAACAAATCTAATCTTCCCATTATCTTACGCTTGTCGTTATACCCCATATAAAGAGCTTTTAAATAATTCATTGCATGCGACGTATACAATTTGGGGTGAACCTGATAAAACGCGGAAAACTCATGATCTAAATTGTTGAGTGCCACTGCTATAAACATTCCGCACCCCAATCAAAATATTCCAACGCTTGTAGTCGAAATCGCAAATAAATAATAAACAAAACAATAATCACAGCTGTATATCCAGGCAGCAGCAGCACCAATTTTAACTATCGTGTATTTAAAATAATTAATTTTCCTTATATAATATACATACAGATATACGTAAACATTTTAATTTTAAAATAGTTAACACAGCAAGAGCACATAAATATTCAAAAGCACTGAAGAAAAAATTGGTTGGTTTTAAAATCAAATTGTCTGAAATAATTTGTATTTTGCGCGCTGAAAATTTCTTCCAAAAAAAATAATTGAATTTTTGTTTTAAGGGAAAAAGCTCTCACTATGCACTACTTAAAAAATAAATTAATGAACCATAAACTAATATACATCCCTATATTAAATTATATTATAGAACTTTAAACGTCATGGTAAATTCATGGACGGAACGAAATTGTACACTCATTAATTTTAGGGGAATCATAGAACACTAAAAGACATGGTATGGTGTTTCAATTGGGGGAATTATTGGGCTCAAATCATGATGGAGAAGGGATCCAAAACAACATTTAAAATTTAGAGCATAACAAGTGAACAAAAATCATTAAATACTGAAACTAAAAGATGTGAAATATTAACACAGGCAACTTCTGTGATGAGACAACTATTATTACCGTGTCGTGCGTATTATACATCGGTTCCCACACAACTCACAGAAACACTCAATCGTTTTGTGTTTGTTTTTGGCCAATCAAACATTAACTTTTAGGTATCTATCGTAAATCGACTCCAGCCAGGTTAATTATTCGTCATACTTTCATACTTATGTCGCACTTTAAAAGATGTATGTGAATATAATTCAATTTTCAACCCAGAAAAATAGAATAGCAACATAAATTATTAATGTCATGATAGTTGTGATTGGCAGCCCCGAAAAACGAAACGATTTTATTCTTAGTCCTGAAATATTTACTGTCATGACAGCTAAAACTATCATGACACAATAATTTTTCGGGGCCTCAGAGTAAATCATATAGCATTTTGATGATACTTGAAAACTATCACGACAGCAACATTTTCGGGATTGGACAATTGAATTTGTTTTTCTCAGAACATTTATAGGATGACGCAGAAAGATTAGTAAATTTTTGTAATTTTTTCAGAATTTTTCTTTGAGTTGGGATATAGTTCCCCAACCTCAGAAACCTCCAAGTGCGCCATATACACGCAACATTTGGACAGGCCTGCAAACATATTAAATGAGTTAAAAACATTAATTTAAAGACACAGTGAAGGTTTTTGTTGTATTTAGAGATGCGCATGCCACGCAAAATAAACTTGCGGCTCAACCGTTTATTTTCAAATTATTTTGAAACAAAAACTTGACCTAGCAAAAGATATCGACAATTACAGCAAGTTAATACAAATAAAGGGCAACGTGGTTAAACAACAAAACGTCACACAATTTCTGTTTTACATAGAGTGTGCCATTCAAAACGTGTTGCTACCCTATCTCTAGCAAAATTCTATTTATTTGGTGTAGCTTCATCGCTTTATTTCAAATAATGAAGGCTTGGTTAATAAAATATTTCATTTAAACGAACCGATATTAGTAAGGAACGGCATCAGAGAGCTGTTCCTTTTCATTTAAACATGTTATTTGCTAAGCCTGGCCAATTATTCATTATGTTTGCTGAGCAAGCTGAGAGCACATTAAAAAATAGGTAATTTTATAATTGAAACGACTGCTATTTTATTCCTTATTCCAAAAAAATGAGGCTTAAGCGAAATTTTTATGATACAACACCCCAGCCCTGATCAATTATTGATAATGCGTGTTGTTACGGGTCACTATTCGCAAAGCATTTGCACAGCCCTGAACTAATTTTTGTTACAAATGTATAGGTGAAGGTACGTAGCGCTTACTTTCATTCTTTATGATCAGTATTTGTAAGAAGCTAAGTATTTGTAGTACTTAATGTGCATCCGAATTGTAAGATATGATACTAGACATGTATTGCGGTATTGCCTACTTTGAATTGATCTTCAGGTGAGAGATTAAATACACTCATCACACCATTAATAAATTTCTAACCAAACAAATATTAAAATAAAAGTTAGTATTATCGTTCCACATAAATAAATTTTTGGTGCATACTGCCAATGCATCAAGAGTACCTGGCAGTACTGCTTGACGCGTCGTCAAATATATGTCTACAGTTTTTTATGAACTGTAGATGGCAGTAATGTTCATAAAAAGTACTGTTTACATTTAGAGGTTTAACGAAATGTTTAGAATATATTTTAATTCTAATATTCTAAATTATTTCTTTCCAATAGCACAATTTACTGCTTTTGTCACCGTGCTTAACGTTTCACGAGAAAAAAGTTCGAACAAAAAAAATTTAATAATTTATTTGAATGTACTGCCTTTTATAACCAAATGTTGAAACCGTCAACATAAAATGACGTCAAACAGCAAAATTTTTAAAATAATGCGGCCATTTGTTTTTGATTTTGCGTTTTCCTACACCAACATCTTTTTACTTTTTCTTGCTACGGGCGCTTCAGCAGCCGACCCGCTGATTTGAATTAGTCATGTAGAGGCCTTACGCACGGTGATTTTGTCGGCAATACTCAGGGTATTAGGTCGCAGGGATTTGGCAGCTTGCATGACTCTGGCCTACACCGTGTTTACAGAAATTGGAAAAAAAAAACGCAAACTAAAAATAAATAAAGAAAAATGGATGTTCCGCTGAAATTTGTCGGACAAAACTAGAGGAACGGAATAAAATAATGATAACCGGGTGTACCCATCTGACCCATCGACCCCGAAAGACCGATGCCCAGCTGAAACGAAGCCGCATTAGAGAGTAGGGACGTCTCTCCAATAGCCCAGGTCTCTCTTCACCAGGAGAGAATCTCCCACAATTCTCACTTCGACAGCCTGAGATTCAGACCCTGTGGATGTCCTGCCAGGCACAGAATGAGAGTCCCCCTTTCATCATACCAAACCGAAATAAAAATTTAGTAGTTCATTTTATTAATTTTTTTTTGGGTGAAACGGTACAACAAACGGAGCGAAAACAACCAGTCAGCAGAATAACAACCCGAACGCCGGGATTAAGTCGCCGTGTAATTTTATATTTAATCAACAATACCGAAAGAGGGGGACAAAAACTAAAAGAAAATGTATAAAAACGGCGAAAATGGTTGAACGAGAACATAAATCAACGCAAGAAAAGCAAAATGGAATAAAAAAAATTATTGTCGCCGACAACGAGTGATCTTAAGATCAAGAGCAACGTGCCCCCTGGTCGTGTGCTCGACCACCGTACGATGGTGCTCGATTTACAACCAGATAAATCTAATAAAATAAAAATTTAAAAATTTAAAAATTTAAAAAAATGTGAAAGTTTGAAAACTATGAATTTAAATGAAACAAAAAACAATTTACGTTTAAGTTGCGGCCTTGTGTTACTGTCATGCCACAGATGTTCACCGCACCCGGACCGTTGGGCTTCTTCCCGTAGCGGTGTCCAAAATTACCGGTAAAATTAATCGTAGTCATGAAAAGCAGCCTTGGCCGCCTTGCCGATACCCAATAATAAATAGCCGGTTGGTCATTTGTTAAAAAATGTGGTATCGTTTTGATGAGTTAACCTGTTTAACCGTAAAAGGTGATGCGTCCACCGGTAAAATAAATTGGGAAACCGCGAGCCAGAATTCCACACTTGACTCATCAGATCTCTCGTTCCCGCCCATTCACAACAGCACAAGTGATTTTAGACATACACTAATCAACCGATTACAATGAAATTAAAATTTAAAGTAAAGTGTGAGAAGCATTGTTATGACCGTGAATTAGTAACATTGTTTACGATCTAATACCCTTTTTTGATGATTTTTTAAGACGAATCATCCAAAAATTCCATAACTTCAAAGCATACAACCAGAAATTTTTATTTGCTTAATTCGAGAAAATTACCATGCAAGTATCGCAATCCAATGCATCATCCAAAGTGAGAAATTTCGAGAATATACATACAAACTAAGATTATTGTGCGTCGCACGAAAACCAAGAAATCAAATCGGCCGCTATCTAATTATCTTGAAGAACATACCGGATCTTATTCGACCTTCTACAACAGTGTGATATAGTGCTTGCTTAGTTGAGGTCATCAGTATCAACTCATATATCAGCAATATCTGGAGTGCCCCAAGGCAGCCATCTGGGGCCAATTTTTTTCATTCTGTCAATCAACGACGTTGAATGTTTAATAAAAAATTCATTGATATCTATACACAAACGGATTCCAAACACTACCGACAATAGCCTATTACAATCCGACCTCAATAACTACTCCACTTGGTATGCAAAAAACCACCTTGATTTGAACGTAGGTAAATGTCAAACAATCACCTACTCTGAAAAACGTTCACAGTCCATTTCTTGCGACTATTACGTTAACAGCCATTACCAGAGCCAGTTCTGTTCGTGTTTTGGGAGTCATTTGCGACAGTGAATTGAATTTCAGACATCACATCGATCGTATTATCAATCAAGCCAACTTTGCGCTCGGTTTCATCAAAAGGTCGAAAGAATTTGATGATCTTAATGCTACAAAGGCTCTCTAATCAACATTCGTCCGTCCCCTGCACGAGTATGCTAGCCAGGTGTGGTCGCCTTATCATGAGGTTCACATTTTCACATAAAGAGGATTGAAGCAGTCCAGCGAATATTTCTTCGCTTTGCTTTACGGGGCTACCGTGGATGGACATGTTCAACCTGCCTCCATATCAAAATCGTCTGAAGCTAATTAATTTACAATGACTTAGTAAGCGCCGAGTTGTTGCAGACGTGGCCTTCATTCATCAAATACTAACCGGCAGTATCGATTCTCCAGTTCTGCTAGGTAAAATTAATCTAAATATAAATTCACGAGATACCTGTGTTTAGAATCGACCCTCATCGAACTGGTTACGGAAAGAATGAGCCTGTCTCTAGAATGTTCGAAGCTAATCAGCACTGCCATTTAATCGATTTTAATATGACGAAACACATGTTGAAAAACTTTTTTATTTTTCTTGACTTTAGTTTGATGTTTTATTTAAATTATTTGTTTTTTTTTGTTTCATTTTATTTTGCTTTACTTTATCTTGTTTTTTCTATTTTAAATCTATCAAATCTGCTTGTAATAAGCAGACTCGATTTCCGTTTTCCTTCCGTCTGCGACGGGTATCGTTTTGCTTAACTATTCACTTAGCTATTCATTAAACACATTTAAATTTTTTTATACTATACTATGAAAATATTGGTGGACAAATATTTTTACGTTTTCATTATTTCTAGAATTTCTCGAAGAGCAGAGGACCTTGAGGAGCGCTTTGTGCACAACGCTGGTAACCGATAATTTCTTAAATATAATTTTTTTTAAATCGACTTTATTTGCTTTTCTGGGAAAATTTACAAAATGTCAAAATGAATTAAGATTGATTTAGAAAAGTTAAACTGGCCGGTGTGAAAAATTTTTCTATTTCGGTGAAACAATGTGCACCTCCGGTTTGTTGGAGAAATTCAATTCGGATACAATAACCCCGTAGCCGGAGATGAGCGTTAAACAAATTGTATTAAATCAATTACGGTATTGCAAACCGAGATAGGTTTCCTAGATAGCGACATGTTTTGTTGCATGGCAAACTCTAAATCAGAAGTTTTGTGACATTTCTACGTGCATAATATGTGCAACGTCATTCTTCGTTGTTTTCTGTAAACATGGCAAACCTTTTATTCGTATTAACTGATATGTAATCTAATAAACACTTTAATTTAGTACAAACAATTAAAACAAAAGTTTGAAATTCGATCGCAAATTTTATTTGTGTTGCATGCGCATCATATAACATACGTATAATATAACAAAAACCTTCTGTATGACATTTTATTAAATTCAAGCATGCGCATCATTTTTAATAAATCTTTTTCAATATATTGGACAGGTTTGATAAAATATTTGTCTTAGCTGACCAATTATCAGAATTTCAGCTTAATCGATGGCATTCATTATTTTTTTTATTTTCCTTACTTGAGGCTTTAAAATTTCTAGATGAACTTGGAGATTTTTAAAGCGCTTTAAAAAAATTCCTGTTGCTAACCAATTGCTGGAAATAAATGTTCAATTGTAAACAAATAGTGATCAGTTATACTCAAATATTGCTTCATAAGGACTCAGTTTCATGGAGGTGTTAGAGATTATGCAGACCCGAATATTTAAATTTATATATGGAGTTAACAAAACGCTAGTGGCCTAGTAGACTATCTTGTTGAAGCGAAAGTGCAACGTATGAATAAAATGCGAAAAAGCGGAAGGTGATTTTAATTGCGATTGAATACAAGAAAAATATTTATTGATTGTTTATTCGTGCCGGGGGATGGGATACAGGGATAGGATGGTTTTAGCAGAGAACATTGTAGCCCTAGTGGTTTGACTGAAACGTTCCAGTTTAGCTCAAGTTGACTCCGAGATTCGAGGAATTCGATTGCTATCTCCATAGTTCTATCATTTGCCCTTAGACCTCAATTAAATTTGCGATGCTGTCTCAGCCGTTCATCAGGTCATCGACGTAGAAGTCTGTGGACGCGACTTTATCTGTTTGTGTCGATGCGCACAAACGATATAGTCCCGAACTGGCTCATCTGGATAAGGTTGCCAGACAATCCACTGATAGTTTCTGAGTTCGGGTGTCATCAAGATCTCCCGATACATTTGCTGGTTAAATGATATGTTGCTTGATGTTGTGTGTGATGCGTCGAATACCATGCGCATTTTGCGTAGTCGTAGAACTGCATCCTCTCGTGACCTTCTGAGATACGATATATCTTGTTTCTTCAATGCGCTAGTGTATCGGCTCCTAATGCCGAACACATTTTGAATCATCATGTGTTAATTCTTGAGGTGAACGAACATCTTCGATTTCCCAAAATGACCTGAGCGTATTATCGATCGTGTCATGGTCTTTGACAGTTGTCATTAAACTGGACGGCTGATTGATTGGGAAGCATCCCGATGACGTTGGCTCTAATATCTATCTTGTTGGGCCGATAGTAATGAGGATCGGCTACTGCCAATTGATTCAGGTGTGGCCATTGATCTGTATCAATTGGTTGAAATGGCAGTGATCTTCAAGAAGATGAGGGCTGTGACCGAGATGGACAATTTTGAATCGATTCGGGAGTGTAATACGAATTCGGCAGATTCCACTTAACGTGACTGCGGTTCGTCTTCTCAGTAATCCAATGCAATTTGCTGTACTTTCCGATATGAAGCTGATCTGGGATGACAAATCCATAAAAATTGGAATGTCGAAATTTTAGTTTGAGTGCGATAGCATGGCGATGCGTCGTGATTCGTAATGACCGTATAGTTTGTTGTGATCCGACGGATGATAATTCGGTATTCCGATTCGAGTTGTGCAATAGCGTGTTGTGTTTTTTATTGTAAATCCGGCACGAGATTTGCCTTTTCTTCAAATGTTGAGTGATTGTGTGTTGTGTTGTGTTGTGTGATTTTCAACACAAGCTTGATACATGAAGATGCGACAGTTCGAAGTGACGACGAGTGAACTAATTGATTGCGTAACATGGATTAAAATGTGCTTTAGACAGGAAAATCATCTCCAGTGACTGCCATCGGATGTTCAGTAAATCGATCAAATTTTGATGCTTCCAATGTCAATGGGTGTCTTGATCCAACTTGATGCAATGATGTTGATTTAGATGATATCTCAAATTCTTACATTCGGTCCAAATCGTGTTGTCGCCGTCAAAGATTGAAACTGTGATTCGAGGCAGCTTTGTATCGACCAACTGCCTTACGCGAGTTAGCTTGGAGGCCCACCCTGTGGATTCTTGACCGTGTCTGATAGCTGTCTCTGTATGGTTTACTAGTTTGACACTGCAACGAGGTAATAGGCATTCCATTGAGCGCGGTTACTATATACTCTCGCGTAATGACGCGAGTTGTTATTGTACCACCAAATTATGTTCGTTCTATAACCGGAATGTCACCATTTCACTAATTTAGCAAGTCACGCACACTGCACCGAAATGTTGAATTTTCTGCTTATCAGAGTTGTTGCGGCACGGTACGAACAATCTGGCTCGTAGGACCGAAAACCAATAAACGATGATTGTTTATTCGTGCTACGTTGAGTTTTCCACATGGATGGGATGATTTTGACTGTTGATGATTTAGTAAAATCCGTGTTGCGCAACGTTTGATTGTGAGGTGTCCACCGATAATAGTCACAATCAACTGTCGTGGAGGCATTTGGTGTCATCTCAAACAGTCATTGTGGAGTCACGACAGAAATCCCATTTTGGAAATCCCACTTTAAAAAAATGGGATTACAGTCGTGGCTCACACCTAATATTAAGAA
This sequence comes from Nephrotoma flavescens, assembly GCA_932526605.1. Lineage (NCBI taxonomy): Eukaryota > Metazoa > Arthropoda > Insecta > Diptera > Tipulidae > Nephrotoma > Nephrotoma flavescens. The sequence continues at coordinate 313,775,282 of OW052220.1, forward strand.
AATTAATTGATAAGTAACAATATTAAATTTACCTGAACGATTTTTTTCGATGATCAATCCAATTTTGGTTTCGAACGATGATCAACCCAATTTTGGTTTCTAATGCTTTTTTCAGTTTTTATACAGTAAGAATTTTTCTTAGATTCCTTTGTCGAAGACTAAATTTGTGAACAACAACTGAGCTCTGATGAAACGTCTTGCATGGAAATGAATAATTTAAATGTAAACCCCAATAAGTTACCATTAGTACCGAAATCTTGTTAACGTTTAAATTTGCATACGATAATTTTATATTATAAAAACTAAAGAAAAAAAAAACTGTTTTCGATTTCATAAATTCAATGTGATACGAAACAACGAAATTCATGAATATTTTATAATCAAGGTAAATATTTTACACTTGTATTAATATAAAAAATAAATAAAAGCTTTCATCGTTGAGAACAAGAATATATTTTAAATTCTATGCATAAAGCACACTGAAAAATAAGCACATTAGTTAATGTAAGCTCATATTTATCATAAACATTTCTTCCCGTGCTGCGTTGATTTATTAAATGACCTTGTTCTTTTAGAGAACATTACACAAATACACACACCCCCATTTAAATGTATACATATACATATCCAACTAAAAATATATGTTGTATTTTAAATAATAAATGGGCATAAAAGCTTGTAATTTAAAATTTTAAATCGAAAATAGTTCCAACAATTTGACACAAGGAAAAGGAATGTAAAAAAAAAAAATGAAAAATCCATTTATCTCGTTTTTCCCATTTTAAAAAGAAAAATTTGTTGAAAACGTGCAACCATTTCATTGAACGAAAGATATCATTGATTCCATTAAATAAAATGACAAAGAATAATAACATGAAAATCATAAAAAAACGACGAAAAACCAACTTTCTCGTTCGTCCTGGAAAAGATGAAAATTCATCATCGTAAAAATTTCAACCGCCCTCGCCGCCACCACACCCTTAAATCGTTCCCCACACACATCCACATAAAAAAATCGCATCAAGCAGATGTTGTAGTTTAGCCTTTATTTGAAATTTTGAACATAAGATGGTAAATTACCATCCTGATCAGATCAGAACTCTCCTCGCCCCATCCAAAACACAGTGTGGCTCGAGTTTAGCGCGCATGGAAAGCATCCACAAAATTTTATAAATTATTGTAAGACAATAAGTCTGCGAATTGTTTTACTAATTCTCATAAAGCGAATTTTGAACTCGCCCCCCACCACCAAAAAAACACATTCATACACATATTCTGAATGTAAATGTAGTACGCGATTTACCATAAACACATATGTACAAGAAAATATTTTAAAACTGTCTTACTTTTATATAAAATCATAGATTTGATTTATAGCATTTATTGTAATTTTTACTTAGAATCTTGTTATAACACTTTTTGTTGTTGTTGTTGTTCTTTTTATTATAAATACCAAGCTCATTTTCACATATCAAATGAATCTCAACATATAATAAATTTTCGTTTTTAGAAAAATAAAACTTTTACGTATACGTACACATATAAAAGTTTTCCGAAAGCTTTTCCAATTTTTTTTTTTTTTTTTTTTTTGTTTATTACGATCTGTCTGATATTTTATACATTTTTGGTGTGTTGTGTTTTAAAAAATATAAATAATTCATAAAAATATTTTCGGAAAAATTTCTAATTTTGATTTTTTTCAGATTTGGGTTTAATCAGACTCGTAACATCGGATATTTTGATGATTTTTTACGTCACCACATGAACTTGTACAGTTTTTAGTCAAATATAGTTCCCATCAACAATTTAATATGAATTTAGTTTGGTATACTGTAAATTAAATTAAATCATAGATACGCGTACCGTATTCGATATTAATTAAAATTTTTTTTAAATGAATTATGTACTTAGCTTTATAAGTTATATACGAGTACATATTAAAATTATCTTTTGAAGACATACACAAAAACACTTCAATTTAATTAATTTTTAATTATTTATTAATTAATTTTATTATTTTTTCGGTACTAAGTGTTTTTTATAATTAAATTTTATTATATACTCAATCGCAATTGAAGTTGTCTTCTATACATAATAGGGATCGGTATATACTCGCTGCGTGGAAATTTGTTTTAATGTTAAAATTTTATTTAATTTGAAAATTTGCAGGAAGCATGGTCGGTTTCTTAGAACCTTAGAAAAGTTGTATTCTTTAAAACTGAGATACCCTTATTCATGGATGCAGCTCAACAGATGCTGCAGCTGTGGTCGCCACCCTTGTATCGACCAGTTTGTAACCTTGTTTCGTGAAGCAGGTCAAACCAAGTACCTTTAGTGGTAGGTTGCGATGCCAATGCTCATCACAAGCTGTGGGGTAGCTCGAATATTAAAAACAGGGGTTTATCTCTGCTTAACTATCTAATCTGAGTTTGAAATCCTTAACAAAGGCTGTGAGCCTACTTTCAACAATTCAGTAAGAAGGGAAGTGCTAGCTATAAGTTTCTGCTCTATGTCGATTAGAAGGGGATCAATGATATTCTTGTCTCTCATCATAGGTGTATTTTTTGAACATAAATCTTAGAACATCTGCTCCTAAACCTTACCGTACTAAGAAATTTAGCAACTGAGACTTAGACTCTTCTGACCTTGTAGGCCTGTTGGTATCTTTGGGCGAGATTCGTTCGACTAATGACATTGATTTGCCAGCATAGTCCTTGACGAGCGCAATCTCGTTACATTTTTGGATCAAGCAAACGATTCAATTACCAAACACGCTTTTTGGTCAAACTCAAAAATAAAGCTAAAAGATCTAACCTCCAGGTTGTTTGGAATAATTTTTTTGCATTTCAAAAAGATTAAAAAAATTTTTAAATCCACTGGCAGGTCATCTTGCATTAACTTCTGCGTATAGAGATTAATAGTAAACTGCGAAGAGATTAATGGTTAAAAATGATTCTTGCAGCCTTGATGTTCGGCGGCATCCAGATGGCGAATATACCTTTTGTAGAATTACAGCTTTCTGTGCATTTTCCCGGTTCACATGGGAGTCTAGGTTTAAACTGCACGATATTCCAAGCCGATCTGATAACACTCACACGTTGTGCGATTGATGCTGCTAATCTCGCTATTTCTGGCGAAGATATTATTTTCTGGTCTCATTTGTATTCATTCTGTAACAGTTGGATATTTTTTGCATTTTTTTATAAAAAAAAATTTTTTGGTTCGAGACCCTGATTTTAAATTTAATTTACCAGTACGTTCATTTCTTATTCGAACTGTGTGCGATTGTTTACCATTATCAAGGTATAATTATAATTTCTCCGTTTTCTCCAAATATACCTTTACCATCAAAATAACTTTATGTGTTCATTCTCAGTGCTGCTCAATTCTTGACGGAAACTGATGAAGTACTGTTAATATTTTGTTAGCCTGCTTTGCTCTAGCTATAGTGGGCAGGGTTATGTGGGTTCCGCATGATTGTGATATTGAAGGAAATGAGATCGCTGATGTTTTAGCTAAAGCAGGCTAACTTTTGGAATTCATTGGACCTGAATTGGCCGTATCCTTGACCTTTAATTACGGTAAGAAAGCTATTTAAAACTACATTAAATACTTTAAACGTAATTGGCTTGCTTCCATTACCTCCCGAGTGACAAAGTCCTTCATTTGTGAACCAAAGATTAACAAAGTACGCTTTATCTTTGAAAAAAGACCAGCTCAAAGCTTAGGTAGGCCGGTGGTTATCTAGATTTGGAGGTAGCTCAGTCGCAGCTTCTTAATTATAAATCTTACAATGTAGATCAGTTGCGTTCCCTGTCCTGGTTCAATCTTATTAAGTATGCCAGAGTTTTAAAAAACTCTAAAGCCTAGACCGATTGACTGATCAGAATAAAACTTCACACTTTTCTCAAAAATTTGGAGATCTTAATGATTTTTTGTTGAAAACGGTCGCTGGAAGTGGTAGAATCCAAAGGATCTTTTTCATTTTTTAGAAGTATATCATTTACGAGAAAATCGTTTATAAACTAAAAGATTCTAAATGAAATTTTCAATTGTACCGATCCAGACATTTTTTTCTAAAATTTAAGCGAAATGACGTTCTTTGACAAACAACTGTTTTTTATATTAAAAAGTTAAAGTTAAATAAAAAAATAGTAATGATGAAAAATTGTGACCTCGAGTTTTTTACAGATTTATCATTCGCTATATCACCGAAATAAAAAATAACAGTTTTTAAAAATTCTCGTGTAGGGCTCCGTGCAGACTAAATGTCCACAACCGAGGTTCTTTGGCTTATCGTGGCCACGTATCCATAGAAGCTTTCTTGTATTTTGCATATATTTTTAAAAGTATATACCATTTACAAAAAAAAATATTAAATTCGACTATGAAAGAAATTCCTTTTGTAATGTGCCGTCCAACTTCGAAACGAATACTCTATCCACCTTCATTCTGAAATTGTAATTACGTCAAGTTAGTATGATACAGACATGGTGGCCACCGTAGCGCTGATTAGTCGTTCTATGAATAAGTATGGGGAGCAATTTTTTAATGTGAGTGATCTGTGTGAGTTAATTTTACAATTACATTTGGCCTAACGATCCATTAATTGACATTTGGCAATCAATCGTAAGAAATGTTGAGTTAGTCTGGGCAACAGCCAGAAGCACTCATTAGGTTGAAATCAAACTACCAATGTTTTGGTCACCTCACCTCGATGTGACTATCAATCGACGATTGGTGCTCATATTTCTTTCTCAATGGGGTAATATTGCCCGAAATATCTAACAGGCTTACAGAACTTATTATAAACGCACCACTATCATTAACCATAAAAACTTTAGAATTAAAAAATTTTAAAATAAAATTATTGATATATTTAAAATTTTCAATTTTTATTCTTTAAGCATTTTTAAATGTGAGCTAAGAATGATGTTCTCTCTCCACATGCTTAGAATTTTAATGAACTACACCACCATGTAGACAATAAGGCGCAACACTGTAATACTTAACGAGAGAGACAAACTTAACAAACTTATACAAATTCTCATGAGGTTTTCGTGAGAATAGCGTACAAAATCCCACTGCAGATGTTTTGCGTTTGTTTTTATGAGTTGTTTGTGTTTCAATAATAATTTTGATTTTATCTGAAGTGGATGTATTTACGTTCAATTTCATTTTAAAAAAATAGATGGAAATATAAGTTCATCTAGTAGTAATGAGGAACTTATTCCAACTATGTACGAGTAACAGTATCAAATTTTCAAAACGGATGGACATTAGAACGGCAAAAATTAAAGGACTGGCTCATACTAATCAAGTTAGAAAAATTATATCGGGGCAAAAACTGGAAATTCAGGCAAGTAAGTCTGTTTTTTTATCAAAAATATAAGATATACAACATGCATAGCTACAATATTGTGCTACAGGTGCCTAATGAACTGTTTTAGCAAATTCACTGAAGAGAGTAAAGCAAATTTATTGCACATTACCAATAGGTTTGAGAGCAAAAAATTGCAGGACACGTATTTGCTAAATTTGATTATATCGTGTCCGGTAGAGAAAGGACGTGAGAAAAATGACGGTAATGAGCAAGCATGTTTGCAAGAAAGCATTTCTTAGTCTACATATGGTATTACACAGAAAAGGATTCGACGTTTGTGTATTTTGCAAAGTTCAGGAAATATTCCTGAAGATTTACGAGGAAAAGCAGCTGGTTCTAGACTAATGTAATTCCAGGGGCTATATGTTTACGAATACACAAATTCATCGAATCGTTTGACGTAAGGAAATTCTTTATTCGAGCGAAATTAAAAAAAATATCTGGCGGCCAACCTTACCATGAATGCTATGCATCCAATGTTTACTTTAAAAAAAGTTATGATTTAAAAAATACCTTTAAGTATCAATTTTTTTTTTATGTATTTTCATGAAAATTTCAACCTAATATTTGGTAGACCGCAAATCGATGTTTACTCAAAATGTGAGGAATTAAAATAAAAAATAAACAGCGTTGTTAAGCGTGTGGCAATATAGCGGAATATATCGTACATAAACGAAGGGCGAAGAAATATTTCAATAAACTGAAAGAAATCATGGAGCTGTAAAACGAAAAAGTAATGGGAATTATCATAGATTACATGCAAAATTTACCATTGCCTGAAATTCCTGTTCAAGAATTTTTGTGCATGTGACAATTATGGGTTTTTGAATTTTGTATTCAATCTTGATGCAGGCATAGCTATATTTTATTCTTACCATGAAGGCCAAAATGAAGTATGTATGTATTTTTATAAAAGATTGCATAAAAAAATGTTTCAAAGTTAGTCGAAAAATTATACATCTTTTCAGATGGTTGTCCGGGCCATAATAAAAATCAAACAGTTGTCCGATTCTTACGAACTCTTGTTTCTAATCAAATTTTTAAACAAATACATCATATTTAGCCATTCCGAGGCCATTCTATTAATGATTGTGATAGGGATTTTGCAACTGTCAAACGCAATATAATGAAAATCGACTGAATTTGTACACCAGAAGAATACTTCGAAATTATTAAACCTTAATCTACATCAGGCAAGTTCGATGTCGTCGAAATTGATTCTAATAATATTATTGATTTCTAAAACTGATGGCGAAATTTTCATAAGAAATCACTATCGCAGTACACTGAGTTCATGTACAGATCTGAAACTTCGGGTATAGTTAAAACTTACATGCCCATCGATGGAATTGCAACAGTGATGGAGGAGTTTTCACTAATAAAGTCGAAAAAGGTACAACCAGATTTTCCCAATACAGAAAATTATAAAATATATAATTGACCTTGTTAAAGTTAGCCGAAAGTGAAAAAAATTGATAATGCAGATAGTGTCTTGACTACTTCAGCCGAAAGTAAAACAAAATATATATTAGAAAAGTGACTAACTTTGGCGTTGCACGGAAAAAATAGGAATTTGGTTAAATAAATTTTTCAATAATTTGTAAAAATTTGCTAAAAAACTAAACATTGAGGTTCATCCACCATCCACAATCGACCATCCAATATGCACCATCCACCATCCAACATTCAACATCCACATCCAACATCCAACATCCAATATCCAATATCCAATATCCAACATCCAACATCTGACTACCACAATCCACGAGCCACCATCCACCATCCACCGTCCATCATCCACCATCATCAACATCATCATCATCACCATCACATCATAGCATCATATCTTCAAACTATGACCATAATTTATTTTTCAGACATCATTTCGTGAAGTTTTAGACATTTCTCCATAGTAACTTTGGAACCCGTTATCATGCCTCTTCCTGCCTCCCCCCATTAGGGAGAAGGAGACATGAGAAATGCTCAGTGACCTTCCTTAGGTATTTAACAATGTTTATGTAAAGTTTGATACAAATCGGCCAAGGTATGTAGCTTTATATAAATAGGGCCCCACCCCTCGGATCCGAGCATACAATTAATTCCATTTAAACATTTATTCAAACTCGTTCCCATGAAAAAAACAAAAAAAATCGTAATTTTAAAAAATTTGCACGGGGGCACCTAGATCCAGTTCGAATATATTATGAAAACTTGTACTAGTATATATAGGTCATTACTAATTTCAACCATAATATAATGGTAAATACTGTATTATATATATTATAGGTGGACACTTTATTTTGTTTTATCATTCTTGACCGAAATGCCAAAAAGAAAAGTTGAAGGAAATAGTGATCCCCATAGAAAAATAAAATACTAATATAAAATTTGGATTACACTCAAAGTGTAAAGGTCAAGTGGTATTCGAAAAGATTCAAAAAGAAGTAGTCGAATTTAATCTTTGAGTCATCACCATACATCCTTTTTTTGTTAATGAAAAAATGGACCAATATTGACCTTGGACAAGTGAATTTTCTTGATTAGTTCTATCACCTACTTGATCGGAGTCGAGTAAATATGAATTGGATCAAGAATATCGAGATATTAGGTGTAAAACTGGATTAAAATTATATGATGTCATATAAATCAAACCTTTTTGTTTCGGGCGCATTGCAATATACTACAATGATGTCGATTCCTTGTACATCTTTTATTTATCTTTTCTTCTATTCTTCGATTATTTCATAAGCCACTCGATATTTATTTCAAAATTTTTATTTAAATTTATAGCTTGCTTGCGTAAATACATCGAGTTTTCCTTGTAAAAATAGCAGCATAGAAGAAAAAAAAATTAGAAGGTTTACATTGAATCGACACAAATATTTCTCAACAATATTTGGATGCATGCATATTGAAGGATTTGAAAATGTTTTCGCCAATTTGATAAAGAAACGTATGGGAACACTCGACATTTTATTTAATGAAAAAAGTGGCAAAACACCAAATCAAAAATTATTAGATATCCTCAAGGAAAAATTAAATTGGGATGGTAAATTTTTCCATGCCGTGAATAGTAAAACGACATATTCTAAACATTTAAAGTTTTTCAACTTTTTGAAGTAACCAAAAAACTGACTGTTTTTTTACAGTTGCTGTTCTTTCATACATTAATAAATTATAAACCACAGGCTTCTTAATTTGTACCCAACTATCCTTAATGGTGCAAGTACTTTAGTTTAGTTATTAAGTTTTCTGAAATTTTTCATTTTTCTGAGGAAGAGGTTTAGAACAAGGTTTGTAAGTGGTAATATCTGCTTCATAAGCCGAAAATTGCCAATCAAGAAGTTTAAACATTATCAAGCTTTAAATGGTTTGTAATTGTCGTTAAAGTGGTTTGCAGTTCAAGACTAGGCTAATAATACACAAATCTGGCTATGCCAATTGGGTAGACCGTGATTATAGGCAAATTTTAAATACATGGTTTGGGTGGGTCTGATGAGATTATAAAAGTGAAATTTATATGTATATGTAAGGTTTGCTGGGGTTAGTGGCGATGAAATGGCATATCTGATTCATACAGCCGAAAATAGTCGATAAAGAAGATTGAAGATTACCAAACATCGTCTAGAATTGTTCATCATTCGAGATTTTGGCAAATAGACACCAATCTGACTATGCCGATTCGTTAGCCAATGACCATAGGTAGATTTTGACTATAGGTTAGAGGTGAGTATGATGGGGTTATAAGGGTGAAATTTTGATTTTCCCCATTTCTCATCTATAAAATCGTTCGCCATTCGTGATTTTACCATATATACACCAATCTGGCTATGCCGGTTCTATAGTTTATGCCCATATGTAGATTCTGAGTATAGGTTAGGGGTGGGTCTGATGGGCCCTTCTCCTGGCAATAAAATAGTCCATGATTCAAGATTTTGGCATATATACACCAATCTGACTTTACTGATTCGTTAGCTCATGATCATAGGTAGATTTTGATTATAGGTTAGGGGTGGGTCTGATTTGGTTATGGAGGTGAAATATTAATTTTTATCATTTTCGTCAGATGGACACTAATCTGACTATGCCGGTTCGATAGCCAATTACCATAGTTAGACTTTGATTATAGGTTAGAGGTCGGTCTCATTGCGTTATAGAGGTAAAATTTTGATTGCCCCCATTTTCACCATTTTTCAACAATAAAATCTTTCGACATTCCAGATTTTGGCATATAGACACCAATTAGACTATGCCGATTCGATAGCCCATGTCCATAGGTAGATTCTGAGTATAGGTTGTAGTGGCTCTGATGAGGTTTTAAGGATGAAATGGTATATCTGCTTGATACAGCCGTAATTCTGGATTTTCCCTAACCTATAATCAAAATCTACCTATAGGCATGGGCTATCGAATCGGCATAGTCAGATTGGTGTATATATGCCGACGACTACTTTTGGCCGTATCCAGCAGATATGCCATTTCATCCTTATAACCCCATCAGACCCAACACAACGTACATCTGCTCAGAATCTATCTATGAACATGGGTTATCGAGCCGACATAGTCAGGTTGGTGTCTATTTGCCAAAATCATGAATGACGAACAATTTTATCGATGAAAAATGGGGGAAATCAAAATTTCACCTTATAACCCCATCAGACCCACCCTTAATCTATAATTAAAATCTACTTAGCTATGGGATCGGCGTAGTCAGATTGGTCCATATAGCAAAATCTCGAATGATAAACGTTTTTATATTCAGAAGAAGGAAAAAATAAAAATTGTGCCCCTATAGCTACATCAGACTCACACCTAACCCATAATCAAAATTTACCTTTGTTCATGGGGTAACGAATGGGCAGTCAGATTGGTGCCCATCTGCCAAAAATTCGAATGACCAACGGTTTTATTGATGAAAAATGGGGAAAATCAAAATTTCATATCTATATCCTCATTAGAACCACGACCCACCCCTAACCTATATTTAAAATCTACCTATGGTTAGGGGCTATTGAATAGGGATAGCCAGATCGGTCACTGACTGGCATAATCTTGAGTTGCAAACGACTGTATAAAGCGAACTATGGCAGTCAAATTGGTGTTCATCTGGCAAAATTCCGTATGATGAACAATTTTACCGTCAGAACAACGGAAAATGGAACATTTCACCAATATAACCTAATAAAACGCACACCAAACATATAATCAAATTCTACTTAGGGTCATGGCTCATCAAATTGGTACAGTTAGATCATCGTTCATCTGTCGTGATATACAAACGATTTATCAGCGAAACGTGGCTTCGTCTCATGGCTATTGTATAGATTATCGACGGTTTAAAATATGTTCGGCTGGGGTAGCAAAATCAACATCTGCATTACCATATTTGGGCTGGAAACTTAACTTTAATTTAAACTTTACCTTTATATTTTATTTCACCTTTAATAAAGAAACCTTTATTAACGGAATATTATTTTATTTAAATAACAACGCGATTATGTGCGAAAATGACATAAGTTAAAATTTTATAAAAAATTTTTATTTTTATTTTCCATTTTATTATTTTCACTTATTAGTTCGACTTATGTATATCAAGAAAAATATATTTTCCAATAAAAAATAAATATCAATAAAAATAATCTGTTTTTTTATATTTCGTGGAAAATTATGTTTCGTGACGATGTGACCTTTTAGCATAAACCGATTCAATTACGATTCTATTTTTTAATAATCTCCATTCGACCTTAATATCATTACCCTGCTAACATCGAAACTATCCCGGATTTCATTATATATTTTCACCAAATCGAGCACCCAACACAATAAACAATATTAAACAAGCTGCCTAGAGGAAATCACGTATTTTTTCATATTCCAATTTAATCTTCAATTATAACAAAAATCGGAAAATATTTCTGCCAACAACGGAACGCAAAAATGCTCAATTCAATTTTTCAACAGTCAAACTGTTTGCACATAAAACGAGCCAATAACAAAAATAATTGTAATAAAAACTAACCTATAAATTCATAACAAATAACATGAATTTATTATATTTGATTATTAATAATTTTTCATTTTTCCCAGTTATCACTTGCGCTTGCTTGTGTACCAATTTCAATTGTATTTTGGTATGGGTAGATTTTACTGGAGAGAGCTAATGATAATAATCATGATAGCAATAATGGTATCCTCTTTTTTGTGTGCTGTACTGATGCTCCCGGCCCCTCACTATATACGTATACGAGTATACATACTGGAATAATGGTTTGTAATAAGATAAAATTTATTCCGAAATGATGATTATACTTTTTATATATAATACAGACAAAACCAGCCATTGTAATCAATAATTTTGATTTGATAACACAAATGAATAGAAAATTAATGATAACCTATATGAAAATGCTTTCTCTCTAATAATGATTCCGATTTTAATCAGCAGACACATTTATATACACATAAATAATACATGGCCATTGATGTAATTTTTAAGATTGGGGAGAATTTTTCAAAATGATGATGACGAGGTAGTAAAATAAAAAGTTTGTAATTATCATCAGATATGCATACCGCCGTTTTTATGTAATCCGGCCAGGTGCTAAAGTAGTAAAAAATATTTATTAGGCTTTGCATCCACGGATAAATTTCAAACACTAAAATGTTTATTTATAACAAATTTATTTATTTATTCCATCCGCGTAATTAGCAGACACCGCGATATAATGAGCCAAACCTCATTTGTGTTTCGTGTTCATTTATAATTAGAACTTGGATATTTTACTTGGTATCCATATCCAACTACAAATCATGCAAAACTGTAATGTAAATGAACATAAATATGTAGGTGCACAAAAAAATATGAAATTAAAATCCAAACAATTTTTTTCAAGTACTTATGACATTTTTTTATTGTAGTTGTGGGGGGAGTTCCGGCGCCTATTTTATTTTGGTGCTGTCACAAAATATTCGTTTATAGTAAGATCGTAATTTCCTATACTTCTTCTCAGTATTATAAATGAATCCTTATTATTTAGAAACTTTCGGGAAATTGGTTTCCTAGAAAAATAAATAATTTGAAAATGTTTAAATTGCAATCCACAATACAATACACAATAATTCCAGGAAATTTATCGCATTATTTGTACTTCACAGAATTTAAAACAGAATTCATTTTCCATGTACTTTATTCAAGAAGATAAAATGCTTTTGACCTTTAAGCTATTGAAGCCGACATTTTAGACATGTTGATATAATCTTGTAAATATTTGCCAAAGAAACCCTGAATTACAAAAGCATCAAAGGAAAACGATAAAAGCTTTAGGTTGCAAATGAATGAAGATATGATAAATTTTACACGAAACCAAATCATCTTATCTTAATGCATCAGAGAAATTTAAACATAAACAGTTATAGATACCGTCCCGTGAAACGTTTATGAAATTTTACATGTAGGCACACGTTCAATGAATCCATGGATATCAAAAACTTTACTCCGACACGCCAAAAAAAGATTAACAAGAGATCGAGGTTAAACAATCACCAGATCAATTCATTGAAAGATTACCGGGGGGTCATTTACGAAAACTTTTAAGACAACAAGATCTCAGTTTTCTCTTCTCTTCTATTCTCAATTTTCGTCCAGATTTTACTGAGAGAGTAGCCTAAGTTAAAAGCTAACAAAATAAGCTCCTATTGATAAACGCAAAATACAAAAGTATCCTCTTGAAAGTTGAGGATGAAGGTCAACACGAATATTTTGTGTAAGGTCATTATTCGTACCCTATGAGCTACGATCTAGTAACTAATAGTCAAAATGTAACAAAAGATGACCATGTTTACCTGATTTATACACTATCAATTATCAGAAGAAAACGTTTTGCTAGCCACCAAAGATGGCCTTTTTATGTCAAGAGAACCTTTAAGCTGAATTATAACGATTTTGAAGAAGGATAATCTATATTGTTGGTATTGCATTAATTTATAATCCTATCTATGGCATTCGGTGCTTTATTCTCAGTCCTAGGTCTTGAATTGCCAGCAATGAGCATGGTACTCTGCAAATTCCATTTCTTGGGTATCATTAACTGTTACTAAGTAACTGTTACTTAGTTAATACTATATTCCAGAAGTATGTGAGTCTAAGATTGAACATTGTGGGAAACCTTTATTTATGCTTTTAGAAAGCGTGTCGTGGTTTGACCACTGAGTATCAAAAGCTCTAAATACATACATCTATGAACCGCTACTCTGGAATATGTTCTTGAATCTGTCGGTAATCAAATTCTTAAGAAATTTACGTAAAACTTAAAGCTGTATGCCGATAAACCGAGCTCCAGGGTAGTCTTTTTTTTCTGTTTCTTTCTGTTTCTCGATCGAAATTGAATTTTATTTACCTCTTATCATTATTGGAACTTACCTCGTTTGATTTTATGTGTATTGTAAAATTTACTATAATAAAGCTCTTACCACTGTTATAGATCACGATTCAAGCTGGATCAAGTGATAGGGAAAAAATCATTAGGGAGATTACATATAGGGATTAATAGAGCCATTGTTGTAACGTATATCACCTTGGGGGATTTTGAATAACTATTTTTAAAGACACAAGAACTACAAATGTATTTGATTCCATTTAGTTGCCACATTTTAACATTTTCTTGTCCTTTCCCGTGTATATTTTTCGCAGTGCAGCTGCGTTGCGGAAGAATTAATTTGAAGTTGAGATTTCATGTACCAGTGGCACTATTCTGGTTTTACCTGGGAATAGGGAATTGGGAAAAATATTTTCATAGCATTTTTGACTTGAATTATATTTTTGTGGTCTGCTGTTGGAATTATTTAGGTGTAAATATTTTCGAAAGAAAGCTTTGATTGGGAAATTTTTGTTCCACAAAATTTGTATAGGGATTAATAATTCCCAATATATCATTGTTTCAAAAATATTTACCCCAAACTAATTCCAACAGTAGGTCAGAAAAATATATTTTGTACAAAAATGTTATGAAAACATTTTTCCCAATTCTCTATTCCCAGGGAAAGACAGAATAGTGCCACAGGTGGTACATTTTGTCCACAAATAATTACGATCTCGTTTTCTTCTAAATTTTGTAGCGTATAAATTTACGAGATACTACACCCCCTCCCCTCTCCTGTTGTTGTGCTGCGAAGGTGTGAGTACTATAGTTATGTCGGTGATAATGATGATACCAGAAGGCGTGTATTCAAAACTGAACCGATTTCGACCAGTAACTTCGATTGTGAGAATTTGTTCTCCACCATTGTAGTAGTAGATAAATTTTTGCTAGTCGAACTGTTAAATCCCATAATCCGTTTGCGAACCACCTGGTGGTTTGAATTTGAATTTATATTATCCATCAATTTATTGGCAATTGTGAAGTGAGCTATTTCAATGCTCAGGAATGCTCTAGAAAATTGAATTTGACCCCGCCCCCCTTCCCCCTCCCACAAAATCTGAGGGGCTATTATGAAAATTCGATATCGGATCCGAAAGCGGTTTTTGCTAATATGAAAATCCGATATCGAAAAATCCGCTATTATGAAACTAAAAATAGAAAACGAAATCGTATTTTCCGAAAATCGAATGTCAAAATTCGACTGCTATTTAGGTGACGAATTTCATTTTTTGTTATCGAATAATTTTACGTGATCGTTTTAATTTTTTCTAAGCAGATTTTTTACTAACCTAAGAATTAAGCATTTTCTTTGAATTTAGAAATTTGATAATGTTTTGTAAATTGAATGGAAATTCTTCATTGATTTCGTCAACACTCCTGATTGTATCGGATTTAACTGGACTAAAAATATGACAAACATACGAGACGGAGCGTAAAATTTTCTTGTAGTTTGAAAATTTGGTGAAGAGGTCAAGAGTCTCAATATTTGTGCAATCTGTTTCTGTTTTCTTTTTCCCAAGCTTTGCGAGGTTACTGGCAATCTTAACGGGGTTTTCTTCAATATAGTCGGGTACATGAAGGTTTGTGCGTACCCGCCAATCTTTTTTTATATAATTTTTTATTGTTACATAAAATTACTCTGGTTGAATAAGCTTCTTAAGTAAACCCAGTTCACCGTAATGAGTGATTTTTCAGTTCACCGAAAGATATGCCAGAACACGCGTAATGCAATGGGTTGAATTGTGAAGGAATGTGACGCCAGAGACTTTTCTTGATCTGACTTATGATTTTTCAACTCTATACATTTTGCCCATTTCGTGATTGAATTGACAGCCAAAGTCAGTAGAGAACAATTTTTTAGACAATCCAAAGTGGTATAGTGTTGGTTAAATCCTGCTGCCGTTGATGACCGACAAGTCATAAGACAGAAATGCACCACCCAGAAGTTCTACCGTTGTGAAGCTGATTATACGTTACGATATAGTTCCTGGTACTTCGTCTCCATCAATTGTATTGCTATTCGCCACATTTCTTGCCGCAAATTGATCCATTTGTTGAGTATCTTCTTTGATAGAGTGTCATCCCAATTTCACTTCCTACGCCACGAATTTTGTAGGATGATTTTTGATCTGTTTAGAAGAATTTTAGAAGGCATACTACACGGGACATGAAGTCTTGGCTTGCTATAGAAAGAATCGACAATTTTGTGTGTGCAGAGGTAGAAGTCAGAGGTGGAAGATGTGTCATAAATCGAAATTCACCTTGAATTTGACCCCACTGGATTCCAAGTAATTTGATCATGCCTTTATAATTATATAGCGTTTATGGCGATGCATGAAATACTACGCTAAGTTTGGTGGTACTGGTTTGCGTCCATTTTGGAAACGAGTGGCGTTTTCCATGTATAGTACTTGATACAGGCCGCTTCTTCCTCGCAAACCTCTTTCACCGCCCAGAATCGCCGCAGCGTGTTACTTTTATATCGAGAAGAGGGTAGTGTCTTAGGATTTCTTGGACTTCATCCATATGTCCACCCACATTTTGTGATTTTGGTAACCAGATTGCTATTGGGTGATCTTCATCTAGGATTTGAAAGAGTACGTCGGCCCCAAAAGTATGTTGGGGCTTCAAGAATTAGATCGGTAAGCTGCATAGTGCTGCCACCGCAAGTCAGCCTAGCTGTGATTTTCGGAATACTCAGCGCATTGACGATCATTTTAATTTTATGGTTTAATAGCTCGAGATGGGTGAACTAATGTATTATCCATCCCAGAGATGATCATTCGCCCATTTGAGTAATGCTCTGAATTCTCGCTCTAATCCATAATTGCTGACTCTAAGATCATAGCTATTCGCAGCATTGCAATGAACTTTGATTAAGCTTTTCAACTTTCAACAGTCAATGCTGAGGTGATAGATTCAGTTTTGAATCAGCGGTGTTGGCCTCATTTATATGAAGAGATTTATGATGTTTTTTGTGATTAAGGCTTTTTAAAGAATCGAGTGTGTGAGAGAATGTTTTCTTAGTGTTGTTTAACTTTGGCATTGTGTTTTGAACAATCGACTTGGATTTTGAGTCTACCGGATCGGCAGAAATAGTAAGCACAGTGGATTTAAATGTCAAATAAATGGCCTTTTTTGTGGAAGCATGTGTTGAGATACTTGAACTCAACAAGGGTTTCGACAAGTGCGTCCAGAAACTTCAAACTATCGCCAATTTCAAGATAATCTTTGCTAACTGTTTCTTACACCCACAACATGTTCGTTTCATGATCCATTTTTTCGGTTGTACTTAGGCCCCGCATAGTACTTCTTATACTCGATGCAGTTGCTCTTGACAGTTTTAATAAGTTTCTGAACTTTGGAATGAACGCTTTCAGGCCAACCAACAGTTGCCAACCAACAGTTGCGAATATTTGGAATTTTATGAAATTTTCAAATCAAATTGGCGATGATTTCACTAATAATGATGCCAACAGTTGGCGGATGCGAAAGCGCCCGATTTCGATTTATGAACAGTAAACGAAACTTTGGATCGCCGTTGGATCTCCGTTGGATCACCAGTAAACGCCTGCCTGTTTGACTTCGAATTCATAAATTTTCGGATTGTATTGTGCCACTACTGGTAACCATGTTTTTCGGGGTGCAACGTTCTCGGCGATCTTGAATCTGCCGGTGGTCCCGAATCTTGCTGTTTCTTGTATAATTAAGCATCACACCTACATTATCAGTGTAGCTGCGTGCAGGAAAATTAGAATGAACCGTTGACTCGGTCTCAAAAGTTACGGTCTTCTTCAAAACCGCGTTTTATTATTCGCGACGTTTAAAACAAAATAAATCCAACCTCTTGTTACTGTAAAATGTCAAAGATTGACATAAAAGAAATTTTTACCTAAAAATTTTTAACAACATTTTCCTTGTTTCACGCGCGTTGATAAATAATGAAAAAATTATGTTCTACAACATTCTTGTAGTCTAAATTTGATTTTCCCAATAATCTTCTTCAATTCTCTTTTGTTTTGTGGCCCTATAGATAGAAAATATTAATTTTGTTTCATTTTCCATTTCATTTTCCACCTCGTCGTTTATAAATAACAACATTCATTATTATGATTAATTGTTGTTTAAATGTATGTTGAAGTCTATTAGATTTTTGTATTACGTGAGTATTTTTCCGGGAGTAATAAAATGTTTTACTTGTTTGTTTTCCAATGTTTTATTTTCTTTTAACTTTGAAGTAAATTGATGAAAGTTATAAAGAAAAATTTTGTTAAGATTTTTCCGGTACAACACCTTTTCTGTCAAAAAATACACAATTTTATTTTGTTTTTGTATTTATACGTGTTTCACCTTTGTCATTTATCAAAAATATTTTGTTTTCCATCCGATTTTTTTTTTGGAGTGGTATTAGGCTGGTAGTTTTTCCTAATTTATTTCGTATGTTGGTATATGTATGCTTATATGGATTGGGTGTGAAAATGGATTAAAATAATAAATGAGCTAGATTATGAGATTTTCATAACAGAAAATTGCACTTGACATAGTTTTCACATTATTCATCATGTTTAATTTTGTGTACTTCTGTTTCTATGACACAGAGTAGATGTTGGTAGGGAAGCTAGAAGGCGGAAATTAGAACCACGGGCAGCCAAAGCAATAGAATTACCAAACGACTTCTGAAATTTATGTAGGATATACATTCGCATCACCACATCAGTTGATGAACTCTCTGTTTCAGAAATAACATTTTAATTTTTCGGATTTTGCCATTTTATACAAATTATTCTCCTAGCAAATTAAATAATACGTAACGGGTTCGAATCCCGATAGGAGCAGGATGCAAAGTGAAATTTCACTATCCCCTGTCGGTGCGTAAACCCCTTGTGCAAAAAACAACTTCCATGCCATAGGCTGGCATGGAGCTTACAATTTCCAGATGGTCTTAAATCGATCCCGTACCTGTACGTCTTCGAGTTGGTAAAGTAAGCACGTAAAAAGCATAACCACGAAAGAGCAGGATGAGCCTTGAGCCCTAAAACAGATTTTATTGTACATATATGTATAAAAAAATAATAAGTGAATTATAATTTAGAAAGTCAAATTTGGTATAAAACTTGCATTTTCATAATCCTCAAAGTCAGAACCGTTTAATGAAAATCTGTTGTAAGTCAAACCATTTACTATTTTTGGAGGCTTTAAAGAGATCAAGATTTTAGCGAATAACCAGTTTTACATCCGGCTTCGCGTGCTCCAAATTTTTGGCAATATGATCACGCCATCAGTTAGTATTGTCAAAAATTTCTACATAGACTATTTCTTTCAGATCAGATTAGTTAAGAGGTAATTACGATTCCGAAGTATTAATTCTTGGGCTCAATCGTCATCCCAGCACGGACATATTGCCTTCCGAGGTAAACCTGTACAGTCGGGTTACCACACGATAAGTAATATTACAAATGTCTTTCTCTCTCTTCATTCCTTTAGAACTTTTTTATATCGCCTTCATTTTCAGAAGCCGTTGAGATGCAGTATTGTGCGGTAATTTAGAAAGGAGTTGTCAACGAAGAAGGAGAAGCTAGAGACATATACAAACTAGTGACGAAAAAAAAATAAAAAAATATTGAAAAATTTGTATGGCCTCTTCAAAATACTGTAATAGAACAAGCTTCCCGTTGGAAATAAATATCTGGAACGGGTAAACAGAGTTATAATCCGACTTTATAAACTAAAAGCTAAAAGGTTGCATAGTGTCAACCTTCAGTTCGGACCTACCACATGAACCCACCACAGACTCCCTAAATTAATTTTTTCGAAATTACGTCTCAAACAAATCGATTTCCATAATAATTTTGAAAACTTGCGATTAATACAATTATACATACAGCATGTCGCCGTTGTGCAACTAACGCAACACGCAACATATTGTGCAACTATACGAAACAAGCAACTTGACGCAACATAACATAGCATTGTGCCATGGTCTCAATGCAATATATTGCAACTTTTCGCAACATATAGCGAGACCCGGTAACGGCTAATTAAAAAAAACATGACTCACTGTAAAAGTTTTTAGCCGCTCAAATCTTTCCTTACAAAGATAGATTAGATAGATTAGATAGATTAGATAGATTAGATAGATTAGATAGATTAGATAGATTAGATAGATTAGATAGATTAGATAGATTAGATAGATTAGATAGATTAGATAGATTAGATAGATTAGATAGATTAGATAGATTAGATAGATTAGATAGATTAGATAGATTAGATAGATTAGATAGATTAGATAGATTAGATAGATTAAATAGATTAGATAGATTAGATAGATTAGATAGATTAGATAGATTAGATAGATTAGATAGATTAGATAGATTAGATAGATTAGATAGATTAGATAGATTAGATAGATTAGATAGATTAGATAGATTAGATAGATTAGATAGATTAGATAGATTAGATAGATTAGATAGATTAGATAGATTAGATAGATTAGATAGATTAGATAGATTAGATAGATTAGATAGATTAGATAGATTAGATAGATTAGATAGATTAGATAGATTAGATAGATTAGATAGATTAGATAGATTAGATAGATTAGATAGATTAGATAGATTAGATAGATTAGATAGATTAGATAGATTAGATAGATTAGATAGAATAGATAGAATAGGGTGTACTAGATGATTTCTGACTTTATCCATACACACGAATACGTGAACATTTTTCCAGATTTTTGAAAATGTAGGTTGCCTGTTCATTCAGATATCTTATTTTCGTTGGAACTACTGAAACTCGCTCGGTAGTACGAAGCTGCTTCACGAAATTCGAAGCATCAGTGTTTGGGCTCGAATTATGATTGCTTATGAACAATTCACCGGGAACCTTGATGTTTTGATCATGCACCAGCTCTGTTTGAGTGTACTTGGGGTTTTTTTTGACTGAGGCTCGAGCACTCAATATGCTTGTTGGAAGTTTTCAATATCAATGACATGTATTACAAAGAGCAGTTAATGCGGCTTTCATTTGCGTCTGCTACCGTTCAACAAGACCATTAGCTTTTGAGTTGTATGTAGTAGTCCAAATGCGATGGGAATTTGGAAGGTTTGAAATGACATTAACTGTGTCTCTCAATGGGTGGATTTCATCTTTGGCAATTGTGTGGTCCAAGAAGTTGAGTGACTTCAAATTGGCTCATGAGTGACTTTAAATTGGTTTAACTGCCGATAGTCTTCTCAAGGCAGCTATGTTTTGTATGTCTGTAGCACCGTATGTAACGGCGATGAGATTGTTGATGATGAGGGCGGCATATTCCTATGTCTAACATAAACTGGAATTCAGTCTTTGCGCAGCTTTAAGTTTCGTTGCTTCGAGCTGTCACGGTTTAGCACAAGGTAAAACAAACACCTTGCAACCCGACGTTATGAACTACATTATATACTACACTGTGATCTTGTAATTCGGAGCATCAGCAAGTGCGAATTATTTTTTCCAAATTGCGCTGTATCCGTAAATGAATCAAAAAGTCGTCTTGTCTTTAAATCGACCACGAGACCATATTTGGGCAAAAAGTCAGCACGAATTGGAACGACGATGAAGGGATTTTGAAATTTTACAATGAGTTTTCATATATCTCCGCCATTTTCTAAAATAAATTGGTCATAAATAATTTGAAATTGATTTGAATTACGGATCTGTTCATGCTATAAACTTGGTCATTCCGTAACCAATCCTTATGAAAATTGGTTTCTAGAATGATTTTGAATTCCAACATAAATTTTACATAAAGTTCAGAAATTTGTCCATTCTACACGCTTATAGTGGATCCCAACACTATGCTCCGTGAAGGAAGATTTTAATTTTTTACGGGACAAATAATTAAGTTCGCGATTATGGGCAATATTTCAAAATTTTTCATAGATACCCAATACGGTTGGTTGTTTTTCAAATAGCTAAGGTCATAGTAAGAACACGTTGGAATTTTTTTTTTTCATTTTAGATTTCAGTGTCTGACCAATATCACAAAAAAACCCTTACGGTTGATTTTTTAATAGCTGAACTTTCCTCTGAGAGTTTTTCGAGATGTGAGCCAAGATCTAAATCTTACTTAACAAATCCTAAACTATGACCTTAATCCCTTAATTTATTTATTATTTATTATTTTATTATTTTATTTATTACTTATTTATTAGATTTGCAAGTTTCCAATCCAAAATCAAATGCAGCCTTGCAAGGAACTTCAGCTAAAAGGTATGCTTCAATCGAAAATTAATTAAGACAAAGATAAGTCCAGCATGTCTGGATTCTAAAATTTTGTTGAAAACTCACTTTACAATTCTTATCCAATACTACTAAATAAATTTCATTGTAAAATTTCAAAATTCCATATACCGAGTTTCTCTACTTCGGAAATCAATCATTTTATCAATTTTAGGGACACTTTAAGATTCTAATCTGGAATGTTTTACTTTGAGAGGAAGTGGAACGAAAATAGCACCACTTGTGACGAATGAACAATCAACGTACTAGGCACTCATGCTTCTTGAATTTATTAAGTTTCATTTTGACTTTCCTCTCTGTGTCTCGATCTATAATTAATTAAAAATAAAATCTTGTAAAATTTAACGTTCATAATAACTGCTGACGTATAATTATTGCTTGCCTAAATATACGACCCACATTGGTTTTTATATAAATCAGTAGTATGAAATTGATTGATTAAGAGAAATTAATATTTTTTTTTTTTGAAAAACCAAATAAACCCTCGTACAACAAACTTAAACCGAAATGTATAAACCGACAACAACACTGCACAAAAAAATATGTCCTCAACATTCTTTTGAATATTAAAATATAAAAAGCTTTTCAAATCTATTACACCTCTAACCATGCTCCACCCCATCAACATCATCATCATCATCATCATCATCATCATTTTCATTCACATATCCAATTTAGTATTATTAACATGTTATAAAATCAAAAACAGTATATAATACTCATGAAAATATAATTTATATTTTTCAATGGCAGAAAACAATTTTCCTGACAAAAAATTGCTTTCAAAATAGCCACTTATTAAATTATTTATGACCCCTTGTCAAATCAATTTTCTTTCCCTTAAATTATTATTATTATTTCCTGTAATAAAAAAAAAATCTCCACTTACACACATACATATACACTCACCTAACCTTTCAAGATTTTCTATTTTCTATTGCCATTTTTCTATTATTGGTGATAGACATTTTAAAATGCTGGCAAAAACGTAAAATAACCGATCAACATAGAAAATGCTTTATGTAAAAAAAAAAAACTACTTAACAACAACAGTAAACCATAAAAAAGGTATAGTATTTTCTCATAAGTAGTATGGTTTAATTGAGGAAAATTACCCCCAACAGACACACACACACGTATAGAAAAAAATACGAAATCATTTTTCGAAGCTTTTTTTGTTGTTGTTGTAGAAAGCTTAATAAAAACATTTACATTTTCTCCGAGTACAATTTTATTCATTTCATTTGATAAATTGATTGGAATTCGATTAAAGGTTAATTTTTGGTTCATCTACATCGAAATATGGACCGTCGTATATACGATGAACTGGTAGGTATGTAGGTACCTGCAGAGGGAGGGAGGACCTGGCAAAGTGATGAAAAATTTGTTTTTTATGCTTTTTCGATATAAACGTAAAATTTAAATATAATGCCAAATACATCACTTGACGTTTTGGTTGTGCTGAGCATTTTTTTTTGTACGTCTTGATATTTTGCCTTTTTATAAAGTCATTTATTATGTTTATTAGCATATTTCAATGGAGCTTTTATATATAAATTTTGTTAGGCGATTCTTTGTTCATGTACAAGGTAAAATTTATATTTTATTTTAAGATTTATTGTATTTTAAAAAGGCATTAAGGATTTTCTTTTTATTTCGGTTGAGATTATCTACATAGTCCTCCAATGTATAAGCTTTCAATTTCATCTTGTAATTATATACATATTACATTATAAGCTAATCGACCAATCCACAAGACAACATATACACACACACATACACAATATCGGTGGTACTGTACCTACGCAATATGATTGGGTTGCGTTTCCGAAAAATTGGGAAAAATAAACCGCAAATTAATGATTGCTTATCAATCTAACAAAATAAAAATAATGAACATTTTGGAAATTTAAAATCGATTAATTATTCTCATGGGTATAAAATCATTAATGCAATGTGGTTAGTATGATGACATAATTAAAATTTGAACAAAAAATCATTTTTAAATAATGGAATTGGTTTTTTGCTGTTTAATAAAAAATGTATATAGCGGTGAGTTTTTGTAAAATTTGTTGATATTAAATTTAATTTGATGTATAATGTAAACGTAATTGGTTTACCAGTTAATTGCATCGATGTCGACATATATTTTTAACCGGGAAACAACCAATGGCGTAAGTTTGCTTTTAATATTTAAAGTTTGGGAAAATGGATCTGTCCAACATATTTGATTTAATTTTTGGTTTTCATTGCATCTCAAAAACTGAAGATTCACGGAAGTGGATTAAGCCAGAATGCAATATTTGTATTTATGAAGTAATAAAGGCCGAGCGACACCTTCAAGTGGATGGCAAATTTATCATCATATCCATTGCATCTATTATAAGTGCATTTTGTATCTTAGTTTCCGTAGCTAGGATTCTTCTTTGGTAGTGGTTCATCATGTTTTCCGCCAGAGAACTAATCCTATCCGATAGTACTTAGGACAGTAATTTGTATGTTTTGGAAAAGAGAACTATACCTCGATAGCTCACACTTCAAGTGGTCATACTTCTTAAAGAAAGGGCACATGGCGTACACTTTTGATTCATCAGACACAACTTCGCTTCGCCATGACAAATCAAAAATATGGTCGAATAGATGGTTCTATAACTACAGACGAACAGTTACGTTTCAGCCTCTGCTTGGCTTTAGTGTTTTCTTCGTAGGATGGATCCTCATAACGTTAACCTTTAATTTAGTCTTTTATCGGGCCGTGAGTGTGACTGAGAGAAATGCCCGTTCTACGAGAAGAGTGTTGCATCGGTGATAACATATAGGTATCCATCCCAGTCCCGAATTGCGTACTTTCAGGACTTCGATCTTCAACCGTTTTTGCTTTTTTAGATTATACACGTATCATAATTATAATTGGAAAGAATCAAACTTTATCTGCCTCAGTCATTAGGCACTCGTCGTTACTCGTTGACGAGGGTTGATCAATAAGCACTCATGCTAGAAATGAAAACGCTTAAATTTTTAATTTTTTATTTTTCAACGTAATCTCCTTTTAGGTCGATACATTTTTTCCAAAGTTTCTACCATTTTTTTAATCCTTCCAAAAAATACGATTTCTCAAACTCTTCAAAATACGCTTCGATTTTTTCCCCCTCGCGAAGAAATCGCAGGGGTCAGGTCGTTTGAGTTCGGTGGGTGTGACAGTAATTCATAGTATAGTTCATAGACAGCATCCAACTTTGCTTTTATACCTTCGCATAATTCTCCCCCCAAAAATTAAAAGTGAATTACGGATCGATATTGCCCTTTTTCCATTTTATTGAGAAACTCGAAGCATGAGTGATACAACTGGCTGCCAAAATAAAAAATAACATGCGAACTAGACGAAATTTAGTATGGTGTCGTTTGACAGACAGTACACGATAGTAATGTTAACTTTCCTCAGCAACGCCACCTGGTTTCAAACACGGGTACTTATTGATCGACCCTCGTATTTCTTTGGTTAAATTTTAAAATTACTTACGATCAGCCACCAACGGACTTAAGTTATCGGTTATCAATCGAGACCAATACATGACACCATCAATTGAGTGAACTATTTCATTCGATGATAGCCTTGATGGTTTATCCGTTAAAGTTTTATTTTTAGATTAAAGCATCTGGCACAACATAACACAGTACCAGAAAACAAGCTGTGTATAGAACGTTCGACTCGTTTCGCATTAAATTGGCACGGAATATAGATTCAGATACGGAAAGATTTGAAGAAAGATTTGAAGAACGGATTTATCGAACGATTTCAAATCGTTCACTACTACGAACGATCACTACTTGGTGATCTATAATAAAATATATCAATGGCGTTGTAATGTCGTATCCCGCCCTCAGACATAGAGCTGATTTGCGAAATTCACTTGTAAATCTTAGTAATGCACTAAGCATGTTGTGTCGTCCTTGAAAACTATTGGAAAATAAGCAGCCGAAAATGCTTTATACTAGAAATATTATCCGTGAAGTTCAAAGAAACTGTTTATCTAAGAATGACGATAAATTTTACATGCCTTCTCTGCCAGATCCTCGATCAAACAAATGAAACAGTGACTTATTTAACCATTTGCATACGAGCAATTCGTAAATCATTCTCTAAATTTTACATCTTTTAAAATATTTTTGAGATTTGCTTTTAAATTACTTTTCGTCTTTACTTTCTAAAATAAAACAAAAGCCATCAGCGAACGAAAAACTACTAGGAAACTCGTAAGTTACTAAGTCAAACCATAACGGAGACTTGCATTACCGACGCAATTGAAAAGTGGTCGTACGCCAATATGATATTGACGATATAAAATATCGGGAATGGTGTATCCGTTACTACATTTCGTAGTGCTAGTGGTAACTCCGACCTCATCAATACATGTGCTATCGTCCATTACTAACCATGTTCGGGGCTGACTCGAAGTGGATTCTGGGTCGAGACACATCATAATTTTGGAGAGAACATTCTGATCAATATTCCGGATACCACATATCTCAAACAAGTTTTTTAAAGCTGTCCGATTTGAAAAGGAATCCAATCACCATGTTGGGTTGTGTATAGAACTCGACGTTATATACAAAGGTAAAGTAACATTCAGATTACCGTTATATATCACCACAAGAGATAAAACCCTTATTTTTTGGGTCAAATGTTTCGAGCCTTTAGGAATATTTCATCTAGGAGTACACCCCATCTTGAATAGTTTTAAGAATTTGTTGGACAAAAAAAATCCTGTTTCCATCTGACCTGAACGCTTACAGTAGACCTCCTCTGTTATTCAAATGGATCCAACGGTTATTCCAATGCATTTGACTAATACAACTGTAAACAAAGCATTGAAACCATATTGTTTCCTTATTCCATTCCAGCAGTAAATTATTCATTATCGGAAATGACAAACGAGTCTTTGTTTGCCAAACTCGATCTTGCACATAAACGTATCAATTGTAGACTATGCATCTGCTCTGGTACTGGTAGTTATAATGAGCAAGAGAGCGTTAAAAGTACGCCGACTCCAATTCGGTATTACTACCGCAACTGGAATTTTTCAGAATTTCGTAGAGAACCTTCTTTGAAAGCTCCAATTGATGTTAATCTCTCATACTATTCGCAGTACATTACCGCTAACGGATAAAAGTCAGCTACAGCCTATAGGAATTCCTAGGTTTAATATATTTTCATTCTTTTGGTAAATAAAAGACGACACTTGCAGAACCTTTGCATCAGTTACTACTCTAAAATATTATCTGACGATGTGTACCGATCCAGCAGCATAGTTTCGATGTGCTTAAAGATATTTTCATGTCAAGCAACGTTCTAAAGCCATTTATCGAGAAATACTTAGTGAAACTTATGAGACGCTTTTTCTCACAGATTTGGTATGGTCATCCTGCAGTTATAGTCGGGGTTAAGAACTTGAAGGATTTCTTATACGGTCGAGAACTCGATATTGTGACAGACTCTACGCCGCTCTTTGAATCTTTTACCACAGACGTCCCAACTCTACATCGGTTCATCGATGATGATCCGATGTAGCACTTTCCGTAACTTTTACTACTCTAAACTTATCTACCATGCTGAGGGTAGGTGAGGTTTAATAAGATGCGAGAATATACAACTGAGTTGATTGTGGTCAATTTCATTCTGCCTTTATTATTACAAAAATAGTTTATTTATACAAAATTAATAGCTGCCTAAGCAGCTTATATGAAATCATAACAAATGTAAAACTATGAGAAAGAAAATATAAAAAATGTTTGCGAGCTATGTAAGCAGTTTAGATGAAGTAACAAACAATAAAAAATTTTTGCGATGGTGTCATGTATCCGATAAAATATTGTAGACTGATAATTTTATGTCGTATTGTTCTCAACACAGATGGTCTTAGCAAATTTCCATAGTTACAGATACTTCGATTGCCGTAGAAGAAGGAGTAGTGATTATTGAAAATGTTCACAAGCTAACGATTCATTTCAAAAATATAGCCACTTCGATAGTGTAAAACCCAGTTCTTTCATTAATTCCTCAGTGTACTTTGAGTGGTTGGCCATACTGTAAACCATATATTATTTAGCAGCTAAGGATATTTGCTTTAGCGATACCGGGTTATTATTACATAATGTCACTGTTCCCTGATTTTGTAGAGCGTACACACTGCCTACCAGGGCATTGTAAGCTTATCCTTGGTGAACGAAACTTGATTCTGACTTCGAGAAGACCGTGTGTGTGTACGAAGTAGCAGCCATGCCGTTCGGAAGTGCCAAGGCTTCATTGCGTTATGGGGAGAAACCACCATGTCATGGTTCAAGAATATACTTCGATTTTGCCGGACTGCATCGTAGTAAGATCTATCTTATAATAATCGATGCTTGTTCCATGTGTTTAGAAAACGTTCCCGTGCCTACAACATCCTCTTCTTGCATGTTATAAGCTTTGCTTATAATATTCGAAACTAATGGGATTCTTGGGATTATTTATTACGAGTGATATTGGCACAGCATTCGATACCATCGAATTCAGGTGGTTCTGATATTAGAAGGGTATACGTTCAGCGTACGTGACACCATATCAGCCGGGTTTAAATGAGCAGGCAGAAAACATGGTCAAAGCAACGAACAAATTCTTTAAGAAAGCCAGTTCGGGAAATATTCAAGAACGGTTATCCAAGATCCTTACTGGAAGTAGCAGCTTCCATAGGAGTTTTTTCATTTCTGCAAATATTTTGATAAATATATCAGTTACGAGAAAAGCTGTAAAATTTCCGATATGTACTAAGATGATATTCACAAAATGTAAGTCGGCTCTATAAAGGTAAGTTTTTTTTCTATAACTTTACAGTACCAAATTTCAAACCATAAGTTACTACACATCAAGGTTTCGAGAGCGAACAACTTGCAAAAATTGCCATTTTCTTAAACGGTTTTCGCTCATTTATGTTTTAACATCGAAGATGTTTTTGGGATCGCATTTTATAGAAAAATGCAACGAAATTTTGCCCCAAGAATATGAAACGAAATAAAAAAAAAAAAAAGAAATACGAGAAAATCAAAACACGCTGGTGCGCAAATTTTGTTTTGTGCTCTCTATGCACCTATTTCGCATCTACGATATCAATTAGTGAGTGTAATATTTTAAATTTTTTATTTAAAGCGGCCTTTACACTAACATTACCTAAAATATCCTATTTCCTTTGCAATTTTATAAATTTTTATTCTTGAACAACTCACCTTACTTCATTAGGTATAATCTGTCAGATTCAAATGGGAAGAAAACTTTGTGGAAATATGATGTATTGAAGTAATGATGTTTGAGTATTGACATTATTACTGATAGTGTAAAGGCCGCTTAAGCATTTCAAAATTTCATAGTCGAAAATCACTTTTTGGGCTGAAAATTTTTTATTTTTTAGTTTTAGGTTTATATAAATACAAGTACTCTAGCCCAAAACAAATCAGTACGCTTAAGCTTTTTGATTTAGGAATTAAGCAAAATTTCAAGCCCCATCTTCGATGTTTAAATTTTAATATTTAGGCTCAAACTTGGGATTTTTGTCTATAGCATTTCTATACCAACTAGGTTGAGGCTAATGCCAATTGTTGTTTTGGAGATTTTTGTTAAAATCTATTGATAATTTTTGTTTTTGTATATACGCCCAAATGTTGATAATGAAATACATACACGTACAGTCGAAACAAATAGTTGGTCCGCGACACATTCAGGAACAATATTGTTGTTAAGGTATACGAACGAATATCGCCAACTGTACTAATATATCGTTTGACAACTGTACAATACATTTTTACTTTTATTTATTTCTTAATATTAGTTTTTATAAAATGTAATAGTTTTATGATATATGTACATATACATTTGTTCGAATTTGATAGTTTGTTTTAAAATAAAATCCACTTTGGGTACACCAGCGAAAAGTCTATACAGTTTGTAATAACATTTTATAGAATAATACATATTTTTCTCTGTCAACCATTTTTGTAAAGTTACAGCTATAGAATTTTTACATTTTCAGAATCAGACCATTAATTTACAAAACCACTGGACAAATTAGTTTTTCAAAATTGTATTCGGAAATGACAATTTTTTACAAAAAAAAGTCGAGGCGGATTAATTGATCAGGATGTAACTTCATAATTAAGCTTATACCATATATTGGGAGGCCCTAGTGAAGTTTGGGCGAAATCAATAAACTGGTAGTGGCTGCATATAAGTTTTTTATTTTTTGCAAATATTTTGAAAAGATAACAAACTAAATTAGCAACAATATCGGTCCAAATCTAAAATTTATGCAGGAATGACGATATTTGACGAAAAACGGTTTTTAACAAAAATCCTTCAGCTGGTCAGCCCCCAGATAAATTGATTGTTCGTGCTACAACTTCATACTTAAAGTTTTTCAATAAATAGGCAGGTTCCAATGATTTTTGGCAATAACTGGTCTACCGGAAAAGGCTGCTTTTGTTGGAGTAAATCAACTTTATTTCACCTAAATTCGGAATTTTTATAATCTACTGGAAATATGTGTACTGGATGATGTTGAAAAGTTCAGCATTAGCAAAAAACGAGAAGATTTTTTTTATGGTTTAATATTTATAATCTGTTCTAAGGCCAAAGCAACCCCCAACTCTGTCGCGGCTCGTTTTTCACGTCCTACCTTACATATTTCCTGTCAAATCTAGGACGTACGGCTATAGGCCGATCTGTACATTGCATAGCTCCATGCCTGTGCACTCGAACAGAGAGTCATGTTTGTGCGTTCATTATATCACCGATCGTAATCATATGATGAAAAATCCCTTTTTCATCCTGTTTCTATCAGGATTCGAACCTGACGATCTAAACACAAAAGCTTTAACCACTGTGCTTGTTGGTTTTCAGAAATTTAAGCAGGTTTAATGATTTTTAAATATGCAAGGCATTTTTGCCATAAGTCTTCTATATTTGAAGGCTGGGCTGGTCACTCATTGTACTTGTCATTCGGTCGGATCCGGTCGTTCCTTGGTAGGCACACTCGGTTATTATTATATTTATTCACGTTCCCCAAATTTCGGTAGACGAATTCTGGTGGCCTTTCAATTTAGTTTATGTTTTTTTAGTTTGCTTTTTAGTTCATACTTTTCATTGTTTATTCTGCAACACGGTGTAGGCCAGGAACATGCAAGCCTCAACTTCCCCTCGATCCAAAATCTCTGAGATCTATTAGGCAAAATCACCGTGAGAGAGGCCTCTGCGTGCTTAGATGAAATCTGCGGGTGGCTTCGTTTGTGCGTTCATTATATCACCGATCGTAATCATATGATGAAAAATCCCTTTTTCATCCTGTTTCTATCAGGATTCGAACCTGACGATCTAAACACAAAAGCTTTAACCACTGTGCTTGTTGGTTTTCAGAAATTTAAGCAGGTTTAATGATTTTTAAATATGCAAGGCATTTTTGCCATAAGTCCGGTAAGTTCAATTTTTCGCTTTAAATGGTGTATGCGAGATCTATGTATACGTTCATCGTAAAAGAAAGTCAGGTGTTGTCACAACATATTCACCCCTCCTGTTCATTAAGTTTTTTGTATCGTTTCTTCTTTGACATTTTAATTTATTTATAAATTTACTTTTAATTTATGAAGTATGAAATAATACTAAAATTGACAATGTAAGCTGAATACTTTTTCCAGTTAAGCGATTTTATCAGTTTGCCGATAAAATATTCAATTCTTTCAAAGGCGTCCACTAAGAAAGATTAATTCTAAGGTAGGTGGTATACGGCAAATATTAAAATATTGACGAACAAGGTTATAAAAAAATAATTAATGAAAATAAATTCAAATATTCGCTATAACTCAACAAAAAAAAAAAAATATTTTTAAAAATTTTGTTAATTAATATCTTTCCTTCTTCATATTCATTTCTTATGAATTACAAAAGAAAATTTAATTATTTGTAAAGAACGAAAAGTAAAAAGAATGTATAAATTATTATTATTTAAAACACAGAAATTATAATAAAACTGCAAACAAACAAAAAAATTTATAAATATTTATAAATAAATTTACGAAAAAAAAAAAAATTCACAACAACAAAAAGTCATAATTAAAAATTTAAATAATTTTTTTACGTGTACAACGAATGAAAATATGAAAGCTTTTTGTGCGCTTCTCTTTTCGTTGTGCGCTTCATTCATTCGAATTCTTATGTCTGGGTTGTACACCCTCCACCCCATGAATCTTATTTCTTATTTATACATTACACAACGTGTGTCTTAAATATTAATTTATAATTCATAATTTTATCCAAGAATAAAATAAAATAAAAAAAAGTTATAACCGTGAAATAAGGGAATATTGGAGTACCGTGGGAATTAGTTAGTGAGCGATATGCTCTCGGTAACGCTTTTAATATAAAATGTTAAGGCCAACACCATTACCGGAAATCAACCACTCTATAATACTGCAACCCGATAAACAGATTAGGGATCATAGCCAAATCCTTATTTTTCATTCTATAATTAATTTTTATATATTTCTGGTTTCGTTTTCGTTTTTCGTTCATTCACTGTGCTGAACGGTAACTTAACGTAAAGAAAATTATCATGGTTCTTGTGTTTGATAAAGCAAAAAAAAAAAAAAATTAAAAATAAAAAATTGAATTTTTTTTTGTGCTGCTTGTGTTCTTTGGGGTTAAACATCGAATTTGGAATTAGAAAAACAAGAAAATTTAAATGAAGGTTAATTAAGGTTAACACAAAAAGATATCATATTCTTATTATCTTATCTTTATAATTAACTTAATCTATTTTTGTTATTTGGTTTTGTTTTCCAGATGAACAAGATTTTTTTTCTTGTGATTCCGATGTAAAATTTTCCCGCATATTTAGTAATGGGTGCTTTTTTGACATGTTAAGCAGAAACGGTGCTGCATATCTTAAAACCAAATTTTAAACTTGTTGAAGCTATATTGTTTTGTAAATATAATTTTAGCTGGAGAAGGGTGAGTGGTGTGGTATAACTGATGATCGGACCACATGGAACGCTGCTCACCACATTGCAAATACTTCAACGTGTATAATTCAGATGGCAGTTTAAAGTTGAAAGGTTTAATGTGGTTTACCGTTTTTTCCATTTGTTGACTTTTTTGTTTCATATTTTTATTGAACAAATATAGTCTGCAATTTGCGGTTGCAAAGTTCGATGGGTATGGGTCACATCGCCGGCAGGAATTTTGGCCAACAAACCCATTTAACTGACACATCCAAATCGCCGTAAGTTTGTTGTACTTGTTTATTTGTGGAACTGATAGTAGAACAAATCAATGCAGAACCACGATGGATTACTCCGATAATAATTTGAGCCGCGGTAGTTATGAGTATGACTGATTGTATAGCGTGCCGCTGCCATTGCGTGCTTCAATGTATACTGTTTTTGACTATAACATTAATAGTGTTGTAGTTATGTCGGCGATGTGCTTATCAGCAATGTGAGATGTTCAAAATTCTTACAGGCGATGTGTGACAGCGATATGTTTGCTAACATTGTCTAAATCGATGTGGGTGTCAGCAACGTCGGTGTCGGCGATGTAGTTGTCTCAGCGAAGTGACTTGTCTGTGAAGTGTCAGATCATCATGTAGTTGTGCGTGCTAATTGATCTTGACAGCCAAAATTATAATCGGTGATGTGGTTGCCGACGAGACGGATTTTCATGTCGAGATGTGGATGAATTTCAATTTGTTTGCGCTGATCGGGAATTTTCTATTCTCTAGCCCGGTATAATACAAATTTACCGGGGAGGAACTGCATGATTTAGTATTATTACGATACAAGAGATTTTTACAAATTTACCATTCGCTATATCGACGAAGCCAAAAACAGTAGTTTTTAAAAAATATCTGTGTATGACTCCTTGCGGGGTCATAACATCATTTGGGTTATAAACTTGATTTTTAAAATTTTAATTTCCAAAAAAAAAATCTTTATAATTGAATAATTGATGCCTTTTACCGATGGCATTGCCAGCTGTTCTCGAGGATTTGCCATTATTTTTTTTTTTGTAAGTGTGAATTGGCTTTTATCATCTAGTTCACATTTTACGCCTTTCTACCGTATGGCGTAAACGTCGAATAACTTTGAGAGCGAGACCAATGTTCACCTTGTGCGTGTGTGTGACCGGTGTAATATAGAGGGATATATTTTGTGTGTTTCTTGTTTTGGAGTGTGCGGTTGATGCATGATAAGAAAGGGTGGGTAAGTGACGCACCTCGTCTAGATTTTTTTTGGTGCGAGAAACCATTTTAAAATTCGTGTTTAGAATTCCGTTTTGATGAGTGGAATTCAATTTTGACGTTGAATAGTTTTACAGTGTTGAGAATTTAAATTTAATTTTTCATATTACACAAGTATACAATTTATATCTAATTTATAATGGTTGGAAAAAAAATTACGAATAAACATATAGTATATATGTAGTTAGGTATAGTTTGCATATGGAAGGAGAGGCGAGAAATTGGACAATTTATCAAAAACAACCAAAAGTATATAAAAAAAAAAACAAATAAAAATAGTTGTGCGGATTGTGAGTTGCTATTAGAAACAGATTTGAATTTTAGCATTTGGCACGTTACCTGGTTTCTGACGAGAGCGCACATTATTTAGGAGGTACCACTTTTTTTCCGGTACGTCAGATGGTCAACGGACGCCGCGATTATCAACGGGTATCGACTATTATAATGCAACCTTATCATCAGGTTATCACAAGGGTGGCCAGTTGAAGCCATTCAATTCTTCGGCTTACGGCGAGCCAACGTCCAACGGTATCGCCAGTTCAAGGCGAGAAGACGCCCAAGTTTACACTATTTTTTTATAATGGCGGGCGTGCCGCTAAGATTCTGATTTCGTATCGGTTCTATATTTGCAGGCTGGGCTGGTCACTCATTGTACTTGTTATTCGGTCGGATCCGGTCGTTCCTTGGTAGGCACACTCGGTTATTATTATATTTATTCACGTTCCCCAAATTTCGGTAGACGAATTCTGGTGGCCTTTCAATTTAGTTTATGTTTTTTTAGTTTGCTTTTTAGTTCATACTTTTCATTGTTTATTCTGCAACACGGTGTAGGCCAGGAACATGCAAGCCTCAACTTCCCCTCGATCCAAAATCTCTGAGATCTATTAGGCAAAATCACCGTGAGAGAGGCCTCTGCATGCTTAGATGAAATCTGCGGGTGGCTTCGAACCACCCGTAACAAGATGTTTAGATGCGCACTTGACGTATCTGGAGGGCTTGAATCTCTATCTTTATATTTCAGATATATTTAATTTCATAAATATTTTTATATCTTTTTCTTTTCGAATGTTAGCAGAAACTAGGGCAGAGGAGTTTTATCTGTTCTTTTCACAACTTGAGAGATACTTCTTTAATTTTTATATTTTTCAGAAATAAGTTTTCTTTTATTTCCTCTGGCTAGCAGTCTGTTTGTCTTAGCTTTAGTAGTAATACCACGAATTCTTATTAAGAGAAAGGGTAAGTTTACTGTAGTTATCAACGTTTTGGAGGTTGCCATTGTTCATGTTGTTTGTCTGTATCTGATTTCACTCAATGAACTTTGTTATACCCTGATAGTTTTCAGCCTTATTTACAATTACTGGTGGCCACAAACAAAAGTGGCACTATTTTACTTTTTTTAGTGTATTCGGGAGTTTTGTCAGATTGTTGAGATTTATTTTTCTTTTTTTCTGTGTTCGGGAGACACAATTTGTGATTTGTTAGTTTTGCTCATTTTTCTTGTTTCTTCCTTTACAACATCCAGTCGACTTACCTATTCAATTCGACTGAGAGTGTCCATATTCTTTCTGGCTATTTCTGACCCTCATCCCTACATTCAAGAGATATCAATTTTCTAACGAAAACGGGTGCTTATCCGCCACCCCATATAACAGATTTAAAGAATTTGGGCTCATTATTAGCAATATCGGGTTGAAAACTTCACAACACCGATTGTCGTTATATAGACCGGGCACCTGTTAGGATTGACTGGACATTCTCATGACAAAAAAGGTTGAAGCCAACAGGGTGTGACTACTAAACCACTAAGCCATCTTGCCAGTAATAAAGTACAACTTTTACATTGCATGCTATCTCACTTTATAGTCGTTAAAGATCACTCTAGTCTCCAGTGATTAATATCAAAGACAAATTTGAATGGAAGATGGCCTTTCTGCGGCTTGAAACTACTTCCCAATTAATTCCTAAATTATTAAATTTTGACATTTTAAAGATCAAATTTGACAAACAGTGCCCTGAAAAAACCTTTTGGTTGGTCTCTTGCAAAAATATTAAAATGAAGTAAAGAATGTTTTCTGTATTTTATAAATGTTGTTCCTCTTAAAAATAAAAAATATAATTGGTCGGGCACATATTCTGTTCTGAAGTCAATAATTAGGCTCGTTTAAATTTGTTCACAACACCACATTGATATTTCGTCATACTTGCACTTGTAGCCAGGGTAAGTGTTCTGAAAATGTACGGAATAATTACAATAAAACCTTTACATTAAAAAACAAACTAAAAAAGATACCTCAAAATTGTTTACAGATTTACTATTCGCTAACTCGTCGAAGTAAAAGCACCGATTTTAAAAAAAAAATCTCTCGAAAGTGGTACGCTCCACATGGGGCTTTTTCGTTTATTCCAAATATTTTGAAAATTATATCATTTCCAAAAACACGATTAAGGATTAAAAGATTATAAATTACTTTTGCCAAAGTTACGGCCCAGATTAGGATTTCAAAAATTAAGCGGAAATAAAATGTATAACAAAAACAGTCCAGTTCAATTGACTGATCGGGATGGAACTTCATACTTAAGCTTTTCTAACAAATTGTGAGGTACAAGTGCTGTTTGGCCTAATCGATCAACAGGAAGTGACAGCTTTCACAAGATCTTTCTCGTTTTCTGCAAATATTTTGAAAAGTATGTTGCATTTACGAAAGAACGATTTAACAAAAAGATTGTAAATTAAATTTCAAACAAAATTAGTTCAGAGCAGTTTTAATATTTTTCCAGAAATGATGAGTTTTGATAAAAAAAAAAACTTTATT
The DNA here is from genome assembly GCA_932526605.1 of Nephrotoma flavescens. Classification (NCBI taxonomy): domain Eukaryota; kingdom Metazoa; phylum Arthropoda; class Insecta; order Diptera; family Tipulidae; genus Nephrotoma; species Nephrotoma flavescens. Next base: position 313,812,492 of record OW052220.1, read on the forward strand.
TGGACTTTTTATGGACGGATAGATTGACTATTCAGAATAAATTTCATTACTTGATTTTTTTCCATTAATTGTGAGATTCTTGTGAAATTGTGTGGAAATTATTACCGGAAGTGGCAGTTTCAATGAGAGCTTTTGAATTTTTTCAAAACTTTTGAAAAATTTAGCATTTACAAAAAACGACAAATAATTAAAAGATTTAAGCAAATTTAAAGAATAAATTATCAACCAAGAAAGGTTGATCTTGTTGTTTCTGAAATGAAAGCACGGATAGCGTTTTTTGATTATATTCAAGACAGTTTTACCAAAAGTCCGGTAGATTTAATTTTGCGCTAGTGTTGGTCACCTAATATTCGCCCTTTCATATTTTAATGGATTTTTTTTTTATTGATAACTATGCGATCTGTTTTGGGGCTCAAGGGTACTCTTCCGCGGTTATGCTTTTTACGTCCTTACGTCTTTACTTAACGTTTCCCGGCCAACTCGAGAACGTACAGCTATAGGACCGATTTAAGACCATCTGCACATTGCAAGCTTCATGTCAGCCTATACTGGCATGGAAGATGGTTCATCCCATGGATTTTGCATACTGACAGGGGGTCATAGATGTGTGACATTTCACCGCAGATCGTAATCTGTTGATGAAATTTCACTTTCCATTATGCAACTATCGGGATTCGAACCCGGTACCTCCCGATTCAAACGCCAAAGCTTTAACCACTGTGTTATGGAAATTTACGTATATTGGTTGTCAATTATACCTCAACGACTATCATGTATACTAAATCTTAAAGCAAATCAGTTATATATTGAAATACAAATCCAAAGTAAAACTTTTTTAATCATAAATCGTTGGCAAACGTGGTTCTTTCTTTCATCACAGGTCTACATTAGATTGAAGTAGTAGAAATAATTTTCAGAACAGAATCTCTAATCTAAAATGCTTTTTGCACCCTAAACTCGCTTCAATTGTTTAGTAAACATTCATTCTCGTGCAAAAAATAATCATTTTAGGCACTAGATACCAAAATAATAATAGTACTAGAGTGATAGTATTATCATTAATATTTCACGGTCCTGACTTTGGAAAATTATCGAAAATCATCAACTATTAATCAGTTGTAAACATAAAAAATTATTCAAATCACGTACTGATATTCTAGCAACATCCATACAACGAGAAATAAAAATTCCTGATCAAATCGTTATGAGGCTTTTTCCATTGGATTCTACCATCCACACTACATAGCGTAACAGCCCGTATTAAAATTTATTATACTCTATTTTACACTATACAACTGATATTACTAAGTGTGGTAACAAAACCCCATTATATATATATATATATTTAGTCCTTGTCTTATTTACCCCGTACACACAAACCTAAAATTCGGAAAATAAATGGGAAAAAATTGCGTGGAATAAAAATGAAAATATCGGAAAAATTCCTTCACCACCCAGTTAACAGGAAAATGTATGGAGACGTTATGATAAAAGTGAGTCATTTAATTTGATGATTTATTTTCAGTTAACCATGCCATCCATAAGAAATGTTTCTTCTTATCATCATTGCAGTGTTGTTACATTTCGGTTCCCTCTCAGTATATATTGATCGAAATATTTGAAACCCCCCACAATATATAACGTTTACGTATGTGTGTGTAAGGGAAATTGTGGAAATGCTTACATTTAAACAAATTTAATTTAATTTTTCTTAAGAAAATTTTCGGAAGTTTGCAAATTTTCACCCCAATTTCAGTACCCCATTACACTACAGTATGTATAACTACATATGACAATTAGTTAGTACTCGACGCAAATTTCTATTACGTATCATATAATAATATCGCTAATTATATGAAATTTTTAATAAACATAACCTTACGGCATCTGGAACAAGTATCGCTTTAAGTATCATTTACACGCCTACTAGAAATATCATGTCTACATGATATAGAAAAAATACATCTTGCTTACTTGTCAAATATTTTGACAACAATATCAAGTACTTTTCCTAATTTATCTTCCTCTCAAAACCATGGCAATTAAATAATTGCCATTTTTGATATCTCAGTCTTCTTTATCTTCTTGTTCTGAAAATCATTCATATTTCTTAAGTACTTACGAAATAAAATAAAAATAAAAAAATCTAATCTTCTAATATGTCATAATTTTCTTTTTTCAACAAAGCAAAGTAGAAAAAATATTTGTTTTTATTTTGTGTTTGTTGTCTTTTTTTTATCATGATTTTATGTCAAAAACCAATTTAGGAAAAAAATATGTCATATGACCTCCCTTTATACTCTCCAAAAATAAAAGGGCGCACCAGTTACGAAGAAAGCTCACACAAAAACAAAATACACATGTAAAAAACACACGTATGTACATAAACAACACAGTTGAGAGTTAAAATTGGGGTTAAAAAAACAGAAGAAAAGAAAATTGTGATTGGAGGATTTAAAAGACGTTGAAAACACACACATCTACAAAAAAAAAGCACTGAGAAGAAAATTGTATAAGAAGATGAATGAAAAATAAATACAAGACGAAAATATGACATATATACAAACATAATGTTTAGGGAACTTAAGGAAAAATAAAAGGAAAAGCATAAGAAAAAAACTTGTTTCCTTCCGAATTTTTTGTTGTTGTTGTTGTTTTGTTTCATTTTGTTTTTCATGAAAGTATTATGATGTACGATGTCAAATTTTCTTCTATTTATTTTCTAACGTGTGCACACACACACATATACACGGTATAATTTTCTTTTACGTACGAGGAGCGATTACATATTGTATGCGCCAAACATTTTATTTTTTAAATATTTCATCAAAATGGAATTTGAAACGTTACACAAACGTTACAGCAAAAAAAAAATAAATATATTTTATTTAGATAAAATATTATTAGATTTTTCTTATTTTTTTCGTTTTTTTTTTAACAATCGATTTATATTATTATAAGACAAGGATTATCCGTTTAAATTATTTGTGCTCGGGAAAAATTTGTTTTATGGATTTAATACATTCTTTTTATTTTCGGTGTGCTTTTTGCTACGTTTAAGACAGGGAATTTTTAACGAGGTAAATAATTATTTTGATTTTGCTTTTTATCCATTCTGTATCTTTCGTATATATATATAGAAAGTACGTAGGTACCTAGTAATACCTTGTGTGTTTTTCTGTCTTGGCTGTGTGCTCAAATAAGATGTGCACAAATAAGAAAATATTGTGTATATGTAGATTTATATATATGTAAATATTATAGTATACGAGAAAGCTTTTTTGCTAAATTTAGACAAAAAATACATAAACATTATGCGAGATGAGGTTTTTTTATGAAAAAGGTTGTAATCTATTGTTATCTCCTTGTTGAATTTATATAAATTTTGTTTTTTAAAAGTTATTTTTGGTATTATCTGTATTATGCCAAACCCCTTGGTTTCCCTTTCATCAAATACAAGTCGAAACATTTGCTAATAATAATTATGTTCCGTACTACAATTTTAAAGGTTTTATTTATTTTTGAACAAGTTACGACACTTGAGAAATAACTCCTCATTGGAGATAACATGAACTTTCTTACCCCAAAAAAAATTATCATACGACACCATATTAACGCGACCATCGTGGAATTTTTCACCAATTTAAAATTGGTACTTTATATGCATTTTGACAATGCTGCATGCGTTTGTTTGAGCGGTTTACTTTTAAAGGTAACAATAAAGACTTCGCTGAGTTTTTACCAAAACCCCACTTTTATCGAATGATTTTTATTGGTTTAACTTTGTAAATGACATGGGTTTACGAAAATTTTTTGTGTAAAACTCGTTCATTGAATTCGTTGCGTATCACACTTTGAATGACCAATAACAGAGCATCGCAGAGTTTGTACCGAAATTCCATTATATACAGATGATACCTTTACACTTGAAATGAAATAACGAAGAAAATTTCCTAAAACATTTATAATACTAAAACGTTTGATAGTATTGGTAAATCCTTCAACAATTGATTTTAAATAGATTGTTTAAAAATTCTATTAAACTTTTAATATAAAATTCAAAAAGTCGTATTAGTTATTAAAATTTAGTTTAATTATTCGAAATATTATAAAAATGTAATTCAATAAACAAACGGTTTATTCATTTGATTGCACAAAACGAAAAAAAATTATATTGGGGATGACGGAGTAAATATGACAACGAAAACCACGCATTAAAACTTCGATTTCCTAAATCTTATTCCAGCGTGGATTATATTAGTTAATATTTTTTGGAAATACTAAGGGTACACCAATGTACATAATCGACTATTTTATCAAAGAGAGTGTGTGATAGCAAGTCAATTAAATGTACAAAGATATGTGAGTTTTACCGAGTTTCACTCCACCGACCTATCGGCACAGTGGTTAGAGCATTGGCGTTTGGATCGGGAGGTGCCGAGTTTGAATCCGAATAGAGGCCGAATATAATAGAGAACTTTCATCATCAGATTATTTAGCCGTACGTCTTCGAATTGGCTGGGAGAGCTTCGGCCTCAGAACAGTTTGCAAAGATAATAAAAAGAAATAGTTTCACTCATAAGGAGTTGTTTTTGAAGTGTGTGCACTATTGAATATAACACATGGGATGAAAACTCTCGGGAGCCTAACAAAGAAAACACGTTTTTTGTTCAATTTTTTTTTTGTTCAGTTAATAACAACCTTCAAAAGACAGCTGTCAAAATTTCATTATATTTTATTCATTATTTTGTGAGTTATTGTGCTAAGAGTGACGCTACTTTTGTAAAAATTTTGTTTCATCAAGACAACGCACCGACCCACAAGTATTCGCCAGATTTGGCTCCCAGCGATTACGGGCTGTTCGCAGACCTCAACAAAATGCTCTCCAGTAAGAAATTTTGCTCGAATGAAGAGGTTATCGCTGAAACTGAGGCTTATTTTGAGGCAAAAGATAAACCGTTCTACAAAAGTATCATTGAAAAGTTAAAGCGGCGCTGGAATGATTGTGTTGCTCTTGATGGAGATTACATTGATGAATAAAGCCAATTTTGAACAAAAAAAAATGTGTTTCTTTGTTAGGTCCGGGACTTTTCAGCCGATGAGTTATTGTAGTTATTTGTAAAAAAGTCTATTGTCGCTTATACAAAGATTTTATATCGTTGCGCTGCTCTTTGGGGTATTTTTCTGGAGGTTAAACGGTTGCATTGCAGTACGATACTATTAATTGTTGTTACAAACATGACAGGTGTGGTGTCGCTTTGTCCAATGCCAACGAATGTCTTGTAATAAACTTGTAAAAAAAAATTTCTAACTGTGTAACAAATTTGTAATTAATTTTTAAACAATTCTTTTACAAATACAATTTTCATTGGATGCGATTGAGCCGAATCAAATTAGAAAGAGACGAAATTAATTTTTGATTCATGCCTGTTAAATACTTAACAAAAAAAAATAACAAATTTTTTCATATACATACGTATACATACAGTATAGATATGCATATGTCCGTTATTTCATTAAAAAAATACAAAAAATTAGAGTACAATTTTGCGAATAAAATGGTCTTCTAAAGAAATTAAAAGTCTCATATATACCGGTGTGAAGTTTTAATCAATTATCAAAAGTGTAGCTACACAAAAAATCATTTTTCAAAAGTGTACTTACAGAATTTAATCAAAAGTGTAGTGATGCACGGAAGAAAATGTAGCAGGGTTGAATTTTTTTTATTTAATCAAATAAATAATTTTAAAAGGACTTTAAATTTTAAAATCATGATAAAAATATATAAACCATCTAAAGGTATTTAAATATATTTTAATAAAAAATGTAAAGTTAAATTATATGTCTATGCGGTTAAACGTTTTTATATTATTAAACCGTAGTTGTTGATCTACCTATTAGATGAAAAATGTACGAGTAATTTGTGAACCCCATTAGCTTGTGTGTCTAAATGGACTAATTTTGAAAACCCCCCTATGAACGTAACCCTCGAAGAATTTTTCACCGCTTTTAGAATAACGCTCCGCTTGCGATATTTAATATGAAAGTGTAGGGGTAGGTTATGGGCCATATCAAGTAATTCTAGAGATGTAAATTCGGACTTGTTTTCTCCGTTCTGTTGCCTGATCCATTTACCATCACCCAGGGAGCACCACGTGGAAGTATGAATCTTGAACTTTGCTCCCCATTTGGTTAGAATTTAAATTTAATTGGATTACCACTTTAATATTTTGAGTATATTAAAACTCTTGGATTAGTTTTGTGTTTGGAATTAATTTCCATTGGAAAAGGTAACAAATCATAATGTTGTTCCCATATGCTGTTTCGTTTTATAAAAGCTCGAAAGTGATCAGGTATATTTTCACTTGTAAACTTTTCATAATGAATAACAGCTTGTAACTAAAATTCATCATCACCTAAATGAATTGTTTTACTTATTTGATCTAGACGTATACTGTATGAATTATTATTTGGCTGTACATCAGCAACAAATAAGCAGTAGTTGCTAAAATAATTGATTGTAATCGACTGTTTAAAATCTTTGCAAACTAAACACGTTTTCAAAAGGGAGATAAAAGGTTTCTCTTAAAATATCAGGATGCTGGTTTCCCAAACAACTACGAATTTCAGTTAATGGTGGAGGCAAAACTTTTTCTAAAATAAAAGAAATACTACAAGTAGTGTCTAAGTTGGTGAAATTTTTTTTTCGAACGAGGTTCCTGCTATCCTTATATATCTCTAGTAATATTCGACCTCTCTCTTCATACACAACAGAGTTATTAGAAAAAGAGTTAATTTCAGACAAAACTTTGAAAAATTGGTTCGTAGATTTTTGAAAAAATCGCTAAAAATATTCTGCATCTTTGTGACACAAAAAAATCTGGGCCAATGCATCAAAAGCACAAGTATTGCTGATACAGATTTCCTCGTTTGCGTTATTTAGGAAAGTATATCCGTTTTTTAAAACGTAAACATCTTCATTTTCGTCAGCTAATAAGTTTAGCGTGGCTGCAGCCAATTGAGCATTAATTCGTGCCAAACAGTTTAAAACTTGTCTACCAAAATGTTTTGGAGACTCGATTGTTTTCTCCTTTTTATTCCACGTTCCTTCGTGGAACTGATTATATGGATCATCAAAAACGCGACTTTCTTTTACAAACTTTACTTTTTTTAATATTTCTTTTAATTGAATTAATTTTGCAATTTTTTCTGTCTTAATCTTAATCTCTCTCTTATTTTAACTTTACATTTTTCATTGAAATATATTTAAATACCTTTACATGATTTATATATTTTTATCATGATTTTAAAATTAAAGTCCCTTTAAAGTGATTTTTTTTTATTAAATAAAAAACATTCAACCTTGTTACATTTTCTTCCGTGTATCATTACACTTTTGATTAAATTGTGTAGGTACACTTTGGAAAAATCATTTTTTGTGTAGCTACACTTTTGATAATTGATTAAAACTTCACACCGGTCCCATATCCCTTTTCGAACTAAAAAAAAATGTCTCAATTTAATTCCAATCCACACAAATGTGTGGTAAAAAATCATAGTTTCAGCGTTTTTGATAAAAATGTTCGCTTGATTTAAAGTACAACCAACACAATTGTGTGTGTAGCTATAGTGTTTTTTCGCACGAAATAAGTTTGAAAGGAAAACACAAATGTGTAAGTTGGTTCAAACACATACAAACATAAATTTTTTACATGGTACTTTTACCGTACCCATACAATTGTGTTATGGGGCAGCAAAAGGGATATATAGGCATGGGTAACTGCAGCAGGGAAACTTTTGAATTTCAAAATGAAACTTTGAATACCGATTAAGCCCAATTTGTGCTAATTAGTGTTTACGGTAAAAAATTAGTGCTAGTCGACTTCTGGACGGGCAAAGAAAATTTCAAATTTCGCGTGAAAGACAAAACAAATAAAACCCAATTTCTAGCCAAACCAGAAATTGTTTAAGCCTAATTTTAAAACTTTCCAAAGGCCGCTAAACAGACGAAATTTGTGCTTATCATAGAAATATATGATTTTCATAAATTTTCAAATTAAGGAAAAACAAACTAGCCCTTAAAAGATACTTTATTATACAAACAAAATAGAGGTACACCGTTCAATAACATTTTTGTTGAACAACAAATTCAAAAATAGAAATAAAATATTATTAAATCCAAGAATAAGCAATTCAGATAGCATATTCCTGTCAGTCATGTTCATTGCCATCCGAAAAATATAGTGGCTGCATTTGTGTTAATCCACAATTGGCCCAATTCCATTGAACAAGAAAGACCGTTGAATGAACAATTTTCTAACAAGAAGTGTTCTAGAAACCAATGAAGTGCATGTTGCATATTGTTTCGTTGTTGTTCAATGCAGTTAGGCCAATTCTGGATTAGCATAAATTTGCCACTATATTTTTCGAATGGCAATGACCATTCGTAATAGGAATATGTATTCAGAAGTGCCAACATCATTAGTTTCTAGAACCTTTTTTGTTAGAAAATGGTTCATTCACCTGTCTTTGTTGTTTAGTGGAATTGGGAAAATTCTGGATTAGCACAAATTCAGACACTATATTTTTCGGATGGCAATGAATATGCCTGCCAGTGGCACTATTCTGGTTTTCCCTGGGAATAGGGAATTGGGAAAAATATTTTCATAGTATTTTTGTCTAAATTGTGTTTTTCTGGCCTACTGCGAAAATAAGTTTGGTGCAAAAAATTTCAAAACAAAGTGTATTGGGAAACTTTTGTTCCACAAAATTTTTATAGGGAAAAATATTTTCCCATTTAACTTTGTTTCGAAAATATTTACACCAAACTTATTTCCTCAGTAGGCCAGAAAAATACTATTTAGACAAAAATACTATGAAAATATTTTTCGCAATTCCCTATTCCCAGGGAAAACCAGAATAGTGCCACAGGAATATGCCATCTGAATTGCTTATTCTTGGATTTAGAGTTTAGACTTGTGACGGTACGGTACACCTCTGTATTTTGTTTGTTTAGTATAGTATCTTGTAGGGGTTAGTTTTTATCCTCAATTTATGAATGAAAATTTATGAAAATCATATTTCTATGATAAGCATAAATTTCGCCAGTGTAGCGGCTTTGGAAAGTTTTAAAATTAGGCTTAAACTATTTCTGGGTTTTTCTCGAAATTGGGTTTTATTTGTTTCGACTTTCAGGCGAAATTTTAAATTTTTTCGTTTTTTCGGCTCCTGGACTAGCATTCTTTTTTCCCCGTGAGCACTTACTAGTACAAGTTGCGCTTAACCGGTATGCAAAGTTTCATTTTGAAATCCGAAAGTTTCCCTGCTGCAGTTACCCACATCATATATAGATGTGCTAAATGGCCGGTAGCTGGATTCGGTCATATGAATAACAAGCAATAACTGCAACAGTTGTTGCACGAAATTTTAATGAAAAATTTTGCTCTACAGATTTCTTTATTTGTATATACATATTTTCAATTTGGCAACCGTGTGTTCTTCTGTTGTTTAAGTAAATAAAACACAACTCTCAAAACAGTGTTGATAAAGCTTTATTATAACAATATTAATTTTTTAAAGATTTTCATAAAATAACATACACAGTTGTATTGCCTGTTGCAGTGGTAATACATTTTTGTCGATCGTCCTGGACTTTAAATATGTGATATAAAAACCGATTTTAGCAATTTTAATAAATTATTACACAAAAACCACCGAATTGTGTCGAGTGGATTTTTTTGATTTGTGTAAACATTGGAACTACATGTTTACTTTATGTAGCACATTTTAACACATAAAGCACATGAAATCCTGTAGCTTGGAGCCTTGTAGGGAATCGATCGACATTATCCCGGTGTGTAATAAACTAATTTTGTGTGAAATAAAAAGGTATTGGCGTCAGACGGCTAGAGCTTTAAATAAGTGATGTAAAGTTCGATTTTACCATCTTATAGTTTGGACTCTGTCGTATTTCCATCTATTACCGTTTTCAGTGGCTCTGGTGGTGGGTTCTGTAGGTAAACCACTTTGACTGGTGAACAACACATCCCTGCGGTTTCATTTTTTAATTTCAGACCGTGGCAATGAGTGCATTCTCTATCCATGTAACCAATTGAAATTTTCGAATGTGTGTAATATTCGTTGTCTGGGTCATATTCAAATGCGATGTGACTGAATAATGACAGTGTTAGTTCTCTTGTTGCTTGCATGCGTACTCGATTATTACATTGCACCATACTTTTGTTTGAATCCGTCACACGATTGTGTGATGTCTGAGTTGTAATTCTCATTTGTGCAAGACGTCTTATTCTGTGTGCATCACTTTCTAATGCGCGGATGGTTAAAATAAGCAATAGTGCATCCTCTTTTGTCGATTCTTGTTGTTGTGGTATTAAATTCGTTCTATTCGTTGCCTGTTGCGAATTTGTCGGTCACTAAGACCAATTTTTGAACGTTCTCGTCCAGGCATTTTTCGCGGAATTATTTCACTACAATTTGGGAGGTCGGATCTGTGTATGCTAAAATGTATGCTTTTCTAGTCTATGTGTGCTAAAAAGGAAACTTTTTGTTGGTTATGTTATTTGCGCCTTTAATCGAATTGTGTTATTTATTTCATTAATATCACTATAAAATTTACTTACCACTTCACGATCACTTTAAAAATACTTGTATTTATATTATAGATAATCAATATTGTTTTGAAATTTCGTATCATAAATTGATCAATTTAAAATTGATTGAAAGTTTATGATGAAAGTTAATTGAATTGGAAGTTCCAAATGATTGAAATTTTCGTCAAACTTTATTTCTAAATAATTGTACAGCACAATGAAATATCTAATGCTGAAATGGCAAATGAAAAACCATTTTGATTTTGTTTTTTCAATAAACACCATTTTGTAATATATTTAAGGTTACTAAGATCTATAGTTTTACTTTTTACATTATTTGAACTTGGCGATATACACTTACACTTAATAAACACATTTAGTAAACACTTTTGTTGCTTTTAAACAAAGAGCATAGTTTTAGTTATTGTAAGATGATCGTAACCTTGAAAATACTGAATATGTATGTATGTATGATATATTAAATTTGAAAAACAAAAAAATTTATAGAAATGCATTAAAGACAGCCAACGCCACCTATCGGATTTTTGTGGTTACACTTAAATTTAATATTGTTGAAATGAAAATTATATACCGTTAAAACTACATATTCGTAAATATTTCTACCTCAGCGCCACCTATCGGGTCAAAATTTTGCCAAAGACTTTTTATTTATTTAAATATTGTATATGGTGTGAATTTGAGCCTAATCGGCTCATAAATACGAATTTTCGAAAAAAACAACCCGCCCCTCCACCTAACGGGATCTGTCTAGCACAAACAAAAACCATTAGAAGCAACACACGAACATAAGGTGTCAATGGTCGGTCGTACATATGCGCCAACGTTTTTATATAATTTTCGTAAATATCTCCACTTCAGCGCCACCTATCAAGTCCAAATTCTGCCAAAGACTTTGATTTTATTTAAGTATTATATGGTGCAAAATCGGTTCATAAATAATAATTTCGAAAAAAGCAATCCCTACCCCCCACCTAGGGGGTCTAACTCAAACGAAAACCATTCGGAGCACCACTCGAACATATGGTGTGAATATAAGTTAGATAGCTTCAGCGGTTCGGGCGTGATTGTCGGTCATACATACGCACCAATGTTTTTGTGTATTAAAATATAAAAAACATGGCATGTATTTCATCTCTTTCTAATATCGAACTGCTTTCTCATTCAACACTATGTTTAACATTGTAAAAGCTAACACATACAATTGATATATAAATGTCCCAATCCCCACGGGTTTTGGTTTTTTGATTATTTTTTCAAGGCCAACTAGTCGTAATAGATAATATATATATGTATGTGTGTTTTATTTTGTTTGAGTCAAAAATGTCCTTGAAATATTTTTTATTTCATTTATGTTTGCCTTAGTGCGTAGTAGCACCTAAAATTTGTTTAAGTCGCAATTAAAACCGATATCATAGGTAAACGGGGAAAGAAATGAAGAAAAATACGGGCTCTGTGATACCCCGTGTGCCATCAGCCAATTGTTGTTAAATTTTTGTTAGGAACTACACTTTCTTGTATTTTCTATTAAATTACGCCGCAAACAAACACTTAGATTTGTATTCAAATAGAATAATTCGGAAAAATGTTGTTTTGGCAAGTGTTTTTGAAACACACATACATACATGTATTTTAAATATATTTCAACTAAAGTTTATTATTAATTGAAATATGTGTTGTGAAGCTATAAAAATAATTCTGGTTTTTCTTTCTATTTAAAAGATTTATTTTTTAGATCGTCCGATTTCCACCCATATAATTAAGCTCCCAAACATTTGTGTTAAAGTTTTTGTCACATTGCTTCTCTGTACCAATCATCTTCGACCTGAAACTATTGGTAGATTTAAAAATTCGACTGGAAAAACTACATACAAAATGTTCTCATAAACACACAGGCTTAAAATCATAAAATGTTCGTCGTAAAATCCAATTTTTATGATAATTATGATTTACTGAAAATGTTTTTCGTTCTATAAACACACATAAGCAAGTATAATTTGAAAGTTTATTATCAACCGCCAATAAAATAAAAAAATAAAACGAATTCCATTAAATAGAATGAAGCTTTTTTATTTATTTTTGTTTTTGAAGGAAATCCTATTTACCAAAAAAAAGAAGAATTCTAAATGCTTAACAAACATTAATTTTATTACATTTTTTTATTCTATTTACTTTTCTATGTATGTATTCTTACAACATAATATTGTATATAATAATGAACCATTTCCAAATATATAAAAAAAAATATTAAATTATTTTTAGTCTATCTTATTGTAATGTACCTTATTGCTGCGTACTGTTTGAGTGAAATTTTCCACAAAAACAAAAACAGGACTGCTACATACATCTAATTCATTTCTCAGAGCTAAAAGCACAAACTACATATTATAACCCAAACAATAAAAGTAGACGAATATGGTACTCGAAACAATGACTGACTAAATATAAAAAAAATTAGTGTTATGTTTGTTACGCCATACAAGAATATGTGGAACCGAATGGAAAATTCTAGAAAAGTAAAATATTTCATTTTCGCCAAAGTTTTCTTTTTCGGGAAATGTTATTGTTTTTCTAACCATCAATTGTTTGTGCTTTGGTTATATAATTTCTTGTATTTGTATTGTGTGTACATTTTTATTTTGTAAATTATCGGCAGGGCCTGGTTTCTGCTGTATATACTGTATGTGTTGCTTTAAATTGTACATATCTCAAAGAATAAATTTATTTTCAACATTTCTAATTGTATAAACAAAATTTAATATTTTAATTTCAAAACATATACGGTATAGTTTCAAATATAAAATGTTGACATTACAGTAAGAAGACCAGAGTTTACTATCCCAACGAATCAATTGGCTTAATAAATTACAGATACGAAGCACAAAAAAAAAAGAATTTAAATAAATTTTAAATGATATTGATTATGTGTCAAATCGAATAGAAAATTTATAGTTTCAATGATAACATCACAATCAAGATAGAACAATAAAAAATAATTTCCAAATCATGATTTTTATAAAATTAACATAAATTTTCCAATTATTTTAATTTAGAAATTTCATTTCACATCTACATACGAGCAAGAAGAGTATATATCGATGTTGTTGATTTCATTTTTAATCAAGATAAACTTAATTAAAATTTATTTATGACCTAAACGAAATTTGAATTGAAAATTTGTGCTTTTTTATGTTCAGTATATACCGAACGGCTCCTTTCTTGAGTGATTCATGCATTACCACGGCGGATGTTTGTTTAATAGCACCAGCAACTTCGCAGCACTTTTACTTTCAGTTTTTAGGAAAAACTTCATGCTTGTGAACACAATTGTGAATATTTTGTTAAATCCTAAATATTTTTATTTGTATCAATGAGTGTAATAATCTGTATTCGTATAAAATGATAAATATAAAATTTAACTTGTTTATGTGAATTTGCTGATACCTTACTTTATTTTTGTATTTTCCTTTTATTCAATAATTTTAAAAAGTGGAAATTATAATTATTAACAAATCTTATAATGGCAATAGTATATACTATTAATAATAATAAATCTAAATCTCTAGAAAAGGTGTTAGGACTAAGGTGGCTTAGTCAGGGCCGCGCCTAGCTCCTCGGCCGCCTGTGTGCAGGTAAGATTTAGTCGCCCACCAAAACAATGTTTTTCCTGTATACTAATCGAAAATTTTCAGTCACATAAAATAAATGATACCAATCGCATAATGCCAATTATGACAATCTAGTTCAGACCTTAATTTTAATATAAAAACTTTATTTGTTTGATAATCACTTAATCCTACTTTATATTTCCATACATCCATTTCGTTTTAGGTGTTATGAGACTAAATGTTAAGCAGGCAACCGTTATAGAAAACCGCTTACATCGTAAAGTTATCGTATTGCGAATAGAGCATGAGAAGCACACTTAGCCCCTATAACTTTTCAAGAGATGATGATTTTCGGTTCTATTGGATCCTTATTATTTCGAATGTACACTTAGTATTTGGTGGGGGTTTTCCTAAAATATGGGAAAATATTATGGAAAATCGCCTACAACGTAAATTTATCGTATTGCGAATTGAGCATAATAACCACACCTAGCCCCTATAACTTTTTTCGGTTGGATTAGATATTTATTAACACGAAAGTACACTTAGTGGACCTTTGTGAAGATAGCCCAAATTTCTATCCCCGAAAACTTAGATAGTTGCATAGGGCAATATTATACAACTTTAGATATACTATCAAGAAAACATTTGGTTTAAATTCGAATATTTGAGTACAATTTATTACCAAAAGAAGAAACATAATTAAAATGATTTGTTTAATAAAATCAACAAAATAAACTATTTTAAAATGCGAATTGAATTTATTTTATATCACCATATATTATTAAATATTTTGCTTCCAAACCGATAAAATTATTCTTTTCATTTTTTTGTTTACTCTCAGCCCAAAAAATAGACACATTTTTACTCTCAGCCCCGAAAATACTTGCTATCACGATAGTTCACAAATGCAATGAGAGTCGAATAAAAAGGAAAAAATATTTGAATTGTTTAGTATTCGAGATATAGTCCATTGAACTCATAAACTATTCGTTGGCCGGACTATCGGGTTACATTGGGTGATACAGTAACATTTAACGTAGTAGAAAAAAAAATCAGAATTTTTGTCTGTCTAAAAATAGTCTAAAAGTACTAAAACACAACCGATCGCAAAAATATTATACGACAGAATGATTCAAATATACACAAAATTAAAAAATAAGGTTTATTTAATTCTCTTAATAATACTATATTCGAATTGTCTCACAAAAAAAATAATATGCTCGATGATCCATTGGCTAATGCCACACGTAAAAAAAATGCCGGATTTTTCCTCGTTTCTTTCCCCGATTACCTATGATCCAAGTTTTAATTGCGACTTAAACAAATTTTCTCTGCAGTCACACAACTCAAACAGCCATGCTACACGATAATTTGGTTTCTGGATTCAAACTAGGTCGCAATAGATTTTAATTTAAACCCTTATTTTATATTGAAACACCAAATTTTTTTGTATTGTTTTATTCTGTTCTCTCGTAAATAAAATTTAAACAAAAATCTACATCTCAAAAATGTCCTTAATTTTTTTTATTTTCATTTCAGATTCACGGACAAACATTTTATTTTCGAGAGAACAGAATAAAACAAGACAAAAAAATTTGGTGTTTTAATATAAAATAAGGGTTTAAATTAAAAATAAAAATCTATTGCGACTTAGTTTGAAACTAGAAATCAAAATCGTGTGTAGCATAGCTGAAATAAAAAAATATTTCAAGGACATTTTTGACTCATTTTGGTTTAAGTTTTGTTTGAGAGAGAGCAGAACAAACAAAATAAAACTAGTTTGCTTAAAAGTCTTTGTGGAATGGGAGAATAAAATTGCACAACGGTGCTTCTCTTTTCAGTAATTATTTTCTCAAGATACTTTTTGCCAATTCCATTGCAAACTTTCATCACTTACGCACATGATATATTGATTGAGAGAAAGAGAGCAAGGGAAAAATTCTCAAAAAATTATTTCAAATACGTTAAATGTTCCTCTATCACCCGATGTAACCCACTACTCCGGCCAACGAACAGTTTCTGAGTTCAATGGACTATATCTCGAATACTGTAGTGTTCAGAAACTGAAAATAACTTATTATTGGTTACTAGTTGAAGTTTTTGAGATATTGGCCAGAAACTGAAAATAACATATATGGCCGCAGAAACTCAAAAAATTCTAGTGAAAATTCTAGTCCATGAATTTTCCCCAACGCTATTAGAAAAACAACCGAAAGTATTGGTTACTAGTGGAAGAAATGCCGGAAAGAAGGAATATTGTTAAATTTCAACATTTCATATGCCAAGTTCCTTTACTTCGGAGATCAATCAAGTTGCCATTTTAAGGATTACTTTTAATTTCTTATTCCGCTGATACGTTTTATTTAGTGTAAAAATATATACATAATGAATGAAAAATTTCCGCTGGTAATTACATAACAAAAACAATTCTCTTTAGTGATAGTGCTGCCACTTGCGGCGAGTAGCATATTCTCTTATTTTCCGCTGTTAAAATTTCGCTATCTTATACAGCATATAAAAAGGTATACCCAGGATAGTTACAGGGGAGTTTTTCTAGCAGTTTTCTTAAGCAACTGAAAATATTTCACATTAAAATTACTTCAGAAATGTATGGAGTGCTATCAACGTAAGCGATGTTCTTTATGTTGATGTACTCGTATTTGCATTATGATGATTATGATAATTTTAATATATTTTGAGAGTCCCTATACTACACATACGCAAATCGTTTTTTTTTAAACTTTACATTTTTCGTTTCAAAACGTTTAAACATATATTTTCTTTTTTTTTCATTAATTCTTTGATTTTTCATAAAACTTTCTGCTGAGAATTATTAATTTGCTTAAAAATTTCTAAAACGTGTGCTGGTTTAAAAAAATATTAGCTGAAAAAAATTCATTTTTGTGATAGTGATGCCTCTAGCGGTGAATAGCAATAAACGATTCTATAGTACTGTACCACTGGAATTGCTGACATTTTGTCTACAAACCAACAGATTTTCAGGAAAATTCTATATTGAATTTTGGAGTTAGTCGTTTGAATCTCGCCTCAAAGGCGAATCACGAGAACTTGGTATTTCGGTCTGAACGTTATAAACGTCGTAACAGTGGCATGTGTAAATATGGCCCGAAACGTGTAAATTCCACAATTGTGATCCACAATATTTTTTGCAATCCAAATGATTACGTTGGTTTCCTAGGAAGATCTTTATAATGCCAATTTCCATAAGGGTTTTCATTATTTTGTCATTTTTCTGGCATGGGCATCTATGACCCCGAAAAGTATGAGTTGAGATTTACAAGAAGGATTGCAAGTTTAATATGTCCGACGTGGACGAGGGGAAATATTGTACATTGTAATTTTTTCAAATAATTGAGTGTAATTAATATCTTTAAGCATTTGAATATAAATAATTTCCCATTCTTCTTCATTGACGTTATATCCCATAGGAAGCAGTTTGTCTGTATTCCAGAACATCTCCCAAAAATGGGGGGAAGAAAGCCATTCCCATCCAATATACCCAAAGTCATCATGATCGGTCAAGACACTAAATTTGTTATATGATAAACTGTCCACACGATAAACTAAGGATAGTAAATCCCGTAAAATATTTTATAAAGTTGTATTTTATTTATTTAAATTCCTTAATTATATATCTACAACATAATGTTAAAATTCTAGTAATATTCAAAGTTTCTATCTGAGTGAGTATCGGAATTGTAGATTGTTTATAGGGTGGTTGAAAATGTATTTTCATTTTTATGAAAATTGTAAAATTTATAAAATTGCTTTAAATGTTGCAGCCCATTAAAGCATCATCAATTTTAGTAATAAAATAATTAATTAAAGAAACAAAATAAAGTAAAAAATATTTTATTAAAACATTGTATGTTTCCGCAAACGAGCAGCTTTATTGCACAATATAATCATTTTTAATTGTAGGTAACCAAAAAAATAATTGTATTGCAAAAAAACAAAATCACATCAAAAAGTGTTAATTTTAATGAATTAATTAATTTTTCGCATGTGTAATTTATCCATTTTAATTAATTGAAAATTGCAACATATCTGCATGTAGCTATAAATAAAAATAAAATTTAAATTTTTTTAATTTTATATTTTATTTATTTTTAGTAATAACAATATTACATTTATGCGGAATTCATAAATTCATTAAATTTAGCAAAAGAAAAATAAATAAAAATTAAATTAAATTATAAATTAATTTGTTATAAATTATTTATTAATATACAAACATATTTTATTTTTATATATATTTTAAAATTAAAATTGTGTTATTTTAATTTTTAAAAATTAACATAACATTTAAATAATTGAAATAAAATTGTATAAATATTGTTTTAATTATAAATAAAAATAACAAATTTTTTATTAAAGTAAATATCGACCAAAATTAAAAAAAAAAAGAAATATTTTATTAATATTAATTTATATACATATTTTAATTTAAACCACATAATCACTGTTCCTTCAAAATGAAACGAATGCATATAAATTATTTATTTTTATTTACATATTTTCGACGCTACTAATAAAATTATTCATTTAAAAATAATAAAATAATAAATTATTAAAATATAAACCGTACATGAATATAAATAAATTGTGTAAATGTATTAAAAAGCCAGCAACCATATCTAGAGATATATAGCACAATTTGATTTGTGTGTGTAGATTAAAATTGTATCCGTATATCTATCGAATTTATAGTGTTAAAAAATATTGTGTATGTGTATGTAGATATAAAAATAATCGAGTAATATAAATTTTAACCAAATCCAATTTTTTTATTTTATTTTATAGATTTTGTTATAAAATAAAAAAAATCTCAAAATATAACAGTTACAGTGAGTGCAATAAAAATAAAACAATCCAAATCAAATCAAATCAAATAAAAATGTCCAAACTTGAAATAAAAATTATTATTGACACTTAAAAATTTATTTATATTTATGTTGTAATACGTATATATGGAGGTGTCATTAAATAAAATCCGCGCACATTAATAATTTTTACCCATTACCCAATCAATTAAATTACAATTTGATATTTTATTTTCTGGCAACTCGTTGATATCCATTAATAACATTACGATAGTTTTAATTTATCCAATAAAAAATATTTTATATTACCTAACCTACCATCGCATGTAATTTTATCAATCATCTTTTATATGTATTGGTACGATTACGTATCTAGATAAATTATTATTGTTCGAAAATAAATAATTTTTATTTTATGTAACTTGTGTATAACACTTACGTTTATTATTATTTTGTGCATGTGTGTACTTGGATGAGTGTGTGTACATCTAATAAAATATTTTTTATCATTATATCAGTAGCTATATAGGATTTGTTTTTATATTTATCATAGAGATCGTAAATAAAAATTGCCCTGCGGTGTAGATAAAAAACACACGGAAGCAGCTGAGTATGATGTTTTATTTCGGTACATAAAACAAAAAAAAAACTATACCCTTTTCCGGTATTTATGGCCGAGGAACTCGATAAAGAATTTTTTGGCACATAATTTAGACTTGTACGTGGGCCGACCGATTATAGATTTGGCTGGTGGTCATTTTTCAAAGTAAATCCGAAAATGTATCATAAAATAATTTTATGTATGAGATAATTTTCTATACGGTCCAATATTTTTAGTATACGAGTGTAACTAGAATTTTTTCTGAATTGCTCTTTCGGTATTGGATTGTAACTACAGTCAGCAAATTTAATATTCGGACAATAGCAAAATTTTGGTTGAATTTGCAATAAACCCCAAACCGGTTGGGTTTGATTAATTTGTATACATTATGCTCCAACCAAGTCATGATCAGGGAGACGAATTGCGATACTCACATATTTATTTGAACAGATTATAGCCGCTCACTTCTTCCACTATAAGAAAACACCACAGGCAGCTTACAAAAACCTTACCAACGAAATTGTTACATATTTTGTTTACTAATAGAACAATGTCACACACATCTGTGTGTCACAAATCTGTTTTACTTCCTTTCACGCTTCCTTAAATAAAGTATAGTAATCATGACAATTTTTGCAGATTTATCATTCGCTATATCGCCGAATTCAAAACAAATATTTAAAAAAATCTGTGTATGTGTGTGTGTGTGTGTGGTGTGCCGTGCAGACTAAATGACTGTAGCTTATACAGAAAACCGGAAATTGCAGGTTCCAGTGGTGCTTTTTGGTTCTTCCCAAATATTTTGAATCGCATATCATTACGAGAAAAACTACGGCTATGAACTAAAACATTCTAAATTAATTTTTTAACAGTACCGGATCAGACCAATTTTCCAAAATTTAAGCGGAAATGATGTTTTTTCAAAAATTGGGAGATTTCAGTGATTTTTGACCGAAATCAGTCTACCGGAACTGATAGCTCTATAGGAGCTTTGTAGATTTTTTCAAATATTAAAAAAAAACTAAAAGACTGTTTTGATAAAGAAAACTTAATTTCTCCAAAATTTGGCATCTCTACAGTCCAGACGGATTGAGTATTGGGAATGAAATTGCATTTCTTAACTATTTCTATTAATTGAGAGATCCTTGCAAAATTTGGTGAAAATTCTGTGCACCGTAAGTGGAAGCTGCCATGGGAGCTTCTCAATTTTTGCAAGGAAGTATTGACTTTGTCTGTTTTCTTTTATAAATGGTGTTTCAATTCAAGGTACAGAACTTTAAGTTGGAATAACTTTTTTCAGGGGCAGCTGATTTTATAATTGATAGTTTTATTTTTAGTAAATTTGTATAATCGTCCATCAAAACAGTTATTACGTTTAACTATGGATCGCTTTCGCACCACCAAATGAATCGATTCGTCATCGTTCACAATAATTGGGAATTGATTCAACATAGTTAGGCTTTGGTTTACATGTTCATCGTTGATGAACACGTAACATCTAGAAATGGACCTGTTAACTGGCCACCGCGTTCGTGTGGTTTAACACTGCTGGATTATTTCCTTTGGCGGTATGTGAAATCACTTGTCTACGCTGGTAAGCCAAATGTAACGATTCCGTTTCGGCATCGTTACAATTTTTGAATCTGCGCATTCGATATCTATGTAATATTGGCCTAATTTTTGTTTGATGTGAACCATGGACTTAAACCTCGAATTTATTTTTCTCTCACCTCCTAAATGTTGACTGGGTAGTGACAATTGGAAGTTAGGCAGCAAGGATGGGACAGGATTTTAGACTTTTTTTGTGGTAGAAAATTTTTTGGAATTTTTTGGGAGTTGTTTTAAAGTAAATGTCGAAATATGAAGACGAAAGAGATTTTTATTTGAGACAAAATTTATTGATAAAATTAATTATTAATAATGTAGTTAATTACGCTAAAATTTTAAAAAATTACAAATTGTTAAACATTTGTCTTTTTGATTAAAAGTAATATGTAAATGATTAGTTAATAATCGATAGTTAAGTGAAAGACAATAATTTGAAGGCCGTTTTTTTGTGTTGAGTGAAAAAAAAAATTGAAAACCAACGATTTATATACGCCACTTGCACAAATGGGCATTTTTTATGCGTGGAAAAGACGATACGAAAACTTAAATGTGAATATGAATATAGGATTTAGGTGAGATAATTAACATAAGTGCCCGAACCAAACAACAACATTTTTTTTGTGTGCATTTTATAATTAGAAAAACAATATAAGATATTATAAAAAGTGTATCGATAAATTGATAAATTTAAGTGTATGATTTGACCAATGCGTATGCACCTTAACATAACGGCTACTCAAACACAAAAATTATGGACTACTAAAAAATAAAAAAATGCCCACCATGATTAAATTAAAATACGTAGTAATAATAATAACCTGAATTATGCATGAAAAACCTAATACCACAAAATCATCAAAAAAATAAAATAATATAAAAGAGCAACCAGTACCATTCATGCAACTTCTTCAATCAATATCATTTAACAGCAGGATTTTTATTCATCATTCAACAGTAATACAACCTTCAACGGAACCGTAAGGATTTCATTTAATTACTGATTCTTAATTCACCTACTCACACAATTGCAGTATACCACCTGCACGGTGCAAGCTCCATCTCAACCTGCACACTGACATGAAGTTACGTCCAGTTATTTAAATTTTAGACTTTATAGATGGCAAATATGTGAGAATCACAACAACCAGTTTCGAACGGATGAGATTATTGATTTGAAAAAATAATCGAATCAGGTCGCGACGACTGATTTTGTATGTTTACATTGCAATATTGCGTATATATATAGAAAATATATAGAAAAATACCATGTAGTTGTACTACTAGCGAATTACTGAGCAGCGTACGAAATTTGATTCTTTCACATTCTCCATCTATATTCTATTCTCACAACTTAACTTTTCGTATACGATTTTTTTTATATACTTTACTTTGGTTTTTTTTTTTCGATTGTAAGAATGATGAAGAGAATGATGCTGTATAAGATAGCAGAAAATTTCCAGCAGAAAAAATGTATTTTGCTATTCACCGCTAGAGGCATCACTATCACAAAAATGAAATTTTTTCTGCTGATATTGTTTGACATCAGCAGAAAATTTTTGAAATTTTTATGCAAATTATAAATTCTCAGCAGAAAGTTTTATGAAAAATCAAAGAATTTATGAAAATGAAGAGAAAATATATGTTTAAAGGTTTTGAAGCGATGAAAGTTAATTTTGTTTAAAAAACGATTTACGTATGTGTGTAAGGACTTTCAAAATAAACTAAAATTACCATAAACATCATTATGCAAATACAGGGCAACATCAAACAAATTGCCATCGTTCAAAGCACTCCATACAATTCTGAAGTAATTTTAATGTGAATGTTTTCAGTTTTTTAACAAAAGTGTTAAAAAACCTCCCTGTAACTAGCCTGGGTGTATGTTTTTATGGTAGCTGAGATCATAATCTATATACATGAGTAACATATTATTCACACCTGGCGTCAGTAGCCTTCCATACATTTTTGAAGTCATTTCAATGCAAAATGTTTTCAGTTTTTCAACAAAAGTGTTAGAAAAACCCCCCTGTAACTACCCTGGGTGTATATTTTTATGGTAGCTGATATCATAATCTATATACATGAGCAATATAAGATTTACACTTGGCGTCAAATAGAAGGCTACTTCTATATATTTTTGAAGTCATTTTAATGTGAAAGTTTTCAGTTTTTTAACAAAAGTGTTAGAAAAACCCCCCTGTAACTACCCTGGCTGTATGTTTTTATGGTAGCTGATATCATAATCTATATACATGAGCAACATGAGATTCACACCTGGCGTCAGTAGCCTTCCATACATTTTTGAAGTCATTTCAATGCAAAATGTTTTCAGTTTTTCAACAAAAGTGTTAGAAAAACCCCCCTGTAACTACCCTGGGTGTATATTTTTATGGTAGCTGATATCATAATCTATATACATGAGCAATATAAGATTTACACTTGGCGTCAAATAGAAGGCTACTTCTATATATTTTTGAAGTCATTTTAATGTGAAAGTTTTCAGTTTTTTAACAAAAGTGTTAGAAAAACCCCCATGTAACTACCCTGGCTGTATGTTTTTATGGTAGCTGATATCATAATCTATATACATGAGCAACATGAGATTCACACCTGGCGTCAGTAGCCTTCCATACATTTTTGAAGTCATTTCAATGCAAAATGTTTTCAGTTTTTCAACAAAAGTGTTAGAAAAACCCCCCTGTAACTACCCTGGGTGTATATTTTTATGGTAGCTGATATCATAATCTATATACATGAGCAATATAAGATTTACACTTGGCGTCAAATAGAAGGCTACTTCTATATATTTTTGAAGTCATTTTAATGTGAAAGTTTTCAGTTTTTTAACAAAAGTGTTAGAAAAACCCCCCTGTAACTACCCTGGCTGTATGTTTTTATGGTAGCTGATATCATAATCTATATACATGAGCAACATGAGATTCACACCTGGCGTCAGTAGCCTTCCATACATTTTTGAAGTCATTTCAATGCAAAATGTTTTCAGTTTTTCAACAAAAGTGTTAGAAAAACCCCCCTGTAACTACCCTGGGTGTATGTTTTTATGGTAGCTGATATCATAATCTATATACATGAGCAACATATGATTCACACCTGGCGTCAGTAGCCTTCCATATATTTTTGAAGCCATTTCAATGTGAACGTTTTCAGTTTTTTAACAAAAGTGTTAGAAAAACCCCCCTGTAACTACCCTGGGTGTATATTTTTATGGTAGCTGAGATCATAATCTATATACATGAGCAACATAAGATTCACACTTGGCGTCAGTAGCCTTCCATACATTTTTGAAGTCATTTTAATGTGAATGTTTTCAGTTTTTAACAAAAGTGTTAGAAAAACCGCCCTGTAACTACCCTGGGTGTATGTTTTTATGGTAGCTGATATCATAATCTATATACATGAGCAACATATGATTCACACCTGGTGTCAGTAGCCTTCCATATATTTTTGAAGTCATTTTAATGTGAACGTTTTCGGTTTTTTAACAAAAGTGTTAGAAAAACCCCCCTGTAACTACCCTGGGTGTATGTTTTTATGGTAGCTGTGGTCATAATCTATATACATGAGCAACATAAGATTCACACTTGGCGTCAGTAGCCTTCCATTTATTTTTGAAGCCATTTCAATGTGAACGTTTTCAGTTTTTTAACAAAAGTGTTAGAAAAACCCCGCTGTAACTACCCTGGGTGTATGTTTTTATGGTAGCTGTGGTCATAATCTATATACATGAGCAACATAAGATTCACACTTGGCGTCAGTAGCCTTCCATATATTTTTGAAGTCATTTTAATGTGAACGTTTTCGTTTTTTCAACAAAAGTGTTAGAAAAACCCCCCTGTAACTACCCTGGGTGTATGTTTTTATGGTAGCTGAGACCATAATCTATATACATGAGCCTTCCATATATTTTTGAAGTCATTTTAATGTAAACGTTTAACACTTTTGTTAAAAAACTGAAAACATTCACATCAAAATTACTTCAAAAATGTATGAAAGGCTACTGACGCCAGGTGTGAATCTTATGTTGCTCATGTATATAGATTATGGTCTCAACTACCATTAAAACATACACCCAGGGTAGTTACAGGGGGGTTTTTCTAACACTTTTGTTAAAAAACCGAAAACGTTCACATTAAAATGACTTCAAAAATATATGGAAGGCTACTGACGCCAGGTGTGAAGCTTATGTTGCTCATGTATATAGATTATGATCTCAGCTACCATAAAAACATACACCCAGGCTAGTTACAGAGAGGTTTTTTAACACTTTTGTTAAAAAACTGAAAACATTCACATTAAAATTACTTCAGAATTGTATGGAGTGCTTTGAACGATGGCAATTTGTTTGATGTTGCCCTGTATTTGCATAATGATGTTTATGGTAATTTTAGTTTATTTTGAAAGTCCTTACACACATACGCAAATCGTTTTTTAAACAAAATTAACTTTCATCGCTTCAAAACCTTTAAACATATATTTTCTCTTCATTTTCATAAATTCTTTGATTTTTCATAAAACTTTCTGCTGAGAATTTATAATTTGCATAAAAATTTCAAAAATTTTCTGCTGATGTCAAACAATATCAGCAGAAAAAATTTCATTTTTGTGATAGTGATGCCTCTAGCGGTGAATAGCAAAATACATTTTTTCAGCTGGAAATTTTCTGCTATCTTATACAGCATAAGAGAATGCTGGAAATAGACCAATATACGGAAAAATCACAATAACACCATTACAATCGAAAAAAAAGTAAAATATAAATCCAGTTAGTTTAGGTTTAGTTAGTTAGGTTAAAATTTGTATTCCAAAATAATTTTCTTGATAATTTTGTTTGCTTTATCTTATCTGTATTTTAAACCTGCAAAAAATCTCGAGATCGAAAACTTTCAGCATCACTATACTTTGTTTTACTATACTTGATGTTACTCTGGCAATTCGAAAAGTCAAAAAATTCAAAATCGTTCAATTTTTGATTATTCAGGGATTTTGGGTATTGACTCTAAAGATGTTGCTGAGATTTTTAATAATTTTTTTAATCTAATTGCTGATGATGATATTAGATATGACAATAGTTCGTGACCTTTTTTGGGTGACATTGAAACAAAGAATTTTCTTATTTAAAATGAACTTTATTAAACCAAATATGTGCCATTTTGATCGATGACCTTTTGTCATTTTTCTGGTATAGAGCCATCATCCCACCACTGTAGAACTTATGTGGTTTAGAGGCGAAAAATCGAGATAACTCATTTTCAGCAGGCCTCTTTTGAATTTAATGTAAACCCATTAAGATGGTTCTGCATGGACCGGAACAAACGGTACTCCGATGGTGCAAGGTCAGGACTATATGGTGGGTGCATCAACAGTTTCCAGCCAATCTCTCTCAGTTTCTGCCGGGTGATCAATGATGTGTGTGATCTAGCGTTATCATGATGGAACACAACACCCTTTCTGCTGATCTATTATGGACGTTTTAACTGAATTGCTTGTCTTAAACGAACTATCTCGTTTAAGACTAAGCTGAGAGTAAAGATTAGAATCAATCGTCTGGCCTGGTGGCAGCACCTCACAATGCACGATTCCCTTCCAATATTACCAAACACACAGCATTACCTTTCTTGGCATCAATCTTGGCTTTGATACCGTTTGGAAAGCTTCATCTCATTTCGTCCTTGGTCGTTTTCACACAACGTTGTCGTATCTTATCCACTTTTCATCACCAGTAATCATTCGCTTTAAAAATGGCTCGATTTCGTTCCCTTTCATTAGCGTTTCGCATATAGAAATCCGGTCCATTAAATTTTTAATTTAGTTAAAGCCCCCCGCCCCCATGTATTAGGAACCCTAACGTCATTTTTTTTGTATCCAGCCATTAAACTGTTAAAACAGTTTTGTGATCAATATTTAGTTCTTTACCAATTGAATGGCTTTTCTGCACTATTTCATCGACTTTTCCAGTTGTTGGTCGACCAGAGCGAGGTGCAATTTCTTTGCTGCTGATTTTGATAAAGCACCTTCTCCATAAACAGTACAAATTTTTTCGTAAGCCTGAGCCGCGTTTTTACCTTTGTCGTAATAAAATTGCAAAATAATTTTTTCATTATTTATCTCCATGTATAAAAAAAAATGTTGTAACTTTTTATTCACTTCACTGATTTTAATGTTTTGTATTTCAAAGTGCAAGTTATCACCTTTCAAACACACATAAAAATTGCCCGATACGATCAACGGTTACTGAGATATATGAATGTAAAGCCATTTACCGGGAAAAAGGCCACGAACTATTTTCCCTATACCCTTTATCAAAAACAAATATATTTTATATACTTCAAAAGGCATTAGTGAGGAAAATGCATTTCTACATTCGAACAAATTTGAAAATACTGCTTTGAGCGTGTACGGCAAAAAACTAACTAAAAATAAAACTACGATTTTTTTTGTTTATATTATGAAAGTTTGTTGCATTTTCTTGGGCGCTATCAACTAAAACATAGTAAAGTCATCATTACTGTTAATAATTACCTGGCTCCCTTAGTCCATACTATCAACCAATTTTTCTTCATACTGTGGTAATAAATTTTTCCATATCTTTCGAACCACTCGCGCTAGAGCGCTCAAATTTTTTATATTGTATATTTTCAGCTTAATCTTCAAGAGTTGCACAGAAAAATGACTAACGACATGTTAGTCGTACGCCATTTAAATTTTTTATATGAAATAGTTTTCGCAGTCAGAAAAAAATCATCTCAACCTTGATTAAATATATTTTATTCCGTGAAAATATTTAGCTTGTGAATAATGGCCAATTTTAATTGAATAACATTTTAACTAATCGTCAAATATTTCCTTGGAATAATAGTATATTGTATAATTAGGAGGAATAGTACTGCATTCCTGGACGAAAGTGCAACCACGGGAGTCCGGGAATGTACTTTTCATCCGAATTGTACATACTATTTTTTCTCCGATTGGACTTTAAAACAAATATAAACCCAAAATAATTTTTAGCATTATTCATTAATTATCATATTAAGAAATCAAAACAAAGTAAAAAATCGAAAATAACATAAAATTATTGCTTAGTTAGCCACGACATCATAAGACATAAATACATTTTGTTTTTTTTTTTTTTTCAAAAGTATAATGAAATATATTCTCGGCCAGAAAAAATATTCTCGTACTATTATTACTTGTTGCTTAGTAAAAAATACAACATACTAGAATCATGAGCTTTTCGTTTCGAAAAAACAACGGAAAGATATATTTTTTCCTACGATCGGAGAAAAAATATATTTAATCAAGTTTGCTATGATTTTTTTCTGACTGCGAAAACTATTTCATATAAAACATTTAACTGGCGCACCACTAACCGGCTTTAGTCATTTTTCTGTGCAACCGAGCATGAGGAGGTCAATCCAATGATGTGATACCTTTTTTGAGTTTTAATTTCGAACAGAGTAGGCTATGGTGTTTTGGATCGTTGCCTTTTTGCAAGATCCAGTTAGAGTTCCCCGCTCCAAACCATTTCAGGACAGATGGTAACAAACCTCATGAATAAATTTTATTCATGAAAAGTTCGTTTAGGTTCCGTGTGGAAACCATTAATTTACCAAAACCTTACTTGGTGAGGCATCCCCATACATGGAGCTAGGGCGGGTGCTCCACAGTTCGGACAATCCTTTCTTTTGATTAGTGAAATCTACCAATTCAAGTAAATCAGATAAAATTTCCAACATGTGTATTAAAACCCTATTTAAGTTTATACTAAATTAAGCCGCCCGGTGGCAAAGTGGTTAGCCTGCTTGCTCCCTCGACCGGAGGTAACAGGTTCGATTCCCGATGGTGACAATGAAATAATTTCATGGCTTTTTTAGGATCAATGAATAAAGGTCGATTTATATTATCGGCGCGGCTCAGCTCAGTCATGCATCGTCTCATGCATCAACGATTTATATTATCAGCTCGGTTCAGCTCATATATTGGGTTCGTATTTATTCCGGTGTGCGTTCGTATCTATCATTTTACGATGGAATATTTGAGTTGTATTTATTTATTTTGTTTGTATCTATTTTGGTTTTCTTTCGTATATATTCGTTTGCGTTTTGTTTTCAAATATTCTTTTTGGATTATACGATATGCGCTGTACTGTACTGCACCGAAATGCACTTATAATATAAATACTCTCATAATAAATTCATGTAACAATATTTTTTTGGTATGAGCTGTGCTGTGCCGCGCCGATAATATAAATCAACCTTTAATCACTCATTATCTGAAACGAAATATGATTATGAAACCTCATTGGATATAGAGCGAGAGAGAGAGAGATAGAAAGAGACTATATTAATCAAACCAACAAAAAAAAAATGTGTTTTGGTTTAAAGCAGTCATTTAGGCGAAGGCGGAACGTAACAAATATTTCTATAATTATTTAAATATTTATTTATTAATTTAATTCAGAGTTTTAAAATAAAAACAATAATGTTTACATATAGTTAAAGACGTGTATGAAAGTCTAAAATCAAATAAAAAATTAACATTATAACTCTAAATTAAATTATTTTAATTTAGATATGTTGAAATATTTTCCGAATTATAAAACTTTGAACAAGTAACAACCCGATTAAAATTCTAATGAAACTGGCATATCTAAAACGACATTCAATTGAAGAGCGGAATTTCTTTGTAAATTTGATTCTAAGGAAGTTCATATCTCAAGACTTTCACCGATCGGGAAACTTGCCACTATAATATTTTAGTAGACCTATATGTGCACGCTACTTGGGCCAACCCGATTAAAACTCTAGTAGGACTCGCTTTATATAAAACGAAATTGTTTGAGGAATATTTCTTGGGATTTTGATATCTTAAAATTTTCACTGATCAGCGAACTATTTGTTGTTCTGATATTTTTTTTTTTTTTTAAATCTGTGAATGATGTTTGTTACTTCTAGCGTAACATAATTTCTCCACAATTTTACGGTTATTAGAATAATGAATTTTAAACAAATTGAACCTAAATCAACATTGGGAATTTAAATTATTTGTAAACCTAACAATGTTGTAGAATCCCCTAAATGTTCCCAAATCACTAATACATCTTCACATTTTGTTTAATTTTGAATTATAGTACAAACTTCATTCTCAGTAGAAGTTTGAATTTTTTCCTAAAATAGTACTAACCGCCATTTTTATAATTTAGGATTAATTTAGGATAAACTTCATTGGCATATATTAAAAGAGTAGCTATTTACATTGTTGAGCCGCTATCATTTATTTATAACTTGTTTGTTAAAAACTGCAATTGTTATACCTCTCTATAAAAAAGATGATCCCAATATGAAAAACAATTACTAGGGCAATCAAAAATATGCTCTTAAAAATAGGTTTTAGGGGTATATCCTCTATCCGGTCGCAAATTTTTTAATTGCGAGGCGAAATATGGTTACTAGATTTATTTTGTCATACCAATTTACACATTTGTTTTAAATTTAAATTTGTTTTGCGATTGTAAAGTAGAAATATATGAAAAGACTGTTATGCATTTTCCGAGGTCGCAGTATACACTATTTTTATTTATTTTTTTTAATATTATGCGTGCAACATAATTTAATTATAAATTTAGGGTTTGAGTGTACAAAGGTTTTTCTTATAATAATCTTTAGTCATTTTTCTTCGTATATAAGTTAATTTTTTTGGAGCATGGAATGAATTTGACAGTTTACTTTCAAAACGATTTAAAACGTAAGTTCAGTGCGTTGCCCTGTTTGGTAACGCAGTTTTTGTTTCCATTTCATACATCACACTATAAATTTTTAGGTTTCCCCTGATTTGACAATGGATTATATGCTAGTGAAATTGTAAGTAAATTTATAATTACGTTGATAGCATATTTACTAATAGAATTTTTTCTTCCAGGTGTACAAGTATGTCATCGATTTTTATGTGTTCCAGGTTGATTTATGTATTTTAGGTTTGAGAACCGATGATAGTGTTAAATACCAACATTCTCCTTAACAAACTGTACTATGCCGGCTTTAGAGGTATTGATTTCTTAATTTCTTTAAATCATATTTAGAAAATCGATTGGCCCACAGGGTTCAGTTCGTGGGTCAATTCTATTTTTAATATATATAAATTCGCTACTTGCATTAATTCTTCGTTACTCATTAATTCTTCGTTAATGACATGCAAGAAGATTTAAAATATTTAAGCAAATAGATTATATGCTTTCATTAGTATTGGAGCGATAAAAGCGTTTTTATGAAATTTAATATCTATAACTATCGAACTACGTCTAATGTCCTTCTAAATTTTGTAAAACTTCATAGGGTTGATTAAAACAATTTTCAATGTTAATATGCGTAGATAATTACATAAGTGTTTAGGTTTGGCTGGATAAATATTTAGAATTTAAAAAACATTTTGAAGAAACTCAATTTAAAATTTTCATTTGTATTAGAAAACTATATCTGTTACGTAATATAATGACCAACACAGTTTTAAATTGTTTGTATTTTCCTTTAATTAATTGACATTTGGAGTACGGTATTGCAGCGTGAGGCAAAAATAATGTCAAAATGCAAAAGTATCCAATACGAGTAATTCATTTTAAAAAAAGAACTGGGGCGGTATGTTGTAATAAAGTCGAATCGAAAAAGTGAAAGTTGTATCATTTTTGCTTTTCAAAAATGATACAACATACCGCCATTCGACTTTTTTCGGATTTCGATTCGAAGTGATAGTACAACATACCGCTCCTGATTCAGGTTCCGGTTTATTTGCGAAACGCACGGCACCATATCTGTTCAATAAACTGCCCTTAGTAATAAGATCGGCGCCTACATATCAAAAATATTGAAATAGCCTTAGAAATGGGGTAATGGAGGTTTCTGATATTGAACGCTGGTTGTAATCTTGTAATTGTGTAATTATATAATTCTAAGTTTCTCTTATTTCACCATTATTTCTGTATTATGATTAGTTAAAATTAATTTTCTGCTTTTGTCTATAATTATAATTAAACTGCAAACAAGTCATATAATTTGTATAATTAATATTAACAGTACAGTATGGATCAGATCTTTTATCTAAAAACTATACTTGGTAGTTTCTAAAATTGCTTACTTTTATTTTATTTTATTGTATAGTTTTTCAATTTTCAAACAAATATTGTTTAAATAGCTAAATTAAAATGAAAGGATTAAATAAATATATAATGCATTTGGTTACTAAACTATATGTTGTGACGAATAATTAAAATCTTAATTTTTCAGGTGAATTTTATCTGACATTATGTGAAATTCTTTATTAAAATTTATTAAAATTTTTCGAATATTACCTATAACGTCAATTGTTAAATCGCCTAAATGTCAGTATTTTGTTATTTATTTGGTTGGTTTAAAATTAATTTAGTTCTAACCTCAAGCGCGTATACAACACAATGCGTTTTAGAGGTGTATGATAGATGATTTTGCAAACAATGTTGTTTTAATATTTAACCACAAGAACCGTAAATAAGCATTCAATTAAATATTAACTGAAATTAATTGCATGAACAGTACCTGTTCACTTCGGACAAATTACCTGAATTTCATGAATCTTCATAATAAAAAAAAATCCCACGATACAGAATAAAAATTCATGCAAAGTATAGAAAGGTTGAGGCGAGAGAAACCTTTGGTGTTTCACGTCTCACTTTGGTGGTACATTTATGTAGCAAACACTGCAGATGGTGACTGTCCTATGGAGGAGCATGTTTAAGATGCATATCACAAAGTTTAATAATAAAATGCTAAACAATCTCATGGGAAGCTTTTATTTATCATACAAAAGATGAGAACTGATTAAAAATATTTTAACATTAAAATCTTCAAATTAATCATTCAGAATGTTACCAAACATTATTTTTTAACAGATAAATAGGTTAAAGAGGTAAGAAGGTGGCATATGTAAAATAATTCACGTCTGTCTTACTTTACGGGATGGGAACAATATTGTTATATTGTTACGAATATTAACCTTTTTTAGAACATGAATATAATTGTAAATCGTCGAAGCAACGTGATTCCTCACCTTTGTCTGTGTAAATTTCAAGCCACATTTCTTCGTTTCATGTATTACCTACCTATTCTGTAGCCAGACTAATGCCAACTTTTCAACGAGAAACAAAAAAAAAATATATTGAACGTAAAGTTTGTCTTGAGATATAAAAATAAATTGAAAATGATGGAATATTTTAAAAGAAAATATGCGTAGCATAACATAAAAGTTAAAAAAAATAAAATTATATTCAGCATTAATAATCCAATTATAGGGCATAATTTGTTTATACCGTCTGAAGTATTTTATGCAAAAATTGTAAATAAGACAACAACTGTAAAAAATTTTGTCGCATATAACAATATGGTATAAGGTATAAACACCCGAAAGCTATCACATTTTCCAAAGTGTTTACAAGGTAAACGTAAATAACAAGTTCACACCAGTGCGCTCGCGATATCAACAAAATTAAGCATTAAGATATAAATTTTGCTCTTATAGGTTTAAAACATAAAACGCTACGTACCTAGTTTCTTTCATTTATGTAAGTATTTATATGTACCTAACTATAACGTTCACACAAAAAGTATTTATATATTTGTTTGTTATTTGCAATAAAGAAAATCATTTTCCAACCCGGAAACAAACCGTTTTCATGAAGTGCAAACAAATAAAATATTTATCAAAAATCCAATCTATTAACAATTTAATTTAATTTTTTTTTTTTGCTTTTTTTTCGTTTTGTACAGTTTAGTTTTTTTTACCTAGAGGTATGAACGTTAAAAAATTCTAATCACGATTTATAAAAGTTCTCACTTTGTACGAGAGGATATACACAGCGTGGTTACGTATATATAAAACTTTATATAAAGGTTTTTAGGTGGATGAATTAGATTTGTGTGTTACTCGTGCGACAATCGTAGTTTTTCCTCAACAATAAACTTTTACGTTATCTACTACCTGAATCATCATTCCCGGCTAATATTCCACTTGAAATCGGAAAAATATTTTATTCAACATATACGTGTACGAGTATAAACTTGGTTCGGTATACAAAATATCGCTTTTATGTAAAATACGTTAAGTAAATACCGTGGAAACCTGTCTACCTACACATACACATATTTTTATGTTTTTGTGAAAATTATTTATGCATTTATTTATACTTTTTTGTTGTACACAACCATATAATGTTTGTAGTTTAGTTCGCGATTCGACTCTTTCCATAAACTATTCATATTAAAATTGAATGTTTATGATCCAAGCACATAAGAACATAAAGAATGTATACTCGTATACGAACTTAAAACCGTATTTTTCTGAATATGTTGTTGGTTAGCTTTAAAAGCGTAGACAAGCTTTTTTCATTAAAAAGTTAATAGCAGACTTTGATTAACTTTTGCGATGCTGCAACGACGCGACACTTTGATAATTGAAAAAGCTTATTGACAACTTTTTACTTTTCCACAAAAGTAGTCTGATGGGAAATTTGATGCTAAAACAAGTGTGATGCTTTTATATTTCCCGAAAAATTTGATCTAAATGATACCAACAAATACTTCTTGCCGTTGTTGCCAAGTTTAAAAGATTAAAATTGTCATAAGCCTAATGCTGGCACCAGCAAAATTATGTACGGGCCGTTATTGGCCAAAACATTTTTCATATTTGTGCGCTAATATTTATTGTATTTGTAAAAATTTTAATACCACATCCAGTACGATACTATAAATTTTTGCAGAAATACGAAAAGTTTATGGTAGCTTTAGTTAGCCCACAGACAATGTTCATCTTAACAGAAACTGTAAATATATTTGGAAAAAACTCTGGAGCCAGATTGCTGGGACACATATACTGCAACTTTCAGATGTCCTTGAATACAAACTAACTCGTGAAGATCCACAAGGCTCGGTGTTAGGTCGGATATTGTTGAATATTATGTACCATGGCGAATTTTAATTATGAATTTCTGACGAATTTCTATTTTGGCCAAGTTTAATGATTAATCAGAGCCCATTTGTAAAAAATCCATTACCACTATTTTACGATGGCTATTTAAATCTGAATGAAAGGATACAAGTAGAAAGGAGAGAGAGAGAGAGTAACGATAATCAAGTAAGTTCTGGTAATTCCGGGATTGTCCCTAAGACTTGTATCGAAAATTTTGGAGTTATAATTGGTGGAAAGTCTCACTATCAAGGAACACATTGACTATGTTAGTGATCAAGTGGTTGTCAAACATGAAAAATTTTCTGATCTAATACATTTTCAACATACACAATACACACTGGGCGATGATATCGATCTGTTTTGTATCAATAATACACATGATCATTAGAAATGATTGATATTCGAAAAAGCGAAACTTTATGAAATTGTCGTTTTAACTTTATTCGATTAGTAAGGTGGAGCTAAGGCCGTGCCTTATGAACAGAAAGTCGCCGCGATATGTTTAATTTTCAATTAGAAATACGACTTGAAGTGTTAAAACAAGCATACATAATTTTGAATAGAATAATCCCTCTGACGGAGTGAATGGTTAGATCTTCTCCATATATTTATGGACATTTATCAAACTTTTATTACTCAACCAATCGAGAGGGTTTATCTCTACATTCCAGGCGGATTAAATTTTCGGAATGAAACTTCATACTTAAGCTTTTTCTAGGAGGTCCTTGAGAGAAGTGGGAGCTTTTTGCAAGTGAGCTTGATGCAAGTGAAGTGTGGTGTGTTTGAAATCTATGTGCATTCCTGGTAAGAGAAACTCGGGTGTTCGTTCCAACATACTCACCCCTCCATTTTTTTTTTAAAGTAAACCCTTGATTTTCGCGTTATTGCAATAACCATCGACGCTGGATTTTTTGGAGCACACTAATAACATAATGACACACTCTGCAGATTTGAGTAAAGACCAAGTGGCCAATTTTGTAGAACAACAGTCTGATTATTAAATTTTAATACGGAGTTGATAGCTGCGCCGAGAGAACTAATGGTTTAATTAAGTTGTCGAACATCATGGAAATGGGTAAAGAGATAGAAACACTCTTTACAGAAAGGGAGATTTCCACTTCGGTGGTATGATTTTGTGGATCCGTGGAAGAATCACAGTTAGGGGAGGACTTTGATGCAACTGTGGTGGAGGTTGAAGTAAAGAAGCAAACTTAATGTTGAGATTCCCACAGATTAATCTTCGCACTAATTTATGAACCAGTATATGCAATACTGGCTGTAAACAAACGTTTATAACTATAAGTAGAAAAGAAGTACTAAACATTACATTTGCCTCAGAAACCATTATGTATAGATTAGTAAATTGAAAGGTACCGGAGGACCATTCCTTTTCTGATCATTGTTATCTCCAAAACCCATCAACAAACCTATCTTTAGAAACAAGAGAAAAACCGACTGGGATATTTTTACAACTATTCTAAGTAGTTCACTACCGGTATCAGTTCCAAACCTATGTTAGGTGCGTGCCCTCTTAGTAGACCTCTGGGCCAATCTCGACCACCGTAGTCGATAGTACTCCGAAACATCCAAAAAAAGTGGAGAAGGCTCTTTAGGAGATCCAAAAAAACTAACTCTGCTAAGGTCTGGGACTGCTAAAAGGAAGTCCTCACAACATACAAATAAAAATTAGAAAATGCTAAAACAAATGCCTGGAGGCTATACTAAAGTTAAACACATGCATCCTCTGAGACATATAGGTTGCGTAAAAGTCTTTCCACTACGAGTTTTCTCCAACGACCGGATGGTTCTTGGGCCGTAACTAATGCAGAATCCATGAAGCTATCACTAGAAGCTCACTTTCCATTTAGCTCCGTAACTTTGCCATAGAGACCTAAGAAAAACAACGTAGCAGGCATCGTAAGCCGCCTTATAATTAAGGGAAAACCCTGATGGCTTTAAAGGCGGCTTCTGTGTTGCGTTCTTTGATGATGATATTTTTTTCCTTGGGAATTTTTTTTGTCAACTTGGGTTGAGTTAAAAAAAATTCAGAAGGAAGGAAGGAACGAAAGAACGCAACATTGAAATACATTTAAGTCATATAAGTTGCCAGGACCCAATGGCATTATTTCGGTGGATGCCCAAGGGACGACTAACTTAACTTTACCTTAGCTTTATTTTTTTTAAATGTAAAATTTATGTTAAAAATATTGGAAAGACAGATAGAAGTCCACATTAGGAGTTCAATTGAGTCAAATAGGCTATCGAAATTACAACAGGTAAGGGGAAATATGTGGAAACTGCTCCCCACTATCTTCATACTTCTATCGAGAAATCATTTGAACATAAGGAATACTTTATGATAACTTTTCTGTGCGTGGATGAGTCACTCAGAGGGTGTGTATTTCAAATGCTTAAAAGGATAGTCGTGACTGTTAGCTTGGGTGGGTCTTTCAACAGCAGATTTGTGAGTGGAGGCCCGCCATAAGGAGCAGTATTATCCCCTATTCTTTGGTACTTGGTCATTAATGACCTGCTATTAATCCTGAAAGAGTGCGACTTTAAGGTGGTAGCTTATACAGATGAAGTTGCGATTGGTGTCTTCGGTAAATATCGTAAATATATAAAAGGGTTGAGAGTTGCGCTTTAAATGTGAATCCAGGCGAAACTAAGTTGGCCCTTTTTCCAGAAAAGATAAACTTCCTCACATCGACCCTATCTTAAATATTATTGTATTAACCTTCACAAATATAAAGCAAAGTATCTGCGGGTCTCATTCTAGGCAGCAAACTAAGCTGGAAACATAACATATTAGAAAGAGTAAAGACAGCTTCAATAGCGTTTTACTCCTATAAAAGTGCCACTGGCACTGGATAGCGTTTCGAGACCCCATCGTAAATTGGTTCTATTTTTCTACCCCGGGTTACTGTTTGGTGGCCAGCTTTAAATGCTCTGACCAATCTAAAATCATAGGGAAAAGTACAGCGAACAGCTGCTTTATATATTGAGTTGGGCACTCATCTATTCTAAGAAACAAGAACATCCCAAATACTACGGATTTTACCATCCCATCACGAGAATACTGAAGGGGTTGATTTCTTTACTGGTGGTTCAAAGATGAGTGGGAAGGTTAGGGTGGGGTTTCCTGTGAATAATCAATTGTAAACTTCTCCTTTCGTCTCCCGGAATACTGGATCGGTTTTCAAGCTGAACTAATCGCGTTTAACTGGTTGGGGTATAATGTAATATCTGCAAAGAATATTCGCAATTTACGGACAGTCAGGCTTCAATTAAGATGCTTAAATCATATTTCCTTACGTCGAAAGTAACCCAGAGTTATATCTTAACCCTTAACGAAATGGCAGATGGCCCTTCGTGGAAAGGCGCAAGGACTCGCTTGACAATGCGCAACTTGCCTCATTTTACCAAGCAGCGCGGATGTTCATATTCCGCAGCGAGCGGCGTAAGTACCTCATACGTTAGGCAGATCTGACCAACATTGGGTTTGTCAAGACCCAGATAGCTGAGTATGGTGGCAGGTACATGTGAGCAGAAAGATGAAGAAGAGGAAGAAACTATTCTCTGCTTTAGTAAACATAAGTATCATTACATGTTTTAAATTGATGAGAAATAAATTGTTTTGAGGTAACCACAAACATAATATTAGCATAACTTAGCATCGTTGCTTTTCCGCATTCTCGTATATATTTGTATCCAAAGTAAATTAAGCATGTTTTCCACACGTGTATTTATTATTGATTTTCTATTCGATTGTGCATCATCAACAATTACGTCAAAATTTTAGTAAAACCTGTTATATGAACATAAATAGAGTTTCTTAAATTAATCAAACACTAGTTCTGACGAGGGAAAATTACTTTTCTAAAATGTATAATAATAAACTAATTTCCATCCCCATCCCACCAATATTAATCTCAAACATATACATTTCAAAATCGATACAACCCAAATCAATTACACCTCCTTAATTACCAAAAACCACACACATACACACGCCGTACCAAAAAATATTCGTTTTTATTTTTGGAAAATTAATTTCAAATTTAAATTTTATATGTACACATACCAACACACATACACACACCAATCCTTAAATTAAATAACGTATAAATAAGGATAAAAATTAGGTTGAAGAATTTTCTAAGAAAAAACAAAAAATTCTGTTTTGTTATAATTGGATTAATCAAGTAAAATTAGATCTTCTTTATAAATATTTGCGAAACATTTTTAAATAGATTATTAAATTAAATATGTGTTAATTTTTTTTTTCTCGTCTAATTTTTAAATAAATTATGTTCATGCATGTTTTATTTTTATTTATTTTACAAAACATAAAATTTTACAAAAAAAAAAATTATTTCAAACTTTGTATCGTAATTTTAACACTGACGCTGTCTACGAGTATGTATATACATATAATATGGAATGTATATGTGTATTCGTAAAATTAACAATAAACATAAATAAAATTAAAAAGAAATAAATAAATTAATCAAACGATAAAATAAAATAAAAATAAAAAGTTTTTCGTGAGCTTTCTCGTCGCACCATCCCACTATTTTGGCATCCGATTTGTCTTCTACCCAAATATAATTTTATTTTATAAAAATACTAATTAGATAATTTTATTTAAAAATTCAATTAAAACGTAATTTCATTTTTATTTTCTATATTTAATTTTTTTTTTTTAATTTATCAAAAGAGATTATAATTAGTTTTTATTAACGACAGATTTTTTTACTTTTCCCTGGTTGTCGCTGAAATTATAATTTTTATTTTTATTAAACATTTTTAATTTAGATTGATGAGCGTTTTATTTACACAAACAGATAGATTTACACACACAAATCCGAAAAAAGAAAATCTGTTTGTCAGTACAAATATTGTGCGCGGTTTTATATTATTTAGTTCGAGTGTAATACAGGCTGAACGACAAATTTTTTTTAAATAATTAATTTTTTTTTTAATTACAGCAGCATAAATTGCGGAATTTTTTAAGAGGGCGCATACGAAATGTATTATAGTATTAACGGAAAGGGAATTTTATATTAAGTACTAATACAAAATGATGAGTGATCAGGAAATGCAGGTTGTATACTAGTATTATGGAATAGGGTAATGGCCGACTCTGCAAATCTACAGAAAAATTGTTGGTTCATGTTGGGGGGTCGAAAAAATTAATTATGCTTTAAATATATAAAACAAAGATATATAGATTCTTAATTTGAAGAAAGTCCATTGTGAGGGGGTTTCTACCGAGCCGATCATCACCAGGCTCAATCATGCCATTACCAGAATTAACAATAATAATTCTAAATATCACCCCAGTCTCGGTTGTGAGTGTGATGGGTTATAAAAGTGCAACCGTAAATTCAACAACTGAAATTTACCAAAACGACAATTTACCGAAAAGCCAGTTCATCGAAAAAGCAATTCACCGAAAACTATAATTCACCGAAAACAACAATTTATCAAAACTAGATTGTGCTTTATTTAAAATTGTGGTCACTAAGTGTAGATAGCGAAAGAAAACGTTTCGATTTCAATAACGAATATTGGTTTTTCCTCTAAAAGGCGATTTGACAATAACTTTCCTGACGTGTATTCTAGATTTAACATGCGTGTGAAATATGTTCCAAAACACCTCAAATTTGTTGCATGCAACAAATGCTGCACTGCCAGCGCGTCATTTCCATTGATTTTATTGTAAAGAATTTCATAATTATTGTTGTTGTTTTATTAGTATTGTATGATAGAACCTTATATGCTGGAAACATAAATATCGGTTCAAATACACAAAACTTATTTATTAGAATATGAAATAAAAAATAAAACCACCAAATTAGAAAGAAGGCAAGTGTAAAGTAATTTTTTAGAATACTAATAACAAAAGTTATCTTCCAAAAGACAAAATAACGATTCCTGGGACCGCGATATAAATAAATGGCTTTTTACAAACGGGGTTAAATTTCACTACACCGTGGAATAGTAGAATAGAAATAAAAAAAGTAAACAAAAAAAATTGAAACTGAAATATTACGCCGAAATTGTGTCGGACGAAATTTGAGGAAGAGACAAGTACAATGTCTGCTGAAGAAACCTCGCCGAATGACCCATCGACCTCTAGAGGCCGATTCCAGGTCACATCGAAGCAGCATAAGAGAGTAGAGACGTTTCTCAAACAGACCAAGCCTCTTCTCACCCTGAGAGACCTCTAGGTAATCTCCCACAAATCACATTCCAACAGCTTGAGACTACCGGAATGCCACGGGGAGACATATGATCGAAGAAAGTGAACAATTTTGAAAGCAAAACCAAAGTACCCTTTCACTGCTCGTGCCAAACAACCGTTATGGCGCTCGATTACAAATATAATTAAAAAGAAGTTGAAAGATTTGGAAAAATAAGGAAAATAGAAAATTTTAAAATTGTTATACCTTTTTGGCCTTCCGTTAGGTCCCGCCGAAATGGGTTGTGGCCTCACCATTAATCCATAAAAAATTACAAATTGACCATAACCGTAAATTTTCGTTGGGCATCATCTCGCCTTTGACCGTAAATTTTCGTTGTGCGTCTTCTCGCCTTTGACCGTAAATTTTCGTATGGCGTTGCTCCGCCTTTAGTAAATTTGTAAATGACCACGGTGCTGGCCACTCGTATGTTGCGGTGTACCGATGCAATTCATAGCAAAAATAACTGTACGTCCATCAAATAAAATTGCCGTTGCGTCAGTGCGCAGGAATTATAACTGTAGACTGGCCGCGTTATTGGCCGTTAATATAGTTGGTGAGCCACTACCGGCCGCCCTTAACCGTTGATGAAGGTGGTATGCTTAATGTAAATGGCGGGCGTCACCCGTTGTAAAACTGCGACCCCGAAATAAATTTGCACCCGCGGTATAAATGCAGTACCTGCTAACCAATCTGGCATACCCGTCGAAAATATGGTACCGTTGACAAAAACTTGATACCCGTTAATTATCCTGATGTACCACACAAAAAATTGCTTCACCCTTTTAGTATGATGCTGCACCCGCCGAAGTAAATTATAAAACAAACCACCACACTGCCGCTGTGCTCGCCAACGCCGGTGTTATTCAAAACGATCCGGATACCGTTGATATTAATGTTAACGCGGCGTAAGACATGGGTTGTGATTATAACCGTCTCTGGTTTAAAATGTATATTGTAATCCGTGGATATTGCAGCCACACCCAAAGTTTTAATACACCGGGTAAATATTTCGGGCCCACCAAGCCCCGTCGAAAACCGCCTTGCTAGGTTTTATTAATATACTAGGCTACGTAATTTCCTCTTAACCGTAGTAACTGAGGCGTTATCTCGCTATGCAATCTTTATGGGTTGCTCGCCTCGCTGACGTTATATCTAAGCTAGAGAGAGGCATCGTACTGGCGGCCTTAATGCCCGCGTTCTCCAATTAGTGTACAGGCTTGTAAATCAGGTTCCTCTTATTAAATCTCGAAATCCCAAAAAAAATACACTATGTATCTTACTAAAATGCCGCTGCGCACGCGCACCCAAGATACACAGCAACAACAAAACGAAAAATCCAATGGAAAATAACTGGATAACATTTATTTACTATCCTTGAAAATCAAAAAAAAAAATTATTTATTTGCTTATATTTTTTTTATTTTTTTTTTATAATTAAACGCACGCTTTCATTTCATCATAACAATAAAACTTATGGAGAGAAAAAAAATAGATCGTCCTTTAATTACTTAAAACGCGAAATTGACTTCGATAAAATCAAAAACTACACTATTTCCTCTTACATTCCAAACTCGACTAAAAAAATTCTCCCACCAAACCAAAAATAGAAGAAAATATTTTTGTCGCTCACTCTCTTTCACCACGTATCAATCCAATCGCACACAGCAAAACGAGAAACACACATCAAAAAATACTCCCTAACATCTCAGCCGGTCAAACATACATGCAAGGTATGTGCATTGCTCTCGCATCGACAATCAACGTAAAACAATTCATAATCAAACAAAACCTTAGTGCAAATGTCATAGAACAGATGGCAATGCCATCAGAAAAATGCATCAATCATTCGATTATAATGAAATTAAAAATTCAAAAGGACAAAATAAAGGAAACGGAATGTTAACCCCATGAAGTGTCGTAACAAATCTGTTCAAAAAACTTCAAAAGATTGACATTTGTAGCGATCCCGGGAATCGTTCCAGTTATTTGTCACTGTAAGAGATCATATCATGATAATTCCAGAAAACCTACCCTCATGTCAATCTTTTGATATTTTTTGAACAGATTTCTTAATTGAGATTTCTTGCAACAAAATATTGTTTGTTATTGAAGGAATTAAGGTTTTCGGTTTTCGGTTAATTGTCGATTTTGGTGAATTGTCGTTGTCGATGAATTTTTTTTCAGTGAATTGTTATTCCATGAGATGTCGTTTTCGATGAATTGTTTTTCAATAAATTGTCGTGGAACACAAAAACTTTAAATTCGTGAATTCGATCAAGGTTGTATTTAAAACTGATTTTATTTTAATACAAAACAAACAAAAATCTCCTTTCAAAATCAGCAGTAAAAACATTGCGAATGACTAGAGAATCGTGAAAACCAGTTTTCAGTGCAAACTTGATCGGAATGGATCGATGGATGGAGTTTGGACTCTCGCCGCAGTAAATCTGCTACTAGTGAAATATTTTTATAATCCAGTGATCAATGAGAAAAATTCAGGTATTGTCAAATTGTAAATCACAATATCCTGGCTCGGTTTTACTTCATTTATTTTTCTTTTTTTTTGCATTTTGAATAAAAAGAGCTTTAACTTTAATTTTTTATTTAAAAACTTTTATTTATTCAAAATAGCTAAATCCATTAATTGAACAGAACGATTTGTGAATTTATTTTGCTGGTAAATAAATTTCTTATAAACAAAACCCAGTTTTAATTAGTAATCTGGTTTTTGTAAACACGATTATGAAAATCTAAATTGATTCAAAACAAAATCTAGCTGTAACTGGATAGGAACCAAGCCCACAATTTATCGATAAAAAGTATCAACATAAAAAAATAATTTTTTAAGAGAAACTGGGGAAAGCAAAAGCTGCTAGACTTACATAATATATTTGTTTTAAAATTAACCACATCAGCCAAGAAATATTACTTATATTGTTTTGTTTTTTGATCATCCAATAAAGTCAAAGGCATCCTTAATGTTATTTGGAATTTTATGTATAGTTTTTTTATTATCAACCACGTCAACGTATTAACTATGTATGACAAGGGTTTTCTGAAAATTTCCCGACCTAACAAAGATATACGATATTT
Source organism: Nephrotoma flavescens (assembly GCA_932526605.1). Lineage (NCBI taxonomy): Eukaryota > Metazoa > Arthropoda > Insecta > Diptera > Tipulidae > Nephrotoma > Nephrotoma flavescens. The sequence continues at coordinate 313,857,135 of OW052220.1, forward strand.
TTTAAATGTCTGCCCTCCCAGCGCAAATTGTTGGCTTAGGGATCAAGAAAAAGTCGCTTGGGCTTGATCTGGTTAGTGAGGAAAGTGTTCAAACAGCTCAAACCGTAATCCGTTGGTTTTCGCCTTGGTAACCGCCGAGGCGTGTTAAAAAAATGGTTCAGTTTGATAGTTTTGCTGTCACATGTTTTCATAATAACAACAAATTCCGCATTGAATATTGATATTTTGCCAAAAAGAAATTGAAAGCGATATTCAGTGTGCCATCGGTGGTGATCATTCTTTGGGGCATTCAAAATTTATCAGTTTGAATTTATTTAAGTTCGTTGTAAATTGGTGTTAGTTCGTGGTTCATTTCTTTGGGACAAATCGAATAAGAATTTCTCAAATGCGAATACAGTCGAATCCGACTCGCTCAGTTTGATCTTAGCCTTACGAATTTATATGTCTATCGTTTGATGATTCGTCAAAACGAAGGCAATCACATATTAAAATGCCGCAGATTATTTCACCAGTTTGCCATTGATATGTATGTCAACATCGAAACGAAATGGGTTTTACTAAGTTTAAGATTTTAGAAACTTCACAATTTTGTCAAATATTTCTAGTTTAATAAAGAGCGAGCTAAATATACATATTTACAGGTCCTGGAGAAAAAATTTCCTTTTCTCATACCACCGATCGTACCCACATCGAATTGTATAATCGAATAGATTATACAATATTCTACCGTTATAGTGATTGGCATTCGATTCTAATGAGTTTTGCTCTCCCTATAATAAAATTCATGTTTCCATTTGAACTGCCATTACCAGAGATGTCCACGGGATCGCTTCTATGTTTTTCGACAGATTAATTATAATATTTTCTGTTTATGGAGCGAAATTGGGTCAATTGTAATGAGTCTTACAATGATTTATGGAATTTTGAAGTTCCGTGATTTTGACAAAAATATTATTATTTCTTTCAACAAGATTTAGCAATATTTACAATTAGATTTTAAATTGGCATTCCCAAACAAGCGATGAGCCCATTTTAATAGATTTTTTGTATGCGTTACTCGCTTACCATGAATCTTGTTCTAGTAACAAAAATTTTAAATTTATAAACAAATTTTCAGATGGCTTTTCTTCGTTGCACGAAACTTTAATGAAAAATTTTGTTCTAAAGAAGTCATAAGTCCCATATATAGACATACTTTTTTATGATGGCCTTCGTATGTACTTGGCATGGCAGTACAAATGAAAAACATGAAGTATATTATAGTGATAGCAAATCACATTAGAATCGGATAATCGGATGCCAATCACTACAACGGTAGAATACTGTGTAATCTATTCGAAAATGTGGGTAAGAACCTGTGGACATCTCTCGGTGGTGGCTCACTCTTTATTAAACTAGAAATATTTGTCAAAATTCTGAAGTTTCCAACATTTTTAAAACATAGTAAAACCCATCATAATTTTAGTCCATTTACTATAAACTCGTTAAACTGGATGATCTCTTTGAAAATGTTAGTGAAATCCTGTGGACATCTCAAGAATTGGCTGGAATATTATTTGAAACTCGTTAAAAATGCTCAATTTGTTAATTTTCCAAATTTAACAGTGTAATTTTTCATAATTTTTTTAACACAAACTTCACCATCATTCTAAAGTAATAAGAATGAAAGTTTGTATATCTGTAAGTCTGTCTGCAAACAATCTCCTGAAAAACTTGTTAATCCGATTGCGATGACACTTTGCTGAGTTGCTGAGTACAAACCCACGAAGGCTTCTGGGTTTGAAAAACGAGGGCTGAAGTCCGGGGTCTAGGGGCTCGAAACAAGTTTTTCATAAAATTTCAATTTTTTCTGGGAATGAGTTTAGGAAAGGGATTCTATGAAATTAGTGACATGTTAGCATCTGTGTGCGTCCCCTGAATTGCGATGAAACGTTGATGAGGGCTTGCGTGTACGCCCGCGTTCTGAGTTGGTAAAATTATGGCTGGGCCCCTGGATCTATAGGGGACGCGATATTTTTTTTTTTATAAAATTTCAATTTTTGATGCTTCCGGTGATGCTTCCGATATTGAATTCAGTACCTGATGAATTCCTGTCATATACGATTGCAACTACAGTAAAGTCGAGAAATTGCCTGCAAACTATCCGTAGTTCAAAGTAATTCTAATTTATCCCTTGGAACGCCGGGTTTTCAACTAGTTTAGTATAAAACTAAAAAAAGCGCTCTAGTTGCCGATAGGTACGTTGTAACCTATACGCCATGTTGTCTAACTGGACTTAAGATCAACGCTGATCTTAAACACGTGCTAGCTACACGATGTTATTACGTATAGAAAAAAAATGTTATCGAAACAGCTGCTGTACGACGGTACCTTAGCGCGGCTAAGCTCAGGGTCGTTGGAGTGGGTCTTGTTACAGGCTGTTAGGATCTTGAATAACCGTCGAATGAAAGAAACACAATTCACTAATTAGTAAAACATATTAATTTGTATGTCGTAGATATAAAGGAGAAAATAAAAACACAACGAAGATGTGAATAACCAAAAAAATTATATAAAAATATTAATTTTAATAAAGGAAAAGATTTAAAACTTTTCTTTTAAATTCATTCAATTTATTTGAAAATTTAAAAAAGAAAGGAAAATCATCAATAAAAAACTTATCATAAAAAGCATAACACTAATATAAATTATAGATATATAGATATTTTTTTATATATATGACAGAATTTTTATAAACAAATTAGCAAAGAAATAATTAATAAATTTTTTTTTTATATCGGTATACATATTTAGTTATTTGATAACGCGATTGAACTTTTTACTAAATCTTACTAAATGTCGCTTGCTATCCATTCGCATCCACATTTGCATATATTCAGGGGCAACTATTTTAATTCTTTTAGTTTATTTTGTAAACATGATTTAAAAATTTAATAAATAAATATTTAATTATTTTATAGAATTTAATTAATCAAAATAAATTATTTAATTTAATTCAAGTAGAGTTAAGATTCAATTTAATTAGAGGTTGACGTTAATTTATTTAATTATAAATAACAACTAGTTATTTTTTTTGGAAAATATATTTAAGAATTAATTATAGTGAAACCATTATTTTAGTATTTAATTTTAAAGATCGATTTCGGAAATATTCGTTCCTCAGTTTTTATTACAGTTTTATTATAACTAGTTTTTATGTAAAATTAATTTAAGTGCTAAAAGAACAGAAAATTCCGCGAAATTACAATCCGCCTCAAACTATTTTTATATTCGCTAATAAGAAATACTGTGACTGTAAAAAATTTCATGATAATCCCTTGGCTTTACTACTCCTATGACCTAAATAACTGAAAAAGGCGCGTATATATTAAGATTCATTTACCATTGGTCTCAAGCTATTAAGTTAAAATACCGGTAACGAAGTTGACAATACAAAACAAAAACAGGAAAACAAAGAAATACCAGCATCAAATATTCCCGTAACAAGATTTAAAAATTGTGACGATTTATGTTATTAAGAGAAATGTACACTAACATCGCGAAGTAACTAAATTTTATGATCTACGGAAAAACATCACAATCAACCCACAATCTCATTACGATTGTAATGTCTCATTACCGTCTGTTAGTCCATTGAGTCAACAACATGTGTACATACTGAGTTTTAGGAAAATCCCTTGGATTTTGCTACCCTTATGCCATGTACAACTAAAATCGAGAAGAAACTAAAAGTTTCTGCTCTATATGGAAAAAAATTAAAAAAGATTTTTCCAATCAGCCCACAATTTCATTACGATTTTCTGTTAGTTCATTGAGTTAACAACATGTGTACTGAGGCATATTTGATATGCCTGTGAACAAAATGATTAATATGTTTTTGCGCGCCCGAATAATACGCAAAGTATACAATAAGTTCAGATAACTAAATATTCTGAATAAAAAGGTATAACTAGAAAAGGAGTTAATAATTTAATTAACTGATTTTTATACAAAGTAATAGAATACAAAAAAAATAACGGATGAATATAATTCAAATCTTAACGATATTATGATACTAGTCAAGAAAGCAGAAGAAAACTGTATATCCCTAAAATGACTTTCACCGTTGCCTTTAGGTATAAATTTTGACCAAAAGCACGGTAAAGTTATTGGGGGTACAAATTGAAAATGCGGGATTGATAACAGATGGCGTTACTAACGCTATACGCATCAGGCAGTACTGTGACTATGTTCATGTCAAAGCTACGTCTTATAGCTTTAATTTTCAGTATGTGTCAATTTGTCGCAGTGTCAAATTCATAGTTTTTTTGAGCTCTCAATATGTCGAGTTTCGTGCCAACAAAACAGCATTTGCGGGAAGTTTTAATTTACTTCTTTAATTTGAAGAAAAGTGCTGCTGAAGCACATCGATTGGTCTCCGAGGCTTATCCGAGTCATGTTCCATCGGTTTCAACGTGCGAGAGATGGTTTGTGCGGTTTAGAAGTGGTGATTTTGACGTTGAGGACAAAGAGCGGCCGGGCCAAGTGAAAAAGTTTGAGAATGCTGAATTAGAGGCAATACTCAATGAAGACTCGTGTCAAACTCAACAAGAGCTCGCAGATTCATTGGGAGTGACACAACAAGCCATTTCCCATCGTATAAAAGCCCTCGGAATGATCCAAAAGCAAGGACATTGGGTGCCGTATGAGCTGAAGCCGAGAGACGTCGAGCGCCGTTTTTTTGCATGCGAACTGCTGCTCGAACGGCAAAAACGGAAGGGTTTTTTGCATCGCATTGTCACTGGTGATGAAAAGTGGATCCATTACGATAACCCGAAGCGCAAAAAATCATATGGTTACCCCGGCCATGCATCATCATCGACGGCCAAACCAAATATTCACGGCGCCAAGCTCATGCTCTGTATTTGGTGGGACCAGCTGGGTGTGGTGTATTATGAGCTATTGAAATCGAACGAAACCATCACAGGAGCACTATACCGAACTCAATTGATGCGTTTGAGCCGCGCACTCAAAGAAAAACGGCCACAATACAAGCAAAGACACGACAAAGAAATTTTGCAACATGACAACGCTCGGCCACATGTTGCAGCGCCGGTCAAAACATACCTACAAACGCTGAAATGGGAAGTCTTACCCCACCCGCCGTATAGCCCAGATATTGCTCCTTCCGATTACCACCTTTTCCGATCGATGACACATGACCTAGCTGACCAGCGCTTCCATTCTTACGAAGAAGCCCAAAAATGGGTCGATGACTGGATAGCAGCCAAGCCGGCCGAATTTTTTCGCGACGGTATCCGTAAATTGCCAGAAAGATGGGAAAAAGTTGTGGCTAGCGATGGACAATATTTTGAATAATTCATTTGTTACCATTTTTTCAGAATAAACGTTCAAAAATAGAAAAAAATCCCGCATTTTCAATTTGTACCCCCAATATATATTTTTTTTATTTTAGAGATTGAAATATAAACTAAAATTTTACTACTAGTATAAATTTAATCGTAAATTTTTTTAATATATATATTTTTAATAAATAAATTTTTTTTTATTTGTTTGATTCGAATTATGAAAAAAAAAGAATGTAACTGGTAATCACACTAATTCTGCGCACATAAGCACCGTAAGAAATGATGCAGCATGATCCTTGGCAGTATACCTGTTGCGGTATAAATTTGATATAAGGTCACTTGAAAGTGCGTCGTCCACCTTTTATCGCCACTAATCCGCGGAATTCTGTTCTATTCCTACGGAAGCAATACCGTAAAAAAACTAGACAACAACCATAATTAGTTCCCCAGCAAAATTAATTTAAAAAAAAAGGAATTAAGATATAATACATTTATAATCAAATAAGTCTCAGCCACGTCTAACCGTACGTAATAAAACGCTCGGATCGCGAAGAATAAAAATTGGTCTAAACTTTTTAAATAATTAGAGCACTTAACACATCAAAATTTTAACTTTAATAGATTTTCACTTTGAACTACTGAAATTAGGATTTATCTCTAAAAAGAACACTTTAATAATAATAATTAATCAGGCTTTTTTATTCGAATGCCTCGCTATTCCCAAATTAATCAACTTTTAGATTCATGTTCGATTAGTAGTATGTGTTGTGAGAGTATTGACTCTATGGCTTACATTATCGAAGAGAACAACAATGCATACTTTGAAGGTGGTTTCTACACATCCAGAATCGGATGCACAAATTACCCATTAAGGCCGAAAACAAAATATCAAAATCATATCTGTGGATTGTATAATTCTTACAAACACAAGAACTAATTATTTCTAATAATACAGAGTAATACACGCGAATATCATAACAATTAGGTGATTAGGTATATATAATTGAAGAACAAAATGTAGGTACCTATGTGTATAATTGAGATATATAACGACAACCACAAAACAAACGTAGATAATTGCATAAGTACACTGAATTGTAAAGTATCTCAATCTATGTAATATTGATTTTGGTTTTGTTACAGCATCAACAATGTCATATCACACACGATGCAACATGACAAAAAAACGGTTCGTGTATCGATATGCACATCATATCGTTACAACGTTACCTACACAACACTAAGCGTTATGTAACTAAAATAATTTTAATTATTGTATATTAATTTATAATCAAATAAAGAGTAAAAAACCTACCTCTGCGGGCAATATTTTAAGTTCAGACACTATGTTGGAGCGCAGATTTTACTATAAAGTGTACTCGTATATATTTGGTATGCAGCGAATTAAATTTCGATAAAAAATCGATCTAAATAAGAACTTTAGGATTTTTAATCATGATTAGAAAGCTTTTTTTTGAATACCTTATTTCGTAAAATAGTACAACACCATTGTATCATACTTTTTGCTCTTGGTACTAAAGTTATTTACTTAGACTCAATATTGTCTTCCTTCATTCCTCATGTAGAACAAAATTACACCAAACCCATTTTCTTCATCTAACAATTGTTTTATACATATTTAGCACACACAGCATTGCACAAAATTCCAACAATTTCTTACACAATACTAACCTATTTCTGTCTTATTATATTTTGATTGTTTATACGGGTACACAAGTATGCATGCATTAAAAGCACACAACATAAATACAACAAAAAACGAAAAAGCCAATAAAAAGCTCAGAACAAAAAAAAAACAAGTTCAGTGCATAGATTTGTATCTAATCGAATATTCATGCAAGAATATTGTCGTTTCTCGTGTCTTTACTATAAAGAGATAGACGAAGGAACACATTTATTTGTATATATATATAAAAACAGCATCCAAACAAATAAGAATTGGAAGTGTTGTGTATTTATTATTCGAACAACATTCTTATTCTATTCATGTTTCGCATATGTACAGATAAATAAAATATAAAACGGCAAACAAGCGCAACATAGAACGTCGTATACTATAATACTCTGTACATGTTGTAATACGAGTGAGCAAGAGCTTTATGCTTCCACGACTTATGCAATACATATTTTGGCTGTGCTACCACCCCCCCCCCCCCCACCTCCACCATAAAAATAGAATTTTTTGCTTAATTTAATGTGATCTGATAAGTTTAGACTGTTGCTTTTTGTTACAAAAAAAAAATGTTACATAATATATTTGATTGTCTATTTTATATATATACAATGACACATAAAAGATCATAATGGGAACGACATCCTAAAAATAGGTTATTGCCTCAAAATATAAAAATGAAATTCTACGAAATAGAGCTTAATAGATATCCTAATTATTATTTAATAGACAGAAACCCACCCAATTTCTATAAATATCTCGATAAATAATCTAATCAAAATCTCTTATTGCTAATTACAGCCATAGATATAAAGTTTCGATTTATATTTTTAAGTCAACTTCTAATTTAATTTTAACATGATTGATGATACAAATGTACGATATGAATACGCAAGGAGAGCGAAAATTACGAGTACATTATATACAAATATTTTCCAGTTTGTGTGTGTATCCCCATATGGAATGGAAAACTTTTATTTTTAATTTCCCAACAATTTAATTTGATAAATATTCAATTTGTATCCCAATCGTAAGCACATGGGTACATTACATACATAAATACTGTTCTAATAGTTTAATGCTTTTAATGTGTTTTATTCAATTAAAAAAGTTTAAGTTTTAATCATGTTTTAATTGTCCATAAATCCCTAACATTATTAGAAACACAGATATAGCGTCAGCAAATGGAATAAAAGAGCAAAGAAAACAACAAGATTAAAGCTTTATTCTTATCTTTTTGGTTGCTTTCTTCATTTAATTATCGAGCACACTGTATATACCAAGAAATTGTAGTAACGTTTATAAGAAAATTGTCTCATGGCTTAAATATTAATACTAATTTTATGGACATTTAATTATTTGGGAATAGCTCAAGTTTCGTATTGTGATTGGTCGAAATAGATTTGGAAAATATTTAGATTCAAATCAAGTATTAATCGAACAAAGCTTTAATTACAGCATCATTCATTGGCAAGATTATATAAAAGTTATTATATTTAAATTAAACTATAGTATTTCTATAATTTAGTTAACAATAAAAAAAACAATTTTCGTATTGTTTTTAAAACTATAAAAGTATAATAATAAAAATTGCTTGCTGTATAAATATTTGGGTTATATAGAGAGTAAACAATTTCCATAAAAATCTGATAATTTTACAGAAAACGGCAAATAAAAAATTAAATATAAAAACCATTTTTATATAATAAATAAAGAAACATGGTTTTCCAAATCTAAAATGCAAATATATACACAAAAAAATTTCACGGGGTATAAAAGCTTTTGCTTCCCTAAAACCTATATCGTAATGCACCAACAACATTTTATTGTTGGCCTTTAGTTGGTAAAAAATTTAGTATGAAACCAATCATACATATTGTTAAAGGCCTTCGACTACACCAAACAGTTAATCTGTAGGTACTTCGGATGTACAGTACCCAATTCGTTTTGTTAGAACAGACAACAAAATACTCGCAGCTTATTTTTCCATATTTTTACCATCCACATTTTTTTTAAAATTTAATTAAAACCAATTTAATTTGTTGAAATCCAATTTAAAAATTTTAAAAATATAACTAAATTTTTATACTCGAGATTGTGTTTCATTTTTGTTTAATTTTCATATTATTCGTGCTATGATGTGTTCTGGGACTTAACGTATAGTTTACACATACAACCATAAAAAACTGCTTAATATGATTTTGGATTTAAATTAGTTCAACGCCCGATTTTTCGCGAAAAAAAAATATTTCATATAAAAGCTTAATTAAAATAACCGTTTTTAATCATGGCCTGGCACAGAGATAATAGTTCATGGTACAAACTAGATCCATGATATATGGTGTAGTTTGAAGCACTATCCAAGTATTTTACAAAATATACAAATTTTAATTAAAATAATAATTTCTAATAAAAATTCAATTTAATTTGGTATCCGAGTGGAGTGCATAATCCAATTTTATTTCTGCTAAACCACTTTAATTTAGTGTACAGTGTACAAAATATTTGGTAGAACAACTAATATTCATAACTTGGGTATTAGCAATTTAAATAATTTGTTGGTTAATATTTCCTGTTCCTAGCTAGTCCAACAAAAAAAAATTATATGCAGGCAAAATGTATTTTAATCCTGTGTACAAGTGTATATGAAATATTTACACAAAAAATATCAAAACTCAATTAAATGTTTTTTTCTATTTATTTAAATTGGTTCAATTCATTCACAATCGTATTATTTATTCAAAACACAGTATTTTGATAGAACACAGCGTTGCTTTTATTTGCACAGCAGCAGAGCAGCACATACAATTTTTTGCATACAATATATTTATGCAATCTAATCATTGAAGTTCTATTTCAATAAAATTCAAAAATATTAATTCATTATTGTCAGGTATCTAAATATTCTGAACGATGGAAATTTATTCTAATTTCAATTGTTTTTTTATTGTTAATGTGACCTTTGTGAAGTTATCCCGCAAAGTCTTCCTCCCGGAACAAGATTATTGTTAAATATACAGCACTATTATATATTTAAGGAATTATAATGAAACTACAACTATCACGATACAAAAATATAATGATGGTAAGAAAATTGCAAGTACTTCAAGCTACTCACAAATACTCAATCAAAAATTGTATTTTCTTGTGTTTTAATTGTAAATAACAAATTTGCGTTCCATTGAAAATCTACTCTAATGGCCTTCTATTATGAAAAATAATACATACATAATGGCCATTATTAATAAAAACCGATTGACATTTTTAACTTACGTTATAACCATTCACTAAAACGATGACGTTACACTATGGTTGGCTGGAGAAGGTCCACTTTCGATTATTATTTTCTTCAGTGACCCACCTCGTCATAAAATAATAAATATAGTCGTGTGAAGTTTGTTTGAAATTATCCTAATAGCCTGTATAGACTGAGGATTAGTTAAACTGGTTTAGCAAAATTAAATCAAGCATCCTATGAAAAAACTGAAACTTGCTAGTAGGTTTTTTAATTTTTCGTAGTATGTTGAATTGAATTGAATTTTATTTCTTAGAGTACTTGATCGAATTTTACTAAACCAGTTTAACTAATCCTCAGTCTGTACAGGCTATAAAGCAACAACAAATTTTATTTATTTATTTTTTAACAAATTTTTTGTCATTTTGTTGTGCTTTAACACCAATTTATATCACTAGTGGAGAGTTTTTTTTTGTGATAAAATTCAAAACAAAGTAGTCTACAAACACAACCCTGCAAAATGAATTTTGAGGGGGAATAATGAACTTAAAGTGATAATTTGACATTTCTGTTTTAGTTATATGAATGTTTTATATGAAGTGGTTTTCATGCCATGTATCAACAGAATTAAAATAAACAATTATTATTAAAATATATATTAAAAGAAACAACTATTCATTTGCATAAAATATGTTAAGTTTTTTTTATTAAAATTCGTTAGACTTTTTAAAATAAGAGTAATTTTTTATTTTTAAAACAATATGGAAAAAATCTCATTCTCTAAAAATTACAATGTGAGTTGTATTTAAGAATTTTTTCAAAATGTAAAGTACTAAACTAAATTAATAATTTTAGTATGCGGGCGTCTTGTTTAAATTTGATTTTCACGTTTAACTTCCATGCATAAAAATCGAACTAAAAAAAATCAAAAAATATATCCGGGATAAAAAAAATATTTTTCGAATTTTTTAAGAATATTTATAATTTCAATAAATAAAGTTTGTTTGTCCAAAATTAATTTTTTTCCCACAGCCTACCCATCTGCAACGGATAACAAACGAGAAGAAAAAAAGCCTCATAATTGTTTTACCCGCTGAGCATGTCGACGGCATGAACTGCATCGAGGGGGATTTGGCACCAGCACAGCCCCAAATGTTGTGGAAGCACGTGCTGCCGCGACCCAAAGACGACAAGTATTTCCAGCCCCTCCAGATGAATCGGACAAGTCTACATCAGGCATAGAGCACCCAACCTACTCGTTGAATTCTGTGCTGAGCCAAATTCTAGGGCCTCCTAAACATTTTACATCAAAGGGGTTTTTTCTCTCCAACTCAACGGGATATTTTCCCACCATACGGGACCGGAAATACTCCCTAAACTTGCCCTCCCTTATCTGATATGGATTCGACTCCTGCCTATGTTTCATATTCAGTTTTCGTTGTCCGTGCAGTAATCATTCGCGATATGAGGATTATGCGATTCAATGATCTATAAAAACAACAAATATATAGGGTATCATTTTAGATCTGCGTTGATTAGATTTACGAGAACGAAAAATGACACCTATCCCCTAGATATGGAAATGGCTCGTGGTTTATTTGATTGTCTTCCAGCATGGAAGGGCGAACTGATGACGCCCTAAAACCATCGACTACTAACCACGGCGAACTGGGCGTTACGTCTTTCTTCGCTTCCGGGTCCCCAAGGAGTGAGTAGGAAACCCTATGAACGGGTCATCCCTTGAATGGAATGGGTCTCATTGGGCTGGGATATCCAGATGAATGGGTAAATGGATGGTGAATGTTGGAGGGGAGCAGGGGAGCTGGGAGCCGTGGAACTCGGCAAGCCAATGGGCTGGATTAAGGTGTTATGCGACCCGTGCTGATGATCGACTAGACTGGGGGCCCATTTAACAAAGCTCAGTCGTGAACGGAGTCCTCTGGATACCAGGCGACGTCCAGTGGTATTTAGCCTTAGCTGCGTACACGGATCTCTGCGCAGGTGGACTTATATTTCTTCGATACTCGTGGGAAAAACATGGATAACATAATAGAAAACAAAAATAAAGAGGCCGGCACCCTTCAAAAACCGGTAGAAGGGAGTAACTCTAACCGTGAAGGTGGGGCTCCATCATCAGGGAGAAGGTTAAGTGACATCGAAGCCAGGTGAAAGCGGAACTGCCAAACAAAACAGTGGGGGTTGAGGGAAATCCCTTCGGCGGAACGTCGATACATGGAGAGACGGTCGGTGTTCAAAATCTTAGAAAAACTGGCTGCGACCCCTGAGGGGTAGCTTACAGTAGAACAACGAGAATCTGTGGCATGGGCTAAAAAAACTGTCGGCTGCGATAGCTCGGAATGGGCCCTTGTCTCTAAAACACAGAGGTCCCAGGATGAGCTGGAAACGGTCGACAGCAAGCGAGCCAAGGTGCGAGCAGACAAGAAGTCGGGTGCTCCTAAGGATCAAAAACTGAAGCTCTTCAGTGAGATCCTAAAGGAGCACGTGCTGGTGTTAGCCGTCATTGACAGAAGTAAAGAAGATGGGAGCATCACGTCGGAGAAGTGGAGGTTACTGTATAATGCACTAAACTCCATTTTTAGAGGATCCTGAGAGAAAAGGCGAGGTGTGACAGGGCGCGTGGCTTGAGACAGTCTGCAGGGAGGAAATCCGGAGCAGACCGAGGGCACGCGTATGGCTACCAACTGAGCCGGATAAACCAGAAGAGATCCTTAAGATCATTCGGGTCAGCAATTCCGATCTTCCAACGGAAGACTGGAGGATTATAAAGCGAGAGGAGGCTAAGGGAGGCTTTAGATTGGCAATCATGCTTATTAATAAAGAACCCCTGGCCTCCCTTGCAAAATCAAAGGGAGTGACCATATGGGTGAGACACCATCCTGGGGGCGACGGCAAACATACCCAGCAGCAGACGGTCAAGCGGGCTGAGGACGTCCAACAGAGTGATGATTTGGACGTCGGGAGCATAGTGCGGGAAGGTAGCCTCCTCTCTCTGGAGTCTGACGAGGACATCCTGTCAGAATCTCGACGGGAGGAGGATGGCGGCCGAAACAATGAGCCAGATGGCACTATCATCACACGAAGGCCACCTCGGCAGCTCTTGTTCTCAGACTAACTAAATAACTAACTATGAAGACTTGGTGTTAATCCAAGAACCTTGGTTCACTGGCTTTAGCGATAAATAACCTAAATATTTTTCTTCTTCCTCAATTTAGTAGCAGGGATGTTACAGCAGTGAGTCTTGAGGCTGGCTGTTAAAAATTATGGCTGACCTTAACATTTATGGATTATGAAAAGGAGGTTCCACCGAATAACCTGGGGGACTCGATCCGGGAAGCAGATCAAAGAAGGGTAGGTGTTATACTCGGCTGTGATGCAAACGCGCATCACATAATGTGGGGAAGCACAGACATCAACGAGAGGGGTGAGTTATTTTTTGATTATTTATTAAATACCAAACTTTTAGTTTGCAATATTGGGAGGTTCGGGATTGGGATTCCTATAAGGAAGCTTTGATGACTCGATGGAGCCTGGAGCTCATCGAGCAACACCTTCAATATAGATGGAGGGCATCGTGGTCAGGGAGCAAATCCGGTGGGCGCTGAACGGTTTTAAGCTTTATAAATAGGGAGGCCCGGATCGGATTATACCAGCAGAGATCAAAAGGAACTCGGCAGTCATCCTCCCCTGGCTAGAGGGTATCTTCAGGGGATGTCTGAAACTAGTCTATATTCCTAGGAAATGGATGGAGGTCAGAGTGGTCTTTATCCCGAAATCGGGAAAAAGCTCACATGCCTATCCAAAGGACCTGAGACCTTTAACTCTATCATCCTTTCTGTTGAAACCCTTGGAAAGGTTGGTAGATGTAGGTATTCGTTCAAAAATTGTGTCCAGGAATTGGACAAAGTCGCAACATGCGTGCTGTAAGGGAAAGTTATGGTGGACACAGCTCTGCACGATCTGGTACCCATGATTGAGAAGTCAATTTTCTCGCAAGAGTTCTATATGGTAGCATTTCTCGACATTGAGGATGCCTTTAATAATGTAAAAACGGAGTCGATCATGGAAGGATTGTTATTTTTTAACGTGGACTACCCCATAAGTAGGTTGATAAATCAGATGCTGGTAAGCAAGATTATTATCTCGCAACTGGAGGAGGCCACCATTAGATGGCGGGTGGTTAGAGGAACCCCGCAAGGAGGTATAATGCCCTCCTTTCTTTGGAGTGTTGTGATGAATGAATTGCTCTTGGGACTGGAGAGAGACGGGATAGTGGTTGTAGCATATGCAGATGATGTAGCGATAGCTGTCTCAGGCAAATATCTAGACACGATTTGGGATGTTATACAGAATGCACTCCTAATCGTTACGAAATGGGCCAGCAAATGTGGATTAGGGATCAACCCTCCCACGACAGAGCTGGGACTATTTATTAAGAAATATAAAATTCCGATAGTTAGCCCTCCTACTGTGAACGGCATTAGACTGGCTTTTACTGACAGAGCGAAATTTCTGGGCATAATCTTGGACAATAAGCTCAGCTGGAAGCCTAACATTGTGAAAAGGGTGAATAAGGCTACTGTAGCCATTTACTCGTGTAGGAACGCCATAGGTAAGAAATGGGGTCTGAAACCAGAGCAGCATACTGGCTCTATACGGCAGTGATAAGACCAGTGCAGACGTACAGGGTAGAGAAAGATGATGGAGAAGGTGCAAAGAATGGCCTGCATTTAAAAGCATGCAAAGAACGGCCTGCATTTAAAAACAGGGTGCTTAGGTTAACACCTAAACACTGGAAAACGAGGCACTGCAATTTTTCACGGACGGTTCTAAGCTAGACGGCAAGGTAGGAGCCGGAGTCTTCTGTGAGAAGCTTAATGGCAATATTTCCGTTCGTCTCCCTGACTACTACAGCGTATACCAGGCTGAAGTGGTTGCGATAGGCGAAGTCGTGACATGATTGAAGCATAACGTGGTATCAATGAGAGGCGTGCAGGGTCGCAAAACAGGTTTGGCCGAAACTGGTTTGGTCGAAAACGAGATTTAGGATTGGTCGTACGGATACCTGACAGGACACTACCTTTTTGGGGAACATGCGAAAAGGCTGGGTCTACAGACGAATGGCTTTTGTGGAAGTTGTTTGGACGTAGAGGAGGAAGAGACTTTAGATCACTTTCTATGCTCTTGTCCGGCACTATCATGCAGAAGGTAAGTATTTAGGTGTGTACGGTATGGACAGCCTTTCGGAACTCTCGGGCTGTAGAGTGCGAGATGTTTTACGCTACATAAGTAGCTCTGGATGGTTTCAGCGAGAGTAAAGGGGATCCTGTGGTATCACAATGGGCCACTACTGACTAAGCTAAGGTAAAAAGTTAGTGGTAGTTTTTATGACAAAAAATTATATTGTGAATAATTTTCTCTGCCAATTTCGACATGGAAAAATAATTCCCAATTTATAAAAATTTACATCAAACATTTTTCCGCAGTATGGCACAAAAAATAACTTTGTCAAATATTATATGTAAATTCTTTCCTCAATTCTCTATTCGTAGGGAATTACCAGAATAGTGCCACTGTAGACTTTGTTTCAATTGATAATTTTATTCAAGGAAGAAACTCGAAACAATATTGATTCCCTGAATAATGGAAGTGAAATTTCGTATGGATTCTGGTATTGAAATGGAAACAACGTCTACGCGCACTGTAAAAAAACCGTAGTATTTGTTTCTTATAAAACATAAACATTTTGAATTATTTGTTATAGAAGAGTATACAAAATCAAGATGCACTTCACAATGAACACTCGCGTAAATTTTTGTCAAAAAACTTCTGTCCAAAAACTTCACACCTGTGACACTATTCTGGCTTTCCCTGGTAATAGGGAATTGGGAAAAAATATTTTCTAAGCATTTTTGTCTAAATTGTATTTTTCTGGCCCCCTGAGTGGCACTATTCTGGTAATTCCCCGGGAATAGGGAACTGGGGAAAGAATTTACATATAAATTATATTTAAATAATTTTTTTCTGGCATACTGAGGTAAAAAGTTAGTGGCAATTTTTTTGAAAACAAAATAAAATTGGGAATAACTTTCCCTGATAAATTCGCTATGGAAAAATTATTCCCAATTTACTAATATTTACATCAAACTTTTTTCTCAGTAGGCCAGAAAAAACTGATTTATAGATAAAAGCTATGTAAAATTTTTCCCCAGTTCGCTATTCCCGGGGAATTACCAGAATAGTGCCAGTGGAATAAGTTTGGTGTAAATATTTTCAAAACAAAGTTAAATGGGAAAATATTTTTCCCTATAAAAATGTTTTGAGAACAAAAGTTTCCCAATTAACTTTGTTTTGAAAATTTTTGCACTAAACTTATTCCCTCAGTAGGCCAGATAAATATAATTTGGTCGAAAATGCTATGAAAATATTTTCCCCAATTACGTATTCCCAGGGAATTACCAGAATAGTGCCACTGCTCAAAAATTTCTCTTTCTGAAGAATCGCAATCCATCCAAATGGAAAGTCTAGTAGAGGTTAATGTTTTCTTAAACCAAGCGTGATCATGTTTGTCCACTGCACCCCTTGTACAAAAACCCGAATTTCTCGCATTAAATTCAGCTAATTTGAATTTTAATAAATTAGGCGGTGTTACTGTATTTTAAAAGCTCTAAATAATTATTCCAATTTTAAATACTTTTTAGTATAAGAAGCGAAATAAATTTTCAAATGTTTTCCAATTGAAATTTTTCAATTCTATTTATAATTTTAGATTCGAAGAAAATACGAATAATAATTACATATTACATACGTATGAAATACGTATACGAGTACGAGTATTTTGAAGATGAAGTGGGTACGTACTCCTAGACGTATACTCGACTCGTATAGAGAAAAATCTTCTAAACAAAACAAAAAATTAATTTAATTTAATTTGATTTCTTATATACATACATCTACGTATGTACGTATAAATTTTTGCTTACATTGTTGATAATAAATTAATTGTGTTAATATGTGGTTTTTATAAGTAATCGTATTATCAGCAACATGACAATAACATAATTAAAATAATATTTGAGGCGTGAAATCCAAGAACAAAATACATACATGATTTGAATTTTACTAATAAGTTGTTGTTATCAAATTTATTAAGGCGTGACGCTCGTATCCATCTAGAAGATACATATGTACATACGTGCATGTGTGTATGTACTTGAATAATCGTATTACATTGATAGCAACTAATGGACACTTGTCATATAATTACTTATGCTGTGCACCCACCTTTTTTTTCCTTAGTTTATAGATCTTGAAAATAATCTGCTGTAGCACGAATAGAAGAAATCGAACTGGAAACGTTAAAAAGGAAAATTTATTTAAGTGACATTTAATGTTTTATTTCATTGAAGTATCATTATGACACATTTAAAATTCATTAGTATTGAATTTAAAAACGCTATGGTAGAATTTTTAATCTTTGGTTTCGTCTCTTGATATTTTTATTAATTTCATTTCTTTCTTGAGACGTTTAAGTGGTTAAATACTTTAGAATTTAGATTTTATTAAACATATTTGGATTTTGGTGTATTTGTTCATCGGTATTATATTGCCTCTGCTACATACGAACTATAAAACCAATTTTCTTAATAGTTTTTCTCTAAGACGTACTCGTATATCAAATCTTAAATGCTATACATTTTAATTTTGTTAAACCAAACATCTTTTGTGCTTTTTGAGGAATTTATTTTTTTATCAAAAATATACGAGTATTTTATAAAGTTAGATTACTTGAGATACGTATACGTAATATGTGTACATGCATGATAATGTTTGTATAAGTAAGTGTAGGAGGAAGAGGTAGAAGTCTTCAATATATTTACTTCAATTAATATAATATTTAATGTATATCTTGTGATGTTATCTAGAGTTTTTTTTTTGTATTATACAAGATAAAATTAAGTACATTTTATCATAAATTTTAAATTTTATGTCTTAAAGATAGACATCGATAGCAAACAAATTTGCGTGTAAATTTAGACACCAAAAAGACAAAATTGAGATCCTGTGCTGTTTGTGGGATATTCAACTTATGATAACTGTCATATATTTCATTAATATTGATCCCAATGGTTTGTGAAGCCACCCACACAGAAAGAAGGTTAGCAAAAATGTATTCTATTGAATTCGCAACAACTCTACTACGACAACTAATGCTGTATAAAATAGTAGAAAATTTCCAGCAGAAAAAATGTGGTTATTCAGCACTATCACAAAAAATAAAAAATGTTCTACTAATATTTTTAGAAACCATTACACTCAAATTTAACATTCCAATTGGAATTTCGAAGATTTCTATTACACTGTTAAAATAAGAAATTTATTGAGACAAATATATCAAATTAAAAAGAGTTAGCCAACTATTTTGATTTTAATTCAACAAAACAAAATTGTTTGTTTATTAATGTAAGTTTTTATTTGAAAATAATCAAATTTTCAAAGAATCTTTATTAAAACAAATGGGTTGAGGCAAAAAAAATTGAACGGTTTAATACATTTTGAGAAATTATTTGGTATTTTCAATATTTAGTGTTTTGATTAATTGCATTATTAATCAATAAAATGCAAGATAAATTTTAGTTATAACAAAAATTTAACTAATTGTTCTAATATACAGCAATACGATTATCATATACCACTTTCGGACAGAGGTCAAAAATGAGTTTAACAAGATTTTCTGAGTAGGGCGAAGTTCAGTTTTTTTTATTTTCTGAGTAGGGGAACGAAAACAAAAATTTGAGATTTTTTTAAGATGACGTTATATAATAGCGTCTGGAATAATCAAACGCCTTGATGTTGGCGTACAGAAATAATGGCATTTTTATTGGGCCATACGCCTTTTCTAAATGGAGAACAGGAGAGTTCCTACAATTTTTTGAATACACCTCGTATTTGAGCTATTATTTTCCACTCTTTTGTGCACTTTTATCATGAGCTTTAATTTCATATTTGATAATTATTTTTTATTTTTATTTTCATGGATGGAACAACCCACAATTATTGAACATTAGGTGCCGTACAACGAAATTTACGAGTATATAAATGAAACTTTGTGAACCAAAAATTAGAATAAGGAAAGTAGCTGACGAAGAGAGAACTCTCGAAACTAGCAAGCGATAAAAAAAATTAAAATAAATAAAAATTATCACTTAAAGAAAAGATATTCTCACTTTTTATTTAAATTTAAAATTCGATTTAAGTTCCAGTAGTTTTAATATTTAGTTATATGTAACACAAATTTTAGAGTTACTTCCAAAATTACCCAATTCAAGTTAATACTAAATTGATCCTAAACTAACAAAAACAAAAACTAATAAGAATGTATTGGTGTAAAGCAGTCATTCAGGCGAAGGCGAACCGCAACAAATATTTCTATTGAAATAAAAATTTTAATATTTATTTAATTCAGAGTTTTAAATTAAAAACAATAATACACAATATACAACTTATAATTATAGACGTTTATGAAAGTCTAAAATCAAATAAAAAATTAACAAAATAATTCTAAATTAAATTATATTAATTTAAATATGCTGAAATATTTTCCGAATCATAAAATTTTGAACGGTCAAAAAACATTTCAGTATAATATTTTGATAGACCCATATGTATACTGGACAAGTAACAACCCGATTAAAATTCTAATGGAGCTGGCATATCTAAAACGACATTCAATTGAAGAACGGAATTTCTTACTAAATTATATTACTAACTCTAGTGTGTGCTCTAGTTACTAATAGTTTTCATCGGGTTGGCACAAATAGAGTACACATATAGGTCTACCAAAATATTATAGTGGCAAGTTTGCCGATCAATGAAAACCTTGAGATATGAAATTTCTAACAAGGAAGGGTCTCCAGGTGTCCGGCTCCGATTTCGATGAAACTTTAATATGTTGTAGAGGAGTGAAAAATAAGTGACACGTATTTTTTTTAAGTGCTCAATCCTCTTCTAAGGAGGTGAAAACCGCCCTGGGGGGTAAAAAGTTGGGGGTGAAAAAGTGACTTTCGATAATTTTCCTCAAAAAACATGAAAAAATCTGCAACTTTTTTTATTCCAAAATAGGTATTTCAGAAACTTACATTATATATTATTTTTTCAAGAATTTTGGTACTACCTAGGGGGTGAAACTACCCCTAGGAAGGGGTTGAAAAATCAAAAAAAACTGTCTAAAAAATCCAAATTGATGCGAAAAATTCTGGAAAAAATGTATATTACTCCATAAAAAAATAAGGTTGACGTGTTCGAGGGATTTTCGAAACCACCCTTTCTCAGAGGGTTAACCACCCCTAGAGACGGTTCTGGAAATTTCGGTTTTCCCTACAAAACATGAAAAAATCCCGGGATGAAACAACTCCTAGGAGAGGATTGAAAATCAAAAAACTTGCATAAAATACCAATTTGATGCGGGAAATAGTGGAAAAAATAAATAACACTCAACAATGAAAAAGAAGTTTGAGGGATTTAAGGATTTTTTAGACTGGTAGTGTTTTGCTATCCTCCAGTATGATGCATTTTGATACTTCAAACTCTGGAACGATATTCATGATAAAAATATCAATTCCGAATGATAAACTCATTGCATTGCGTTTCGATATTTCGGAAATTCCATACAGACGTGGGTAACCCATTAAAAGGGGTTGCTTAATGGAATCTTTGAACTTGTTTAATTTATTCCCGATCCCGTGAGCGTATATATTTTCTAGAATTAATTGGCCGTATTTCATAAATTTCTTAAAATTCTTAACAATTTATGAAATTTTAGATTCCCGATAGGGTATGTGACAAACCCCACACATCATTGATAGTCATAAGAATCGATGGTAATCATCATATTGGAGGATAGCAAAACACTTCCAGCCTAAAAAATCCTTAAATCCCTCAAACTTCTTTTTCATTGTTGAGTGATATTTATTTTTTCCACTATTTCCCGCATCAAATTGGTATTTTATGCAAGTTTTTTGATTTTCAACCCCCTCCTAGGAGTTGTTTCATCCCGGGATTTCCAAAATTTTTGAACAAATAATAAAAATCTTGACTTTCCGAGATACGTATTTCATAGTAAAAAACTTTCGGATTTTTTCATGTTGTGTAGGGAAAATTATTAAGAGTCGCTCTTACACCCCCAAATTCAAGTGCGGTTGAAACCATTCAAAGCGGATGATTCATGAAATTTTTGAACGCGCAAACCTTTATCCCAATTTCGCGATCTTATATATTTTTTCCAGAATTATTCCACCAAATTGCGAAATTTTCTTGAAATTTTTAACAATTTTTACAAATTTCACCCCCGTTAGGGGATGTTTCACCCCTAAACATCAATGATAATCGGTAAGAATCTATGTTAATGATCATAATTGAGGAGGACAAAGAACTTTCAGTCGAAAAAATCAGATGTCCTGAGCGAATTTCCAGAATCGTCTCTAGGGGTGGTTAACCCTCTGAGAAAGGGTGGTTTCAAAAAACCCTCGAACACGTCAACCTTATTTTTTTTTATGGAGTAATATAAATTTTTTCCAGAATTTTTCGCATCAATTTGGATTTTTTAGACAGTTTTTTTTGATTTTTCAACCCCTTCCTAGGGTTAGTTTCACCCCCTAGGTAGTACCAAAATTCTTGAAAAAATAATATATAATGTAAGTTTCTGAAATACCTATTTTGGAATAAAAAACAAATTTTTTCATGTTTTTTAAGGAAAATTATCGAAAGTCACTTTTTTACCCCCAACTTCAAGGGCGGTTTTCACCCCCTTAGAAGGGGATTGAGCACTTAAAAAAAATACGTGTCATTTATTTTCCACTCCTCTACAACATATTAAAGTTTCATCGAAATCGGAGCCGGACACCTGGAGACCCTTCCTTGTAAGAATCAGGATTTCTTGGAAATCCCGGGTCTCACAAGAATGTCTTGTTAGGTATTTAACATCCATTAGAATTTTATTTTGGTTTGCACTAGTAAAGTACATATTGTATTTGAATTTAAAACATCTATCTTTTTTTAATTTTAGTTGTAATGTAATTGTTTTCCGATAATTCTCACTGTTTACCCTACTTTTTTAAATTTTTTATTTTTTTAAATAAAATTTGTAAACGATGTTTGTTTCTTACGGTTATTAGAATAATGAATTTTGATCAAATTGAACCTAAATAAACATTGTGAATTTAAATTATTTGTTAACCTAAGAATACTTTAAAATCGCCTAAATGTTCGCAAATCACTAATACATCTTCACATGTTGTTTTATTTTTAATTTTAGTATAAACTTCATACTTTTCCGTAGAAGTTTGAATTTTCTCCTAAAATAGTACTATCCGCCATTTTTATAATTTAGTATTAATTTAGGATAAACTTCATTGGCATCCAAAATTCCTCTCTATGTATGAAAAAGGAAATATTTTAAGTTTTTCACAAAACTGTTAGAAAACCCTCAGTATACCCTGGTTTTAAATATTCTACTCCATTTCTACCACGAAATAATTTGTTTTCGGTACTTGAACGAAATTAGAGAAAGACAATTTGTTCGGATTTGTACTAGTAGGTTGTGATAGCAATACAAAAGAAATAATTCATAAATGAAACAGTTGTCCATTTTAGTTTAGGAAAACGAGAAATAACCTTCGATAAAGTATCGAAAATGTGATGGTAGAACATGTGGGATCAAAATCTATATAGGTGTAACAGAACAAACAACATAACCGAGACATATTTTATTTCTGTCAAACCGACTGCACGAGTGCGAACCCCTTGAAAATATTTCTCCATCATTTTTTTCCATATAAAAATTCCCCTTCGAGTTAAAATATTTTTATGTTTGCGCTAGTTTGTTCGCAGACGGCCAACCTATCTATAGATATAACAAAATTTGCTTAAAGGCTGCTACTCGACTGTGAGATTTTACCCGCACTCACAGTCTGAACTTATTAACTAATAGTTTTTGCTCAATAAAATTCGTCTACATTATTTGACGTGTCCTTCATTCCATTGAAATTGTTGTCATTGGGTTTTATTACCATCGAAAGATTTTTTGCTTATTGTGACCCCTGTATTACTCCAACTGCAGAAACATCAAGATCCCTAAGCGGGCACTTATACCGCCTCCCTTCCCTCGTTACCCAACCCCCCCCCCTCCCCGGTAATCCTGAAATCTATTGGAATGTTAATTTTGACCACTTCCATCAAGAGTTTCATGAAGCCGGAGATAGTGGGAGCAGTCAATATGTCGTCGACATGTGCCTGTATTGAGAATGTAATTGATGAAAAATTCGGCACAAAAGCTGCTCGCAGGGGAATTTTTATATGAAACATATGATGGAGAAATATTTTCAAGCGTTCGTATTGGTTTAGCGTGTGGATCAAACATAATAAATTTTCGCTCGCACTCGTGCAGTCGGCTTAAAAAAAATGAGCAAGCGGTTTATTATTTTATGAGACAAGTATCTGTCATTCAATTTTTTTTTTTTTTGTTTAGATTGTGTTTGGATATTTTTATAAATGAAGGGAATCAAAGTAATTTGCTTTGGAAATCATATTTATTGGTAGTGTGAAAATGGAGAAAATGTATTAAAACTATTGTATCGTCTCTAGCTATACGATATCGTACTGTACAAATTTTTAACGTACAGTCGAAATTTTTTCAGAATAGTTAATAGCTTTGCCTCTATATTTCTGATGATTAACACTTCGAAAGATATAAGCAGCTTTTGTGCCAAATGTTCATGAATTATAGTCTCAATGTTAATTGTTCAAATCCCGCTTTCATTTTGTCGACATATCGACTGCTCCCACTATCTCCGGCTTTATTAAGGAAATTCAACGGTTTCTCCATAATCGATATGTACTTATGCAGGTTTTTTTCTATCAGCATTTTTGGATTTTTTTATCACAGATTAATTTCTACGTACGGAATTGAATTTAATTGCTACGACGATAAAATCCGACTAAAATGATCTAGATTTCGTAATGTACTACCAACGATCTACCAGAAGCATTCAAAATTAGCATATCAATAGATTTCAGGATTACTGGTGTAGTAGGGAGTTGGGAGGGCAGGCAAGAGGTGTACGGATCCGCTTTGGTATCATGATATTACTACAGTTGGAGTAACAGAGGGATCTCAATCGTAAGACACAATACGCAAAAAGTCTTTCGATGTGAAACTACCACACACAATGGCAACACTTTCAATTGAATGAAGGAAACGTCAAATAATGTACACGAATTTTATTGAGCAAAAACTATTAGTTAATAACTTCAGATTGTGAGTGCGAGCAAAATCTCACAGTCGTGCAGCAGCCTTCAAAATGGATTCTAAAAGTGAGCACTCTCGATTAATAAAAATTTTAAAATTATAAAAATTATTTATCTTTTTTGCTTTTGGCACATGACATTGGGGCGTTTACCAACGTCTAAATATAAAAATGAGTTGGCAACATTGTTTCTTCGGCAACGAAAGTTGTTTTAATTTTTCTGTATTCTGATTGAGTAAGTGTATAGTAAGGGAGCCTTTTAACTGAGTTGACAAATAATCAATTAAAAATTTTAAACACTTCCTGTTCCTAATGCGATGTTCGTACTATGGAAGCAAACAGTTATTTAGTCTAAAAGTGAAATGTCATCCAATTCGTCTGGCTGGCTACAAAAACGACTGCGTCTCTTGATCGTTTTCGTTGTCTTCTTTGTAGGTTTCTTGTTCAGATGGTCCGACTTCGCCTGGATTTTATCCTTTATGGTGGCGCAGGTTGAGCTGTGTTGAAGAATAGTTGTTTTGCGCAAATTGATTGTAGAGCGGATTTTTCGCGTTATTGATTTGTTTGGAATTGATGCTATACGATCCAGCTCCATTGGCATTTGCTTGGTGGGAAGTTTAGGCGGATACCCAAATTTGGGTCTAGTGTGAGGAGATGAGGAAATTATTATGTAACAATTGTGGGTGAAATTGTGTCTTTGGATTTGGATTATGAATATTAGTTCGTCTTAAAATGATAGGCGGTCCAAGTTCCTATGGTCATGCATGGTGGTTATAACTATTGTTGTTCGTATATTGAGTTTGGAAGTCGACATTTTGTAGTTTAAGGCAAAGGTGGAGAAATTGATCATTGGGGCGAGCCGAAACTGCGTTTTTCAACATAAACTGTTACTTCATATTTTATTTTGATGCTTCCAAGATGGTTTCCAAACTTCGATTTTAATTGAGACCATTGTCTACTGCTTTTGGGTAAATTCCCATTTCTTAAACAATTATACGTAAAAACAATTTTAAATCTTTTCAACAATGGAAAACCAATAATATTTTTTATTCAAATCATGTAACCAAAAATAATAAAATGGCAAAAAATACAGTGAAGCAACAACACAATGCGAGAAATATAAATTTATATAAATTACCAAGAATCAAAAGACGCGAAGAACCTGAATAAGAAGATCATCATTAAGAATCGATAGAATGAAAATGGATGCTTTGGTACGAGACGGAGCGAAAGTACATTCTCTTTTCGAATCGAAAATCGTATTAAATTAAAGTCTCAGCACGGAATTCCCATTCATATCGTTAATAGATTTTACACAGTTGTTGTTGTTGTTGTTGGTGTATTGTCGAAACGAAAAATTATAAACGGTTTAAGCTTTAGCTTTGTGCAGAATTTTTTACAAAGTATACGAAGAAGACCACATAGTTTTAATAAAGTTTACAACTCTATACATCGTTAGTTTACGAAAAGCTTATTTAAATATATAGAACTCTGTGTGTGCTTCAATGTAGTAAATTTTTGTATATGGCAACATAGTAAGAATATTAAAACTCTTGTCTTGTGATTAGAAATGAAAGTATTTTATGTCAAAAAACTTACTGTTGTTGTACAAATAATAATTTAAAAGTTGAGCAAATAATAAATTTTTATTTACATTTTTGTACATAAAAAAATTGTTTAATTCTTATATGAATCTTGCTTTTGCTTAAATTTTTTTCCTATATACGAGTATATGCCAGCCAAACCAACTCTCATATATCGTATTTGGGTTCATAAACTGAAAGCATTTTTCTACTTAGCTTTTTTTGAAAAGTAGTTCTCTGTTGATTATTTACACACAAAAAACTATACATACGAGTATGTACACATATGTATACGTATATACTACTAGGGGGTATTGTTTGTATATGAACCATATATTTGTATGTTTTTGGTGCACAATACTTTTACCAAAACTCACATAACTTTATGGAATTAATAATTTTTATTACTATTTTGGATGCTGGATATACTATTTTGTTATATAAGAACTAACTTTTAACTAAAAATGAACACAAAATTTCCCAAAAATTCTATTATGAATTAATATTTGAACAATCATAAAAATTTAGAGTATATATGGGATCTTTTCATATATTTTTGGTTTATTGTTGTTTGAGTTTGGTCGAACAATTTTCATTATTAAATTGGTTTTAATTGTAAATATATATAAACCTACCGTCTACCGATATTCATATAGATTAGGATAAAATTCCTATGAAATAAAAATTATATCATATGAGTTTTCAAAAGGATTCACGATATTTTGCTAAACACACTCCAGAGAAACATACTGTTCACAAAAAAAAACTACTTCGAGCAGTTCACTCTGTATTGGAGCCAAATACTCTTTAATTAGTTGAAGCTCCTTTAAAAAGCATTTGACGAATTTTGGTCAATATATCATTTTCTAGGAACTTGAGTTTACAAGAAACATTTTTCATTGCTTCGGCAATAGCGGAATCCTACTAGAGGCCAACTGCAGTACAATTTTCAAAACCTAACAGTAGATACAACAAATACGTTCTACAGTGTAAAATGCCGCAACATACGACATAACGTGTAAACCGGACCACATATCTAAATAAATTTCTCAAAATTATGATTTATGGCGGTCGTTTCCTGGCACTCGAAGGTCCTCTCCATCAAATTTTTTCTCAAAATCGTTAGATTTTGGGCTTTTCAAGCCCAACAGAAAACATCCTAAACAAATTTTCTCGAATTTGAAACTTATCACAATTGGTTTATTAGCACAATAATTCGTCACAATAGTTCATCACATTACTGTTGTGTATATCTATCGCTTGTCATAATGGACTCCCAAAACTCTTGATGGAAGTGTTCAAAATGAACTTAGTAGAATATAACATCAAAATTTAGTAGAATATAACAACCAAATACTTTAAATTATTCTTTTGGCTAAAATTTTCGCCGGCTACTTTAAGCATTTTTTTGAAATTTCTTATGTTTTTCTTAAATTAAGAAACATAATTTTATCCCCCTACTAAGGGAAAAATTTCGACTGGGTAAATCGATACGGAATTATTCGCTTAGTAGGTAAATAAATAATAGAAAACTTGTATACAAATTTGAAAAAATGATTAAAGTAGTCGACGAAAAATTTTAGTAATGTAAAGAATTTCCATCAATTTCAAGAATTGGGCCCCTGATACGCTTACTAGATTTCAAATGAAATTTTGTGATCTGAAACAAAATTTGGATCAAGTTTTTCATATAAAATTCGAACTTCCAACAATCATTTACATTCGATATCAAACACATGTACGTAAAACTGTATGAAATATTCATAGCAACGTTATGTAATAAAATTTGTTCTGCATATTGATTTGTGACTGAGAGTATTGCCGCCATCTTGACATTTTCCTCACATTATAATATGTATTTTCACTGGCCAGGGAGAAAATTCGTGTTCCTTGAAAATATCCAGCCGAAAAAAACCTTTTAATAGCATTCATGTCATGGAATGCCAATTGTACTCAATGGGCCGCAACTTTACTCAACATGTTCCCAACTGTTGGATAGCCTGAAACTGCGCAATGTTTATTCATTTTAAAGTAAGTGAATTGTCTAAATTTGACCGTTGACTTTCCGTAAGTATATCGTACTTCAATTCATGGTTATGAGCAAATAAAGTAGTGTCAGTAGAATTTACAGCCACAAACATTTGTAAAGTCCTGTCTACTGGCTGTTTGACTATCCGACAAGCGCCTACCACAATTTTTTTATATCAAACTTAATAAATTCGCGCCTCCTGTTTGATTGTTAGGTAAAATATTTTTAAACACGTAAAACCTTTTCCCCCATAACACATATGTACAAAACTATATAATAGTTATTTAATTGTTTTTGAAATAAATATAATTTATTACAAACTTTAAATATGATTTTTAATTAATCTGATTCCAACCCATTATTTTACATTTATAGTACGTCTTCCAATTTTTGTACATGAGATTCGTAGCACACATACATATTCATAAATATATCAAAAAATTGTATAACATGTATGTTAGATAATGTAATGTATCTTTTGAATATCTTCAGAAAGATAAAGATTCTTGAATTCCCGTACCTAAGATACCTATTTACCCTTTTTAAGTTTTATTTCTTAATTTTAATTAAATTATTTATACAGATGTTTTTAAGATTTATATATTTGTTAAAAATAAGCTTTAAAAACTTATTTAAAACTACTGTTGTTAAGTTTATGAAAATATTTTAATTTCCCTTCTCTACTACAACCATATTGTGTTCTTATTTCTTTATACGGGTAATGGAACGTTGTCTAAGAAAATTATAAATTTTACTGTTTCATTTAAAAATGTATAGACGATTATGGAGACTGTCGCTTGGAATTTAGAACAAAGTTCTCTAAACATTAATGGCAATATGTTTATAAATACATTTAGTGACAATTATGTCTAGACCTGTAGGTTCTTACATATTTAATCTTACAGTTGAGCAATGAATGTTTAATTGGAGCAAGGATGTACTAAAAGAATAGACTGGTGATCTTGAATGAAAAAAAAAATATGACTAAGAACTGATCTAAACATTTACAACTAATCTATTCTTAACAGGAATATTATAGTTATTACTTTCATGAAATTAACCCGAAAAAGAGTTATAGTTCAATAAGGCAGCTCTGGGCCTTATTCTTGAACTCGGTGGAAATTTCCGCAATCGGAATACAATTTGCTTTGAAATTCTTTATACTATTCGATTTTTTCGCTGGCTACTTTAATCGTGTTTTTAAATTTTATTTTTTTTTTTTAAGTTAAAAACATAATTTTTTTCCTCTACTAAGGGAAAAATTCCGACTGGGTAAATCGATTCGAAATTATTCCCTTAGTAGGCGACAAATAAAAATAAACTTTAAAACAAATTTGAAAAAATGATTAAAGCAGTCGGTGAAAAATTCGAAGAATATAGAGAATTTCAATGCAAATTGTATTCCGATTGGGGAGATTTCCACCGAGTTCAAGAATACGGACCATGTTATGGATAAAAATGATTATATTATGAAATAAGATATCATCGAATTAATACTCGAAAACTACGAGTACATGTATATACGTATATACTAATAAAATGTATACCAGTTTACACATCAGCAATTTAACCATTTTTAACTGAAATTTTGGGTTATTCTGGGTGATAGCAAGATATTAATTTTATATCGAAGTGCGGTACCAAGACGTGGGAAGTTTGGTTTTAGTGCCTTGTTAAAAAACAATTCATAAAATTAATCAAAACTGAAAATTTTGGAATGGGTTATCAAGCAGTAATCACCATGAAAAAATGTTGAGTTACAACTTTATAATTACAACAACAGATTAACGGTGAGTCCAGCTAAAATTCACCGGTTTATGTGATAATATTTTTTTTTGCAGTCAGTGGAAAATGGTTCGAGTGACTTAGATTCCACCATCTATGGAATAAATTTTTTGTGAAAATATTTTTAAATTTTGCTAAGAAATAAAAAAATTTTAAGTAAATATTTGGAAGAATTTATAGCATTGCTGGAAATAATTAAATTAGCAAAGGTTCAGAATATTGACCAGTTTCACGATATTGAAATATGAACGATATTGACTTATAAATGAAATCATGGAACAATGTGTATTGGTAAAGAACCGAAAAATTATATTTTCGTTTCTTAGAGCGATAAGAGGTGAAGCTGACGAAGTTTTGACCTAGTAAGGTTGACGCAAAAAATAATGCTTGCAGACAAAATTACAACAGAAATGGGTTCAGATGAAGATGCAATAAAAAGAAAATTAAAAGTCTTCGATCTTGCTATAGAGCAGAGCAAAAGAAAACTGATAGTTCAAAAAATTCGAGAGCCGGTCTGGACGATATTAAGCATTGTGCAATAAAAGCAAAACCAATCATAAATGTAGGTATCTCTAAAGAATTATGAAATATTTGATTGATGTTGAACGTATTTTTTAGATTGAAAGCAGTTTAACGGACGATTCCGATCAACAAACTTTAAATGACTGGGATTCTTATCACGAATCAATTGTTAATATTCCTTCTTTGTAATGAATGTAAATGAATCCACTCAAACAAAGACTAGAGGCATTTATGACGCACTAAATAACTTTATTTCAGCCGTAAATTCTAAACCAGGAAAGGACGAATTTTAAATTTTTGGGCAATCCATAGCATCACGATTAAGGAAACTGCCCGAGACTCATGCATTGCAATTTATGTCTTCTATCCAGCAGCAGTTGACCGAATTAAGGATGCATTGTATTAACTCACCGGGCTGAAGCACAATAACAACACGCCAACCGCAATTATTTTTGGGCCACCACCACCATCATATTTTGTCAACAATAAAATAAATTAAATTTTAAATTTTAAATTTTTATCACATCACCATAAATGACATAAATCAACCATATAAAAAACGAACTCCGATGCTAAATTATTCTGGAAAATAAGCCATATTTCTGGTCTTACTTTGAGAAATATTATTCCTATTCGAATTGGAATGAAATTTGTGTCCAAAGTAACAGTTGGTACAATAATTTAATAAAATCAAACGAAGCATGCGATTTACTTTTATGCCATAACAAATATTTATGAAAATATAAAATGCATTTTCGACGTAAATATGTCTTATTTTTCAGATTAATTTAGTATCGGATCTCATTTTTGTATCATTGATTTATGCCATTTCTTTCTTTATGCGATAAAAATAGAAAATCTAATTTATTTTATTGTTAACAAATTTAAAATTGACTTTTCTTAACAAGACGCCAACACATAAAATTATAAATTTTCGAAAAAGTTGCTCTAGTGGTCAATATAATAGGACTTTGGTTAGAATAATTTTATTCCTATTCCAACAGAAACTTGGAATAAAACTATTCTGCCTAGGAACTAAGCGCAAATTTTATCGATTAAAAAAATTAATAAAATATCCATAAAATTCTGATTGCAGATTGCAGCAAGCCTTTGATTTTATTGGGTGATCAAAAAACAAAACTGTATAAATTATATTTCTTGATAGATACGGTTCACTTTAAATCCAAAATAGTCAAGCAACCTTTGCTTTCTCTAGTTTCTCTTAAAAAAATCTTTTTTTATGTTGATACTTTTTTATCGATAAATTGTGTGCTTGGTTCCTATCCTGATTCCTGTAGCTCGATTCTGGTTTTTCCTAAAGGAAAAGGAATTAGGAAAAATATTTACATAGTATTTTTGTCAAAAATATCATTTCCTGGCCTACTGAGAAATCATGTTTGATCTAAAATTTTATAATTTAGGAAATATTTTTTCCGTATCGAAATTGGATAGGAAAAACATTCCCAATTTAATTTTGTTTTTGCAAAAAATTTACACTAACTGTTTACCATAGTATGCCAGAAAAAACATTTTTGTGAGAAAAATACTATGAAAATATTTTTCCTAATTCCTTTTCCTATAGGAAAAACCAGAATCGAGCTGCTGGTGGGAATGAAACGTATGGCATTGTTGTTGTAAAATTCTCAAATCTTACCTTGCGTCTTACCGCTTATTAACGTGGAAAACGCATTTTATATTTTCATAAATTTAATATTTGTGATGACATAAAAGTAAATCGCATGCTTTGTTTGATTATGTTAAATTTTTGCAGCAACCGATAAAAGTATACAAATATCGATTGGCTGTTACTTTGGGGACAAATTTCATTCCTATTCGAATAGGAATAATATTTCCCTAAGTAAGACTACAAATATTTAGCAAGAACGAAAAAGAACATTTCGAGAATATCGATTAGAGGTCGTAAATTTGAAGGTCTATCTAGATAAATGCGAATTTCTACAGAACAAAGAAGAAAGTTTGGAAAAAAGCCTATTTTTCTCGATAATAAAACCTTAGACGCCTTTTGCATGCTAAAAGTCACGCTGATGTCTGATAGTAGTAATGTTGTCTCATCCTAATATCAACAAATACTTTGAGCTGACTACAGACGCCTCAAGACAAAAGACAAATATTTTTGATCTCAAGAATCTCAAAGCCGATGAAAATTATGCAACAAATTAAAAATAAATGTTAGTAATAATCAGAGGTCGCGATGGTATTTTGTGAAACCTTTCTTTTACAACACTACGGATATTTTTAATTAATTATTCGAATTTTTCACACATTATTCACCCTGGGAACCCTAAAGGATATGATTGCATTGCTGATAAAGTATACGGTTTAATTATCAACTGACCCCAATTATGTAAATCTACGAACCATTACGACATTTATTTATTTCCCCATATAAAAAGCAAACCATTAAAAATTTTTATTTGGACAAATTAATTTTAACATTTTTTTTTTAATTTAATTTAATTTTCGATTTTATTTTTTTTAAATATAATTTTCACACTTTTCATTTGTAAAACTTATTCTCCATTTACCATTTTGTTGGTAAATTTTAAATCATTAAAAATATTGTATATATGAATACTCGTAAACATGGCGAGGCGCAATACCATGGCAGCAGCAGCAGAATGAAGATGGCAAAAAAGGATGAATTTAGTATTAAAAACGTTAGAAACGTAAATTAAATGAAATTAACATTTGTGTTTGAAATTTTTGTAAAATAAAAAAAAAATTTGTTGTACCAAATATGAACTTTTCTATCGTGGTGTGCTGCTCGTCGGATTTATTTGGATTGTGTTTAAATTTATACTTGTGGGGGTGTGGTGGGCTCGGGTAATAATATTTTAGGTTATGTATAATAATATTTTATGTCTCTTTCTATGTTTAATCATATATCTATATAGACATGTAGCTACGTACGTTATTATTATGTTGATGATGATGATGGTGATGATGGTTTATAACAATTTTGTGTTGTTTTTCTTGTCGGTTGATTTGATGAATTTCAATTAAATTATGGTTCATTTGCCAGAGGCACAATAAATTTTTCTGTCTTTCATACTTGTGGATGTGTATATGTTTATTTTGTGGCATTTTATTTATTTATATAAATTTATGTTTTTAGAGATAAAGTGAAAAAAAAAACTTTTATTTTATTAAATTTGCTCTAAATTAGCTTCCGTCGTCATAAATTTTTGTGTGTGACATTTGATTAATAATTTCGTTACAGATTTTTGTGTCATGTCGTTATTACATGTATACAGGGCTAGTAAATAAATCCATAATTTTTAATTTAAATAAATATATTGTACGCATGTACTGTGGATTAAAATATACGGATTACGGATAATTTTTGTAATTGGACCAGTTGTATGTAAAATTGTTCATTACGTTAATACGTGAACGAATTGCTTTTGACGTTTCAATTTAATTAAAAATTTCATGCTTTTGAATAACATTGTATATTCACTCAGAATACAAACAACGAATTATTCGATCGGAAAATACAACATAATTTCCATTAAATTTTCCTGTTTGTTAGAATATTTAATATCCAAGGAGATGAAATATAATTTCCCATAAAAAAATAATAATTTATTTGTTGCGAATACACCGCCATGATGATGATGATTCTGCGAAATTTTATAAACTCTTTAACCTCATAATTATGATTTTCTCATCATTATGTTTCGATAACTTTTTAATTAAATTAATTAAAATAGAATACTGTGTCGAGACACAATAACCAGGCTAAAATAAATAAGCGGTGGAAAATATCGAACACTTTTAATACATTTTCCAAGTGTAGATGAACTATGCAATTAAGATAAATACCAAATCGATTTTATCTCCACTACCAACTTGTTGTTTTGTTATCTCTTTAGAAATACTTACCGTATTAAATTAAAAATTTAAATGCACAAACCAAACCAAATTTTAATCTTGATTATATTTGTAAGTTGGTATGTCATATCTTATCGCTCTCGTCTTCGTGCAATAGAAAGGAGTGAAAAACAAAAAATAACGTTGTCGTACCTTTAAAATTTTCCGTTTTATTATTATTACCAGCCATTAGCAGTATTTTCTTGTACTTTAGTGTTACATTTTCGTGTAGTGCGTGAATTTATGCTTAATGTAATGAGCAACATTGTCTTTGCTGTATATCGTCGGATTAAATATTCTAATTATTTGAATAAGAAGGGGGAACAAGCTAGTAACAGGGTCTATAATGGAAACGAAAACAATGGATGGGATGCACTGAACAATGGTATAAACCAGTGATTTTAACAGTGGAGCCGCGGCCCCCTGGGGGTCCGTAAGAAGCTTTTGCAAAAATTTTCTTATTAAAGTTTTCTTATTTAGTTTTTTTCATTTTTTTTCCCTATACATACAACTTTATTAGTACAGAAGAAATAAATGCAAATATGCTACTTACACCGCAGAACGTCTAAGTAGTTCTAAGAAACTATTAATGCTTCGAATTTTAAAAATAATTAGAATTTTTATTAACAAAATACGAATGTTCAGTTGATTATAAAGTTGTTAACAAAATTTAGTTTACGTACCAGATGTGTAAATATGAAACTGGAATTTATCAATAAATGGCGCCACCTGTCAATGTACCTTTCGACAAGTCACATCATCGGCGCCATGTTTTCTTTTGATATCTGTCAACAACATCCAATTCATAACCATACAAGTTTAATATAATAAAGCATGTGTTTTACTTGCTAAAAATTTCGATCTTTGTGCCCTAACATATTACGATTTGCGGACATCATTGATTTGTTGTTATCATTTAAAGAAAACTGCTGCAGAATCACATCGAATGCTTGTCAGAGCTTACGGTAAGCATATGCTCTTGGTAAATCACAATGATATGAGTGGTTTAATAAATTCAAACGTTGTGATTTTAACGTGAGAAACGAAGAAAGTGGAAGGCCACCAAAAAAGTTTGAAGACAGTGAACTGCAAGCATTGTTGGATGAGAATGACGCTCAAACTCAAAATAACTCGCGGATGAATTGAATGTATCACGAGAAGCCGTCTCCATACGTTTAAATGCCATGGGAACTGAGTGAAGACTGAAAACTAATTGTGAAATGTTGCTCACCAGATACAAAAGAAAGCCATTTCTCCATCGAATTGTGACTGGCGAATCCAAAGCGCAACATGTTTTGGGCTGATCCAGGACAACCATTGGCCTCGACCGCAAGACCAAATTGCTTCGAACGAAAGACAATGATCTGTATTTGGTGAGATCAGAAGAGTGTGATTAATTTTGAGCTGCTAAATACTGGTGAAACCGTAAATACTGAACGCTACTAACAACAAATGATCTATTTGATAGCATTTATTATTCTTAATCGTATTTCACCATCTACTGATTCACTTTGGAGTCGAGACCAAGCGGGTTTTAGGAAGAATAGATCATGCGTAGACCCAGAGATGGCTGAAAAATTGTTCTGTTATCTTCGTGCCCTAGGTAAACTTTTATGAAGCGCCATTCATAGCCAAGCGAAAAATTAGTTTACGATTTACATTTGCATGATTTACATTTCTCGATTACTATTTTGAGTACAAATAGTTGCCACTGCACAGTCTACACAACAATTGACTATAAGCGACTGGTGTAGAGAGATATGTGTTCCATTTGGATTCCTCTTAAAACTATTTAAAAAATGGAATGTCCGCTTTATTTAATAACTATCTCCCCCATTTTTTCAAATTTATTTAAATATTTAAAATTAAACAAATTCAATTTTCTAAACTTATTTTGTTTGTTCTGTTACCACCATTCGTCGCCGAGAAAAACTTGGCACTTTTTAATATTGATATGTGTAGTACTAAATTGTAAAACATATCCAGTGCGGACAAAATGGGTGTAGTTTTGGACTGTTAAACTGGCCAAGCATATACAGAATAAGTGGAAAAAAGTGTAGTGTGGTACTAAAACAGACAGACCTTATATTGTACTTTAAAAAAATTTGCTATGATAAGTTAAAATAAATAGATTTTAGTCTCTATTTGATAAAAAAATGAAAAAAAAATATAAAGGCCGTATTTTTAGGCGCCCTCATCAGTTAAACACACTGCATAGACCACATCAACACTGTGCGAATTATCGTCGAGCAGTCAACTGAATGGAATTCGCCTTTCTACATCCTCTTTGTAGCTTTTGAACAGGCCTTCGATAACATATGCAGAAAAGCATTGGAGAGCATTGCTAAATTTCGGAATTTCGGAAAAAATCGTAAACCGTAAGCAGCGTTCGCTTTAAGGGCAAGAATAGTGACAATTTCACAAACACCAAAGGAGTCAGGCAAGGATTTGTCCCCTCACCTACACTTTTTATGTTATTCTGGATCAGGTTATGGCGCAAACCAACATCGATGCACCAAACGGCATTCAATGGCGCCTGAATGAAAGGCTCAACGATCTCGATTACGCTATGACGACATCAGTATGATGAATTATAGATTAGGCGATATGACGTGTAAGCTTGAGAGGTTGATTTATAACGCTCAAAAGGTTGGCCAAAGGCTTAACTACTCAAAAACGAAGTTGCTGTGAATCGGAACGACCGATAACCGCGAATTATCCATAATCACCAGCGATGCAACGATAGTCATTGAAGACGTGGAGAAATTTAGCTACTTAAGGAGCCTAATTACTAAGATGGGCGGGTCCGAATCAGACGTGACAGTCACGACTGTACAAACACGATTTCAAACACGGATCTACTTGCCCTAACAAAAAATGAGCCAATCACTAACGAAAATAAACGTAGAAAATGGCAAGTGGTAGGGCACACCCCGCGGAAACCGGACAACGACATTGTAAAAATGGCATTTGAATGGACCTCTCAAAGTAGACGAAACCCCGGATGCCCAGTGGATACATGGCGCTGATCAGACGAAAGGGAATTGCGAACAGTAGGTGCATGGCGTCAAATCAAACTACTGAAGAAGTTTTTTTTTTGTATTTATCCCTACAATCTGTTCTGGGCCTGTTCAAGACTCTCCCTGCTCTTTCGCGGTTTTCTTTACAATAACCGTAGCTTAAAAAAATATGAACCCATATTTACCCGGTTTTAACGGTATGTATTTCTTGAGCGATACGCGTCCCTGAAATGAAAATAATTGTTCATCAATTGTAATACAGGCATGCGGTTTTTTTTGAGGATATAATTTACCATTAACCAGATTCTGTAATAGGTCTAGCCTATGAGTGAATTTCTAGCTTCGAGAGTCTTCGCATCATCGATTCTTATAGTTGTTAATGTGGTTTTGAAATGGTATCGGCTCATTGAGGTACGATAAATCTAGTTCGCCTGGCGACGCTTATTGACTGGGTGAATATGAAGTTAAATATGTTCACACGAGTGTTAGTCCGGTTGAGTATAGCACCACCTGCAAGAGACACGCAAATAAATGGGGTCTACACTAAATTTCAATAAAGCATAAAATCATAATAAAAAAACTCAGCAAAATAACATCAGGCACATTTCTAACATTCGAAGATAATATGCCTGAACATGTGCGACTGTATAAAGCAAAATGGTATTGAAGTCGATTCGCATCGACCCATGCATTCCACAGCATCCCAAAATATACTGCATTCGAAACCACGTATGCGTTTAAGAATCGGTTTTTATTTATATATTGCGTTTCATTTAAGCCAGCAGAATATTATAATCACTGACCCCAGTAGAAAATTGCACTGTGCTTGATGTCCAAAATTTCTTTTCTAATAGCAAAGACTAATCCAAATATCTTCACAACGATAAGCCTCTTAAAATTATTTGTCCAGCTGCAGATACCTTAACCCATCACCGTGTTCGGTATACGACTTTTTTTACAGGTGTTAATATACGTACGTTATACCCAGTTCCAAGCGAGAGTATGTTGCTAGCCATTTCTCCGGAACGCGTCTGAAAAAGATAGTGCCGAGGATAAGGGATAGGGAGGAGTTTCACGGATGTCATCCACCTCATGCCAGTCAAATTTCGATAAGTATTTTATTCTTAGTGTTAAATCATCACTATGCTGTTCAATTATTGAAATTTTCACGCAATCCGTGTTAAACTTGAAACTAAATGCGATGATGACGTATCCTTAATAGTCCAGAGCGAAATTGAAAAAATTTAAGATCAAAATTATGATACGATTTCCGCGGCCAATTTGTTGAAAAATTGACTTACGGTTATAAAAATATTAATTTAAACACGTAAATTACCTTTAATGATTAGGTCACTATAGGCAGCAATTGGCAACAAATCTTTATGTTGCTATCAAATATTTTATTGACCATTTAAATAATTAAATCTAAATAAAAATAATTTTTGTTTGATTAATGTTTAATGTTTTTAATTTGATAAAAACTTGTTGGTTTTATGTAAATATACGGCGTAATTCCAGCACCGACATAGATCATTATATGTGCGCAGATTTTAATTCAATTTCAAATTAAGTGCATGCAATTGATTTTAATCGGGACGGGCGTTTCCATCCCACGTTAAAATGTTGCATCTATATACGTACACAAAAATTTGTTGTTTTACAACAACAATTATTTATTTACATACATACATTTTTTTTTAATTCTATTTAATTGAAAATATTAAATAAAGTTAAATATAAAAATAAAATCATAATAATATTTAAGTGAAAGCATAAAATTGTTACATACGCGTAGTACGTTTATTTAATGTTTTTATGTTACAGAATTTTTTTTTTTATTTTTAATTTAATTTTTTTTTTATATTTTTAAAAGTAATTTCATTGTTCAATTTAATCGCGTTTACGAAAAAAATGGCGATAAAAAATATATAATATAATAAAAAAATTGTAATAGTCACGTAGTGTTATTATTCTAAAATAAAAAATTTAATTGCGTTCTGTAAAATATCCAGCTCAAGAATTTTTAATACATCCCGATGTGTATTCAAATAAATTGAATTTTTGGTGGTGACCACATGAATAAACGACAAAACAATTATGTTTGCTTCATTTGAATATGAAGAATTTCTTGTGCGGTCCACGAATAATGTAAAGTAATAAATGTTATGATGTGCGGTAGATTTTGTTTTAAGTTTAAAATGATAAATATAACTTTTATTATTGGCTCAGACAGACACATATTAGAATCTAGAGCTTTTACCTCGTTGACATTTTAAAAACATTCTGAAACCGTCCGGTCAAGGTATTTATTCTCAAATAGTGTGGATGACACAATATTTTTAACACTATTTTTTAATTAAATTTTTAAATTTTTTAAAATTTTAACCAAATTTTAAATTTTTTAATTAAAATATTCAAAAATTTTTGCGAAATAAAAAAACAAGTTTAATAAATGTGTTTTTCCACTACTAGTCGTAGAATGCATCATTATTATGTGTTTTAGTAGCCTGAGAAACAAAATTTCTCGGCTAGTGGTTAATAAAATTTTATTATTGACCACTAGTTAATAATGAAAAATGAACACTAACACTGTTTTTATATAAATCTTTTATATAAATCTCCGTCGAGTTTTGGGGCAGCAGTTGGTCTGTTATATTTTCGACTATCTCACATATTTCAAGGGTGGCGTGCCGATTAAATCATAATTCTCCATTTTTTATACTTGAATGCCAATTTGACTCAACAAAATTAAAACTTCAAATAACAAAACAAAATGCATTGTCATTTTAAATTTACGCTTACTACAATTCAGTAAAAAATTCGGGCTACTTCGACATAATTAATATTATTAAAGAGCAATTGTTTCTCTTATCAAATTAATTTTTTAATATTATCATTCTCGTGACTATTGATAGAATACGATAAAAATTATGATAAATAAAGATGTCTAAGCGTATTGTTTAACCATTTAAATTGCATAATCCATGCATTTTTTTAATGAAATTGCTTCCGTTGGTTCGTTATTTTTTATAACATTAGATAATCTTTGCTATAAGTCAAATAAAGTTTCTTTTGATGACGATTTATTCAAATGCTACCGTTAATATCCTTCAAAATTTTCTATCACCACATGTAGTTGCATTTGGTACCTCCGAAAATGGTGACTGGGTAGCACCAGAATTTGGAAAAGTAAATGACAAAATTACCATTTAACCTGGCATATACATGTTACGCTACCCATCATACGACTATAGTTAGATTATCGAGCGAACCACCAAAAATCCTACCAAAGATAAAATTAAAACTAAATAATTTTGAAACAATAAAACCAATTCCCATTTTAAATAATACACCAATGAGTAGGAAAGGTATATAGGAAAACTAATTAGGACAAATCAATTTAGGTAAATCCACGTATTTCACGACAGACCTAGACCTTATTCTAGCTTCCATCAAATACCAATGGGAGACAAATAGCAAATCAAAGCAGCCTTTTCGATGGACTGAGATGATTTTGAGTTTTGCAGAATGCTTTTGGAAGAGTCGTCCAGCAACATTTCAGAGTGCCATGAACAATGAATTACAAAGGCTACTGGGAAGAATATGCCACGTATGTCTAGTACATATCTTTGTAGTGAGGGAAATTTTTTAGAACCACTTAAATAATCTAAACACTTTGCTAAAAAGATACAACTCGACAAGTGCAAGAACAAAGAAACGGAATCTTAGGGCATGTAATCACACAAGATGTAATAAAACCGAATATAGATAAAGTACGAACGATAGTAGAATGGCCACTACCTCGGAATCAAAAAAAAAATCAACCAATTTCTATGTCTTTCCGGCTATTATAGAAGATTTACTAAAGATTATTCCAAAATAGCACAAAAAAAACATAACAAATACTTACCGTTTGTGTGAAGGATGCTAAATACTATCCTCTCTCTTTTATCCTCTCTTTATCCTTTATATAAATAATATTTCCATCTCGGAATTGCTCATTCATAGTATGATATAATCAATCATTTAAATAATTGTATTTAACATACAATTATAATATTATATGGTAAATGCAATCATGTATTTATCATATTTTTTTCTGAGTGCGTTCCAAGCCCCAGTATGAGTTTCAGAAGGAACTGACTTACATCAAAGACGCTGCATGGATAAATGGTTATGAATATGATATACGGTTCACGCAAACTATCTTGGGCAAACACAAACCAAAGCCCCCGACTAGATGTATAACAACTTTGCAAAGGACGGTGAAACCGAGGAACAACGGAAGAATAGGTGTACAATTTTACTCTACAACTCTGCAACTATAAGGATGTGATTCTGCCTACCCTAAAATATGGCATAAATCAGATTGTATGTACATTGCACACACTACGAAAGCAAATACATCACCTGCTAGTGCTATAAGAAACAATGAGAACAAATCATCTCTAGTAGAGCACATAATAAATAATTTGAACCACCAACCGATCACAATTCCAAAATAACCACATGCACACATACATTATTGTGTCAAACCATGGAAATTAACGTTCACAGTGCGGTGCATGTTCATAATATCGTCTAGCGCAAGTTTATAACCACGCAGGCCAGGCCGGCTCACAGCACATTTTTCCTATTTGTTGGTCACATAAGGCGATTAATCATTTAGCATCCTTCATACACTCGGGCATTAAAGAAAGATATACCACTAAATCTTGCAGTTATATGATATATCAAATCATTTGAAATGCTAACGGAAACCATAGCAACAGATCAGATACTTGCATACCCGTACTTTACGAGACCATTTACACTAACTACGGATGCATCGGATTTTGTTCTAGGCGTAGTTCTATCACAAATACAGGATGGCGTTGAAGTTTTAAACACAATAGAAGCCAAATATGCAGCAAATGACAAAGAGGCACTGGAATATTCGCTGTCATAAAGTACCACCCGTACCTATACGGTAGCAAGTGCATGCTAGTAACAGACCAAAACCATCTAATGTTCAATACATCGAATTTGAAAATTACGATTACGAGATAGTCTACAGAGAATGAAAACTAAACTTTCACTCAGTCGAATACCAACAGCAGACAATGAATTAAATTTTAACGAACGTACAGGTGACACTGAACGTGAATTTGGAATAGAAAATAACCAAAACATAGGTAGTGATTATTTAAGATTTTATTTTATTATTTTTAAGTCGACCCTTAAATTACTATAAGATTACTTACCAGTTACTTGCTTTACTAGACCCAATTATTTTGAAAGAAATCACCGAAATTATAAAGTAATTTCGTAATGGCAAACAAGCCGCGATCCAGAACATTTCAGGGAAATTTCTCCCAAAACCGGCACTTCGTTTTTACTACAGAAATGGTCGAGGGTGTAGTAGTTAGAGAACACGAAACAGCCCATCAAGGAATAAAGGAATAATATCAAACGAAAACTGCACAGCGTCAGCGAGTGGCGGAAACAAAAGTGGCAGACAACAACCTACTAACGAAAGCTGGTCTAATAATAAAAATTGAGAAAGACTTTATCCCACCCCAGTGGCACTATTCTGGTAATTCTCCGGGAACTGGGGAAAGAATTTACATATAAATTCTTTTTAAATAATTTTATTCTGACATACTAAGGTAAAAAGTTAGTGGCAATTTTTTTGAAAACAAAATAAAATTGGGAATAACTTTCCCTGATAATTTCGTTATGGAAAAATTATTCCCAATTTACAAATATTTACATCAAACTTTTTTTCTCAGTAGGCCAGAAAAAACTGATTTTTAGATAAAAGCTATGTAAAATCTTTCCTCAGTTCACTATTCCCGGGGAATTACCAGAATAGTGCCACAGGGGCCGCATTCTTGAAAACGGTGAAAATTTCCCCAATCGTAATACAACTTGCTTTGAAATTCTCCATATTATTCGAATTTTTCACCGGCCACTTTAATCATTTTTTTTTTCAAATTTGTTTTCATGTTTACTAATATTTGTCTCCACTAAATGAATAATTTCGAATCAATTTGGCCAGTCGAAATTTTTCCCATAGTAGGGGGCAAAAATTATGTTTCTTAATTTAAAAAAAAAGAAAAAATTTAAAAAAATGATTAAAGTAGTCGGCGAAAAATTCGAAAAATATAAAGAATTTTAATAGAAATTATGAAGTGCATGCGAAAACATCGGTGGATTTCAAGAATAAAATCGAATAAACTCGTCTACGGTTTTTTTTTTGATTTTTTTTCCATTTTGGAAATACAAAATGTGACTTGACAGATCAATAAATGTATGCGAAAATGAAATTCACCGGTTTTATACCAGTAGAAAATTTTCGTCTACTTTTTAATCGAAAATCTTTACTTACGAATTTCCATAATGCAATAATTAAAATTTTCAATTGGGTTGACGTATTTTGGCAGAAAGTCGTCGGCGATTTTTTTCGACAGAATTTCAAGAATATACGCAATGGGAGAAGTACAGAACCATGATACAGTCAACCAAGATACACACTTCAATCTCTTTCCCATGGAAAGTGCTAACCATTCAAAATATTATTTTCAATGGAATGCAATCAACTGCACATCAACGTGACCAAGGTGTCATATATCGTAGAACATCATACGATGTAAAATGCTGAGTGGTTGGATTTATAACTTTAGTTTTTAGAAAAAGTGAATAGAATAGTTAGTTGTAGGTTGAAATGAAATGGTATAACATCAAAATTGAAAAAGTAATCAATATTTTTTTATACAATAAAAATTGAATATCGTCTTGAATATCGAAATTCTACTGTTTTAATTGAAGGTGTAACACCAAAATAAAATCATGGACGATTGTTGAAAGTGTATAAAGACTCCTCACCTTCAATTAAGACAGTAGAATTTTATCACTGCACGATATTCCATTTTTTCCATTGTAAAAAATATTGTGACACGTGAACTTTGAACAACTATTAATATACGAATGAGTTGACAGATTTTTATGCAACTTCACATGTGTTCATAAAAAAGTAGTACCATTTTTTGAAAAATAAAATGACAAACCTAATAGGACTATCTTTTATCGAAGGGCAAAACATACTGATCAACCTACTATATATTGTGAAAAACAGAACAATAAAACATTTGCATGATGGATTGCATCTAATTTGATTGTACAAAAAAATCTTTACGTTACAATCTTATATTGCACTATCAATCGTGG
Source organism: Nephrotoma flavescens (assembly GCA_932526605.1). NCBI lineage: Eukaryota > Metazoa > Arthropoda > Insecta > Diptera > Tipulidae > Nephrotoma > Nephrotoma flavescens. The sequence goes on from OW052220.1 coordinate 313,901,774, forward strand.
TCAGCATTCAATGAGGTTAAAAGTTTGAATATAATTTATTAACTATATGGCTTAATCATGTTTATCCTCGTATGCAAGTAATTTGAAAGTTATCTGTTGTTCACATCGGATTTGTTAACAAGAAAAAAGTTTCATGAAATTTAAAAGTACATGGTCTGTGAAACTTTTATAATTATTTGAGAAAGATGTCACCGTGCGCCACCACCCAAAACATTAAACACGAAGAATATAAGGCTTGTAACTTTGGTCAAATTTTAACTTTTTTTTTATATAAAATGTTCTTGTTTGCTATACTATTTCCGGACAGTTTTAAACATTTTTTTTTATGTTTAATGTAGAAAAATAAAAAAAAGTTCCTAGACATGAAATTGTTTGTCAACTTGTGTGACGTACAACAGACACAGCAAAAACATTATGAAAAATCAATTTGATGTCATATTTCCGACAGCAGAATTTGTTAAATCATTTTTTAAATGATGTATACACAAAATAATTGACTAAGAAATTTGATTTCATCAATCAATAATAATTCATTTTGGTACACAATTTTTTTTTTTACAGTCGCTCGTCTTAAACGCCAAATTACATAAAAATTGTATAATTTAATAGACAGGAATAAAGATGTTTCACACACACGCACATCTCCCGATTTATTTTGTACGAAATTTAATTTTTATCAAATCAGCATAAAATTTTTTATCCTAAATGAATATTGATTGATTCATAAATAATTTGTTAGAGTAGAAAAGCATTTTTTTTTTGCTTATGTCAGCTAATCGTATATCACCACCCTACATAAATTTTCTCGTGTTCTTCCAATAAATAAAAAATATTGAAATATAGAAAAAAAATATTAAAATTATTTTTCTATTTTTATTTTTAGGCGAACCGAAAATTTTTTCCGAATAAAAATATTTGCATTTATATTTTTTTTGGGTGAGCGAGAACTTTGGAAATCGAAAAATGAAAATCGCTTGGAAAGTCAACCAGCAGTTTATAATTTCATTTTTATATGGATATATGAATTGTATATAAAATTTATGAATAAATTAATAAATTTTATTTATTATGTTTATGAATTTACAATCAATTTACTGAATAACACAAAATTTTTGGTGCGGTGAATTTTTGAGGAACATCCATCCACACACAAATACGCGTTGCCGTTAGCGGAAAATACATCAGAATATTTATACCCTGGAAAATAAACGAGCGATAACGATAACTATAAATTTAGCATCTTATCAAAATAAAAAAGAAAGTCGTAACAATCGGTATAGAAATTATTTAAGTGAAAAGTGAAAATTAATTCTAGAATAAAGCATTTTACCCGTTAAAACAAGATACATGAGGCTTTCAAAATATTTTACCCGTGAAAACAACGTGCTGGTTCAAAATACACAAAAATAGCTATTGTGTACAAGGGGCAGTGATCGTTTATCGTGCCACGAGTAAGCCGTCTGCAAGTATCAGCTCTCATTGACAAAAGGGAACATCACGAGTCATCCGACGCCCCAAGTGCACGAGTCTCGGAAGTGCATTTTCAATAAAATATCTAGGAGAAATTTTTCTAAATTTAATAAATCGTTAAAAAAAGGAGAAATAATGGTAAATCAGTTGGAGGGCTACAAAGAACAGCAGGCCAATGCCAACCTACAGGGAGAACAATTTAAAATAACAGACATTAGACAGATACATCCAACACATTACGTTTCTTGGATTTAAAGCATTTTTAAACGATTATGAAGAAAGGAAAGACTAGAGAACGTTAGAACACCTGTTAAATAACCTCACTCTGGGAAACAAGAGGATATGGAGGAATTGTATGCCAATGTCAACCATCAGTTAACAATGATAATCAATAAAGTTAAGGCAGAAAACTACAGTTAAGACACTACGACCATGGTTAGCGAAATCTACCGCAATCGTGCTTTAGACGTACATATTTATAAGAGGTCTAAACGGCGAAACGTCTAGGATGCTCATCATATAACGACCATAAATCATTTCAAAAGAGTATTCGTTGTGCTTAGAATTTTAAAATTGACACAACTGCTGACCATTCGATGTTTTCTGTCAATAGTGTGCCTTTCTAAACATCATGTGGAAGAGAAAAAGATGTTGCTGCAAATGAAACGCATGGCAGGTCCTTTCAACACTCCAACGTCGAAAGAAGTTGGAATGATGTTTGTGAATGAAGAACGGAAACTAACATTCAGCATAATTTGTGCATACCGGACATGGATCCAATGACTTATGCACTCCTCTTTCCGAACGGAGAAGCAAGATGGATAGTCACACTGGACATGTGAATCATATGAAGAAGCACAAACGTGCCAGGTACGCATGCTTCAGTTCAAAGCAGCCATATTCGTCGAAATATCTTCTACCCAATTATGAGAGCTGGTAAATTGATGCGGCAATGGTTAGTGGACATGAGTATAAGAGCAAACCAGAAGAGCCTGCTTGCAGAATAATATGATGGTCTCGCAGATCACCTCGCATAAATTGGACCCTGAACGAGAATTGTTCTGCTGCAATTCAAGTCATTAAATCCAACTTCTAAATATCAGCCCGTAATATGCACGTGGCCTCCCGCAAGCAAGGTTGCCACCACCACTTATCGGCCAGGGGCGCATTGTAGTTATTTTGTGTTTTGGTGTTAAGGAAAAAAGCTCTTTATTTCCTGTTATTTAAATATGTTACGGTTATGATGTTTAACACGGTCGTTGGTTTTGATGTATTAATGATTATGAATGTTCATGATGTTTAAACATTCGCGGACGAACTGAACGAAGTTCAGTTTGCAGGACCTTCAAAAATTTGCCTACACCGATTGACGTTCACAAAAAGAAAAAAACGTGAATATTGAACTGTTACAAATTATTGCATTCCAGAACCGCCGTGGTTGCCTTTAGCGGCAAAATTAGTATAGAGTTTTGTGTTAGTTGTAAGTTGATCGAGGAAGATGATCACTCAGTGATCGAAAACATTAATTGAGTAAAAATAAAATTAATTGAATAGTAAAAATTGGTTTAAAGTTAATTTGTGGTTTCAAGAAGGTCATTACAGCGAACATTTAGTTATTGAACTATTAACTAGCAAAGTGTTAGGAATTGAACGAAGGCGCAATTTTATACCAATCACTATTTTATAAATTATTTGATTCAGCAAATTTTAAAATTAACTAAGTAAACTGAATCAGCTTTGTTTCTTATACCCAATAATCCAGAATTTGGATGTCCTGCGCTGACAACACTAGTCGACAAAAATTCAACAATAAATTGTCGGATTACCAAACAGGTTCCAGGAATAAGCCTGGTGTAACCTGAGATTTGTACCAGGTCCTTGGTTTTGGAGTCTTATCAATCAGCCACTAATTCAAAACTCACCTACTGATTATGACGCACGAATAAAAACAAATAATGCTTGTTTGAAATTAAAAAGATCCTCGATTTTTAGTGTGTTGTGGATACGGGGAACGTAACATTTTAGTTTCTGTACAGCACTCACCCCATTAGTTTATAAAAACAGTCGCATAGTTTAAATTGTTTGACTTGATAAATTTAGTTGTACAAATATGGGTAAAGGATTTTGGGCGCAAGCAACAAATATTGTTTCAAAAAATAAATTTTATTTAATTTTTTTAATTCGATTTATTTATCACATTTCATTAAATTTAATTTTTTAACAGGAATTATAATATTTGCTATAAAAAATTGGAAAATTTATTTTAAATTTGGATTCGATCTATGTATTAAATTTTTACTAAGTTTTCTTTAATCAGAAAAAATTAAATTTAATTTAATGTTTACTTCCTTTGTGGTGTCCCCATTTTTTGTGATGTTCGCTGCCACCTTTCTTTCCATGTTCATCGTCATGGCCATAGTGTTCTTCATGGCCTGATTCGCCTTTGTGTCCTGAATGATCATCGTGATGGGATCCCTTCTTGTTGTATCCTTTTTTGCCATAGTGATCGTGATGTTTTGATCCTTTATGGTGGCCTCCTTTGGATGATCCTCCTTTTTTGTGGCCGAAATCTTCATGGAAATCACCGTGCTTTTCATCGTATCCCTCATCGCCATCTTCATCGAAGAATTTCTTGTCCTTTTTGAATTCATCTACTTTGTGTACCTCATGGTGGCCTTTGGTTGAGTGACCCTTGTTAAAAGATCCTTTCTCTGCGAAGCTGTGTCCTTTTTCGCCTTTCTCGCCCTTTTTGCCTTCATGGAAGTAATCACCATCTTCGTGATGCTTCTTCTTGTGTCCCTTTTCTTCATCGTATTCACCCTTGTGACCCTCTTTGTCGTGATGTCCTTTCTCTCCCTTTTCGTATCCATGAGAACCCTTATATCCTTTCTCTCCTTTTTCACCTTTAGATGAATGATGATCGGCATGATGATCTTTACCACCACCATGTTTCCACTCCTCGCTTTTACCCGATGGTTTGGCCGACGATAGAGCAATAGCACATAACGCTATGCTGACGCAAAGCGCCACAGTTAATTTCGACACCATTTTTTCACTACTTTATATACTAAATTAAAAAAAGTTGGTTGATTTCTAATTCAATAAGAGGAAAAAATCTGTGTCTTTATATGAAATTACCCGTGTATCCACCAAAATTGTTATTTTGGTACTCAAGCTTCTTGGATGAAACTCGGTAAGTAACTGATAGATATTTCAATGCTAATCAAACTATTTATACCAAAATCAATCTTAATTCAGAATGAAAGTATACAATATAAAAAATTTTGTAATTTCTTTACACCAAATACTTAAGAAAAACGAACGGATTAAATTTTTAGTTTTGTTATAAAATTTATTGTCACCGCATTGTTCAATCAAGTGGATCGATTAACCAAAATATATTTGTAATAATTTTTTGTTTTTCTAATTGATTGACAATCGAATTTCAACTGCAACACAACTGTGTACACAGTGTGTTGAATTAAATTGATTGATTGATTTATCGTTTAGATTATGAAGTGTGTCGCCCATCGAATGTTTGCATAACTAATTCGATGATGCGATGACCAGAACATTGAATCTTAATATCAACGAATTTACCAATTTCTAATTACAGTTTGCGTACAGCGAAAACATTCAAATTGTGGATCTAAATAAATTTACCGCGTACAAAAATGAACAAATCTTTAGGATTCGCGCGGTGCCTAAATTTTATACACTTTCATTGTTTATAATCTAGATTACTGACCTTCCTAAACACTCAAATAAGTAATTACAGAATATTTGTATTTTTCTATCAGAAGTGTCTGCCAATTAGTTCCGCTATTACATTTTACTTTATGGTTACACACCGTGCTTAAATTATGTTTTAATCTCTATGTAAATTACATAAGTACATAAAAGCAAAACAAAAAAAAATTAAATAGATTTTGTGTTATCACAAAAGACAAGTGAAACATAAAATAAAAAAATGACCAAATTTGGTTTTTTTATGCTTCGCTATGGTGCTTTAATTTGGAAAATCCAATTTGATTGGATTTTTATAGTCTGTGACTCTGCTGCTGTGTAATTAATTATTTTTTTATTTAAATTGCAACTACTTTTATGTAAAAAAAAAACATTTAAATGAAAGTTGTATAAATTATGGTATTACCTGAACCTAAACTATTTTGCCTGCAAAAAAAAAATCTTAAACTGCTTGGAGTCTAAATAGCGTACTGTGTAAATACGTAAATAGGTAAGGAGTTGTTCGCCCTATAAATAAATTAAAATTAAAGCGAACAAAGAACCAGATACCAAAAGTAAATTGTGGTGAAATCTTCCTTGTCCCATGGTTTCTAAAAATGTTATTATTTTATATGTGCCAAGGTTCAGAAGTATTCTATTATAGCTTGAGCGAAAAATTTATAACTGGAGACGCGGTTTTGATAGTAAGCGAGGAGTAGTTGTTGTCAATTAAATACCAGGCTCATAATCAAGAACATTTAAGTTTGCTAGTTATCCCATTTCATCTATACTTTTGCTTTCGATTTCGTGACTTAGAAATCGACAATTTTTTCGAAATTGTACGGTCGTTGTCGTTGGAGAGGGTGATGTATGCTCGAGGCGCAAATCAATGATTACCACAGAAAGATTATCAGCTCACTGATAGCAATCATAGGAGGAACAAAGTGCGCCACAATCGGCATCCCAAACGTTCACATATACATACTAAGCGTGTACACTGAACATGTTGTTTTGCAATAAACTGATTGGTTGGCATGATGTGGTGTGGAATAGATTCCGTCGCTCTCACACACTTCGTATTGTTAATCTCAGTTGGTACATTTTTATATCACAATATTAAGAATATTTATACTTCCATTGCCAAAATTTCGTAAATACTGTAGCAGGAAGTTGTATGTACTGTTGACCGATGTATATGAAAAACAAAACGAAAATTATAAAAATTGTACACTGTCATGGTCGACAGGAATCTATTTGATAAAAGATGGCGCGCAAAACAAAATAATTTTTAAATTATATTTATTATATAAGAAGCTGTTTCATTTTTTTATATAGATATCTCTAATTAACTAGAGATTTTAAATATATTTCAAAGTTTTAATTTAAAAACTTGTTGTAAAAATAAGAATCAGTTTTAAGTAAATATTAATGTTAGTTTCATGTATTTTTTTTTAAATTTATTTTAAGCCCAATGATATAAATCATAATCCATCTGACATAATATACATAATTTAAAAATAATTGTGAATAATAAGCAACGTGCTAATTTCGTTTATAAATAACTGAAAATGAAATAACAATTGGATAAAATTATCAAATTTTAAAATTTAAACAATAGAAAGGCAATTAAAAAAAAAATAGAATAGAATAGAATTTCCATTTCCATTAAAATGAACTGTTTTGACGCTGTGTTTGTCCAATGATTTCATTTCTATTGGTATTCTACTGAAAGCTATTATGGATGCGTATATTATGGATTTTGGATCTGCTTTAATTACATGTAGGTACGAGTTTAGGTAACTTCGTGTTTGTGTGAATTCGGCCGTTGATGATGTTATTCAGTAATTTATGTTGGTAAATTAAACATATTGGAAGCAGGTGATATCGCTCATGTGTCAATTTCGTTTGCTCACGTTTATCCTAATTGTAAAGATTTTTTATAGCTCTGTTTTGTATTATTGGTAATTCGGCAATTTTGGTTTTACTTGCAGATCCCCAAATTGCAATCCCATATATTAAATTACTATTAAACAGTGCAAAGAATATATTATATCTCAAGCTATCACTCAAACACTTTGAGATTCTTTTAAATATCCCAGCAATTGACGACAATTTTCGCTCAAACACGTCAGCATGAATAGTAAATTTCGTCTTATTATCAAGTGTTATTCCGAGATATATAAAAGACTCGACGTATTCCAAACTGTAACCCTCATAGCAAATGCTTAAAGGCAAACTTCTGCAAAACAATATGTATTTGGATTTTCGGGAAGGTTTAATATAATCGCCTACAAAATATGAAATATCACACCTCCCATACAGTAGAAAAAATGTAGAAAAAAATTTCGATTAATTTTTAAAAATTTGCCTCTTTGATGTTTTTTGTTCGGACAAATTCAATAAGAAGTTCTTTACTTTTATAACTTTCTTTTATAGAGTAAGAGTATAAGTATGGAGATGTGAGGGAGCGTTGTGTGGGAGCGTGTGTATCTGTGTCCTCTCTGCATGCCAAATGGTTTGACTAATTTTGATGAAGCTTCATATTTGGGCATTTTCATGTGTTGGGAGGTCCACGGGTGGTTTTGGCCGAGGTCGACCCACCAGATGTGGAAGCGTATGTTATCTTATCTTGGCTTAAGCTTTATGCTTTATGCGCGAGGAAATCGTTTGAGAGCGAAGGATTATGGATTGGATGTGTAATAGGGCTGGTCAGGATCATTTTAGGCAAATTGCCTCTTATTTCCATTGAAATATTTTCGTTTTAGGCAGTATTTTTATAGGATTTGCGTGAGGCTCGGTTAGGAATCAGTCGGTTCTAGGTTGTAGCAAGGCTGATCCTAATAATCATTTTTCGCGAATCACTAATTTTAATAGAAACAGTTTTTTGTGGGAGCTTGTTTTTGTTTGCATATGATTTAGTGGACGCAAGATTTGCAAAAGGAATGGTAGGCGCAGAAATTTTTTTGGATTAGATTTAGAAGGGGGATGGTTCCTGTTGATTTTCTGTTGGTTGGGAGGAAGTGACGGTTTTTGTTGTGATTTTCGTAAGAACTTTTTTGTTTTTTGCTAGTCCTTTGTATCATGTCGTTTGTTTTTCCTCATTATATATTTTTTAATAGTTTTTATTTTAAAACCCAAAATAGAAAAAACTAGTAATTTGTACAGGCCTTTTAGCAGCTCAAATTATATTTTTGTTGCTAGAGTGAAGCGGTGCCCCCCAGTAGAATGTTGAAGTACCCCAGCTTGTGTGGATTATTTGGCTGATTGACAAGAAGTGCGTCCGTCATATGTAAAATATCGTTTATATGTAGATATCTCTGTACATTTGAAAAATGTTGTTGCTGCGTGAATTTGAAGAATAGGTAAAATTTCACTTGGCCTCAGCTATTGGCACATACTCACACAATGGCTGTGCAGGTCGATCGTGCATGTTTCTGGTGCAATTCAGAGCAACTGTCAACTTTTGAAGACGATAATGAATGGAGCTATGAGTTACATCCATTTTATAAATGACCTTGTAAATTGCACATAAAACTTTTAGGGAAAACTTTGAACTGCACCCTCGTTATCAATGAGCTTTGATGCTCAAAATGGGGTGTGCGGTTTTACAAAATTTGTAAATTGTATAAAAATAAATAAATAAATAAATCATATACTATATAGGATTTACGAAGAGAATTCTAAAGTGCCTTGGCATCTTGGTCCAGGACATTTTTCCCTTATTTGGTCGAAAATGTTTTAACCAAATTTCGTCTAAGTTCACGTTTTGTTTTTGGCAGGATTTGAACAAACAAAAAACAAACCCTCTTGTTATTTTAGAGAGCTGCCAACGACTATTGTTTGAGATTGTGATAATGTACGCGATGTGGCATACACACTGTGTTTGTGTGTTTTCTTGTGTGTTACTCTTCGCGTTTTCTCTTCAGCTGAAAACAGGGAAAGTGTGTGATATCAGGGGTATGGAAGTCGATATGAAAATGTATTAGAAGGTTTTGGCATGTGAGCTTGATTTCGTGGTAGGGGAGTGTCAGATATTGGCCACAATATCAATCAACAATTGGTTTTACTATAAGCGACCAAAGATACGTTTTGTCTTGTTGAACAGTTCATCGCTTCTAGCTGCAAGGTCCAGCTTAAGTCATTTCACAGTTTTGTTCACGTAAAAAACCTTAAAACCACCGTGTTGAATTATCAGAATAAAAAATACGCACTTGGATTATTATTTGATTATTATTTAAATTATTGACCGATATAAAAGAATAAAAAATCGCGACTGACTCGAAAAATACAAAATCAAATTGAATTTACAATTAATAACGGTATCTATTTTATAGAGCCTGAGTACGAGAATTTATTCACAGGGTGGTAATTATATTTTTGCCTATACCGGGAAAAGCAGGCACAATTATCGCATACAATATTTATGTCTGCATAAAAACCAGGCAGGTCTTTTCGAGAATAATTCATTATAAAAAACAAAACTTATTTTGCATTTAAATGGAGAGACGAGCCCAATTCTTAACAGTATCCCCACCTTGAGCTGTCTGTGGCAGATTAATTATTACTTTGCTCGTCCTGCTCCACTTCGGCAAGACTGCTACTCCAGAGATTGATCTTCAAGATTTTTGTCGCTACACCGAATTACCAACACTCGAACATTTCTATCCTGATCGGGTTTACATTCAATAACTGTACCCAGGGACCATTTCAACGGCGGTAATGCGTCATCCCTATAACCATCACTAGAATATCGATAGCAATATTATCATGCCTGGCTAGCCATTTTGTTCGTAACTGTAAAATGGCTAAATATTCACTTGTGAATCGTTTCCAAAACTGTTGGACCATCCAACAAATTTTCTGATACATTTTGGCATGGCTAATGCTCTCCACCACGGATAACTCGGGTAAGGCCGAAATAGGGCCACCATACAAAAAATGACCGGGAGTCAATGGCTCGAGGTCGTTTGGGTTCGATGAGAGTAGAGTAATGGGACGAGAGTTTATGATGGCTGCTACCTGTCGTAATACAGTGTGAAGCTCGTCTACTGTCACTTCTTCACATCCGATGACATTTTTATAAGTCGTTTGGCAATCTTGATGGATGCCTCCTATAAACCCCCGAAATTTGGCGATCTGAGTGGTATAAACTCCCATTCCACCGACGACTGAGCACAAGCTTGCCAGATAACATCCTTATCGTTTTCCAATATTCTTTTTACTTCGAGCAGTTGATTAGCCGTCCCTTTAAATTTCGTTGCATTATCTGAATAATGATATCGATCACGAGCTCTAAATAAACTGCCTTCGTGGCAAAACAAATGAATAGTGCCACAGAAACCTTTGAATCGAATATGATGACGTACTCCGAGATGTTCAGCGAAATCAACACCGCTCACTTGAAATGGCCGAACATTTTTGTAGTTGAGTCGGGCGTGTGGTAGTTACTCATAATCTGGGTAAGAAATTTTGGCCTCATCCGAAAACATCTTATGTACTGCTGAATGATGCTACGAGTCTGGACTAGTCCATTAAGTGACCAATACTTCGCACGAACCGACGTGAGAACAATTTGTGGTGCAGCGTGAAATATCCTCAAGTGACTATTGCTTGATACTGCTCGATTTCCTTTTAGAAGACTATATTTTTCAGTAAAAAGGACTGTTGAATATTTCGAATAAACTGCTATTCCGCATTCTCCTAATCTTCGATCGTCGGAACCACCACTCGGTACAGGTTCACATCTTTTTCCATAAGCATTTTCTTTTGGCCTTCCTTATCGACGGCGGGAAATCGGCAGTTCCAAATAAATCGAACGACATAAGCAAATGATCGACGAACCCCTAGAAAATCCAACCGATAGTGCATACTGTTAGCAATTTAGCAATGTCCTCCATTATTTTTGTGGATCAGGGTGAATTTCATAGCACGTTTCTCCGCTAACTCATCGCTCGGTGAAGGTAGTGACTTAATGGGCGGCCAGGTCAATTCATCGTATTTTAAAAATGTTGGGTCTCTAAACCAAAATTCTGACTCGGATATTTTCGCAGGCAGCATACCTCGACTGATCAAATCGGCAGGATTCGAATTCCCTGGAGCATATCTCCGTTTGTTCAATTGTGTGTTCTGCCAAATCTTAGTCAAAGGATGGGCAACAAAAATGTTCCAGTTGTACGGCTCTGCACTGATCCAACAAAGCGTGATAATAGAGTCAGTCCAATAAAAATAACCGTTGACTTTTAATTGGTCGAAAACATCTTGCATGGGCCAGATCGGTCATAAGCTTAGCCGCTAAAAGTTCTAGTCGAGCAATACTGACCGTTTTTGTTGGGGCCACCCTTGATTTCGCGCACACCAAACGGCAAAAACTGACCCGTCATCATGAACGCATCGTAAATACACACAAGTATACCGTATGCTTTTTCACTTGCATATGAAAATGAGTGAACTTCGATAAACTTGGGGTTGCCCTTCAGTAGAACGAATCGTGTAATGCAAATTTCCTTAAGAGCTGTCATTTTAGCTCGGAAACTAATCCATTTCGAGGCCAATTGATTGCCTAATGGCTTGTCCCAATCGTTATTCATCTTCCACAGCTCTTGATAAAATATTTTGGCCAGAGTGATTACAGGACATACGAGGCCTAATGGGTCAAAAAGGCTTGCCATCTCAGACAAAATGAGTCTCTTGGTAACAGGTGGTAATCCCCAAGTTTTGATGACTTCTTGATCGTCGATTTTCATAAATTTCTCGCGATAGTGGAGCTCAATTAGTGTCACTATTGTTTCGCTGTAAGGACAAAATTTGCTCAGTCTTAAAACTCCGCTTTTCAGAATTGCGATCAATTCGTTCTTAATTTCGGTTAGCTCATTAGCTCACGTCGTGCAGTCATGATGATGAGCTGCAAACGCTTACTATTTAAAATTAAAGTAAACAAATGTTTACTTTTTTATTTTGGGTTTTCCGTGCTTTCCTTTGGATTTTGTTTCAGATATTATACAGTGGACTTTGTCTGGACTATTGACTTACGATGATGTATTCAATTACTCTGGATTTGATTATTTTTGCTGAACAAATTTTGTAAACTTATCAGTTGCAGTTAGAAGTTTAGAACATATTGTTTTTGAATGAAAAAATCCTTTATTTATATTGTATATTTTACAGCAGTATTTCGCGTGAAGCGAATTCTTTAGCTACTGAAATGACCTGGATAAATTTCCCGAATCTTTCCCATTATCGGTTCGGACGAAATGAGCCCGACGACGATACTTGAATTGACATCACTTTTGGAAATTTGAATGGTGGTTTGCTACTGTGTAACTTAAATATATTTGCCGTATAAATTTTGAAGTGAAAATAGTTTTTACCTGTTACCTGTTTTCGTAATGATTGGTTTTCAATATTAATTGGTTGGAGAAAACATTGATTAGAATTTCTACGTCAGAATCATATTATGAGACAAACTTTAGACGCTGTGTTGCGTGGATGTAGGAGTTTGACGTACTAGCGGACTCTTTATCGAGAAGGCACCAAACCCGCTTCAAGTGAATACTAAGAAAGATCGTCCCATAATTTCGAATGTAGAAAACCCAATCAATCTTTTCCGACAGCCTATATCAAATTTAGTCAGACGTCATGACGAGATCATTTGTAGTGTGATATATTTTCAGTTTCACGAGTAAGATGCTTAAACAAGAAGCAGTTGATGCCTTTTCAAACGAAATCTTAGAGAACAATGATACAAATTCTCACCTCAACGAAAACGCTAACATTCAAAACTTCTATATTTGGAATACTCGACAATACATGGCGTATTCCTGATTAGTGCGGATTTGAGCATGGTGAGGTCATCAGACTCTTATGAAAATGATTCCAATTACACTGTGTGACGCATCCGAAATGCGGTGAGTTCGATATACGAAGCATAAATTAATCAATTTCGTTCCTAAGTTTGCATAACCGATTTCGTTATAGAAATATTTGTCTCTGCAAGTAGTCTATTGCGATCGATTGTTTGCCTGACTTCTGCTCGTCGACTGGGATGGGTTTCATAGTATCTCATATACATGTTATTATTTATAAAAATATTCGAAATTATTATTATTATTTTTATTATTTTAAATAAAACAATTTAATTAGAAATTTTCAATAATCAAAGTTATTACTTTAGAAATTTGCATATAAAAAAATTATTTAGAATTTTAAATTTAAAATAATAATTATAGTGGATGGAACTCCTGAATTTAATAATAACCTTTAATATTTAGTTTAATATTAGTTAATTTAACTTAATTATTAAACTCTTGTAATTAACACCTTTATTTTTAATTTATATTTAAATTAATTTATTTAATTTATTTTATATATTTAAATTATTTGATTTATTTATCAGTTTAATTTATTTAATTTACTTAAACAGATAAATAAATAAAATAATTTTGTTCGGCAAAATTTCTATAGGGAAAAATATTTTCACAACACTCAGCAGGCCAGAAAAATACAATTTAGAGAAAAATGCTACGAAAATATTTTTCTAGATTCCCTATTCCCAGGGAAAGCCAGAATAGTGCCACTGAATACTAGGTAATCTACGCATTCCATCAAAACTAAGTTTTGTCGTAAAATTTTAACGTGGATTCGCTTAAATACTTGACATCAAAAAATTTTTATATTTCAATTTAATTTTTTAAGTACAGCACAACAACAAAGAAATATAATTGACGAAGTGTCAGAAATTTAGCTAACCTTTATCATACTAGATCATCTCTAGATAAAAATACAGTGAAAACTGTGTAGAATTAAACGGAGACATCTTTGTGCTAATACGAAAAATACCAGTTTCACCAGTAAACTGCGTACCGCAAAACAAAATTGGGCGGTGAAATTTTCATTTTTGTTTTCGCTTGTGTCATTTTCATTTGTAAAATATAATTTCACTTCAACGCGAACTATAGGCAATAGCACTAAATTTCACAATTAATTACAGCACCAAATTCTCCATAAATTTATTATTTTTTTTATCTTGTGGTTTTTATTAAGTTTTTCTAAAAATTATTTTAACTTAAAGATCGTTAGGAACCACGCACTGCTAACATGAATACAGTGTTTTGTGATTAAATAAATATTGAAATCTGGATGCTCATTGCACATTTTTTGGTTCCGCAATAAATTGAAAAAAGTAAACCTGATTTCCGCAAATCGTCCATTTATGATCATTTATTTCCAATTGCAAATTAAAAAGATTTTCATTAGATATCCGATGATAAAAAATCTTTGATTATTTAACATTTTCAGATCTGATTTTTTCTACAAACAGGTACATTGTTAACATATCAAGCTCACACAAAATCGAATTTTATTTATGTGCGGACTCATCGTACCGGCTTCTACAAATACGACAGTTTATTATTTTTGTACCCTATTTTAAACACACTATGGATAACCTCATTTACATAACGAACTGCTGTTGTGCTTATCAGATCCACGAAGCAATTCATTAAAAAAAGCTTCTTTATTAAAAAATATATGTATGCATAATTATTTCGGAGGGTACGATTTCATGCAATCATTTTTAATGTCTGCATGCGCGCTGATGTTGTTAAATATACATGGAAATGTGCATCAACTTGGTTTGGTTTAAGAACTACACGAGGATTTTTTGTGGTATTATACGCTGTTATTTTATAATGTTTCGTCAGTGTTCATCTTTTATTAAGTTATCTGTGTATAGTATACACGGTATAATGCATATTCATATTTATTATTAAATTAATTAAAATTTCTAAAATTTACATAATAATAATCATAATAAAAACCACGACGGAGCAACAAAATAATGATGTCTGCTCAAAATTAATTTTAGTCTTAAATGAAATATAATATTGAAAAAGTTTTACTATCTCACGAAACGTACAAAACCAATTTATTGTTGAAATCCTTTGAGTTGGTATTTTTTGTGGAACGACTTTTTGATTTTATTAGATATGTGCATACGTGCTAATCAAAAAACAAATAAAAGAGATTTAATTTAGTAAAGGACCGAATAATTCTCATTCTTAAGAAGTTGAAATAAGTTTTATGTAAAGGGAATCAAGGATTTTTAAGTATCAAAACCGGGTTTATATAGGAACCGCATCGTGACATAATATCCAGGGCTGAGATGTTCTAACAACACCATTTTTGATGTTTTTTCGAAGTCTACGTTTCTATCTGCTATTGTACTAGAATATTTTTGAACAATACCCATTTCACTTATTTTCGTTCTAGAATCGAAAATAAATTATTTGGTGATAAAAACGCAGTAGAAACATCACAATGTTGCAATCTAGCAGGCTGGTAAATGATATATAAATTAAAACAGAGACAAATTTTATTCTACAGAAACGAGAAATAAACATCGATAAATTATCGATAAATTGCCTTATCAATCCATAGCTGACGGAACATTTTCTCGATGTCTGCCGTGTACATGTAGCGACGTTTGCGGAATCTTATTAAAATTTCTATAAGTGTCTGCTGTATGGTCGGCCCAATCATTAGCGTATATCATTAAGTGATACTCCTGAGATGATGCGGCAGGTAATATTTTCTCTCATTTGGCAATTCTACTTCGTTTTCTGGTATTGTTTCCATGTGACCAAGTGACTCATACTCTAGAAATTTCGTGTAATTTCGGCGAAGTTCAAGATCCCTTGTTAGTCTTTGTTCAAGCGATTTGAACCTCCTATAATGGCTTGATTAAATGATTCAATCAATGCAGGTTTATTGGGCTTACAGGGTAGACATATTGTGGATTTACCTGAGTTTTCAATCGTTAAATCGTTGTTGAACTGTTCGATGAAACACTTATCTTCTTTGGTATACTGTATTACAGCTGGTAACTCTTCTGTCCCCCAGAACTTACTTAATGTTTGGTCGATGTTTATCTCTTTTTGGGCAGACACACAGGTGGTGGTTTGTTGCGGTAAGTCGTTTGATTCGTAGTTTTCTCCAATAATCCGTCCTAATATAGTCTTCTGGGCAACGGGATGGTCTTCATCTTTTTTTATTTGGCCCTCGGATACAAGTAGAAGAAATTTGTCACACCAAATTAAAAGATTTATATTGCTCGGTATGTGGAAATCAGGATCAGCCAAAGTTAGATGATTTGGATACTCGAATCGGCCTCGATCTATCGATTTACTAGGAAGGTTGGATGTGATTTTGGGTAGGATGTAGGCGTTTACATCAAATATGAAAACTTCGTTTGTTCTGAATTTTATACCAACAGGGATGATACCCCGCTTGAGCAGTTTCCTTCGACGTAATGAATATCGTAGTCACAGCCTTCACAGATGAATTTGAGTTTGCTTTTGTTGTATCTGAAGGTTGTAAATTACTGGGCTCGGTATGAACCAACCTATGGTGTTTTCTTTGGCACTGGTGGCATCCTTTCGATCTACACTTGAATACAGCATGCCCTTCTGCCTAGCAATTATAACATCTGGAGTTCTTTTTTATAAATTAAAAAAATTGTATCTACGGTGACATCTATCAAGTGCCATCTTAATTATACTAGTTTATAAAAGATTTTTAATTCTACTTTTACATCACAGATGTCACCGTTCGACATTCAAGGGAATAGCAAGTAAACGTCAACCTTTCGTGATGACAAGTAAATGTGTATATAAATCAATTTTCAATAAACTAATAAACTATTAATCCTTTCAGATGCTGAGAAACTACAAGAAGTAATTAAATCAATAAAGTTATGTATTACAAATTTAATTATTAAGATTAAGCAAATCTAATTATCTAATTTTACATTTTCAGCTGCGGATTTACTAGGCGAATTGTAATTTTATTGTGATGCTGATTTCTTTGGTGATGATTCCCGACACTTTCGAAACAACTTTTATAAAGCGTTGTAGAATCCAGACTACTCTTTTTTATTGGTCTTCTTAAAACGAAACCACCGTGAGATAGATGTTTTTTCCAGGACATACTTCAACAGGAATTCTTAGTCCTCTAAGCCTACGTTATAACTACGTTCATCGATGGCAAGTTGTCGTAGGGACTGAATATCTTGTTCTGGAGTATATCTCCACAAAAGGCTTTGTCAGTTTTGATCATCTTGTCAACCGTATGGACGTCACAGTAAAGACAATAGACCCTGTTGAATAGCAGGTAGGGCGAATTAACATTACTGTTTTGAATCATTACTGAAATGTTACAGTTGTGGTTTCGACTAACCTATCAACTTGTTGTATTGATTTATCAATGTTTTCATTTTTAGCAAGTCGGATGCCTCTTCTATCTCCCAGAATCTTTTCAAATTGTTTATCTGTATCAACTGCTCTTGTTGTTATTGATTGTATCACTGTTGAGTTGTGCTAATCGACTGAGGCACGGCTTACGGATATTCAGTCTATTCGGATGAGGTCTTTGCTGTTCAATAGAATTTTTTCATAATAGTCCGGACCTAAAAATAAATCGATTGAGTCAGAAGTATAAAATAATGGATCTGCCCATAGCAGTTTTTGATTGTCCATTTTTTAACCTCTATTGAAATGTGGTATAATAATCCTAGGAAGTTTGATATTAGACCTTTTTAGTCCTCGGTTTGGAAAATCTTTGTTAACAACGGTTGCCAAATGATCTTGGAAGGAAATGCTTTTAATCTGAATGATGCGTTTTCAATTATATTGACGTGATTTTTTATAAAGGAGATCCATGAGTTGGTTTGTAGTTTGCCCTTGAGTGCAAATCCGCAAGTTGGGCTTTTTGTTCCTCATCCGTTAATACAAGTTATGAACCAGTGTTGTGTTAGACAAACGGTTGCTTATTCAATAGGTCAAAGTTGTGTGAAAACTTTAGTAACTAACATTTTTTTATAATATCACTGAAAATTGATTAATTTACGCTTAACAATATTTCCAAAACATTTGTTAATTTGTTTTATTATTGTGAATAGTAAATGTGTATTTAAGAAGTTTCACCGAAATTTATACACAAAACAAATCTTTCTCGTTTCTCTTAGTAAAATATTTACAGTGATTTTAAATCGCCTAATTTTATGCAACCCTCATAACGTCACTAATACCTAAATGATCTTTTACATATTTAGTTTTAATGATTTTATTAATAATTATTATGAGTTTTTAAAGCTTTAAAATTAAAATTGGAAAGATTTATTTCGATTACAACTACGAACGAGAATTCCAATTGATTTACTTAATTCCACACGCACACACACGAAGCTTAATAAAAAGTTTTAAAAATGAATATGGACTGATTTTGTTTCATAAATTGTATATCAACACCAGCAAAACAAATTGCCAAAAAAACACTTTGCTCGTATAAAATTCTTTGAAATTATGTGCAGTTTTGTCTCAATAAACGTTATTAGGAAAATCAAACTTGAAAACGGTTGTCTGAGACCTGGATTATGATAAACTCTACATAATTCAATTTAAAGTTTTTCTGCCAAAATTCAAATTCCTACATAAATTTTCCATTTTCTTCGTATGTAGACATATACATAACAAAAATGTAAATTAAATTTTCCAATCCATAAAAAAAAAATCCATCTCCCGAACTAAAAGTATTTCAATTTAATCCACAGAGTACAGATTTGCCAAGCACACGAGATCCAATTTATAAAAAAAACATGTATAAGAAAATATCTACATTTGGTAATTCCCCAAAAAGATCAAATTTTTGTTGTAATGTTGAATATGATGAATTTATCGAAATTTATGTAGCATATCTAAATTGCATGCATGTACTTTTTTTTTTTATTTTAAGCAAGACGTCGTGTATGAATATTTTAAATCTAGCCGTATATAAATGATAAAACAAGGATTAAGGATTTTTGGATTTCGAAAACAAAAAATTTTTAACTTTTAAGTTAAAAACTAGTGCTATCAATTTTCCACTATATGACAAACAAAATTTAAATATCCGGCACAAATATATATAGCAGCTAGATGCAATATCTAAGTTAAGTGGAAAAAAAAAAAGTTTTTAAAAACTTTTCGAATGCAAAATTAAATTATCAAATTTTTATTTTTTTTTTTTTGCTCAATTCAATTTCAGGAAAAACGATTGTATTAATAGAAAATTGTTTACTTATCTGGATTTAAACCTAATAAACTTTTCTAATATATCTATTTCAAAATCGCATATCAGTAAAACTGTTTCGTTACTCTCGTTTCAGTCGTTTTTTGTTTTTTTTTTTTGGTAAGAACACCACATAGAATATCAAAAAAATGCTATAAAAAGAGAGAAGAAATTGAAACAAAAGAAAAGAAATTAAATAACTTTTGAGAAACTTTTTTTGTGTGTTTGAGCTTTTTGAAATGAAACTTATCGAATATATATACGTGTATGTGTGTGTGTGCAAATACATATAAAGAAACTTATCGAAAACAAATAAAATTTAATTTAATTTTTTGTTGTTGCTTTGTAATTGTAAAACTTACGGGAAAAATCAACGGATTCTAAATGCTGCACCATTTTCCTTATTTACCTTTCAGCTCATTTCGATATTTTTGTTTTTTTTTTGTGTTCACCTTAGAGTTTAGTGCTAGCGCTGGCTGATTTTAAATTTCGTGATATGATTCTGTAAAAGAATTTTGTGTTTTTTTGTTCAACTTCCTTATCGATTCTGTTAGAAATTTTTTCATCTTGTTTTTGTTACGGGTGGAAAAACTGAAGAAAAGTTAATAGGTTTAGAACAAAAATAAAAGTTTTATTATTGTTTTCATATTGAAAGTTTCATTCTGATTTTGGTCTTAATGAAATATATTAGATGAATATGAGATTTTGTTACCTAGATAAGGTGCTGTATATATTTTATCGTTTTCATGAACCGATTTGGTTAAATTCGTAATTTATTTAAAAGTATAACAAGGTATTTTACTTTTATGCTTTGGGTATAGAATAAAAGATCTAACCCAATAAACAAAAATCCAATCCAAAACATTATGTGTATACCACAGGTATATATCATTACTCATATTGAATATGAATCAGTATATACGGATGCAAAAATCATTTTGTATGAGTGGCGCTTGCTTTTAGTTAATTTGATTTTTTTTTATAGAAGATGACCGCGGACACCAGAAATAATAAATTAGCCATTTACTTTGGTAATTTTTCAAATAATAATCTAAGCACCAAAAAGCTTTTGGATATGACTTAATTACTGGACAAATTGTAAAAACAATTTCTGCGAAAGATTTACGAAAACTAGTTCAAATAACCAATGCAGCTTACAGCCTAAAATATATTTCAAGGGTGTTAAAGGGGCAGGATTCAATTAATCATGCATTGGTCCAAAAATCTCATCTGGTCTGATGGTTCTTACATCTGGTAAACCAGCAAACTTTATAATGACATACCGATATCATTACCCTGCCATTCAAAAATTAAAGTTACTGCTCAAGAAGTTCAAAATATTAATTAATGAACGATGTATTATTCCATGACCAACACGGGAAATATACATACTTTGCCATAGAACGACTACACGAATAGAGGACTTTATGGAATTAGAGAATAAAAATGTGTATCAGTCGGTCCAAAATTTTAAATTGTAACGGATCACAAGTCGATGACATGGCTTTTCAATCTCAAAAAATCAAAATTGATAGGATGGAGATGGAAATTAGGGGAATACTTAACATCTCCGATATATGAGCCTTACCAACGGATACAGAAGGTATCCAATATTTTGAGTGTGTAGGTTATGTCCCGTCCAAGTTGCTTAAGAAGATGGTGTTGCTATTCATCGATTCAATTATCTCGTTCTCATTGAAGGAAAACTCGCATCTACATTTGATCCTTTCATCAGTTGACTTATGCAGTGTGCGTTTCTGTTATTTATTGCAGATGGTTCAGTTCGAATAAGGAAGCTTCTCTCCAGTTGTGACATTTTTGTGTTATGCCAAAATTTTTATTTTGATTTATTAAGAGCTTGTCATTTTCTAGATGTTGATCTTATTTGTGTGCTCTAAACCTGCACCCAATTGAAATTGAAATTGAAATTGAAATTGAAATTGAAATTGAAATTGAAATTGAAATTGAAATTGAAATTGAAATTGAAATTGAAATTGAAATTGAAATTGAAATTGAAATTGAAATTGAAATTGAAATTGAAATTGAAATTGAAATTGAAATTGAAATTGAAATTGAAATTGAAATTGAAATTGAAATTGAAATTGAAATTGAAATTGAAATTGAAATTGAAATTGAAATTGAAATTGAAATTGAAATTGAAATTGAAATTGAAATTGAAATTGAAATTGAAATTGAAATTGAAATTGAAATTGAAATTGAAATTGAAATTGAAATTGAAATTGAAATTGAAATTGAAATTGAAATTGAAATTGAAATTGAAATTGAAATTGAAATTGAAATTGAAATTGAAATTGAAATTGAAATTGAAATTGAAATTGAAATTGAAATTGAAATTGAAATTGAAATTGAAATTGAAATTGAAATTGAAATTGAAATTGAAATTGAAATTGAAATTGAAATTGAAATTGAAATTGAAATTGAAATTGAAATTGAAATTGAAATTGAAATTGAAATTGAAATTGAAATTGAAATTGAAATTGAAATTGAAATTGAAATTGAAATTGAAATTGAAATTGAAATTGAAATTGAAATTGAAATTGAAATTGAAATTGAAATTGAAATTGAAATTGAAATTGAAATTGAAATTGAAATTGAAATTGAAATTGAAATTGAAATTGAAATTGAAATTGAAATTGAAATTGAAATTGAAATTGAAATTGAAATTGAAATTGAAATTGAAATTGAAATTGAAATTGAAATTGAAATTGAAATTGAAATTGAAATTGAAATTGAAATTGAAATTGAAATTGAAATTGAAATTGAAATTGAAATTGAAATTGAAATTGAAATTGAAATTGAAATTGAAATTGAAATTGAAATTGAAATTGAAATTGAAATTGAAATTGAAATTGAAATTGAAATTGAAATTGAAATTGAAATTGAAATTGAAATTGAAATTGAAATTGAAATTGAAATTGAAATTGAAATTGAAATTGAAATTGAAATTGAAATTGAAATTGAAATTGAAATTGAAATTGAAATTGAAATTGAAATTGAAATTGAAATTGAAATTGAAATTGAAATTGAAATTGAAATTGAAATTGAAATTGAAATTGAAATTGAAATTGAAATTGAAATTGAAATTGAAATTGAAATTGAAATTGAAATTGAAATTGAAATTGAAATTGAAATTGAAATTGAAATTGAAATTGAAATTGAAATTGAAATTGAAATTGAAATTGAAATTGAAATTGAAATTGAAATTGAAATTGAAATTGAAATTGAAATTGAAATTGAAATTGAAATTGAAATTGAAATTGAAATTGAAATTGAAATTGAAATTGAAATTGAAATTGAAATTGAAATTGAAATTGAAATTGAAATTGAAATTGAAATTGAAATTGAAATTGAAATTGAAATTGAAATTGAAATTGAAATTGAAATTGAAATTGAAATTGAAATTGAAATTGAAATTGAAATTGAAATTGAAATTGAAATTGAAATTGAAATTGAAATTGAAATTGAAATTGAAATTGAAATTGAAATTGAAATTGAAATTGAAATTGAAATTGAAATTGAAATTGAAATTGAAATTGAAAAAAATTAAATGAAATTGAAATTGAAATTTATCTCATTACTTCATTGATATTGAAAGTAAAATATTGAAATTGAATTTCGCATGCTGCAGTTGTAGATATAAATTATTTATTTTACCAAAGGACCTTGCACTTATTCATATTCAGGAGTAGTTCTTTTGGCACAATTTATTGATTAACTCTGTTATTTTCAGATCTGTTGTGCCTCTCATCCAGTCACGAGTTGTTCTTTTAAAACTCGGTTACTCTGCTATGTTCTGACAGCTTTCATTTTCATGTTTCCGTGGAATCTTATGTGATGTCATTAATGGTGATTCGGGTCTGCTTTTATTCCTGAATTCTTTGTCATAAAATGTATCTTGAAATCATCTACTTTTGCTTCTGATTCTTCTTTAAATTCGCTATATTCTTTAATATTCTCTTCGTATGGAATGGAATACTCGTTTTGCGGTTCAGTATGGAATACTCTGTTGTTTTGGAAGATTGATAATAATAGCCGATTCATGTAATTTATCCATTCTTCTAAGAATCGTCGTATTCCATTGACATTGGTGCTTTTTATGTTATAATTCATAGAGATGTTCATAAAGGTCTTCAAGTCATCAAGCACATATCGGCTTTAATGGCTGTGGCAGCTCTTGGATAATTGACTTTATTTTCTTCCGCTGCTTGCTTTACACGTCTTGTGGCTATATATGAATGATGCCGGAGCAGTGCCGTAAGTCAATGTTCTTAGTGCATTCTGGTTAATCGGCTTGTTTATGTCAAATCTTTGTAACACTCTTTGAAGCACAATTCAAGTATAATTTTTAAACTCTTTATGCGGTATTTTAACCAGTAACATACACTAAATAAACAAAATGTTGGCGGGCACAAATTCTTACGCTTAGCAAGTATTTAATTCGGCCCAACCACCAATCAATAATAAATTTCGATTCTCGCACCTTTAGAGTTACAGTTCATCTAGCTCTACACCAATGATACAATTTCAATATCACATAAGTCACCGTATACATGAAGATATTTTTATTATTATTTTTTACTGAGCATAAAGACGAACTAAAATTAAGCAAAAATAAAATTATTTAAAACCCCCAAGATTGTATATCAACAGCATCCTCCTTTCAGTATAAATAACATAAAACAATATTCTAAGTTTTCCCTAACCGTATAAGTGGATATAAAGAGACGAAAATAGCTCCAGAGTAAGAAAACATATAATGTTTGCTTCCAAATAAATTACACATTGTTACTAGGGTGTGTGTGTGTGTGGATGCTCTTATCCCACAAACAACGAAAAAGCTCAACGACCAGAAGCATTTAAACAAATCAACATGACATATCTTCTTTTTTCAGCTACAATTGGTGTACTCTATACCCGTGTCGTTCCACACATATGTGGCTGCATTATTTTTATAACATTCTTCTTCTAGAGCTTTTTTTATTTCCATTTCTGCCTCCAGTACTAGTGTCGTACGAAAAAAAAAATTATCTTATCCTCTCCGATGTACATAAAAATGTTCTCGTAAGCACACAAAATAGTTGGAAGTGTAAAAAACTAGAAGTAAAATTCAATTTTTTCGTTTTTATTTTTTTTTTTTTGGCAAATTAAATTTTATTCTATTCATTTATGGATTAGGAATGGATTAATGTAAATGGTTAACTGCACATTTAAGTAGTATATCTCTCGAGATATTTATGTTTATGGGGTAAAATTTGTTATAATGTAGAGTAAATAGATTAAAATTTTCTAGGTTTATCTAACTTTGGGTATATGGATACGTTGTACGTGTGTGCCTGTCTACTTTATCTATGTAATACGTTATTATATTTTTTTTTTATTTTATTTGGGTGTAGTTTTTGTGCAACAAAACTATAAATTATTTTCTCTTTTCATCTAAGTTTTGGTTTTGTTTATGGTTTTTCGTTTTGCTAGTACTGACTGGTGGTAGTGCTTTATGGTGAGAAATTTAACTATTTTTGATATAATTTCTAGCATGTCCCTGCTATACTCTGCATAAATATTTCTTCCTTTTTTGTTGGGTGGTTTGTATTATAATGCATTAAAAACATACCATTAAAATGAAGAAATCCATTTAAATTGTCAGTACGTTCTACTTAGGTAACATAGTAGAAAATTTTAATGAAAAATAAATCATTCTGTTTTTATGTACTCGTACTGTATATGTATATATGTACACATATACACGAGAAGGAACAATGATATGTTTGAAAAATAAAAAATAAATGTTCTTAAGTAACTACAAGTACAACTTCTTTAATTTATTTTCTTCATTCACCTTCTTTAGGGACATTCATTTCTGTTAGAATTTTAGAGTAGTTTTACGTTTTAATGCATGCAACATTTATCTTAGACTTTCACAACAGTGAACTTAATTTTTCGAAAGCAATATTTTGGCATGTAAGCCAAAACTCTCGTTTATAACTTCAAAGTCGGATACATGCCCTGGATATTAAGAACCAATGCGAGCTACCACGCTATACGCGCTATGGTAACACCAGAGAATATGGAAATGAATAAGAAAACTCTAGCGCGAACATAATTAAAATTGGAATAGCGCCAGTCTAAAATTTGCGGGCAATAATAAAATTACGAGAATGATATAGTTATTTATATTTACGAAAAAATAACCAAATTCAAAAATAAACATTTATATTCTTTGCTGTACACACAAAAAAAGGAAAAAATTTTGGTTTTGCGTTTTTTCGAAAATATTTTCATTTTTGGTTATACTCAAACCACGTCGAAGTTTAATCACCACCATATACCAACAATTAACCCTATTTCTTCTACAACAGCAGCCTTTCCAGTCAAGCCGAATTATAAAACTAATATTTACAAGGACCAATCCAATCTCAGAATTACTCAATGCCAATCAGATTTCAGATCGAGAAGCTTTACCTGTACTGGCATTTCATTTGATGGATCTTCGGTAGGATTATCAGCGGATTTGTTCATTTTGCAGATTGAAACATTGGCATAGACAATGAATCTCTAGACGCATTATTAGATGAAATTAGTTTGGTTTTAACTTGAGGGTACAGCTGCGGGCAAAAGTATTAGGCACCCCTATTGTTTGTCATTGTCACAACAATTAGTGGTTAGATATTCGATTTATGGTGTTACAATTGAAATAAAAAAACACGGAAATAAAAAAAATAACATATTTATGACACCCAGCTGCGTTTTAAGACAGTATTTCTTCGAATTTGCTATTTTACGTTTAGAGTTTGTTATCAGTGCTTGCAGTGAACATAGACGTGTTGTAAACAATTATTGCTACCACTAATAAAGACTAACATTTACCGCTTTAATTATGCCTAAAAAACTGAACTTTGTGCAGACTGCAGAACAGCGCCTAAATTTAGATTTTGCATTAATAAGGCATGACTCAAGTAAAAATAGCGCGAGAAGTGAAGTAGTGTAGGCAGTCCCTACAGGACCGCAAGAAAACTGCTTTAGACCTCGCTGCAGCTTTACATAAAGCAAAAGGTAAATCACTGAGCGTGCATACTGTGAGAAGAAGGCTTGTTAAAGCTGGATTAAAAGGTTACAAGGCAATAAGAAAAATCGGTTGGAGCGGGCCCTGAAATATAGAGATTGGACAATGTAAGATTGGTCCAACGTACTGTGGTCAGATGAATCTTTGAGGTATTGTTATTTAATTTATATATTACATTAAAACATGTCAACGTCTTTGAAATGGCGCTCTGCAAGGAAAATAATTAAATCTTAAACTAACGTATGACTTATGTCATGCGAAGGGTGGGCGAAGAATACAACCCAGATTGTGTGGTACCAACTGTTAAACATGGTGGGTCTAAATCATGATCTGGGGTTGTATTGCTGCCGATAGAGTGGGCGAAATGGTGTTGTGTAAGGGGCGAATGAACAGTGCGAAATACACTGAAGTTCTTGGAACAGCTCCAGCGCCATCGATAATGCAAATTTTCGGCAATACAAACACCGACAGCGTAAAATTTCAACAACACAACGCCACTTCCCACAAATCAGCGCACAACATGACATGGATGGCTCAGAAAGGAATCGATCTTTTGGACTCTCCGCCACAATCATCAGACCTCAATCCGATTTAACACATTTGGTCCATTTTAAAGAAAAACATCCGAAGACACAATATAAGTAATAAGCAATCGGTTTTGACCGCGTTAAAGCATGAGTGGAAACAGATATCCCCCACCTATCATTAAATCGAAAGGTGGACCGACAAAATATTAATTTTACTGTACTGTAAGTTGCCTAATAATTTTTCTCGCAGCTATAGAACCATCGTCATAACTTTATAAATCTTGAATTAAGAGAAATGTTAGAAATACCTCGACAAATGCCAAAAGAAACGTTTCTACAGTTTTATCATCACGTATGGGCGACAGTGCCACATTTATTTTCCAGAAGACAGATTAGTTGAAGTGCTGATGAGAAATATGAACCCTCATTTGCAATACCACCTAACCGATAGAACTTTATCTAACGTCAATGATTTGATTAAGAGTTGTAAAATTTGGGAAAAAACTTAATACTTCGACATTACGATTAGGAAAATGTATATTCGCCCTCGGAAATGGTTAACACTGTTACATCGGGACAATCGTGCGCCGGTTAAACTTCAACGAATAAAAATTCAAATCCTTAGACAATTCAATACCATATTTTAAAGAAAGCCAATCGAACGAGTCAAGTCAGGGTGTTTGATCCTCGACCGACCGGACAGATGGACAAACTATCACACGATATGCACCGGTAGTTGGGTAAACGAATAGCTTCTGACTTCTATGGACTATATCTCAAGCCATAAGTGCTCTTTAGACATTCATCCATCAAGCGATGTGCACCGCATAAGAAAATCCCTACATTTTTACTCTCAAGCTCGAAAATTTCGATTGTCATGAGAGTTTTTAACTTTCGTGATAGCAATAATTTTCGGAACTGTATGGATTTTTTGGGCTGAGTGTAGAAAATGTCATGATAGCAATAATTTAGCCTATCTTCACACATAAATGAAAATTGGGCTTATTTCACAAACATGTACATATTTATAAGTATTATATGTAACTCTCAGCCCCAAAATTTCATCTGTCATGACATTTTTTAACTATCATGATAGCAAATATTTTCGGAGCTGAGAGTAAAAATGTCGAAATTGTTTGGGCTGAGAGTAAAATATGTCATGATAGCAATAATTAGTGCTGCCGTCGCATTTTTCGGGGATGGATTTTGGGCTATCTTCATATACATGGTGTCGGCGAAGTGGGTGTCGGCGATGTGGGCTTGTCGGCCAAAATTCGTGTCGGCGATGTGGTTGTCGGCCATCTGTGTCCGTCTTGTTGTCGGCAATATGGGCAGATTCCAAAGATTTTTTGAATAGAAGTTCGTCAAATTAATATTTGTTTTGTTTTTCAATTCAATTATCGACGTTTTTTCACAATCGAATTTTTTAGCATTCAATTTATGTATTTTTAAATTAATAAAAAACACAGTAAAAGTTTATTTAAAGTTTATTATTAATGAAATTTTCCTGCTTGCCTCATTTTTTAGAATTTTAACTTTTGATATCTATGTAAAAACACATTCAGATATTGTAAGTTATTAATAAAAGTTATCTACTTCGAAAATAACACAAACTCTTTCGATTTCACGATTGCATTGTTGTTGCATTTTGTGTATTTCGTTGACGAAATTTAAAAAAAAAAATTACACGGATGAATTTTTTTGATCACCCTGTGCGTTCTCGAGTGAATCAGTGAGTGACCTAGAGTCTACATGCAAATTCACTGATATTTCCTATCAGGATATCAATGTATGTGTGAGTATTTTATATAAACTTTGACACAAATTATCAGGAAGCTATTTCACGTAAAATTATCATAAAATTTTTACGAAATGTCATCCTTTTGAGGTTATGTTTCATCATTATAAATTTAATTTAAAGGGATTCTAATTAATAAAGCATCGGCTTTATTACACGTCGTAAACGCCGTTATAATAAAAATCAGCAAGTTCGTATGAAATTGTACTGGTATATTTATTTATTTATTTTATATTGAAATAAGTTCACAAATTTGACTTGAAAAATATTAAGTTAAGAATACAAAATAAAATAAATCCGCGTTGGATTTGAAAATCTGAAATATAAAAGTAAAGTAACAAGTCAAAAATCACTCAGAGGCATAAAATTGCCTTAACCTACTTTTAAAATTACGTTTAGTTAAACCAAAATCAAATAAAAAGTTATTTCTGTTAAAACTTTTACACATCATCTTCGCTGGTTCATTATCGCCATAGTTGGTTCTGTGTCTGTCTAAGTAGAGGAAGTCATGATCTCTTAGTTGTCTACCAGGAACATTTATTTTAATTGACTTTAGTACATCCGGTGCGTCGATTAGACCTAGTAGGAGATTACCAATAAATGTAATTTTTAAAAATTCGTATCTATTTTTAAGAGTTGTCAAGTTGTCTTGTACTCGGTTAAATATGGTGGTCGTCGCTGTCTGTTTACGTACTATGGTAGATCATGGTTATAAATCTATCCATCTTTCCAGGTTAAGTAGCGTATAAATTTCTTTTGAATTTTCTCAATACTCTGGACATGATCTTGGTAGAACGGACACTACACATTTACAGCATATTCCAGCTGGGATCGAACGTAGGCACATTACAGGATCTTAATTGTTTCCACATCAAAATTGTCACTCGTCCAACGTTTAACAAAACCGAGCATGGAGTTCGCCCTAGCGAATTATATTTCAAAATCGATTTTCAAAAATAAAATTAACAAATATTGTTACTAGAAGGAATAAATTACAAATTGTTTTAATTAGTTATTAAATTAAGTGACTAAGCTAGGTCACTTTAAACTAAGTGACAAAAGCTAGGCAGTAATGAAAAATGGAATCAAACCATAACAACATAAATAAAAATTATGTAAAAGTAATTAAAGTTTAAATTAAAAGAACAGAAGTGGTTTTAACACTGTTGCTTCTCACTGAAACATTTCTACTATGATGACAGCGACTGGATGAGTCACAAATATCAAAACAATTTCCGTTTTTGTATTAGGTTGTCGAAACTGGAGGACGAGAGCGATGTGAAAGCTTGAGAGAGAGAGAAAGAGAGAGAGATTACTTCTTTTATTTTTCTGGATTGAAATTCTGGACTAACTTCGTATACATCTGTATATCGATTTTGTCCCAAAATGTGTGAAACGAAATTAGTGTAACCGAAAAGATATAGTAGTAACATTTGTCTTTGTGTTAGCGACGTGTGTATGACTGTTTTATATAAAACGCAAAACAAAAAAATCTTAAAATTTCATAAAAGTGACAAAGAAAAAAATATTTTTTATTTCATTTTTATAGTAAAATCTTAGAGTTTTTCATTTTGGCATAACCTAAAAATTTCATAAAAGTTTTAATTTGTACATTTTCGTACATTTCGATATATATTTTAATATACATATGTGCCACAAAAAAACACCAACATTAACAAATTCGAGTATAAACTCGAAAAAAAAACAAATCGACATTTGACTATAAAAATGGCGAACGAGTTATTTTCTTACTCTTTTCTTAAAATTTCTCATCTTTACATAGATTTTTTGTAGATATGTACGTGAACAATGCTGCCATAAAAAATACTTCAGTTTACATATTTTATAGCAGCATTATGGCAGCACACTAACACCATCACAATTATTTTCTCAGTAAAATTTTGCTGACAGCATTTTTTCTTTCGTACACAACCAGTAAAATCTATATTTTTTCTCGCTTTTATTTTTGCTAACAGAAGGTTTTTTTCATGCACTGCACACGCATGTCACGTGTCATTGTTTTCTGGTTTTTCATATTAACCCTTTGAGTGTCAACATAATTTGCTCCTTGGCACTGAAAGCATTAACCAAAGCGTTCACAAACTTGTGAAAAAAATGAAGAAGAAAACATTCGTCATTGTGGAGCAATATGATTGGTTGAAAAAGTTTTTTGAATGAATAATGAACGAATGATATTATGTATTTTCAATTTTTTTTTAAATAAATTTATTTTTAAAATTTTATTAATACATACATATAAAATTAATTTATGATAAAAAAAATTTTAAATATAAAATATATTCGCAAATTAAATAATGACACTTCACAGCTCGAGCGAGAGCAGACGAAATGTATAGAGAAAAGGAAATAAGCACCATAACAATTAAACCGGATCGCGTTATTTTGGTACTGCTCATCATAAAATTGACACAAAAACGAACAAAAGAAAAATACAAACACAAACACATAATTGGTGTATTCGATTTTTTTGCTTCACTCATTTTGAATGAGTAACTAACTCACGGGATAAAATCGATACCCTTGTTCTGAGCAATACGTCAATGATTATTCTGTGTAATTTTTGCAATTCTCCGTCTTTCGTCAACACTGCAAGCGGTGAGAATAAGTGTGCTAACTATTTCGACATTCATTTCAAGCCTGATCGATTAACTTACATTAGAGCGAAGGTTAGGTTAGGTTAGGTTGCGCAGAGTAACTCTACGAAACAATTGTCGGCAAAATTATATCATAAATTTGTACTCGGCATCGCTCACGAGAAAGTTGCACAGGTAGCGTTCTCCATTAAGATTATTCGAGAAGTAAAAAACACTGAACAGCGGTATTTACTGTTGAATTGATGAAAACTGAAGTAATTCCAGCAAAATGAAATTTTGAGTGTTCAAGCCTATGTAAGCAGAAGTAAGCACAACCTCTCGAAAGGAAACGTTTGGCCAAACAAAACGAAGAATTTCTACAACAAGGCAAACCATTAAATGGAATATTGAATATTTGAAAATTAAGGTACCATCTAACGACTAATGGCATCTATAAACTTAAATTTCCATTTGATTGATACAATTATATACATTAAAACAATCCGTACAACGTATAAAGCACAATACACAACAATAAAATGAAATGTAAAAGAAAATTATTTTCAATTGATTATCATGATTTAATTATTCTACACTGGGAAATAAATAAATTTAAAATAAAATTTAATTTATTCATTGGTACACAATAAATTAAAATACAAAAACTAAAAGGAAAATAAATTTTTATGTTCTTAAATTAACTATACATAGCATAATTATATACTGGATGTATATAATGTATATAGAAAACGTGTTAGTCTTTGAATTTGTATTGTGTCCATAAATTAAGAACGAAAAACACTTAGACAATACACTCTACTAGTAGCTACTGTAGGTAGAAAGGTAGCAACATAATATTTTTTTTTTGCTTCTGTTCTATACAAAATTTATAAGGAAGAAACACAGAAATCCTATTCAATTCACCATCAATTATCAAACAAAGTGTGTAATTAAGAAATCATGGCATGCGGTAGTAGGGGGTGGGAGGGGGAGGCAGTAAGTATATAAAAGAAAAAAAATTATTATTAATTTCTATTTTTCTAGCATCCCATATACATCGAAGCTTTTTTTAAAATTCAAAGCACGTAAATGTTCAATCCATGTATATTAAAATAATAGTGGTAGCAGTAGTGGTAAAATTTAAAACCTACTCGTATACTTACATTCGATATAAGAAAGAAAATAGGAAAGAAATTGGGATACAATTTTCCACTGTGCGCTATTGTACACGATAACGAAACAACAAAATTCTTTACAAGAAAATCTAAAATGAAAAATAATTTATTTATTTTGATTTTATTTATATACAAAACAAAAAATAAGAAAAGCACAAGGAAAAGGGAAAGCTTTTGTGTATTGTTGTTATAAAATTTAAAAAGATTAGAATAAACAATTGAACGTTGTGTATAGTAAATATACTTTGCTGTCTAAAATAGGTGTTGTCATGGACTTTAAATTGAAAATTTAAATAGATTTGTGATGGGATTATCAATTGGATAATTTGTTGTTATCTTAAAGCTTAAAATTTCTTATCGTTTTTCTATAATGCAGACGAAATTAATCGATGAGTAAATAAATTATTTATTTTTTGTATTATTTTTTTTGCAAACGAAATTTTAAAGTCAGGTAAGATGGTATGTTTTTTTTTTTGCTTTTTAACGACCTGAATATAAATTTATATTTAAACCATATTCATAAAATATGTATAGGTAAAATGTCACCCAAGAGGCGACGAAATTAATATTGGATCTTAAAATCGACGTAAATTAATAATCACATCAGCGCTAAAAATTGTTAACATATATGGATTGATTTGATATCGAGCTTTTAATAAAAACAAGAACGCGACTATCTTAAATTTTTTAATTCTCACTCGGGCCACTTGGATAGCTGACGAAGTCCTAAGGTTAACCTCTTTACTGCTTTAGTTGTAATAGAACAGAGCCACTAAAGCTTCATTGTTTTGAAGTCGTTCTTAAAGAGATTAACCCTAGAAATATTTTTAATGAAAAGTACCCAAATAAAAAGATCAAATTAGAATAATAATTCATTAAATGTTAATTATGTTTATTGTATCAAGAAAAATGGTAATGTAATTAGTGTCACTTGACAGCCAAATGGTGTTGATGTTTGAAGAGAATCATCATACCACTTAAAATTTCGTATATGTGTGATTTTATTTAGTTCGCCTGTGGGACATCTTATCGAGTTACAGGGGTATCTTTTTGAAATTTCTGGATATTCCGTACAGAGGATTGTACACAAGATGCTCGATTTCTTTGTTGCAGTTTCAAAAAAAAAAAATAATTAAACTACCAAAACCAGAAGAGTTTAAACAGATTGAACACCATTTTAATTTGCGGGCTAAAACCTTATTATTTTCGAAAGCCATTAGTGCCATAAACGGGTGACATGTAAAGATTTTGTGATAGTTTTGGGAAATTCACAAATATAGTTCCAGGATTTTCTGGAGCAGTGCATCACCAAAGGGTCCTAAGTAATAGTGCATTATATAGATTAAGCAATTTCCCTGCTCCTGCGTGTTACCTGTTGGGTGATAGTAGCTACAAAAGTTCGTTACGGCCTTTACCAATAATAACACACCATTTCGTTATGACCGCATTTGCTTACCAGCGAAACAAGGAATTTTAACATGATCCAAACTCGTGCAAGAAGCGTTATCGAAAATTCATTCGGTCGCAAGAAGACGAGATGGAGATGTGTTTTCCAAAAAAGTTTGGAATTAAAAATGACGAATTGTTTAAAAACTGCGGTGGCATGCTATGTTATGCAAAATATATGTCTAGATGATGGCATAAATTAGGACGATTCGGCAGAATTTGAATCAGGTGGGATTGATATACTCCTTTAGATACAAACACCAATAATTCAGACGAGACAGCTGCATTTACATTTCGGAACACGTTAGTGGTACAAATTTAACATACATACCTACATATTGTGTGAAGCCAAATACATAAATCAATTTAAATACATTTTTAACAATTCAAAATATTTTAATTTCATCATTTATTTATTAAACTAATAATTTTAATATTAATTACATTTGCATTTAATTAGCCCTCTTCTTCACGACTGTCAACAATGTTATGTTTGATGGCCATGCATTTAATAAATAGTCTGGCTACTGTCCTCATGGTTCTCTCAGTTCTACCCAAACGAGATTATGGATTTGATTATGCCGATGAACTGGGACGCGTTGTTGTGCGGTTGAAGTAGATGGTTGGCTCTATATTCAGAAGTTGAAACTTCGATGACAACAGAGGTATATGTCAGAGTATCCTCTAAGTATGGCGGCACAGCCTCAAAATAAGGCCAGATAATGCAGGCCTTATGTGCATCCATCATCTTCAGTACCAGCTCCAGTTGGCGGCTCAATTATCGACTAGTTGAAAAATATTTTGTTTTATGCATACAATCCCAAATTATGTATAGTTCATACTTACTTTATTCTTCGAGATTATATTTGACAACTTTTTTCGTACCTTGATCCATTGTTCGTCTATTCCAGCTTCTTTACCAACGGTCCTACAAAAAATAAGTTTGAATCATAAAATACAACGTCCACCGTGAAATGATACTTCACTTACTCCCAACTAGTCACCTTGTTAAAGTTAGTCGAAAGTTGCAAGCCGAAAATAAATAAAATGATAATGCAGATTGTGCCTTTGGTTTGATAGCCGCAAATAAAAATTCAATAATGTTGATCAATATATTTCAGCCGAAAGTTACCAGCCGATATTTAAGAAAAAATATTTTTCCTTCATTTTATTTATTTCTTTAAGATGATATAAAAATAAAAGTGTTAGTTTATGATATGTTATGTCTACTGCAGACCAATTGTTTGCAGACCAAACAACAGTCCAACTGTGAGCAAATTCTGATGGGGATACGGTGGTGCAATTTGACAAAATTTCCATAGTTCAAATTCTGAAAAATTTATTTAATGGGCCAGAGTTCTTGGTTTATCTTAAATTCGAATTGATGCCACTATGGCCATTTGATAGGCCCTAATGCCTGTTTTGATCTTTCGGAAAGGAAACTTTCGGCTAACGTTAATAGTATCAACTAGTCCTCATATCGAAAAAAATTGCGCTGAAAAGGCTCTCTAATTTGATTCTTGCTTCTATGAATTTTTTTTTGTATCTTCGGAACTCACTACAATTCATCATGTGATAACATAATCAAAAACTAATTGGTCAGAATAGATAACTCAAAATATCGTGCAGCATTACATTTACACTTCTCAAACAAAATCCGCAATGTAACTATTTTATACTTACATGTTTCGGCATATTTTATGAAACTTTTTTTATTTACGAAGAATTTTATAAACGTCCGTGAATTTTAAATTGTTTAAGAATTTTAATGAACATCCATACAATGTTTTCGACTGTTTTAGTCGCAAAAAACAAAGAGGCCATTTATTAACAATATCTCTACCACAAAAGTAGAAAAAAATGCACTCCCCTCCCCCAAACCTTTAACCCCAGGGCACTTGTGTACACAAAGATACACAAACCCTAACAAAAATGAGAACTCCCTTAGGTAGCTTCTTGGCAGCTTGGTTTCGTACTGATAAAAAGTTGGTCTACTGATCAGGTTGCAACGACCAAACTACAAAAATCAAACTCTTGCTTTGTACCGATAATACAAAACAAGAACATATTGATTTAGCGAATTATATATCACTAAATCAGAAACCACAGGAAATTCTCATTATGTATGTGTACGTTTTCGTATTTTATTTACGTTTCGCTTCCCGATTTGACAACTAAATCGAAAATAATTCATTTTTTACCAAAAATATTATTTTAATTTGTCATGTAAAAAATATGCATTTATCGGATCAGGTCTATATGGTTTTATGATGGATTAGAACGATGCATCTGATCCGTCAAATGAATACTTCTTACATGATAAATTAAAAAGTTATTTTTGGTCAAAATTGTCGTCCTCCCCATCACCCATCCATGAAAGATAAAAATTTAAAATTTGTATTAAATATAACTTGTATTCTTCTTGCCGGCCTAAAACTATATATAGGCACAGAGTGACACAATCCAAAATTTCTAATTTTTCAGTATAGCGATTTGAAAATATCACTCAAGTTTGAGTGTAAAAAAGGCGTTCTTCAAAAGTAAACAAAAATACATTCTGATTAATAAAATATTTTTTTTTCTATTCCTACATCCTTATAGGATAATATTTTGCAAACTTTCTTAGGTTAGTTACCAATATCTTTGTTTCTCATAGTGTGTTGAAAGGAGAGATAATTGTTGCTTATTTGGTTTTTGAAGTAATTAATAAGATTACCGTGGGTCCCCCCCACTGGGTCGGCTCTTATTAATTAGAGAGATAACACTTTGAGTTCCATGTACGCCATCGCGGGTTGTATGAAGGTTGCTTCTGGTGTTGGGAATGACAATGGTTTGAATAATTGAAACCACTGCTTATCAGAGGTACCTTTAGCTCAAAGATAACGTTTTGTTCACTCAGTCTCTACCTTAGATATATTGACAGAGCTATTAGCCGATTGCCAGTTTTGAGATCGTTTAACTGCCCATGAATCTGTTGGTGAAAGGTCTTCCATTGTTGGATGATCTCAACCTCGCTCCTTTTTAGGATGTTGAGAATGGCATCGGCAATGAAGGTCTGGTTTTTAATGAGTTTTAGCATATACTCTTGATTTGCTTTTCCCTTGCGTATTTCTTCTTCATAATGCTCTGCTCTGCCTCACGGCTGTCCATTATGCAAAATAGTTCTTTTGCTATGTTGCCTACAATGTTGATAGCTCCTCTTTTTTGTCTGGTGTTCCCATTATGATGCATTGTCTTCTTATTTAATCCTATATCTGCTCCATTATTATGGAGTATTTCGTTTTTTAGTTCTCTGATAGAATATGATTTAATTGACTGTTGATCGCCCCACACACGTCGTTGATAGTGCTGTTTATACAAAGCTGATCCAAATTTTGACATGCATTTAATCCTTATGCGGATGACGTGGGTACCCGGGTGTTTTTTGTCCTTTTAGACGTCTATTTTTGTATGTTTTATTTCCAATAAAAACTTTAAATTTTATGAGAACTTGGACGGACGTAGAAAAAATAATTTAATCACTCAAATTAAAATATTTTTTCTTCTCTCACATTAGGGTTAATTCTGCATAATATGTCGTAAGATTGAAGTATACAATGATTTTCCATTGAGTATTGGAGAAACGTACGCTCCCAGTGTGTTCAAAATAGAGCCCGGGTTGATGAGGGAAACTGGTTAGATTGTATGAACCTCAACATACCCACCAAACTTAGTAGAAATTACGGTAGACACCTTATGCTAGAGGTTGTGTGTATTGATCTAATTGGTTGGTTTCATAGTGGTTTATGTTCCGTGACTTCGTTTGTGTCAATGGGAAGAGTACTTATCTTCGTAATCGGTCGTTTTAATCCTGTACCGCCACTATTTTTAACTGTTACTACCCTTGCTAAGTTATCACTGCCCGGATGTAGTTTAACAATTCGCCCTAGAGACCAACTAGTTGGAGGTAGATTCATGTCTTTGATTAAGACAACATCACCCAACTTTACAGAAGGTTGTTGGAGGTTCCATTTAACTCGCCTTTGAAGGCTTGATAAGTAATTGCTAGACCATTGCTTCCAAAAATCTTGTACAATTTTTTGTACAAATTTCCACCGCTGCAGTGGAGTTATGTTTTCCTTTAGTACGCTGGGTTCTAGTGCAGCGATTAATGAATCTACTACCAAAAAATGACCTGGTGTTAGTATCATATCACTTGGATCAGCTGACATTACTGTTATAGGTGTAGAATTGAGGCATGCTTCGCCAATTACTCGCTTGAAATGATGTTTCATTGACTTGACAGCTGCTTCCCAAAGCCCTCCGAAATGTGGTGCTGAAGGTGGTATAAGGTGCCATTTTGTCTAACTTCCTACATAACTATCCTTGGCTAACTTGTTTTACTTGCCATTTCTGTTGTTAATATTGATGGAGCTCCGATGAAGTTAGTTCCATTATCTGAATAGTTGTGTCGACAAAGCCCTCTTCGAGCGATGAACCTTTTGAAAGATGCCACGAAAGCGATCGAAGACTGATCGCTTACTATTTCTAAGTGTATTACCTTGGTAACTTGGTTGAGAAGCAGGCGAATACTGCAATGTATCCCTTGTAGGATTTCATGCCCCTTCCTTTTGAAACTCGAACTTGAATAGGCCCTGCAAAATCTACGCCAGTGTGTGTGAAGGAGCGTGAGGGAACAATTCCAACCATCGTAGAGGGTCGAAAAGCATTTGAATGCCGCATTTGGTAGGTTCCTTATTAGATGTTATGAGCGTGATACGGTATGTGTTATCAAATTTGAATTCAGCTACTTCAATCATTTGTAGTTCCATGGGTATGGCTTGCATCAGGGCGACGAGATTGGTAGCCCATTTACGCAGTTTTGAGTAATGCTATTATTTGCTCCTGAGCACCTAATTCTTCCTCGAGGGTGTTGTTTCCAGAGATGAGGTTATCTTTATAGAAATCATTTGTAATGTCCTCACCGCTAAGTTTGAGGCTAATGCTGTACCGTAGGTATTATTTTATTGGCTGCTCTGGTGATTTCCTCCAGCAAATTCGTTGATAATCCTGGTCGTTTTCATGAACCGAAGTGAGTGTGTTAGTGTGTTGAAAAGAGTGATTATTGTTGCTTATTTGGTTTTTGAAGTAATTAATAAGATTTGATAATTAATAAGAATTGAGTGATTTTTTGCTAGAAATAACTAAAAAGAAAGTATGTTTTGATACAAAATAATAAAAATATGATTTATTGGGAATCGTTTGATTTGAATATCTTAGAAATGAGTGAGTTTTGGGTTGTGCCACTGTTGCAGCAAATGAGCGATATGTATTTGAAATATTCTTTAATTTTTGATTAAATTTGATTGTTCATATTTGTATAATCCGTATTTTGATTAGTAATAACTAAAGGGTTAATTAACTAATTTTATTGTTCTACTATAAATTAAAGATAAAGTAAGATAAAAATATTAAATCGACATTTAATTAAAACAATGCCTAAAAAGTAAAAACGATCGAACTTTTTATCGAAACCATATCCTCCCGCATCTATATAATTACCCTATATCTCTTATATAGGAGTTATAATATTCCGAAATCAATTTAAAAACGTGGGAAGCAAATGGAAAACCCCAAATTACATAAAAGAAAAAAAAAATGAGAAACCCGTAAAGAAGAGGAAAATTTAATATCTTTTCATCCACGCCCAATTTTTCCGTTTTTTATGTTGTTGTTGTTGCTCTTGTAATTAGAATTCATGAATATTTATAAATCAAATAAAATACAAAAATACTCCTTTTCATGAGAAAATGTGAATTCTTGCTGTTGTTGTTGCTACTTTATGGAAATGAAAAACAACAGGAACAATGTAGCAGGAAAAGACATAAAATAGAAAATTATTTATTTTCTTAATATGAAATACACTTTACGTACTCGTCGTGTAATATATGGAAAATTCATTGCTTCTGGTTTATTTTATTTATACATACATATACATATATGGATATGTATGCGTATTGCCAGCTTATTACGGTTGATGTGTTTAGCATATTTGGGCCGAATAATTTACGTTTCGCACTTAACTGACCGTAAAAATGCTGTACATTGGGTTACATGTTTGTACACATAATTATATACAAAATGTAGTTAGTTAGCTAGTTGTCTATGTAAATCGTACATAATATAATGTATTTCGGTTTCTCCCATATGGGAATCAGCAGATTGCATAAATATATCCGGAATTTCAGTTTCTTACATACTCGTACTCGTACATCGGATAGAAAGTTTTAATAAAATTAACATTCGAAAATTGTTTGAACATAAACGAATACGATTTAAATGGAAATTAAATAAATGAGCTAATAAAAATTAATTTTTATTTATTACAATTAAATTAAATATTATGTAAATTTAATTTATAAACAAAATGGTAAAATGGCATAACACAGAGAAAGGAAACGACGTACGATTTTATATTTGAAATGTTCATAAATTGCACGTACAATTTATTTTGTGTTGATACTAGAAATTGTAATTTTCTTTCGTTTTCCATTTCCATATATGCTGTGTGTGTGTGTCTTTTTTATTTTTTTAAATGGATTTAAGGGAAAACTCAATTTCGTGATACCAGGGATTATTTTGTTTTGTGTTCCGTATTTTTATGTACGAGAAATACAACAAAAAAATGAATACAGATGAGCATTATTTTTTTTTGTACTCCATCACGATATTGGATTATCTGATTTTTGTTGTTTTTGATTTTATTTTTAGCAAGATCCTATTTACTAAGATTATTTTGTGTAATTTCACCATATACAGATTGATTTGCGGTTGTACACCTCAAAATATGCTTTAATACATTGTCAATTACTTACAGGAAGCTTTAGATATGATACGTAATTAGGCGTTATCATTATAAAATGACCATAGAAATTTTGATATTTACAGTA
This sequence comes from Nephrotoma flavescens, assembly GCA_932526605.1. Taxonomy (NCBI): domain Eukaryota; kingdom Metazoa; phylum Arthropoda; class Insecta; order Diptera; family Tipulidae; genus Nephrotoma; species Nephrotoma flavescens. Next base: position 313,942,620 of record OW052220.1, read on the forward strand.
AACTGACCGCCGAATTATTTTGATATACCGAACAGTTACCTGGGTCAAATATTTTAAACGCCACACAGAAATAAGGAGAAACTATAGAAATTTCTTAAACCTTTACACAAAGAAAATTTGTAAGAAGACACCCATGGGTTCAGTAGTATTGCAGCTGTACAGCGATGGGTTATATAACGAAAAAAGTGTTTTCTACGTTACGTGTAGAAAATGTGTATTTTATGTAATAAGCTAGTAGTAGAAAACGTAGAAAATTTGCTACAAAAATTTACAGAATTTACATATGAAATTACATAATGTTCACAGAACTGTGACAGAATGTCAACTTCCATTTTGCAAACCACGTCGTCTTTATCATTAGCAAAGAAATTTTCAGCACATGCACAACCTCGGTCTGGACTCATGGACCGAAGACCATGTCCATAACTGGAGACCATGTGGAGATTACAGGCGATTAAACTATTTTATTCTCCCATATAGATACCCACTACCTCACATCCATGAGTTTTCAAGATATTTTCATGGATGGACAATTTTCTCTAAAATTGAAATAACTATACACCATTTAGCATATTTGATTTCTGTAGAATGACTTTTGGTCTCTGAAACGAAGAAACGAAAGATTTGTCATCCCTATTCTCTTATACGTCGTCAATATCTGAAGAACATCCGGAGCATTAATAGAACTTGTTCAGAACACTATCAGATTACGGAATCACAATCCGTGCAACCAAATGTGACTTTTGTGTAAAAAGTTAAATTGCTTTAGCCATGAAATCGGCATTCGACCATAAAGTGACAGAATTATACCTATCAAGGTACTCCCACATCATACCACATTTCGGCATAATTGGAATGGTCAACTCTATCACCGATTATTACAAAATTTGGGCAACCATCACTTATCTACAATCACACAAATTCGTTGATGAAACTACGTAAGAAAGGTAAATCATCCTGGCCCATTGAGTGTCAGACAGCGTTAGAGATAATTAAAAACACTTTGACGAATTGCACATTTCTTGCACATCGTAGAAAAAACACTCTATTGCCTCGGAAGGTATAATGGAGCAACAAAACAATTATCAACCGGTACTTTCTTTTCAAAAAATTCTCACCAACAGAATAAAAATACTTAACTTATGTAATTAAATATTACCATTTAACTTTTGACCGCAAACATATTTCATTTAAATTTAAAATTACATGCGTGTATACTCGAAAATTTTTCGCTCGGAGGTGGAGCAATGTAGAAGCTCGAATGACTCTGGACATCTAACATGTTTCTTTTCATTTTCTCAGAAGCAGTGCATTATTAAAACAAGATGGGTTTCGGTAGGTGCTTAATCAACTACTTCACGAATTAGCGAGAACTGAATCACAATCTCCAGATATGATCGTCAATGGCCATCAAAATTTAGTAAAAAAAAAAAATCCTGACTACAGATAGGTGAACCTGACCTGAATCACAAAGAAATGGCTAATATTGGCCATCTAAATTTGAGTAAAAATGACATCAGTACACCTAGAACATCAAAATTTGTAGCAACAAACCCGAGGTCCAGCATTATTAGCACTAGGTGGTTTCAGTTAGGTGACTCAATGACAAACATCGTGTACTAGTAAGACCTGAATCGCGATCTCTTTATTAATACGAATTTTGGTGTTCTAGGTGTTCAGATGTCAATATAATTCAAACTTAGATGGCCATTTTCCCAGTGATCGTGATTCAGATCTGGTCAGTACAAGAAATTTGTCATGGTGTCACCTAACCAAAACCACTTAGTTCTAATAATACACGACCTCGGGTATATTGCTACAAATTTTTATGTTATAGGTGTACTGATGTCATTTTTACCAAAATTTGGATGGAAATTATCGGCCATTCATAGAGATCGTGATTCAGGACTGTCTAATACACAAAGTTGGTACCAAAACCACTTAGTTCTAATAGTACACAACCTCGGGTTTATTATTACGAATTTTTAGGTTATAGGTGTTCAGATGTCATTTTTACTCTAATTTGGATGGCCATTATCGGCCATTCCCTGAAATCGTGATTCAGGTCTGGATAGTACACGATATTTGTCATTGAGTCACCTAACCAAAACCACTTACTGCTAATTATGCTCGACCTCGGGTTTATTGCTACGAATTTTGATGTTCTAGGTGTACTGATGTCATTTTAACTCAAATTTGGATGGCCATTATCGGTCATTCCGGTCTATAGCACGTGAAGTTTGTCATTGAGTCTTTTAAATAAATTATTTGGTGCTTACAATGCTTGACTTCGGGCTTTTTTGATACAAAGTTTTATTTTCTATGATTTATTCTAATAGTTTTAAAGTTATAATATATTTTAATAAAAATCTCGATAATTTCTAAATAATATGTGGTTGAGGTTGTTTATAAAAATTTTTTTTTTTTTAGAAAATATAATATATTTTTTATTTAAATTGAGGATTGAGTCATTTTCTAAAAAAGACTTATTTGACTGTACTAAAATTTCCAATACGAATCATTTTTTTCCTATTTGAATTTGAATTAACAGTGTGATACTCATACATACATAACATCTATGGAAAGTCTGGAATACTTCACTGCCGTCATAATAATTGGACATGTAGGAAGCGACAAATTTGTCATATTGAGTCTAAACATTATACTGTTTGCTACCTATTCACAATTTTCACGTGTGGCAAGTAAACCAAACCCAATATTGTGTTGTCCTGCCCAACAAAAGAGGCATTGACGATACACTAGTGACTCAACAACGACAGTCAAGACTAACAAGTATATAGATTTGTGCGAGCAAGTGGTACAAATTTTCGGGTGTGACATTTTTGTGATAAATGACAACTGTCCGAAACATACGAATACTATAAGCCCGAATATTTATATGCCTAATTCTGACTTAAAGGAAAAGTGATCACATTTTCCCATTGTCTGGTTGAACTACGTATTAGTTATTCCACTATCGGTTTCTCCATCAACGCTCGTGGTCCACATCTTCAAGAACATCTGCGAAAATACAAAAGGAAAACGAAGGTTGCTGCCCAATTTTAGTCGAAATAGATAAACCAAATAATTATTGACGTATACCTATAAAAATATCATACAATAAAAAAATTTACTAAAATCAACTGTTCTATATGTACAAAAATAATAGATAAATCCTTTAATGTTTTTAACAATAAAATAAATATATATATAAACACTAAACATACATGGTATGTTACGTAGAATATAAATTCTATAATATATTCTAGTTTCATGCTTTTTTTGGTTACCTGAGATTTTCTCTATTTTTTTGATATAAAACATGAATCCAGGATAATACTGTTGTTACAAAAATAAAAAAAAATATCTAGAACAAAATGGAACAGACACACACCGAACCAAAAAATATACGAAAAATAAAAATGGAAAATAAAATCCCATTTAACCGAAAGTTATATGAACAAACGTACAGGACATGCTTTAAACGATTAAATCCCTGTCGCAGAAATACATTTTTTTTATGTATATAGGGGCTCCATCCCTGGAAGGTAATGTGTTCCACTCTCGATGGAATCCTCAATAAAAAATATTTTATTTCAATTTAAATTGTTATTGATGAATGTTTAATGAAGAAAATGGAACTTTCAATAAAATATAAAAGTTAGCAGTGTCACGAGTACTACCTGCCCCCTATTCCTGAATACGATACGAAAACGAAAATGCAAAATTCATATTTGAATTGAATCAGATTCGTACGATTCTTATTTAAAATTGAATAGGAATCTTATTCTTTCGTTTTCGTATCGTATTCAGGAATAGGGATGCTGTTCTATGAATTTTCAAAAATACACTAATATTAAATTGTTCAACAGCATATAGATCAATTTAGTTAGGTCTGTAATACAAAAAATAAATAAAAATACACATTAGTTAAGTGTGCATATAGGGAGTAAAATAGAATTTTGTTGCTCGAGCGAAGCGTTTAAATCTTGCGCGCTTTAGTAGCACACAATACTTTTTTTTTACGATTTAAAATAAAAAATTTTATTAATAGAATAGAATTAATAAAATTTTTTACTTATTTTCAAAAGTGACCACTATAGATAAAACGAAAAACACAATTTTTTTAATACATAGTAGGCAATATTTAAACATTTGAAAATGTATTGTCAATTATAAGTGTAAAAGTTAATAGTTTACTAGAAACTTCGAAAAACAATGGTGTCGCGATATGTTTTTGATACGCAATCTACTAAATACATAGCGATATTTTTGGTCCCTGACGTCGACATTGTAGACTATCGACAACCTGAGAAATGATGATATATACTAAATTTATTCATTATTTTCTTTTAACTTTAGCCGGTCTAATAAAATTTCTGTCTAGTTATTATGTGATTATCTAGTTGTGCTAGGGACCTAATAAGTTTGCATTTGGATTCTAAATCACAAAATTTATTCGTCAGTGTATGGACTAACTCCTACCGTCCTAAACTAAGTAGACCACCGGAATTGTTTCGTTTGAAACTATTGAACATTATAAAGTAAGTTACGCACGATTAAAATACGTTTAAAATGCATTAATAACTTTTATAAAAAATGTTTGGGTAAAAATTCGTAATAAATTTAAAATATCTAATTATTATTAACTTGAGAAATCTCTAGAAAATATGTAATTCTCTCTTGTTTAGAGAACTTTTTACTTTTGCATATTTATGTATATCTGTCAACTATTATCTTGTTCACGTGGTCCGTAGTGTAGTGTAGTGTAGTGTATTATGTCACTACGAACAGAGAAAAAAGAGTATCGAAGTGTATTATCAACTACGGTCAAAATGCTGTAGTGTAGTGTAGTGTATTTGCAACTACGCACCACGTGAACATTTGGCGTAGTGTAGTGTACTTAGTTTTGACAGTTGTTGTTTGTTATGATTTCGAATTCAAAATATTTCGGTTTTTTGAGTTCTTTGTGTACTTAATATTTTACTTTTTCGCAAAGAAACAAGAACACGCCAACGCCAAACACAATCCTCAATATACAAATTAAAAAAAATATCGAGAATTGTCAAACATTCTTAGCACAATATTTCAACACCAGGCGCGTAATGGTAGAGTTACTACACTACACCTCCAGATGAACGGTCATATAAGTGCTGTAGTCATAACTACACTACACTACACTACGGACCACGTGAACAAGATATATGACATTCAATCTCCAGTTACGATGTTTAAGTAATTTTGCCACTTGAAGTTTAAAAATCATCAATACCGTGGAATAAAAATGGAATTGAATAAAAAATATGGGAACTGAGATTAAAAAATATGAATTGTGTGAGTGTGATGACACATTAGCTAGTGCCAAATATTTTTTTTTTGTTTTATATTTGATTTAAATATTTTGGCAATATCCCGGTTGAATTGGTCGTAAAATTCGAGCTGGGTTGCTGATTCTCCTTATTTGCTGTTTTCTCTCCACCACTCGATTCAATAAAGTTTATTTGTTCCTCGCGACCAGATCATTGCCACCTACTCTATGATCCTCACCGGTTCCACTTTATACCAACAGGTAACAACCTGAAATATACGAATTGATATTTATTTTGACATGAAGTTATAAGCAAGAATTCATCTTGCTGCGTTTTAAATTTTGATTGTAAGATTAATTTTCTAATGTTTTCAGAGATTCACAAAATAAAGACCTTTTCAAATTTCCCGGATTTTTAAATAAAAAGTTGAATGAAAAATATTAATCTGATCGCTAAATATAAGTTTTGAGATCGAAAATTGGGCGCTCCGAATACATCAATCGGGCGCTAATAAAAAAGCCAGGCTTTGATGTGCCGTACAACACAACTGTTTTAAAACTATCTTTAGCACTACTAGCACTATAAACTTTAAATGAGCAATTTTTGTTGAACAAATGTTCGGCTCATGGTGAATTAAAGCGTTTATTCCATAGGAAAAATCTGCTGTTAGCAAAAATAAAAGCAAGAAAAAAATATAGATTTCACTGGTTGTGTACGAAACAAAAAATGGTGTTAGTAAAATTTTACTGAGAGAATATGTGTGTTAGTATGCTGCCATAATGTGCTATAAAATATTTAAACTCAAATATTTTTTATGGCAGCATTGTTCACACATCTACAAAAAATGTATGTAAAGATAGGAAATTTTTCTAACCCTCATACAAATAAATGTTCACCATTTTTATAGTTAAATGTCCATTTGCTTTTTTCGCACTTAAATTTGTTAACGTTAGTGGTTTTTTTGTGCACATAAAAATTAAAATATTATTTTAATTTTTATATATGTTAATATATAAATATATTTTTATATATTATTTATTTTATATATTAACATATATAAAAATTAACATATAAAAATTATTAAAATATTAAAATATGTATATAAAAAAAACGAAATGTACGAAAATGTACAAGTTAAAACTTTTATGAAATTTAAGGCCAAAATGTAATTGTCCAAGTTAAACCATAAAATTTGACTATAAAAATGAAATAAAAATGATTTATTTTCTTTGTCACTCATAGATTTGTGAGATTCTCTTTGTTTTCGTTTTTTTCAGTAAAAAAAAACATGCTGACAGCAAATTTTTCCCATGGAATTAAGGGCAATCTAACCAGTGGGCAAGATTGTAACAAAATAATGCTCTTTCTTCTATTGAGAGAATTAGGCTGAGAAACAAAAATGATAGAGGCAAACAAGGAAACAGAAACTACAAAACGCATAACGGGGGCTTTGCTAAAAACAAAGTGTACTCCTTTGATGTGATAAATATTATAAAGGTGACCGGGTACCGGGTACCCGGAAATTACCCGGCTTACTCGGCTTGATTTTTAGTATCCGGTTTTAACCCGGGTCCGGGTTACTATTTTACTACCCGGTACAAAACTTTATTTTCTTTCAAAAAATATAAAATATTAAACACATTTCAAAATGCATGTAGTTGAATTAAGTTTAATTTAAATTAATGGACGTGAAATCATAATAAATTTAATCCATTTTCAATAAATTTAGAAATGAATTAAATAAAACAGATAATTTTCTTTAATACTTAAAATTTAATAGTTTAAGATTGTGATGCAGAAATAATAATTGTTCAGAACTTCGCTGTTCATTATGAATTCCTGCTTCACTAAACATGCGCTCACTAGGTACGCTGCTTGGAGGTAACGACAAGTATCGTCGCGCCAATAGTTCTAATTTAGGAAAATTGTGTAAGATTTCAGCACACCAAGCAAAAGTATTTTCTTTGATAGAGATGTTTGGGCATTTAATATAATTTTCAATTTCAAACACTTCACACTTTCGGCAGGATTTTTATTTTCATTTTCTTTTGAAATTTCGTTCATACAAGACCATACGTCTTGAACTGTATCATCTTCAAGTAAGTCAACGTCTTCAATATTTCCAACTAACGATTGATTTTGATTATCAAAATCAACTGGTACGGCTGTTGAAAAAGATAAAGCTCTAATTTCCGATATAATCCAATTTTTCGCATCGTCATTCCAGTTCAAATTTTAAAAATGAAAATTTAAAAAAAATTTATTTGACTTCACTCGTTCAAATCTCAATTGTAGTGATTTAAGTAATTCTTTTTTCATAGTTACCGTCCCGTCGTTTTTTAATTTTTTCCGAGAAAGCGTTCCAGCGCTGCCAAATTCGGAATTATCATCGATATATAAGAACCTCTTCTGAGCTCACTTCAACTGTGCCATTAAAAAATTGTTCTAATAAAATAACAAGCGGCACTCAAATGAGGTAAGTTGTGATCAGTTGAATATAATATGATTGCTCGTTTTTGTTCCAGTATTCTCTTCAGCATAAGATATGTGGAATTCCTGTGTGTTGTGACGTCTAGAATGAGTTTGTGTTTCGGAAGAGACAGGCTTTCTTACAATTCCTTTAGTTTTATGCAAGCAACTTGAGAGTGATTGAAATGCGTTACGATATTGCGGCACTTGGATATTAAATGTGAAATAGATTTTTGTGAAAATACACAATCACTTCAATTCCAGAGCATGGATAAAACATGACTGATTTTTTAAACCAGCAATGTTGGCCCCACTATAATCATATTACGTGCGTTGTCTCGTAGAAGTAGTTCAATATGGTTTTCGATATTTAGGTTCCACGAAGCAATCACTAATGGCAATAATAGTATGACTTCCGGGGAAATGACAAGCGTTTAACACTACACACACTTAGTCAAATTTATTAGTCTACCAGTGACCACTGAGGTTCATATGCCAAAGAAATATAATTAAACTGAAATTTTTCAATGTCTATTGTCATAATCAGGAATAATGTTTGTAATAATAAATTTCCTTGGTGGCAATTCAAATCGAGGTTCTAATAGTTTAATATAAGATTAATAAAACCAACATTAATGACAATATTAAGAGGTTGGTTATGCAATCGTTTCTCAATTTTGTAATGAATTTGAATTGCTTTTGTGCTGTTAATATTCCATAACGTTCTCTTGTCCCAGCTTTACGGTAAAAGTTATTGGTAAAGTAGACGTGACGGCCCTGCATTTGAATAATCTAGTTTACGTTTTTTGTTTTCAGTTTGAAATTCATCTCACTCACTTTTATGTTTTAAACGTAAATGTTTTACGAGTCGGAGTGAAACCTGGCCTATCATTGACCAAAACTATAAAGAAATTCCAAACCAAACTCATTATTTTAATCAATTATAAACAAAACGATACTTAGACTGAACTTGATTAGGTTTTCCCTGGGAATTGGAATTAGGAAAAATACTTTCATAGCATTTCGAAATTGTATTATTCTGGCCTACTGAAGGAATAAGTTTGGAGAAAATATTTTGAAAACAAAGTTAAATGGGAAAATATTTGTCCGTATACAAATTTTGTGGAATAAAAATTTCCCAAGTATTTTTGTTTTGAAAATTTTTGCACTAAACTTATTCCTTCAGTAGGCTAGACAATACAATTTAGACAAAAATACTTTATTAAGATATTTTTCCCTACTCCATGTTCCCAGGGAAAGCCAGAGTAGTGCCACAGTGGCACGATTCTGGTAATTCCCCGGGAATAGGGAATTGGGAAAGAATTTATATGTAATTTTTATTTAAACAATTTTTTCTGGCATACTGCGGTAAGAAATTGGTGTTAATTTTTTAAAAACAAAACTAAATGGGGAAAAATGTTCCCTGTCAATTTAGATATGTAAAAATTATTCCCGGGGAATTACCAGAATAGTGCCACAACTGCATAACGTTTTCTTGTGTTTCATTTATGTTGTTATCCCACTTGTACGGGAAAACTACACTAACAATTCAAACAAGCAAGGGAAAACTACACTAACAATTCAAACAAGCTTGGAGTTTAGACTCAAATAAATGACCACGAAAGAACTTATTGTAAGATTTAATAAACAGCCACAACGAGTTTTGTAAACAATTATTTTCGATTCAATAACCTAGCAACCAAGAATTGTCACATCGCATGAAGCCGATCAAATGAAACCGATTTCCAACAGATTAATAATTTTTGGGATTATTATCACTTTTGATTACAAATTTAGTTTAATTTTTTTTAAAATGTGAAAACATTTAAAATAGAATGCGAATATGTGATTGCAAAGCCATTAAGGTGGAAACCTAAGTTAGTTATTTCTATCACTTGAAATTTTGCTACGCCTAAAAATTAGATTTTTTTAACTAATACCGTAGACAGACACAAACTAGATAACTTCGTTATCTAGATTATTAAGTTATTTCTGCCTGTCCGTCTGTACACGATTTTTTCAAAACAGAATTATTAAGTTTTCATAACTAGATAAATGCAATCTATCATGATAAATTAGGCACACTCGCAAAAATCCGATTACTGTCTGTCACCACAATTTGTTTATTACGATTTTTATAATTTTATTTTCAATCTAGATAACTGAAAATTACTTATAAGGCCCATTTACATGTCCAGAATTGTTTCATCTGCAAAATGAAAAAGATAAAACATTTGCTTTTTGTACGTGAGAGACAAGAACAGAAATATAAACATGCAAAATTTTGCAGAAGTTTTTTTGTTATATTTGAGCAAATGCTACCATAAAAATGAAAATGCTACCATAAAATATACTCGATCCGACTATTTTTATAGTAGCATTTTAAAAAAACAAGAAAAAAAACATTTTATGGTGAAATGTCAAACCAAAAAAAAAACTAAAAAAGTAAATGGAGGCCATGGATAAATGTAAGTTTGTATTTTATTTATTGAAATTAATTAAATATTTATTAAATATACATTTTTTATACTTATAAATTTATCATTTATTACAGCAAAGCAAATTAGTAATGTGGGAGAACTATATGTGGATGAAATTGACTATGGTACGTATGTATACACATGTTTGTGTTTTTGAAAACAATGTTTATAAAATTTTAGAAACTGAATATTTATTTCCCAACGATGACGAGCTGGCGGAGCATGAAAAGAGTCTCGGACAAATTGAATATGGTAATAAATTGTGTGTTTTCATTTACATTTGGTTTTTAATATATTTTTAAAATTGTAGACCCCGACGTTGACAACCGTCCTGCAGGTCGAGCGAGCCCAAATTGCGGTTGGTATAAAAATTTGTGTGGCTTTTATTAAAAATATTAATTTTTTTTTTATTATTTTATTAAAAATATTAAATATTATTCGTAGGAAAATAAACAATAAAAATTATTTGAATTTGTTTTTATTAAAAACTATCTTTTCTGGGAGGAAAAGCGATATGGAGGCATGTAAAAATTAATAAATATACTAAAGAAACAAAATGCTTCCATTAGGCACAAATCTCCCCTTTTGTAAAATGTAACAGTGAAGGATAAACATTTTATGTTATTTTTGCTTGGACGATCGATGAAATTTCAAATCAATTAGGAATTCGTAATAAATTAAGATAATTGTACAATTGGCATCTTAAATTTTTTCCATTTGCCACGAAACAGCTCCATCGGTGACAAAATACTTCGTAAATTTCGCTCGTACTTCCTTTGCTGCAGCAGTCGAATTGTATGAGTTTGTCCTTATGGGTTGCAGGCTGCTCGGTTGTTCAGACCTCCACGTTCCATGAACTAACGTTCCACTACTCTCCCCGTCTATTAAGCCTGGTGAGATATAAGGTGTTCCACTTTTTTGCTGTCTCAACCAGTTATGGAGGCATACGCAGGCACCTACTATTTTTTCGGCTGTGTCGATCTACAGAAGAAGCATGAATAAAATTAATCATCAAATATTGTGTTAGGTAAGTAACTTACGTTTGAAATTATTGGTTGGCGGAGTATTCTCCACTTGGACACTAACACTCCAAAAGAATTTTCTATCATTCGACGCGCTCTTGAGAGTCGATAATTAAAAATTCTTTGTTCCGTTGACAGCGGGCTGTTGGAATACGGTTTAAGGATGTTTTTGTGCAAACCAAAAGCATCATCTGCCACAAAAACATATGGAACATTCTGTATGCTATTTGTTAAATTCCTTGGAGCTGGTAACCTGTAAAACAAAAATATATGACAATTTTTATATAGGTAAGCAAATAAAATAACATTCACATACGATAAAGAATTCGAGAAGAATTTTTTCCCGAACATGCAATGTCTAAAAATTCCACCATCGCTTTGTCTGCCCGCAGCTCCTATGTCGCACATAATGAAGTTGTAATCGTGGTCGCATATTGCTAACAGCACGATCGAATAAAATTTTTTATAATTAAAGAAGGTTGATCCACTTTCCGATGGAGCCTGTTTTCAAATAATCATGTCTAAGAAATATTTCATTGAGTTATTTTTATTTTAAGAATACCTGTACAGCTACATGTTTTCCATCTATTGCACCCATACAATGTGGAAAGTTCCACCGCCGTGCGAATCCATCGGCGATCTTTAAATAATTGCCTTCATCTAATCGGGGAAATACCTTTGTTTTCAAAGCTTCAATAATTGCATGAGTAGTCTCACGAATTATGATGTGTACTATTGCTGGCGAACATTTGTACGATGTTGAAAGGCTTCGTTGTGATTCCCCAGTTGCCAAATATCTAAAAATTGGTTCTATATTAATTAGATATATGAGAATCAAGTAAATAAGTAATTTTCTTACCTTATTGTAATTGCCAATCTTGAAGCTGGTTCTATGGGCTTCCGAGTTAAGGTCTGTTTCCGAATGGAAGGACCAACCAACTTCAAGAGTTCATCAAACTGGGCAGGCGTCATTCGCATATAGGTGAAGAATATGTCCGAGTCATTTAATTTTAATTCCCGGAACACAGTTTGAAAAGCGCCAGTTTCATCTCGACCAGTATAATATGGTCGAACCCAATATTTTCTTTTTTCCCGTTTTCGTATGGTGCTGTCATCCAACATTCCAGATAATTTCATAAGGAAAGCATCTTCATCGCTTTCTTCTTCACTAAATATTATATTTAATAATTCCAGGTCTTCACTATCCATTTTAGTTTTAATGTTTTTATAAAAACTTATAGTTCACTTTTAGTTTATTAATAAAAACACCAACTGCGATTTTGTCACAAGCAGAATTTATGCGTATTAAATTATATTTTAGATGAATCTAAAATTTTTTTACTTCAAACAAATAATTTACTCAAAAACTTTATTAATTTTCACCAAAATTTATTATTTATTAGATTTCACACTTCAATAGATAGTCAAACTTCAATAAAAAACATTTTATAAAAAAAATTATAGCATCGCTATATGAAATATGCTTGTTTCTTTCGCACACATGGAATATTTTTATGTAGCGGGCCCATTCATATTTTCCTGCAAAAATTTGCAGATGAAACAATTCTGCACATGTAAATGGGCCAATAATCTAGTAACCAAGAAAATCAATAGTCACGTCCACATAGGGGTGTTGGATTAGTTGTATTCTGTTTCTGTCAGATCTGTTCCCTATAGAGTAAGAAGTAGTAATATAAAAGTAGTTATAGTTAATGGCTGCATTGTGTTTTAAAATTTGGGGATAAATAGGCAGTATAAAGGATATATTACATGTTACTTGAGCATTTTGGCTCAACGACGATAAATGTACAATAAATTTATAACTAATTGTTCGAAAATATTTACATACGGATCCCAAAATTGTGATTAATTGTTACTTAATTAAAAGTTGTTAAATTAATTGAGGAATCAATCCTTAATATTTTATAGCTACTGTACGGGCCTTAAATTGCAAAACCGATTAACCGTCATTGTCACAAAAATAATAATATTTCGAAATCAACGCGATAAGTAAGTGGGTGGTATATAACATAACATAAGAACCACGATAAAGAAAATTATTTATAATTTACAAATACAATAATTAAATAGACAATTTTCTTTTGTTTTCATATTTTCCCTTTATTACAAAACAACACATAACAAATATAATAATATCTTTGAATTATAATCAAGTGTAAAATTTGTAAAAAGATATCCGGAATGTGTCATGATAATATATTACTTTTATGTACATAGAGTGTAGATATCTGGGTGAAAATGTAGGAAAAACAGAAAAGCTGTTTTGTAAATGTCAGGAAATTGTAAACAAAATATATATATAAACTTTCATTTATTTTTATGTAATATGTATTTTGAAAAATGATTAAATTGTTTATTTTTGTTTTTATTATGGGATAACATTTCCATTTTCGAGTAGTTTTGGGAATTTCATGTTGTGTTGTAACCAGATATAAATTTGTTAATTTTTAATTAAATAATTTTAGTGATTTAGGGAATTTTACAAGTCAAATTATATTTATTGGTTGAATGAATTGGAGAAAGATTATTTAAATTAAACATGATCAATAAATATTGCATTTTAAGGATGTCGACCAATTACGATTTTATTAAATGATTTATTTGATTTAACATTATATTAATGTAAACTCAACTACCGCACTTCAAAAGATGCATTTTTATTTTATATCTAATTAGAAATACGGCAAGTTGCACTTGAACACAATTTCTCAAGTGAATTGAATAAAATCAACACAAAAATAATTTATAAGGTTTACCGCAAACACTGGCTTTATTTTCCTCCCGGACCTAAAACATAAAAAAATTTTGAAGTTCCTAGTCTTGAGCATGTCAAATATAACTGACCATGAGAGAAGCAAGGATTTCCCAAATTCACGCCTGCAAGCTTAAGGGATTTTTCTTAAGCTTTGTTGATGGTTATGGATAGCAAATGAGAGTCTAAATAGGTGGCTGGTTTCAACGGTATGAATACGTCCTCTACTTTTGCCTTTCCCATCAATACAGTGGCTTCAATGACATTTGTGAAAAGACATTTCATTTCATATGTTTAGCGGGTTCAGATCCCGCACAAAACTATTGATGATTTTTACTTTAACGTCATTCCAGATCGCCCCAGTGGTGCTTAAACACCCCAGCGGATAATGGCGCATCGATGCCCACTACAGAAACAAATGACTTGTTTGTGGGAGCACTACCTTTTTCTTGGTTCTGTATCTGTTCGTTCAATTGATTCACGCTCTCAGTTTTGGGTGTCAAGGTTACCCACTCGCACATCCTACCAATTTCTGAAGTTTTATCAATATTTTTTTATATTTTCTGAATCTGCTATAGTGGATGAGACAAACTACCACGGATTTTCAGTGAATGTGTTTTTGCCTGTCTATGGGTCAATGAGGAAAGTATACCACCGCCAGTCTGCCGCAATTTTGTTGCAGCTGACCTATTTCTTGCTGAATTAGCACATTTGTTGGCAATTTTAGTTTCTGCACTTTTCTCCACGCAGCTAAAGTTTTGAGGCGGGCGTTAATCTCATCAGCAGGTATTAACCGCGTAATTACGAGTATAGGGTAAATCCAAAACTCTTGCTTATGATGCTGAAAGGATTTTCGTCTTCTGTAGCAGTATTGAGAAATAACTTTAAAGCTGAGTGGAATGTTCACTCTCCAGCCGTTAGGGTGATCATAATGCCAGGTTATGAAATTCTAAAGACCTCCTTCTGCCCCATGCGTATCTCAGCGAGTATGAGATTTATAATAAATGTGTTGCCTGTGTTGTCAGGTGCATTTAAGAAAAATAGACCAACGGTTCGATATTTTTAGGCGTTCATGGTATCGTATACTCTTCTATAATCGTCCGTCGTTTGAACATAAAATTGTCTCAGAAAATAGCACTCACTAAGTAAGCGTAAAAGTCCATCCTAAAGACATTATTGTTGATTGGTTGGTATGAAGCAGAGTTGATTTGCATGACGTTGAAATTGGAAGCATCCTCATCTCGCCATAATTGCAACGGGTACTGCGAGAAGTCGTTCTTGATATCGGTTGTTGCGGTGATATATGCGGTCATCTATACCCATTATTGTAGCAAATTCTGGAGTGCACATATTTATATTTTTCGCAGGGTAGTAACTACATATGTTGTCCATTTTGCCAATCAGAACAGAAGGATAATTTTAGTAGTCTAAATGCGAATTTGTTAAATGCCGCAAGCGCTAATTGGTAAAGCGCAACTGATGTTTTTCCCTGGCTAAACGGATTTGGTTGCTTCCGTGAGCAACTTCCTGCAACGCGTCTTTACTTTATTTGCCGTTCTAGACGTAATAACTGCAACTTCTATCCGTACCTGCTTCAGCGGCGCTACTTTATTCTCCACGGCCAACAACCGTATATGGTAAATATACCATAGGCTTGGTTAGATTAGGATAGGATGCTTGTCCTGAGGGATTGGCAAGACACAATCAGGTCTGTAGCCATGTAACATGATAATTTCTCCTGAATTACTCATCTGACCAACTTGGGTTCGCAATGAATCGTAGGATATCCTTGACATAATTTTACTGAGGTTCGTCAGGTCGTTTAATCGAGGAGGTTTCAGGGATTTCAGTCTGCTAAACGCTAGACGGGTAAAGGTGCAAAACAAATTTAAAACAGTTTCTTCCACTTCTTCTTCTTCGCCACAATGAAAGTAATCATATGAGGGGACCCCCATTCTGCTCCCATACTTACCTATGCGACAGTGTCTCGTAACAGCACCGACAGACTTACTAACATGCCGCAACCATAGCGATACAAGCTGCCTGGATCTTAACACAACTTTTGACGTAAAGAAATATGATTTGAACTTCTTAATTGAAGCCGTAATTCTTCACCTTTTACCCCTACCAGTCCACGGCTTCCCTTATCAAGATTAGTTTAGCCGCATTAGTACGGGAAACGAAAAGAGTTGTTTACATTTAATTCTTCAAAGAAAATCCCACCCCAACCTTCCGATCCACCTTTGAACCGTTAGTGAAGAAATTAACACATTCCGTTTCCAGAAATGCTTCAGCCAGTCCTTTCTGGTCAGAATATAAATCATAAGTCTCTGATCAAAAGATTGTGACGGGATGGAATAGATGTGTTTCCTGTAATGTTACATACAGTTTCACGTGAAGATGAAGTTGGATGCCCTCCTAAGAGCCCCTCAAATAATAAATAAGGCAAATGTTCGCCAACCATTTCACCGATGCTTTCGGTAGGTCAGATTATTAAAAGCTGGCCACGAAACAATAACTTCATACAATAAAATAAACCTAATAGTAAAAATTTCGAGCCAATGTACAATGTGGGGTTGAAACTCCATATTCCTCTCTCGATTCTTCCCCGTACGATATTTTTTCTTCGATATCATTTTTAGTACAAAATATAATATTTTTTTTTATCAAAAGTTTCTAGTACAAACATTTTTCGTGACACCAATTACCAAGGACTGGCACCCGTTACTCGGCACCAAGCCATTAATATGTTCAGGAATAAAAAATAAGAAATCTGTTAACCTGTTTAAAATTTGCTTTTTTGGTAGAAATTAGCTTTTATATATCTAAACTTATTAAAAATCGTGAAAATCCAAAAAAATAAGTATTTGTCATAATTTGACTAGACTAGGGCTGTGTACATACATGCTATAATTTCTTCTTTAAACGAGTGAATTAAAATTACTTTATTAAAATCACAAAACTACGTTTCGAGGTTGCATATTGAAAAACCCGATTATTAAATTCCTTCAACACTCACCGCCTTGTTCGAGAAATTATTTTGCTGTAAAGTTGCCTGGTGGAATTTGAAGTCCCTAATTTTCCCATTAATCATAAAAAGCTCATTTTTCTTCAACCGAAGTTTATTTTTCGGAGGTGCTGTAATGAAAATAAAATAGATTCGAGAAATTTATTTTTTATATAAAGGATTTCATTTTTTGTATCTGCGCTTGCAGACCGAAAAAAAATATTTTTCAATTTCAGAATTAATGAAATTTAAAATCGCGCGGGCTTCTGTGATTAATCAATTTTGGTTTTTCTTTTAATCCGGCATTTGATAACTTTGACTGAAAAAAGTATTGTTGACTGGCTTAAAAAAAATTAATCCTCTCTGTATATCCCTAATACATTAATACACGACGACCATAAAAGGGGTTATACATTTCAATGAATTAATTAAAATGATTAGGGTTCACCGTAATTGGTTTAAATAATAATATTGAGAAAAAAAATAACCAAACAGAACCAAAATGTTAATGCAAACAACCAGATGTATACTATAGAGGTGAAAATTGAAAGATGATGCAGAAAAAAGGAAGTAATTTAATTGTTAACGTACGAATACCACCACTACCCACAGCATTAAACCGAAGAATATGAAAGGTAAACGTGTTTTTTGCTGATTTTCTAAAAAAATTTAATTTTTTTGTGGATGAAATTGAAAGTCAGATATTTTTGTTATTTTAATAATTGTAAAGCTATTTAAAAATACTTTTAATAAGCTGAAAATTGGCAATAAATTTTTGTTATCATGTACCAACACCTTGATTGCGTTCAATTTAATATTGGCGGACACGTTTGAAGGGTTTTTAATTTCAGAGGATTATATGCGGAAACCTAAATCTACAAACATCATGTTGAAACAATTATAATATGATAATCAATTTTAATTTACTCCTAAATGTATACTTTAAAGTATTCCTACTAAAAAAAATGTAAAAGGTGTTTACATAAGTTTTAGATTGGTGTGGGTAGACCATTTTTAGACACAGATATGCGAGTATCTATTAGAATATTAGTTCAGCCGTTATAAATTAACACTACCTACAAAATGCTGCGTGTTACGTGTTTGACAGTACAGAGAGAACTTATTTAATGACAATCAATCATATAAAAATTGTATGTGTTCAATGCTATAAGTAAAACTAGCAACATAATATAATTTTTAAATTCAGCACAAAACCGACCCTTTCTAGTGTGGGCGAACAAAGACCTTCTAACTTTTGGAGGAATATTCAACATTGTATAGCTAACCTACCCCTGAACATCGATTTTGTACCAAAAATGACAGCGCGAGATGAGCAAACCGGAAAACATAGTAGTGGTTATTTTATTAATATTGGTTTGCTTGAGCGCATGCGCGTCATTTTGTTCATATATTTTTTTTTAATTCATGTATCAATTGCGGTTACGTATGTTGTTCAAATATATGAAAATGAAAAATCAAAATCAAATAGCAAACAATCGGTTCCACTGCTCAAAAGCAAGCGAATAGAAGAGGTGAGGTAGAGAATTATAAATATTCAATCGGTTCCACCGGAACTTTTTATTTTGGTACTTGCCATTGTAAAATTGACGAACAGAATGCACAGACACATGAGGGAAAAAATACAATATAAATATAAAATTGTATATTATTGAGAGTAAAATACAAATTTTCTACTCATCTTGTCACAGTGTCATAACAGGAACATCAGGGGGTCGATTTTGTTCAAAATTCGACAGAAAAAACATGACGTTTTCGACAATTTTATATTAGTGTGTGTAATTTTTCTGTGGTTATGTTTTTACTTAATAAAGACATTTTATTAAACACTTGTTTTTTTATTTCGCAGAAAAGTGTGAAATATAATTGTGAAATATAATTGTGGGGGAGGGAGGTGGGGGTGGATTTGTTCATTACAAAAATCGTAGATTTCTTTTAATTAAATTTAAAACTTTTTTACAGTAGATTTGCTTAATATCATAGTTTAAATCTAACGGACATTGCGGTGCAACTTTGTTTCAATGTACATCGGTTTCACAATTAGTCATTCGTTGCATCAATTTAACTTAAATTTAATTTGCTCCATATTTTGATGGAAATTATAACGCTTTCGTTGCGATGCAAAACTTATTTAAAAAAAAGTTTTTTGTGCTGAAGTCGTAAAGTTATTATTTGCATTGCATATTTTTTTTTCAATTGTATGAAAAGGTTGGAACAGTATTATTTTAAAACCGTCAGAAGACTCAATTTATAAATTAATTTTAAACAGTGCACAAAATTATAATTTACTTTAATCTTAAAAATTGAACAACGGCCGAACATATTGTATCATTCCAGTAAATTTAGAATACCAAACATCTAATTTGTAATCCTTAGATACAACATTTAAAAATCTGTCCAATTTTCTAATTTATATAAAGAAATGGAGTGAAGTTAGAAAATTCAAAAATTTAACTGTGTAAATTTTAAATAACTTTGTGACAACAAATTTCATCATTATTAAACGGCCACATCCTTTTGCTCACGACCTATATGACTTCGGCGTTCTACTCAAATCTGAATAAACATTTCAATAATTTTCCTTCCTCGCTTATTCTGTGTCAGCAAAAACTATTTTACAAAAAAATTTTAATTTAACTAATTATTCATTAATTTATACCACATTGAAGGCAAAAAATTCATTTCACATACGTCTATAGACTAAAGCAGAAAAAAATGTACTTCATACTTTTAGAACGGGAGGAAAAGAACACCACACTCTCAAACATAGTTGAAATGTAGCTATATACGAATAGGAAATGAAGTCAAATAATTTTCTTTCATATTCAGCAACCAAACCAACAGTTATAAAAGTCCATGACCAGTGACCAGATATACCATATGCTAGTATAGAGAGATACGTAATACGTCTGTTTATATGCAATATTGGAATATAACATTTTCACAACTTATATGCGAGTAAACATATATAGAGATGTTTGGTGTTTCATGGTTTTTTATTTATGTACGGAGAAAAGACGCAAAATAATAAAATTGTAATATAATAAAAAAATAATAATGATTCTGCCCGTCTATATAAAATCTAAAAAAAAAAAATTATAATAAAAATATAAAAATATGCTTTTTGGTTAAACATAAAATATATTTGTATCTCCCAACAAATTCATACGAATGTACCCCGTATCCACTCCGCACAAAATTTATTCTTTCCATACAGAAGAAACATAAAATAATTTACACAGAAACAGAAAGCTCATATACGATGGTCTCCACAGAATTCATCTGCCATATACCATTCATATATAAAAAAAAAACACATAACGAGAGATAATTTAGTTAACAATAATCAAAATTGAATATAATTAAATTTTTGTCTCAGTTAGAATATATTTTGTTGTTGTTAAATGGTTTACGTTTGCAATCAAAAAAACTTCCTTGTTCCAAGTTTACTTGCTTGTTGTTTATTAACGATTGAGCTTTTTGTGCTATATGTCATCATCACGAAATTGAATATGCAGAGAGAAAAACCAAAAAGCCACATGTAATAAATTTATAAAATTTTATTACCATAACCAATAAAATAAAAAATTTATGTTGTTTATTATTTTTGTGATGTGTTGGATGTGGATTTTTGATTATCAAGTGTGATTTGCATTTGGTTTTATGTCGCTTAATTTTGTAAACGGTATTATGTGATTCAATTTGACAAATCAGTTTTATATATAGATTAACATCTATAAATAAATCGATTTAAATGCTTTAGAGGTAAATGAATTCGATAATCCAACCAAAATCATAATATAAGATGATATTATAAATGTGATTTAAACTAATTCCTATAAAATTGATTTTGTACTCAATTTGAGAATTTTTTTCTCCAACCGAGAAATATGATTCTTAAATTGATCCTCTCTCTCTCTCTGAGAGAAAATTGATCCACCTGAGGAAAAAATCTAAATTCATCACTTTATGTTTCTGGCAAACTAAAAATTATAAAAAGACTTACAACAATCCGAAAAGTGGAAACCTACCACTTTCAAAAAAACTTAATATGCAAAACGAAAATAATGGTTAAAAAAATTATTAAATGACAAGATATCGTAGAGATGTTTACGCTTAATGGTACACGAAATTATGTTATTCTTTTATGTTTTCTAGAAGCTTCGTGAAAAATTTTGACCTCGAAATTGTTTGCAGATTTACCATTCGAAATATCGCTAAACTCAAAAAAGTATTTTTTTAAATCTCGTGGGTGTGTGAACTAAATGGCTATGTGCTCCAAGACGGTTTGTCCGATCGGAAAGAAACTTCATACTTAAGCTTTTTTCATTCAACAATATTGGTCCAAATCATTTTTCAAAAACTTAAACGGAAATGGCTTTTTTGACAAAAAACTGACTCAAAAAAAATGCGGCCTTTTACATCCCAGTGGCACTATTCTGGTTTTCCCTGGGAATAGGGAATTGGGAAAAATAATTTCATAGTATTTTTGCCTAAATTGTATTTTTCTGGCTTACTGAGAAAATAAGTTTAGTGTAAATATTTTCGAAACAAGGTTAAATGGGAAAATATTTTTCCCTATAAAAATTTTGTGGAACAAAAGTTTCCCAACACACTTTGTTTTGCAAATTTTTGTACTAAACTTATTCCTTCAGTAGGCCAGAAAAATACAATTTAGGCAAAAATACTATGAAAATATTTTTCCCAATTCCCTATTTCCAGGGAAAACCAGAATAGTGCCACAGGTGGATTGATTGATTGAAATAAAACCACTTACTTAAGTTTTTTTCATAAAGTGACACCTTCAAAAAAACTGCTTTGACTTTACTTTACGTAGTAAAATAAATTATGGTAACCATGAAAATTTTCAACCTGAAGATTTTGCTGATTTGCTTTTCGCTATATGGTCGAAGTAAAAAAACGTGGGAAATTCCATATTTCAGCTTTTTTCTAAGCTATTCGGAGATTCCAATGATTTGTGACGGAAATTGGTAGACCGGAAATACACACGCTTACATACGAGATTCTTCGGTTTTTGCACAATATTTTGTAAGTACTGTAGTAGAAAAAATGTTCAATCTGGGAAAATCCTAATTTGGAATATTGTCCATGTAGAGGGTTGTAAAATAGTTACCCCTGTTGTAGTTAAAAAAAATTATGTTCAATCAGGAAAATCCTAATCCATATAGTATGTAATCCTAGTGCATGTAGAGGGTCGTAAAAAAAAGCTACGCCCATAAAAGAAAACAGATGTTTAAGCACATGGACATTATTTTAAATATTTATGTATTAGTACTGTATATAATAAGATACATTAAGTGGGGGTAAATGTACATAATAGATATAGAATTTAAGGAAGGGATATGAGCACTATAAAAGAAAAAAATACGTAATGTAAAGGGATTAGTAAGAGTGTGACCAGTTAATAAAGTTATTCATTAAAATTTATTAAAAGTCTTTAATTATTCCCAAAAGCTCTGCTACAGTAAGTACAAAAATTCGAAATTTTTACACCCCAGACGGATTAATTGATCGGAATGAAACTTCATACCCAAGCGTTTTCCATGAATTTGGAGATCTCTGTGATATTTGGCCAAAATAAGAGCTTTCTTGTTTTTTGCAAATATTTTGAAAAGTATATAGAATTTACGAAAAAATGATTATAATAAAAAGTTTGTAAATTATATTACCATCAAAAATAGTTTTGATCATATTTTAAATTTTACAGAAAATAACGAGTTTTGTTTAAAAACTTTATTTCACCAAAATTCGGTATCTATTCAGACTAGATGGATTGACTATTCGCCAAAAACTTCATACAAAACCTTTTTCCATAAATTAGGAGATCTGTGGTGTACATCTGCGTACCAGAAGTGGCAGCTTCGGTATGAGTTTTTTTAAATTTTCCAATGATGGTTAAATTTTTAGCAAAGGTAAATGATGAGTTTTGTTAAAAAAAATTTTGTTTTCCGGGAAACAATTCGGGATGTCTACAGTGAAGGCGGATTGCCTATTCGGAATCAAATTTCATACTTAACCGTTTTCCATTAATGCTTTCTCAGATTTACTTTTCTGAAGGTGTTGTCAATACAACGGATTTTGTTTCGTTCAACTTGATACGTTATCCGTTCGTCCACACGTTAATTCTGTCTATTGTACTTTGAAATTTATTAGTAACTTGTGAATTAAACGGAGGGAATATTACTAGTGTTAAGACACTTCCTTGTGGTACTCCAGCTTTGATCTATTAAATTAATCTCTTTTTCTTTTAAGGTAACAGAATTGAAATGATAAAACTTTCCAAAGTCTCAGCATTAGACTTAGCAAATCCATCATTGTCAAAGTCTATCTTTCCTAAATTCCGTACCCAATTTTGCCAAAATCCACTATAGATAAAATCAATTATTTACGAAATCCGCCATTCACGACACGGAACAGGACATGGACACAGACACAGGCACAAACGAAGTCACAGCTATAGACATCAGATATCAGACGTCAGACGTCAGACATCAGAATCCGACATCAGATATCAGGCACCAGACATGAGACATTAGACATCAGACAACACACACAGCCATCAGACTTTAGACTTCAAACATTAGACAACAGACATTAGATATACAGACACAGACAACAGACACACACCAGACATCAGACATTAAATATCAGGCGTCAGACACCAGATTAGACATCAGACAAGACACAGACATCAGACACAGATACAGACACAGGCGCAGACATCAGACACAGACACAGACACAGACATCAGACACAGACACATGTGCATACACGGACATCAGATATCAGACATCAGACATCAGACACAGACACAGAAACAGCTACACACATGTACATGATTAGTATTAACATAATTGGGGCAATCAATTTCACAATTGTTTGCCGATATTAACAAAAATTTAAATCCATGTAATAGACCATTTTTGCTTGTTTCGAATTCATTCTTAATTAGTTTCCAAAATCCATAAAAAATCTAACGAATCCATCGTTTTTATTACGCCGGAGCCCGACGCCGGACTTGGAAAAGTAATATAAACGATTTGTTGGATTTTTTATGGGTTTTGGAAAAATGGATTTTGACATAAATGGATATTGTCAATAATAGATTTTGTCAATAACAGATTTTGTCAATAAAAGATACGGAAACAGGAAAAGGGTGGATTTTTTCAAAAATGGTTTATGACTAAAGCGGATTAAAGTGGATTTTAGGGAAAATGGGTTATGATATAATGGATTTCGTGGGTAACCTCTTTCAAATAAAGGTTTCATTCGTTTTTATTGGAGTCCTTCAAATAATTTTAACATAATCGGTAATAGTGGTATTGGCCTATATATAAGACGTTATTTCGTTGTTTGGCTTTCCTGGATTGGGTATCATAATCAATTCTGCAAATTTCCATAGCTTTAGTATATACATATTTGATTCTGAAGGCTTCGTAGATTTGAGTGGTCAATTTTTAATGCCGAATCTTGTCTTGGATTTATTTCTTTGATCATCTCCGCATGAGTGGTCAGTGAAATTTCTGGATGTTTTGTATTTATTTATTCTCTTGTACCTCATTAAGCTAAAATTAACCCTCTAGGTAATCAGTAAAGGATTATTGCCCAACTTTCATTGCTTGCTCTTTTTATTCGTTTTGTTGTCGTCCACAATGCATGTTCAATATCTTTTTCATATGTTTACGTTCTATTACTTACGTCCTTCTTTGAATCCTTCACAATCTGTACATGTAGTTGCCAGGGTAGGAAGGTTTGGTTTGAGTATTATTTTGTCGATGACAGCAGTATGGTTGTGTGGTCAGAGCTCGAGTCGAGATCTTCTTTGATACTAAGGTAAGTTATGGGTAATATTCCCGTTATAATGAAAAATTATCACACTAATTATTTTGTATCTTAAGGTTATATGGTTATATGCAGAAGCGGTTAGTGAATGATCTTTTGCCTTGATGCTGTAAATGATGTTTTTAACGTTCACAGTACTTTCTCCTCGTTCAGTGTTATCTGGGTGTATTGTGTGCATTCTGAGACTGTTTTCTCGTTTTATTAGTTTTTGGATAATCAATCCAATTTTATCTTGTTCATCCATTCTGTCTAAAAATGTTTGCAGCATTTGACTATAGCGGTCACAGCCGTTATTTATTTGTGTTCCAGTTTTAGCAATACAGGAATATTGTAAGCCTGTACTTTGATTTTTTTGGTTGATTGATTTCCGTTCGTTTTGGTTTCTTTGCTCTATACTTTTCTCTTTTATAATTTTATTGTCATTTTATATCTTCTGAAGTTCTTTGGCAACTATGCAGCCTCTGTAATTTGTGAGATGTGGTTCGCCACAGTTCACACACTTTGCTGGACTCTCTCTTGGATTTTTACATTCCTTTGAAAGATGTAGTTGGCTCATCTAGGGTCTCTAGTGCAACAGTTATGATTGTGTTCACATAACTGACATCCTTTGCTTTGTCGAATCAAGCTTGTTGGAGCTTTGGAAGTTTTATTTGGAAGTGCATGAATCTCTAGTTCGGGTACAGGGTCCATATGCCCAATGGATAAGTATATTCTTGGATCTGAATCGAGTCTCTTTTTGTAGAGACAAATATCGCCATAATACTTAATGGTATAGCATTTCACCAAGGTTTGGTGGTTACTTTTAAATGGTAATGGTTAGGATTCAATTATCTTGGTACGAAACGTTATCATTAAAATGTTTGACGTACTTTCGTCATCGGTGAGACTACTAGGGTCAAAAATCTCTTCAGTTTCCAGAAATCGCTTGGGGGAATTCTCAATACTTGATAATTCTCGTTGTCCTTGGTTTAATTGGATATGTTTTGATCTTGAGCGAATCTGGTATGGAAAAAAATCCAGATCCCAACCAAAACGTGTGTTGCGAGCTACGGGGCTACCTTCAAAAAGTTCTATTTTTTTATATTTTTTTTTTTTTTTTTGCTTAGAAGATCTATTTGCTTTGGTTGATAAAAATCAGGATCGGCCAGCGTTGAACTGTGTTGAAAGTTTAGGGCAAATTCTAGGTGTAATATAAGCCTGGGTCGAAATTTTGCATTGCAATCATGATCAACACAAGACCTTACTTTGAGAACGGATACTCCCTTGGCCAGTCCAGCCCTTGACCCATTTAAAGTATCAATTGAAATTCTAGCCTTGGCTCTAGGAATTCCCAGAACTAACTAACACAATTTTCTATTATGAACGAATGAGACGAAATTATTCTCAATTTCGATCCCCGCTGTCGGAAGCATTGATATCGTTGGCGGCTTCGGACTACGATAATTTTTGATGATTTCAGCTTTCGGTAGGTCATGACCGCAGATATCAAATAAGTTTTTCCTTGGTGTGAGGATGCGCTCGGTTCTGTGGTATACATCTTTTTCTTATTGGTGGAGATTGGTGGATTATGACATTCCTCTTTTTAGGATGTGTCCAGGAGACGCAATTGTCAATTTGTTAATTTTGCACTTTTCCTCGTTTATTTCTATGCAACGCCCAGCCTTTCGATGTGTTTTTCAAGAAGGTTTTATTTCTATCCCTTCAGCTTTCCCTTCTCCTAACAGCAAATAAACTCCAGCGCATCTCGATTCTAATGCATTCCGAAGGATTTGCAGAAGAATAATTAAAAGCATAAGTTTATGATTCAGGTATATTCCACCCCTCTAAAGATAACAAAAGTGAACAATGATTTCTTAGCAACAACTGTTGCCTGTTATCGATACATTAATTTTGAAACATAAACTGTTAGGATTTTTAAACATGTCTCCAAACTTCAAGAAACATAACCACTTCATCTCCTAAAAAACCATAAATGAATGTAGGGAGCATACCTACCATTATTTGAAACCAATTTATTTTCTTCAAATATCAAACATGAACCGAAAATTTAATTAATTTACTGACCTTTTCAGTAAAATTACCGATTGATACTTCAAAACGAATGTTTCATATAATTAAAAACAAAATAAAAAGATTCGAAATGTTTAAAAACAAGAAAATTAAACACATTTCAATAAATCTTGCTGCTCCATCATTTCGGTTATGGTGGCCTTTCGTTTGAAAATTGAAACGAAGCAAAAATCCTTAAATAATTTCATTTCCGTATATAAAAAGCAAAAATCTGAAAAACAAAAAAACCAAGGAAAATTTCCTTGTTCTGAAATACCCTTTTTTCGTATTACGGTTTGTATGTACACTGGGTGTGTGTGTGTGGTGCGCGATAAAAAATGTTGTTACCATCGAACTTGAACTTACTCGAGAGAAAACCAAAAAACCAACGAAATTTAAAAAAAAAAAACTTTAATAGAGTTTTTATTTTAATAATCAAGCAATAAATTTAATTTACGCTAAATAATTATTTCATTACAATAAAAACAAAAACAAAATAATTACAAGGCACACAAAAATCCCACAAAAATTTTAATAAATTTCGAACCCAAGTGTACAAACGAAATAAGCATCAGATTTTTTTTTTCTCGCATTGAAAAATGGAAAATTGAAGAAAATTTAATTCATTTATATATAGCACCAACCATTTCGTTGGTACTGTGGGTGTCGAGTAAATACCGTTTTTATTATTATTATTTGTTTAGTTTCGTTCGCTCTCCGTACTCGTATATAGCACGGACCAGAATCCAGTAAATTTTTTGCCATTTATCCTTTACATATACTCCTTCCTTTAGGTACACACTCTGTTCATTATTGTATTTATAAATTTTATTTATTTTATTTTCAATTTCTTCGGTTATTTTTATATTTAAGAACAATTTCCACCACAATCAGTTATTTAATTATCTTTCGCCAGCCATTCATGGAGAATTTTATGTATATAGCTTCGAATTGCCTTTATTTCATGCCATATTTCAAAATTTATTTATTTTTTTTCTATTTGGTATTTTTTGCCTTTGTTATGTTTTGTTTGGTATTTCGTTTCGAGCCAGGACATTCCGACGACCCCAGTATTAAACAACATTTAATAAATCACTTTGGAGTGTGAGCCCTATAAAAATATTAAAGTACTTCAAACTGTTTCAAGTTTAAAGGTGTACAATACACAAAAGGTTTTAGAATTATGTTTTGTTTTCACCTTGATTAACTTACGTGCTAAACAAATCCGGTTTTAGGTCATATTTCTTTAACTTTTCTTAGAGAGATAATCATATAAGTGTCATTCTTCTAGAATATTAAGTTTACAATTTTTTTTTATATGAGCATTACGTTATGTTTTGCTTCGCGTGCTCTAGATTAATTTCTTCCTAATTACATTCTTAATTATTTTGCTTTTTTCCTTTGCTGTATGTATGTAATATACCTTGCTATTAAATATTTAAATGATGAGGTGAAAATGTATATACAACATTCCTTTTTGCTTTGAACCAAGCACAAAATATAAGTGCACAGTTTCGGTTTATGTCTGTGAGTAGATTTAAATATTCAAACCCACTTCAAATTACCTAAACCAAGAATTATCGTATTCCAGGTAAATGTTTAAATAAGCGTATTATACAATATTCTTTGAAATTGACGTCTTACCATAATTCTTTTTAAAGTATGTTTAAAGTTCTTACTCAATATAGGTCAGAATTTTAAACTATACTCTTTAAAGAATGATAATTCAAATTTGTGGCTCCACCTTTTTAGCAGCCCATCTAAGGATTTTGACAAAAATGATGATTGAATTCGTTTGGTCAACGATTGCTTACTAGTTTTTATCGTTTGGCCACTTACGATTAAACGGTAAATAAATAATGAAAAATTCAAAAAAATTTCCTCATTGCAAAAAAATCATATCGTCTTTATTTTTGCGTTTGGTCACCAATGGGTCAGTTTTTATTGCGAAAAAACAAAATCAAATTGTATTAACTCAATAAAACTAGGTTCGTCGCTTATTTGGGAATCTCATTTTACAAAAAATCCAATTGGAATCTACCATTTAATAAAAATATATGCTTTTTTCAAAGAATTGTATCTAAAGTGGAAGCCATAAGATATAATCAATCCAACTTTCGGTTCTTCATAATTCGTTGACTAGTTGATTTCGTTTGGCGATCTACACATTATGATTTATTTCGAAAATTCGTTAAAACTTATCATTTGCGGTGCCGCTTTCACTGGTTTTCCAATGATGTCTGTCGCTGGTCTAAATTATAATACCAAGTTGTTGAATGACTTTGTAATTAATCAAAACTCCAAATTAAATTCACTCGTTAACAAATTTTGATATTTTATTTTACACTTTTATTTATTCAAATATTTTAGTGCTCATTCTATGACGCCTATTTCAAATCTGTTTCATAAATCTTAAAATTAAATCTAATAAAAAACTCAACTTGTTTTGCCCGGGAAAACAACTTTCCCAAACCAGTTCTTGGTTAAAAGCCAATAAACAAATCTTCCGAATGACATCTCTACGAATAAATAAATACTAACATTTAATTTTACTATAAAGAGACATCTAACAATGAATAGATGAGTTAAACATATTTTGTAATTGAGCTACAAACGATAATAAGTTACAATAATAAATATCTAAATTGTATATTCCAATTGGATTTTTTATGAATTTTGTAAAATGAAATTCCCAAACAAGCGACGAGCCTGATTTTATTTAATTAACACAGTTTTGATCTTGCTTTTCCGCAATAAAAACTTACTCATTGGTTACCAAACGCCAAAATGTGTTGACCAATACTGAACTAGCGATTACCTAACGAAATTTGATAAAAACGGTATGATTTTCTTGCAATACCCGGGAATTTCATTATTTATTTACCGCTAAAACGTAAGTGACCAAACGATAAAAACTAGTAACCAATCCTGACCAAACGAATTCTATCATCATTTTTCTCAAAACCTTTAAATCGGATGCTAAAAAGGCGGAGCCGAAATTTGTGCACTGTTTTGTACATTTGTACACTGTTAAATTTCCAATTGGATTTTATTTTCAAAAGATAATTATTTTGGACACGATTCTAAATGTTCCGTCGTCGTATCTAAAAATATCTACAGATTCTAGCTGATATTTTTGGGAAGGGATTGTAAAGCCTGGAGTGTAATCCTGGAGTTGTTTACAATTTACGAACAGGGTAAACTGTGATCATGTAAACTCTTAAAGTAATCCAGCATATTTAGGTTCCAGAGGAATATGTATATCCAGATCAATTGATTGACAACTCGCTGTGATGGGAAGGTCCAGACTACTTAACTGAATCACCAGATCATTGGCCGGAAGTATCTGATAGCCAGCTCTCCAAAATAAGGTTTGATGACTTGGAACCCAAAAAATCGTTCGTCTATGCTGCGCTAACTTGCAATCTAATCGATTTCTCCATCATTGCAAACCTATTCGAGAAGTCGTCTTCATTTTATTTTGTAATTCGAACGTTAATGTTATCGATTTTTTGACAAATTTAAAACTAAACAAATTTCTTTGTATTTAACACGCTCTCAAATCAAACGCACTACAATGTTTACCGTGCGATGGTCTTAATATGAATGTTTTCCAGAAAATTTTAAACGAATCACCACCGAGGCCGATTTGCAGTGCGGAAATAAGCTACGATAATTAAACCCATTTATGGACGACCAGGGAATACTACGAGTTGGTAGACGGATCGCTTTGACTACTTGCTGTTCATATAATACTAAACATAATGCAATTATCGAGCTGGTTAAACATCTTCCTCGATCCAGTATCATCTGTAATCTACCATTTTTATTTTTTGTGGGACCTATCAAAGTTAGATCTAAAACCGGACAAGGTGCAAAGATTTACAAGGCCTATGTAGCTGTATTCGTTTGTTTGGTCCTTAAACCAGTCCACGTACACTTAGAATCAGATTTGACAACAGATGCGTTTTTGGCCTGCTTAAGACGCTTTATATCCAGATGGGGCATCCCAACACAAATATATTCGGTCAATGGATTCAATTTCATCGGCGTCAATAGAAAAATCAGAAAGCTGTTTAAGGTTAACTCTCTAGTCTTCACTAATGAGCTAAGAACCTTTTTGACCACCAATCAGATCGACTGGCATTTCGTTCCTCCGCATCATCACCACATTTTGGGGGCATTTAGGAAGCCGGTGTTGAATCGACGAAGAGGCACCTAGTTCGTACAATTGGTGAATCCGCACTGACTTCGAGGAATACTGCATCGTTCTATGTCAGATCGAGTACGGATACAACTTTTTCCGAGAATTGTGAAGTGTTGACTCCAGTGGCACTATTCTGGTTTTCCCTGGGAATAGGGAATTGGGAAAAATATTTTCATAGTATTTTTGTCTACATTGTATTTTCTGGCCTACTGAGGAAACAAGTTTGGTGTAAATATTTTCGAAACAAAGTTAAATGGGAAAATATTTTTCCCTATAAAAATTTTGTGGAACAAAAGTTTCCCAATACATTTTGTTTTCAAATTTTTTGTACCAAACTTATTTTCTCGGTAGGCCAGAAAAACACAATTTAGACAAAAATACTATGAAAATATTTTTCCCAATTCCCTATTCCCAGGGAAAACCAGAATAGTGCCACAGGTTACTTTCTCATGGGGTTTCTCACCAAGCACGTTACCTGATGTCCCTTTTGATGAAGCAAAATCTTAAATTAACCGCTGGCAGCTTCTACAAAATATAATGAATGGGTTTAGAAAGGTTTGGAAGTTCGATTGTTCATTAATGGCAACTTCGATTTGACGTTTCAAGTTTTGGATAGTCTCTGAACGTAACACTTATGCTTAACGGCTCAGTTAGCGTAACACTTATGCTTATCGGCTCCCCACAAAAAAAGGTCCAACGGAGTCAAATCGCAGCTGCGTGGTGGCCAGTTAACATTTCCGTTACGGCTGATTATTCGATCCCCGAAGATAGTGTGCAAAAGACTGTTTGTTGCGTTTGCTCTGTGGCAAGTTGCGCCGTCATGTTGGAACCAAATGTCGTGTTTACTACGTCCTCTTGAATTATGGGTAACAAAAACTCATTTATCATGGCTCGGTTACGCTCCTCATTGGTTGTAAAGTCGGCTCCTTGCTCATTTTCGAAAAAAAATCACCAATGATGATGCCGGTCCAAAATTCAAACCAAAGTCACTCGTTGTAGATGCATCTGCTTCTCAATGGTTACGTGTGGCATTGGTTACGTGTGAGCCTCAATGGTTACGTGTGAGCCGAGGTGAAAATGAGCTTCATCGGAAAAAATGATTTTCCGGTAAATATGCTCATTTTCTTCCTAGCATTCTACAGCCCAATTAGCGAACCGAAAACGCTCCGGGTAGTCATTCTCATTTTGTTCCGTCAAATTCTCATCACAAAACGTGAACGTGTTGGTTTATACAATAACAATCCAGTTTCACGAGCTCGCTTCATAAATTGATCCACAACTAGGCTTGTAGGCATAAGCATTTCATTTCTACTAAATTTTCCACGTAAATTTTTTACAGTTTGGGTAGAAGACTCACCACTTTGAAAGTAGATTTTCAATATTTCCCAATTTCGTTCAAGCGTAAACCGGCCCATTTCGTAAATGTTAAACATTAAACTAATTTTGTGTCATAACACGAATGACGAAAGTGATGCCACACTCGAAATAACCGGTAGTTGTAATTTCAAACGCTAAACGGGTCACCCTTTATAAATTGGTTGTGTTGCAGCTACGAAACCATATTTTAGTGCTTGATACCTGGGTAGTTGTGTTGGTATTGACTTGTTGCTACCGATAGATTCTAAGGATTGGAATTCTCTTATGTTTTCTAGAGAACTTTCATATAGACGTCGTGATTCGTCGTTGTCCAATTTTTTTAACAAAGTTAAGATGATGAATGGAATGCTGAATTGTTTATTGTGTACAGACATTCGGTTGTTGTATCGTGTAAGCTTTTGATTGCAGCGACGGACTCAGTATTGCTAGTTGGCTGACTTAATAAAGTGTTTAGATTAAATACAAATTATATTTTATTATTGATGCGATTCTCCTGGATCTCCCAGGCTACATCGTAGGTGTCACCGATAGGATCCAAATGGCATACTAATTTTCCAGCTGGCTCTTGAATGTGGTTTTTTAAGTAGTTCAGTTTGTGCGTGTTAGTTTGCTGATGGTTGTTATTAACAATCCACTCGTGGTAGACGAATTTCAAAAAACTTCACTTTGCATTGTTCTTCTTCTTCCAACAATGGCGTTAGTGATAATACTATTCTGTCGTATTCGCAGTGTTCTTCTACGAAGTGGAACTTCCTGTTCTTCGGAAGCTTCCGTCTATCATCATCCTCTCCATATTTTTTAATTTAAGCCACAACACTGGCCTGGAACTGTTTCTGTTTGCCATGATGTTTTCAGCTGTGCGGATTTTTCTATATAAACCTCGCATTAGGACGTTTTGGTGTTTTAATTGTTAAACGAATTTTTGAAGTTGATTTTGCTGATATGATTGAGTAGATTTAGACTAAGTGATTGGAGTCTCATTTTCTTGGTCGTTGTTATTTGATTTTTTGAGAATTCTTAGGGTACCGTAGCATAAAATTAATAACTTTCAATACGAAAAAAAAATGCACACGCGGTTTTATTTATATATTTAATACCGATAAAATCCAGTATCGGGGTTCACCACTGAACGGTTTTGGGTGTGTTATATTTTTACACACATTCATTATTTTATATTTCGTAACAATATTATATTAATTTTTAATGTATAAAGTTATTATAAGTTAAATTATTTCGCGGCGAGATTTTCGTGTTTTCTTCGTTTCACTTTATTTTTTGGTTTGACCATTGCTGATCACATCACTAAATTTTATTTTAAAACTTTTCAATGTAGATATCGATAAAAAAGTATGACGTAATTTTACAAAAAAAATGACGTAACCGATGATTTTATGTATATTAATTTTTGATACGAGTGATTGCATTCCAGAAAACCACATGGTTCCATATAGGTCCTTAATGATGGAGTTCCTGAAATGCAATGGAGAGAGATTTTGTTTTTTAGTACCAAAAAATCGAGAAAATCAACTTCAGTGGATTTCGCCAATGCCAGTGTACGTGGCCAATTCATGAGTGTCGTGCGGTCAGCGCGGTTGGTTATAGAAGTTGATTATTAAATCGAATAATTGAGTTGAGTTACTACAAGTTTGTTTTGTTTCTATCAATTTTGAATGGCCTATTCTTAAATCTTAAGTATTCAAATTCTTCAGGTCAGAAAAATCGTAATTTTTGAAATTTCTAAAAAATATAATCAACCACTTTTCTCGACGTACAATTTAATTTTTATTAAAAATATTATGCTACGCTATTTTAAGTATATTGGAAAAAATTCCAATCTATTCCGCCAACATCATATAATTTTAAAGTCTTGGCATATAAAAAGGAGCTTATAAAGCACAAATTTCTTACTAATTCTCAATACAACATACGTTTCTTATACGTTATGGCAGAATACTTACTCTTATATTGTATAAAATAGAAAACCTTTTATTTAATTTAAAATTCTATACAGTTCAAGAGAAAACCATGGCCTGGAGCGGAAACAAAATTTTTAGATTTAATTTATTTCTATGTACGTTTTTATAAATTTTTTATTATTTTGTTTTAATTTTAAATTTAATTTAATTGACAGCATTTATTTATAAAATAAGACTTAACATAGAAATAAATCTACCGCCTATTTATTTATTTATTATTTATTTTTAACCATTATGTAGGTAGGTAGGTAAATATTGTTAAAAAAATTATCTTTGCTCTAGGCTACATACCGAAATAGAGTAGTAAATTTAGAATAAATATGTGGTGATATGTGAAGTGGGTTAAACAGCCACTGAACCAGGTTGTCGATAAATAAAATAATAATTAATTAAAAGTGTATAGAATTTAAAATTATGTTAAACACCAACCTTTACATATTTTACACCCCAAGCACAAGCCGATCCCGAACCAAACATAAATAATTTTCATTAATTAGTAGAAGTTTTTCCGACCGCCATAACAATAAAATTACAACACAATAATTATTTCATTCTATGTAATTGTTGTTTTAATGTGCTTTCTGTTTTGTTTTTTTCTTTTTTTTTATTTAAATCAATACAATGAGGGAAAAGCTCACACAAATAATTTTTTTTGTTTTGTTTCCGGTTTTATTTTTCCACTTCTGGGTTTTCATCTCATATAATATACTTAAACAGTTTTTTTTTTTTTTTGTAAATTACATAAAAATAAATTGCAGTAATAACGAAAAAGTCCAGCTTTCTTACTTTAAATATTTTTATTTTTATTAACTGAAATTTAAGTTTAAAAACTATAACAAAACAAAAGAAAAACACAAGACGAAAATGTATATTACGAGATTTTTTTTTATATATTTTATATAATTTTTAGTTAAAAAGTTTTTCCTTAAAAATAAAATAATTCTTATACGAATAAAATACATTTTCTTTGCCTTGGTGTAATTTTTCTTTTTGTTTTCCTTTTTCTTATTTTTTATTTTTATTATCAGAGAATATTTTATATTTTGTTAAAGTGGAAAATGTACGTAACATTTAAATCTTTATTTTTATTTCGAAATTTTTCATGAAAACGAGTTAATTTTATTAGCAACACAAAACAGAATGATAATTAAGTTAAAATAAATAAATAAATAAATAAATAAATAAAATAAGACGAAGAGATTTTTTTTTATTTTGTACATAAATTAAAATTATAAGGATATATCATATTTTGTTTTTGGTAGTAAAATAAAAATATTTTGAAATTATTTAACCCATTTTTTTGTAGTGTACAGTACTCAGAATTTCGTATTTTTATGCATATATTACGGTAATCGTAGTTTAGTTACGAGTGGCATAACTTGACAAATACCGTAATTAGAACTTTCTTATTCAAATGAATTTGTTGATGATTCTAACCTAAAAATTAAATTTCAGTGCATATGTTCATTAAATATGTTTTTACTTTACAATTTCAACGTACCTAACATAAAAACGCCGTATTTGCATACCAAACAATCACTGCGGTCCTCTACCGGAAATTTTCTGAGTTAGTTTTCATAATTTTTTCGGGAAATTTTAGGTGATCTGTTTTTATTTAAATTTTTTATTTAAGCCTTTGAGTGCCAACATGATTTTTAGATAATTAGCTAAAAGTGCCACGCTGCTTTAGAGAGACATAGAAATTTAAAAATTGTATATATTTAATTTTTCGAAGCACATTATTTACGACTATTATTTCAAAAACAATTTTATTTGATTTCTTCGAGTGCAGCAATAAAAATGAAACAAATTTTTGTATGATATATCGTCAAGTATGAAATAGAGATCGCATTAGTTCGTGCGGGAGCAAAAACACGATCACGCTCTTGGCATTTTCGGCTAGTGTATTAAGGAGCGCGATCGTGCTCCTTGGTACTCAAAGGGCTAATATAAAATAAAAATATTTTAAAATAAAAAAAACTAGGCATTACGGATTAACCTTTATTTTTGCGATAAAAATTTGATTCTAACATCGTATAATCCTTAATAAACACATTTTATTAAACATTTATTTTTTTTTTTGCAAACAATTAGATTTTTGAATAGTTTAATTAAAAAAATTGTTCAAAAAGTTTAAAAAAATCATCAGGTATATCATCAGGTAGACACTCCTGTTGATGACCTAACAAGCCAAAATCGATCGTAATCTCTACTTTTTCTAAATTCTCCTCAATTTCTCTTATTTTCTAATCTTCTCTTTAATCTCTCTTCTTCTAGGGTTTTATCTTGTTTTATGACAAGATGATACCTCTCCAAAGAGAGTTAAAATCATAATCAATATTTTATATAATTCTTTGCGTGCATTTTATATTAGTTGTCTGGATAATGTTGTTGGCTTTGTACCAAAAACTGTTATTGAGATTAAATATAAGCGGAGTATTCCCGTATTTTATTATCAGTTAATTAAATTTTTCCGCCATTTGTATCCAACAATATTACGATTTAATGCCGTACATCTAGTACATACGTAAAATAACAGTAAAATTCTCAAATCATAGACTCAATTTTCAACCAAAATCCGTCGCCTGATGTTTAAATTGGACTCTCAGATACTTCGCCCTTAGATGTCGGCAATGACATGAAAAATATTTACAATATACGAAGACGGAAGAGAACATTTAGGTTACCATCATATTCTGATGATAGTTATACAGAAGTAGAAATAACTCTTGAAACTGTGTGGGAACTAACAAAACGTGGATTTTCTCGAGGACGGCCAAGAACACCACTAAGAATTACAAAACAATTTTCAACGCAAATCATGGTTCTACAGCATTTACAAGAAGATATATAATCGAGAGAAAAGTTAGCAGCGTTTTTTTTTTTTGATAATAAATATAAATATTAAAAATTATATTTGCAAATGCACAAAATCGAAACTTCTAAAGTTCTGAGAAAAGAGTGGGTTTTAACAGAAGAAAAATTTAACTCATTTTTAGCAATTTTATATGGGCGTGTTGCTTATGAAGCTAATAATCTAAAATTGTCGTATTTAAGGTCAAAAAAGTGGGGATCTGTATTTTTTAGAAAAACGTATAAATTGTAAGATATCTTACAATTTATACGGCACGATATGAAAAACGAGCGAAAAAGCAACAAATGTTTGCTGATCTCAAACTTTTGGAATCCTTTCATCAAAAATTGTCAAGACTGCAACGGATTTGACAAGCAAATATGTGTTTCCATACTTAGGAAAAAATTAAAATAGACCAGTATCAATAACTTTGGGTAAGTTCGTTGAACTATAACTAATTGAGCCATTTACTGGTTGCGGTACGAATGTGACAACTGATAATTTTTTTTTTACAAGCAAATCACTGGCTTGAAATCCTTTAGAAAGGAATATGACCTTAGTCGGAACTATCCGTTCAAATAAAAAGGAATTACTGAAAATTGCCAAACAATAAAAAGATAAATTGCCTAAATTTTCAAGTTTAATTTACAAATGTGGTAATTGCACACTAACGGTGTTCAAAGCTAAGTCCACTAAAAAAGTACTTCTACTTAGTTCTAAGCATACAATTCCCCAAATTAAACAAAACTGAAAAAAGCTTTCTGAAACTATTTCATTTTAAAACAGCGCCAAATTTGGTGATATGATGGATAGATATAATGGACCGACCAAATGGCTAAAAAATACACTGTTAAGTCGGGATCTCGGAGATGGCCTTTTTTATACAAGTATTTTTTAAAGAACAAATATTACCAGAAAGGACCTTTTATTTCAATTAGCAGAAGAACTTTCTACTGGATATCAAGATTCATTCGATTTCGTGTTGAGCAAAAGTATTCCTCTATAGTTGTCACAATTCAACCGGTCCAGTACAATGATGTTGGTTGAAAAGTGGGTGGTGTTTGTGTCTATTTGCTGCTGTCAAATTTCATTACGAATAGCGCTAATGCGTGGATTGTAAGTCAGTTGCGATTTCTTTAATAGAGCGGTATCTGCCTTTTAAACTGGCACTCTTAATTTTAAGCACTTGTTGGTTGTGCCATTCACTTTCCCTCCTTCTACACAGCCGGTTGAAGTATTTTTACGCGATCATGTAGTCGTTATGTGACTGCCTTGTTCACTGTGACAGATTCTTTTTTCGTGTGCTATCCTTTGCTTCAATTTAAATTTGGACAATTCTCATCCAGCCATGAGTTTCTAGGGTTTGATTATTGTTTACTTAGATTTGCTGTTTAGAAAAATTCTTTTTGGATTCGCGGATGTGACTAGCTCGGTTTTCCGTATCCCGTTCATATTTGGTGCAAAGAGTAGTGGTTTTTGTAGGCACGTTGAAGTGGCTCAAAACAATTTTTACATCATATATGAGAATTTTGTTTAAATCACATTCGAGGTGGTCGTATAGAAAGTGTGTTTAGCATGTTCTGATTTCACCTCCGTTGGGGCAAGCACGTTCACAAATTAGATGTTGAAGTAGCGCGTCTGAGTATGCATGATCTAGTTGTTTATGGATCTAAAATCTGTAACAAATTATCGCGAACGATTACTGATCAGAGAAACAAAGTCAAGCTCTCTAAGTAGTTTTTGACAAAAAGTTAATCCGTGGCGACTGTGATGGAGGATGTTGCTGCCGCTTAGTCTAGTATAGTGTAGTGCATGTAGATCTGTAGTCAGCATGGATTCCAGTTTGATGAGTATTTCCATTTACAATTTCATTAAATAAGTGGTAATGGCCTCCCGTAGCATAAAGTAATTCTAAACGGGCAACGACCCTCCTATCCAGCTGCTGAATTAAAAACCCTAATGAAAATTTTAAAATTAAGAATTAAACTTCAAAATAAAAGTTAAAAGGACAAATAAAAGTCATATAAAAAGCAATAAGATTTTTTCGTATTTTTCTATTTATGTCGACACCATGAAAAGGGGATGACATTTGACCGGCATATTCAAACAAGGGTCTAACAAACGTTTTATAAAAGGTTTTCGACGTTAGTATCAAGGAGTTCTTTACGTACCGAACCTGTGATAGTTCAAAGTACAACGCGGTTGAAATTTGATGTTAAATTATGATATCATCAGCGTAAACGTATATTTTACGTAAACGTATATTTTTATATTTTAAATATGTAGTTTGTTATTTACCGACGAACTTTTGCGTTTTTGGTCGCTTCGGATACCTTTCACCGCCTGTTGTCGTCTCACCTGAAAGACGACTTGACCCCCGAGTGTATAGTGGTGGAACCATGTTTCATCAATTGTCACATCCCAACACAAAATATCCTTTTTATTATGGTTAAACAGCTCCAAACAGTGCTTTGAATGATAGATGCATTGCTATTTTTCATGTAAATGTAAAAGCAAGCATGGAACCCACTTTGAACAAAGCTTTCTCATGGTCAAATTTGCATGCAAACAAACTAGTTAATATCTTGAAATAGTCACCTATCTCACACAAATTCACTTTACAGCCTCTAAAATGAAATTTTGAGCACCATTTTTATCTTTTCTGGAATAACCGCTAAATTCGGGCGACCAGGCCATTCAGCATCATTGGTGTTTGTACGCCCACGTTACCCAGCAAACCAACGTGCGATGGTAGCTTTTGGCATTTTCGAGTGCCATATTGATAGTCATGTTTGAAATAATCCATCGGCCGACAAGAATCGCAAAGGCATTTTCTATATAACGCGTCGTGTCCGGGACAAGCGACAATTGAAAATATGTATGGAATCATTGAACAAGCTTCCGGATATCGTAAGGAATACAGTGACTGCTATACAAAATAATAAGGCGCTTTGACTATCATCAGTTGCTCCGACAGTTTCATCAATAAATATGTAATTGGTATGAAAACCGAGACCTACTTCTTAATGGGAAAGGTTTTTTGATAAGTATGCCATCTATTCTAGAATCTTGATGTTTGCAGATGATCTTAAAATTCACTGAACAATGGAAAATATCAACGCTACTAATAAACTACCAGAAAATGTCAACAATCTACTCAACTATCATATCCATGGCCTACTTTTACAAAAAGTATTCGAAATTAAAGGTTTAGGGATTACTTTCGTTGAAAATATGTGTTTTGAAAGTTTCTTGAGAGATGTACATGACGTGTAAACAATTAAAATCCTATATAGTGCCTAAGTCAGGTAACAACTGAAATATCCTGTCACAAGGATGACCGTGTCCCTTTTTCTAAATATGTACATATGCAACGCAGAACAATTAACCGAATTTTGCTAAACCGGTTTTCTAACTCGCAGTCTGTCCATGCTATTACGATCATCTAGCTTACCTCGCACAAAAAATGTGATTTCTTATTAAGTAGCTGGCGGAGTTCTTCTACGAACTACCAGAATTTTTATATTACAACAGCAAGGTGAAGAAAGTGTCTAATATATTTCATGGTTCTGTACACCAAATGCTCTAAAATATCACGTCCCTAACGCCAATAATAGGCTAATTAAATGCTGTATTAAAAATTGTTGGGTTCCGTCTCTTCCAACTAAAGCGATGGATTGTTCAAGCTTTAGAAAAAATTAGCGGAACCTATATATCAAAAAATGATTTAAAAATAATTAGAAAATTAAAGACTATTTTAGGCTAAATAAATGCCCAATTAATTTTTTTTCATAGACTTTCCACTTCAAAGCTAGCAAAACCCAAATCGAAAATCGGGCCAAAACCGAATTTAGTACGCGAAACAAGATCAATTGATACACAAATAATTAAAGGCTCGACCTAAAATTTATGGTCTAATAAAATACTCAATTAAAAATTTTTGGCTCGACTAGTTCTTGAACAAGCCTAAGGTTATTTTATTTAAAGCTAGCAGGACCCAAATCGAACATCGGACCTAAACCGATATAATGCAAAACAAGATCGATCGATATATAAATAATTTTAGACTCAAGATGGCCTAAACCAAATTCCATTAAAAAAAATTGGGCTCCACTCGTTTTTGTGCTTAAGATCATTTTATTTAAAGCTATAGCAGAACTCAAACCAAATATAGGTTCAAAACCGAAATTATTCCGCAAAACAAGATCTATATTAACATATACAAATAAGTTTAGGCCCAATCAAATATCTCATTGAAAATTTTAGGCTCGACTCGTTCTTGATCAAACTTTCGGTTATTTGTAAGATTTGGCTTCTGCTAAATAATGAGTCTAAAATTATTTGTACGTCGATTGATCTGGTTTTGCGTTCTAATTTCGGTTTTGGTTCGATTTTCGATTTCGGTTCTGGTATAGCTTTGAAGTTAAAAAACCTAATGCTTTTTCTAGAACGAGCGATTTTAAATAATTTTTTGAGTACAAAATTTTTAATGGAGAATTTAATTAGCCTATATAATTATCCACAGTATCTTGTAAGGTTCTGCTGAATGGGTTCTGATCGCTTTAGAAACGTTGAGAGTTAGACAATTTGATACTTCGCTAAATTTTGCGTAGTCAATAACCGATAAAGCGATTCAACGATATGATTCAGCTATGCCATTGACTGGACATCAAGTATGCATTTTTTCTAGTCAAAGGAGTTCTACGCAACTTTTGGTAATAAATGTGGTTTTCGAGTGAAAGTTACTGCTTTCCACGATAGTCCTTAACATAAAACAATTAATAACTTTGGCATTTGATTAACGTACTAATAATATTTAGTGGCAAGAAGGAAAATTGTTAAAACTTTGCCCAGTTTTGTCTGACAAGTGGGGGTTCGATGTGAGTTTACTAGTTAAGGAAGAAACCATTGCGTAATGACTAATAACTGTTGCTAGTAATTCATTATTAATACTTAAAATCATAGGTGCAGAGGTAGGTAACCAACTGGTAAACTTCTAGGATGTTAGGCGACCAAACATGCCTAGTCTATGCGGCTTTGGATTACCTGCAAAATAACGTTGCTCCGCATGAATTTTTAACAAGAATTAAAATTGTCGGCTGGCTTTTTGCACATATCAGTATAAATATACCCCAACATTAATGGCAACTATCCGACCCACAACTATTTAGTTTATGAGATGTAAACAATTCCCAAGAAACCCCATGGAAACAAAAAATATGTATAAGCGAATTTCTAATTAAATTGCAATTAAATTAATTCACAATTTAGCCTGTCTCATAGCTGCTACTCCATATAAATATAGCTAGAGCATCTTAATATTTTTACTTGTCATTCAAACATTTATTTATAAGAACAATACGTACACAGTAAACAAGTGCAGGGTACAGAGGCAAGCAATGCCATCGTCTACAAAAAAAAAATATTTTCTTTAATTAATTTTTTATTTCTTAGCTCTATTATTATT
This sequence comes from Nephrotoma flavescens, assembly GCA_932526605.1. Lineage (NCBI taxonomy): Eukaryota > Metazoa > Arthropoda > Insecta > Diptera > Tipulidae > Nephrotoma > Nephrotoma flavescens. Next base: position 313,985,491 of record OW052220.1, read on the forward strand.
ATTATTTTCTCCTGAAATAATAATAACAAACCCGAATAAATAAAAAAATATTATTTTTATAATTATAATTTTCATTTATTTTTAATTTTATATAAATTATTATTTTTATGTGCTCGAGATAATATTTTTATTTAAAGTTTAGTTTTTCCTCATTTTCATCATCATTTGTTTATTTTAAATGTTTTCCTTTCTTGTTGAGTTGTGTTGTGTTGTGTGAGAGTATAATATATCCTATTCTTACCTTTTGTGTTGTTTGTTGCTGTTGTTTTGTTCATGTTCATAATGTTTTAACAAACAAAAGAAAAACTAAACATTATACAATACGTATAAAAAATGGGAAAAAATAAAAATTTACTCTTCACTTGTATTTTTTATGTTTTCTGTTTGATAAGGAAAATTACTTGTTGTAAAGTCAGTTAAGTTTTTTTTCGTTTTTTTTTTTTTAATTAATACAGAAGAAAACAAGAGGGAAAATTGGGTTGAACACTAATGATATGCAGCACAGTACAATACATGTTTATTATATACGTATAGAGACTGCGAATTAATGATAATTAGACATAAAGATTTTCTAAACAATTAACTATATATTAGTGTCGTGTTTTTTCTATTAAATTTTTTATTAAAGCTTGATAACAATTTAATTCTAGAAAGTTGTTTAAAATGGAAGACATTTAAAACAAAACGCGAGGGAAATTTTATTTAAGTATTTAGATTATAAAAACTAGATTTTCTACTACGTGAAATGGGAGGATCAATTGTATTTTATCATGTTGAATTCAAAAATCGTTATATTACCATTCAGTTTAAGTATTAAAATATATATTTTCGATATAAAATCGTATTTCAAGTGCTCGTATCTACCTTGAATTTAAGGAAAAATTTTTATGGGTAACTCGAAAAATATATGGAAATATTATATATAAGAAAGCCGAAAGCTAGGTCGGAAATTTAGTGAGAAGTTCGGATTTTTTCAATACAAATAGATACATTTTTCTAAATATATGAATGAACCCCTATCTTTACGCTTTTGGAAAAACTATAATGTGTCATGGTTGTGATTACAATATTATCTAAAATTACTAAATTATTTCTCAGCACGAAAAGAGCAATTTAATCATCAAATTGTATTAAAAGTGTAATATATAAATTTAAACAATAAGTGCTAGAGACTGAAACCTTACGTGATAATCAGAAGTTCGGTTTGGAAATTGAGAAGTCCGAAATCACTGGAAATTGGGAAGAATCGCAAATATCCAGTAAAAAAAATTGTCGCGAAATGACTCAGGAAAACATGCGTATCACAATTCTCATCGATTTTGAAAACTAGCCCACTTTTAACAGTTTTTCATGATACACAATGAATAGAAAAATTAAAACAGTTCTAATTTGCTTAAAATTTGATAAAAAATGTAGTTTATAAAGAAAACTTTTGTAAGAATATTGTTACGAATATCGGGCGACAGGTGTCACTTTGGTGATCTGGAAAAAATATTCGAAGTAAATAAAACTGTTAAAAAGTTCACAATTTTTCCTTGTCAAAGTGTCAACTGCCAACTTCCAAGCAAGTACATAAATATATATTTTTTTAATTTTGTTGTAATAATTATAATTTATAATACATATTTATTTTTTACTTAATTAAATTTATTTTACTGTTAAATTATTTATAATTTTATTTGAATAATACACATATTTCTTCGGAGCAAACAAAACAACATTCCATAGCTGATATAATGATCGATTAACAACAATCGTTTATTGGCACTTGGCCACATTGCGGCCGAAGCTTTGCATTTGAGGACGTATCAAACCTCCACTTACCAATACATGCGGAATATAAATTATGGCGTATAGTATGATGTAAAATTTATGGAGCTGAGTTCAGAAAGTACAAAAAATGCCTAACATAATTTGCCGTAACAATGCAATAATTAATCGCCAATCGCCGAAAGCCGAGAGTAACAAATAAAATAACGGTGGGATAATGTGACTAGAAAATTTTTTGAAAACACATTTGCTTGTGCTTTGGGGCTGCTTCAACATACTAGATTTGTACATGGGACATCCCCATTTATATGTAGGAGGCGAAATTGGTGGTTGTCATATGCGAGACCTTTATCGCTCAAACTTCATCAAATCTGAGACACTACCGGAAAACTTCGATGGCAAACTATAATCTGGCACCACTACAAATTAACGCTCCAGCAATAGATAACAGCCATGAATGGTAGGCGTTTACCAAACTCTCAGAAAGCACACATTTGTGATTTGAATCAGTGTGGCAAGCTGTTTTTATCAATAATATTGTACTTAGATAAAAGATTGGGGTAGATACTCGATCAGCTAGCAAGCAAGAAATTTGCTAGCAGAATTCCTGTCTACTCAAATTACCAAAGAAATTTGAATTACAATTTCATAAAATTTTTGTTTATTTTTGCGATTGCACAGTAAAATTTGCAGCTTCAAAAAATGAACAGCAATAAATAAACACAAACCTTGTGAAAAATAAAATTTAAAATTCATTTTGATAAAGGGCCATTCGTGAATAATGTTAAAAATGTAACGTAACCTGACCATACTCTAAATAACTACAAAAACTGGTTCGAGAATTTCCGAATTCTATAATTTGGTGGTGCAAAAATGGTATTTTCAAATCAAGTCCTAGCAAGTGACAAATCTTGTTTTTGGAGTGGGTGGAGCGCGGATTTACTAAATACCTAACCTCACTTTATATTTATATTTTTAACCAGTATTTAATTAGTAGTTTGTTTTGACAAATGCGCTACATAGTTAAATTTAGTTTTACTTTTTCACCAGCTATTTTGATTTTCGATTTTTTTTCGAACTTGTACTAAAACAGCTAACTTAATTCCTGCCTTATAGAAAAAAGTTTTAGAACACGATTTTATAAGGCATTGATATTTTTTTAGTATTTAATATTATTATACATTCCATCCCAAAGGATTAATTTGTCAACAGCGACAAAGCGGTAAAATTCGTGAACTAAAGTGCTGGTAATAAAAATGTTGCTTTTCCGAGACCTTTGAACCATGAATGATTTAAATGTCACATAGTTTTATAAGAATAAGCTAAGTGTAACAGATTCCAGCGCCGCAACAGTTATTGTGAGTCCTTAGGTGTTCAAAAAAATGTACAATATTCTTCAACAGTTTTTCAACGATGTAAAGCACCAAAACGGCTTATTTGTGAATTAAAATTGTATCGAAATTCTTTTCTAATGCAAGACCTTGCCAGCGATGTACAACACCAGTAAATGGCAAAATATATAGCAATATCGTAGGTTTGTATCTTTTTGGGCGATTTCTTATGGTCGGTACCCGACCCCCTTAAGGTAGAGATCCCAAAAGCATTTCAATTAAAAATTAAAGAAGTTTGGCGAAAAAAATTCGAATCGCATAAGCCGTTCTTATAAGATATTATTGGTACAAACATCCTTCAATCTAGCCATCCAGCCGTGCAGAAAAAACTTTTTGTTTGCATTTTTTGGATCAGGGTCCTTCAAAACGTCAAGAAAAGTGGGCCATGGCCACTTTTCCGGATTTCAATAACTTGATTGATAGAGACCTTTCAGTGATATGCTACATTTATATTCTATAATTAATCAATAATCAGTTACCAGCGCCAAAACGATGGATTTATCAACTAACAGCCTAATAATAAAATTTTTTGCTTTTTCTAAGATCATTCAATGTACCAAATGATTATATGGGAATGAGAAATGGCATGCTTGAGAATATAACTGCTTCCAGCGCAATATACTATGTTGCATCACCTGAATTTGTGACATTCTTCAAGACATTAAAGCACTGATTACAAAACTGTGGTTTTCTCAAGACCCTTCAAATGATATGCCATATGACTGTAGAAGAATGAGACAAACCGTAACCGCTTCCAGCGCCACAATGGTACTTTTGAGTACTAAAGTGCTTCAGTAAAGTTTACAGTATTTTTTAAGACCTTTTCAAGGGCATACGACAACTAGATCACTGTACAAATGGTATCTTTACCTTAAGGGGGTCAACAAGTACCATAAGAAATCACCCAAAAAATTTACAATCCTACGACATTGCTTTATATTTTTTCCATATATGTACTTGTGTTGGTCGGTTGAAAGGTCATGTTGGACAAAATAACAATTTCGATACAACTTTAGTTCATATTTCAACCGTGTTGGCGCTGGCAGCAAAATTTTTGGTTTACATATTATCTTTATATACATATATGTATATAATTCTTCTGTACGTGTGTATGTGACTGAACTCCTCCTCTTCCCTCCGAAATTTTGTGTGTGTATTTGAGTGAGTTCTTTAATGGTTCAGATTCACAATTGGAATTGGCCATCTACCGGGTGATGGCACTGCAATCGGGTTCTAGGATTTTTTTTGTTTTTTGACGAAATATTTTTTTTATTTTGTTTTGTATTTTGCACATATCAGAACATAAAACCACAAAATTTCACCTCTTCTACCGTCCCCTAATCTTTATATATATATAATTCTTCTGTACGTGGGGTTATATCTTATATCAGAACATATAACCCAAAAATTTCACCATCCCCATCACCCAAAAATTGTCTCCTCCTAAACGGCTGGACCGATTTTAATGAAATTTTGTGTGTATTTGAGTGGATTCTTGGATGGCTTAGATTAACAATTGGACCCGGTAGATGGCACTGCGATCGGGATCCAAGAATTTTTTTTGGTTTTTGATTTTTTTTGTATTTTTCGCATATCAGAACATATAAGCCCAAAATTTCACCACCCCACAACCACCAGCAATCTTTGTATATATATATAATTCTTCTGAGTTTGTGACTGAACTCCTTCTAAACGGCTGGATCGATTATAACGATTTTTTGTGTGTGCGTTTGAGTTTATCCCAAGATGGTTTATATTCACAATTGGATTCAGCAGGTGGGACTGCGATCGGGATCTAAGATTTTTATCAGATTTTAATATTATTTTTAGATTTTCCGAATATCAGAACATATAACTCTAAAATTTCACCATCCCCACCACCTAAAAATTTTTTGTATTTGTTTATGTGACTGAACTTTTCCTAAACGGCTGGACCGATCTTAATGAAATTTTGTGAGTGAATTTCAGTGGGTCTCTGGATGGTTTATATTTACCTCTGGATGGTTTATATGGTCTCTGGATGGTTTATATTGGACCCAGTAGGTGACACTGCAATCGCTAGAACCCGCTTTTTTTGTTTTTTGACGAAATATTTATTTTTACTTTTTTTTTTGTATTTTTCACATATTAGAATATAACCCAAAAATTTCAGCCCCCAACCACCCCCAATATTTTATAAAATTTAAACAAAAAAGTAGTGAATAATTGACTTTCTGAGAATAATTCATAGTTATGTTTGTGAATTCTGTGGTGTTTGACGTACGCATCAACAGATGCGCAAGCCACTTGCATCGTAGCTTGGCATTGTTTTGATATTTCAATTTCTGTTCGCTGTATTTCAATATTCCATGTATTATATTTGGATAAACCGATGAAATCAACGGATGTCCTGCCCGGTGATTTCCGACAGATATTGCCGGTCATTCTACGCGTTACATGTGTGAACGAAATTCCATTGGCACGGTGAGTTTTTTCTTTGTTTGCTATTATTAATTCAAAATGGAAATCGTTCAAATTTGTACATATGTCTAAATATAGGTCAGTGGATCCACAGCGTAGATGCGTCCATTTTTATGAGTCGCCACTTCTTCAGTCATTTGTAGATCCATTATGAGCTCACCAACCAATTGAGTTTCACACAGTCCTCCACACAGCTAATAAATATGAAAAACACAATCGTCTTTCGCCAAATGTGCCAATGACAAGCATCAAATATCGTCCTAATCTTTTATTTTACTTTGGGCAACAGCAAATCATACAATGACGAAACGAAAAGATTGTAATGTCTAACTCAATGTCAAATGTCACTTAATATATAGTTTATGGAAAATTCGAATATCGAAGAAACGTTTGCTGAACCCGCTTATAGCAGGCAAGCTAACGTTCTTCGGGCAGGTCAGTCGGGTCCGCTAGTAGAATACATATTTGTCGTAAATCGTTGAAAAGCTCTTGAAAAACGTCGTACATTTTTCTGAACACCTTAGTACTCAAAGCTACCGTTGTGACGCGGAAGCAGTTAAATTTATATTTTCCCAATAAAAAAAAATGTGACGTATAAATCATTTATGGTTCAAATGCCTTCGAAAAGCAAACGTTTTATTGCCAGCACTTTAGTTCACAAATTCACCGCTTTGTCGATGGTGACTAAGAATGGTAGATCAGCAAAAATCTCTTGGTTAAAAATTTATATGATTGACTTACATTTTCTTTGTAAAAAAATTAAATTTAAAAGATCTAATACAAGCACAATCTACCCTCATATCTACTTTTTATTAATTTTACTTTTACGCTGGTGTGTGAACCGCCATTATACAATTGTTTTTACTTCACACACTAAACTGACTTTCTTTCAGATGCACAACAGAAACGTAAAGCGCATGATAAAATTACTCTGGTTGAATAAAAGCAAAATAGAATAATTTTTGACAGTGTACTGTCCTTTTTTGGCAGAAGTGTAATAGGCTCCTCATAGCCCAATAAACTATTACTCAGCTGACAGCACTAAATTATTTAAAATTAAACAATTTCATTTTTGCTTGGCTCAATCATCTTCACAGTGGGTAAATTAAGACTAAGATTCTTTCCTGAATAAATATGGAACGACTTATCATTTCGTTTCCAATATATCTGGGTATATTATTTTAATGTTAATATCAGAAAAATATACGTAAAATCGAACGAATGCAAAAATAAAATAAAATTGGAAAATGTATGGAAAATTTTTAAAAGTTATTTTCCCTTAAATAAAATAAAAATTTGCCAGAATCAACAATTTCACTTTAGTAGGAAAACAACATTTACCTGTATATAATTTTATTTAACAAAGCAAAATAAAATAAATTTGCCGCAGCAGATTGATAAAGAAAAATCTAAAACGTTATGCTCCTCCAGATCTAAAACGTTCAATGTCGTAATATTATTGAATTTGCTGGAATTACGAGCACATCACAATATTGACAAAAAAAAATCAAAAATGTTTTATTTTATAAAAAGAAACTAAAAAAGCGGTTTTGCTTTATTTAAATTCAGATTTTTTACATAAATTATTAATTAAATTATGACGACATCGAGAAATGAGTTTTTTCCGTTTTTATAAAATTTTTGGTGAATTAAACCAATTTTAAATATTAATGCAGTTTATTTAATTATAAATCAATGTACACTTTTTCATTTCAATTAAGCATTTTTTACTTTAAATTCAATCCACGTATATAAGATGATAAAGCTATTTCCTTTGACAAATATGGAGAAGATAAATAAATGGAAAATTGTTAAGGATTCAGAGTGGAAAAATTGGTTTTCCTTTGAATGATTTTATGATATGCGATAAAAATTATTAAATTTTGTAATAAGATGGTATAGAGATATACATATAACTTGTAACAGTGCACCTAGAATACTAGGTGCACTGCTTGTAAGCAATGCTGTGGCCATTGGGATTTGGAGTGTGTTGGTTGGAACGAAAAATTATGTGAGTGCTTCCCAAATTCTTTGTTTTATTCCTAATAGTATCTTCTTATACCATTTACAAATTTGAACAGACATACCTGTGCTCATATCAAATTTTCCTTTCAATTTGCTTAACTGTGTATACGATAAGCGACGACAGAAGCGAGTATATTCATTATTATACTTTTATTTTATTATTATGATACGCTTTTCATTTAATAATAATTCTACTATCATTTATAGAAAAAAATTGTTGTCTTGTGAAATGTTCTGAAATAATTTAATAATCTTTTTATTCGTCTTCTGTACTCTGCTTTGTCTGAATTGTTGTTCTTCTTATCTCTTTATATTTGTGTAAATTTAAATTTAAATAGATAAATTATAATATGAAATTTTTACATAAAAATTGTATTCTGGTATTGTGGGAAAACAAAAATGAGAAACTTATAATTTAACCCTCATCAAGACACAAAGTTAACAAAATAATTTATTTTTACTTTAAATGTTATTCAGCTTTTTTTTTTAACTAAAAAAAATGTTAAGATTTCGGTACATAATGAACAAGTTTTTATGCTTAATTTTAATGTTGTTTGTCAATGTATATAAACTGAATCAGATGTTTGATGAATTTTAGATGCGAACCTTTTCAATAAATTTGGATAAAACTCGCGCACGTATTTTTACACCAGCAACCGTAATTATAAAACCGTAATGGTAATATACGATTGGGAATTTTAACGTTATTTTTTGCTATTTTTAAATAAGGAAACAAAAATAAGCCATCCCTTACACAAAATAAAAAATGTTAAAATTAAATAAAGACAATAAAATTAAATATTTAAATTGTACTTAAAAACAAAGAGGGTTGTTCATTTAAATCCATTACGTACTAATTAAGACAACTTGGATGTACTGAAATAATAAAATGTAGCAGCAAAAAAGCACAAACAACAAATAAAAAACAGCAGAAAAAGAAGAAAAACGAGCAAGCACATTTCCCACCGTGAATTATTGTCTAAACACAACACCAATAATACAAATAAGGGTAGCGCGCAAAGTAACGCAAGGAATAAACATAAAATGATTTCTCGTTATTTGCTTTGCTTGCACTGTTCTTTTGCTGTTTTACATACATTAATTTACGAACGAATAATATAAAAGTGGTATTGGACTCGCCGTATCCATTTCTCGACTTGCAGTTGAGCTTACATCAGTGCCAGGTTACATCAAACTTGTTAACTTCCAACTCAAAGATTGTAAAATTATAAGAGCCAAAGGCTGACTATATGTAGGCTAACTATAATTGTAGTGAATAAAGGCACTTGCATTCCAATTGACAAACTAGAAATTATGCGTTTTAGTTATTGTCATAAATCATTTAATATGAAACTTATATGTTTTAATATTGTATATAAGCATCAGACGATTTGGACCACATTAAACTCATGCTGTATAAGATAGCAGAAAATATCCAGCAGAAAAAATGTATTTTGCAATTCACCGCTAGAGGCATCACTATCACAAAAATGAAATTTTTTCTGCTGATATTGTTTGACATCAGCAGAAAATTTTTGAAATTTTTATGCAAATATAAATTCTCAGCAGAAAGTTTTATGAAAAATCAAAGAATTTATGAAAATGAAGAGAAAATATATGTTTAAAGGTTTTGAAGCGATGAAAGTTAATTTTGTTTAAAAAACGATTTGCGTATGTGTGTAAGGACTATCAAAATATACTAAAATTACCATAATCATAATTATGCAAATACGAGCAACATCAAACAAAATGCCATCGTTCAAAGCACTCCATACAATTCTGAAGTCATTTTAATGTGAATGTTTTCAGTTTTTTAACAAAAGTGTTAGAAAAACCCCCCTGTAACTACCCTGGGTGTATGTTTTATGGTAGCTGAGATCATAATCTATATGCATGAGCAACATAAGATTCACACCTGGCGTCAGTAGCCTTCCATACATTTTTGAAGTCATTTCAATATAAAATGTTTTCAGTTTTTTAACAAAAGTGTTAGAAAAACCCCCCTGTAACTACCCTGGGTGTATGTTTTTATGGTAGCTTATATCATAATCTATATACATGAGCAACATTAGATTCACACTTGGCGTCAGTGGCCTTCCATACATTTTTGAAGTCATTTTGATGTGAACGTTTTCAGTTTTTTAACAAAAGTGTTAGAAAAACCCCCCTGTAACTACCCTGGGTGTATGTTTTTATGGTAGCTGATATCATAATCTATATACATGAGCAACATAAAATTCACACCTGGCGTCAGTAGCCTTCCATACATTTTTGAAGTCATTTCAATATAAAATGTTTTCAGTTTTTTAACAAAAGTGTTAGAAAAACCCCCTGTAACTACCCTGGGTGTATGTTTTTATGATAGCTGAGATCATGGTACAACATACCATAGTGATGGTACAACATACCGCCTCTGACTTACTCATTACCGAAACGGAACGACTTGTAATTATGGCAAGAAGAGGGAAGGTAGAGAGGCGATAGCATGATGTATTGGAAAGGGACGGGGGGAGATAAGGTATGACTCGTAGATATATAAAGGTCGTGATTTTTGGTTTTGGAGAGAGAATTTGGTTTTTTTTGGTTTGGATAGACAGATAAGAAAAAAAATATAAAGTTGAAAACTAAATGGTGCGATTTTGTTAAAACGAATATAAAAAGAAAACAAAATTATGGTTGATTAAATATAATAATAAAATAATTGGTTGATTACATAAAAAAGAAAAGAAAACATAATTTCGCGCGAATTATATCGGATGTTTGTGAATTGAGAACGTAAAAAAAAATAATAGTCCGAAAATAAAATCTGTGTAGAGTGCAGTGGCATAGACTCCTATTTCTTTACAACACAAATTTCATCGAGTCTGTAGTTTTTGTGAAGAAAATTTTATGTTTATTTGGAACGATTGTGAAATAAAAAAAATGTAATCATGGGGATAAATCCCAGCTATAATGAATTATTGTACAAAAAAAAAATAATTGTAATAATTATAATAATTATAATCAAGTAAGAAATAATCATAATAATTAAATTGTTTATTGACATAAAACCAAACAAAACAGAACAAAAACAGAAAGAGTTTTAAAATTTCTGAGTGGTATTATTTTTGCTGTTGTGGTGAAGGCATGTAAGCCCAGACAAGTACGCTGTTTCGTGTGACGGTTGGTTTTCCAACCGCTCTATTGTGGTCAAATAAACGGTTGAGATTTTGTGATAAATTGTGCACTGGGGTGTATTGAAAGGCGTCGGTACGAGAGACGAGTTCCTGCCAGTAAATTTTATTGTTTCTTTTTCGGATCGGATAACATTTAATAATTCCGGTTGCGAAGGTCGAATATTTTTTTGTAGTTTATCAAAGTCCAGTGGTATTTATATGAGATGATACAAAAAAAATGGACATCATCATGTATTGCGGTTAAGCGTTAAGTACAAACACATTTTTCAATAAAAATAAATATAAAAACAAAGAGTATGTACATTAAGTTCATTATATGTTTAACACGTTCGCGGACAGTAGCAAAAATTGAACGGCTCAAAAAAACACACTAACGGTTTTTGTAAATGCATAAGCTTTTAACATCCATAAAACAAAATATGAAAGGCCTTATAACATTAGAACCATTTACGGCCAAAAAATGGCAAAGCATGGCTCGATACATAGTGGTGGTCTATCCGGACATGATTTACACAAATATTTTGTTTCTTTGCGTTTAACAAAAATCGTGCATTCTTTACATCTTAAAAAATAGCTCTTGTTCGGCTTCTTTGGGTTAGGAATGCTGCTGGGGAGGTGCATATTTTGGGTTTGTTGATCATCTTTATCTGTATCAGCTGGATTGGGTGGGTCAATTCTTGATCGTTTGCCTCCATACATTGGTCCTGATTTCACCAATTTTCTGCCATCGTTCATGCTGTTGGATATGCCGAAAAATTCTTTGACTAAATTTTCACGAAACTGTAGCAAAGTCAGGTTACCCGCGATCCAAATAGGGTTCTGTTAGAGAAATTACTAATTTTTCGAGTTTTGAAAGTCCAGCAGCTTCTTCACTGCGTCCCGAATAAATTTGAAGATTTAAAACATATCCATCAGTTGTACATACAGAGTAAAACTTTATTCCATACCTAGCTCGTTTTCCCTTTATATATTGCCGGAAACTCAAACGACCGCGGAAAAGCATAAGTGATTCGTCCAACGATAAATCTTCCGTAGGGTATAAAACACGTCTAAAATTGATGAGTAGCTTATTCAACAGAGGACTAATTTTGCAGAGTTTATTCCTAGGATTAATAGGCTGAGCATAACTGCAACTGAAACATCTTAGCAGCTGTTCGAATCGCCTTCCAGATATAGTATAATGGAATGCAGGGCAATAATAAAGCGGATACGTGCTGAACATTTTTCATATAGAGGGAAATTTCAATTGACCCTGAAGAATACAAAGCGCTAGAAATTGTTTCAACTCAGTAATATTTGTTGGTTTGATTGAACAAAAACGGCTGTGTTTGGTGTGAGGTCGGCCTGTGTTTTGCAAAATTTCTGCATATGTATTCATAGACGTAACTATCATATCCATTATATCATTGTTCCAAAGTTGTTCAAAACATTGTACAGAATTTGGAGTATGTTCGAAGTGAACCTGAATACCGGATTGAGCTGTCGCTCAAATCCAAAGTCTGGAATCTCTTCTGTATCGTCTTCCCATTCATTGTCAATCGAAACCTCAGAAATGCCATTATCATTATCAATTATCAACTCATCTACATTTCTTACAGATGTGTTATTATCTGTTGTGTCGCTGCTGAACTCATCTTCATATGTCGATTATGTCGTCATCTTCGTTGAATAGCTCTGACTCATTTCCTGAGAATTCAGATTCGGGAGTACTCACTTCATCATAAAGTCTAAGAAGTCTTTCTTCTTCCTTTGGGTCCATGGAATATCCTGGAAAATTTGTAAATAAACTCTATAAATACAAACCTTATCGGAGACGTTGCATAATTTTTCTTACTTGTTATTTTCACACCAGCACAAAACAACTGTAAACACTATATTCACTAAGGACCACTACACAGAGCATCAAATATCACGTAAAAATACGCCAGAAGGTTTATCAAACGATTACAACACAATACTGAAAAATACTACCTAATTCGTTCGTTCACAACAAAAAACAATAAAACATAGAAGGAGAAAAAATATAAAAAACTGATATAATTTTTTCTACAAACATATTTTTACAGTTATATTTTTACAGTATGAAGATACAATTCACAATATTTTATATCTTCTGCTGGGATAGTAAACTACAAACAAATATAATTCCTATGTAAAATTGACGACAAAACGCCGACTTGCCTCCACAATAAGAAACAAATTTGGACGGTATATCCCGTCTTGTCCCTATACATAGTTTTTTCCAAAAATTAATATTTTTGTAAATTTTTGTAATTTCTTGACAAAATTTTTTTTTTCTACTTTTTTAAAAAAAACATTTATTAATATTTGATTTGGGTTACAATATACAGGTTGGGATGGGGCTATGAATATATTACGCATTAACGACTTTTATTCCGATTATTTTGTACAACGTTTTTTTTTTTTTAATTTTATATCGATGTATTTTTTGTGTGGTTAATCAATTGTTGTCTATGTGGAATTGAAGGTAACTCCGAAGGGAGCACAAATTGTTTTGGCGTAAATTATGGGCATAAGGCGAATCCCTTAAATTCATATGGTTTGAATTATTTTTATCTAGTTTTTTTTTTGTTGCACATGAATATTTTTTATTTGTAGGGATCGTCAGTTTAATGTGAACCCCCTGACTAGAGCATCTCGGAATCCAAACATGTGCACTAATATACTGACGTGATAAGAGATCCGCTACAATATCACACCAGAGGTAGCCGCACAAGTAGTTGCACTAACTTATGCGGGGCAGAACCAAAGTGAAGTGGCTCTAGAGTGTGGCAGAGGTATCAGGAAACTGGTGGCTTCAGAGGGCAACAAGGATCTAGCCGACCTCATGCTACAACACAGCGTGATGACCGCTTTCTTGAAACAACTTCGTTGCGAATTCGCCGTATGAATGCGGTTCAACTGGGACGACTTCGAGAAGTTAATCTGACTGCACACAGACCAACAAACGGGCCGAAATTGACCGCAGCCCATCGACAAGCTCGTCATGAGTTTGCTCTACAGCATTTTAACTGGACGGAAGAAGAATGGAGAACATTCCTGTTCTCTGACGAGTGCAGGATGTGTTTATATTTCACCGATGAACGCGGAAGAGTATACAGAAGACAAGGAGAGTGATATGCACAATGTTTTATTGAAAAACGTGTCTCGTCTGACGGTGGATCGTGGCTGTTCTGGAGAGGCATATCATTAGAGGCGAACACAGATCGTATTCATCACACAAGCCAACACTGGCTATCGAGCAAGAGGAATGAATTCTCAACGGCGCATTGAGGATGAACTCGATGAGTACGTCGTACCTTTTTCCGGGTTTATTGGTGAAAATTTTCTGTTTATGCATCATAATGCGAGACCGCATACGGCTGGCGTAGTATATAGAAGTCAGTACCTTCTAGAGGTGGATGTGCCTGTTATGGAGAGGCCAGCTCGAAGCCCGGACCTCAATGCTATCGAACATTTATGGGACGAGTTGAAAAGAAGGGTTCAAGCCACGGATGTTGCTCCAACGAGTCTCCAGGAGCTGCAACAGGCGATTGGAGAGGAATGGGTGGCGATATCTCAAGATTTTGTGAAAACTTTGGTGAAATCAATGCAGCATCGAATGGAAACTGTCATTCGGGCCACGGAAGGAATACTTCTTATTAATAAAATGGTTTTTTTATGTCCAACTTATAATTCGATTTTTACCCCTAATTTTCATGCTGACAAATTCACAAAAACGTGTACTTCAGATGTTTTCCCTCAAAAACCAGTTTCATGTCACGTATGAATACAAAAAAGGTACCACTGGTTAGGTATTGAAATAGACTTTGAATCTGCATTAAAAAAATTAAACAAATATTGGATTTTTTTGATATTTAGAACTTTTGTGGAAAATTGAGCAATGTGCGATTTTTTTACACCCAATATTTGCAAAATTTATCATAGTTCGCATATTGTTCTGAGATCTTGCGCGAGTCACCAAACACAATTATCTTAATCGTTACTAGAAAAATGTTGATCGGCTTAATTGTGTGATTGGTACTTGTCTCCTATAGTTTTTAGCGAAATTTTATTTGTACTGAATGCATCCTGAATGATTGAACTGGAATCAAAATTCGACATATGCATATAAAACGGTGTCCAAATGGGTTTGGTCGGTGACCAAAGATATCTTTATATTTTTACCATTCTAAAATCAAACAACGCCTTGCACTTAATAAATACCACCGATGTTTTCTATATATGGTAAATACAGATTATTTATTTTATTGAATTTAAAATTAGTTCACTATACATCGTATTATATCCTCCTGCACAAATTCTAGTGGCATATAGTGGATATTACTCGTACCTGTACATGATTCAATTAACTACTTACAACGTTGAAATATCCAGTCAGCTCCATATACTCGTATACCTACCATCCTTTTCAGTGATTTTTTTTCCAGAATTTGATAAAAATAAAGCTTATAAAATATTATGCTTTAAGATAGCGAAGAACTCGAGTGTATCTATATTGAATCAAGGTACACGATTGGAGGATAGAGAATACATAGCAAAAGTACATATTAAATAAAATAAAAAATCGTAAACTTTCCCAGCGAGCCAGGTGTACAATTTAAAATAACTTTTATTTATTTTATTTAATTCAGTTAAAATGACAACAATGAATTTTATCTGGAATTTCGTTTTTGCCAAAAGGAACACACCGAATAAAAATAAAACCTTGCTTTATGTACCAAACTTGTGTGTATTTGGTTTTGCAATATAAAGATGGGTTTTCATTTATGTTTTCTTTTTTCTGCTGGTAGATACTGGAGACATACAGTAAATAATTTTGCTTCATTTTCTATATATGTTAGTGGTTTGGTCCATATACACATATAGTTTTAAAGTTATTGCTTTTTTTCTATATATATATACGTACGAGTATATTTTGAAAAACCGTTCGTTTTAGTGACAAATATTTATTAGTAAAATGGGACCACAAAATATACTATATTTTTTTGCCACTGTCAACACTTAAAGTGTTAAGAGTGGTTTTGCCATATATACTCGTATATAAATATTCTTTCCTTTCTCAAGTCGAGAATATAAATTGTTTCCATTGGAGAAGTAAAATATTATCTTACATATATATATATATATATAGAGATATTTTGAAAGAAATATCACTTTTTGCATCCATCTGTGCTTTAAAAATAAAAAATAAAAATCTTGAAATCATTCAAAAATTATTTTTGTTTTCATTGTGCTTTTCGAGAGCTTTTTATATCTTCTTACTGTTCTTGGTATATTGTTATTTTAGATTTTTGGTTTTTTTTAATTTTTTTTTTCCTACTTTTGGTAAGTTCTTGAAATAAATATAAACTTCAAAAAAAAAATCTTATTTATATTTGGCAAATGCTCTCTTCTTCTTGGCTGATGATGATTATTTAATGCAATTTTCAGTTTTTCTTACTTTATTGCTCTATCTTGAAAATGGAGATGATAGTAAAAACCAATATTAATTTTATTTAAATGGAACAAAAAATCATGAAAATATATTATCTTAAAACGATTTTCGTCTATGAGATGCTTTTCGATCAGAGTATGTTTATTTGAATATATGTATATAGAGATGTAATTTATTGATTGTATGTAAACGGCTCTTGCATTATGATTTAAAAAATTTAGTTAGAATTTGGTAAGCATCTTTTGCCAAATATCATTAGCACTACTTTGATATACACGTCTAAGTATCCGTGTCGGCGCAAATTTCTCACAACAAGATTACATTATTAGTTAATAAGACACTCGAAATCACAAATACCGTAATATTTATTTAATTTTAACTTTTTGTTTTTAATTTTACCGCGTGTTTCATGATACCCATTGATTTGGACCAGTTCAAATTTTATATGGAAGACCTGATTCAAATTTTGTTTTTGATTACAAATTTTGTTTTGAAATTTAGTAAGCGCCATTGTGTGGTTCCCAGAAGCATGAACTGAACCGCATCAGATCCAGCATCAAGAAACACAGCTTATATTGTTGAATAATATATTCTAAATCCTAATCTCCTTAATTCTTTTACATTACACGGCTTCTAATCATATTCAATGATTAAACAAGAGCAAACGATAATTTCAATCCGATTAAATTAGGACTTTTCGGTTAAAAATTATTATGCCTAAAGACTGTGATAATTCGGGTGCATTCGGCATTTTCATAATATTATTACTAAAAAATATTAGGACACAGTTCACCAGATAAAACTTGTTTAAAATACCTACACCTCAGGGATGATATTGGCAAGAAATTAAAAGTACTAATTTTTTTAGAAACAGAGTACTAAATGTGACTAAAGTGCTTTCAGCACTTTTACCAACTTCATCATTCAGAAAAATATTTCAGTATAGATAACCAACCAAATTTTATTAGATAGTAAATTATAGAGATTAGACTCATGTGTCACACCAAAATACTATTCAACAGGAGCCAAGTCGAAATTTAAATAGTTTAAATATAGTTTTTGTAACAAGCACAACTTTTGAGATATAGCTACTGTTATAGAAATTTATAGTTTTACAATACTAATTCAGAGCTCTTGCACTGTCACGTATAGCGCTGCTAGATCTCAGGAGTGGAGGGTTGGGCTTGTTAAGGGTTGAATTAGTCTGAGAGAAGTAAAAAAAAGAAAAAGAATAAAAATACGAAATTAAAAATTCTATAGCACTTAGTTTACATACATGGTAGTAAAAAATGGTAGCGAATTTGAAAATGACGAAACTGGTAAGTGAAAAAGAATTATTTCAATTGATGGATTCTGACCGTGATGAAACTATTAAAACAAGAAGCTGGAACTAAACGAAAGTAGGAAAAAAATCATCAGAATCATTAGGATTTGATCGATTTTTACTCTATATGCATATATAAAACAAAGTCGGGTTTATAACTCACCACCATTTATAACTCAAGAACGTCTTGACCGATTTTAAAGATCTTTGTTTTGTTGTATTTGTCTTCGCCTCGAATAGCATAATAACTATTAAAACATCGGAAAAATTCACAAAAAAAATATATCAAGAAAAATGATTTTCTCATACATTTTGTATGGAACGGCTCTTTTGATGATATCGAGAAATCGATGAATTTTTTTTTTCGTTCGTCTAGGCCCCGCGAAGTTTCTTCTCGCATTGGTAAAGTATGAAAAAGACCAACCATATATATGAGTCTATATTCATCTGTCGCCAACTGCGTCCCCGCTTGAGAAAGACGATTTTATATGGAATTTGTTGTTGTTTTCATTTGCTCCTGGTCTAAGTAGTTCATGTATGTGTTGCATATCACGTGTGCCGCTATTTATCATTGTTTTTTGAGTTTTCATTTTCATTCGACAGTTATTACATTTAAATTCGATTCAATAGAATTAAGGCAGTGATACATGTACAGATTTTGCCTTTAAGGCAAAAAAATTGCCTTATACCAAATTGAGAAATGTTCAATTTTAAAATTTTTTGCCTATAAGGCGATTCAAGATGGCTGACTTTTAACCAATCAGCGCGCATAATTTGTATGCCTTAAAGGCAAAATCTGTACATGTATCACCGCCTTTATCTATTCAAACGATTTATTTTTGAAATTCATCAGCGAAAAGTGATTTCAAAGAGGTAAGTTCAGTTTAATGAATTGCACATTGTGAAAGGTTATGTAGTTTGTCATTGTGCGCGCTTCGACAATCAATCCAATATGTAATTTTAGACTGCGTGTTTGATTTTCCAGGCGGCTTCGTTCGTAATTCTGTGAAATTCTATTTTCGATCGTGATTTTCAAACGGTAAGTTTCCTTCGAAGATGTTCACTTTGTGAGGTTATCACATTTGTGATTGTGCGCACACCGATAATTAATTATGTAATTTTAGATTGTGTGATTTTCCAGTATTATTTACAATGCCGCGAGCCAGAAGATCTAATCTTTCACCACGAAGCAATGAGAAATCGTCGAGCTTATTGCACAGATCAACAACGTGATAATCTTTGACGCGCAAGAAGAAATGCTTCAAGTGTGGATTTGAATCGAATAGCGTTTAAATACGGTTGCACAATTGACTACAACTCGCATCCTTTCATTCGAATTGGCCCAATAGAGGTTGTGTGCGACCATTGCGGTGCATTGAAGTTCGCTGGAGAAACGCCTGGATTGTGCTGTCTCAGTGGCAAGGTGAATTTACCATTATTGCCTGCGCCATCTGAGCCATTGCATTCATTGCTTCGTTGCGAAACATCAGACTCACGACATTTTCTATCAAACACTCAAAGCTACAACGGATGTTTCTAAATGACTTCATTTGGAGCAAACATTATTGAAGAACGCGGATTCAAGGTCATTTCTGCTCGAGAGAGCAAACATTCATGTTCTTTTGGTGATCATAAATTCTGCAAGATTTGCAGCAACTACTCCATGAACATCATGCATTGGTTCAGTTATTTAAAACTGCGTTGGATCGCATGCCAAGTGACGCCTGCAAAGTCGTGATCAGACCGGATAAACGATCTGCTGGAACACACGAACGCCAATTTAATGCTCCAACAATAGGGATATGAACTGGTAAATGAGGAGATACATAACCAGGCTTTACTTTTGATTGTTAGTCAAGTTAGGAATGCCAACGTCATGTCGTAGAATGAACAACGCTTTCAATCGAGAATTTTAACGTGAACATGAATACGATCGAGACGCATTGATCCAATAAGTTCGAGCCAATGTACCACTGTTGAACCCCCAACAGAAAGAAGTGTACGATGATATACGTTAATGAAGGCAATTCATGATGTAAATGGTGGATTATTTTTTTTCGATGCGCCCGGTGGAACTGGGAAGACATTCCTCATGTCATTGATTTTGACCACTGTTCGTGCGAGATCCTATATTGCTGTAGCAGTTGCTTCTTCTGGAATAGCGGCCACATTGCTAGAAAGATGCCGAACGGCTCTTTCAGCTTGGAATTGCCGTTAAACCTTCAATCGGCTCAAAACCGACATTCAACATTGCGAAACAATCAGCAATGGCGAAAGTTTTGGTAGCAAGTAAAATCATGATCACCGGGAAAATATTAAAACAATGAAAATTAAACATAACAGAACGAAAGTAAACATAATGAATTTATAATTAATGAATATAACGGAACGGGAACATGCAAAATCAAACTAAAAAAATTTTTGGTACCGCCTAACTAACTCTATTCTAAATTCCAAAGAAACGTACATATTAACTAACAATAGATAAATGATCTAACAATAGATAAATATGACGACAACAACTTGCTTGCTTGGGTTAGTACAAATTTGGCGAACCGCTTGGGAACATCATACAAGAAAAAGTGCCAGTATGCCTTTCTCAGCAGCCCTGGGAGCTGGCTAGGATTAATTGGACCAATTTACATTAATCCGAAATCACATCGCTTACAGAAACGAATACTAGAAGAAATAACAGCACAAACCGGCAAAAACAAATCCCAACAAAACTTGATTATCATACACGGACACGAATCGGGAACTAGGCTATTGGGAAGGCTGACACAAGTAGAGAAAGAAATGAAACGTTTATCACATCGAAATTCAAGGCCTCAGTGAAGTCAGATAGAAAAATAGCGGAAAAATAAATACACAAGAACAGGACGTGGGCATAATAACAACAAACAAAGCGAAGAAAGCATTCATGGAATGGAAACCAGTTAACAGCAGAATGATAGTGGCAAGATTCCATTCAAAAATAAGAAACACAACAATCATTCAGTGCTATGCCCCAACCGAACATGCAGAGGAAACAACAAATGAGGAATTCTACGAACAATTTAAAATCACAATAGCAGGAACGCACAGGAACGACGTCAAAATTGTACAGGGGGATTAGAATACCAAAATTGGCACAGACAACAACGACCTGACAACCTGTCATGGGTAAAAATGCGTTAGATTCTGTGCAAACAAGAAACATCTTCAATGAAACCGTCCAACTCAATCTCCATAGAAATGAAACCACCAGTATATTGGAAAAAATGGAAACTGATAGAAGTTACATCAGGACTGCTACCAATAATACAATCGAAAACCTTGGATTAGTGAAGAAATATGGGAAAAGATTGAGGAACGCCGTCAACTTAAGTTACAAATGGATGTACCAATAAACTACGGCAGAAATAGCACGTCAAGAAAAGAAGATGGCCAAGAATGATCGTAGAAAATATGCTGAAATATAGAATTCAAGGCTGCTGTAGAGGCAGCAGCGATCCAAAATATGCTAGCACAAAATCAGTGTGTAAGGATAGTCACCGGCAATGACCCTGGTCAAGTATTAACAACGGATGAAGCACAGTTAAAGAGCGGGCGAGAATATTTCAAAAAGGACGTAATCAACAACACCGAAAATATCTGGTGGTCAATAGACGTCACCAATAACGAAACTAACAACACCAATTTGCACCAACGGAGTGGGAAGCTAAAAATGCAATTAAAAAACTGAAGAACAATAAGGCTACTGGTGGAGCAGACAGTATAACCGCCATATTCAAAGGAGATTTATCTACAGCTGCAAGACTCTTGCTGAGAAATTGATTGAACTCATACAAGAAATATATCGCGATGCTGGAAACCGAGTTTAATATAAAAGCAAACAAAGTGAAAAATACTATAACACTTGAGGAGTAAGGAATTACGTATACTCTCACTAATGTAAGATGATGTGATGCGGAAATTGCATGTCACGTCTCCTAAAGGCATACAATGGGGACTAGCAGGTAAACTCAATGATCTGGACTATGCAGATGACATATGCCTGGTCACACACAAACACTCAGCTATCGAAGTTGATCACAAAATAAACGTGAGTAAAACCAAGACGATGAG
The DNA here is from genome assembly GCA_932526605.1 of Nephrotoma flavescens. Lineage (NCBI taxonomy): Eukaryota > Metazoa > Arthropoda > Insecta > Diptera > Tipulidae > Nephrotoma > Nephrotoma flavescens. The sequence continues at coordinate 314,007,202 of OW052220.1, forward strand.
ATTCAACACAAATATAACCACACCGATGCACATCAGGAATGTACAAATTATTTAAAACTTAATCAGACCTTTTCCAATTTTAAATTCTCTCGTCACATCATAATCAAAATTCCTTAACTGTGCAACCCTGTATTAGTTGCTGACCAGTCTTGTTTATATATTTTATATGAAATGTGTTGCCATTTCTTGCATGCGTGTATTTACACACATTAATGTGTGTACTCATACTATTGCTAGACCCCTTTACAGTTTTATTATAGTTTTAGTCTATTGAGATTGGATCTAGTTTTCCAATAATGGATATTTATTTCATTGCAAAGAGGAAGGTATGCCATTAACATTTGAAAACGATATCAGCCAAATGGCCGCAGCACCATATCCTTCTCATGAAATTTTCCAAGACCACTTCGCACATTTGCGGCTGTATGTCCTCGATAACTTCACGAATCCCATCTTTAAGGACTTGAATCGATTGTGGGGCATTGGCATAGCCTTATCTTCCACGTGGCCCCAAAGAAAAACGTCTAAAGGTGTTAAATCACAAGCTCCCGGTGGCCAATTTTGATCATCTCTTCGAGAATTAACACGGTCAGGAAACTTTTCTTGCAAAATTGCGATTGTTTCGTTACTTGTGTGGCACGTAGCACCATCTTGCTGAAAATAAACGTCGTTCACATCAATATTTTCCAATTGCGGCCATAAAAAATCATTAATCATAGCTCGGTAGCGCAATCCATTCACCGTAACAGTTGCACCAGCCTCATTTTCGAATAAGTCAGATCCAATGGAGTGGCTTTTCAACAATCATTCTTGGATTTTCTGAGAGCCAAATGTGACAATTCTGCTGATTAATGTAGCCTCCGAGGTGAAAATGGGTCTCATCACTGAAGATGATTTTTCGATGAAAATCCGGTTCTTGAGCGACGCACATGGTTTCGATTCTTCACATCACTAACTTGTCCCAACAGCTCAAATTTTTCTATCAGTTTCACTATTGCCGGCCGAGAAGCTGGTTCACGACAACAAACAAATCACCATACTTAACTAACACGCCATCTCCAATTAATAACACACAACTCGCACACCATTTTGAAAATTCTTATACTATTCACCGCAAGGTGGCCGATACAACGCCATCTTCAGAAAATATTATTTAATTTCACTTGTAATATTCACCACAAGATGACAGGCTAATTTTTCTATACTAGCGCCAATAATTCAAAATAAAACTAAATATGTATTGCTGGTAAACTAAATTTGGGGTATTATTAAATTATACATTTTTTTATATAGAACAAATAGTTCTTATTATACTTGATCGTTCGCAGTATAGTGATTAAGATCATTTCCTATGAAGTTGCGGTCTTGAGTTCGAACCTCACCATTTCCATGAAAAAAATTTAATTGTAAATTTTATACGTCACACGTCAGACAATATACGTCACATCACGATGTCCCACTCCACATGTCACTCCCACATGTCACTCCCACACATGTCAGAGGTCAGAGATCAAAGGTCAGAGATAAGAAAGATCAAGGTCACAGATAAGAAAGATCAAGGTCACAGATAAGAAAGGTCAAGATCAAGATCAGAGATAAGAAAGGAGATAAGAAAGGTCAGCAAGGTCAAAGATAGAAAGATCAAAGACAGAGATAAGAAAGGTCAAGGTCAAAAATAAGAAAGATCAAGGTCACAGATAAGAAAGGAGATAAGAAAGGTCAAGGTCCAACCCAAGTGGCCCAACGTATCCGGGTCAACCCAGGTGCCATATATACACTACTAAAGTGCTTTAGTTTTGCGAACTGCAAAACTTTCATCATTTCTGTAGAATTTTAGCAATTTCAATGCGTTGTTGAAGCGTGTATCGTACCATTTTTAGTAATGGCGTAGTTTATTCTTGTCAAATGTCAAAAGATGACAGCTTCAAAATTGACAGCTGCCCAAATATCAGGCTATTCAAAATGAAACCTCTTATTGGCAAACCCTGTATATCAAGTGGTTTCTCCCTTCGTAAATCAAAACTCGTAGTGCTTGCATCATGCGCGCAATAAAAAAAAATTGAAGCGGTCGTATACAGATATCATCGTCACTTATCAAAGGCTTAATTAGCAAATTCCCTTAGGAATGTGTACTCAGAATTTATCTTTTTTTTTAATGTATGTATGTTTAGCTGACCCGAAAAGTAGCCCTAAAAAGTGTCTTTGCTTAATCTGTAATATTTTCGGGCTGGCCCGACAAATTTAGAAAAACTGTAATTCCTTTATCTCACTTATCCCGCAATTTTTTTTTACATTAGCATACTACAACTAGATTTGATTTTAAAAGCCAACTCTAAAAATAAAATAAATTAAAATGAAAAAATATATTTATATGTATATGAAAAGCAAATTTACTGACAATTTCAAAAAATTAGTCTGTATTCAAAATAAAGTATAATGATATTAAGTAAGATTCTAAAAAAAAATACCAAAACAAATTCTATGAAACGGTTTTCACAGAAATTGCGTGAGACTTCGGCTACCGTCCAGAATTAGTGTAGGTCATCTGAAATCAAAATAATGTAGCCTCATTTCTGGACAAGGTGGGAAGAAGGTTCGTATACCAGTCTCAGTATTGTAGGATACAGTAGGTTCAACAAGAGCGTGTACGGCATAACTGTATTTAAAATTATAAGAACAAATATTGACGGGGCTTAATTCGTTTTTCTTTTGGTTCCTCTTGGACGCTCTAAAACAAAAATTAGTTTAACTGCAACTGTTTAGCGGACAACATATATGAAAGACTTTTTACACTATTTGCCGTAGGCACTTGGCGAAACACACTTACACTTAATAAACACATTTTATTAAACACTTTATGCGAAATAGAAAAACAAGTGTTTAATAAAGTTATTAAGTATATATGAAAGAAATGAGTGCGATTTATAAAAAACGATTTGAAGCGGTGTTTTCAAATCCGAAAGGACCAAAAATGTCGGTTGCAAGTGCAGCAAAAATCGAAAACATTTGTGCAAAACAGGATTACACAGTATTCAATGTATAAAAATTTTAGAGGCAAAATCCGAATCACTACAAAAAAGGACGATGAGGGCTCATACAGTTATTTGCTCATTATTCGTCGTTTACATTGGATGCATCTGTGGAAAAATTGGCGAAAAAGAATACCCAGATAAGGCTATGCCGCGCATATGAAAATAATTTGGCCAAACCACTGGTAACACAAAAATACATTGAACAGCGACTACAGTGGGCGATTGAACATAAAAACCAAGATTGGACGAATATTGTGTTTACCGATGAGCCATCCTTTTAGAGTTTTAATGTTAATATGCGTGTTTGGTCGCTCCAGCACCATGTCTGGGGATGCTTTACTGAGCAAGGTTTTGGTAAATTAATCATTTCCACACGGAACCTAAACGCACTTTTCATGAATAAAATTGAATCACGATGTTTGTTGACATCTGTCTTTAAATGGTTTGGAACGGGAACCTCTAATTGGATCTTGCAAGAAGACAACGATCCAAAACACCATAGTATACTCTGTACGGAATTTAAACTCAAAAAGGGCATCACAACATTGGATTGACCATCTCAGTCAGATTATTTCCAATCCGATCGAAATTTATGAGCACTCATGAAGATTAAGCTGAAAATATGTCACAAAAAAAATGAACGCTCTAGCGCGAGTTGTCCGGAAGATATGGAAAAATGTATCACCACAGTAGGCAGAAAATTTGGTTGACAGTATGGACAAAAGAAGTCAGGCAATTATTAACAGTAATGGTGACTTTACTATGTATTAGTTAATAGCGCCCAATAAAATACAATAAACATTCAAAATAAAACCAAAAAAAGAATCGTAGTTTAATTTTTACTTAGTTTTCTGCCGCTTTTGTTGCACATACTGTACACATTTCATATTTTTTCATTTTAAGCAAAAGATACATTTTTTTCGGGCTACTTTTCGGGCCAGTATCACATCGGTTCTTAATGTTTACAAGTACCTATATGTGGCCTGTTTTTTTCACAAATTTTTTTGACAAATCGGATAATATTTAACCTGAAAAGGATTTTTACCGAGTTTTATACACTGTACTGAAAATATGTAATTTGGGTACGAAAAAATAATAAATTAGCGTATTATTAATTTTACGATTAATTTAATAAAAATAATTAAAGATTAATTTACTAATTGCCACTTTCCTTAGCGTTCGCCATATTTTCTGTCAAAATACTTCAAAACTGTTTTTTCTCTGAACTATCTGGAAAAAAATCCAGGTGAAAAAATGATGATCTGAAAATGGTCCGATAAAATAGAAAAACGGAAAAGGCTTTCTTTTTATCTCTCTGATCTCTCCGATGTAATAAAAAAACAGGCCATATCATTGATATTGACAATGATATCATTCCTTCAGTATGGGTTTGTGCATCTTTCGTCTGGACGTTTAAAAATATTTATAAATCAATGGCTTTGCGCTGTAATCCTCCAATAGAAACTAACAAGATATCCATGATTCCGGATCCATGATTTTTCTGAGCCACATTTTTTAACGATGTTCATACTCAAAATGGTTAAGCTTTTAATCGTGAAAAGAAGATATTCGAAGAGTACGCTATCCAACGAGTGCGATTTGCCCACGGTACTAACCAGTACCCAGTTTATCAACTCAAGTTTGATAAAGAGTTGACTCGTTAACCATTTATGGTCTCTTAATTTTCTGTTCTACACAAGTTACTTGACAAACATAAAATTAATTTGAAAATTTTCATGTACCGTCATTCATTATTAATTATTGCGGAGAGTTTCTTTGCCTAAAGAACTTGGACAAATTCTGCTGTATTCCCTTTCGTTCCTCGATAAAATATTTAGAGATGGAATATAGTCGTATCTTTAGACTAAATTAGTGTACAGTTAAAAATTATAAGCTCAACCAATTTATTGTAACCACACAAAAAAATCAAATCTGAATTGGGCTAATGTTAGAAAGCTGTGCAAAAATATAAACTTTTTAGTTCATCGTAAAAATCATAACATAATTTCAGCAGATATTTTATGACAATGTATCTCAGATTTTGATCCACAGATTTGATATAATCGATGCTGTGGGCATGCAGATATAACTTCTTTTTTTTTTGGTCTACACACCCGTTGTTATGACACTATGTTGTATCGATATCGATAATATACAAAACGGATATATGTTGGATATGTAGTTAAACAGGAAGAACAAAAATATATTACCCAATATTTTGGAAGATAGAACACACATAAACGACATAACATAATAGGATGTCAGTATATAGCTATACTCTCGTACAATCAGCTAAACTATAATTCAATCTTTTTTGTCAGTTTTGTGTATTTTTTGTGTTGTTGGTTGGCTCCAGTCTCTTTCGCTCTGGCATTTTATTTTTATTTTTTTTATTCTATTTTTATTTAGAGGAGATTGACTGGAATCAAACGGATTACCAAACAAAAATTTATCCCTGTGAATGAGGGTAAATTTTCTGGTATCATCGTCAAAGTTGAGTTACGTGAATTTGATTTATTCTTAGTTTATGGAACTTTTTTTTGTGCTTGCTAAAACTTTTTTTGTGTGTGTGTGTGTTTATATGTTGTTTACCCAGCCATATACCTAAATGCTAGCCGTATAGTTAAACCCAATTTTTAGGCTGATACACATTTCGATATTATACGAAAAGTATATAAAGCTCAAAAACTATATAAAATAAAATCGAAACATGTAATGCTAAATTATTTTCAATTTTATTTTATTATCGGAATTTATTTTATTATCAGCACAAAGACAACAACAATTTCGGAAAATAAAGTTACGTAGGCTTTAAAGGATTACCGAGATATTTTCTCACAATTTTGTGAATGAATTTATGTACGAGTTGTATTTATGGTTGAAATAGTTTATTATTGATATTCGGGAGATAAAAATGGAAGATGCCTGAAATTATATCTCGTATCGTGCTCGAAATACATTATGTTATGAAAATGCAGATGCTATCCAAAAGAAAATGTCAAATTAAATTAAATTTAAAATCATTTGGAAAAAATGTTCAACTCTATGAAGATGTACGTACATTTAATTTCGTGATATTATTTTATCTTTTAAATTAGAAAATCAAAAATTAAATTAAGTTTAGATTTTAGACGTATTCCATGAGAGTAATAAAATTATATTATCCCAGATATGTGATTTAGATGTTTGTGCTTCAAATATATGAAAATAAAATAATTCCATCCATCCATCCAATTTTTTTTTTTTTTTTTTGCTGCTGTTGTTTAATTCTCAACATGTCGTATATTTTATGTCTTATTTATTCACTCACATACATGTGATATTTCTAGATTTATGTAATAACAAAAATCCTTAAATTTCGGTACACGCAAATAAAATTTAGATTAAACCGTAGCTATATAAATCACTTCAGTTATTTATGTACGTTGATTTTGTTTTGAAAATGTACACCATGTACAATATATTTTGTGACTGACATCTTGACGACATTCATATAACATGTAAACAGTTTGGTAACCATGTAAATCCCACTCTACATACCTATCCGTATGAATGGATATATGATGGGAAATTTGTCGTACATTTCTAAAATAAAAACTTTCGTTTTTTTCGTTTTTGGACAAGGAACAAATGTGAATAATTTGAGTTTTGCCTCATGTTTGTTTCATTTGTTTAAGCCGACACCGGATTAAGTACCAAAATTACAAATTAAAAATAAATTACAAAGTATTTTTATTAAAAATACGAGGGAAGTTTATAAAATACTCGGTTCAACCTAAGAAACTGAAAACGAGTAGTTTCATTTAAATCAAGCATCAAGCAGCTTGGACACCTAGTGAATAACTGATTTGTATAAACAGATTAGCTGATTATTTTGCGATACAACATGATCGACAATATTGCTATAAGGCCAGTCAACTATATGATCGTTGAATCACGTTCTTATCTCGTTTGACTTCTCTTTACCTGTAAAAACTTAAATAAAATTTTTAGTAATTGTGCGCGTTGAATAAATAAAAACGGTCAACAAAATTTCATGGAACTTACTAGTGCTTCAGTCTTAAGATTTGGTACATGGTTGGTTTTTGATAGCATTTGTATTATATTACTGTATTTGTAGTATTTAACGATTTATTAAAATTTGCGGAGATGAGGGAGTAAACTACTTCTCCAATTAAATGTTTATTCCATTAAAATGGCACACGCACAACAATTTGGCGGGGACCACTAGTTTCAAAAAACAATCAGTTTTGTCACATTTAACATTTTTTTAAAAATGTATACAATTTTATTTACACCTTTTATATCAATGTCATTACATTACCTTAATAAACACGTTTTATTAAACACTTGTTTTTCTATTTCGCAAAAATTAGATTTTTGATTATTTTAATTAAAAAGATATTTTCAAAAAGTTTAAAAAATCACTCGATCGATTTCGACTTGATACCTTATTGCCCAAGTGACCATTTTTGTTGAAAGCTCAAAACAACCAAATCTGGAATTTATTTCAGGGTGCGTGAGCACCGAAAGTTTGGTTTTTCACTGTCATCTCAAAATTTTATTAATATGTACTTATTTGCTGTGTTTTTTTATTGGCGCCCGATAGCTGTATCCGGAGCAGCCAATTTTCTATGTCAAAACTTATATTTAGCGCGCTATTATTGCATATAATTAATTTATTTAACTCTAAACTAAAATTTTTCATTCAACTTTTTAATTAAAAATCGATAAAAAATATCTTGGCTCACTTATTTATCGGGAGCCGCTATCGAGAGCACTATCCATTTCAGGGTGGAACTTTAAATTTCCCTTGTTTTGTACAACCCTTAAATCAAATAAAACTTCAAATTTTGACGTATGTCAATTTTTTTTTGTTTTGTATTGTTTAGAAAAATGTACGAAATTCTTTTTAGTAAAAAATAATTTTGTGTTTTAAAAAAAATTTATAAAAAAAAATAAATTAAATTTATAATATAATTTAATTTTTATTAAAATTAAAGTACGCTACGTGATCAAATTATTTGCCGCATACGTACGATGTATTGTTGCGACGGGGTCAGACCGATAACCATCGATTTTTGGAAATTGTATAATTATCATATCTAGAAAGTCGGGACGTGATCTAAACACTATCGATGTGCTATCACAATCCACAATTTGCAATTTTGGAGGAATGTACGAGCGCCGTTTTGGTCGATATCGAAGGATGCATGTAGCAACAATGCCGAAAATCAGGAATCACATTATTCACCGTATCCCATCGTAAATCACTATGGAAACACCATGATTACTTTTTACAGTTCGAAGGACGTGACAGTTATGAATTTGGACCAATCAGTAGAGCAAAAGACGAGCGTGGGAAAATTTTCCGGTGGAAGAAGAACAATTTAAAAAATGTTTAATTTTTGTACAGTTCTTGTGTTAGCCGGATAGTCGTTCAATTTCATAACATGTATCTAAGGATTTAAAATACATAATAAAATCGTGAAAAATAAGGAAAACTTTAATAAATTATGTTTATAAATCAAAAATGTTTTGTATATATTGATAAGAAAATTTATTAAATTAAAAAACACGATTTCAACTATTCATTAGTTTTTCTTGAACCGCGTCGAAATCGTACATTGTTTCGCGCATTGATGAACCATTTTTAGGCATGGTATACTTATTTGTTGTGGTAAGTAATCGTGGGACGGGATTGCGAATCGCGGTAACACACTATTTATTAGTTCATGTGAGCATCTTCGTGGAAAAATAGTAGTTGCTCTCCGAAAAATTCATTGGCACAGAGACGACATGGAACCTGATTAATTTCATCTTGTTCATCCAGAAAATATTCGGCTTAGGTTGCAGTTTCGGAACCTTCGTCTTTTATAAAATACTTATCGGAGCATGTGAGTTTTTCGAGAGGCTTTCGTTGGAGTAACCATTATATTTATAAAAATCACACAGGCACAGCACTCAAACTTTAAATTTAAAAACTTATTCACTATATTTATTATTGCGTACAACTAAATATTTATAAAACATTGTTAAACATATCTAAATTATTATTTATTTCGCAATTTGTTTGTTTTAAAATGTTTGCGATTTTTTTTTTCAAACAACATAAACACAAGAGTAGAAATGTCATTCGACTGCATGAAGTTTACAATTTAATTTTTTTGATTAGTAGCGACACCAGTGAGTAATAGCTGCAGCAGTTTCAGTAGAAAATTTCCCTTCGGCGCCGGATAGTGCTCCAATATTTGCTGTGTTTTAATATTGGAGAACTATCCGGCGCCAAAGGGAAATTTTCTACTGAAACTGCTGCAGCTATTATTCACTGGTGTCGCTACTAATCAAAAAAATTAAATTGTAAACTTCATGCAGTCGAATGACATTTCTACTCTTGTGTTTTTGTTTGAAAAAAAATCGCAAACATTTTAAATAATTTTTTATCGATTTTTAATTAAAAAGTTGAATGAAAAATTTTAGTTTAGAGTTAAATAAATTAATTATATGCAATAATAGCGCGCTAAATATAAGTTTTGACATAGAAAATTGGCTGCTCCGGATACAGCTATCGGGCGCTAATAAAAAAACACAACAATTAAAACACAGCAATTATAAAATATTCGGTAACCACATAAGACTGCATTCCTGCAGCCATGAAGGTACAAAGTAAAAGGTGGATATTTAGTGTTTACATACGGATTAATCACTCATTAAGATAGCGAATTTTTTATAAATACACTAAAAATTATTATAATAATCACAAAAGAAGCAAAGTAAATTCATCGATGCTACGTACACAATTTGTGTAGTTAAATCATAAGTAGAACGTTGTTAATTTAACAGTTGGCATAGTAAATTTATACCAACCATAAATTTATTTATGTTTTCGAAATTGTGTAACATAATTGTGTAATTTTTATCATTTAGTTTTAAAATAGGCATTTCTAATATGATACGCACCAATTTAAATTGTTTGATAGACCGTAGGACTCTAGATTGGGCTACAAGTTGCGGGTTCTCTTTCGTTATAAACTCAAGGTTATATCATTCGCTCATTAATTTATACACATACGTATATATCTATTATGTAGATTTATTTTCTGCAAATTATGCTAAATAATATTAGAAATTATTAAATCAAACGTGAATAATTGAGATTCATACAGCAATCGAATTGAAGTGTCCAGATTTATGTGTTAACCAATTTTAAATTTAATTTAACACAATTTTTTTTTTGCTTAACACCGTTTCATGATAAATTCATCAATAAACGTGATTGATTTTTTAAATCAGAAACAATATTGAATTATTATGTTTCGCCTATAATTTTACTACTCAATATTTTTCTCAGTGTATGTCTTTGGGTTTCGATGTTTCAGCGTACCCAAAGTATGGCTTTCTCAAGCCAGACAAGAAAGCTGCAAGCGCATCCTCATCAATAAATGAGGATTGGTTATAAATTTCTTTTTGTTTTGCTAGTGTCCACAGTTGGGACTTAAGACAATTCTTACTTGTCCCCTAAAGTAGCAAGAAGAATTTGTATAACCTTCGCGAAGGATTCCGGATTCCCAGCTGACAAACTATGTCTCTTGCTTTGCCCTCTATTTAATTCTTCACAGCTCTGAAATACATTCTAAGCTGTGCCAGTGGGGCTAATGGTTCGAACATTCGTAACGTGTCTTCGGCTGTTTTAAGCCATGCCGTTACTTGTTTTTTGTCCCCGTCAAGTGTTGGTATCGAGGGTATGGGATTCGAAAAAGATCGGCAACTGGTTGGTTGACTTTCTTTTCTTCTGTAGGTGGAGGTGTTAGGGTATCTACCTTTTAGCCGAGATATTTCAGTATCTCGTCCTGTTCAGTCTGCTTCTGAACTAGACTAGACTGCTATCGCAGTCAATTGAAGATTTATTTGTTCCTCTGCCATTTCGCAGCGGGTTTCTCGAAATAGTATCACTATATTCCTATTATCAAGGAATTTATGTTTTTCTTTCCTTTTTTGTAATCCGTTTTGCGCGAATTACTTTGACGTAAATTATTATTAATTTATTTCAGTCGGGACTAAACAATTTTGTTATTTTTTCGCACCTATATACTACTATAGTATGCGATGGCACACGTGCACTGTATTCTAATTCCTTTTCACTTTATGTGCCTATCTTGTACTACACGTGATTAGATTCCAAGGCGAAAATCGGAATCGAGAGATAGAATTTATTCCCCGCGAGGTCTCTCTGGTATAGTGCTCGATATTCGTATTTGTTTGGTAAAAATTTAGTAAAAGTAAAAAAATTCATACCCGGTTTTACTGTCGTGCGTTGGTTCCGAGAGTATTCAATTGTTGTGCGGATGCCGTGAAATCTTTAGACCAAGTAGGTTTTTTTAAAAACAATTCCCACTGAGCGAGTATATTCTACTCCGTGTCAAAACGATTCTCAGTTAGGCGAGTATATTCTACTCCGTTTTCAAAAAAAAAACTCAAAACACTTTAGGACTTTTACACAGATAATTGGAATTAGTTACCACGGAATCACTAAGAGAAAGTTTTTGTTTGCTATCTCAGGCACTGTTAAACACTACACTTGAATTTTTTCAATCACTTTACAACTTGATTCAAACTTTCGTTCCATGAGGCTACGCCAATTATGAGTCGTTATTTTCGCGAACTTAAAAACAATCTAGTTTTTTTAATTACTTTATTTTTTCACGTTTACAGGATGAAATACAACTGATTTTTCAATCTTAATTATATTCTTTATATTTTACATATAATGCTTAGTTTGCTAAATTTTAAATATGAGTTTTCTTATGCTTCTAGTTACTGGTCGTATCGTGTTTTTCCATGTGCACTTTTATCTGCGGCTCAATGTTCGGTGTTCCTTCCCCTAGCCAGATTTGGTCCGCGGATGATATTTTATTTCCCACCTACCCTCCGGCAAGCCACACGCGATATTTTATGATGATGTTCACTTTAAAGTATGGGAGCAGTATGAACATGGTATTGGAATGTCATATTCATGCTGCTCCCTCACTTTAAAGCGATTGGAATGTTGTTTGGTCTAACGATGTTAAAATGACTATATGACAATGTAAAAATATTTTTGTTTTAAACAAAAAAAGATTTTTCTTCGACGAAAATTTGCCATTTCCAGCACACTGAAGGTTGATGTACATATGCGACGTGCGACATGACTGGAGCTTGTGGCCAACCAGAGACGAATATTTTAACATTCGTCACTCGGCACACGCAACACGTTGAGAGATGGTTTAATTATATATTTTCCGCCACGGCCGCACAAACACATACAAATTTGTATGTAAACGGAGTAGTTTTTGACATTAAATTTATTTTTGGTACATTTCGTTTTGTTAATTGTTTGGTTATTCCACATTTTTAATTATTTAAATTTGACGTTTGCTTGTCTCGAATAAGAACAAATAGTGGCAGAACTAGCCACAAAATTGTAATCAAGAAAGCGTCACGTTTATTTCCACTTGTCACACGTCGCAGGTCGCATATGTAAATCAACCTTGAGCTCTCACAAAAAACAGTGAGAATCTCAGTGTGCTGGATGCGACCACTGATTTTCTCAACTACTACAATTTTCTATAGATTAAGCAATGATACATGTACAGATTTTGCCTTTAAGACAAACATTTTGTAAAAATTCTGCGTACTGATTGGATAAAAGTCGACCAGTATAACGCAAATTTTCTTAACCTCAAAAAAATTACAGATAACAACAAGCAAAATCATTAGACAGATTATTACAGCGATAAAGTGTCGGCTTGAAATATTTTATGGCGCTTAGTATGGAATATAACGTCGTTCAAATAAGTGCTTTAAGGGGACATAGCACCTTTAAATTTTCAAAAAATCGAAATTTTTTTATGATAGAATTTGTTAGAATGAACGTTTAAAAACATTATTTTAATGAAACATGAAAATCTCAAAAAAAAATTATTTATATTTTTCTTTTATTTATTGCAAAGCGCGCCTTATTTAAAGCGCGATAATTTAAACGCGATTATCTCGAAATGACGTTTTTCAAGTTGGCATGCAAATCTGAGAAAAAACTACGTATCCAATCGTTCTAAAATTTTAACATGCTGATCTACATATATTTCTGCTCAGAATGAGCTACGGAAGGAATAATCGGCTTCCAATTTTTTGAGTTAAAACTAATTGGAAAAATCTTTGAAAAACTTTTTTTTTTCAATTTTGAAGGTGCTATGTCCCCTTAAAGCTAAACCGATCAAATTAGCCCGGTTAATGAAACATATACTATAATTTGTTACACATTTATTACAATTTCTTACAACGAATCCCGATTTTATTACAGTTACCGGTTGCGAGGAACGAATGGTCCAAAATTTGTAACTTTTAATGTAGCTATGCTATTTACAATGAATTGGTTAGTTTAAGACCACCCACCCCTATAACGTGCGTAAAGGTAAATTTCACCCCAAAACGATTATCTATTTCAAAAACGCCAATTTAATCAACTCTAATAGTTTATTGTACCAGACCGCCACCAGATTTTTATCCAAATATTGCTCTAGAAGCTTGTCGAGGGTAGATCAACCTTATCCAGGTGTATGATAAATTATTTTTGTGTTTTATTAAATGGAATTAGCATCTTAAGATGATGTTGTCAAACCTACTCTATAGGTCTTGTTGAGGTAAAATCAACCTTACTCATGTCTGTGAAAAATTTTTGGACGGAATTGGCTTCTGAAGTTCAAAGCTTCAAATATGTAATTTAAAGGTCGATTTCACCACCAGATATTGGGGTGGCTAAGCCGACTTTTATATCGCAATTTGAAAGCTACATCTTCGATGCCAATTCCATCTAATATAACACGAAAATTATTTATTATACACCTGGATAAGGTTGACCTACTCTCAATAAGACTTCTAGTGTAATATTTGGCCCAAAATCTGGTGGGGGTCTGGTACAATAAACTATTAGAGTTGATTAAATTGACGATTTTTAAATAGATAATCGTTTTGGGGTGAAATTTAACCTTAGGCAAGTTATAGGGGTGGTTTTGAAGTAACAAAATCGTTGTATTATAATTTATAATAAATTCTGGTCCAATAATCATATCATAGTTACATAAAGAGTCACAATTTTCGCGATGCGGGTTTAACGGTAACTGTATAATAAAATCGGGGTTTGTCATATTAAATGTGTAACAAATTAAGGAATAGGTTTCATTGAGGCGGGTTAATTTGGTCGGTTTAGGTTTAAAGCAATGTTCAAATGTCCGCCGCGGGATTGCTTGGTGACACGTATTTGGGATCTCCAATTTTCGATGACTTTGTCACATAAATCTGGCTGAATTTGCTGAATGGTTAACTTTGATGGCCTCAACTGTTTGCGGTTTATTTGCATAGACCTGCGATTTAAGATAGCCGCAAACAAAGAATTCTAAGGGTGTTAAATCACGATATAATATGTGGCTATATTTCAGGTCGCTGCCGTGCTAGATAACCGTTGCCTCAAATCGCTCGTGCAGAATTTCATCGTGGCAAGCGCTGTGTGGCACGTAGCGCCATTCTTGTGAAACCAGATGTCTTCGGTATCCGCATATCAACCAGTTTTGGTTACAAGAAGTTGCTTATTGTCGATCTGTAGTGCTCACCGTTGATGGTTGCGGCAATGCCAGATGCTCACGGATAGCAGCGATATTTTCAACAGACCTTGCATTTCGGTGAAGTGCGGGTGTTGGTTGATTATTTATTAAATCCGTTCACTCGAACCGCAAGACGATTATCTAAAAATCACGTAACGCGTGTATTTGCACACGTTTTTCTACCTACCATGGTGATTTGCCACACACTACTGAACAATTTGGCTGCTATAACCTAACAAATTTCGAGCGTTCCTATTGAAAGACCTCTTAGATTCATCTCTAGTCCTAAAACCAGTTAAAAAATTTTGGCAAAATATAAAATTAAAAAGCAACACAAAATTGTTCCTAAAACATTTTCTGGAAGGTTTAAAATTAGATAAATTGGATGAGAAAATGAATCAGATGTCCGCTGAATTTGGAGAAGTCGAAGGAATGTTAGTTGAAGTAAAGGATTCACAGAATTTCCTCTCTGATAAATTTGATAAATTAAATTATAAATACTTAAAGATACATGGTCAGCTTTCGTGAATCTTTCAAATATTATGAGTATCAGATATGAATATGAATCAAATATGAATAAGTGGTAATCAGCGGGAGCCAAGCCTGGAGAATATGCATGCTCTTCTCAGGCTAAGGAGGAGATGAGTACCTGGGTTGGTTTTGTTGTATGTGGACGAGCGTTGTCATGCGGCAATATCACCTTCCGCCTTCCTTGGCTCATAAATGGTCTTTTTACCTCCCAACTCATGATTTTCTGCATTTAAGATTATCGTACAAAATCCACTTCTCAACTCTTTCTTTTGTATCGAGAAAGCAAATTCCTGGAGATGTTAATTCTTCGTTTTTTGTTTTCTTCGGTCATTTTATGAGGAACCAATTTTCCTTCCTTTTGTATTTTTCGAAGCTGCATGCAATCGAAGTGATATAGCTTGGTGAGTAACTCCTAACTGTTTTACAAGTTCCTTTTGAGCTTGATATGGATTTTCATCCAGTAAAACTGTAAGTTCTTCGTCTTCAAATTGTTTTACGACACCTGGACGTGGATCGTCCTCAAGACTAAAATTGCCATCACGAAATCTTATAAACCACGTTTTTACTGTTGAATAGTTCACTCAAAGTTGAACTAATCAATTACATATAGTAAGTAAATTTGCTTATCGACATCCATCTCTTAAAATTGATGAAGACGGAACAACAGCTTGTAAATGACTGAAACTTATGTCATAAAAACAGCAATGACTAAGCTAAATATCCGAAATGGCGGGAGATTTCGATGCGTTCAAGTATATTTTAATGCAACCAATTTCAGTGTCGAGTTTTTACTTCCACACCTAATAAACTTAAAGCTAGTATACTCAACAAATTAAGAAAGGCTAATTTAAAAGTTCAAATGGACTAATCGTAATTTCGTTTGGGCCATATTGTTACTTGCGACGGAGTTAAACTTCATCAACTTGTGGCTCTATTTGTTGGGACAATATTTTTTCTCTTTCTAGTTCTACCGATCAAATTGACTTTTTTAATTCCTCTATTAATTATGTATTTAATAATTGCGTTCCTCTCACTACTGTTTATTTCAGACCTAGATCCCCCCCTTGGATTTCGCAAGAGATCTTGAGTGCTATTTCTGTTCGTTTTTCCAAATATCGTCTTTGGAAAATTAGCTCTAATTCTTTGTCTTATCTAGCTTATAAGTAATCTCGAAATAGAGTGGTAGGTTTAATTCGTATTGCTAAGTAAAATTTTTTCAAGGATAAGTTAGATCCCTCGCTTCCCTCTAAGATATTTTGGCGTAACGTGCGCAACTTGGGCCTTGGTAGTTGCAAAGGGGCTGCTTCTGTAGATTTCAAAGCTAATGACTTTAAACTTTATCTTATTAACTATAGTCCTTCCCATGATATTTCTAATATTGATTTAGTGTCCGTCGAACCCCTTAATTCTTTTTCGTTTATCAATATGTCTACTGTTGATTTGCATTCTGCAATTTGGGAAGTTAAATCGCAATCCACTGGTCTATATTTTATTTTAACGACCTCTTCATATCCCGCTCAGTGGAAGATGAGTAAAATTATTCCTATTCCTAAAATTAGCAATCCTTCTGAGCTTTCCCATTTCCGCCCTATTAGCATTTTAAGTTCTCTGTCCAAGGCGTTTGAAGTGGTAGTAAAAAACCAAATTCAATCTCATATCGGTAGCTTTAATTTACTTAGTTTTTTTCAATCGGGTTTCAGAATATATTCGATGAGATGTTCGTTGTAGTATGAGTAAAAGAGAAATGACTTGTCTTACTCTGTTAGATTTTTCTAAAGCGTTTGATTCAATTAATCACCAAATTTTGTTTAATAAGCTTATTTCGAACTTTAATTTTTCTCTCCCTTTCGGGTCGCTTTCAGGCAGTCTTTTATGACAATTCTTTTTCTGACTTCTTACCTGTTTCTTTGCTGATGATGTCCAAATATATAGGAGTAGTCGCTTGGATAATGATTCCATTCACTCTAATATTTCTCTTATTAACGATGATTTGGTAAGAATTTATAATTGGTCATTATCTAACCGACTCGCTCTTAATGCTAGTAAATCCCAGTCCATTATAATTTATAAAAAATCTATAGACTTCCTCTTTTCCTGGAATTTTTCTCGGTGATTCTTTAATTCCATTCTCTAATACTGTTAGAAATTTTTGGTTAATTTTTAATAAAACTCTTACTTGGGGTGATCATTTGATTAAGGTTAGTAAAACGGTCTTTGAAATGCTTAGTTGTTTGTATAAAGTTGTAGGGTTCACTGATACTAATTTTAAAAAGCGTATGTTCCTCTCGCACCTTCTTCCACATTTTCTTTATGGTGACGTTGTTTTGTTTGGAATGCTTCAGGATAATATGAATGTTCTCCAAAGATGTTTCAATGCTTGTACTCGTTTTATTTTTAGTATTAGAAAATATGATCATATTTCTCCCTTTTTAAATTTGATCCTTGGCTGTAGTTTGGTAGATTTTTATGAACTTCGTGTATGTCTTTTTATTTTTAAGCTTCTCAGAACGAAGCAACCTCATTATTTATTTAATAAGTTATTGTTCAGTAGGTCCCATTCTTCAAATTTACGTTTACTTCTCCCTATAAACCTGTGCAGATCTTTAAATACGTCCTTTTTTGTTAGGGGTATTTCTCTTTTAAACTCTATTCCATTAGATATTAAGAGGTCAGCTTCGCCTAAATCTTTTAAAGCATGCTATTTAGCGTGGCGCGTTTGAATAACAATGCATATAGTTCTATTTTTGTAATAATACTTTTGTATTTATTTGTATTATTTTTGTATGTAGTCTATAAGTATTCACTTCTTGCAGTGTTCTCTGTAACAAATGAGCTTGAGCTCAATACGGAGGGTCTAGCATGGAGTGGATTTGCTTTTTGAAAAAATCTGAGGTTTTTATGCCTAATGGAAGTATTTTTTTTTTTTTTTTTTTTTTGTTGTTCATTTATATTGCTTCCATATGTGCTTTTCCTTTACCAAAATTTTTAATGGCAATGAATAAATAAATAAATAAATAAAATAAACTCAGCCCTGAATCAAAGCTATTAAGGAATTTCCCGTTCCTAATGCGAGTAACTTAACTATTAGAGCGGTCCTTTCGCAAGGTATACGAAAAGGATAAACCTATTTGTTATTCGTCCAGAATCTTAACGATAACGGAGCAAAATTACTCCACTATAGAAAAGGATCTTTTAGACATCGTCTGCCACAAGCCGTTAACGACATAGCTTTTTTGATATTTGTTCGATAGAGATTAAAGTTAGAGGAATACGACTATGAAATCGAATATAAGGTGTAAAAATAAGAATGTAGATGCATTATCACGGATTAAACTGGAACCTCTTTCAGTTAATAATATTAACACTTCCGATATATCAGACTCCTCTGCGGACACAGAAATTGAAAGTGACTCTCGAAACCTTGTACTATAGTAACTAATTCCACGATAAATCATTTCAGTCCACAGCTAATAATAACAATCGAGACATGCATTTTCCATTTTAGTTTCGCGCCTAGAGCTATGCCTCGATATTTTGCTGTGTAATTTGCTTCGATTATGGTGGTATCGGTTGACCGTTCTGCTAGGTATTTGCAATTGACATGTGGATTCGTATATGCTATCATTGACTGCTAAGAATGCCGTATGATAGAAGTATTCCATAAAACTGTTTTGGTACGTCTCTTTGTAATTTATATGCCATTACTCAGCGGACTGTACTACATCCAACAATTATGATGTATTTGTTAAGGAATAAGATTTTTTTTCTTCTATGATTGGTTGGAGTCCCTTTTTTTAATTCAAATTTTCTCATTGGGTTTCATGATTACTTCTGCGACTTTCCATTGATTTGGAACGTGCGTTTAAGGTTGAATACTGCGCGTTAACTATTTGAAGAATTTACGTATAGTACTTTTTAAGGAAAAGCTTTTACTATTTGCCCTATAATTAAGTCATATCCTGGAGTGTTCTTTGCATTTAGATTCAGTTTGATTTCCTCTTTTAATTCTTGTAATGTTACATGTTATGCACTTTATTTACTACTTATAGCCCATGTTCCATCTACATTTTTAGCTGGTGGAATTTGAAGTTTATTTGGTTTTAAACTTTGTGTCGCTTTCTAAATGAAATATTCGGTATATTTTCCCCTGTAAGGACATCTTAGGTATTTATTATTGGATTCGGTCTTTATTTCTTTAATTAACAACTTTAGTTTATTGAACAAAAAATTTAGAGCTGTCCATGAGTTTTGCACTCCGACAGGGAGTCATAGATGTGGTCCATTTCATCGTCATTGTAATCTATAGATGAAAATTCCTTTAGCATCCTGCCCCTATCAGAACTCAAACCCGGTACCTCCCGATCCTACCGCTAAAGCTTTAACCACTGCGCCAGTTGGTCGGTTGTATTAATTCCTATTAGCTGTATTAGCCTTTTAATTGGTACCTGACGATCAATATTATCCTCAACTAGTTTATGGAATTTTTTCCAGCAGGTTTGGTTCCACTAGTTGTCATAATAACAGGCGTGTATATAAATATATGTAGTTATATGTAGTTTTTGTTTACAACTTTGGTGGTAAAGAAGTTTATGAGATCGAATATTTTGTTTCTATCCGTAGACCAATAAGTTGGTTGATCTCTAGAATGAAAATCGCAACTGCATAGTTGTCCTGCTGCAAACAACCCCCTACGTTTTTTAAAGCTTACTCTTCACCCCAGAAGGTGTTTGTTGCATTAAAATCACCTCCAATTATGAAACTGCCATAAATTGATGTTCCAGAATCGAACTTTTAAAAAAATTCAGATCCTGCCATTTAAACGAGATCATTTTTGAATGAAAATGTACCATGAACCAATATTTAAAATAAATAAAATCTATATTGATAATATATCTAAAATTATATTGATAACTATATTGATAATTATCTTATACCGTTTTATCTTTATTTCAAATTAAAAATATTTAGCTCTTATTTGATCACCCATTAGCTTGTACGTTGGGTTGTTTATTCAACGCTAATTGTACTAGGATCTAAATACTAGGATTGTTATCCGTGGCTACGACCACCGCGGCCATGACGTTTGATGTTCGAACTGTTGCATTTCAATGGTAGGGCTTTCTCTGGACAGTGCTATGTATATTGAACGTTTTTACAATTCGCATAATAGTCCACCTATCAGGCGCACATATATTTTACTATTGGAATCAATAAGCCATTGAATCATAGATGCTGAAATATCAAGCACAAATAAATTAACCTGGCGTGACAAATTATCTATTTTTTATTGTTATAGGGAAAATTTGTGACAGCATCATAAACCAGACCGAATAAAATTCCAACAAAGATTAGATACATTTTGTGGTAATAAATCCGAGCATACAGATATAAATTGTTATATACATTATTATGTAAAAATGCCAACAAAAATTTAGTTCCGCACTTTATTTCACATGATAAATGGAACAAAACAATGACAACAACAACAACAAATAAACTTTCTTATATTCCCCACACAAACACAAGTTTTAACTCCGATTTAAGTAAAACGACCATTATATTTGTCATGTTGGATAATAATATAACATTTAATTTCCCAAATACAACAACCGCACATAAAAAAAAAGAAAAGAAAACCCAGAAAATTCCAGCTTTCAAAAGATTAATAATAATTCAAAAATATAAAAAAATGAACGGCGGCAGCATCGAGAAAGAAAAACGAGCTTTTCAAGAACAACACCAAAACCTTATTATTATTCTCTCTTGCTGGCGTGCTAACAAATGATCCTTGTGATCAAATAATTTGAATTCATTCCATTCGAGTTTATCTCATGGACATTATCTATTAAATTTCCTTAAGAGGAAACTTTTTTTTTTTTTTGTTTATACACAACAAGAGGGAAAACAAGGAAAACTTTTCTTACTTGCGTTGTGCTTTTTGTCTTTCTTAACTTCATTTTATTTATTGTCGTTGCTTTTATCAATATTTCGTTGCTGTACTCTATGCTATATCGCGTTGTATTCTAGAAAATTTACATTAAATTTAACAGCAGCAACAACAACAACAACAACAAAAACGAGGAAAATGGGGCAAATGCTTAAAAGAAAAATCGTAATGTATTATGATGATGATAAAACGAAAACTAAAAAACTTGAGACCGAGTAACATTTTCTATTTGGTGGTCGCTTAATCTTTAAGAGCTCGTATCCTATACATGTGCGATGTGACGTTTTTCTATAAATTTTGACACGTCATGTGTGCATAACGTAAATATGTGAATATGGCTATATTTGCGATAACCACTCCATATTCATTAATTATTTGATACTATCCGTTCATCATAGTCACATCATTATAATATTGACGTAAATCCATCTTTCAGTTATCACAAAAAACAACAAAATAATGTTTGGTTGATTGTAAATAACCGCACTCACATACATGATGCATCCATCCTACATGCAAACTATAGAGAATATGGCGGAAAGATATAAAAAATGCAAACGTTTTTTTGTTTCTGTATATATTTGGTTATCCCGATATACCTACCACAACCAAACACATAACTCGCATGGTTCGATATAAACAATGATATTGATGCGCTGAATTTGCCATATATGAAATGACAGTTATGAGATTATTTCAAACAACATAAAATCAAAATAAACAACAAAAAGTTATTTTTTTTCCATAAAGCCGTGCGTATACATAAAACACATAAAGCATCTACAACATTATATGCGGAAGTTTTTTTTTATGTTGTTGAACAACTTTTTATGAATATTGGCATAAAATGGATACCCCACCCACCGGTAGTTTTTATACTTGTGCCTTTTTCAGTAGAAATTATCATCCCTCGTTTTCTTCTGGTTAATTCAAAAATCGTAATTATTTGTGAACTGAATGTTATGACGGGGTCGAGGCAAATCGAGAAATTGTGTTAGAAGCGTCTAATTGAAAAATTTGATACCGGCTGTCATTCATGAGATTCCGCTGTGGTGATTCTGTTTTTGCCTAATATGAAGGATCTCCGGTACTAAACTTAGTAAACTGTGTAATGATTAGTGTTGACGTGACAAGCTCATCATGAATTGGTTGTAATATTGGGTTGAATCGCGCAAAACAGTACGTGGTTGGAAGTAGGAGAGGAATGGTATGCGCTTCTGTCATGGATAACGTATCAGCCAAAGCAGCTTTGTCGGCCCTAACCGTTATCCTTAAATTGGTACAATGTATATTCAAAGTCTTCTATCGTTAGCTACGACTTTTTCCCATCTTTCAGTCAGCATACGGATTCCGCGTCGAAAAAAAATCCTCGTGTTTTGAGGCGATCCAACAATTGACCCAATTTATGGCTTCTTCGTAACCAGTGAAGTGCTGCTCGGCCATGATTCATGGAACAGAATAAATGGTAGTCTGAAGGAGCAGTATCTGGTGAATACGGCTGGTGGGGTAAGACATTTCATTGAAGCACCTCCAAAGTTTCCGTCACGACTCTTGAAACATGAAAAATCCCTTTGTCATGTCTTTGGCATATTGTGGGCATTTCAGCTTCAATTCTCGGCTTAATTGCATCAATTGTTGTTGATAACGTTCACCAGTAATTGTTTCGTTAGACTGGAGTATCCCATGGTAGATCAATATTTAGTTTAACGGTTGAAGTTGATGCATGCACGATTTTTTGCACTTTTAGTTGTCGTAATCGATCCATTTTTCGTCCCCCGTCATGATTCAATTCAAAAAAAAACCCTTCCAATTTTGTCTTTGGACAAAAAGGCGTTCGACGTCTCTTAGCTTGAACCGGTTTTCACGTATGTGAAGCTGGCCTGAAAACCATCCCGAAAAACGCCTGAGAAAATCAAATTCCATCCCAAGAAAATAAAAACAATCTCACGTACACAAAACAAATTTTAAGTTGAAAATCTTTTACAAGAAGAGGTACTTTAAATTAAGAAATTTAAACAACAATTCCCTGAAATAAAATTTATTGAAAATGTTTCAACGATGTTAATATTTCGGTTGTTCGTATTTCGATGTTTACAGAGGTTGGCAGATATAATAGTAAATTAATGCCTAATTAATGCACTTATCATCAGCATTAAGTACAGAAATTTTCATTACGTTACAGTGGGGATAAGGGTCCTCCCCAGCTGTTTAAATATTCGCTTCTGTTAGATTAGGTGGTCGGGCATTGAGGTGCAGCAAAATCACATGATTCAAATCTATCAATTGTTGTTGGTAACGCTCACAAATAATAGTTTCGCTTGGTTTTAGCATCTCATAGTACACTACTCGATTCTGATCCCACCAAATGCACAACATAACCTTACTTCCATGAATGTTTCGTGTTGCTGATGATGTGGATGGTAGTAAATCCACTTTTCATCGAAAGTCACAACATGAGACCAAAAATGCCATCTTCGGTGTCTTGTAAGGAAAGAATTGTAAACCATTAAACGATTTTCAATGTTGGCTTCAGTCAGTTCATGTGGTACCCATTTTCCTTCTTTTTGAATCTTTTTCATGACATCTAAACGTTTGCTTATGGCTGCTTGAGTGACATTTAACTGTTTTGCAAGTTCTTTTTCTGCTTGAGCTGAGTTTTCCTTCAATAATGCTTCCAATTCTTGGTCTTGGATTTTTTTTTGTTGACCAGAACGTTCTTTGTCACTGACATCAATCGTTAAGTTTCTTGAAGCAAACGAAAACTTTCAGCAGCTTTTTTTCTTGTGTACGAATTACATTTTATATTTTACGTTGTTGTTGTATTTATTGTAATGGTTTTTCCAGCGTTAAAGGAAGAAAAAATATGGGGTGGTTGGGAAGTTGATTGTGTCTAAGTAAGTATGAATCATCATAGTCGTTGTCACACAGATTTGACGCCAAATGGAAGAATTTCCTACGATTGTGTATTTAATTCGAGATATACTGAAATAGACCAATGTACGGAACAATCACAACAAAAAACCATTACAATAAATACAACAGCAACGTAAAATAAAAAATAATAGTTTGATTTTCCAAATTTTCCCAGTTTTCCGGTGAATTTTCCCAACATTTTCGTTCGTTTTTCATTTCCTAACAATAGCAAACGCAACAAAAAAAGATTCAGCCAAATCGGTTCAGCCATTCTCAACTGATGCGCTAGAAAGAGAGATTTTCCATTTTTTCTTTGTAAAGACTATTTATGGATCGGATACGCTCGAAATTCAGTACAAAAACATCACTTTTCGACTTTCCGACTTTTACGGTGGATTTTCCCAAGATTTTCTTTCGTAAGTACCATCTTCTGGCAATTGCGAACACAACAAATAAAGATTAAGCCAAATCGGTAGCTGTTCTCAACTGATGCGCATTTTTTACACCATTTTAAATTTTCATATATCCCTTTTTCTACCAAAAAAAATTTGGCTCAGTTTAAGTCCAAACCACACAAATGTGTGAGAAAACAAACTTAGTATGTAATGGCGTTTTTGATAAAAAAATTTCGCTTGTTATGAAGTACAACCAACACAATTGTGTGTATGGTATAGTATTTTTTTATCGGACGAAAATAAGTTTGAAAGAAATGCACAAATGTGTAAGTTGGTTCAAAACACATACAAAAATAAATTTTTGATATGATTCTTTTGCCTTACCCACACAATTATGTGGGTGATCAAGTTGACGAATTTGACGTCGTGTTGATTTTACTGATTTTTCCTTAAATGTCTAGATCAACGGTTTGTTATCGGTAATAATATGAAATCATATTTTGGAAATATTTAACTGCTTGATACATTACCGTAAATTTTCTGTCGTATATGTGCTGTATTTTCTTGTGTGCCCGTGATTTTTTTTTTCGAGTACTAGTGTTACTTCATTAATGGATTGACGAAGTTCTGCGCCCATGGCAAAAACCGATGCATCGACGCAAAGCGATAATTCAGCCTCTTTTGCTAATTTTCGGGTAAGGTAAAAACTCTATAATCTCCGCCAAACGATTTCATGCATGTTTACATTTTAAATTACGAAGTGCGATCGGGTGTTATTTTCAAAAAATAATAAAACAGTTTGAACGTCGAATATTACCTTGCCAAACAATCAAATCAGCTAACAATGAAAATCTAATCTTAAATCGATTGGTAGGTTTATCATTTTTTCAGATAAACCCTATATTTAAGCAAACAAATTTCTCCATGTCTTGTTGCACATATTATCCTTTTAAATTAAATTACGGTACTAAAGACAGGTATACTCGTGTGTGTGTGTGTGCCATCCGCCTAGATTTAATTTATAAAACCCATATTTAATCCCAAATAATTTAATTTTTTCAAATAAGCCAAAAACTTCAGCTGCCGAACAAATTGGGTATACGTTGTTCATATACAAAATCAATTAATTAAAAACATAAAATAAATAAAATTAAAAATTTGAAATAAAATTCTTAAAATTTTCCAGTTGAATAATTGAATATTTAATTTTCATTATTTATTTTTTGGTTGATTAATTTATTATTGATTTTATTTTTTATGTGTGCGAATGTTTGTACGTTGCTATTTTCTGTTATGTGCTCGTAACATGACAAAAATTGAATTCAAATTCTTAAAATTCCAGGAGTTTAATAAGAAAACGATTTCTATTTTTCATCGTATAAAAATGCGAAAAGCTTAAAAAATTAAAAACTTGTTGAAAATTTTTTTGAAAAACTCAAAAGTTTTAAGATTATTTTTTTTTGTACGCGACATTTTTTTTGAAAATTTTTCGCACGTAGATAAAATTTTAAAATGAAGATTAATTATGTTATTATTACTTTGATTCTAGAACAATTACGGTTGGATATAAAGAGATGATTTTTTTTGTGTGTGTGTATACCAAAAATTCTTATTTTGTTTTGATCTCTCTATATTGTTTGCGAGGAAACGTGACTTTTTGTTTCAAATTCTGTATTAGATGAAATTAATCAGCGACACGAGTTTGAACTGTTTTAAATGGAAATACAATTGGCCAATGGAAAAAATTGCCCAATTACTAATTAATATTCCAATAGCCTGCTGTTTTTACTGATTTATACAAAAAAAATCATTTTGTAAAGAAAATAACGCAAAGCATACTACAACTGACAAAACTAATCAAATAAAATTTTTTGATATTTTTCTGACTCCTGCTGCTAGTATTTACCATCTATACATTTAAACAGTTTATTTTCTTAAAGGCTTGTCTTTGGAGATTTACACTTACCCCTACCCTTATGCATACCGCTGAGGCTAACAATAAAGCCCTCGCAAAACCTGCTCGTGAGCAGAGCAAATTATTCTGATGAGCAATTAGCGCAAGTCCCTGCTGAAGATGCACAACGACATTCTCAGAGAAGATCCAATCTTTCTGATGAGCAATTACCTTAAGTTTGTGGCCAAGAGGTGCAACGAAATGCTCAAAGTAGGACATATGAAACTCCTGAGCAAAAAACTCGGACAAATGCTACCTTCAATGCAGGAAGACTGCAAAGAGTACCAACAATTTGTAATGCTACTTTAAAGATTGAGAAAAGATGGTAGTATTGATGAAGATCTTCACGATTTTGAGTCCAATGACTTTTGAATGTGATTCATGTCATTTTTTTAATTTCAAATGTGAAATTCCACAAAATAAAAGGAAGTCTCATGACAATCTTCTTACTTACTGTTGCCATAAAGGCAAAGTTAATTTCGGACGCACTGAATTTCCCAATGCAATAAAGAAGTACGTCATCGATATTTGCGATGATGTTCCCCTAGTCACCGCAGAAGTTAAAAAGAACTTCATGGACTATATTCGCAATTACTGTACATGTTGGACGCTGCACAATCGGCTGCAGATGCACGAATGAGTAATTTACCATGGTAGATTTTTCTGGGACAGAGAAATATCCCCGCCAAGTCATATAAAATGATGAGAGAATTAGAAAAAGAGCTGGAGCTCCCGACAGCTAATGAGATAGTTGTTGTATTTGAAACAAATAATGATCCACCGAATAATGATCCACCATATAACAGAGACCTAAAAGTACAACAAAAGATTGAGTGCGACTAAACAGCACTCATTTCTTGATGAAAAGTGTGATCCCATGGTGTATCTATTTCTATTTTCCAGGGGAGTTGGGGGATGGCATCATGATTTAAAAGATGTCACTACTAGGAAAAGAATTACCCTGATGCATAATTACAGTAATTTATTGGCTGTAAGAAACGAATTAAATCCTTTCCTTTCTGCAGGGAAATTATCTCAACCAATCGGTTGTATTATATAAAAACACTTCAGCCTGAATTAAAAGTTGATAATTACGCTGGTCTATTTGACCAGGTACACCATTTTGAACAAGAAAGCGGACAACAACTTGGATGGACTCTTATTTTCTCGTCTTATATTAGTGAAGGATCAAGGAGTCAACTCCAAAATTTCCAGGATGCGATGGGAATTGTAAGAAAATCTGGGAAACCATACCTCTTCATTGCTGTCACCTGCAATCCTAGATGGAATGAAATTAAAGGCAACTTGAAGGGTTGTAGTCCTGATAGATCAGATCTGGTCTCTAAAGTCTTTAATACAAAAATTAAAGAACTTATTAATGACATTACTTAAAGAATGTCTTTGGTAGAGGTATTGCATATACGTGTATCTAATCGAATTTCAAAAACGTGGACTAATGAAGTAATGAAGAAATATGGCCAAATGACAATCTATCTACGTGGGTGTAATGATCGTTAGTGTATTAATTGAAGATTCAGTGCTCTAATAACGAATATTCTGATTATTAACAAAGCCAGCAAATATAAAATGTGGCTTGCCGCTAATATTAATTTTCTGCAAAATTATGATGGCCAAATTCTAAACCCAGGGAATTCCAATCTTGCTTCCTTTTATGAATGAACATTATACGGTTAAGAAGAATGTTTTTGAAACGGAGATATTCCCAACGTCTTGTGACTGGGTATCGATGAGAAGTGCCTGAATATTTAACAACACTTTGCCTACCTGCATCGAACTTTCCTTCATCTTCTTGAGTCTTTCAAAATTATTCATTCCACTTAGGGTGCGGGCAGCTGAACTAAAATTGAAATATTTTTACAATTTTAGGCATTTTCATAAAATTTTTGCAAAATTTCCAGAACAATCACAGGCAGATCAAAATGGAGGCGAAACAGAGTTGGTGTTAGAAGTGGGATTTTTTAAATACAAGCCATGGTGATTTTAACAAAGAAGTTTACATCAGCTAATTTCGAAGCACCAAAGCGTTTTGGATAATCGTTTCTGGCTGGTTCAGCCATCACTGACGCAAGGACTGAAATGGGACAAAATTAGAGCAGCAAAACTCAAAACTCAATACAAGAGCAAGACAGGTTTACTTTGAGCTCCGTAAGAATCCGAATGCTAAATCTGATCAATAGCAGCGGGAACTATCAAATTATAAGCAGGCTTTAATGGCATCAACTAAAAGAGCTTAGAGAAATAATGAAAACTGTTGAAGTTCAAACCCTCGATTCAAAGAACTAGAAAGCAAAATTAAAGAGGCGTTGGCCGATGGTGAAATTCTTTCTTTGTCTCACCGAAGAAGGCGGTCTAAGGAATAAAACAACATGACAGGGACGCAATTTCGGAGACTCGATAGGAATTTTGAAATCTTCAATGGTTCCAACTGACAATATAGCATAACAAAGGGCAACTCGATATGTTACTTTTGGTTCTTCGAAGCAAGACATCAGACGAATAGCAGGTTTTGATACTCGCGACAGAAAGGAAGTAGGTCCGAGTTTTGAAAGAGTTACAGCTAGTTAATAAGATACTGAAAGACGCATTTTACATTCGGAAACTAAGTAATATAGGCAAAAAAGGACATAAGAAAATAACTTTCATACATGTAAATGGTATTCGATCCATCATAATATTAAATTTTATGTAGCCGGAGCTAAGAGAGACCACAACATATATTATATTATATGCCTTTCCTTGTTTTGCATTATTTAAAATCAAAAAAACTCGATCGTATTTTTTTTTTACTTGCCTCGGTTTTTTATGTATAAAAAAAATTATAAATGAAGGAAACTTCAAATTTATTATGTCTTTTTTTATCATATAGGTATATTTGCATATCAGGTGATTGTAGGATCTTAACTGGGGGGGCCTATTTTGAAATTTTTCCGTCTCGGATTTTTCCGTTAAGCAAAATCGAATCGGATTTTTCCGAACATACCAGCAAAAATCCGACTGCTATTTAGTTGACCTATTTTGTATTCGTTTGATCATATTTTGATATTTCATCAAAATATAGAGAAAGGTGATTTAATATTTTTATAATATAAATAAATTAATAACATTTTAGTAATTCTAAATAATTAATAAAAAAATTCTTAACATTATTCCTAAATTTTATGTGAATTTTTTATACCATGCCACCACCATGTTGCTAACTTCACATTTGTTATTACAAATTCGATAATACAAGTTTCATAATAGGGTAAATCGGTGTCGCGTCGAATATTGCCATTAACGGGAAAAACCGAGACGAAAAAATTTTATAATAGATCCCCTGGGTTCCAATAAACGTAATCATTACTCCAGTGAGTCACGCCTATCCAAAACTTTATTTAAGAACCAACAGTAGAGTCAAAACCATTATTGAAGTAACGCAGTTGATTTTAGAATATATGGCAGCGACAACAAGCGACATTGATTCACTTAAGTTGAGTAAGCATACCACGGTCTTTCAGATATAAAAACATAGACTTACATCATCAGAGAAAAAATATGTACAAAGTGACCGAGATAACCTGACACTCGATAAAAGAGATTCGCAGAATTTGAGCAATTGGAGTGCGATCCTTTAACTCATGTCTTAACCAGTTTTTAGAGGCAGCTGTTTACCTAGGATTATATTCCCTACTACCGACAATTTGTTCCAATCTTTATGGATGAACCAAGTCTACACCGTCTTTTCGAGAAGTCAACCATTCGTGTGAAACATTAATCATCAAACGGCATTTGAGAAAATGGAAAGCATATAAAAGCATATGAAAAACTATTAAATATTTTCACAGAGATGTACAAAATCGAATTCATTATTCGTGACGAAGAAAGCAAAAGCAAATTAAATACAAGTTCTTTCGTTTCTTCATGTTTACATCTGTGGCAGTAACCATATGAAAAAATTTCTAGTCTGCCCTGTAACGCCACCAGTCGAACTGATGCGTTAACAGAATTTTCATAAAGGGATTTCGGGCGGTCGATTTACCTCAGCTAGACTCAGGGTAAAAATGGGGTGGGGTTTCCGAAATATTTATGAATCGGTATTAGACCGCGGTATAAGAAACAATCGAGCAAACACACTTATCAATCACACTTCACATAAAGGTTAAAATACTATATACACAATACCTACACAGTACGGCATCAAATACCTACGCATTAAACCATCCTCCTCGAGTTAGAATTTTAGTCTCTCATTTTAGGTTAATTGGTAAAGGAAATACAAATTGTTAATTTTAACAGTAAAAATTCCATAATTATTTAAAGCATCAAAAGAAAAGCGAAAAATCATATACCCAAATACAAAAGAAATAATTAGCCTACCCTATGACCCTACTAGCTAAATACTAAACTAATAATGTATTAATTATAATTTGAGAAAAGAGAAAAAGAAAATAACAAATTTAAAGGAGAAAAACTACTAAGAAAGTAATTAAGATTAAAATTAAAAGAAATTCAAAATAATAAAAAAAATTGAATATCAAAAATAATAATTTTTGTTTGTCCATAATCCACTTGCCTGGTAATACGTTGAGTGCAGATGTTGATTGCAGCTAAATGACGTATTGTTTGTCGACGTATGCATACGGAAATTTTATTTCGCTGAAGTGTTGCCGTTAGGTGACCGTTGAAACACTCAGTGTAATGATCACGATATTCACTTCAATTATTAGATTAGTTATTATAAATTTGTATTATAATTTTCTTTATATCACAACTACATACAGCATGAATTATAATTTATTAAGTTAATTTGTTTTATTTATTATTTGAGATTATAAACGCCACTAATTTTATTACAGTTTTTTTTTCTTAGTCGTACTTCAAAATACCGTCGTTCCTACTAGACACACATGTTTTAGAATAAGTTTAATTTTATTTCGGTAACACTTTCTAGAAACCATCACTTACAGTTTCCCAATTATTTGATAACAAACACGTATAAGTTTTTGTAGTATCGTAAGATAATTTTTTTTAAAACTTCGAGTCACACATTAGAGAATTTAAGCACCGTTGAATATTTAGGTATCACCGGTTCACTGTAGTTTATTTTGCCGTTAGCATCACTAAGATTTTTCTAGTTACTAAATTTTATTAATCTTAAGTTAATTTTATTTATTATACGCACTATTCTAGTCACTTAAATATTTAGACTTAGTTCAACTATATTCTAGTATAGGATTTTAATTTTAAAGTTCAAAAAGCATTAAAACGAATCGTTCATAAAACACAATGCGCTTTTACCGATTTAAATCAGGTGATCATGCCACTGTTAATGAATATCAACCTTATTTATTTAATTAAAACTATATAATATTATAATAATTTCGATCTAGATTAATTAAATTACAATATTATCACTACATATTAACAATACTAGCTTTATATTTTAGTATATCGATTTCACACTTCATATATCATTTTTAATTAAGAACCGAAAATATTTTAGAGACTAAAAACAATTTACTATCAGGCTTCGATTTCTATATTGCCTTCCGACCCGTACTAAATTAAAATATAGACTGACCGCCCTCAACAAAAAAATAACAATCATCCATCCAAATTTCGGTTTTATTGATCATCAATAGAAAAAATAAAAAAAACACAATCTGCATTATCGTCATTAAAACAGAGAGGTAAAATGAGTAACGAAGCATTGTGATTAACCCTTTGAGTGTGGTGAATAAATAAATTTGGTTTTAATTTGTTTACTTGCGCCCGTCGGCACAGCCCTTAGCTTTATCCAAGAAACCATGTTCTGTAATAGCAACCACAACCATACAGGTATGAGGCCTGCGCGATATCAGATTTCGATAACCTATTAGACTCAACCGAACTGTAAGCTTGTATTACTCTTTCCAAAATTATTAGGAGAATTCGGTTGTAGGCCTTAAATCTTTGGAATTGAAATGAGAGCTTTTCCCGCCTTAGGTATAATGCTTGAAATGTTACAATTTTTGTTTGTTTTACCTGGAATAATTCAAACAAGTGTTTTTTAAATTGCATTGCGTGCCATCTTGAAAGGTTATATAATTATTGAAATTCGTGCGCATCAAAAAGTTACCAGATTCTGCTGGGTATCCCAATAGCAAAAAACTAATTAAAAGATCAAACACATTTTAAGGATTTTAAAAAATATATTTTATTAAATTCGATTCTTATAAAATTAATAATATCTTGGGCCAAGATCTTGACAGCAAATTAAAAATATCTGATTAACCAACATTGTTATTTATTTATAAAAAAAAAAAAAAAACAAAAATAAATCATTTTACAATTTATTATATAGTGATAAGATATAATTTACATTTTGTTCCAATTTTTAGTATTTTATATTAATTAGAAAATTGTAATTAAAGCAAAAACACCGTATAACAAGGCACATGGATATGCTATTAAAATTTGTTGATGATCCATTGCATAGGCCGTAACAAATAATTTTGATGCCGAAATTGCACACCAAATTATACACAGACCGCTCAGTAATGTCCCAAAATAACCCCTGTTAAATAATTTATATAAATAATAAAAATATTTCTTAGCCTTACATTAATAAGCAACTTACTGTAGTGATAATATAAGTGTTACGCCGGATAGCACAACCATTGGTAGTATACAATATCCTAAAACTGATACAACGGCGCCAAATGTGACTTGTTTATGTGTTGACATAAGCGACAAGAGTCCGTAGAATGCTAAACAACCTAGTACGCCAATACCATAAATGTATGAAAACGTTACTTTGCCACGTAACAATAAGAAACCGCCAAGAGCTAGAACAAACACTAGTGGGCCAGCCAGATCTGTATCCTGCAGTATCGTCGAATCGGTTGTACGAAATGGGTTGAGAACAGAAAGTGTCTGAAAATAGATAATAAATTATTTTAGAAAAGTAAAACCGAATATCATGACAGATCTTATTTAAACTAAATAAATTGGCCTAAAACCGCATATTCATCTAGGTCTCATCTGGTTAACATGCAAAAGAATCTTATTAACAGTTTAACATATTTTCAATTTCATCATTCATACGTAAATGTAAGAAAATACTACATGCGCCAAAATGGCTACCACACACAAAAAGAAAAGGCAACATTATTAATGATTATATAAGATACAATATGTTCCCTTAAATCGTATCAAATCCCCCCTTATTACACTTATTCCATCCCACTTTGTTTTATTTTATTACGATTACCAATTTCTTACATTTTTTTTACAATAATTTCTTACAATTAATCAAATTAAATTATTATTGTTATTAATGAATTTACTGGTCCAGTACTACACATAATACTTATCAGCAGTACTTCTCAAAGTATGAATCGCGTCCGTGGTTCTGTTCAATTCTCTGTTAAATATATACCATTCGAAATGAAAAGGTGACCAATGGATCCCTAAATGAAAACTATTTGCCGAGTTCTTCACTACTAGATATAGATACGATTTTGCAACAGCCAACAACACTCGTTTTAACCTCAACTGCGGTATGTTTTTGGGGGATGGGGACGAAGAGTAATGAAGAAAGATTGATCAAAATCAGAAATAAAAAATTGAATTAAGACAGACGAAAATAATAAGTTTCCTAAATTGAAAAACTACTCGAATATAATACGGAGAATGTGTTAAAACCAAAGCCAACAACAGCCAGCACAAATACAAATAGGGTGAAAGATAAATATAGACAGTTATAAATAAAATACATCTCAAATGAAAAACGAAAGAAAATTTATATATGATCATCTTATTGTGCTTGGAATGTTGATTAAATTGAACTTAAAAACGGAAAACGATATAAGAAAATATAAAAACAACGATTTTTTTTTGTTCTGTTGCCCCATACGCTCCACATGAAAAGTTTCAGATTAAAACCATGATAAAACATTATTTGGGTGGTGCGATACTCCATTTCCTTATTTACTCTATGACACGAGAAACGTGAAAAATAGATTTTTATTCAGTTTCTTTATTAATCTTCAGCTTTTTAACACAAGGAAAAACCAAAACCGAATATATAAAATTATAAGAAAATTTATTTGTTTTATTCGTTTATGTCAATTTTTCTATTATATTTTCCTAATTTTGCCTTCATTCGTGTATGAGTTTCCTCTTGCTCCTTCATTCTTAGACTCGAGTTTATATACGAGAGTTAAATTGAATAAATCCTGTTTTATTATATATATCTTGTTGTTGTGTTTTTTACTCGATTGCCGCATATAAATAACCATTTGCAAATAAATATCCGTAAATTAATAAACTATAAAGCCACCGGCACTATTCCGGCTATCTCTTCTGCGTGCAGAATATATTCTGATCATGTATACTATGTTTAGAAAAAATTATAAAAGTTCGTTGCGGGAATAATTGTAAATGATACATGATAAATATCAGCCGAAGGAATCCAGATAAATTCAGTTACAGTTATTAGCTAAGAATAACAATAAAACTAAGTAATGGTGCGGATAGCTAACGCACTCACATATTTATGTATGTGTAGCATCTGCGTTGTGAAGGTAATAAATTTACACATTTATCATAATATGTACATGCGTATATGCTTTGTGTTTCGAAGAAACCGGACAATAGATAAAAATATTGCAACATTACTCCTACACGCCTAAATATAAAAGGAAATACTTTATTATATCCATATCCAGTACTACACTAATTGTACACTGCTCGTCAAAAAATTCCGGACACTTGAATTATTAATGCATGACAACGCCAGACTCCGCATTGCAAACATTTTCAATAATTATTTGGATGAGGTGGGAATTGATCGTATTGTTTGGCCTGCTCAATCACATTGAGCACGTGTGGAATATGCTATGGCGTCGTTTAAAGCAAAGGGAAGTCGTTAGAAAAACCTTAGGTTACCTGCAAGCGTTAAGTCTACGACCTTTAGCATCAAAATGTAAAAAATTTATACTATTTATATTAAATTTATGTTGATTTGTCTTTAGATGTAAAGAAAAGTTAGAATTATAATTCGCACTTTCATATTCTTTACACCTAACGGAGAATGCGCGTCCTGTTTGGCCAATATAAATAATGGATTAGTAATCTTCACATATTAACTTATAGATTCCAGAACGTTTCAACGGATCAATTTTAGGTTTACTATTACCAAGAAAACCCCCGATTTTAGAGTAGAATACTGGCCAATATTTTAATTTGTCCAACAATTTACGACTTAATTCACCAATAAAGGCTAATGTATAGAACTTCCTCTCATTAATTGCGTTTATTTGCATGATCAATTACCAATTTTCTGTTTTGTTTTTAATGATCGTGTCTACCATTTGATCATCATATCCATTGTTATGTAATTATCGATCTTATTCCCTCACATCAGTTTGGATTTAGGGAGAAACATTCTACGATAGAACAAGTACATCGAATTACTGATGTAATCGAGAAATCACTAGAAAGCAAACAAATAAGCTCAACTATATTCCTTGATGTAGCACAAGCATTCGACAAAGTCTGGCACCAGGGGCTTGAATTCAAACTTCATAAAGATCTTCCGGAGCAATTTTTTCAAATTTTAAAATCATACATACATATCAGAGAGGCACTTCCGAGAAAAGTATGACAATGAATACTCCTAACTAAAAAGAATAACAGCAAGAGTACCACAAGGGAGTGTTATTGGGAGTGTTAACGAACTCTTTTATTACGGCTCATTTACAGAAATTACCTGGTCAGAGGTCTCAATGAATGTTACGGTCGTTATGTCGGCTACACTCAGGGCTGGGGTGGGTTTTCTTATTAAAACATGACGAAGTCGTGAAGAACCGTATGAAATTCCAAAAAAAATTACATAAATGAAACGGAAAACTCAAGCTACAATAAAACTGGACCCAACTTACTCACCCATAATGCATCCTCACGTAATAGTGCTTATCTCATGACGCGAAATAATTTAAAAATAAAAAAAACCCAAAACTAACACTTTGAAAGAACCATTCGTAGTTTGTATTAAATTCATTGAAATTGTCACTGTTTGATTACAAATGATTACAAAAGTAAAATGTTATAAACTAAGCCCTAAACTACCCTGTCCTTATTCTAATAAATACTTATATGAATTATAATAAAAAAAAATAAAATAAACATTTGTTATAATAGAAAATAATAACACGGAAAATCAAAATTATTTTACCAGCTGATTACGTAGTTGAATGTTGTGAAGGCCTGATGAAGAAGTGTGTCGCATGCTGCATGGATGTTGATTGTAGTTGCGTGCGACTTTTATTTTGTATATAAGTTGGTTTTGTAACTCGAATGATTTGTGTATCGGTATTTGAGATGATTAGCATTACTCTTTGTTATTTTTTTTTTGTTGGTTTTTATTATTTACTTTCGTATATTATTATTATCTGATATTATATTATATTATAGCTTAGTAGCATGTAACGGGTGATTTTTTAAGAGCTTGAGAACTTTTTTTTTAAAAAAAACGCATAAAATTTGCAAAATCTCATCGGTTCTTTATTTGAAACGTTAGATTGGTCCATGACATTTACTTTTTGAAGATAATTTCATTTAAATGTTGACCGCGGCTGCGTCTTAGGTGGTCCATTCGGAAAGTCCAATTTTGGGCAACTTTTTCGAGCATTTCGGCCGGAATAGCCCGAATTTCTTCGGAAATGTTGTCTTCCAAAACTGGAATAGTTGCTGGCTTATTTCTGTAGACTTTAGACTTGACGTAGCCCCACAAAAAATAGTCTAAAGGCGTCAAATCGCATGATCTTGGTGGCCAACTTACCGGGCCATTTCTTGAGATGAATTGTTCTCCGAAGTTTTCCCTCAAAATGGCCATAGAATCGCGAGCTGTGTGGCATGTAGCGCCATCTTGTTGAAACCACATGTCAACTAAGTTCAGTTCTTCCATTTTTGGCAACAAAAAGTTTGTTAGCATCGAACGATAGCGATCGCCATTCACCGTAACGTTGCGTCCAACAGCATCTTTGAAAAAATACGGTCCAATGATTCCACCAGCGTACAAACCACACCAAACAGTGCATTTTTCGGGATGCATGGGCAGTTCTTGAACGGCTTCTGGTTGCTCTTCACTCCAAATGCGGCAATTTTGCTTATTTACGTAGCCATTCAACCAGAAATGAGCCTCATCGCTGAACAAAATTTGTCGATAAAAAAGCGGATTTTCTGCCAACTTTTCTAGGGCCCATTCACTGAAAATTCGACGTTGTGGCAGATCGTTCGGCTTCAGTTCTTGCAGGAGCTGTATTTTATACGGTTTTACACCAAGATCTTTGCGTAAAATCTTCCATGTCGTCGAATAACACAAACCCAATTGCTGCGAACGGCGACGAATCGACATTTCACGGTCTTCAGCAACACTCTCAGAAACAGACGCAATATTCTCTTCTGTACGCACTGTACGCATTCGTGTGGTTGGTTTAATGTCCAATAAAGTAAACTGAGTGCGAAACTTGGTCACAATCGCATTAATTGTTTGCTCACTTGGTCGATTATGTAGACCATAAATCGGACGTAAATCGCGAAACACTTTTCGAACCGAACACTGATTTTTGTAATATAATTCAATTATTTGCAAGCGTTGCTCGTTAGTAAGTCTATTCATTATGAAATGTCAAAGCATACTGAGCATCTTTCTCTTTGACACCTTGTCTGAAATCCCGCGTGATCTGTCAAATACTAATGCATGAAAATCCTAACCACAAAAAAATCACCCGTTATTATATTATTATATTATGTATTATATTATAGTGTTATTATAGTTTTTAATCTTTGATTTATTCAATCTGCATTCAAAATGCCCGTATACATCAATTTACAAAACAACTGTAACTAAAGCGGTCGTAGTTTTTCACTCATTTTTTTTTATATACTTCACTCATTTTTTTTATACACTTTTTATTTCGGCATAACATCCATTCACTCGAAACACAACAATTCGATTCACGATTGCGAGTACGTATCTCGGCTCAATAAAAAAAAAATGTTTTATTTTAAATCACCCGAAGGTCATTTTCAGTTGAACAGTTTTTTTTTTTTTTTGTATTATTTTTTTTCACTTCGGATAACGTAAAAATTACTGGCCTGTGCGGTGGCCTTTATTATTAGCATATGAGTCTATCTAATGGTTTTTATTGTATAATTATTAAATTTTTATTTTTTTCCTTTCATTTACTATCAAACAGTCTAATTTCTTTTTCACAAAAAAAC
Source organism: Nephrotoma flavescens (assembly GCA_932526605.1). Lineage (NCBI taxonomy): Eukaryota > Metazoa > Arthropoda > Insecta > Diptera > Tipulidae > Nephrotoma > Nephrotoma flavescens. The sequence goes on from OW052220.1 coordinate 314,045,880, forward strand.
CAAGTAACAAATTATGCAAACTAAACTATGGTGTAGGGTTTCTTCTACTTTTTATTTTTTTGTGGTTATCACTTGATTAAACGCTATTCGCGCAACACTTTTCAATCGATATAAAATTAACAAGACAAAAAAAATATTTTATTTTTTTTTCTTCCGTTCGATAAATCAGTTGAACTCTAGTTGTTGACTCCCCGACTTTTTCGACCGAAGAGCCCGTCTTCTCCACCTCTTCGTCTCCTCGTCGTTTTTTTCTCGTTAATCATTATTGTTTCGTTGTTAATTTTTTAATTTTTTTTTTTTTTTCGTACAGATGATCAAAGAACAAAAAAAGGAACTGAACGTAAATTAATAAAAAAAAATTGAATGTTATTAACCCTTAATTGTAGCGTAAACTATTCGCTACAACTATAGATATACCAATTACAGAAGCAACAATGGCGACTTTTGCCGATGACACGGCAATGCTTGCAGCAGCAAAGAACATCAATGACTCCACTAGTAAATTACAGATCGCTACTAACCAGAAATGTAATTGGACAAAGAAATGGTGAATCAAATTAAATGAAGCAAAATCAATCCAAGTGAACTTTCAAATCTTAAAGTTAATCATATACCAATAATGATAAAGTCGATAGTAGTACCGCATGCAAACACTGCTAAATATCTCAGCATGACTTTAGATGCTAAACTTAGATGGAAGGCACACATAAAAAAGAAGAGAGAAGAACTAAACATAAAATTTAGAAAAATGAATTGGCTCTTATGGACATATGGTAGCCAAGTGTGGGGTTGTGCCAGGAAGACAAATATCAAGATCATACAAACAGTTCAAAATAAAATCCTGCGATGTATTGTTAATTTGAAACGACAACCTCCATCGAGATCTAAAGATCGAGCTTGTCGTGGATGAAATTAAGCATCATACAACAAAACACATACAACGCCTGCACCAGCATGAAGCAGCTGGACATACTACCACACCAACAAGAAGACTGCAAATAACCAAACCACTAGACTCATCGCGACCAGGAGGTCAGTAGACTTACTGTGGCGAAAAATCTGAGGAGTTACACGAAACTGGGGATAATCACTTGATTACGCCGACTAATCAAAATACATTATTATGCAATGTAACTTACTAAATGGGTACAAGGCTCAGTCGTAATATAAATAATAAAAAAAAAATCTATTGTTAAGTGCTATTTGTTTGATTGTAATTAGTTCGATTTTATAATCTATTTGGCTCATCGGGATGGACAACGTACGATGAATCATCGAATGGAAAGCAGCTAATTTCTGACTTGTTTGGTGGTTGGAACTTGAATGAATTACAGCATCACTAAATGTCGTTTTCTTATACACTCTGAAATTGTGTTTATTATTACTGTTATATGTATTTGTAAATCTAAAAAATTTATAGATTTATTAAATTCAATTTCCAGAGTGAATTTTATATTGTTTTCTATAGAATTTATATACTTGGGAAGTATGGACAATTGGCGATCCGTTCCTGACCATAAACAAATTATGTCATCAATATATGACATTGGCACATTACACTGTGCTAGTTGAAAAATGTGACAAGCTGGGCACCCAGAGGGTAAACCTAATTCGAGAATGCTGAATTCAATGGTACTAGTCCCATTTCAAAGTTAGTCTTCATTTTTGAGATATCGCTTTCGACATGTTTTGGCTCCGAGCCAAAAATTTGTCAAAATATACTCATTTTCACTTTGATAACTCTTGAACCATTAAGATTTTCGTTTTGCATTTCTTCAGCAAAGTTGTTTTGCAAGTCAAGACAAACAACTTGGCCGAACATATTAAGGCCGAAAAACCACATCCACCATATATGTGTGGTTAACTTAGGCCTAGGTTAGGTAAGGTTAGGTTGGAGTGGCTGAAAATTGGAAATTTTGTAAGCAGGCGCGTTTGTGTATGGACAACCGATCTTATGGGTATATATTCTGCTTCTGCAACTTTGGCAAACCATATCGTAATGGAGGAAAAGGATTCATGTTAATGAGTGAAAATAAATTAGTAAATAGGTTAGTATTCTTGATGATGTTTCTAAGGGCTTGTTCATAGGTGCAAACATAAAATGAGAAGATAAACTAAAAGTAAAATATGCATGTTATTTATATTTTTAGTCCTTTTTCAGGTAATAATTTTATTGTGACCTTTTATGAAAGTCGTAAAATAATCTTAAAACAATAACATATGTGATCCTAAATGCATTTTATTACTTTAAAATATTTTGAAATATAAAACAATAGCAGAAATTAGGAATTTCTAAAATACTAGTAGTGTCCATAATTCAATGAACAGGAACTGTACAAGTTTAAAGAGTGCTATAATGGCTTCAAGATAAGGAAGAAGAGTAAAATAAATTGGGTGTTCTAAATTCTCCAATGCGAGAACTGGCCAGGATTGGATAATCATCGCGAATATTTGAAAAACGCATTTTTTGACAATGATTGCCAGGATGCTGAATTATTATAACTAAGGGGAAAATCTGATTTCTCATTGCAGAAACACATTATAAAAATAAATATTTTTTTGTAAATAAAACAAAACACAAAGAGGATTTTGGATTGTGAGTGGCATTTTCACGCACTGCTCATGAAAAGGAACCATGCGATGAAGTAGGAGGTACTATTAAAAGTACGGTGTCCACGCCCAGTCTCACCAACGAATATGACAGTAACATAACCCAGAACAATTTTTCAAATGAGCTAAAACCTTGAAAATTAAAATAGATCTATAACTACGGCGTTCCAAAAAATTATGTTCAGGTTCAGAAAACAGTCTTGGACCTTATAAAATAAATGACTCAAACATGACTTCCATAAATAGTATTTTTTATCCAGTATTTTGCACCGTATACACATGTCATGGTATGCAGTCAAATGTAAAATTTATCACATAATACTAATTTAGTAAATTTGTAAATCTCATAGAAGTTTCGTTAAAGATGTTAAGAATTAATTTTAAAAACTTTAAAAAGTTACAGTACGTCAGTAAATTCTGTCAATATTGGGAGTTTCAATTATAAAAAGGTTAGATTAACAATATCGATTGTAAACGGATTAGTGTCAAAATGTAAATTTAAACAAAACCCACATCCAGAATACCTAATACATGTCTTAAGCTTCGATGCATGTGCCCAGCGTGATCTAAAACCTCAAGAAACCATCATTAAAATAAAAATGTAATACCTCCGGCTGATTATTCTTATTTGCAATTTTGGAATATCAGTTCGAATTCTTACGTAACTAACGAGACGAGTAACGTACAACACTAATTTCTAACAAATTATCATACATATGTATAACAACAGGGGTACATTGATATGTAATTAATTCTTTTCTATTAAATTTAGGATAAAAAAGAGATTGTTTAATCCTATATGCGAATTATATACGAATAAAAATAATAAGAAAACGTAATTCATTGGAAAATAATAATAAATACTAAATAATTAGTCTCTACGGCCTTATCAAATTTTATTTTAATTAGATTTTAAATTTTATTAAATACATATTATTATGTTCTTCGGTATAGACAAAACTTTTTTATGTATGTATGTTCTTTCAAAACACAATACTTTACCAGTGGGATAATTAAAAATTAAAATTTAAGTTAACGGAAAAAATAAACCAATAACTTTAACAAAATAATTTTTTGATACAGAAAAATTTTAGAAGTTGGTTGGAGTAGAGCACAAAGCAAGTAAATTACTAAGGCCAATGTAACCCAATGGCATTAAAATTTTAACCATAATTGAAGCTTAAAATCACATCTTAAACATTTTATGCGCTGTCAATAGTAAAAATTAAATATTTTATAAATATCGTTAAATAAATGTTCAAATCAAATTTAAACATCATAACGATAAACAAATATCGACGAGAAATATGTATAATACGATTAAGGTAATTTCACTCATTTAAAATGATTTTTATCACGAATTAATATATTATTTGGTTTCGCTGAAGTCATATTTATTTAATACGAGTATATGTACAAATATATAAGATAATATTTTTTAAATCAAAAAAAAATTAAGGATTCAATTTAGATATGAATATTTTATTAATACCCTTAGGGTTATTGAAAAACGATGATTGGAAAAATATTTTTCTAATTTTTTATTTTCATCTTATACACTCATGCATAGGATACTTACATTTATTATATAACATATATATATATATGAATATATTCATCATATATAAGTACATGTTCGTTCATCATACAAAATATTGATTATTCAATAAATATTTTTAAGTAAATAAAAAAAATTAAATAAATTTTGATATACAAATTAATCAATTTTTTAATAATAATAAAAATCCAAGATTGTTGAAAGTATGTAAAAAAAATAAAGAGAAATTATATGAAGCTCCTGAAACCTATTTTTATTTTCTTTACTTTATCCATAATGCAACCATATATAATGGTACCATCATACGAAAAAAATCATTAGTCGATGAAGTTCCACATAGCGTGTTAATCGCAACCAAGTTATGCAATAATTTTACTGATTCGCCTAAATGCGTGCTTGTTTATACGTTAAACTAATATAAAACACGACTTTTTTGCATATTAAACAGTGTACTTTTGGCTATACTACAGTAGCAATACATTAATTATAGTATATAGTACTTATTACCAAATATTAAATAGTATCAATATAGGACATTGGCTTGTAAAATCGTGTTCCAAAATTTTTTTTCTATAAGACAAGAGTGAAGTTAGCTGTTTTAGTAAACTCGTTAAAAAAAAACTCGAAAATCAACACAGCTGGTGAAAAAGTAAAACTAAATTTAACTGTTTCAACTGTTTAGCTTAGTTGTCTATACAAAAAAATAAACAAACAACGGCAATTTTCCGAAAAAAGTTCGAAAAAATGACAATAGCGACACCGTGGCAAAAAATCTAATTACAGTAAATGCGATAAGCTAAGAGAAAAAAAGAACACGAACGTCCTATATATAAGTTATTTAATATATGTTATTAACTTTATCAATATTGCACAAAATCTGTGTTAAATAAAGTTTAATCGACTCTACGATCGTAACCAAACAATCAAAATAATTATATGTTAGGCCTTCACTTTTGTGTTGAATGGTGTTGTTTCTTTTTTCATAGTTTTGATTTTAAATTTGTAAATTTTTTATATTAATTTGGATATCAACTATCATTCTAATTTTGCTGAAAGGTTTACCTCCGTTTCATCTAATATCATATGAATATAGCTTTTCATTCGTATACATACTTCTAAGCAAAACAATGATTGGAGCTTGGATAAGTACAAATGGGGTACCTGAAAAGGCCGAACATAAAATCAAAACTTAGTGCAACTCCCAGTTATAATATGATAGATGAAGAAACTGACCATACACATTTAAGGAAAGAACAAATTCTTGGGATTTTTCATTGACAGCATGTCGCATTATAAATGAGCTTTGATGCTCAAAATGTGATGTGTATAGTTGAAAGCTAAATTGTACTGATTAAATAAATAAATAAACATATGTTGGATTATTTATATATTTTTAAAATGGCCACAAAAATAAAAAAAAATTACGAAAAAGAGAGATCGATTGTATTTTTTCGTAACAGAAAACATTTTAGAAGAACAATGAAAAATAAAAAAATTTATGTTTATAATTCGGAGTTTCTATGGATTTGGAAAAGATGCCGGGTTTAATCTCCGTTTGAATTTGTTCATTTTGAATCAAAATCACAATGAAAGTAATTTTTACTGAATCAAAGTATTTTTACTGAATTGACGCTCATTTGTCATTAGTTATTCAAATCAATTTAATCGAAATACTAAAAGTTCTGATGGTAAGATTTTTTTCATCCGCAAGGCCACAACAGAACAAATATTGGTCTTTACAATTCATTTACAAATAACAGTATTTTCTGCTTAAAAAGACAGAATCTATAGGGTGGGGACTCTATTGAGTTGTTTTTAAATTATAGGCCAGGCAACACTTTTTTGAACGATTTTCTTGAAATTTTTGCAGCTCATCAGGTTTGCTATTGAATAACAGAATATTACGGGCAGGACAGAATCCATCGGCGTCAACTCGACGCCGATTGCAGCAACTAGCCATTAATCGCACCAGCCTGAGGAGAATACTGTACAAACACCTTGGATGATTCGCCTACAAGGCCCAGATGACTCAGCAGTTGAAAGCAAATGGCCATCCGCTTCGATATCAGTTTTCAGAATGGGTCACCACCTTAATAATGACGTCTAGTTTGGTCGAAAAATCAAATTTTCAGACGAAATGCATTTCCATCTCGGGACTATGTAAACAAACAGAACTTTCGATTCGGATCAGCCAACCGTAATCGTAGAGAAGCCAAATGCATCCACCAAGAGTGACTGTTTGGTGTGGATTTTGGAGTGCTGGCATAATTCGTCCATTTTTCTTCGAAAACACTGATGTAGACGTCGTTACCGTAAATGGCGACAGTTACAAAGCCATGCTGCCCAACTTTTTATGGCCTCAAATTGTCACTATGATCAACAAGATGGCGCCACATATTGTGATTCATCCGTACATTGGTCTATTTTCAGTTTTTCAGTACACTCTCCTCAAAAACCATTACAATAGAAAACAAAATAAAATATAAATTCGTAAGCACGAAGGTAGGTGTGAAAATGAAATATAGATGGAAAATATGACAGAATCGATTTCGTAGGCTAAGCAGTAATTCGCTAGTAGAGAAGACTGATTTTTTTCAAATCAATAATTTCATTCGTTCGAAACTGATTGTTGTGATTCTTACAGATTTTACATCTATGAGTCGAAAATTCAAAACAAATGTAAAATTTATCCACGGTCCAGAGCTAAGGGACGAAAAACTATGGGGTGGTTGGGAAGTTGATTGTGTATAAGTATATCGATTATCATAGTTGTTTCACACAGATTGACACTAAATGACAATAGACCAATGTACGGAACAATCACAATAAAAACCATTACAATAGAAAACAAAATAAAACTTAAATATGGAATTGAACATATCTTCATAGTTTTCGAGTTTCTCAACGGCAGCTTAGGATCATCTATCCCGCATCCAATTATTTTAATCCCTCTCAGTTACATCTTATAACCAAATTTGATCGTAAACTCATTACAATCTATAAAATTATTGTTGCAAACAAATTCTAGCTGGATTTGCTCAACCGTACAAGTGGCGCAGTGGTTTAAGCTTCGGCACTTGAACCGGGAGGTACTGGGTTCGAATCTCACCAAAGGCAGGATGTAAAGCGAATTTTCTTTATCGATTACGGTCGGTGATGATAATAAACACAACTTAGACAATCTGTTGGAGGAGTGGAGTGCAGAATTCAGCGCCGACCCACCGTTCATGTCAGTGTACAGGTTGACATGGAGCTTGCAACGTACAGGTGGTATACTGTAATTGCGTGAGTAGGTGAATGGGTGGGTGTGTACGTGAGAATGAAAAGGGAGTATTAATTGATCTTAAAAGGACATTAAATCCATTGGATGATTAATACTTTCTTTCTTTCTTTTATTTAAAAAAAAAAAAAAAAAAAAACTATAAGTGGACTGATAAGTTGAAATTATAAAACTGTGCAAGTGCGCACTTGCTTTAATTTTTACATCGTTCTCGCCCTCGATAGCAAAGTAAGTAGAGCACTTGTTTTGAAATTAGTTCGATTTTTGTTGGTGGCAAAAGTTATGACTGGCAGTTTTTAGTGGATTATATGTAACATATTGTGCATTGACTTTATCTCAAACCGTTTTGTCGGTGCTTTCTTTTATTAAAATAAATATTTTAACAAAAATAAATAAAATAAAATTTCAAATTAGAAAATATATAAATTATTAATTTCACAATTTCTGAATAGCAGTTTCTTTGAAAACGCAAAAAATTCACAAATCAGGAGGAACTCGTGGCGGCATCCTAAATTTTATGTAGTAACCCACCATTTACTAGATAAGATTTTTTTATACTATGGTTACTGTGTGAACATATAGCCAAATTATAATTGGAAAACATGTAATATTCATAATTTTACAAAATATATCTTTCAATTACTGTGACCAGTTTATAACTATTTTGTTGCGTTTTTCTCTCAAATTTAGAACATGACAAACAACTGATTACAGACAAGTATTTTGTGTTAGCCACATGTTTCTCTAGAAAAAATTTATCAGTTCTTAAAGCAGGTACTGATCACCGGAAAAGTAAGTGGTGCAGTGGTTGAAGCTTCGGCATTTGGACCGGGAGGTACTGGGTTCGAATCCCATCAGAGGCAAAACAAAATGACTAACAAAAACGCTTAACGTTCCATGCCTTAATTTTCAAACGGTTTTGAATGAATTTGAATTTGGTTGCTGTTTCAACTTTTGATCTATTGCGGTTCAATTCAAGTGGTATTCAGAATTGAAAACTTTGATATGCGGTACCTTCTTCGACATCTTATTAAACCAAGAATCTAGGTGCCGCGGTTTCAAAGATATTCGTATTTTAAAATAAAACAATAAGTGGTGTCAGTTTTTATTGGAAAGTGTATATGATGTCTGCAAATAAACCACAATCAATTTCTTTTTAAGAAGACAGCAAGCTCCATTTAGGACATCATCATTACTGACGGTTGTATTGAACATTACTGACGGTTGTATTGAACATTACTGACTGTTGTATTGAACACTGCTCTGTACATGTTCCAAGTGTAATCACAATTATGTTAATTTTTTATTAACAATTATGTCCGAATGCATTTACTGTGGTTGCAATTATGACAGTAGCATATTTTTGAATTGCATATTTTTGATCGATCCAGCTACATTCTTATAAATCATGGTCTCCCTATGAAATGATGAGAGAATGCAACGGCATATTCTGTTTGCTTTAGTTTCTTTTCAACTGGTACCTGATATTCACTGCCACTCGAAGACAAATGTAAGTGGGTGTCCGAAATTTAGTTGAATTTTCAATGGTTTATTATTCACAAATACGGAATTGTTCAAACTACAAACCCTGTTTAGTGGTGATCTTCAATCACCTTGAAACTCATTAATTTAGGAGATATTGGCGGAAGTTAGTTTTTCTTTAATTAGAGCCTATACTTTTAAGCACTTTTTGTGTGCTGTGGTTAAACTTAGATTTGTTCTTGTTATAATGGAATCAATTTGTGCTCATACATCTATGAAACCATACACTTTATGAAAAATTTTGTATGCAGAAAAAATAAATATTTATTTATTTTTAACTTCTACAGACTTAATCAAAAGTTACACTCAAAAGTATGTGTTTTGATTTAAAAAAAAACTAATCGATATCTTCGATAGTTTCGAGGTCATTGAAGAACACCACTAAATGTCCCCCGACCACAGAAAAATTTCATTATAAGTAATCTCCTTCTATTTTGCGCCGTTTTCAAGATAAAAGCCTGAAATTTATTAAAAAATTCACCCTGTATTTACGCCACTGAAATTAAGACTTCGTGGCCGTGATATACTTTTTTGTGACCTTCGTAAAACTATTACAATACTATTAGATCGAACTATTCAAATGGCTACCTAAGAATAAATTAGTTATTTTTAAAAATGTAATAGATACCTTTTGGAGAATCTGCTGCGGATTGATTCCTAATTCTGAAAATAAAAAACACGAAATAAAATTTTTCACTAATATGTACCTAGCTAGTTTAATAATTTACCTTCTAATAACGGCGGCTCATCTTCAAATTCATTTCCTACACCTCCACCGCCACTATAATTTTCCTGCTGTAGTGGTTGAGGTGTAAATATTTGACCAGAGTAGCCCATACTGGCAGTTGGATCTAGAAATGAACTTTGTGCATATGGTGCTTGCGGAATTGGAGCATAACTGGGCGGAACATTTTGCTGAGTTGCGTCAAATGATTGAAAATTTCTGGAAGAATACGAAAATGTTATTCATAGAAGTTTAATATCATAACGGATTTTCTTACAATTCCCCACCAAATGATTCGGGCATATCAAAATTATATGAAGCATGTTGTTGATGTGGATATTGATGCTGCTGATGCGGATATGGTGGTTGTTGCTGTTGCTGTGGATACGCCTGATTGGTGTTCCAATAATCATTTTGATTGTAATTATTATAATCGGCCATCGTAACGGTCACTGTTCTTGGATTTTAATTAAAATTTCTAAATTATTACACTTCAGATCTTGGTTCACAGATGGTGCTATAGTCGAAACGAGAAAAATAACTATGAAATCATTAAAACTTATTAATTTCGTTAAAATGATTATTTGAAAGTAGGTATTTTATAACACATACTTCACTAAACGTATCAACCACACTTTACGATTTGCTATTTTGGCTCTCTAACTACAATTATAATAGAAACATTCACTAATAAATATTTTTTTTTGATGTGCAATCTCAAACACAACTTATGTGTCAAAATATGGAAACGTCACTCGTTTCTTTGGTCGGTAAGATGGAAAGGTATAATTTAATTGGTATATTGTCGATAGTGCAGTTTACTGCCGGCTTAAGGCGGTGATACATGCACAGATTTTGCCTTTAAGGCATAAAAATTGTGTGTGCTGATTGGTTAAAATTTGGCCATCTTGATTCGCCTTATAGGCAAAAATATTAAATTGAACATTTCTCAATTTTGTATAAGGCAATTTTTCTTGCCTTAAAGGCAAAATCTGTACATGTATCACTGCCTTTATTCAGTGCAGCCGAGTTATGAAAAATAGTGTAGGCGACCATATTAATGCTGCATGTGTTGAGAAAAAGCATTTTTGCTTTAGCTGTTTCAGCGCTATTCAGCTATTTCAACTAATGCAAATCTGCATTAACTTCAGCTAAAACAAAATTTTAAAATGCTTTAGTTTTTGCTTTATAGAAATGGTGGTGTTGTAATTGTCTCAGCAAAATACAGCTAATGTCGTACTTGATTACATTCTCGTTCTTAATTATTTTTCGTAAATGAAACTGATACAAAATATATGCAAAAAAATAATTTCATCAAAGAAATAAAATTGAAGAAGAAGAATTGAACTCTCCCGCTCTTTTGTCATGGCCAGTTAACTAGATCCTATCTATTATCTCTGTATAATGCGATTACTTTCAATTAGGTAATGGATATTTTTTATTTTATAATCGAAGGAATGAATACTCGCAAAACAATAAAGGCGTTGCTTTTAATCGGTTTTTCGATATTGTCGCAAATTTAATTTAGAATCATTTAGTACATAGTCATCTCGTTTTACGAGTATTCATTCCTTCGATTATAAAATAAAAAATGTCCATTTACCTAATTGAAAGTAACCGCATAATACAGAGATAATATATAGGATCTAGTTGGCCATGACAAAAGGGAGGGGGAGAACTATTCCATCGTCAAACTGAAGGAATGATGGTTCTACGAAAATCGGACCTATAGCCATACGTCCTCGATTTGGCAGGCGACTGCGTAAAGTAAAGACGTGAAAAGCGAACTACGAAAGAGTTGGGAGTGCTTTGACCCCAGAACAGATTGCAAAGAATAAATACTACAAAAGAAGACATTCCAACTAGGATTTAGGCGCTCCACCCCCGACAAAAGGGTTAACCTATACATAATGGGTCTAACGCAAGCCTGGTAAAATCTTAAGTCCTCCATGGAGTGAAGTATAGGTGGTATCGCCTAATGAACACCATAGATTGACTCGGCCTTTTGAAAAATGAAAAATTACAAACTCAACATTTGAGAGAATAGGCGCTTTCATAGCATCGCGTGGTTTTTCAACAGACGTTGCTTTCTCTTTGGTTGGGGTCAGTAGGTCATTCATGTAAATTAAAAACAGCGTAGGGGACAAGAATGTTCCCGCGGCACACCTGCATTTATCTCATGCGAACTTGAAAAAAATCCATTCAAAACAACCTGTATTTTTCGACTCAATAAATACTTCGCGATCCACTCAATAACGCATGTAAACTCGATGATGGAGTTTACGTATTAAATATTCACATCAACGATAGATCCAAATTATCAATAGATCGGTCCCAACAGTGCAAGTTCACCGAACAAATCGTGAGTTTACCGTAAATTCGTATTGAAAATCGGAAAGTAGAGCATGCGCCTCAAAATAGCTTGTAAGATAGAAGTTTACGATAGATTCCATTACTTTCGACAAAACAGATAAGCAATTGGTCGGTAGTTTGTATGGCCTAGCCACGGCAACTGTAGCAATGTTTGAATACAATTGCAGGAGCAACATGAGTTCCAATTGCTTTGTTTGGGTTAAGTTCCCTTAGAATATTGGAAACCATCCCGGAACAGAAAAATATTTTTTTGACATAGTTGACTACCTAGTTGAGTCAAGTTTAGGAGAACTGCTTAGTTGTCAGAAAAGTGGAAACTGCAGTAAAATACGATACTAATGAAATGGCAAATTTGTTGAATTACAGTTTTATAACATGCGTTATTATAAATCAAAGAATGTACAGATAGAAGTTTTTCCAGCAAAATCCAGAGTATTTTAACCAGAATCCAAAATTGTTTACTTCTTATCACGAAGCTTGTGCTCTTATTCTAGTTTGCCCTAGTAAACGCCACATACTATGTTTCTGGCTATTCGACGGCAGTAAGCTTTTCTTTTGAAAGGGCAATTGATGTACACTGCTCGTCAAAAAATTCCGGAAACTTGATAATTAATGCATGATAACGCCAGACCCCAAACGTTGTCAATAATTATTTAATTGAGGTGCGAATTGATCGAACTGTTTGGCACGCTCGCAGCTCTGCCCTTAATCCCATTGAGCAAGTGTGGGATATGCTAGGTCGTTGTTTAAGGCAAAAGGAAGTCGTCCCAGAAACAGATCAACTTCAGCCAGCTCTGCAGGAAGAATGGGAAATGATACCTCAGTACATTGCAAACCTGGTGCACAATATGCCAAACAGAATACAAAAATATCAACGGATGTGGACGACAATATCTGTCAAACTCCTATATTAAAATCCAAAATTTGCGGTTCAATTGTGGAAAATGGTCAATATTATAATCTTGTCGAATTTAAATCAGCCATTTTCAAACCGATTGCAGAATACATTTGGTTTGCATAATGTAATTGAGATTCAAAAATAAAATTTGGGTAAAATGTCCATGCGAGTTCTATTGGGAACAATGTTGACTAAAATCGCGGCCAACGCTATGTAAATGTTTAGCACTGTGAAATTTTTAAATCAAATTTGCGATGATTTTACTAATCGGTGAAATCGGTGAATATTTTGGTTGCCGGATTCTAATTTGCATTAAACATTTTTATATTATTCGAATTTTTCATCGGCTACTTTAATCATTTTTTTAAATGTTTGCAAGTCTTCTATTATTTATTTCACTACTACACAAAAATCGGTGGAAACTTCCGCCTGGTAAAATCAATGCGGAAAGCGCCCATAGGATTCAAAAAATCCAATCATTCGATGTTAAATTCTTCAAAGGGAACGCTGAACAATTGATTTTAATTCTCAATTTTATTTGTCTTTACGAAATGAATTTACTTTTTTACTATTTAACTACTTTTTAAAATGCACCCCCTTACAAAATTTTTAAAAATGTTCTCCACCCTAGTTTATCATCAATTTTAACACGGCGGTCACCCCCAAAATACCTCGTGTTCTTGGTATGTTACTGCGGCTTCCGGTTAAAAATGAACCTCCTAGACCATAGTAAGGTGTTACACCATAATCCGAATTGTAATATTAGTGAATCTGAAAAAAATCCAATTTGAATGTAACCAAGATATTTCTCGACCGATTAGGATGAAACACAGATATGTTTGGAAAATGGTAAATTCGAATAGATTTTTTTATAGGTTACGTTAGGTTAGTGGCTGCTATCGCACACTTAGGCCAGTAGTGACCCATTGTGATACCACAGGATCCTATCTCCCTTTTACTCCTGCTGAAACCATCCAGAGCTACTTATGTAGCGTAAAATATCTCGCATTCCACAGCCCACGAGTTGCGAAAGGCTGTCCATACTGTACACAACTAAATACTTATGCATTCTGTATGATAGTGCCGGACACGAGCATAGGAAGTGATCTAACGTCTCTTCCTCCTCTTCGTCTAAACAACTTCTACAAAAGTCATTCGTCTGTAGACCCAGCCTTCTTGCATGTTCCCCAAAAAGGCAGTGTCCTGTCAGTATCCCTACGACCAATCCTACCCCTCGTTTTCCCAGGGATACTAGTGCTTTGGAGCGCAGCAGGTCCAGTTTCGGCCAAACCTGTTTTGCTACCCTGCACGTCAGGGTGTTGGTCCACCTCTCGTTTGTCAAGGCGATTGCCTTTTTACTGAGCGCCGATTTAAGCGCTGCTATAGGCCTCCCCAGACCGGCCCTTTCCGGCTGCATCTGGAGAGTCGTACCGTACCTAGCTAGTTCGTCCGCCATGCAGTTTCCCGTGATGTCCGAGTGACCAGGGACCCAGAATATCTGGATACTGAAATACTCGCTCATCTCATTAAGAGATGATCGGCAATCCAGCGTCACCCCTGACTTCAGACAAACCGCCTCTAGCGATCTGACCGCCGCCTGACTGCACACATAAATCGCGATATCCCTAACGGATACCATGTTATGCTTCAACCATGTCCCGACTTCGCCTATCGCCACCACTTCAGCCTGGTACACGCAGGCACAATTTTTATAATAAAAATAAGATTACACAATCAGTTCCGGTTGTAGTTCTCTCAAATAGCCAGTTTAAAATGAAACTAAACTATTTATCCACTAATTGGAATAAAACGCAGCTCGTACTATTAACACACATTATCACGAACTCGGGATGATTTCTGGAAGTTATATTAGAAAATAAATAGTTCACACGCCATTTTCCAACCTAGTGGAATGCAATTCGGTTTGCAAGATGAAAATGCAATTACAATGCGAGTTGTAAGTATGATACCGAGTGAGTATCATGACCAACGTGTTCAGGGTATGTACGAGAGATGGGCAATTTGAAGTAAGGCATTTTTCAGCCGTTTAATGAAAAATTTGGTCTGTATTTTACAAATAGGATTTCAATAAAGTTCAGATGTGGTTCTAAAAGTAATCACAGAATCCATAGTTTTGCGATTAACAACAATAAATTATAATTAAATAGCCAAGATCCATTCAACATGGACATATATTTCAGATTTTCTATCAAACTTCCGCGCAACTATAAGAAACTTCCGGGAAGAGCGATTGTATTTAATATTAGACAAGATTAAATTGTTGTTTTTATTTTGTCGAACTTTCCAGTAAACTGTATACGTTACAGTTTTCTACTTACCTAGTAGAAATAGCCTATACGTTTTCTACTTTTCGACCTTATTTTGTTCTAATCTTATTTTATTATATTATATATGTGAGCCGTTTATTTTGAAAGTGGTTCCATTTTAGAAAAAAAAATAGTTGATGTTAACAATAATCACAATTCTTTTTATATTTTATAAATTGTATTACACTATGTAATACTGACATGTCATGTTAGATTGCATAGTGTAATACATTTTATAAAATATAAAAAGAATTATAAGAATTGTGATTATTGTTACCATTAGCTATAAATGGACTTAACCACTTTCAAAATAAACGGCTCATATGTAAATTATTTCTTCAAATAATTGTTTATTCTCCTTCGTTTATTGTTTTTAAGTAAATAATTATTTCAAGGTCTCGGTGTATACCGACACCCACATGACGTTGAATCGAATAAAAGCCAATTTTGAACAGACTCAAAGGCTCATATGTATGCTTTATTCATCAGAAATTTCTAAACCAAACATAAAAATATAGACTATAGAATAAGAACTAATGAAAAAATTTAATCTATATTTAGAATGATACAGCGCAACATTCTATGATACCTACGATTTTTTTTTAGTTTATCCGCATCAAAATAGTGGAACGACCGAAATAAATTTACAGAACAAAAAAAAACAAATATTTTATGCCAAAATGATTTATTCTTTAGATCTTTAACGGTTTTTTTCACATAAATACCTCATACAATATTTTTTCATTCTACTTACAACAAATTGTTCGGAACAGAGCCTTACTCAAATATAAGAATCAATCAAAATATATTGAATTTACTTCTGATTTAAAAAATTCGAAAATTTTTCTCTTTTACAAAATTCAATCAGGCAAGCAAAATTCAATAATAATAATTTTGGTAATGGCATAATAAATTTTAGGATTTTGTGACCAATTTATTTAAAAATTGTTTTTCCTTTATAAAAATTTGTATATAAAATGGAATTTTTCTAAATCGATGATTTACTAACAAAAAAAAACAGTATTTAATAATTCTAATGGTAAAGGAAATAAATCCATTAAAATTTAAAATTTTAGATTTAAATTCAATAATAAATGATTGGTCGATTTAGAATTATTGAATTTAAAATCTACTTTTGTCATGTAGCAATTATATCAAAACAAGAAAGCTACTAAGCTGAGCTATTTGTAAATTATAACATAACTTAGGTAATTTACATTTAAATTATTTTTAACATTTAAAACTGGGGTTTTTAGGTTTGTAAAGCTCAGCTTATATTAAAACAAATCAAAGTATTGCTACATACGAACCCCAAAAAAATAAAATATTAAGACTTTGAGACTTTGATTTGTTTGAATCTCCATTAATTAATATTTTAAGTAATTTCATACTTAAGTAATATTTCATAATATGTATTAATTTTTTAGGTGGAGTTTTCGATTTTATTTTTTGTATCCTTTTAACTTCAATTAAATTTATAATATAAATAATTTTACTAAATACACAGGTACTTCAGAATGTGTACTTATTACAAATATAGTAAATAATAATAATATAATTATAATAGTTACGGTTTTGTCATTATATCACATTTTTCATTTTAGATTTTTGTTTATTTTTTTCACAGAAACTGCAAAAATGTGTTTGGAGTGAAAATTGATAAAATTGAAACTTAATAAAATTTCTAATCAATCTTTTATTACCCTGATATTATGATATAATAATAAAAATTTGTAAATTCAACAAAAAAAAATATGATTTCAAAATAAAATGAACAAATTGAAACTAACATAAATATTTATACAATTGATAGTTCGAGATCACAAGTTTTACAGATTTTTTATAAATTTTACGTGACTCATTTTTTCTACATATTTTACAATTCAAGAATTTCCAAATATTTATTAAACACGATCGATCGAATAATGGCTTAATTATATAAATCATCCATTTTAAAGAGGAGATTCATGCTTTTGTTGTTAAATACAATAAAATTTATGAAATATATAATTAAAAGTTAATATATTTGGAAATAATTTGATAATTTGATCATCTTATATTTTCGATTTATTAGTTAATATAATTTGTTTGATGACCCTAAAGAAAACGATGTTTATATTGTTTTAAAGAATTTTTTATAAAAAAATATATTTTACAAAAAAAATATGATAGATCGAAATTGCATTTTTAAAAAAAAGTTGTTGAACGAAACCAAAATTATATATGTACACAATTAATTTTAAATGTACAATTTTTTTTTTACTATTTATGTTATGTTGTTTAAAAATGCAATTAAGACGTTACAATACTATTTTAATTTTTTCATGTTAACATATGGTTTTCAGTTTATTAAATTGGTTCGCCCAAAAGAAAAAAATTGTGCTGGCTGCATTAATTTATACATAAATTATTTAAAGATACGATAATATATTATTGTAATTCGAAACGTTTATGATTTATTTTAACATATTTATGTTGATATAAATATTAATAAAAAAAAAAATGGAAATAAAATTTTATTTTTAGTATCGAGTCCCACAGAAAGGGACCACATATCAAATTAAAGATTAAATTTTAATCTTTTCATAACATTTTTTTGAGATAAGAGAATTAATGTTTTTCTAAATTGTTAATAAAATTAGGTAAATAAAAAAAATGAAAATAAAATTAACCAGACCAGCGAGTAAAAAAAAAATTAAATCGACAGCAAAAATCTAATCGGACAAGGTATAAAAATTAAAATGGCCTTAAAAAATATCTAGATCTACACCGAATTTTGATAATAATGCATGCCTATCAAGAATTATTATAGCCGAACAATAAAAGCGAGCTCCATAACTTTACCTACTAAATTTAGGTTAAATAATTTATATAATATGCGCTAACACAGTTCTTTTTTATATTCGGTTCTGAATTCGACAGAATCATCATACACACTCTTATTACTCTTATTGGACACTGGATTGGCTAAAATTTAATTTGTCCAAAAATTAAAAATATATCACAGAGGTAACTCTCTTTTAAATGGGCCCCATTTTTAATTAAAATACAGTTACATATCATCAAAATTGTCTACTTTATCCTGTTTTAAGTGCTTCTAAATAATGCTCGAATATTCGGGTTGCGCGAAACCAATCAAATTAGACAAATTAAAATATGTTGACGATTTCAGGTACATATGACTAATTTATAATTTCTTTAATCAGCCCAGAAACACTTGTCTTAATTTTATCGTTCAACTAAATTATCTAAATTTTATGACACACTCTATATACTGATCTGGCCAATTTTTTTTTTTAGTGTTAATCTCAATTTGAAGCATTTTGTTAAAAATTTTTGCTGCCCATTTAATTTTTTTATTTAATTTATATAATTTAATTAATATTAATCAGCTTTCCGTTCATATATAATATATATTTATAATTCAAGTACACAAATAAATCGAACATGCATTCATACATCCATTCGCTCGTAAATCAATCAGTCAATCATACAAACTATTTGTTTACAGTTTTTTATACATAATTTTTCCTTTTCTAGTTTACTGTTTTTCAAATTTTATTTACAAAAAAAGGGATCAATATCTCACATTTTTCTTTACATTATTACATATATGTTTTTAATTCAACTTTTTTATTTATTTATTTCAATGCTTTTCTTTAAATTTCAAAATAATAAAAAAGGTTTTTTTTATACATAATTTAAACTCCCGACAATTTTAACTTAGTTTTTAATTAATTTTATACGTTCAATAAAAATTCACACAAAACATTTTTCCAGTTTTGTATCTACATCTTATTATAATTTAGGTTTGCGTTTTTTTGCTTAATTCAAGAAATTGTTGTTGTTCTTCTTCACTATAAAAAATAACTGAGGCAAATATTTTTTGTAATTTTTCTTGTGATTTTAATTTATAGTATTTTTATTATTTTCCCATATTATCAGTCTATTTTATACAGTTTTCTCATTTTTGATAAAAAAAATTTATGCTTTTTTTATTTGATTTGCCTCATCTGGATATATATATTTTGTTGTATTATTATTTAGTTTTAAATTTTTAATTTTATTTTTGGATTTTTAATATAATAAAAACACGTTTAGTTTAATTACTTACTGATGTTACCCTCTTCATTACTAGTACTTAGGCTTAGGGCTAACCCAAGAGGGGAATCGTCTAATTTTGCAACGTATAACGATGGATCAATTACTTTTGGTATGGGTTTGATTTCGGTTCCCAATTCCTTTTCAATGCGATGAAGATCGAATCTATCTTCATAAGTAATTAAATTAATTGCAATACCTGAAAGAACATAAACATTTAATTAATAAATTGTATTGTGTCAGTTAATATTTTAAAAGATGTTATAAAATATCAGATTACTGTTCTCATTTATAATTAAATGTAGGGGAATCCGTAAATAAATTCATCACCATAATTAATATAAGATTGTTAGTAAAATTTGTATGCACTTGTGACTTACCTAAATGTCCAAATCTACCCGAACGACCAATTCGATGTAAATAAGTTTCCGCCATTTTGGGAAAATCAAAATTAATAACAACATTCACAGCCTGTACATCAATACCTCGGGTAAATAAATCGGAGCACACTAAATTTCTGCATAAACCTTGTCTGAAATCATGGAACACCCGATTTCTGTGTGCCTGTGCCATTTTTGCATGTATATAGTAACAGCAATACCCTAATTCGGTTATCTTTTTAGCAAGAAGTTCGACACGTTGTGTCGAATTGCAAAATATAATGGATTGATTGATTTGCAATTTTGAAAATAGCGTATTCAAACAATGGACTTTTTGTCGTTCCTGTACAAACGCATAATATTGTGTAACGCCTTTTAACGTTAATTCCTCCATTAAATTTATTTCGTATGGTTCTCGTAAATGTTTTTCCATAAAATTTTTCACGCTTAACGGGAATGTCGCTGAGAATAATAAAATTTGACGTTCCTTTGGTAATTTTAAAATGACATGGTCCAGCATGCCTTTAAAATCGTGTGATAATAATTTATCTGCTTCATCGAGAACCAATATTTTACAATTAGACATGTTTGCAACTTCCTTGTCCATAAGATCCAATATACGACCTGGAGTGGCGATAATCACTTGCACTAAAACAAAATAAAATCAGCATGTAAATAAAATATGTAGTTCATTAACAAAATATTTTAAGCTATTTGGTTAAAATGTCAGATTACAGTTCTCATTTATAATTAAATGTAGGGGAATCCGTAAATAAATTCATCATAATTATTTTTTACGAAATAGTTGTCAAATAGGAAATTTATTGTCGTTCTATTTTCTGTCTGTGGAATTTTCCACAAGTTTCAATTAAGGCTGTAGACCTATTGTCGGTTAAAGGGCGGTGATACATGTATAGAAAAAATTGCCTTATACAAAATTGTTCAATTTTTGCCTAAAAGGCTGACCGACTTTTAACCATTCAGCGCGCATAATTTGTATGCCTTAAAGGCAAAATCTGTACATGTATCACCGCCTTAAATCGTTTAGTACGGCAATTTTTATTTACCCTATAGAATACCGCAATTGTTAATTTATCATAAAAATGTATATAATTATCTTTCTTAAATAAATACCTACCGTTACTTTAAACTGTCACTACCTAGTATACATTTTTATCCATTTTATTCCCATTTTGTTACAACTATTTTCTACTAAATTCCTTCCTTACTAAATTTCTACGATAGATGATGTTTGAAGACGGATGCGTTCGTTCATTCATTTATTCAAACGATTTTTTCGACCAACCATCTCCTGTGAAAAAATGCAAAACATCATTTTGGAGCAATATGAATGAATGAACGAACAAACGAACGCAACACTGAATCCGCTTTAAAGGCGGATTCAGTCTTGCGTTCGTTCGTTCATTCATTCATTGCAATTTTTTCGACCAATCATATTTTTCACAAGGATGGTTTTTCGATGGTTGGTCGAAAAAAATGTTTGATTGAATGAATGAACGAACGAACGATAGTATAAAAATATTAATGCTTAGGCCATAAAAGAGCCAAGAGGTCGCTATAGTGCGGACTACCAAAAAATTTGGCGTATTTTGTGGAGAAACAAATCTTTTTTACTCTAGCTTTTTTTCAAGTAAATACGCCAATGATAAAATCATTTAGTATTTTTTTATATGTTGGTACTCCGTGGCTAAATTTAGCGCTGTTTTGCACCAACTTACATAATTGTGTATTCCTTTCAAACTTATTTTCGTTCGAAAAGAAACACTATAACTATACACACAATTGTGTTGGTTGTACTTCAAATCAAGTGAAAGTTTTTATCAAAAACGCCATTACATACTATGATTTTTTACTCACACATTTGTGTGGTTTGGACTTTAATTGAGGCATTTTTTTTTTGGTTGAAGAAGGGATATATATATTATACAATTATATTGTATATTGTAAAATAATTATATTAAACACTTTATAATAATAAAAATTTATATAGCTATTATTCATATATAAAAATAAATTCGGAATTTCAATTTCGAATGGAGAAAATATATTTTTGACACCTAGTGGAAAGTACGATAACGAAAAATCTGCTTTAGGCTCAATCCTACATAAAGCAAAATTTTAATTGCTTTAGTTTTACCAAATTTTGCTTTAGTTAGCCAAATGGAATTATTTTTGTAATCGTGTCAAAAAAATACGCCAATTGCGTTTACATTTTTTTATATTATGGAGTTTGCTCGTATATTAAATTTTATAATCTTATTTCGTTTATTAGCTGTATTTTGTTTAGAAATAAAATATTTTTGCTTTAGCTGTTTCAGCGCTATTCAGCTATTTCAACTAATGCAAATCTGCGTTATCTTCAGCTAAAGCAAAATTTTAAAATGCTTTAGGTTTTGCTTTAGCTATGGTGGTGTTGTGATTGGCCCAACAAAATACAGATATTGCTTTGCTGTTGTTTTCTCTGCAAAGAGATAAGCTAGGTAAGTAAATAAACTGGTTCAATTAATAAAAAATTGACAACCAATTTAGATTTTTCTGCAAGAAAAGAATACAAAATGGACATATCCGGCGGGCTGATATCTCATTAAAAATGTAGATCTCACCCGATGGATACAAAATATCTCAATAAAAAAATTGAGATAAGTGATTTAGTGAGACTAAATTTGTTTGTCTACATTTGAGTAGATATTCTACTTATAGTTTAAAAAGTTTCGTCCGAAACTTCGATCAATTAATTTAGATTTGGAAATTAGTCTGATAAAACAAATTGAAGTTAGTGTTTAAATACCGCATAAAAAGTTAAAAATTGAGGTGAATAAAAAGAAATGTTAAACTTTTTACTGCTTCAAGAGCAGATAAATTTTTATATGAGAAATATTTGGTTGACACAAAATAGTTGTTTGTAAACAAACTTTGTACAAAGTTTGATAAAAATCGCAATTTTTAGTTATAAACGATCGTAATTGAAAGATATATTTTGAAATATGTAGTATTAATTTCAGTTATTTTCCATTTTTTATACGTTCATAATTACTTAAATAGCAACCATACAATTGTCAATAATTTTTAATCCGTTTCAGATATAAAAAGTTAAAAAAAATACCACGAATAAATTCTTTAACTTTTTATGCCATATTTAAACCAATTGAAACACAACCTTAGAAACCAAAAATTAAATACAAATAAATGCGAAATGAGATTATTCTACATTTTTGATAAATTAGACCTCACTTTTTCAATAAGATCTCAGACCAATGAATATGTCAAATGAGTCACCTCGCTAACTTTCTTATTATCGAAGGGCCGTTATCGAAGTTCATGTCTCGCTTCTTTAGAAATAAAATGTGACTCTATTTCAAAATTTATAACATTTACCAGTCTGCTAATTTGAAAAATTGTGATATTTCTACTCCATCTCAATTACTAAATAATTTGTTTTCGATTGAACGAAATTAGTCGCTCCACTGATCTATATCACATGGATACATGACAAAAACTATTGGCCTTTTAATCACCGCCTAGTTAGTGCTACTTCCCCTATGCGATCGAAAGGTGATGTGTTTATACGAGAAAAAGCCTCATTCCATTTTTATTATTATTTCATCATTTGTTACATTTACATTAATTGTAAACTAATTGAACATTTAACATTATATCCTCTCTCTCTCTGGCTTTATATCCCATCAAGGGATTTGGCCGCCTCAAATGAGGTTTCATAATCATATTTTTCATTTCGGATAATGAGTGATTAATTCATTGATCCTAAACCAGCCGTGAATTTTTTTCCTTGTTACCACCGGGAATCGAACCCGGGACCTCCGGTCGCTGGAGCAAGCATGTTGACCACTTTGCCACTGGGGCGGCAACATTATATTTAGACGAATTATAATCATCTATGAAGTTTATATTACATTAAAACTAATTTTTTGAGAAGTCAATCACCTTTCGTTCTAGTTCCAAAATATTCCGTCAGGTGTCGGTTACTTTGCGTTAAAGCGAATATGGTAGAGCAAAAATAGTTTTATGCTGGAAACACCTGAGCAGATCTTCTGCCTGCAGCGCTGCCGTCAGAACTAAGTAAACTACATGAGCGTTTTTTGGCAAGCAGATTTTTTTTATTGTTCTATAATATTTTCCTCCACTTTGATTGATAACTCAATGGTAATACGTCAAAATAAAAAAATAAATAAAGTAAAAATCACATGAACATAGTTGCTATTGTTATGGTGTTATGACACTGACTAGTTTTTCAAATGGTTCATATGATTTAAAATGAAAATAGAGTAGGACAAGTAATGTAAGTACAAATTACTTGAAAGAATGAGTGAATACAACATATAAACAAAAAATAGAAATAAATTCAGCAACAAATGATATAGCTTACTTTTGCAGCAGTTTAAATTGGGCAAATCTATAAAAAATAAATCAACTTTGATTATTTTTTTTGACGTATAGTCATTTATTAGTAATATGATTTTGTGTGTACGTGTATAGTACAAATATATTTCAAAACAAAACATTGCAGCGCACGCTGCACAAATATATTATTTGGTTTTCATAACGTCAAAATAAATGCGCATAGTGTTGTCTACTGTTTAAATTAGTTGTTTCTCTTTTTCGCCTTAATAGTTTTACATCACATTACAGCACTTGAAAACTAGTCAGTATCATAACACCATTAGATGTTTTTTCCACGCAGTGCAGCCTACTGCGAGGCAGAAAAATTAGAAATAGAGACATGAGTCAGAATTCTGATCGCAAAGCAGAATACATGTATTTCTCACCATATAAACGTGTATTCTAATTTTTCTGCTTTCAGAATTCTGCCCATGTGTTTCCAGCATTAAGTTTCTGACAGACAGAAAAATTTTCTGTCTTTTCTTTAATTTCGAATTTTCGAAAATCAATTTAGTAAACAGAAAACTGGTTCCTATTCCACACTTTGATTCTTTCCCCTTGACCCACAAACTAAAAACAGTGTTGGTAAAGGGGAAGGAAACGAGGAAAGAATCACGACGAAAGAATCAGTGTGGAATCGCGGTATGAGTTTTTGACGTTTTGACGACACGAACTCGTTTTTTTTATATTCGAAATATTTGCAGGTGCGCATTTGAAATACCAAAGGAAATCACAAGAAATTTGCATACAAAAGCGGTACCTAAACTAACGAGAATTATTCTTATGCGATACTTTTCATATCTTATGTTTATAGTGCCGTGCCGAATACGAATTTTATTTGAATGATCTTTCAATCAAAAGCAGCAATTAAAAGGTTCTTACGGAAAGCTTCAACGTTCCTACAAACGCTATCCTTTCCGTTTAAACAAATATTAGGGTACAATATTGTGAATATGGATAAATATGTCTTGCGTATTAACCCTACTGCCGATAATACTAGTAATCAATATAAATTTGAAATTTTACAATTTAAGGTGCTAATAAATTATAACTTTTATTACTTATTTTAATTAATTTCCATAAGTAAAGGTGTTATGGGGATGTTGTATAAAACATGTTCTTTAAATGTTTTTGTCCGTGAAAAATTCACCGTTGATGAGTTTTAAACATTCGTTTTAATGGTGTAAATTCGTAATGCCAAGAATTTCGAATTATATCAACCGGGTCCAAAAACTGTAAAAATACGAGTTTTGAAAAAATGATTGTTAAAAACCTGAATAATAAAATGATTGTACAACCGGTTCATAACTATGGATATAAATCCGTTTTTTCAATTAACCCCCCCCCCCCCCCCTTTTATATAAAAGAG
Organism: Nephrotoma flavescens; assembly: GCA_932526605.1. NCBI lineage: Eukaryota > Metazoa > Arthropoda > Insecta > Diptera > Tipulidae > Nephrotoma > Nephrotoma flavescens. The sequence goes on from OW052220.1 coordinate 314,071,461, forward strand.
GCGTGTCTTATATGAAAAGAGGCGTGTCATATAATTTACGTGATTTAATTGGTTAAAAAGATGGGATGAAAAATCCGGGATTTTTATCCATAGTTATGAACCGGTCTTTAAAAAACTAAATATATTGCAATATTACGAGTTTAAAGTAACCAAAAAAATTTGAAAAATACTCAATAAAATTATTAAGCTAAATAAGCTTCTCGCCGATCTCTACGCCAGGACAGTTAGGAAAAAAGTTACAACGAAAAGTTCAACCAGCCCCAGAGCTCCCAGTTTTTTAAATATTTTCATTCCATCGATGTCACTTGGTGTGAAACGGGCAGTAATTTGCCAATGTGGTTTCTATTATTTTTTATAGTTTGTTGAACTTTATAACAACAATTTGTTTGTTATAAAATGAAGTACATAATTTATTTCCACAAATTAAAAATTACATAGTGAACTACATTCCTCGTGGTATACATCAATGTTACACATAGTAGATATGAGAATTATTTGTTGTACGATAAGTAGATATTTGAACTGACAACTATTTCGAAACAAATAAAATAATTTTGAAGTAAAAAATACATATTTATCTTACCTTTCTGATAAATTCGCATAATATCCTCCTTTAAATTTGTTCCGCCTGTTGTGACCATAACTCTAATATCCATATGTTTTGCTAGTTCAATACAAATTTGAGATGTTTGTAAAGCTAATTCTCGCGTAGGCACAATTATCAATGCCTGAATAACATCCCGCTTTGAGTCGACTTGTTCTAATACTGGAATACAATATGCACCAGTTTTTCCGGTGCCATTCTTTGCTCTGGCTAATATATCTTTTCCACCAAGTGCAATCGGTATTGCAGCTTCTTGAATAGGTGATGGTTTTTCCCATCCCTTCTCGAATATTCCCATTAATAACTCTCGTTTTAAACAAAACTCTTCAAATTCATTACCCCGTGTGTCTGTTACATCACTCGTTTTTATCCTAGTGTCCTTTGGTGGCAGTTTTAGTTTTGATTTCCAACCTAAATCGTCATTTTCTTTATTATCACTAAAAAAATAGATAAGTTATCAAAGTTAGTCGAATATAAATCTGCCTTTTCAGTAGACCACAATCTTCAATAATCACCTTTTTGTGTTTCCATGATTATTCATATGATTATTAGAAGACGGTATGCTTTCTGTCATCATGATTGTATTATTAATCTAATTTATCTAACACTGAATTTTAAAAACTAGCAGGCGACTTTTTGCTGCGCTCAACGATTTTGTAATTTTTTCACTTATATTTAAAAAAAAATTATAGTAAAATAAAAAATAAATTAATTATAAAAATTAAGATCATAAAGTTTTTTCTTTTGATGTATTATTATTTTTACTTATTAATTGGAGTAAAATATATTAATAATTTATAATATTTAAATATAGATATAAATAAATCTTTTTGGATATTTCACCAAAAATACTAGTCTTTAAATTTGATTTTGAATTATAATAATTTCAAAAATAATATATTAAATATATATTGTGCAAACAAACAGCACAACACTATTGTTTAAAAGTTTTTTTTTATTGATATTTTATTTATTATAATTTGGAATAGTTTATTTTTTTTTAATTTAAAACAATTAAAAGTTATTTATAGTAATCACTTTTATCACTAGATTTTTAATTTATTTTTGTTTTTTTATCACTAAAATCTAATTTTTTCTTTTTTTATTCACTTATAACTCATTTTGGGACGAGCTTATAAATCCTGAAAATACATGTATAAGATTAATAAATTAATTTGATTAATTAGTTTAAAAAATCTGTTGAATAAAATTAATTTTAATTAGCATTTAAAAACAATGTTGTATGGTAATCCCTGTACATAAAAATACAACAACGCATCGTTTGGACGACATGTTTATTTTCGACATTACACATATATGAAAGTTATCAGCAAAATAATTTTTTTAAAAACATGTGACGTAGCAAAAAAAAAATTTACGAAATTGGGATATTTTGATGAAATATTTGCAAAACGAACAGAAAAATGTAATTGAATTATAATTTTGTGCAAATTAATGCCAAATGTTATCAAATTTTCACATAAATTGGACAAGGAAAACATGAAATAAAATTTCTACTATGGCGACTTTTCTTCGGGTATTTTATGCACTGTTAAGTAGTCAGAAACAAAAGCCATTTTTGATGTGAAATTTAACTAGTTTTGATAATGAAAAATGCATTTAACTGATTTGAACTGCTTAAAAAACGTATTACACGCCAAAACAATGCACATAGCTCATACGATATTTTGATTTGAAATATTTTATAATGTACAGAAAATTTTTTATACAAGTTCAAAAAAAATCAAAAAATGCACATTACTAAAAATGGCTAAACACATTCTCTTACACAAAAATGACACATTTCTATCGTTTTTAATATCCCATCAAAATACTAAGCTTTTTATTTTACATATTTATTAATACTTTACTTAAATTATAATGAAATAGATCTATAAGAATAATATAAAGTTTAGATTACCTTTTATAATCTGATGCTTTTTTATTATACTTTTTTATTAATTTTCTTATTTTACTCTTCTTGTCTATTAGCCAACAGCTACAAATCGTAAATGAATATGAATGGAAGAGTAAACGATGTTTTACAAGATGGCGAAATATTTTTGGGAACAAAATCTCAGTACAACCAACATTCAGCAAATTGATTAAATTTTGTGTTAGTACCATCTAGCGAATAGTGAACAAACTACTAAATATAAACAATTTTACATTACATACGTACACACATTCAAAATTACAAATTTTTATTATGAATCCGTAATAAATATTCAAATGGCACAATTTTATCGTTTTTAAATATACATAATTCAAAATTTAATAAACTACAATTTCCAATTCCAAGGGATACACATAGTCCCATCAGCCAATACGGAATAGTAGTTGGTAATAAATAAATCGATATCGATTAGTTCAATTTTACTTTCGATAAGACGTTCTAAACACTCGATCATTGTCGCTGGTGTAATGGAATCGTCCTTTTTAAGCGATGACAACTTTAATCCGGCCATGGCCTTATCGTGCAGAGCTATTTCTACATATTTAGTTCGCTTAAACTCCTCCGATTTTGATTTAGCCTCTTCTAAATGATTTGTTATGAAATCGACTAAAATACTACCTGGACATAAGGCTGGAACAATTATTTGCCCGGTGGGATTTATCATTAATGGGCCAGCCTCTCTGAAATCGAAATTGTATTATAAAACTGACAAACAGAATTGTTTAGAGTAGTTACGATTCAACGACAAGTTCGTAGTCGTTCAATGATTCGGGCCAGGATTCTGGGTATGGGGTCTTGCTTAAGTAATCGAGCAATGATGTGACCACTTTCCTCAAATGACTAGTGTACTCGCTTGCATGAGTCTTTGGCATGAACTTTCTTCTTCTTATTCGAATATTTCGTAATACCTGCATTAACGCATATTCGTATGCAGGAATTTTTTTTAAATGGGCATCTTGCTTGGGAAGGTTTCTCAGCAGTTCTAACCAATTTCTAGTGACGTCACCAGTGAATAGCATTATATGGCCATCCAAACTGACTCCGGTAAAAGGAGCAAATACCACAACCCTTCCTAAAATAAAGCAATCACTTTAAAATTCAAACTTTTCCAATCAGATCAATTTACCTTCTAACCCTTTGATCACGTCTTTATGCAGTTGCAACAGACTTTCAAGACTTTTAAGACATCCGCGATAATGTTCTACATTCCAGCCACATTCATAACGCAACTCTTTTACATTTAATTGCACTTTAATCGAATCCTATAGTCCAATAATAATAAACTCAACCTTTATACAAATTTGAGATTAAAAACGAATAAAAATAAACTTAAAATGATTTGATTGAAAATATTTAATGAGTGGGTTAAATGAAATTACTAAAGATATATTATATTTAAAAATATCAAAAAAAGCGATTTACCTGGAGTTTAATGACATCTTCTTTTAGCTCTTGCAGTGTTTCCTTTCGCAGTAATGCTGACGTTGTGTTAATTTCAATCCAGCTTCTGCAAGGGCCATTGAACATAATTAGTTTGTTAATGTAGTTATGTTTATATGTACATACTTTAGACGAAGCTCTTCCTGTTTAGTCTTTACCCGGCCATATATAATGGACTCATCAAAACTTTCACCTTGTCCTTCATATGTGTAAGTCGGTTCGGTTCCCGACGAATCCGATGAATTATTTTGTTTTTGCAACGTGTAATCAGATTTAATTTTTTCTATGTGTTCGGTAGGAAGACTAGCAGCCTCTAAAATGACCTTTAATACCCACTTGGGATCTTTAGTTTTATCTAATGGAACATTAACTAGTCTGATAACGCCTTTAGTTCCAACTTCAGAACTTCGAACGTAAAATGGAAGATTTTTTGGTATTGCTGTATGCGAGGTTTTCGTATAAAGTGATTCCAGAAAAGCACTTAGCTGCTTCAAGGAATCTTCATTCACAGCCTAGAACCGATACAAATTAGTTCGAGAGCCGTTATAATTACATACCTGTGTGGTTTGGTTTACTCTCTGTTCGGGATACCGCCCAAATAAATCTGGATGCACAGCGAAATAAAAAGGCCTCAGTGCTGTTGCGATTTCAGAATTACTTATATTCCGGATCACTATCACTTTATAATTATTGTTATTATATTTTAAAACTTTACGCAAACTAAAAATTTAAGAGTAATTAACATAATTAGTACGTTGCGTAAAATTTCCTTCTGAAAAATTCACCTTTTACAAAAACACAAATACATTTTAAATACAAAAATATAATAAATACGTTTAAAATAAACAATTTTCAGTCTAGAATGATTATTCAATCATATTTTAATTAAGTATTATTGTTTAATTATAAAAATTACTATTTTCGCGAATTTTAATCGACATGTCAAAATTGGCATACGAACCGTGAAGTGAACAGCAACAGAGTACTAAATGAGTCAGGGTTGGATTGGAATGTTTGTACTAAACCATGAAATGTCAAAAATTGACTGTCAAAGCGACATAATTTTGTTCGTATACGTAGAATTTCCTAACTTGTGTAAAATGTCTGTAAAGTTTATAAATAAATTGTTACTATTTGTAGGATTTGTATCCTTAATCCACGCAGCATACTCTGCAGCACAACGTAGGTCATTCGTTACATTTTATATAATATAAATTAACATTTCGATTTGGTTTTTCCAGATCGAGCATACTTGAGGATTACAGACCAAGAATTTTCTGCCTTGCCGATTGATGTAAATAGATTTCATTAATTTAAAAGAAAACGTATTAATGTAAACATTATTTTTATAGATTATATTACAAGCGGTTGCCAGTTTATTCATAATAATTTACAGTATCCTCCAAGTGGTTGGAGAATTTAAAGAAATTCGGTCGGCTGTTGATCTACAGGGAAAATCATGGGAAACTTTATCTAATATTCCATCGTTCTATACTTTCAACCATCGCGGAAGAGCGCTTTCACCGAATTATGTGCATCCAGATTTACTAGATAAATAATTTTTATATACAGTTCACGTTTTTATGAATTAAAAATATAATTTCAAATTAAGTCTTTTCTTATTCAGGGATTCGAACCCAATTTTGCGGATTAATAGGCGTTTTCGGAAATAACATCCCTTTTTCAATCATAAAAAATAAAAAAATGGCTAAATTAAAGTCCAAACGGCACAAATGTGCGAGTACAAAATCATAGTATGTAATGGCGTTTTTGATAAAAAATTTCGCTTGATTTGAAGTACAACCAACACAATTGTATGTATAGTTATAGTGTTTTTTTCGGACGAAAAATGTTTGAAAGGAATGCGCAAATGTGTAAGTTGGTTCAAAACACATACAAAAATAAATTTTTGACATGGTACTTTTGCCGTACTCGCACAATTGTGTTAGTAAATCACAAAAGGGATATGGTAACTTTTGGGTAACTTGCTGACAAAAAATTACCAAATCTATTTCCGAATTCGAGCACTTTAGGTTTACTTTTATTTATTTTTTTATGCTTAGTTCATGGTGAGTTCACGGAACGGGATTATTTTTTATCCAACTCTTCAGCCAATCAAATCTTTCATATTCAACTAAACCCCGCCCAATTTAATACAGCTTTAGTTAAAATATTTCCATCTTTTGAGCAATAATCTTAGTCGTACCAACATAGTAACAAAAAATAACCGGAAGTATGAGCAATAATTTTGCTCAAATATTTGTTGTTATTGTTTATTTTTGACATTTTTTGAATGAATTTGTTAGGTTATCGCCTTTAATTTTATTTAAAGTTATTATATAAAATAAATGAAATAAATATGCGAGATGCATTTAATGAAATGCATTTAATTAAATGAAATAAATATGCGAGATGCATTTAAGTGAAACAATGATTCTCATCCTAAATCAAAAATTTTATTTTGTTACAAACTGTTGGGCTATAAATTATTTGATAATTTATAAATTGTGATTTGCGTATAAAACCGAATATTGTGTATTTGTAATGCCCAGACATACGTTTATTCGATTAAATTAAAATAAATCCCCATCTAATCGTAAACAAAGCAGAAATTGCAAACAAAAAATACAAAACAACAGTAAACATATCGCACATCCTCTTAAATACTGTCAACACAAAAAAACAGGTTTGAGATAAATGCATTTTTTTTTTAATTGCTAACGTTACTGTGATGATGCTGAGATTATTCAATATTAGCTTTATAAAATAAATAATCAAGTATAGCAATTTAAAATGCATTTATTACAAAATTGTTTTTTGTGTTATGACATTTTTTTAAAGGATGTGCGATATGACAACCGTAGACACATTTTTTGAGCAAAAAATCGGAAAAAAGCCAGCTTTTTTTTTATCTCATTCCGTGAACACCTTCACGGAACAGGATTATTTTTGATCCAACTCTTTAGCCAATCAAATCTTTATATTCAACTAAATCCCGCCCAATTTGATCTTGGTTTAGTTGAAATTTTTCCATCTTTTGAGCAAATAATCTAATTCGTACCAACATAGAAACAAAAATAACCGGAAGTATGAGCAATGATTTTGCTCAAATATTTGTTGTATTTGTTTATTTTTGACATTTTTCTTTTTCGAATGAATTTGTTAGGTTATCGATAAATAAATGAAATAAATATGCGAGATGCATTTAAGCGACACAATTAGGATGAGAACCAAAAATTTTATTTTGCTACAACTGTTATAAATTATTTGATAATTTATAAATTGTGTGTATAAAACCGAATATTGTGTATTTGTAATCCCCAGTCATACGTTTATTCGATTAAATTAAAATAAAGTCCCATCTAATCGTAAACAAAGCAGAACTTGTAAACAGAAAATACAAAGCAACAGAAAACATATCGCACATCCTCTTAAAAACTGTCAACACAAAAAAAAACAGTTTTGAGATAAATGCATTTTAAATTTTTTTTTTTGAATTGCTAACGCTACTGTGATGATGCTGAGATTATTCATTATTAGCTTTATAAAATAAATAATCAAGTATAGCAATTTAAAATGCATTTATCACAAAACTGTTTTTTGTGTTTTGACATTTTTTTTAAAGGATGTGCGATAGACAACCGTAGACAAATTTTTTGAGCAAAAGTTAGTGAAAAAAGCCAGCTTTTTTTATCTCATTCCGTGAACACACAGTTAATTTCTGTCTTTCTGGCAATTTGTATTAAATTTGTAGTGCCAGAAAAATTAAAGTACATAAATTTACAAAGTATTAAAAAAAATGTATCCGTTAAAATATGTCACTGAATTTTGAGGAATATAAAAATATTACGAAATGTAATCTTACTTTTTTGTTGCCAGGGTAACTTGAAACTATTGTTCTTTTGTTACCAACATTAAAAAAATTAAATTACTCAAAAGTTACCATGAGCTATTTCCGAAAATACCTAACCCAATGCAGCTGAGGATGAGGAGCTGAATACGTACCTAGATTTTAAATCCTATTTTTTAAACAGTTTGGTATTTTTACAAAATTTGAGAATCGAAATGCCAACTCTAATCCATATAAATATAATTTATAGATTTTTTACACGAGATTTTTTACAGTTTACACGAGTTGTGATTCAACCAAAAGTTTCTTCTCTTCTTTCCCCCTGGCCTATAAACAAAGTTTTAAAATATTGGCAGGGAGGAAAGAAGAGAAGAAATTTTTGGTTGAATCACAACTCGTGTAAACAGGCGGATTCACCCAATCCACACTATGGGTTTTGAGTCGGGTCTCATTCTTCGTTTTTTCCCCTTTACCAATAAAACCGGTTTTCATTTTACCGGTTTTATAGGTTAGGAGGGGGAGGGGTGGTGGTATGGCGAAGAATGAGACCCAAATCAAAAGTCCTAGTCTGGATTGGGTGATAGAATTTTTACTACTAAATTACGATTACCAAGTTATGTTAGTTGTTATGCAGAATCCTGTGTTTCCAAAATCGCGCGCTAACAAACTGAAACAACCGCGCTACACGTAGTCTCATAAGACCGGCTTCACCTTCCCTTCTTACCCCTTTTACCGACAAAATCCATTTTAACTGCGACATTAAATTTTTCGGTGAGTCCGAAATGAAAAAATAGAAATGAAAATAAAAAAATTTAAGGCCATTTTGAGATGTAAATTTTTGTTTAAATTTTATTTTCGAGAGAACAGAATAAAACAATACAAAAAAATTTGGTGTTTTAAAACAAAATAAGGGTTTAAATTAACAATGAAAACCTATTGCGACGTAGTTGGAAACCAGAAACTAAAATCTCGTGTAGCTTTGATGAAAAAGATAACTACGTAATCTCAAATTTGTAAATAACAAGTTTGTGTCCGTCGAGATATCTATTATAAGCTCTAATATTTCAAAGCGAGTTTATACATTTTTTCCGCTACGATTATTTAAGAGGGGAAAATTGTTACAAACTGATTTGCTTCGATTGGACATTTAGTGGCACGTGCTGCAACCGAATAACACAAGAAATTTGACAGTATCACAATTTTCCTAAGATGTTGTTTCTATTTTCGTGCCAGACACGATAACCGAAAAATTTTAATCGCGTGAATCAAATGCAACAACTGATCAAACGCAAGTAAGAAACTGATAATCGAAAGAAATCTCACATGAGGCGAAATACCCTAATGAAATGTAGAAAACAATACTAAGCAACTAAAAAAGAAAACACTACTAAGCTACAACTCAGTAGTCGTAATTTTAATTTAAAACTCGTGTCTACTTTCCGAATTCTAATAAAATAACTTTCGTCTCGAAATACAAAGTAATTCTCCAGAGTCTTTGTGGGATTTCCTCGGTAGACTATATAGTTAATACAAGTTCATTAATTCACTAGTACATTTTAACCGAAGCCATTTTTTTAGCATTTATTATGAAATTTCATCTTCACCAGGTTGTGTATCATTTTCAACATTTCTACGATGGGACAAATGATGGAACCATTTCAGTGTTGATGTCGGACTGGAGCAAGAAAGATAATTATTCGCTAAAAGATGGCGGTGAAGCTTCGTTGCGAATGGTGTTGTTACGAGGATGACAACATGTGAAGAGCTATTTCTTTTATGTTGCGATTGCGATACATATGTCTAAGCTTCGTACCATTCTCGTTGTTTTAGTCTGCAGAGCCAAGTGGGAATTCTCCTCGCGGTCATATAGTTGTTATGTGATTGTCTTGTATTATGCAATAGTAATTTTTAACCCTATATGTGATGATTGACCGTTGATGATGTAACGGTTCTTCGTGCTCTTGCGTAAACAAAAAAAAATCACACGTTGTAACGTTGTATCTGTTAACAGACTCTTGATACTGTTCTGGTGATGCAGCACATTTCCGGCTATAGGTGGAAGTCGTACGGGGAAGTTCTTTCCACCATATATCAAGAACTAGATATGCCATCTATCAAGAACTATATCACACCCAACTAATTTCACACGCAAGGGCAAAGAAACGATTCGAATTTAAAAGCACAACTTCTTAACTTTTTTAATGAACACATAGAAAATTGGTGAAGAAAAGAAAATATAAGATAAATATATTTAGTTAGTTTTAAAATTTTATTTAAATACATTGTTTGCAATTGTACATTATATATCAAAATATAATAAGGAAACAAACTTGTCCATGTAGATAAATATTTATGATAATATGCGTAGCTGTATAATAACATAATGTGTGGTTCACATTCAACGTCGGCCCTTAAAATTTAACCACCCTTTATATATGTAAATATAATGTTTAATATACTATACAGATGTAATATAAATATGTAAATATAATAAATATAACTAAATATAATAAATAATTAATAAATTAGTAAATGAATAAATAATGTATCAAGATGCAATGCAGCACGTGCAAAATTTGAACCATGGCTCATATAGGGTTAACTTTTATTTTAGGCATACAGGATTTTAATTTATTGAGAAACTAATATGAATAATAACAAAATTTTATAACTACATATAATTTAAATAAATAAGGCATGCAAATATTAAAATATTAAAATGTTTTTAATGGCATTTGAAGAAATCCACCCAAAAATTGAGAATTACATTGACGTAATTGAAAAATATACCGATGCTCAATTTGCCGGCTATTAAAAATTGAGTTTTTCTCAAAATAAAACACAGATGCCAAAAAAACCCGAAAAAATTCAAAACAAGGTGCGGTCGGTTTGAAGCTCAAAACAAGATTTTTTTTATTCCCTTGTACATAAGTGAACACTAGGAATGTACTTATATTCTGTCAAAAAAGTAACGACAATTCCTCATTTAAAAAGCCCGCCTAAAGGGATTGTAAATTTTTTTTGTTGCTGTGCCACACAACGGTTATCTATCTTGACGTGAAGTTTGTACTCGATCTGTCATTTAGTTTATAGTGCTATATTTTATCAGTTCATCTCAAGTGTATTTTGTGATCTTTATAATGGATAAAAATATCGAACAAAGAATTTGTGTCATACTTTTTATTGCAAATGAAATTTGGTGTGCCGAATCGCTGAAAATGTTACAGAAGGCTTACGGTGATTCGATTTGATAAAAAACACGTGCATATGAGTGGTACAGTGCATTCAAAAGCGGTTAAAATGTGGTGGAAGATTTGTCTCGCTCTGGTCGGCCTCAACTAAAGTTAACATCAATAAAATAAAGGAAATGCTGACGGAAAGTCGCGATTTACGTTTGAAAAAGATAGCCGTTGAGCTTTATATCTCTCTCAAATCAATTCGTACCATTGTACACGATTATTTGGTCATGAAACGCGTTGTCGCTCGACTAGTTCCGAAAGACCTCAATTTTTTTGTCAATTCCGACCCCACATTCATAAAACGAATTATAACTGCTGACGAGACAAAGATTTATTAGTTTGGCATGCTAATCAGTCAATAAGCTTCGGTCAAAGTCGATAAAAATTCAAGGTAATGTTGATTGTTTTCTTTTATTATCGCGGTGTTATACATTTGGAATTCTTGCCAAAATGCCAAACGGTAGTAATAAAATATATTATTTATCTGAGCGTTATGAAAAGGTATGGAAACACTCGACAAATATCAGCGAAAAACCACTCTATTCACCTGATATGGCTCCGGCTGACTTTTCTAACTTACTCTTTTCTTTTTTCGATATTTTTAGTCATTATAAAAATCACAAAGCACACTTGCGATGAACTATCAAAATAGAGCACTGCAACAAATAAACTAAATGACAGATCGCGCTCAAACTTCACGTCGATAGAGCACAGTTGTGCAAACTTCGCGACAAAAAAAATTCGTTTTTTAAACGACCAATTCCCGTTACTTTTTTGACAGTATACATGACAAGCATTTCCGAGTATTTCCTTAAATGGGTAGAGTCAATGATTTTGGCATAAATTATGCTTAATAAGCACATATTATATATTCTGATGCTTAAGTGTTAAAATTGTTGTACTATAGCCGGCGTTAAGTCTAATGTTACGAGTACAATACTGTTAGCTCGATAATATTGATATTTTTTGAAAGTATCGTAACCATATCCGATCAAACAGCAAAAGCCAAATAACTATATAAAGAAGAAATAAATTGAGTCATACAGTTTCACTTAAAAAGTATATGACTGAAATACTTACACTAGCAATTGTGGACAACGTATGCCCAAAAATAGCAGCGGTCATTGCAGTGGCTAAATACATTATTGTCCAAAATCCACTAAAGCAAAATTCAAGTAGAAACCACGGAGTTTTACTATATTTTTCAAGAGCATGGAATACGTGTAGAATTAGTAATACCGCGGTACCCCAGAAACCAAGCAAGGCAATTATACTGAAGAATTCTCCTGTCTGCTGAAATCTATACGCCGAAATTTGAACGCATAAAAAGCCCATAAAATTGAATATCTGAAATTAGGAACAGAAATCAACATTATTAATTCAATAAAAGTCATAGAGCAAATTAATATACTATTTTTTAACTTTACCAACTCATACTGTATATTTGGAGTAATAGTAATTGAAAATGCGATTGTATGAAAATACGGGTATAAAATACGAAAATAAACAATTAAGCTTTACAATATAATATATTGTACAAATATATTATATTTCTATCGCACAATTTACCGGCGTACATAACATAAAATGTTCCCAGTAATGAATGATTAATACAAACCAAAGTATTTATTAGACACGTTGACCGAATGTTTGCAGTGTGCAGCACTGAAGAGATTATGATGCAATATCTAAGAATGAACCAAAATAATTGGTCATATTATTTTTTTTAAATTTGAGCAAGCACGCTTAAGGAACTTCGAAGAAACTCTGAGTACTCCCAATGTCAATCCAACATTAGAAAGATTCATGCAGTTAACGGGGCAACGGTTTAATATGTTTTCGAGGCGAAATTACATGGAAAAATGCGGTAATTTTTAGTAGTAGAAGAAACAATCAAAAGAGGTGCTGATATCAAATTTAATAAGAACCCCGTTCGTTATAAAATTACCTATATGAAAATACTAAATAAGATGAAAATATTAATTTAACAACATAAAATTTAAATGTAATATTAATTTTTTAAATCAAACAAAACAAAATTTAGAATTTATTTGAAATGTAATATTTAAATAAAATTTTAATTGCATTATCTATAAGTTACACGATTCCATAAAAATTATTACACAGCTGAATTGAATTCGATATATAAGGATAAATCAAAGACAAAAGATTTTATTTGATTACATACATACGAGGATTGCCTGAAAAGTTTCCGACCTTACAAAGATACAAGACATTTTTCTTCAAATGTATTTTTAGTTCTCTACTTAGTCTTCTTGTAAGTTTATACACTTCTCCCAGCGAAGCTTTCATCTCTACAACCCGTTATCATAGTACTCGGCGTCTTTCTCTGCACAATAGTTGTTTACGAAAGTGATGGCCTTGTTATTCAACGAAAATCTCTGTCCATCAAGTCGCGTGGTGACTAAGAAGGGTTGTCAATCAGTTCAAATGGCAATTCGTGGATTTTCGCCATGGCAACAGCTGAGGTGTGAGACGGCGCATTGTCTTGGTGAAGCAGGATTTTTATTCGAATGTGGCCGTTTTTCCAAAATTTCTAGCTTCAGCTTATCAAGTAATGATATATGCTTACTGTATGCTCGAGCTTTCAGTGCTATCAACCTATAGTTTCCTGTTTATACTTATTCGTTTAATAAATGAAACAAAACCACTTATAATTATTTATTACTGAATATTTTCTTTATAAAGTTACAAAGGCAATGCTCGAATACGAACTAGTTTTTAAATAATTTTTACGAAATAGTAAAATACTAAGTTAAAAATAATGCACGTTAGTAAAACTTGTGATTTTGTCACAAATTTATTAAGTAGATATACTACTCTCATAATTCGAGTAAAATAAAAAAATAATAACTATTAAATTTAAAATTCTAAATAAGAAGGCGTCTATAAATTAACACAATTACACGGGGTCTACACTACGTGAAATCACTGAGCTGTAGGTGCCTTTATGGTTGGTGTTCGTTCTGACAATTTTTTCGACCAATCATTTTACTCAAAAATTATGATTTTTTTTCTTCTTGATTTTTCCACAAGAGATGATTGGTCGAGAAATTAACCGAACGAACGAAAGCCAACCATAAAGGCGCCCTATATTTCATGTTATATTATCTATGTGTATAATTTTCTTCAATGTTTTGATTAATATTTATCACAATATCATAACTGGACAATTTACTTTCATAATAAATCCCAAAAATTCAATCCAAATGTATTAAAAAATGACATTTTAAGAATGATTTTGAAATTTTAATTTGGCATTACTTAAAAATTTCATGATACTTTTTTCGTGAAATAACATTCTGATAATTTGCTAACAGCGAGTTCATACGACGGATAAAAATCTCCGATTTTTCTATCCCTCAGTTTAGCTAATTAAATCACGTAAATTATACTACAGATACGCCTCTTTTCATACAAAAAAGTTGGAAAAAAATTGATAAAAAATCTGGGATGGAAAAAAACCGAGATTTTTATCCGTCGTATGAACTCGCTGCCAAGCCAAAACAAAATATGTATAACATACACATGGGCCATTCCACACTTTGATTCTTTCGCCGTGATTCTTTTCTCGTTTTCTTCCCCTTCAACCACAAACTGTTGTTAGTTTCTGGGTGAAGGGGAAGGGAACGAGGAAAGAATCACGACAAAAGAATCATAGTGTGGAATGGCGGATTCAATTAATTTGCTCTCACGAAAGAAGCATAGTGTAGACGTCGTGTTGCCCCTGTAAACAAAAAATTAGAATGCATTAATTCCGTAAACTGCAGGAACTACTTTTGATAGTAAATAATTATCACAATTGTGCTTGTATTCATGATGAAAAATTGTTTATTCAGTGAAAAATATTGGAAAAATTAAAATTTTATTAGCATGACAAAGACATTTTCTTTGTTTTTTATTTATAGGACAATTTTACAGTTAATTTTTGATATCATCATCGTAACCAACAGAAATAAAAAAAAACCGACAATTTAATTTATTTCGATATTGGAACTTAAGTTGCTTTATGATTAATATGGTTTTATAAATTTCCGTCCCTCGATTTCGACCACAAAATACGACCACAAAAATAATCATGATGTTGCTTCATTATAATAATGTTTCCAACCATAAAATAACAAACACTTGCCGTCAGGTACTGTTTGTATGGGTGCTAGAATGTTGTACTATGGTAAATCCTTAGATAATTACTTTTATGTACGGCCACACGCGCACCTTTTAGTATGGCGTTTTACTGAAAAAATATTTTACATCGTGAAATACAGCCATTAAACTGTAAAAATTATAAATTCTACCACAATAACAAATGTTGCGATCTACTTTGCATATATTAATTTGTAATATTTACTAAAATTTTTATACAATTTCGGAGACACATTGAAAGTTGCCGAAAATTGGTAAACTATGGAAAAAAAAAATTTTTCATAATACATATTTAATCTTATTTATTGACGCCTCCTAATTCTACAGCAGTTGTTTTTAATTTATAAATATAATTTAGTCTACACGTTTTGATATTACAAACAATAATCGAGAGTTCAATTCAAATTATAAATTATATTTATAAATACAAAACAATTTATGAATCTTTTCAATTTAATTATCTTAAAATTTACATCGATATAAAATAAAAAAATAAATCTTTATGTTAAAGTTCATTAAAACTCAAGTGTCCCTTTTATAGTAGATGCTTTCCAGAATTTACTCATTTCAATTACTGACAATAATTTTCGAGTATTTTCTTAAATGTGAGAGTCAATGACTTTGACACAAATTATGCTTAAGTGTTAAAATTGTTGTACTATAGACGGCGTTAAGAATGTTGCAATACCGTTAGCTCGATAATATTGGTATTTTTTGAAAGAGTCGAAACCGTATCCGATCAAACAGCAAAAGCCAAATAACTATATAAAGAAGAAATAAATTGAGTCCTACAATCCACTTAAAAAATATAGAACTGAATACTTACACTAGCAACTATGGACAAGTTATGCCCATAAACAGCAGCGGCCGTTGCAGTGACTAAATACATTATTGTCCAAAATCCACTAAAACCACATTCAAGTAGAAACCACGGCGTTTTTTGATATATTTCAAGAGCATGGAATACGTGTAGAATTAGTAATACTGCGGTACCCCAGAAACCAAACAAGGCAATTGCACTGAAGAATTCTCCTGTCTGCTGAAATTTGTACGGCGAAATTTGAACGCATAAAAAGCCGATAAAATTGAATATCTGAAATTAGGAACAGAAATCAACATTATTAATTCAATAAAATTCAAAGAGCAACTTAATATACTATTTTTTAACTTTACCAACTCATACTATTTGGATATACCTACTTACGAGTAATACAAATGCCGATTGAAGATGCGATTGTACTGAAATGCGAGTACAAAAACGAAAATAGACAAAAGTTTTACACAGATAAGAATAGATTAGACGATAAGAGACGGATACTCTGATCCTTAAGAGTCTTACTTGGTCTCCCTTCTTCGCTCTGTTCAGCAAAGTCACGTCTCAAATACTCATCCATACTCTCAACCTAATATACATTTGTTTCACACTATTTTCCGCATCGTAAACAACATAAAATATTCCAAATAATGAATGATTAATACAAAACAAAGTATTTATTAGGATAGGCAAATAAAGGATCTTCGAAAAAACTCTGAGTACTCCCAAGGTCAATCTAAACGTTAGAAAGATTCATGCTGTTACCGGGACAATGGTTCAATATGTGTTCGAGACAAAATTACCTGGCAAAAGAGGTACTTTTTCAGTAGTAGAAGAAACAGTAGTAGAAAGAGGCGCCGATAACAGATGATACCTTGTATACGTTATTTGGACCTGCATATGTACAAACCGTATTTTTTATTCGTCTTCTACTTGGCCGTATACATATGATCTAAGTTATTTGGACTCGAGTTTTGATATTTAGTTGGTACCCAATGAATTAAAATTAGATAGCGAACCGATAACCGCATTTTTGTTAAAGTGCCTTCTTGTATCTGACTCAAATAATCAAATCATTGTGAAATTTTTCTTTCAGAAATCACATTTTTTTACTTAATGTATTGATTTGGAGCTATTATTCTTTCAAAAGGACGTTGAGAAAGTTTCGATTATTAGGACTACCTAAGCTTGTTATATACCAGACAACGTTTGAAAACTGATTTTTTTTATAAAATCGAATTATAAACTGGTTCTTTTATTCGCAGTAAGACTGTAGCTAGCAAATGCTGCGAGAACAAAAATACGACCACAAACCTTTCTTCGGCAATTCATATAAAAAAGAAGAAACGATTTAGACTATATCGCAAAACTTGTTTTTTGTTTATTTCTCTGATAATTTTGATTTCTTTTGCTTCATAGCAAACTGCGATCCGCGTTTTGTTACCCGGATGGCAACTTGTTGGAAATCGCAATGTTTGTTTTCTTTAGTACAACATGTGTCGCTAGTGTAAATTATCATTAGTTTGTTTATATTTTTTGTATAGACCCAATAAACATTATATTCAGAGTCGGAATCAGCACGATTGCCATACGAAAAAAATAGAAAAATCTTATTGTACACCCTTACACATCAACATTTGTTTACTGTATTGTAATTATTACAATTTTATTGTGGGAACAAATTGAATACTGCTTTATTAACAAATTTGTAGCGAAATATAATAATTCCCTACACGTTTGTTAATCATGTTCGGAATTTGAAATAAAAGTTCAAAGTTTTTACAAAATGTCTACAGTTTGACCAATGGTCACTGCAATCTGATGAGAGCACCGAACCTTTTAAATTAAAAGTATTCAACTGCTCATTAGTTCGAAACATGCCGGACCTCTTGGTAACCTCATGCTTAGCTCGATTAAAACCAATATCTAATCACCCATAATATCCCAATATTTAAGATATATTTTATTTATTTCCGAATGCTGAAATTGTACTATCAAAAAGATCCAAATTTCGATCGTGATACTGGTTTTCGTTAGTACCGCAAATGCCTCTAGTCTAAATTACCAATTTAGTTTGTTTATATTTTTTACATAGAGTTTAGCTGAAAACAGCTCCATAACAGAACTGAAATAAATTCATTAAAAAATAAAACAACCATTAGTTTAAAATTTCAAGTAAGGATATTACTTTTAAAATGCAATGATAAAGTTCTTGTAGTCACATAAATTGTGGATAAACATTGATACAATTTTACCATTTTTTGAGGTTACGTCAAACTGTTTAACCTCTAAAGCTGGTACGTTCCACTGCCGCGTAAATGGTATTTGGCATCAAAAATAATCTGCAATTATCTAAAAAGTTAAACATTTTGCGACATCATTTCCGCGCATCTTAAACAAATATTTGTCGTTTTTATTTTCGAAATATAAAAATTGGTCTATTATTAATAATTTATAATACATAAAACATCGTATCCTGGTGCTTTTAATTGGATTTATTTATATTTTGAAGAAGCAGTTTCCACCAAAAAAATGTAAGCACACCAATTTGATAATCCTCACTAGCGACATCTAGCGACTTACTCGCTAATAATTTATGGTATGGTATATTTATTTAGAAAACATGCTTAAGTACATTTTTATATTAAAACACATTGATAATTGTCAGGTATTCGCATAAATCGTGGATAAATGTCGATCAATTTTACCATTTTTCGGGATTATATTAAATTGTTTACAATGGTTATTATTATATTTTATAAAAAACTAAAAAAAATAATTTGGTTAGTTTGATGATCCTTGCTGGCGCCATCTATCAACACATTAACCATTTTGTATTAAACATGACTATCATTTTTGAACATTTTATGTTATTATTTTCTTAGTTAGATATATTTATAATATTGATAAATTGGTTCACTAATGATTTTTTAAATGGCAATTTTATTTTAAACTAGTTAATCGTGCCTTTTTGAGAGTTTTTAGGACTACATTTTGTAGTATGGCAAAATTATGACAAAAATCGAATGGGTTTAAATCTTCGATAAAATGCATTTCCATACTTACTATTTTAGAAATATCGTACAAACTTCACGTCGGTCTCAGTAATAAGTAATATGTATCTTTAATGTTTAATTTAAATTTCATAGAATGAATTATGTCGTATGTCCCGCAAGGAATTCACTTTAAACTCACAAAAATTTCATTTTAATAAAGTTTTGAAATTAATTTTTATCACTCAGGTGGCGAGAGCCACTTAGGTAGTTATTTTTTTTAATATAAACGGAAATATAAAATTAATACCTATTTGCAGTTATGTAAGCAATTCAATCATGAAACCTATTTCATAGCAAAGGTATGAATAAAATGTCAACTCTTATTAAATTAACAAGCAAATTCAAAACAAAAATAACAATATCAGCGCCATTCTCTCAAAACTTGACTTAGCATTACTGTATCATATGATTTGATCATAAAAGCCAGCTGAAACCAAATGTGGCAAATTACAAGACTAAATTTTCAGCATAATGTTGTCGTTCATTAATAAATAAAACTAAAGCCCAGCAGATGTGCTGATTTGTTTATCTTGTAAATATATTTCTTTATTATGCTATAAATATTTTGCATTGTATACAAATTAGTACTAAAATAATGTTTAATAAAAAGAGTGATAACAAACTAAAAATATAATGTATGTCTTTGAAAACTGATTTTTAGTCACAAAGTACTTCATGAATTATTTACACTTTTTTAGTTAGTGCGTACGTGTTAACATTAAAAAACAAAATAACTATAAAATTACAAAATTTAAGTAATGTGCGACATTTGCTTTTAAAAAAATCAATTTAGTCATTATTCGAGTATGATAAGATAATAACAGACAATTATAGTTGAGATTCCAGTTATTGATTTATTTACAATTTCACTACAAATTTGTGAAGCTTAATAATTTGAATCTATTAACATCGACGTAAAAATAAAAAATAATTGTTAACGGAATTTGTATTGAGGCACACGCGTTCTTATTATAATGTGTTACGAGTTTGTAACCAAAATAACCTACATTAAGTTTCCAACATTAAAAAAATTGTATATAAATATAACATTTCGTACAAATCCTCTATAAATAGCTTAGTATGTTAGAAATGCAAAATATATATGTACATATGTAGTTTGTATTTAAAAATATATAATTCAAGACTAGTTTGTTTAGAACACTGATTAGTCTGAATTTTAAAACAATATTATAATAAATATACACGGAAATATAGAGATGCTTGTAACGTCTTAAATGGATGGAATTGTAAATAAATTGACGTTTCCTGACTAAATGACTTAAGTATAATTTTTTGTACGGTTAATTATTTATTGACTGTAACCGATGTAACTTGTTGCTGTTGTGTTACGGTACGGGATCCTTGCGCAATACCTCCAGCCCGATAAATTAGGTATTTAGCGAAAGTGTCATAACCATAAACAACCATACAGCAATATCCGAAGAACTATTTTGAACAAAAAAAAGTAAATTAAATATATAGATACACATGAAAAAGTATATCTTAAATACTTACAGCGGCGGCTGTGTACCAATTATTTCCAAAAGTAGCGGCACACGTCGCAGAGATTAAATTCATTAAAGTCCAAACCGCATTGAATATTAATTCAACTTTCAACCACGGCACTTTGTAGAACTTTTCAAGAACATGAAATACGTATAGCACTAATAATATGCCGGTAAACCAGAACCCAATCATGGCGATTGAACTAAAGAATTCTCCTGTGCTGTGATAGCTGAAGGGTGATATTTGAATGCATAGAAAGCCGATTAAATTAAATACCTGAAATTAAAAACAATACGTTAATACAAATCTCATGTTCTACCCAAAAATTGGGTAACTTATTCTTTACTTAATGTTAGGTAAGTTCGATTTTAATGTTTAAGTGCATCCAACAATAAATAAACACTTATTTAATTTTGAAAAAATAGTCATCCAGTTTTGGAGATATGTATTATTACATCGCCTGAAAAGTTTCCGGTTTGGCACATAGATGGTACCACAAATTTAAAACCCATACGATTTTTAAATTCTACCAACCTTCAAATGATACCGTAGTAAATACCAAGGATCGTATTTGCCAGATTTGGCCCCCAGCGATTATTATTTTTGAGAGATTTGGCTTAGAGAGGCGTTGGATTGATTGTATCGCTCTAGAAGAAAATTATATTGATGAATAAAATGTATTTTTTCCCAAAGAATTGTGTTTTCTCTGTTAGACCGGAAACTTTTCGGCCGATGTGTTATTTTATATTTTGGAGATGAACATATTAAATGCCTAAATCAGTGCAATTGACATTATAGTGCGAATGTCGAATAACAGGTTCTTCAGAATTACAACACATTTGAAAATCAATTTACTGAACCTATAAGATTCAACGATTACTTTTCACAAACTTTATTATGCTTTATAATGCACATACCCGATGTAGACAATTGTTCAAGCAAATTCTAAGCATTGCGATTGGCGAGCTTAAATTTATTCAATGCAAATAGAAGCTCTTTCTGTTGAAAATGGTTTCTCATAAAGTATAAATTTTTACCTGAAATTCGTCAAACATAACAAAAATCTTAATTATAAATTACTTTTGAATTCTTTTCTTTCTTCATGCTCTTTAATCCACAAGCACAATACCAGGCTGAAGCCTGCGAATGTTGCGTTTATATCCGGTGCGACATTCGTATGTTTTGGCATTTGTTTGTGCATTCGGTAGAAAATAAATTAATAAGTAGAAGCATCGAAAAATAAGTTTAACATAGATTTCTCATTTGTATAAAACGAATTAAATTCCAATGTCTTGATTGAATTTGTGACAATGTAAATACAAATGCATTGCGCACAATGTAAATACAAATGAGAAATCTATATGGTAAACTTATTTTTCTATAGTAGAAGGAAAATTGTTTTTAATGGTTATACCTATATGAAAATGCAAACCTTAATTGAATTTAGAGACTAGTGTGTAGTGTAGTATATGTCATTACAATTTACTTTGAACATTTTGAATAATTTCAGAAAAATTATACTAAAATAATAAAAAATAAAATTTTTTAAATATAAATACATATAGCGACCTAAGGTTGAAAGGTTCTATTTGAAATTTTTATACAATTTGAGGTTAGTATTGATTTTGACAATTACTTATAATAGGCGTTTCGTGAACGGAACGGATAATATAAATACTCCAATAGAAAATACATGTAACAATGTCTGCTTTTTGTCTGACACGATACGTGTAGGAACCGAACGGAACGGATAATATAAATCAACCTTTATACAGATCACAACTTGAGAAGTTTTAGGCGAAATTCAAATTTGTGTTTGGTTTTAAAAGATCTTAGATTGAAACGGTTCCCCAATTAAAAACACGGGCCATAATAAGTAGAGACATATGTACTTCGCCATATAAAAGATTTTTTGAACGGGGATCAAAATGAAAAATTTGAAATTTTAAGCACTCAGTACAATAGAAGATTAGAGTTAAATAAGCAGCTTATATAAAAATTAATAAACTTTAAACTTGAAAGTGTCGCTCTGTCTGAGATACATGTTTTGCTCCTACCTATAATGCTAGATACAACTAATGATTTTATATGTATTTATTAAATAAACAAATAAAAATTGTAAATTCTTTTTGATGTGAATACTACCTACTCAAAATATCAAATATTGAGTTAAATGAATACAATTTCCTTTTAATTGGAGTTTGGAGTATAACGGATTTGTCGCTGATTTTTTGAACTAAAGTAGATACATGAAATTTAGTTTTAAAATCGTCGTTATATTTATAAGATTGTTACACTATAAAATTTATTTTCTTATTGTAGAAAGTTTTAAGTATTGTGGAAAAGTTGTTATTTTCAAAACATTTACCGGTCTACCTCAGTTGGCATTCTCTCCAAGAGTACCAATTATCCCACTAAACAATACAGACTACAGAGTGTTATATATAGAATTTATATAATAATACCAAATGACCGTGTTATTTTAGTGAATTATACAGCAATCTACGAAATTTTACTTACTAATTTGATATAACTTACACAATCAATTAAACAATAAGCACAAAAACACAAGCTTTTGACACAAGTGAAACAGAACTACACAAATTTTATTTAATATTTTTATAAACATTATTTTATTAGTAATACTTATTTATTCATTAAATTAATAAAATAGATATCTACTTTCTATGTTTTTTAATCGTCAAATAATCAGGAATGTGAGCCCGCGCTTCCAAAGTAAAGATTTCAACAAATTATAGAGTTCTGTAGTCATCAAATGAAGCATTCGACAAAGTATGGTACCAGGGGTAATTTTTTCAAATTTTAAAATAATACATATCAGAGAGGCACTTTCGAATAAAGTATGAGAATGAATTCCCCCAACTAAAAATAATAACAGCAGGAGTACCACAAGGGAGTGTTCTTGGGACAATCTTTTATCTCCTATATACTAGAGATATACCAACTACAGAAGCAACAATGGCGACTTTTGCAGATGACACCGCAATACTTGAAACAGCAAAGAACATCAATGACTCTACTAGTAAATTACAGAAAACTACTAACCAGATATGTAACAAAGAAATGGTGAATCAAATTAAATGAAGCAAAATCAATCCAAGTGAACTTTACAAATCTAAAAGTTAATCATAAACTCGATAGTAGTACCGCATGCAAACACTGCTAAATATCTCGGCAACTAAACATAAAATTTAAAAAAATGCATTAGCTCTTAGGGGGGCAATCTGAACTAGCGATCCATAACAAACTGCTGCTATACAAACAAATCCTGAAACCTGGGGCCTAACTATTGAATTCAACGTTCATTTTCGACGGCTATCGTTTTCCTATAGCAAGCGCAGAAACAAAAAAGAAAAGAATAGTAAAAATTGTATACATTTGTCTTTTTCCGTCTTTTGTCTACGATAAGAAAACGATAGCCTTCGAAAATGAACGCCAAATTCAATAGTTAGGCCCTTGTATGGACATATGGTAGCCAACTCTGGGGTTGTACCAGGAACACAAATATCGAAATCATACAAACAGTTCAAAATAAAATCCTGCGATGTATTGTTAATGCACCGTGGTACATTCGAAACAACAACCTCCATCGAGATCTAAAGATCGAGCTTGTCGCGGATGAAATTAAGCATCATGCAACAAAACACCTACAACGTCTGCACCAGCACGAACATCTGGGCATACGCTGTATGCTGACTACCACACCAACAAGAAGACTGCAATGAACCAAACCACTGGACTTATCGCGACCAGGAGATCAGTAGACTTACTGTGGCGAAAAATCTGAGGTGTTACACGAAACTGAGGATAGTCACTTGATTACGCCGACTAATCAAAATATTTCATTATGCAATGTAAATTACTAAATGCTCCATTCCACACGAGATTTTTGGTTTTTTGAATATTTTTTCAAGGCCAACTATGATTCCTCCGTAAGAGTTGGCAATGTGAGCAGATTCAATAATGATCCCGGAAGAGTGCATTGGTTGGCACTAAAGAGAATTCTGCGGCATTTTAAGAGGACTGAATTTCGAGTTAGTTCAGTTCATTTCCCATATCACTCAATTCCACAAAACCCAATGATTCCTCCGTCCATTGGCACCAAATTCATTATTATCTTCATTCGGTTCTCCATTATTCTGTCTCTCCATTGATCGATTTCTCCTCAATGTTTTCGATGCCTATATTTTAATCCTCTGCTTGCTATATTTTACGCTAAGAAATCATTCTTTTGTCGCCTTTTGTCATCTTTTTTTGTTTGAAAGCGATTAAAAGATTTAGTAGACGCCATATTGAAATAGAAGAAATGTTCAAATATGCATGCTTTATGCATAGAGCATATACATTTTATTGCGAGTCTCCAATTTCCATTTGATCGAAATTTTCTATCATAACTAGATAGCAATAGAAGGTGGATAGTCCATGCCAACACTGTCACTAATTGTTACAAATTTGCCTAGTCAACCGTCGTATTGCAAATATTGCCAATTTGACAGTTTCCAACAACTATTGTATTAATTTACGTTTGTTCTAGAATATTTCAGAAAATACTTAAAATAATCTGACGATTATTGAGCGATTCCACACAGTACTTCAAAGAAGCAGCTTCATCTTCGTCTCTTTCCCCATTTACCTATAAAACTAGTTTTAATTGCAACTCATTTTTAAATCAAATTTTTTTCGGTGAAGCAACACTTTGAGTTACCGGACAAGTGGTGCAGTGGGTTAAGCTTCGGCACTTGGACCGGGAGGTACTGGGTTCGAATCCCATCAGAGGCTAGATGCAAATCGAATTTTCATCATCGATTACAATCAGTGATGTTAATAAACACAACTATGACCCTCTGATGGAGTGCAGAATTCAGCGCCGACCCACCGTCCATGTCAATGTACAGGTTGACATGGAGCTTGCAATGTGCAGGTGGTATACTGTAGTTGTGTGAGTAGGTGAATAGGTGAATGGGTTAATGATGTAGCATGAATGCGTGGTATCACAATGGGCCAAAAATGGCCTAAGTGTCAACCACTGAAACCTAAACCTAAAACACTTTGAGTTAAGGAATTAAAATATAAAAAATTAAAGGCCATTTGTAGATTTTCGTTTAAATTTTATATTTGAGAAAGCAGAATAAAACAGAACGAAAAAATTTTGTTTCTAAATATAAAATAAGGTTTTAAATTAGCAATAAAAAATCTATTACAACTTATTTTGAAGCGTGAAGCTGTGCTTCAACGAATCACAGTGTGGAACGGGCCATTAAGTCTTACAACTACACCACAATAACATTGACAATTATTTATTAATTAAGGGTGGCGCATATTGACGACGAGTAGCGAGAACGATTTGTTTTATTTTATGAAATAAAAAAGAAAATTTACAAAATTATACAAATAGTAAAACTTATCTGATCGATTACCTACTTATAAATCTGTAACGATAATGTCCATAATTTTAAATTTTTAACGATAAATTAAAATTTTGTAACAAAAATTTTAAAGGTCTATATATTTTTTATATAATTTATAAGATTTAGAAAATATTGTTAATTTGAAACTAACTGATACTCCATTTCGTTATTTTCCTTTCATTATATTTGGGCAAAATACAACTAATTTCACTTTAATTATGTTATCACACATTATTTTTTCATATTTCACTTTCGCTTTTAATGTGATTACTTTTTTGCATTCATCGCTCTAGTATTTACGAGTTTCAATTGCTAGAGGCGACCGGAATATTCGCACTAATTTGGTATAACATAAACATTACTATACTAATACTACTATTTTTTATATAGTTATGTTACTAATTTCGTAACCCGAGGAACCAATTTCGGTTATATTTTCCCAATATGTACTCGAAATCGTAACAAATTGTTAATCGATTATTGTCAAATGAAACGATTTTTTGTGTTATGAAATTAGTGACATCTATGTCTTGCAACACTAAGTTGGCACATTCCTCATTTCTTCACGCTCGGATTTGTTTCAGGACACATTGATTTGCAGAGTTTCACATTTGGATCCATGGGCGTTGCACATGGATTAACTGATCAATTCATACTTTTCCTTCCGCACGGACTCGTGTAGTCTGTATTCCAAGGTAATACAGATAATACACATCCTTGCATCGCAAATAAGTCTTTCATTTTAAATATTTCCATTAATTTGGTTTTGATCGATGACTTGTGTTGTTGGTCATTTTAAAATAATAAGAAATCGGCGAAGTATACTTTCGAAAACAGTATTTTATCCCCTTCTATTATTTGGTAGTAGTTGCCAGGACCAACCTGAGTTTAATAGTTCAAGTTGCGTTAACACTTTATCAAAATGTTGATTCCAAACGAGACTTATAAAATGATTTGTCGTCCAAGACTAAGTGTTACGTCTCGTTTTAAGCATCCATTCGAAATCGATAGGGTTTTTGTTGTGTGGCAGATCGGCGAGTTCCCACGTGTTATTTTCAATAAAAGGCTCATATTATTCTACTTCTTATTGCGTTTTCCTACATTAATATACTAATGCATCAGCCGGTGAGACATGTAAGAAACAAACTCTTCAATTTGTTTTGAATTATGTATTCTGTCGCGATGTTTCTATTGGTACTGTTTTCACGACGACGTCATTTGATCTACGTCTTCTATATTACTTGAAACTATCGTATTGTCTGAAGATATATCCCAGATTTCAATTGACCGCGATCACAGTATCAATGATTTCATCGATTTATGTTAGTTGTTTAACAATTTTTTCATCCGAGAATAAAATAACGTGACTTTTCAGATCACTCTGTGTAATCTGAACGTTTGTCTTCAAGGAATATAATATCGTAACTTCAAATTCTTTTTGTTTACTCTGCGGTTACCACTACACAGTCAAACAGTCCTTCCAGCTCTAAACATTTGCCCTCCAGAAAATAAATCACATTAAGAGTGAATTAAAATGTTCTAATCTTATTATAATTTAGTTTAAGTAACAGATAGTTTAATTAAAATGAAACTATTCCATTGACATCAATTCATTACAATAACTTAATTCAAAACTTAATTTTATGGCTTATGACTATGAGCCTTGATTGCAGCAAAACGTTGAAGTAATTCATATAAAGCTAAGTTTTGTGATGTAACCCGCAATCTGAGATTGAGACCAATTTTGATCAATTTAAAATTTGAAAAATTCTTTTCTGCAATCAAATTCTAAACACAATGAATAAAGTTAGTACACATGATGGAAGATTTGCATGATAAGCTCTAAAATATTTATTTGTGTGTTCAAATTCACTAAAAAATCTCGCTTCATCAAATAATCAAATTTGCACATCGCCTTTCAATTAGCCTTTCCACACTGCGTTTTGCAACAAAACTCTAGCAGCACTTGCCGTTCCACGCAAAACTCAAGTGCGAAACGGATAGAAAAACAAACAGATTTTTTTTAATCTAGTAGGTATTGAAACAAAATGTAAAGCTCTTCACATTTGCTCAGGCAATTATTTTTTACCAGTATTTATTTTCATACTAATCGACTAAAAACAAAAAAAAAACTCTAACCCTAACTATTGGTTCTCATTTTTGGCTTGTGGGACTGTGTTAGTGATTTCTTATTCTAGTGGTAGTAAATAATTTTGACATTTTAATACAAACAAATTTTCATTTTTAAATTGGTATTTCTGTCTTTCAATTTTAACTTACTTTTGTAGCCTTGTTTCAATAACAACAACTGATGAACAAAAAAAAATGGCTGTCAGTTTTGCTGTGTTTTATGCAGGGTTGAAAATTTCCTTATATAAAATAAAGGAAATTTTCCACTTTTTGTGTCAATGCAACATTGGGTATATCCAGCCCATGTAGGCCTACATTTGAGATGTCTCACTTGTAGATTTTCCTCACTTGTAGAATTCTACATGGGCTGGATGCAATATATTAGTTTTACTTTCGATCTATGTCTTCTATTTAAGTAAATATGAAATTCCTTAATTTATTAAATTTTAGACAATGAAGATAGAAACAATAATAAGAAATGAAAATAGAACAAAATAAATTGTTATTTAAAGTACCGGTTCAAATCAAAATATATCTACTCAAAAGTAGACAGAAAATTTTTGCCTCACTAAACAGTGAGATATCTACATTTTTCAGTGAGATATTTTGCATATAGCCCATATTATGTGTGAGGCCTACCATTTTTTAGTGAGGCCTACATGGGCTGGATACACCCATTACAATAAAAGTGAGAAATTTAAAATCGATTGCAAATAATTGCAAAGCAAGCTCAGATGAGAACGCACGTAACATTTGTTTTGCCAACATTAGTCGTTGCTACGGTTTTTAGGAGAATTGTAAATACAAATCATTATATTATGTTTTAGAATTTAATATTTTTTATTATTTTGGCTCCCTAAGCTATTGCCTCATTAGCACGCTATCTAATGCGGTCCTGTTCCTGTTGCACAAATTACAGATTTGGTTTGGGTAAATTACATTGCATGCTGTATCAACATGAGTTATATTTAGTTTTTTATTATCTCGAATTAGGGTTTAGTTTAAGAATATGAAAACCGCATGTTTCTACAAAAATCACTAATTTTAATAAGTTGGTTAAAACCGTTATCAAAACGATAAAATCAAAAATTTATATGATATGTATTATTAAAATTGGTGGTAATAATAGGAATATTATTGTAAGTGTATAAGTATGGTTTTTAATTTAGTGAAAATACTAGTGAATTCAATACTATAATATTGGTGTATCGTTATTATAGTGTCAATTTTTATCACTAATTTTATCAAGGCATATAGTGAGTTATGGGTTGTTTCGGAGTTTTTGGTATGCGTAAATATTTGATAAATGTACAATTTGAATTATGTTTGCTGAATATTTAATTTTATATAAATGTTATCGGCAAACACTAAATTTAATGAAAATTACACATTTAAATATTTACTATATACACTTTTGAAAATACAATTAAAGATACGTAAAAATGTTTGTTTTACTATTATACTTGAGATAAACAATTGCTGGATATTGATTTGAATACACGGAAAAAAATAAGCTTACTATATTAAAGAAAACTTTTTCTATATTACATAAAAAATATTTTTACTTATTTTAATACCCAAATTTCTATGAATATACCAGTTTTTCTAGTTATAAAAAAAGTTTTCTAACGAAGAGAATTATTTCTTGACAAAAAATTTAACATTCAATTCCATCTTGAGAATTATTTTTCTTGTATTTATCGTTGTTATAAATTCTCTATAATAAGAGAAAAAAGTTAGTTTGAAGAGTAATACTTTTAATTTAATCTTACATTTTCTTAAATCAAGAAATTTTAAATTTTCTTAAAACAAAACCATAAATTTTATTAAAATACAACATTTTAAAATTGAAAACGTTTCTTGATAGTAGAAAAGAAAATTCTCTTTCTGATAAACTAATGAATTCTAGAATTTCAAAAAAGTTATCTTGATTGAAGAAATAATTAATCTTTAGTCATTCTAAGTTTTCTTTAATCAAGATTTTTAGAAATTTCAAATACTTTATATATTTTTTAAATTTAAATATTTCACAGTCATAATGGAAAATACCTTTCTATTTTACATAATTTATATACATATATAAATCAAAAATGCATAATTATGTAGTGGCAAGTCAAAAGAAGTGCTAAAGTCGACTTAAGTACACACAGTGTTATCACAAAAAATTCATTTAATTCTGTAAAATTTGGAATTATAACTCAGAACACCAGAATTTTACTATGTTACTTCGAGAAAAGTTTTTCTTATCACAAAAAGGTAATTTTTTAAACTTCATCATAATATTTCTTGGTTCAATATGTATATCTCAATCTGAGAGAATACTGTTAATTATAGAAAAGGAGTTTTAAATTTATACTTTATAGTTTCTAAAACAAGAAAACGATTCAATCATTTGAGAAATATAGTTATAGAGCACACCGTTAGATCAACTTTTACCTAAAATAAGTAATACCCATTATCTCGTGAACGTTGTATAGAAATATCGTGCGTTTTGTGATTTTCAAATAAAACATTTTAAAGTGGTTTTGAAAAATAATTAAAGTGAAGCTGAGTGATTAAATGTAAGTTATGTATGCATTATATATATTTTTAATTTAAATTAACAAGTGATCGCTCTATTTTGTGAGAGTTATTTGTGCATATGATTTTATAATTTTATATTAATTTTCATAAATAGAGAAATGGCTGACGAACATGCTACTCTAGTTTTACATAGCTCATCATTTTTAATTAATGATGATGGTATTTATAATTAAATTAATTTTACACATTTTTTATTGTGCATGTAGCTTTATTACTAGTTTTTGTTTTAAATAATAACCCACTTTTAATAAAATATTCAAAAAACTGAAACCTTTAATTGTGTGATTGTAGAATATTAATTATTTTATTTACAAGTAGTTTTATAGTAGAATTACTACCTAATTAATTGTAATTAAGTTATTATTAAATTAACAATTCTGTCGATCTGTCTTGTCTTATTTTCAGGAATTATATTATAGAGGGAGTAAAAAGCCAGCAGCCTTGTTATACAACAAACATCAAATGGTAATATGGAACACAGTTTTACTGAACAAAGGGTTTGATGAAAACACTCAAATAATTAAATCAGAAAATTGTAACATTAAAAATACAGGATATAATGAACATCAATGGGCCCTTTTCATTTGCCAGAGATTTTCAAGTTTTCTTGGTAATTCATTGCGTAAAAATTATAACTAACGATGCTGATCTTCGCATTTATTATGTTGGTGTCGAAAAAACTTATATGAATCATCCCGTGTAGATAATTCCAACTGGAACAAAAATATCTAAACCTATTATGTCTTCTATTTAATTATATTTGTATTTTAGTATTATAATTTGTGTGACATAGCTTATTAATATTAAAATGTATTTTTATATATCGTATATTAAAATAAAATAAAAACTATATAATAAATTCGTATTGTTATTATTTTGGAAATTATATTTAATGTTGCTCCAATAAACAGGAAAAATAGCATGAAACAAGAAATACTACTAAAGCTTTCAAGAAGTAACTTTCTACAATCTAGAAATTTAAAATATTTTTCAAGAAAGACGTATGAAGTATTTAAGCAATTCTTTCTCTACAACTTATAAATGGGTTCTTCCATCAAGAAAAAAAAAACATTTCTGCCAGAAAATGCATTTTAATTATTAGAAAATTTCTCTTAACTAAAGAAATGTAGATCATACAATTATGTGTAATATTTCTTAATACAAGACTCAATTTATTGCATTTTGAGATACGGTTACCTTAAAACAAGAATTTGTTATCTTTAATGAAGAAATAGATATTAAAAATTGAGAAAAACGATTGACTCTACAAAACATTATTTTCTTGCTTTCAGAAATTCAATTTCTTTCAACGATAAAAAAAATATTATTTCAATATTTAAATAAAAACACCAAATGAAGAAATTGGAAGTTTGCATTATGAAAAAGTTATCTTAGCTGAAAATCAAGTGCTCATTTTTCTTGAATCATTCACTTTTTTCTTCGTTGTAGCCAGTTTTTTTTTCCGTGTACTTATCCGGACTTATCAAAAATAAAAATATGACACAAAATGTCACAGATCCTTACAATGTCTACAAAGAACATTTTGTGTAATAAAAATTTCAATCTTTTTTATGATTACATAACTATAATTCGATGGACCTAACGGTATTGATGTATATTGACATCAAATGGGTATAGAAAAGGCTTTTATTTTTGTGAAACACGAAATGATCTGTTAAACGAATTATGTGTCTTAACCATTGCATTTCCATGCAATTATCAAGAATATTATTTAAAGATAATCTTTAACAGTTTCAATATTTTTCGATTTTAATAAATATATACGCTACTAAGTGAAGAATAAAAATAACGGTCACGAAATGAAGGATAAAATAACAGTCAAAATTTCTCCATACAAAAATCGAGTAATGTCCCTTCTGTTTGTTGTATTTTCTGACTGAACCATAAAACTATTAAATACGAGATATTTAATTTAAATCATCGAAAGAAACTATTTTTTGAGTAATTTTAATTGTATTTCCAGGAGTGTATAGTAACTATGTAGTAGTTATTACGAGTAGATAGTTCGTCTTTTATGTAAAATGTAAATGTACTCGTAAGTAATTTACTTGGTATATACGCGATTACGAAAGCCCAAACGAAATTTATACATACATATTTTGTTTAATAAATAAAAGAAAAAGAAATTTGTCTGAGGTTTTATTTTAAATTTAGATGGATTATAAAATAAAAATATATTTCCTCCGATTTTCTTTTCTTTCATAATATTAAATATATTCACAACCAGAACGGGTGACAATGAACTAATTTTCTATATTTCGATTCCAAATTTTAGAATGTGTATATAAATAACTTTAAACTCCCAAATTAAAACATTTCATAGGTTAAGGTTGCTTAAAATCTAATTTAGTATGAGCTTGATGTATGTATTTCAACCATATATGAAATCATATTAATCATGATAAAATTATCACCTGTAGATTTTACGTGTGTTAAGTTTCTTATTTAGCACCCGGTTAATATTATTGTATTTGATAATCAATGACATCATTTACTACGATGAATTAATCATTTTCTTAAATCATCAATCAATAATAAAATTATTGTACTTACAATTAACGTGATTTTTATTAATCCAGGCACTGTACCAAAATATGATGGATCATATCGAATTTCTGGCTGGACCTGTGTTTGTGATAATACTGTTGTTCTGGTTTGAAATTGTCCTTGCTGTTCGGCCATTGTATTATTTGGTTTAATCTATATTCGAGAAACCATTTATTAATAATTTTTCCAGTACTTATTTGGGTAAACGGAAGTTTATACTATTTTCATAATATAAATACATGTAGGTAGACACATTTCTTTAAACCAAATCTTATAAATAATTCAAGACACGCATAATTTATAAAAAACGAAACATGGGGTCATTTTCACATAATATTTTTTTAATATTAGCAAACTCTTGGGCGGGGAAACAAATTGTTTGTTAATCAGACAATACAATTAATTAACACATTTTATTTACCTTTGACTAGAATTTTATTTGAACTTTATTTTTAAACACAAACCCTTTTTTGCTCGAAAAACACTTTAACTTCGAGTATATCGCAATACTATAATAATACACAAACACTTAAGTTAATATTTTCAGATTCACTTAATACAAAAATAAAAATATAAAAACTTCACGTTTCTCTCTGTTTATAATTGGATACATGTAATTATGTGTATCTTCATTCAATAATTTTATTTCACAAAAAGTAGGCGTTTGACAACTGTTGTTGGTAAATCGCATAAAATAGTTTTATAGCTGATAAAAATAACATTTTCTTAAAAAAAATATTAAATACTTACCCCAAATGGTATAAGAAGAGGGCCGCCCTCTATTATTCGGGTTATTAAGTTACATTTTACTCAGCGCGTAAATTTACAGTTATGTCTTTATACTTCATATCTACTTAAGTATGATACAAAATGCGGTGATAGAAAAACTATTTGTTATTTGTGATTTACCTAACATAAATATATCAACACACATTTTTAATAAAAAAAAGTTAATAAAAATTAGTTAATAAAAATTCCATGAATTCTCGTGCTTGATAAATTCACAACAACTCCGATCAAAATCGTTTAAGAATTTTGTATTACAATCAATGAATTTCTCGAATAACAGAAATCTTAGATATTTTCGATTTCTTACATCCAAAGCTAACTCACTACTTTTATCACCTTTGTGAGATCCGTAAGGGCAAAGATAATTTGTTTTAAATAGTTAAGATTGGTGCATACCCTCCAAGATATTTTCTCTCGAATAACAAAAATCTCGGAGGTTTCAGCACATGCAGCTAAGTAAGATTGGCTTCTTATATCAAATGCTAATTCAGAACCACTTCTCAGAGTTTCTTATTCGGTATGTTGTATTCTCAACATATTCCTTATGCATCCGGAAGTGGAGCTGTGGAGCAACAGGAACTGCTGGGACTGGAGGAATAAATATATATCGCAATGTTAGGGTGGTAGTCATTCACGTTTACATTAGTTGTTGATCTTGCGAGTGATAATTACATTGAAAAAAGAACTGAAAAGTACAAGCGACCTCGGTGCTGTTACTAACATTTATAAAGTAGGTAAAATCAATGTCGGTCACATACTGCGAACAAAGTTACATAGACCGAACGAGACTCTATAAGCAAACAGTTTTTCCTAAAAACAAAGATCCATAAATACATTTGGTGCTTTCGAGGGTACTCGCATACCTATTAAAAGCAAACGACGCCATCTGCAGAGTATTTGAAATATGCACATTGTTATTCCATTAATTCGGTGACATTTGAAGATGATAATTATCGATTTAGGTCAGTTTTTTTCATTTAGTCTGCATATTATGTACTGTACTATACAAATATTTCTAGTTTATTTCACTTCAAATTTTAGATATACCAGTAATGGTCGGCTAGGAGTGACATAGAAAGTTAAGAGGACAACAACTTGCAATCCTACAATTAGGCGACCGTATATATATATATATATATATATATATATATATATATATATATATATATATATATATATATATATATATATATATATATATATATATATATATATATATATATATATACGGAAACATCATAGACGAAAGTGAAACATGGAACGAGGCTAAACCTATACCCCAAGGCAAGCCAATATGTGTTATCGAGCAGCCCTAGAAACTGACTAGCATTCAATGGACATGATTCCACCAGACCAAAAACCACACCAAACTGTCGATTTAGGTGAATGTAATGGTTTTTCATGAATAATTTGTGGATTTTTATCGCACCAGAATCGACAGTTTTGTTTATTTACCGCACCACTCAGATGAAAGTGAGCCTCATCGGAGAAGATGATTTTCTTAAAAAAATCGTTATCGTTTTCAAGTTGTTCCAAGGGAAAATCAGCAAATTCATGACGTTTACGGTGGTCCAATGGCTTCAGTTCTTGAGTGACAACAATTTTATACGGATGCAAACCCAAATCCTTTCTCAAAATCCGCCAGGTAGTGGTTTGAGACATTTCCAATTCTTGAGAACGTCTTGGAATCGACAAATTGCGGTGTTCAGAAACACTTACCTGAACGGCAGCAATATTTGCATTACTTCGAGCGTTTCTTTGTCTTATTGGCACTTGAACATTATGTAAAGAAAATGTACGCTCAAAATTTTCAACAATTCGACGAATAGCGAGCACACTTGGACGATTATTACGACTATAAAATGGCAAAAGCGCACGAAAAGTTGCAATTGGAGAACGATTATTTTGATAATAAAACAGAATATCTTATGAAACAAAAAATGACAGATCATGACATATTACAAATGGCCGAAACGCCACTTAAAAATCATATCATTCGTATTGGAAAACAATTCATGACATCTGAGTGCTTTCAAAAATGTACTCTCCCGCTATACCAAAGTCATTTGAACTGATAATATCTGCTTCATATTTCGCCAAGACAACATGATTTCATGCCAAACAGATCAACATCTACCAATCCTATTGATTTCACAAATAGTACCGTCAAAGACATTGAAATTCATAAGCATAAGTTGACGTGGTGTTACAGATTTCAGCAAGGCTTTTGATTTTATCGGCCATCGGAACACATTTGAACGTTTATCACTAGTATTCCATAGTCGTATCATTTCATGCGACGTAACTCCTGGGGATGGGGTTACTGAAGTCATACATTCTAAAGTTCTACCGTTTGCAGTTGCCTTAAATTCTACAGGATGGTGAAAAATCTCAGTGACACATGTATTTTGTGTAGGGCCGATGTAATGCGTGATGCGATGTTCAAAACGATAATCAATTGCGTTAAAAAATTATGAAAAAACACAAAATAATAAGTAAACATATTGAAATTTTATGATTAAAAGTTCGTGAAAGTGAAAGTTGGTGTGTATCGCTCGGTGGCAATTTTCCCTTTTTTGACATTTTGATGTGGTATTAAATGGGTGCGAAACATATTTTAAGTAGTGCTAACATATAAGTAGAATCATGGTACTGTCATCTTTAAATTTGACAACATTGGGGTGAGCTCTGAAACGCAATTCCTCCAATAACTCCCTTCTCGATGTGTTTTGCTTAATGGCCAAAATCGAAATTATGTTTAAACCTGAACCGCTGCTCTGTCTAAAACGGCGATCATTCTTGTGATCCCGTATCCGTTGTTCCAGATGTTTGCCAGTGTGTCCGATATGACCATATATAATTTTATAAACCACAAACCGTTTTCTTAAATGGTCAATCCTGGCTTTAGTGTTGGTGTATTTGAATAGGCCAAGTTTCTTTGCGGGTTTCTGGACAACCTTTTGTTGAGAATTCTACACTCGATGAGCATATTGACGTGAGTGGAGAACTGAGGACAATACGTGATGCCGTAATACCTAGTGTGTAGATTGTCCATGCCTACGTTCACAGTGTGTCTTTTCTTTGTAGCCTATGGCCTGGTAGCATTTTAAAGCCTTAGCGAACAAATGCTCGGGATTGTGATTGGGCCGAAGTGTGTCAGAGATAACCTTTTTGCACTCCTGGGTGAATCTTACATCGCATACACCCAAATACTTCCAAGTTTCCTGAACCACTTGCTAATTACAGAACAAATACTAATTACAGAAAATCAACAGCTAAGAAGAGTAGATGGAAAAAATATAGACAGCGGAGGAAATAATAAACTTTCTATTGGTAACTTTAATGAATAAATAAAAACACCCGTCCACGAAAGGAGCGGAAACTTCACTACTGAGTATTGAAAATACGGAACACTGGTAGAATTCCACAGAATTGGAAGTGGGCTTAACCATAACAATAACGAAGAAAGATGGAGGTCTTTCTTCAACAGTAAATAATAAAATCAAACAATGATCGTTCTTGAAACTGCATAGGTCAGATCAACTCAATTCGTATCATCATCGAATAGTCCAACGAATGGAACTCCCCACTATAACTATACTCTTCGTCGGCTTCGAACATGCATTTGACTCCATTAATAGAAACGCAAATGGAAGACACTCTGCAAAATTGGTATTACTATAAAGAAAATAAACGAATCTATCAAAAATGTACAGGGATGATGCAAATAGAGAGGAAAGGGGCCGAGTAAGGATGTGCACTATCTCCGCTATTGTTCTTAATAATACTACTTCACACTGCGTGTTGCTAAACCGGTTAAATGTTCTGGACTACGCAGACGATCGCTTTCACACAAACAGGCAAACATACTCGTCCAGCGGTAAATCCTAACGTTATCAGATTTGGTACAGCAAGTCTGTTTCAAAATTAACATGAGACAAACAGACGAAAGAGAAGAAGGCATTAACCAACGCATTAACAAAGCTAGAAATGCGTTCAATATGCTCCATAAAATTTGGAATGCATCCGTCGTGTTAAGAAACACAAAGATTCGAATGTTTAATGCTTAAGCAAAACCAGTACAGCATGACTTTGATGGTTTATAAGGTGCTTCTGGCCAATCAAGATTACAAACAAAGAACTTCTGCGGTAATCAATATAGATCGAAATTGAACGTGATATTAAGAATCGAGAGTGGAGTACAAGATTCGAGGCATACTAACGAATAGAATAAAGTCGCTGAGGAAGACGAATAAGACCGGCAATGATCTGGAAGAGAACGGTGTTAGCTGAAGCCAAACAACTTGGTGAAACATAGGGGATACTAAAAGCAGTAGCCCCCAATAGAGCGAAATGGTATAGTACAGGCCCATCCTATGGAGTCAGATAAGCATACCGTTGAATGACATCCGCTTTCGTTTGTCAATATAGAATTCACGATAGTTCCATATTAGACAATGTTTCTACTTTTATATTTTCATGGGGTCTCACTTATATGGCTGAATAGCTAAATAAAAACCCTATATGTGCGTGGTGAGCTTATTTTAACACTCGTGGTTTTTGATTTCAATCTATCTTCTAATTTTTCTATTAACGGCCCTAGAAATGTTCGTAAATTTTTGAAAGCCAAAACAATTGAAATGAACATAGTTTAGTTATGATGATATTTACTGTGCCATACTACATAGAAGTTCCATTAATATGAACAAATTTTCAAATTTCACCGGCCCTAGATATGTTCACGGAGTCTCACCTATACGGTCGTATAGCTCAGTCAAAATGCAATGTGTGTGGTGAACGGGATCTAATTATGATGATTTGTAACCTGACTAAAGACATTGTTAGGTCCAAAAAGTATAAACGTGACCCTGTGAACACCTCTAGGTTTTCAGTTATTTGAATTTTTTTACAATACATCGGGTTCGTATGGATTAAGGAATTTTTCATCACTTGATTACAATCGGTGATGCAAATGAACACAATTTTGACTCCCTGTTGGAGTGCAGAACTTCTGCGTAAGGTAAGACGTGAAAAGAGAACTGTGGTAGAGGGCGCATTTCTCTGTACCAGAACAGAGTGCACAGATTAAAAACAAGCAGACAAACAAATTGGGTTCGTATAGCTTACTTGGGAATGCCAATTGGGTAAAATTCCAATTGGCGAAATTACGAAGTTTTAAATTTTAGAAAGCATTATGAAAACAACATTGATCGAAAATCTTCTAACCTTTTCGATCATATGAAAGAGGCCCCGTGAACATTCATCATAACTAAACCAAGTTCATTTTAATGTAAAAACTTTGTTTCGGCTATTCAAAAATTTATGAACATCGCTAGGATCGGTAATAGAAAAATGGAATAAAAGATTAAAATCAAAAACAACAATTGTTTAAAATACGCTGAACAAGTTAAAAATCATCATAATTAAATCCTGGTCATCACGCACGTATAATTTTGTAAAGCTATTTGGTCATGTAGGTGAGATCCCTGAGACCCTCTTTCTAGAATCTGAGATATATATAAAAGAAGATACATTGTGAAAAATAACCTTCTTTAGAATTAAAAAACTTTAGTAAATTGTATCACAATTTTCCTGTGTTCATCTCAAATTGTTAGGAAATTGTTTGATCTTTGCAACGACGCCATTATGGACTCAGGGACTTCTTTAAGCTAAGAGTTAACGGTAATCTAAAATGTTTGAATTTCACTACAAGCTAAATCCAATTGGAAATTTTTAAATTTAGCAGTGTCAATTTTTGGAAAAGGAGCCACTCACTATGGCACATTTCAAAACAGGGTCTGACAAGATAGGACATCACATATGGAACGGAACAGAACCGATTAACAAAAGAGGGCATCGTAGAGATTTGCCTTCAGTTAACGTAATTATAAAATAATTGTGATTCAAGATTGTTTTTAAGTTAAAGTAAAATTTCCTTTCACTTAACAGTTGCAGAAAATATTTCAATTTAAATCTCGTCCTTTAGTGTATTATGTACTATTTTGTGATGTCCCGTTGTCTTGTTTTAGCACATTTTGCTATGAAATATGCCGTTCCGTATATGGGACCCGTTTAGAATTAAGAAGAAAGAAAATTTGTTCGGCATAAGGGACAACAAGACTTCGCTTATATAACTTAAGAAGTTTTCCAAATGCAATGAAAATCGTGGTCTACATTAAACCTTACATTCTCATAATAATTTATTGTAATCTTTATCGATTTTTCATAGGATATGAGGACACAAAAAAAAACGTATCCCCTCACAATAGCAATTTGATTCTATTGAAACACCCGGCCGGTTTCTATGACAAAAATTACGCAATTCTAGTAATCAATAAAACAAGAAACACCCATAAAATTTATTTTGTTCATACAATTCGAAGGATTTATATACAAATCCAAACACAGCAGAAGTTATCCTAATATTATTTAGTGTTTTGTAACGCATAAAACCTATTTAAAAATGGAGTACGTGGAAAATATTACTCCACGTAATGTGAAAATAATCGAAGAGTTAACTCCACGTCCGGCGAAAGATGAAATGCCGGAACCCGGTGTATTAGACTCTAATCATCATTTATTGGAGAAATTCCAAAGCTCGCTTAAAGCGCATTTGCTACGAGTGCAACAACAGTTGGTTGAAGAAATTGGCGAATTGGATTACTCCATTAAAAAATCAGATGAGGAACGTCAAGAATACGGTTCGAAGTTATATGATTTGCAGGAACAAATTCAGGATCAACGGAAACAAATTGATCACTATAATGATCAAATTAAAACAATGTCGGAAAAACGAGTGGCACATGAACAAAATACAGCTTCTCTTAAAACCGAATACGAAAGGAAAAATTATGATTTCAAACAGAAAAAACAAATGCATAACGAGATTTTAATGGAGCTGGATAATTTACATATTTTGGAGAATAATGTTGAAAAATGGTCAAAGGAAATCGAAGATGAGCTAATCGTTGCAAAACGAGTTATAAGCAAGGATTCTAAGGATCATATAGCAGTATCAAACGAAAAACGTAAAACGGAAATGTTTCTGTATAACCTTGAGTCTGAAGTTAGACGACGTGAAAATGAACTTACCTCCGTTAATGAACAGTACAAGGAACAAGAAGATATAATCGCTGTACTGAAGCAAAGTTTAACTGACGCAAATACCGACTTGGAGGCGTTGCAACAAGAACATCGTCGTTTAATGCTTGCATGGGGACAAGTTATCGTAGGCATCACGCAACGGGATAAAGTGTTATCTAAGATTAACAATGATTTATAGTAAGTATTAAATTATTTTCGGTGTTAATTTAATTTTAAAATACATTTTAAATTTGCTTGTAGTGAAGAACGGCAAAAGCACAAAGTACTTGATTCCAATATCGATGGAACCCGAAAGAGTGCTCAAAAAGAAATGACCCAAAATGAAAAGCTCGAAGCATTCAAACTTCGTTTAATTGAAGATATACATACGCTCGAGAAACAAGTCCAAAAAGATACAACAGATTATGATAAAATTGTTAGTAATATTGATAAATACAATTCAGTGCTCGAGAAAACTGAGCTCGATTTGAAGCAAGCTACTCAAGAGGGCATATTCCTGCAAACTGAGTTGAATAATTTGAGGATAAAACTAGAAAAGCAATTATCTCTGAAAATCGAACTGGAAGAAAGTATTCTAGAATTGTTGCAGGATCAGATTACCACGGATAAAGCATCCGATTTTAGAGCTAAGCTACTACGAGAGACACAAATTAAGCGGCGCAATACCGAAATCAATATGTCGATAACCGAAAATCAGCTCTCTACAGTTTTGTTAGATTTGGAAGAATGGAAGGGCATAACTAAGAAGCTGCAAGGAGATATAAGCAAACTGCAAGTCGAAAAAGATGAGGTAGACCGAAAAGCATCTAAATATGAAGACGATATATTGAATACAAGAAATTCCATTAACAAAAAGCTACGGGTAATTGATCTATTAAATCATCAGCTGGGTTTGTTGATTCGTGAGGCCGGCGGTCAAGAATTAAATCCCGATGAACTCAAAGTAATTGAACTCGAAAAACAAATTAATGAGCTTGATGCAAAGATTAAGGAGACGCAATCGATTTGGATTCGATTACAAGGACATGTAGTTGCGTTAACCGAAAAGCGAGCTAATCAAATGAATGAAATACACATCTCCCGAAAACGTGAGTTATTTTATTTTTGTATTTTAAAATAGGTACTAATTCGTATTTTCATGTAAATTTCTAGAACTCATGGTCATCGAACAGAAATCAATAAAAATTGACACGGACTTAGAAAAGTTACACAACGATGAGAGAGAAGCAATCCGAAAGTTTACAAAATTAAACGCCCAAATTGATCTTTTAAGCTCCAAATTATACAAGAAAAAGAGAACCCACGAATCTGATGAAGTTCAATGTGAACTTTCTCATTTAGAACTAACCGAAAAACTAAAATGTGAAGAACACAATATTCTTACGTTGGATGAAGAAATTGGCTGTATGAAAGAAGATATTGCAAGCTTAAAAACTAAAGTGATCGAACTACATCGCGAGGCGCTTTCATGGGAGACTAAATATAAAATGGCAAACGAAACGAAAAAATATCGAGATGAAGAAGTTTCACAAAATAGTGAAATTGGTTGTATGAAAGCCGAGATACATCGGATGGAGGTAAGGCACGCCCAATTAAAGCGTGCACAGGAAAAATTGGTACAAGATTTGGAAAATACGATTCAACATCGTGAACATATTTTCGATTCAGCTACGTGTCGAGAAAAAATAACCGGTAATAAAATAAAAACACGATCGAATTTACAACAAAAAATTAACGAGGTGAAAAATAAAACGCGCCAAGCAATGATGGAAATTACACAAAATGAACGAAATTTGGTTGAGCTTGCGGCCGAAATTGAGCGCCGTGAAATTGAAAATTGCAATAAGAAGCGTACAATTGCTGATGAAAAATTACAAGATAAGTTGATTCAGGCGGAAATTGAACAGGGCATGCTTTTAAAACAGGAGAATCTCGAGAATATTGTACGCAAGCAGCGACGAGTAAAGCGGTACCGGAATCTTGCAACGTGCAAAACAATACCAAAGTGTCGAAATGAAATGCTCGTTGAACAAGATATGCAACGACAACGCGAAGTGCATGACCACTTGATAGGAATTGTTGAGGGGCTTATAAATGAGTTTCCTGATTATAAATTTAGCATTTCACGGGTACTTCAAACGCTTAAGGAATAAATTAAAAAATTGAAACATGCAATTCAAAATCTGCTGCAAAAATTATTTATTTTGATATCGTTTTTTTTTTGTGTTGTACCTTAAAATTAAAATAACACGTAAATAAATTATAGAACTAATTAATTTAAATTAAATAATATACAATGATTTATTGTAAAAAAAATATTACAAAAAATGTTTTAACAGGAACCTTCAAAACCTACAAAAAAATTTAGGCTTATCAAATATATATATATATGACTATTCTATGTTACTTGTGGAAACAGGCTGTTGTCGTCTAGATTGATAGCTTTATCAGCCGCGTTCAGATTTAGGTGGTAATAGTGTTTTTCATTTGTTTCTATTAATGTACCATCATGTGCCATATCAATAATTTCGGTTTCACAAACCGCTTCGTTGAGTGCTCCTAAAAATATTAAACTTCGAGCCGTATGATTTAAATGCATTTTCAGCTGGTCATGATGCTTGATTGGTGCCAAAACCGGGGTCGACAGCGTTCCTACAACATGAAGTGATTCCGGTTTATGTATCTCCAAATTTAAATCACTAGTATTACAATATTTTAAAACCAATGAAACTACAAGGAAGCATGCTGCATTCATAGGGAACGCGCGAATCAGCGTTGATGTCAAACCTCGTGTAAAAAATCGATAACCCTCTTCGTGGTAGCTTTTCCTTGCACAGTCAATAGCACCACCATATTTTGTATTACCATTCATACCATCCGCTTGTAATCTAGATTTTACGACATCAAATGGAAATGACACAACCCATGAAATTGTACCCGCCAAACCACCAGCCATTAGCGTTTGAAATACAGTCGGATTATAATTACTCGTCAATAATTCATAGGAGACGAAATAACTTGCTAAACCTTTTTATGGAAGAAAATAATCCTGGATAAGTAATTATTTATTTATATTATAAAAATTTGTAATCACCTGGAACATCACGTGCTGCAGTTACACCTAACCCTCGGAAAACGCTTTTGAATCCTTGTGCTTTTCTTATTTTTAATAGACAATCAATCGGACCTGTATATAGCTGGTTATTTTTCGGTTGTAATTGCATTCTGGTTTTTGCTAATTCCATAGGTGAGCAAACCACTGATTGGGCGAGCCCAGCAATGGAACCAGCTAAACAGTGAGCTTTTAATGAATTTGGATTCTCTAGTCTTTTTTGTGTGTTGCCATACACCCCAAACACTATAGCGTTTACAAATGCAATACCACCC
This sequence comes from Nephrotoma flavescens, assembly GCA_932526605.1. Classification (NCBI taxonomy): domain Eukaryota; kingdom Metazoa; phylum Arthropoda; class Insecta; order Diptera; family Tipulidae; genus Nephrotoma; species Nephrotoma flavescens. The sequence goes on from OW052220.1 coordinate 314,116,084, forward strand.
ATTGGGCTTGTCATGCCACGATATACACCACGAATACCTTCTTTAGCAACGATCGTTTTAAAACAGTTAATTGTTCCAGAATATTGAGGATTACGAAAATCTTGCGTTTGCAGATGAACTTTTACTGTATCAAATGGATGACCAACGAGAACGCCAGCACAACCTATAAACGGTAATAAAAGTTACTTAGTATATATGATGATTTGTGATTATAATCAAAGAGTATATATTGTTAAAAGAGTAACGAAACAGAAGAAAAAATTTAAACTTACGCATCGGTAGTCTTTTTAACAATACATACTCTTTGCTGTAATATAAGGTACAATGATTGGCCGCTAGTTCGCATGCTGCGCAATTGATAATTCTTTGATATCGCTTTAATGCGGATTGAACTAGTTCCACGAGTCATTCCTGACCTTATTATAGATCACATATGAACTTTTAAGATCGTTATCGATTTCAATTTGTTTTACATACAATTTCAAAAATAAATTGTTACAGCTAATTTGTGTTATCGATTTTGAAAAATGTAAATTGATACACGTGTCACGTCAATTATAAATTATATATAGCACATTGGATTAAAGTTCATTAGAGAGAATAACTCGGTGGTTAAAAAAATTTCCAAATCCTGATCATAAGCTAGTTAGACTTTAATACGCATATACACAGTTTACAAATTACTGTATTTTTAAAATAAACTTCGCATAATTTTTAATTTGCGCGATTAAGAATAAAATAAATTAATCAAAAATAGGTTGATAGCGTTTAACCTTTTTTCTGATAAATGCCCATATTAAAGATATTTAATTAAAACAGAATTATTAAAGAAGACATCAAAAATGAAAAATAATTAAAATATATGGAATGAATGTCTTACCTCCGAGGCATCCTGCAAAAAAATCCAATGCCATATTTCAAAATATGTATAATCTAATCGAACACCGAATGAATAATTTCAAATTTGGTAATTACGACGGGTGAGATTTTTACGTAGTTCTTGATTTTATTATATATGTCGCCTTAAAACTCTCCAAGACGACTTTTTTCCCTGATTCCTGTAACGTTGAAAAAGACGAATATTTTTTATAATCTTGCTTATTATTTATTATTATTTTTCAATGAAATATTCGTTCTATCATGTACTGAGCTCGTGATCGTGCTAGCACTAAGTAGTTGGGTTCCGTTTGTAACAAAGTTATCTACCTCGTTATTATTTTTAAAATTAACATCTATCAAGATATCTGATTAAAATCACGTTTATTAGTTTTAAGTATCCATAACAAACTCATATTGAATTTGAAAAACTTTTAACACTTTATTGATTCTTTGCACCACTATTAACCACTTTTAAGTCCAAGAGGCACCACTTTTTAGCACTTTTTGTTTAATAATTATATTTTTGTAATGTAAACTACTAGAAATAATTTCTAGCATCTGCTTTATACCAAATATAATTAATAACTGATTTTAATAATTGTTTTCTATATAATTATCTTTTCAGAACATACAAAATGAAAACTTTACTATATTTTCTTATTTTTTTAAATTGTATATAAATTTATGTATATTGATATCATCGCAAAATATATTATTTTGGGTTATCACACTCACAGGTCAAGTTTGATATCACACACATTACAAGCTTGTGTTAAGATTGTTATATATAAAATAATAACTAACAGTGTCTGGGTGGCTGTGAGTACCAAGCATTTAGTATTAATTGTTTACCACTGTTTTGATTGTAAATACTCAAAATTCCCCTAATATGTAAGAGTCGTGTACTATCAACAGTTCCAAAGAATGAGAAATATTCCAAGTTGCAATATTATTTAGAAAAATATTTTAATGGCCCTGATCCATTCATAAAGTTATAGATTAAATCTACCTAAATCTGCTTTAACCGAATTTCAAGAAATTATAACGACATGTTTTGTGAAAAGAGTCTGAAAATTGCAACATAGTGTTTTACACATTCTTCTCGACCGATTCTTTATACCGCATTTTAAATTTGTCAAAACTGATAACAATCCCCCAAAAATTTAAATTTTTTAGGTTTGGTGAAAATTATAATCACAAATAGACACTACATAGATGAAATTTTAATTAAAATTATCTCAACATAAGCGATAAGCAAACATTTTGTATATTACAGAGTAACAGACTATTATATATATATATATATACGGGTGAAATTTTCATGAGCACGAGCATGACACTTTCATGCCAATGAAAAGCAAATGTATGACATAACTAAACGTTTCGCAATTTAATCTCTGTGTAGAATTATGATACGTTTTACAAAAAAATTTGACTTTTAACATTGGTATTATTTTAAACAGGATTTGTAAAATGTAAAGTGATTATTTGTTTAAACTCTGTTCAGTCTCTCTCTCTTAGGGTCGTCACAGGTCTTTTCGAGTCAATAGTCAATCTATATATTTTTGAGCGTGCCACTATAATTTGATTAGACATTATTTTAAAATTTAGTATGGCTGCTTCGTTCTATATAATATAATGGCCAAGGACCAGATCAATAAATTTCATATAACTTGTTCATCAAGTTCGTCAAGCATCATGATGCAATGGGTGGGTTCTATTACTCAATCCAAAAATTAATTAGATAATTATGAAATGGTAACACTGCGGTCCGTCTAAGCCATTAAACCAATTACATAACAATTGACATTGGTTTATTTGTTTTAACATACATTTGTTATCGCGTATTTGTAATACAAATTTCAAGATCTGAAGAAGAAGCCTTCTAGGAATTTCCAGTTCTATGTATGGGATCTATTTTAAAAGCCGGCATCAAGCCCGGGATATTGCATCTGATCTAAAATGCGCGCTTCTACTATTTGTGCTTGTTCTAAAACAGTTCAAGTTACATTATAGCAACGCAGAATCTTTTGTGCTTAAGTTACTGCTTTCCGCTTTACAGACAGTAAATACAGTAAGAGAAGTACAAAATCCTCAAGAAAGTCTGTCAGCCAACTTTTGTCAATTTTGTAAGGAGGGACACGATTGATATTACTTTGTACTCTGTCTATTGTCGAATTGATCCTCAATTGCTCCCTAATGACAGGTCGACCTCCACCAATAGGGGAATTGTCAAATTGATGATCTCTCTCTGTTGACTTTCCTGGGAGTTAGCAACTGTATATCTTTGCACATTCGGTGCAGTTTATGTCTCGCGAAACATCAAACACAAAGGTGCTTACTAAATTTCAAATCAAAATCAGCAGTCACTTGTCACTGTTCACACTGTTATGTTATAACCATTTATGGGGAAACCCAAATAAAATAACATACGCGCAATTAATAAAGGTTTTAAAATCGTATTATAATCCAGAATCTTAGACCATTCTCAATCAGCAACAATCAACCAGCGAAAATCAGCAACCATAAAAGCGGCTTTAGTGGCATATTAATCTTATGAACGCGTTGATCGGCCCCTCGCAAAATTGGATAGATATACGTAAAGATCCGGCGAGAAATATTTATAGTGTATATCGTGACTCTTAGGTCCCGAGGTTAATTACTAAAAATGATTTTTTTTTTCTAGATAATTCGAATTTATTCATCAACATAGTCTTCTTCATGATATTTCAGTGCCTTTTTTGTAGAACGATCAGAATTTGTCGAAACCCTTCCTCGAAGCATTATTATGCTGGATGAGGAAGCAATTTTATTTTCAATTTTGCCATCGTATAGCAAACGACTTGTGACACGGTGCGTTGTTTTGGTGAAACAGTACTTTTACTTTCTTTTTTACGTTGTAAAATAGATAAATCATGAAAAATTTTGATCTCGATATTTTTGCAGATTGACCATTCGCTGTAACGGCGAAGTAAAACATAACTGGGTTTTAAAAATCTGTGTGCATGCGTGTGCAGTGTCGTGCAGACTAAATATCGGTAGCTTTTCTACAGCCCAGACAGATTGACTGGTCCGGATGAAACTTTACACTTAAGATTTTCTCATAAATTTGGAGGTCACAATGTTTTTGACTGATGTCGGTCCAACGGAAGTGGCAGACCCTAGCAGATTTTTCGTTTTTTTACAAATATTTGTTATTTATAACAAAAACGATTAAGAATATCGGCGCAGATCAGTTTTCCCAAGTATAACCGGAAATGGTGAATTTTGACAAAAAAACACTTTTCAGCAAAAATTCGACCCTGGACGGATTGATTTATTTGGATAAGCTTCATTTTAAGCTTTTACCATAAATTGGGAAGTCCCTAAATAAAGGCTAAAATCAGCCCATTGAAAATTACAGCTTTTTCGTTTCTTGCAAATGTTTTGAAAAGCATATAATTTATGAGAAAAATGGACTATGACTAAAAGCTGCAAATTAATTTTGCAATAATACCGGTCCAGAACAGTTTTCCAAAATTTAGGAGGAAATAACATTTTTTGACTCAAAATTGCTCTTCCGCAAATAATCGGTCTCTTTATAGCCCATTCGGACTGTGTGATCGGGATGAAACTTCATACTGAAGCATTTTGCATCAATTGGAAGGTCCCAATGAGTTTTGGGCAACATGGGATCACCGGAAGTGGCAGCTTTCATAAAAGCTTTTTCGTTTTCAGCAAATATTTTAAAAATTTTATAGCATTTATGGAAAAACGATTACAAACAAAAATATTGTATATTAAATTTCAAACAAAATTAGTTTAGGATAGGCAATAAGACGGACTTATAGAAATATAAATTATATCTAAATCTTTTGATTGATTTTGTTACACGATACGTACGTCGATTTTCTTTCACTCGGTATGTCGGTTGTTATTTCACAAAAAAAAATTCACATAACAATAATGCTAGATTTTTTATTGATCTGTCAACTACACGCAGCGGATTTTAAACACCTTTTTTTAGGTGAAAGAATGAACATCCGAATGCAGGAAAAAAATTCTAATATTTTATTGAAAAAATATGAAAAACTGTGATAATGGAAATGTGCTACTTCTTTGAAAGAATTACTTTTGATTGAGATAATCAAATAAAACAAAATAACCAGTTTTGTAGTCAAGGTTCCCTCAGTAACGGGTGTTACCTCCACGAGCTTCACAACTGCTTCTGTTCATTTGGCCATACTTCCGACAGCACTGATCTCGATCGTTTCTTGTGATAAATTTTCCTATTCGTCCAAGAGTATATATTTCGAAGTTCTGTGTTTCAAACTGCTGGATTTCGGACTAGACCTGTCTCCCTAAAATATGTCCCAGACATCGAGTTAAAATAGGGGTCTTTTGGCTGGAACATATGATCTCAAAACGATTTCTGTAAGCCTATCACAGTACGTCCGTTCACTGGACGTTCACACGTCATTTATTCGCGTCTCTCGAACATCTTCTAAAGCATTACGGATTGGAGTTGCTGTTTGACGCCTGTTTCTCAAAGTTTCAAGGACAATAAATGTATCGTTGAACCACCCATTACCACTAAAAGACTTACGATATTCTGTTAATTGTTGTAAATTAAAATATTGAAAAACACAGCCGTAACATTAAAAATTATAAATTAGAAAAAAAAAAAATTTGTATGTTCTTTTGTTTTTTTCGTAATAAATTGAGTGTTACTTCTGCCACTGTGTGTAGTAGCCTGCCGCTAATGACCATACAACTTAAAAAAGTCATTTTCGTTATTTATTCAAGTCGAATTGCCAACAAACTCAGTACCTACTTCAAATAATTTTAAAAGTACCTTCAGATGTACTGCTATTACTTGGTTGTTTTAGATCTACAATTTTTCAGTGTTGCTTCTTGTAAATAGGACAATATAACGGTTTGGTTGCGTACAAAGAAAAATATTGCTTAATCCTACTTTTAGCTGGAATGAAATTTTTCATTCCGGAATTCCAGATTGAAATTATATGGAATTGTTGTTGTTCAATTATTAAAGTAAGACGGTTATGAATTTAAAATACATTTTGACATCAAGTGGCTAGCATTATTAAGAAAAATTTGATTTATGATTTAAACAAAGCAATTTTTTTCTTATTCTTTTTTTACCACGCGATGCTTTATTAAATGGAATTGTTGTTGTAACGTTGTCAAGGAAATACGCCTATTATATCCATTACATTATACAAAAGTTATTATATCGAAAAAAGCAAAAATACCCAAGTCAATACACTTTGTGCACAAATATATTACCAATACTGAAATTAAGAGCGTTCTTTACTAAATAAAAATTTCTTGTTGAACTTAACCTAAAAATTAAATTTCAATGTGTATATTTATACATGTTTTCTTTACCATTCGCACCTATCTAATAGAAAATCTTCGTATTTGAATACCAAACAATTCCTGGCCCTCTATCGGCAATTTTCTGAGTAAGTTTTCGTAAGATGTTTTTGGAAATTATGGGTAATCTGTTTTTATTTAAATTTTATTTAAACTTGGCACGATGTTCTGGATTTAACTTTATTATTGCGAAAAAATTTGAGTTTATTGCTGTTTAAATTTTATTTAAACTTGGCACGATGTTCTGGATTTAACTTTATTATTGCGAAAAAATTTGAGTTTATTGCTGTTGTATATATTCCGATCGAGCTTGTACAATTTCTGCAAGTTTAAGAGCTAATAACAAAATATTAAAAGCAAAATTCGGTAAAAGGAAAAAACTCAGGTCAAAAAGTGTCAAAACAACTCAGCCGAAAAATGTATAAAGTGGTGTCAAAAAATCTACTTTTTGGCATTACCCATCTCTGCCTAGGATGACCAGATTGTCAAAATTCAAAAAAGAATAAAATTTTAAATGGAACACAAATTATTGCATTGCCAAGTTGCCGTGTTTTCCATTTATAAGTATGTTAAAATGTTACGAAAGAGACTTTCAATGTTGTAAGAAGGTGATTGCAACTAGTTTCAAACATTTTAACATACTTGGAACATCATTGTGCACAAAAAACCACTGAATGAAGATTTTGCCGTTTTGAGTGCTTTCTTCTTTCCAAAAATCTAAATCTGCTTCTAATTGCCAAGATAGCCTTTAAAATTAGTATTTTGTCTTCAGAGGAAAACTTTAAAATATACCTCCGAATTTCAAAAAATGTCGTTTGGGTCTAGTACATTTCCCATTTATCATGAAAAACCACAACAGTCAAAAAATTTCGTAAAAATGTTCAAATTGTTAAACATTATGTATGTTTAAAATTCCACTAAATATTAAATAAAATGTTTATTTATTGAATAATTAATGTCAAAAATAATAAAATAATTCAAATAATCGGATGAAGTTCTAGTTATTTTTGACCAGATATTCATTCTAATTATTTGTTTTCTATATCAATTCTACCATCAAAACGGATTACTTATGAGTGTGACAATTTAATATCAAATTCGAATTTTCTTCCCCTCCTTCGGTTGATTTTTTATTCCAGTATACAGTTTTAAAAAATGGTAGTAAACTTTTCTTGAACGTAATTTTGAGAGTATTGATTAACGACTTACTTTTGACTTGGTCAAAATATTTAAGATACTCATGTAAACTATATTGAATCTAAAAATTGAAGTAATAGTTTTTACTATAGTTACGGATAATTAACATAAGTTTTAAAACACATTTTTCCATTCTTGCTAAATGTTAAGTATACATTTAGGTCTTTTAAAATGGCGGCTTAAGTCAAATTTGAATGACAAAAACTTTGGTTTTATGGGATAACGATTCTTGAAAGTCGAATAGTCGTAAATTGTAATAGACTGTTTTTTTTATAAACGAGAAATGCAAATTGAAGATATCGTTGTTAAAAAAAGAGCAGTTAGGAAACACAGTGATTGGTAATAAGATGATCCATTGTTGGATATTCGTGCTAATGCAAGAAAACATATCCCCTTTTTCTGTGTATATTCCGAATAGAATAGGCCGATCGGCCGAGTTGATTTTAATATGTGGTTAAATATAAGTCCAAATGGAGAAAGATGAACAATTTGAAAAAGTTTTCTAACGTGTATTAAACTAAAGAAAATCGTTTAATGAAAAAAGCCAATGAAATAGGAATTCAATTTAAATCAATGCTAGAAGATAACCATGTTACTCATTATTATGATAAATTTATTAACTGTTCACTGTATCATTTAGCGAATATGCTTTCTTATATTAGAACTTGCTATAAATAGCTGAACTGCTGAAATCTAAAAAGTTGGTCGAATCAAACGCATGCGTATTTACAAAATTAGTAAATTTTCTCCGTTGATTTTCTTTCATTATTTTCCTATTGCTAACATCGTATACACAACAAATTGTGCAATATTTTCCATCGTGAATATTTTATTTAGAAAAAAAAAGTCCATTTACACGGAAAATTTTAGATATTTTCAATGTTCTAAACCTAACAAGTGAGTATTAAATGATCTGATTGATTCATTAACAGTATTTGGAAAACTGTAATATATTTTCCTACAGTGACCTTTTATGGTGTGTTTCAGTGCAATATTTAATGTGAAAAATTAACTATAGCTACAGTAGATACCTTTAGATTGGTATACTTAGTTGAGAATTCATTTGAGATACGCGTCTCAATTTGCTACAAAACTGATATTTTGATCATTTTATTTATAGTGATTGGTCAATTAATTTGTTTAACTTTAGTAAATTAATTGGAATTTTAAATTAAATACTACACAGTCGCTGTTTATACAAGTATACAGCTGGGTGAGTATGTATGCAAATATTTATTGTATACAAAATAATTGAACGGCGAAATATTGGTCCCAATCGTAATGTACATTAAATATTTATTAAATCTTAATTGTTGTCTTTATACGTAGATAATTTAAACAAGCAAGTATAACAATATGGCTTGTTATTTTTTATATTTAACTTAGCAATTATTATACTACGTGCAATGAGCGTATATATAAATTATAGCTTTATAATTTTGTCTTTTAGTAGTATTGAAGCAAACATGACTGCATACGGTATTTCAACTGATCCTAATCTGTTGGGTGTTGGACTCACACCAAACTCGTTAACCGAATCACCATCAGTATCAACTTTTTTACCTGAGGAGGATGCGTCAATATATCCACTTTTACCGGCAACGCCTAGCCCACCGCCAATGAATTTTATTCATCCTCTAACATCATGTAATACAAATGCCATGCCAATGGGAATTTCAGATCTTCAAGGTAAGATAATTTAGATGTAAATAGCAACAAAGAATATAATATATAATGTTTATCTATTATAAAATATTTATTTTTTAGATGATGATGCACAGGCAGAAACAAGTTCATCCGGAAGTAGTTCTGGTATAGGAATGCAAGTACCATCTGCAGCCTCAACAACTTTGTTTAATAAATTAGCTTATCAACACCTTGGCAAAAATGGTGATCTTGTGCATCATGATAATGGTGTAATGGGCAATGGAAAGAATGGACATAATCACCAAAAGCAGAAAAAGGCACCACAATTTGTGACCTGGAATTGGTCTGTAATACGAAAGTGTACATTTTGTATGGTCATAGCTGGTTTGATCGCAATGATTAGTATTATTATTGTGATGATGGTACGACTACCACGTAAATGCAACCCTCACAATGATTGGTACAAAGGCAGTGTATTTTATGAAATATTTCCGGGTAGTTTTCAAGATTCAAACGGTGATGGAATAGGTGATTTCAAAGGACTAGTCAGCCGAACAAACTATTTAAAAAATTTGGGCGTTGCAGCTGTTCGACTCAATTCAATATTTCCCACACAACAAAGCTACCCAGAAAACTTTATAAATGTGAAGAGTTTACACGAAGTTGATAGTGCTCTCGGCACTAAAAAAGATTTTGAGACACTCATTAAAACACTACACCTACAAAATATTTCGGTCGTTTTAGATTTTCCAATCTATCCGTTTATCAAACAATTTACACCAGCTAATTACAATTTCTCTGATACATCGAACGAGTCAAGTAGTATTTTGGCGGCCGAGCTTGATAAAATTGAACAGAATGTCTTCATTGAGGAGAACGTCATAACAGAATCCATGCGATTATGGCTTGCTACTGGTGTCGATGGATTTTATATAAAAGGTCTGGAGAATTTAATAAACGATCCATATTTTACGGAAAATTTAAAAGAATGGAAATATATATTGGGCCCAGATCGGATCCTTATCGTAAGTAACGATGTATACTCAGGTATTAGTGAGCAAGCACGAGCAGAATTGAAAAATACTATTGATTTGGTAGATATATTTTTGGATGTATCGAACGGAACAGAATTTATTGCTCAACAGATAAAAAAAGTACTTCTAGATGAAACTTCCAGTGGCCCCACCGTGCATTGGACCATTGGAGGTGTAGCTGAAAAACGTTTATCAAGCGGATTATCATCTAATGCTACATTAGCTTCTACATTAATGCAGCTTATGCTACCTGGAACACCAAGTATATTTTATGGGGATGAAATATCTTTGCAGGAAGTACATGATCCATTAGGAGAGCACATTGAGAACAAACATTTACATCATTTATCTGCCATGGCGTGGGAAAATGGTATACCATTCACAAATCGGGAAGCTCTTCCATGGATACCACGAGGTGCTTCAGCTTCTTTTCACCATTTTGATTATATTGCGAATATGATTGCGTTGAGATCTAAATCACCATCTATTTACAAAACTTCGATTGTTCGTGAAGCGCAGGCCATTATTAATACATCCGTTCGGTACAGTAAAAACGACATTTTAATATTAGAACGGTGGTATCCACGTCGGAATACTTTTATTTCAGTATCCAATTTTAGTAATATGAAAATTTCATTGGATTTATCCTCAATGTTTTATAGTGGAGTAATAATGTTGGGTACCGCAACTGGCAACCAAATATTTTTTAGTAATTTGGTTATAGGCCCAATGGAAACGTTAATTGTTAAATTGGATAAATAAAGTTCTGTATGTATTTTAAATAAATTATATAAAATATTGAATCATGCAATCTGAAGTGTTTGCTTTTAATAGGTGCACGATAGCAGAACTTACCTCAAAAGATCAAACTCAGAAAAGCAAGGAGAATCGTCTTACAACATTTCTTGAACCAGTCGAAAATTAAAGTTAAATTTACCCCATAGAGACATTCTTCGTAAAATGAAGTGCGCAATATCATTGCAACAACTAAAACAACAAGGCCTGGCCCTTATACATAAATTATAACCCCGTTGTCTATAAACATGATTTTAGCTTCACTAAATTAACAAACAACATCCTCACACTGTTCACAACATATTTGCAAACAAACAGTAGGCATGAAAAATACAGCTTATTTAGGAAGCAATTCCTTCAAAACAACAATCATCGAACTATTGGAATCCGATAAGATGATACAAAAGTCCTTTGTTAGTCAACTAAACATATAGGTATCAGGTATAATTTATGACTACATAAAATAGAATGGCGGCCCACAAATAAGCATTATTGGAAGCATTTAAACTTGGAATCGGTGATTACCGAGCAAAATTCAGTTTCTTTAAATAAAATTAGCATTTTGAACCAGGCATAACATAACTTTAACATATGTTATCGTTTTCATCACTTTCGGGAATGAAAGCGCCACAACGCAAAAAACCATTCAAAAGCTTGCTAAATGATTATAGCAAGCTTTAGAATGATCATCATTAATTATTACACATGATCATAATCTTTAAATTTTCTACAGTTCGCAAATAGCATTTACAATATGAAATCAATTAATTAAATAGTTAAACTGACACATGTGAAAAAATCGGACTGACAAGCACTAGTAAAAGTAACACTTCTCATAAGACGTTGATTTGAAAGGGCTCTAAACTGATTTGTTGGTCGTGATCGGCGTCTTCATCCCGAACCGAATTACTCGGAGAAATATTGTTAAGGGTGTCATCAAATATTACATTATAATCTAATAATATCTGTAGCCCCGAATAACAAAAAATCATTTAGAATATGAAGTAACATCCGAAAAATCGGAGGCGAATTATATTCAACAACTTACAGTTTCAATATTAATGAGTCAAGTCTCTATAGTTAACTAATGCAATTTGAAGACTTGAAGAGTACATGTCATTTATGTATTGCAGTTCTCTTTTGAAGCTCTACTACATACTCTTGCCAACAATATCTCTGAAGATCTGTTTCCAATCAATGGCTTTAAGCCATCCTGGACGTCACTTGTGCAAGGGATGTGAATGATCCATCACTCAATTAACAATGTTCCCTAATGAGGAGAAGCCTTGATTTTAGACAATTTTATAGTTGTTTCGTCAGCACTGATTAGCATTGTATGCACGGAATCACGGTAGATTTTTTCTATTTTACCACAATCGTCAATTTTTTTTCTATAAATATTTAGTAATTTCTAGTTTTTTACTTACAGCATTTTGTAGTTAATGACACTTTTCTCGATTTTCATAATTAGACCCCTTAACTTTCTAGGCAAATAAGAAAAAATCATAGTTAAATTTTTTAAAACTGATATTTACTTAATTTTTAATTCACTCTTAGTTTTTCAAACTATTTCGTAATTATTTATAAACTATTTACAAACAAATTAAAATCTTACTATTAATGATTTATATATAGTTAATAAAATATGATATAATTATATAATAATTATTTTAAAAAAACTAAATAAACAAAAATTATAAACCTAATTAGGTATTTAAAACTACTTAGCTATCTTATTGAAAACTATTTAATTATTTATTTTAAACATACCAATTTGCTCTTAATTATATTTAATAATCTGTGTTATTTAAAATATTTTTCAAAAGTACATAATGACAAAATTTCTTATTCAACTGTAAATTAATGTATATAATACATTTATTTATTTATATTTTTTAGACCTTTTAATAATAAATAATTATGTTTTATGCATTTTAATGTCATTTCCAAATTCATTCAAACCTAGAATCAACAGATATCGGTCCAATCACCGCTCCAAATTGTTAATATGCGATTAACTTGAGGATCTAGCTAACATCATATTGGGAACGATTTGAATTGAACCTGCATATCATAGCGACTCTAGATTTGCTCTTTTCAATGGAATACCACATTAAAAATAAACAGACGTAACACTGATGAATAATCAAACATTTAAATTATATTATGTAATAATAATGCAAGTGGATAATTTAATTTTACATACATAATATGAATTATGAATTAATTGGAATATGTTATGTTATAACAAAACATATATCAAAAAAAATAATTTATGTATGTAGTTCAAACAAAGAATGTTTGACAAACGAATAACGGCAGAATATTTGAATTTCAAAGCCATTTCCAAAATACAAAAAAAACTATACTGTTATAGGTTGAACCATTCATTTTAATCCACCACGAGTGTGGGGATTTTGTAACCTGTATTAAGCGGAATTGACATTTGATTAATTTCATATTTCAGTTCAAATTTTTTTGTTGTGAGTTGTGAATTACGTTTTTTATATTTGAATTGGCATTATTATAATATTTATTAATTGTCTTTCTGAATAATATGGCAGGTAACAAACTATGTATTTAATATATGACCTATGTGTGTTTTAAAATTCAATAAAATGATAAAAATTTGTAACAGATTTACTTAAATGTTTTTATGGCGAGGTAATTTAACATATTAATTCAGATTTACCCAATTTAATATAGTATACAGTTTTATTTATATTATTTTGATCATTATTTTAGTTACTGGGTTGAGAATTAAAACTCTTGTGTTTGATTGATGACGGAGTCGGATCCATGACGTAGTTATTGCCTTCCACTGTTTGACATGGTAATGGTGGTAATTTGTCACTTGGATGGCGATGGCTGATTGATGTTTTCCTCGGTTTAGCCAATTGTGTCATACTTAGTCCTGACACAGGATATTTCGATTTAGCGGGTACATGTGTAACCGGTTTTGTAACCGCTGATTGTGGATGTTTTGGCATGACGAACAGAGAACGATCATTGCACAGAGCTGAAATTAGTGGCAAACCGAGATGTATACTTTTTTCTCGAAGGGTTAGTATATCGATCGATGATGATTCGGCCGATGTCATAGGACTGTTAGATTTTAATGGTGCTAAAGGTGCTGTTAGTTTTATTGCCGGCGAATTAGTATTGGTATTCGTTGTCAGACTTTGATCTTTAACCGGAATTGGTGGTGGCGGTTTTTCAATTGGCGTCGGTATTGGAGGTTTGTTAGGTCTCTTAGTTTCGTATCGTTTTGGCGGTGGTGGTGGTTGCCGTTTTGCTCGTGGTACGGAATCTATTGAATTAAGTATATTATCATCTGATCGTGATCTCGCGAACATTGAAGATGTTGTTGATGGTGCAGTCAATGGCCTAGGCCTAAACGGTGGTGGCGGCGGTGGTTCATATGAAGAACACAGGCTTGCAACAGATGGGCTGTATAATGGACTATATGCACTTGGCAATTGTACATACGTATCGGATAAATTCTGTGTCGACGCATATCGTGAATGTGGTGATAATGCCATTGATAAGTACGGGGTTGATCTGTAAATTGCATGACCTTTACAGGTATCCCAAGCATTACTATGAGTACCGGTATGAAACAAGTATGGAGGCGGTGGTGGACTTTGTGCCATAGCTGCCAATATCGAGCCTTGTTTTGCATCTAAATATTCCTGTTGGCTAACGGCTGGATCTTGTAGCGGATACATTACATAATCAACATCACTGAACAATTGCTGTTGGTACAGTTCAATCTGTGACCTCGCTAATTGACTTGTGTACACTGTAGCTAATTGTGGAGGAGGAGGCGGTGGTGGTTGCCTTGGTATTGTTGGAGGTGGTGGAGGTAGATATTGTCTTGGTTTGATAACGGGTAATAATACGCATGTTCTAGGAGCTTGTTTAACCTCTTGATACGGTGGAGGTTGTGGTGGTACACTAGGCATAATATTAGGCGGCGAATGTATATTATAAGGAACTATTGGTATACCAATTGTGCTAGGAATTTGCAATTGTGTAGGTGCTGTGATGTTGGGCATCGTAGGAGCTGCATACTTGGGCATCGGATTATCCCCTACTACTGATGTATGTGCTTTTAAAATGTTAATGTGTGGTCTACTCGTAATAAACCGTGCTGTTGCTTCCTCTGGCAATATTGTACTAGCTTTTGAAGTGACTGTCGTGGTCAATGTAGGAATTACTGGTGCCGGTCTTGAAATTGGCTGTTTTGGATATGGTGGCGGGTCCATTAATTTTCTTGTAAAGTTATCAGTTCGAATTGGTGGACCGCACAGTCCCGTCGTTTCGTGCCTTGCATTATATGGAGGTGGAGACCTAGTTCGTATATCAACAATATTTGACAAAGAACTGTGTGACGTGCTATCGATACGTTTTGGAGGCGTTGGTGGTCTTAATAATTCTTCTTCGTATTCCTCTTCAGTCGGTGCCGTATCTTCGTGTCCTTGTATATAACTGTCCCCTTCTAACGATAAAGGTAAAGTTACGTAATCACAATCCGAATCTATTGTATCGCTAACGGTTTTTCGTGTCGGATAAGTACCCCGCCCCACAATTAAATCAGTCAGCTCATTAGCACTCAATAGATTATGTTTATGGTCCGTTGGGTCACTACCATCCCCTCTAAAACTACCCGACGCGCTTACATTAGAATCTGATCTTAGCCTAAAATCCTCATTATCTATAAGTCGATGACAATAATTTCCATCGACTGAATCTAAATGTTGAACCGATTCGTTGTCCATTTCACTTTTCGGCGCAAAACTTCCATAATGTGAACTTTCTTGTTCTTCTGATTCAGCGATTTCCGATGACTCGCCGGTCATTTCACTACTATTCATTGTATAAATACCACTTGTTTCTGTTGGCGGTGGGTGTGCCAGTGTATAAACCCCTGATGACGATTCCTCTTCACCCGTGGTCGATCCATACGTGTTGTCTATACAATTACTTGCTGATTCGCTTAGTGCTGAATTTTGTGCCGTATGACTAAAACCAAGCTCTAAACTACTCGAAGTTGACGCCCGACGTACAATCGTCTGATGAGATTCTAACGAAGTAGCGGCAAGAGTATCGGTTGCCACAACTACTGTGCTACATGTCGACGAGCATTGTGATCCAATATTATGTTGTGAATTTGGTGAATCTGATTCGGTAGATTCTCGTGTACGTTCCAGTGGTTCAGTTGTCGAATCACTACTAACCGACCGTGTATTAGATCTAACTGATAGTGCCGCGAGTGTGTCTTCTAAATCTTTGAGTGAGACTTGACCGACCGATGATGTTTGTCGGCTAACACTCGGTCGATCTAGTAAATGCGCTAGTGCTAAACTCTCGGTAGATGGTGCTGCGATTGGCATTGCCGGTGGTGAATTAATCATAATTTCTAGCTCGTCTTCGGAATGAACACGATCACTAACTATACCTGAGGTTGTATTCGAACTAGTACTCGATATAACTGAAATCCGTTGATCATTTTTATTTTTGTAAGGCAAATTTAAGCTTCGTGAATATATATAACAGGAATGTATACAATTACTTTCTTCTTCCTCGCGTTTTATCGCGTCCGAGAGGCGTGATGCAATTTTCATTGAAAACTGATGAGTTTCGCGACATAGTGCCAAAATCATTTTGTTTTTATCGTCACTCGATGAGTATAGGGTTATTTTGTTGTCAAATGATCGTATTTCAAATTTTTTCCGTTCAAAAGTTAACTTACTGATAGATGGCCATTGAAAAGTGGTTGCCTGAGAATTTTCATTTAGTATTTTAATTCCTTTTGCGTAGACTATCAGCCATACAGAACCATTACCACTTTCTGTTTTATTCAGTTTCATTCGGAAAAAATGTGCATTAATATTTTCATGTTGGTTGCATGCCTCTCGAATATAGTGGGTCTCGGCATCGGCACGTGACATACCGCGATAGTCTTTGTGACATGATTGCAGGGCAGTTTGTCCCCATGCTGATCGTAGATTATTTGGTAGGTAATCTTCAATTTTAAAATATTCTACATTAGTCGGATCCTCTGGCAAATCTCCGAGGTCGGCTTGTAATGATAGGCCACCTAATATGACAAGGAGTTGGTCAGAGCATTCTTTAGGTAGTTCTCGTCCGATAACATTTGCTTTCAATTGCAAATAGTAATTATGGCGAGAAGTTTCATCTCGAAGCATTAATGGGCTCTCTATATAGAACTGCACACGAAAATGAAGTTCCAAAAGAGGTCTTCCGTTTGCATCCAATCCCTAAATATAGAACATATATATTAAATTCTGCTACAGACCATAAACTTATAGTAAAATTATAGACTTACGTGAGTGTGAGATGATCGCCAACTTTTGGGGCCGTATTTTGAAAGTTTGCTGTCTGGATCGGCGAATAAATATTCTCCATCTATAAATAATAAAATGAAAAACAATTGTTTAACTGCCAATAAATTATTGAGGGCAAATTTATTATTAATAAATTTTTTAACAAATAATATTTTATGTATTTTTCAATATGAAATACATAAAATTTAAATAGGAGTGCGCAAAAATATTTTTTTATTTTCAACTTTTCAACATTCTACGTGCTCTGGATTTTTGATTAGTATACCAATCATGTTATATTGTTTGTTTCAATAAATTCCAAATCATATATCCATTTTACAATAACATATTATATGTATGTCTAATATACATACATATTTTTATAAAACATAAATTTCTTCCAAATTTGTTAAATTTTAATTTATGTTGACCATTTGTGGTTTCGTAAAATATATTTATTCATTTGTGTAAAAACTAAAGTTAACCTTATTTTAACTTTCTATGATTTTGTTGATTCATTTAATGAATTTATTTGTTGTTTAAGATGAGAAACGAAAGTTAGTTATTTGAGCCCGGCTTTTCCAGCTATATTTCGAAACAATAAAATACTTTAAAATAATAAAATAACGAACTAGTTGTTTTGTAAAGGTTGAGGATTTTCCGATTGTACTATCGAAAAATGTAGATTATATTAGAAACCGAATAAAGCCCAAGCTGATAATTTATACCCTTGAGAGAAACTCATTAACTTAATGAGAACAAAAACTATGAAGCATCAGAGATATTTCTTATGTTGTGGAAGATTTCTGGTATTTCGAGAATTCCGGGAAAGATACCAAGGGCAGAGAAGCCGATCTTAAATTTTTCGTATTTTTCCTCATTTTCATTGTACGGTTTTAGTTTCAGTCTACTAAAACCGTTCAAACGATAAATCTGTATATCGATTTTGTCCCGTAACTCATGTAAAATAAGTGAAGAAAAAATAATCGAATACGTACACACACAGTGTATAATACACAATTATGTCTTGGTATTTGCAATGCCTTCTAAACTACTGGCCGCTTACACCAAATGATGACGACACGCTAAGTCGACGTTGTTGTTGCTTTCTCTAGTTGCTTTGTTAGTGTAAATATCCTAAAATTATTATTGCGCAGTCTCGGTATAGACTTAAATTGACGTCATGTGCGAAAAATGAGAGTAGTAAAAGGCCAGTAGTATAGAAGGCATTGGTATTTGTCTTTTGTTCGTATTTGTGCCATTTTTATGATGAACAGTACCCGCGATCCGGGCGAATCTGTTTAATTGTTATAGTGCGGTTTAATTGTTATAAATAAAATAACAAAATATAATTTTATTTTAATGGTTTGCCATACACGTTCAACTGTCATAATATTTTTTTTATTATAAATTAATTTTATATGTATTAATAAATTTTATCAGTAAATTTATTTTAAATTTTATAAATAAAATATTAATTTACTAAATATAAAAAATTGACTTAAATTATTTAAAATGTAACACACTGTCTATTTAAAATGTAACACATAAATATGGCGTTTACAATGGATAATAGTATAAACAAAACAATGACACGTGACATGCATGTGTAGTAAGATGAGGTTACATACTTCTATCATTTCGCACGTTAAAGCCACCTATGAAGTTATAGACGTTCGCTCCTCTTTAGCGTTCCAACACAGCACCTTGTATTAAAGAAACTTCAATATCTTGAGAATACCCATTGTTATTTTCAAGTACTAATTTCATTAAAAAGCTGATAACATTCTCTCTTAAATAAGGTATAATAATTATGACTATTTAGTTAAAAAGTATTTCAAATTTACTTTTAGAATTCTGTTTTTTTTTAGAAATTCTTTTGTTTCTTAACAATAACTCTACGTCAGTAAATATTTCTTGATAAATACATAATTCAGGCTCTTAGCTTTCAGAAAAGCTAACTATGTATGTATTTAAAGTTATCTAAAAAATTATAACAATAAAAATTTTGTATTTTCTAATTAGACACAAGTATGTTGTTACCAATAAATACTAGCATTAAATTATATAATTTACAAAATACAAGGAAATACAAAAATTTTACTGTGAACTTTTAATTTTTTTAGATAACATAATATAGCAAATATGACAAAAAGTTAGCTTTTCTGAAAGCTGAACCTGAAAAAAATTTTCACTGACGTAGAGTAATTGAGAAAAATTTAAGAAAAAAGTTTTCATCAAAAAATATTTACTGACGTAGAGTAATTGTTAAGAGTTAAATGGTGCAGAAACAGAAAATTTTCTTAAAAAAAAAAGAATTGTAAACGTTTTTTTTTAAAATTTGAAATACTTTTTAACTAAATAGTCCTAACTATTATATGTTATTTAAAAGCAAATGTTATCAGCTTTTTAATGAAATTAGTACTTGAAAATAACAATGGGTATTCTCAAGATATTGAAGTTTCTTTAATACAAGGTGTTGTGTTTAAAGGCTCCTCTTTAAACGTCTAGAGGGGGGCCTTAACGTGCGAAGTGAAAGAAGTAACCTCACCTTCGTTTTGATCAAGGAATCTAACGGTACCATTCGTGTCAGCTACTTTAGTGACACAAAATACATAACGAGGATTTGGCAATATCTGTACTAAATAAAATATGCAATTATTTATGTATTGGTTATACGAAAACATTACGTTTTCATTTTTCGTTTGCGTTCAGAGAAAGAAAAAGTAGCATAGAAGTTTAATGACATAAAGGATCTGGAGGTCGAGCCCTTATAGAGTTAAAAAATTTACGAAACAGTTTTTTAAACGGTTCAAGATTTTGAAAAGCATTTTAAAGAAATAAGTATGCGGAAAACCAATTTTTCTGAAACTTCTCGAACAGCTCGGAACCTCTACAACTGTTCCGATTGGTCCGAAAAATATTCTCTTGAAGTTTTAACGATAACTCACATTTCAAAAGGGCACATTTTCGAAAATAAATTCCTGCCTTTAGATTGTTTGCTCAGGTTTAATTAATTGAGTTCATGAAAGCTATATTTTCAATGAATAGTTACTCCGTGACTTATGCTGTGTGCCTCAGGTTGATTTTTGACTAATGTCAAAGGCAAGGTGTTTACGTGACACTCTTTTTTTTTATTTCTAAACATTTCGTAGTTTATAAAAACCTTTGCAAATAATGCAACTTCCATGTCATCTTCCATTATTTTAATTTAATTTAATATTTCCTTTATCCACGAAAAGTCGACAATTTAGTATTTCGAATAGTCAGGAACAGCTTGTTTTGTTGCTGTTACTGCCACCTATGGATGTTTATTGGGGATTACTATTTACTGGGCAATTTAGTTTAGTTCTTAATTTAGTCGAAAAAATCGACCTGAAGCACACGTAATGGTTTTTTGTAGAGAAGATACTAATTTATGTAAAAAATATCAAAATAATTATTGGTAAATTTCAAACCACAATCAACATGAATTAAAGAACTGGACCACATGGTACTGCTTCTTTTAACCTGTAAGAAAATATATACTAATTAAGATCTACAAACGCTTGTTATTACACAACTTACTGGTATAGTGGTATCGCCATAAAATGGCTGAGATAAATGTTATATTTGTAATGTTTATACGTGATTTTGTCTATTTATATTCATTATGGGTCCACGCTAAATCTGTATTAACCCGTACAAAATAAAATGGAATTTAATCTGGCTCAACTGAACACGTTATATGCAAGCTTAGAAACAGAACATTTTATTCCGAAATTTATATTGTTATATAATATTTAATCAGGTTAGTGAATAATGTTAATGGACAGTAATTAAGGTTCGTATCGACAGACGCAACTACAAGTTGTAGTTGTAGTCGGTGATTTTTCGAAATTTATGTTTGAAATCCATATTTTTAAACCACACTATAACTGCAAATTAATTCATGAATTTATTGTAATTTTTAAACTTAACTAAAAGTGTCAATTTTTACGTAATACAAAATTAGACTCAAATTACAAAAAAATTACAAAATAACTTTTTTTTCAATATGTTCAGAGGAATAAATATTGTACAACACAAATAAATAATAATTTGATGATTAATAAATTAAAATCTTTTCGAAATTCGAAGTTAAAATTCGCAATTAAACGTCAATTGAATTGTCGATTGTAGTCTTCGATATCTACGACTACAATTTTAAGCATCACTTTAAAGTGTCAAATTATTGTGGTTTCAAAATACCAAAAGAGACAATTTAGTCGTATTTGCGAATTAACTGTCGTTTTCAATTTGGCCCTAAATAAAACAGAATCAATGCAGGGTCTATCGGCGTTCGCCGATAGAGAATACAGATCTTGACATCTCGGAGACGTCAAAGTCTACAATGGTACAGGAAATAGATGACGTCTCCCAGCGGTCATTGTATGCCAAGGAGTTAATAGGAGAAAAAGATAGTGACCGAAAATTACCGAGTGCAAATAAAAACTGTAAGCAAATAATTTATGAATTTGACAATAAAATTATATGAAATTTTGGGTTATTCTGGATAATAGCCAGAGAGTGTGTTTAATAAAATTATACAAGTAGTTACCGAATTGATTTTTTATTTTTAGATAAAAATGATTTTTTCTCGATTTGAGTACCTCAATACTTAATCCAAAAACAAACAATATATCATCGAATTTTATGTTTTAGCAATAATAACACTGATGCTAATTTATTGCAAATCGTCATTAATGCTAAATACCATTAAATTTTAGTAATTATTTGTCAAAAGATTTATAGAATTTCCGTTATTATGCTTTTTTGTATTATGTATAAATGATCTCAGTCGAATTCTTGTCAGTATATGAGTTGGTATATTGTAAAATCCGGTAATTTTGTTTTTAAAACGTAACATCAAATTAACCGGAATATTTACTAATAAAATTAATCAGCTAATTTAAACTTTATACAAACGAAATATGATGATGTAACTTCTAATACTATGTTGTGTGTTATAAATTTCGATTCTACATAATAGAAAAATTACAATTTCTTTAAGAAATAAAAAAATTAAGAGAAAAACAAAAGAATTTAAGTAATTTTGATGTTTTTATCTCTGTATAATTTTTTTTTAACAAATCATGATTTTTTTTCTAAAGCATGTTGCTCTGGCATGTATTGGAATGCGGTTTACTCTTGCCTCTTTTTTATATTTTACTTCATCTTATTTTATTTCTTATGTACATAATATAATATAATATACAGCATCGCGAATCAGCTAAAACCTTTATATTTTTTTTCTTGTACAAATACATAAATTTTAAGTTAGTTTATATATAACAAAAAGAAGTTTTAATAATAATAATAAAAAATACAATCGAAAAATAATAAGAATTCGACGATCAACACATAAGAAAACGTATTTAATTCTTGAGATGTTATTATTTTGAGTTAAGGCATTCATTTTTTTTTTTGGTTTTAATCACGTGTTTGCAAAGTGTAATAAATAAATATCGCTTAATATGTAATGTATGGTATAATAAGACGAAGTAAATAGCAAAGGAAATACATAATAAAAATAAAAGGAAATAGTCTAAAAAGAGATGTTATGTATTATGCTCGTATGCATGAAGAAGCTTAAATAAATTCTTAAAGACATGTGTAAGTAACTATTATACAGAATGGAATTTATAGTCTAGAATTCAAATTAAGCCGTCGAGTTTATTTTTTTTTGCTTGTATTCATATACATACGTATGATGAAGAAGATTCAAGAATTTTATATAAAAAAATAAAGGTGTAAACCCAAGAAATATGAATTTAATCAAAAATGAAATATCTAAGAAAATCCCAAAAAGAAACTCGAAAGAAATTATTTTTATAAACTTTTAAAAGAATGTTACAGTGTTGAGATGTTTTTTTATGTTTTGTTCGTTTAAAAATAAAATTCCTAACATTCCTCAAATCAAAAAAATATAAGAAACATTATTAAACAAAGAGGTTTTTTAAAAGTAAGGTGTCGATTATCATATACGATGTTATTTTCTTTTTTTTTTAGTTTTCGAATTGATTTCTATCTTTTAAACTAAAACACAAAAATTCTCTGTGTAACATAATAGGATATGTAAATTTAATGAACATATTTTTAAAATTTTATTTTGGAAAGGTGTAAAGATTAAATATTTTATGAAAGTTTTTTTTATGTATCTGCTACCTAAAAATGTAGTGTGATACAGTAATTAATGATTGTATCGGTGTGATAAGCTTTTCAGGTCTCAAACTGATTTTGAATACCAGTGATACAATTCAGGTTTCTGGCTATTATATACCTAATTTTTCTTTTAACAGGTTTTATGCATTTCGCAAAAGATATGGGTCTCTATCATAACTTCCATTTGAGTGAAAATGACTCCTTCGTAATCCTCGTAGTGTAAATGAAGGCGGGTTGTGTTCGTTTTTTTTTTCATTTCATGAAAATTTTTTTTTGACATATTTATTCAACTGCTTTCGTATACTGGTAAATGATAAACATGAAGATATAAAATTCTCGGAGTACGTGTGTGACACAGTGAAAATTTAAAAAAATTAAGAGTCACCAAAAATTTAAATTACAGGGAATCGTAGTCTCTCTAGGCTTAATCACCAATTACTGAAGAAATATATTAGACAGAGACACTGGCACAGCGGACCATTACCTTAAACTAACAAGCCCAACGGCCATTCACATAGTATAGTACCAAGGGTATGAATGCAAACAAGATATTATTCATTCATTTCATTCTTACTGTAAGTGTTTGAAAACCTACTGTGGCCAAAATAAAATTAAAAGGAACGTCTGGCTGGTAGAGGTGAACTGTGATAGACAATTTTGCTATATAACTCTTCCTTTAGGTTTTATCTTAAACCCTGTGAGTACCTACTAAGATAAAGGTTTATGTTTTCTTGACAACGGCATGAACAATTAAATTTATGTTCTTTTGGTCAAATTTATTTAACTGTCATACTTCGATTCCTGCGGTCAATTTCGACCACAATAAGCGGAAATCTGCCAAAGTTGAAAGGTGAAATACTTGATTACAGTTTCACTTTCCAGCAAAATTGTAAACCTGAGGCCTATAATTATCAGTTCTGCTTTCAATGCAATTTGACAAAATTTTGACATTGTTGACATAATGGTTACATTGTTGACACCAAAATGTATGTAGAGCTTAATTGAAATGTAATCTCTGCACTTTCTAATTTTCTCACAATCTTTTGGTATATTCCCTTTATCAAGATCATTTTTCGTAATTAAATAATCCCTGATGTAGGATATAAAATCTATTTGCTTTAGCACAATAATTCAAATTCCGTACTTTTCTCTACACATTCTACTGCTTTGTTCTAATTTTTTATTTTCCGGTTCCCAATTGGGATTCGACAAAATTTGACATAATGTGTATATAATATTTACATTGTTAACATGATGCTTACGTTCATGGCACAATATCGTCACCATATTGGCGATAATGATGGAGCGGCACATCTTTTTCAGTACCTTGTATTATATAACAGTCTGATATCATGGGGCTCGTTCGCAGTGCAAACATATAACAAAAATACAAAATAGAAATACAGCTTTAAAATTTTTCCTAAACCTAATCAAATTATGTAAATACTATAACAATTTGTAATTTTGTTATTTGTTGACATATTTAAAATTATTAATTTTATTATGGGTATTGTTTCTCGGGATCTCACCATTTCTGGTTTCTCATAATCAACAAAAAGTACTCCACCAATGAGTAAACTAAGCGAAACAAAATAATCATTGTACATTTTAAGTGAAAGATTAATAAATTTTAGAGCGTAGGACAACCGAGAAATTATTTAGATATCAAACAATGATATTTAAATATTTTAAGTTTAATGTAATGTAAAATTCATAAAGAAATCTCACGTATGCTCCAATTTGTAAGAATTTTGTTACATACATTTATTTGTTTTTAAAGGTCAATGACATTAACTGTTGCAATACGTTACGAAAATGCTTGGATATGTCAACAAAGCTCTTTCATGAGTTTTAAAAAGTGCAATTACTCAAAAAGACACTCATTAGATCCTTGTAAATGGACAGTATGTATAGATATATATACAGGGTGTCCAAATTTATTGTTGTTTGTTCGTTATTGTTGTTTCGCTCAGTTTTGAATACACATCAAAATTCAGGATACGCCCAGAAGTTGAGTTATGCGAAATACTGTCCGGGTTAATCGAAAAATGCATAAGGTACTTCATTGAAAGTAATGTCGAAACAAGAAAATGTTTCCAAAGCCTTGAAAATGGGTTGTGGTAGCGACCATCTCTCCAATAATCACTTAATTTTATTACACTCTGTATTTATTTCATTGTACAGATATATATTATATATATACACATATATATATATATATATATATATATATATATATATATATATATATATATATATATATATATATATATATATATATATATATATATATATATATATATATATATATATATATATATATATATATATATATATATATATATATATATATATATATATATATATATATATATATATATATATATATATATATATATATATATATATATATATATATATATATATATATATATATATATATATATATATATATATATATATATATATATATATATATATATATATATATACACAATATATATATATATATATATATATATATATATATATGTATATATATATATATATATATATATATATATATATAAACTTAAAAAACAACATCCCAAAAATATAAGAAGAAATCAAGAACAACAACAACACAAGTATACAAATGGATTTTAAGACATAAGACGCGTGTTTAGTAATTCAGGTAGCTAATATAAGTTAAAAGAACTTATAAAATGCACGGGGTAGAGATGGGGGTATGGCATGGTTATATTCAAGTATAATATATAGGGATTTTTATAGTCACTCGATATACAAAAAAAAAAAAAAAACATAAATGACGAGAACAAAGAATTACTTGTGGAGGATGAAAAGGAATGGAGAGATACGTACGTAAAGAAGAATTTAATTTTTTCTTACACAAAGATATACATTTTCTTATATACGTTCGTATACATAAGATATACATTTTTTGTTGTGAGTTGAAGAACATTCAAAACTTGGAAATATTTTTTTAAATTCATTTATTTGACCTTGTAACAAAAGATTCATTCAGTGACGAACCTGATTCTGATTTTTTTCTGTTTTTGATTTATAATTTGAATTTAATAAATGAGTTTTTTATAAATATACGAATGTAATATATAAATGGTTTTGATAAATTACCTATACATACTGCTAGACCGAACAATTCGGTATCTAACATTCCTTGTTTGGCAAAGTGTAGACATGTCTGGGCGTATACTTCTCGTACGCGACTTTTTGCTTCGACTAAAAAGTAAAGTGTTCTCGGTTGACTGTGAGGTGTTCCTAATAGCCTAGAAAAATAATATAGTTTATTGTTAACAATTAATTGTTTATTAATAATACGTTTTAGTTAAGCAATCTTACCTCAGAGCAAGAAAACGTGAACCAGGGGATAATGGTCTTGTTGGCGGGGCGCACACCTCTAAGGGTGCGCTTACGGTGCAGAAAGCTCGCATGCTGCATCGTTACCACCTGCGATAATCTTCGTGAAATATTTCCTGCAAATACCAAAAAAAATAAAAGTATTGATTAATTTTTATTGTATTTTTAGATTCATAAATTAATACGAGTTTATCAAAACTCTTTAACAAAATGTGATAACTAAACTACTATGGATATCATCAAGAATTGTCCAAATGAGAATAGCAAAACGAAAGAGAAACTTGCATTTCCTCAACAAAACTTGCAAATTATTGTCACTTTTTCTTAATAAAAAATTATGACTAGTTTCAATTTTCTTGCGACAGTTTGTTTATGACCTAATTTGTGACCGTAAGAAGTTTTTATAAATTATCACGTACAAATTTGATATTGCCTTGCATTTCGCGATTTTAGGTCGCGCGAACAAATTCACATGGTTTTGTAATTACAAAAAAAAAACGCAAATAAATCGGCCGACAAATTTATAAATAAATCACCAGTTTAGACTACTTTTGCGAACTGAGAAACTTTTAATAAAATATTATGAATCATATCAACATAATAATTAGAGATATTTAAACTAGTTTTCTTTCTTAATACTGAAACATAAACAGTAAAAGTAAAAAAAAAAAATATAAATTGCATTATAGTATAAAATTAGGACATGAAAATTTTTATGATAAATCGGAAGATAAATTTTCCTAAGAACTCGTTCCGAATTCCAGATCAGTTACGCAGAAAATAAAAATCTTGATTATTTATTTGTAAATGTAAAATATTCAATGAAATATTTTTATTTGTAGATATAATGTATATTTCACGATGTTTTAATAACACAAATAAAGAAACTAACATAAGTTGTTTAATATTTTTTTTTAAAATATTCTTTAGCCTCTTTGAGCTTTTTATATACACATTTATGTACTGGCATAAAAAATGCAAAAAACTTAAGCTTGTACATAAAATAAATATTATTTTTTTTGTTTACAAAAACCAGTTCATTCAACAGTCAGATAAGGAGATAAACCAGGCCGGCCATTGGCTACTGTTCAACATTCCAATTTTTGTTAAACCGCAATATATATTTTTGAGTTGTTTTTGTTGTGCGCGAGAATCTTTATTTTATTTTATGTTGTTTTCGTATTCAATTTTCTTATGTATCATTTTTTTCTGTATACAGTTGCTCTTTTATGTACTCGCCCGTACACATATAAAAAAATAAAATTGAATATAAGACGAGAGAATATGTATCAGTATCAGTGCTTCTTAACCTTTTTATTTTGCCATTAACATTATTGCTGAAATCTCAAACCTATGTTTCCATACTGTATACAGATTAACTTCTGGTAAAAGTGAACTTTTTCAGTGTTCCGCGGAAGATTAAGTAAGAATTACTGTTACAATTTTAATTAAAAAAAATTAGATGCCTTGATATGTTTTGATATTTATGGATTATTAAAATACGGCGCTGTTAAAATTGCCATAATGTAGAAGCTGTGTACATTCATCACGTACTTTATCTACATAAGCTTACATACATATACAAAAACAGCATATTCTTGTTTCAAGTCAGTTTAAATTGCATCTGAAATAATAAAAATATTTTTTCCTTATTACTTTGCTTTAATATACATCGCTGTAATACATATAATAAAAACGCGGGAAAAGCGCGCAACGTGTTTTTCTTATATTAGTGTGCACATACAATATAATTTATTGGTAGTTGAAGTGAGTGTAGTGTATACATGCTAGTTATGGAATGCTGCTGGCCTTCAATATTTTTATTCTATAAATATAAAAGTATTTTTTACGTATCTATAATATTGTATTATTAAATTTAATTATCAAAAACAAAATTTTTCAGTTCAAAGACCCAAAATCCAATGATAAAAATTTAAACATATTTCGGAAATTCCATTAAGTATTACTTCTTATATCATTTCTTAATACAGTCCATGTACGAAGTTATTTTGATGAATTTTAAAACTATATACATAAAACTTAAAATAAAATAAACTAGAATGATTTTATAAAAATATAAAGAAAAAGATATAGGTATTCCTTAATATACAAGACTATGATTATTATAATTGTAATCATCATAATCATAAAAACTCAAATTCCAACATTCCAAAATATTTCAACTTTGGCTTAAATTGTACCCAAGTATGTACATATATAACGATAAAAAAAACTGAAAGAAAACAAAACACAACTTACAAAATGTTTTTAAATGACCTAAGGTATTCTGAATAAAAAAATACAACATAAGATTTACATTCCAATGGATGATGATCAATTTTTCCGGAAGGTATATAGACTTCTCTCTTGAATTTTAAATATAGTTTTATGGTAATTAATTATACATATATTTTGTAGGCTACTATCAAAACTAACATTTGTTTCCGTTCAACATTCCAAACTGTAAATTGCTTTGGAACATTATTCCACCGATCTCTTCCTACACCAATATTATAAATTATATATTTCATTTTTGAAAATTTTTGTTAGAAATTCTTTTACAAAAAACTTGTTAGAAATGTTGATGTCATCAAAATAAAATATTTTGAAGCAACGTGTTATTATTAGGACCTATTGGGTTAGCACTATTGGCTCTAATGGATGACTTATTTTTGAACACAGTAAATTACACAAATAGTCAAATTTTTGTCTCAAATGTTTAGGAAAAAAGTATCTTATTACCGGACACCCTGTATTATAATAATATGTATTATTATATTTATACACAATAAAATAAATTAGGCTTTTCATAGATTATTTAATAGAGAATCTTCAATATAACGTTTCTATATTGACTTTAATAATAATAAAATTAAATCAAGATTTATATTTATGTTAACACTGATTTTTATTAATATAAGCAACGCGCATACCAACCACTTCACAATATATAGGTATGCTATATTCAGTATGTGGAGATTATATATATAGGTAGTTTTATACTTTTTAAAGTAATTGTATTGCCATATAAAAGAATTTAATCTGTTATCAAATTTCATTGTCATCATCACAAAAAATTTTAAATTCAAATATAAAATATATTGATACAACGTAAAGAAGGTAGTATTGAACAATTTGATGAGTTACATGTTTTTAAGCGACCTAGGAATTCGTCGTTGAATGTGATATTTGATCGGTTCTTATTAATCTTTTGAATTCATATCTCGATTCGTTAATTTTGAAGGGTGGTATGATTTTAAAAATTATAGTATCTGCTTTTGAAATTTTCAGACGTTTGCCTTCTAATATTTGACTGTGTGTCAAGCAAAGTAAGAATCGGTGCCCTTCTGGATAATTATAATTTTGTCCTTACAATCAAAATATTTATTTTTTAAGTTCAAGAATTCATTGAGCGGACCACTTAGTAATTCAAACTCATTCGTTTAATTAGACCATGAGTTAGACTCATAAACCGATTACACAGTAATAAAACACTGAATTTCTTCCGAAAAATTAGACTATAAAGCATTACATCAGTTTAATGCGAAAAAATCGAAATTTCTCAAGTGTAACCTCGAGTTGAAGCATACTAGAAAGTATCTATAAGAAAAATATCTCTCAGTATCTAGAAGCATACTAGAAAGCTTTCAAACAAATTATCCAAAATCTGTACGTATTTCGAACAATTGGTTTTAAATAACAATTTTTGGGATTTAAGTTTTGCTGTATACTTTTTGAGACTTAATTGTTCCCGAATTTTATTAAGTTTGTGACATAATTTTGAGTTCGGTTCATTTAGTCGAAAAAATTAGTTTCAACTTACAAGCCGAATAATTTATTTCAGAAATAGAAAAATTAAAAATTTTGAAAATTCTCGCAATCAACCAAATCAGTAACTGTATTCACAGCGAATTACAGTTAATAAAATGATAGCAGTGGAATCGTGGACATGGTTAAAACATGATTAAATTGACGTATCGAATTAATTAAGTTTGCAATTGGCCTTGAGAAATGCCAATGAACTAGCACTTTGAAGTACATCATTTTCGTAATGAACACAACATTGGCATTATTATGATATTTCAATTGATCACCAAATCGCCTGATGGAAAATCTCGTAGTGAATCAATAAATGCTTATTAGAGATAAAATAAGACACTATGAACTAGAAAAAAATGGTTAGGAACATATACAGGTAGTTTGAATCTGCTTGGTGTAATATCTAAAAAGAAATATTGGGTAGCGTATCTGATAGCATGCCAACCTATTGTTAAAGAGAAAGACAAAAAATCCCTGGTTTAATCTACTCCTGTGTAACAAGTATATTCTTAATGACCGACATACTATTTTGGGGTCGATTCAAATCTGCATTAACAAAATAGTGGTCATTGAGCTTCCCACTAGAAGTACAATTCCTAAGAAATATGCTTTAACAACCCGCAAGGAAAGCTACACACCAGCTCTATAATGTGGAAATGCACCATACCTTAAAGAATTATCATCAGTTTTTAATGATTACACGCGCTGTTCGCAGATAATGGTATAACTACGGGTTACGGATAAAAATTCAGATTCTGTCCGCAAAACTAAAAAAAAAAAATAAATAAAAATTTTATCTTCCCAATTTCATCACTATTGATCATGAAATTTATTTATTTATTTCATTCGAAAATAGCTAACAAATGGAAAGATCTTTCCCAATTATTTGTTAATTAATAAAATACAACAAATTTAATTTAATTTTAAAGGGGATTAAAATTGTCTAAAAGGTTTATTTGTTGTAAATTGCTAAAGAACCAATATTAAATTCAAAATCATTAACATAAATATTATGAGCATTTTGCACACGAATTAAAGGAGAGTTTTTACAATAATTTATTTTAAGCGGTTTGACATTAAATATTAGGGGTTTCCTGATGTTGAATGCATTTGTGTTCAGTTTAACTTTCGTTTTAAAATCTGAATCATTATGAAATGATTATTTTTTACTACGGTTAAGTGCCCATGTGAAGATCGGATTACGATTAACTGTCTATACGATTAAATGTGTGGTCGGATACCATTACAAAGATCACCTGAACAATAAAGCGTGACTATTCATTGTGGAGCGCTATCCGACGTTCTTGCTTTATTTAAGGTATAACGTTATTTAAGGTATGGTATATCCACAAAAATAATGAACGCTCGGAATTGCTGTCTAAGGAAGTCAAAGCAACGGAATTCCATCCAGTTAAATATAAGTGGTGTGAAGTAAAAAATAATGATCAGATCATCATTTTCAATGAAACTTGAAAATTTCAGATACTTAAGCAGGTTTATGGTAAAGTTAAAACAAAGGTCGACCCGTATCGCCCGCCACTCTATCTAAACTGTCTAAACTTCAAAAAAGTGCTCTTTAAAAGGCTTTAGCCAATTCTGGAAAAATAAACTTTAGAACTTGAATTCGAGAACAAGTGCATAGGATCATAATTGAAATCAGAAACTCATTTGAACAAAAGAAGTGCTCAGTAACTTTTTTAAACATCACTCAAACGTTCGATAAATTAACTAAAAAACTAATTACAATAAACTAAAGTAACTAAACTAAAAAAATTAATTAATAATCAGTTAATCGATAAACTAGTTCTACCTAAGCTAAAATGACTAATCTAAAAAATAGAAAACCGAATAAATTCATATCGGTTTAAG
Organism: Nephrotoma flavescens; assembly: GCA_932526605.1. Taxonomy (NCBI): domain Eukaryota; kingdom Metazoa; phylum Arthropoda; class Insecta; order Diptera; family Tipulidae; genus Nephrotoma; species Nephrotoma flavescens. Next base: position 314,148,611 of record OW052220.1, read on the forward strand.
TACTCGTCGTCCCACCCCTTAACTAACCCCTGAATTATATTTAGGTTATTCAGTTTGAATAGAGGTAAAAATTTAGGTATCTGAAATCGTTAGTCAGTAGTCAAAATTATGTCTAAAAGTTGAAATGATTTCCAATTAAAACCGTTATTCGAGGGGTTCCTGTATTAAATATTTTATATCTGACAAAGTCACATTCTTGCGTGCGTACGTTTGCTTGTGCATGTTCTATAATATGTAAAAAAGTGGTCCGAAGCGCGCGATGTAAGAAATCAAAAATTGTTTTTTTAAATAAAAAAACGGAAACAGCAACCAAATATAAAAAAATGATGTAATGCGATTTTTTTTATGTTCGAATAATAATTGCATTTAATGAAATTTATTTTAAATTTCATTTTATTTTATTTATTTTTAGGTATGGTATACCATTCTTCACACAAACTGTATTGTTTTTTATCGTATGGAGTGTGGACCAAGAAGAAATGGTTGGACATGTTTATTTATTAAGACGTTTTGGCTATCATTTACGATCAATAACATGGTAATAGCCTTAAGGGGACATAGCACCTTCAAAATTGAAAAAAAAAAGTTTTTCAAAGATTTTTTTTTGGAATAAGAAATATCTTAATGAAACTTTCCATTGACATTTTATTTAACTGAAAGTATACAAAAAATGTTTTTTTAGATTTTTGTTAGCCCACTGTCGTCTGCTACAAGGGTTTTTCAAAAACACTGAAAATTCGCAGCGTGCATCATAACTTCTCTCAGAAATGTCCAAAAAAAAAAACGGGATTTTATTCAGCATTAAATCGCCCTTGGAATGAACTAAAAGGAAAAAAATTGGTTGAAAAATAAAAAAATGGCGGCATTTTTTAGAAAATGCAGCTTTTTTGTCCCCCCCAATTAGTTGTATCTCAAAAAATTGAAAGCCGATTATTCCTTCCGTAGTTCATTCTGAGCAGAAATATATGTAGATCAACGTGTTAAAATTTTAGAACGATTGGATAAGTAGTTTTTTCTCAATCTTGCATGCCAACTTGAAAAACGTCATTTCGAGATAATCGCGTTTAAATTATCGCGCTTTAAATAAGGCGCGCTACGCAATAAATAAAAGAAAAATATAAATAATTTTTTTTTTTGAGATTTTCATGTTTATATCATTAAAATCATGTTTTTAAACGTTCATTCTAACATATTCTATTGGTGTGGTATGCCCCCTTAATGTCGCGGACAAAATAAAATAAATTACCAATATCATAAGAAAGTTCATCGCAAAGTAAAATATAAAAAAATCTTATAGAAAGCATGTCTCTGTCAGCTGGTCGTCAGGAGTTACGGTTAGCTTATCGTACCAGTTTAACTAATACTCGTGTTCAGACAATGGGCGATTTTAAAATAAATAGGGGCAGATTTATTTTATACCCACCCTATCACCATTCTCTCAAAAAATAATGTTGTTGGTAATATTTTTCTTGCGACATTTTGACCGTGAACCAATAGCACTGCTATTTTATAGAAAATTTATAGGTCTCATCAAAATAATGCACAATAAATTTTCAATTCATTGATTTTTTTTTAAATGTAAGTAAGCTTGCTCGTAAATATACAAAACAAAGTGCCGACAACCATGAAGCAAAAAATAAATAAAAATTTTAAAAATGATATAAATATAAAGTACCAAAGATAGAGGTGTTGTGTGTGTCGGCACATTTTATTGAAAATTAAGCTTAATATTATAAGATAAATATATAACTTTTTAATTAATTTTATTAGCATTATAATATCAATATAAGAAACAAGAAAAATATTCTAAATATTTTTCATATCACATTTCAATAAAAATATTCATTATATATTTATACATACTTAGTTGGGTTCTTGGTAATGATGTGCATTTCTATTAATTTTAAAGGGGTTTATTTCTTGCAGGAGAAATCGTTAAAGTCAATTAAACGCGAAGTTCTTTGATTTTACCGTCAAGTTACCGGCTAAATAAAATACTGTTTAGTTCGTTGTACTCTTTGATAGATGGCACACAATATATATTGTCTAAAATTTAATCCCCTGGGGCGATATGTTGTACAATCACTTCGAATCGAAAAAAGTCGAATTCGAAAAAAGTCGAATCGAAAAAGTGAAAGTTGTATCCTTTTTTGCTTTTCGAAAATAATACAACATACCGCCATTCGACTTTTTTCGAATTTCGATTCGAAGTGATGGTACAACATACCGCCCCAGAATTTGCAAATTGGTAAATTCAAAATTTATATTATTCAGTTAGATACGGCTAAATCACAAATAATTTTACAGTTCACAATTATATCAAATACAGAATGATTTGGTTTACTTAGTTAGTAATTTAGTTAAAAACCGTGACGGGGACATATTTAAATGGATGATTTATAAATTTTATTTTGGTCTGCTAGAAGTTTTTTGAACTTCAATAAATTTCCTTAGTTGAAAAATTTGACGAAAAAGTTATCGTTTTAAGTTAGTAGTTAATTTTCTCTAAAACGTTGGTTGCGTAGTTGTTTCTTTATGGAAGTCGTCATATTTTCTTATTAACGATTTGAAAACAGTTTGTAAAAATATTTTTGTTGATTGTTATTTCGCGTGCTGCATTCTTAAAAAGTGTCTGCTACTGCATAATTTAGAGAGGTAGCCCTTATATTGTGAATCTTTTTAATTATTGTTTTGTTGTTGTAATAATATAAACTAAAGGGGGGATTTGAAGAATGAACAGAATTATTTTAATAAATTCCCATTCATTTATAATTATTTTAAAAAAAATGTAATAACTTCTGTTTTTGCAGTTCCCATTGAGGAGATGGACATTAATTAAATAATTATAGTACTCATTATTATTCATCCTGCTCAACTAATTGTTAGTTAGGTCTCACTTTATTTAATTTAAACCCGAATTTGGAAAGGAGGGTGCCAATTCGGAAATGAGAACTTATAATCTGGCGTACGCCTGTTCAATGAACCATAGCAAATTGCTTTGTGAGAATAAGTTTGTAGTAAAAGCTTTTACATATTATTACGTATTGCACGCATTACCATTTTAATAAATACACGCAGACCACATTGTAACGTGAATACCTATGCGACGAGAAAAATCATATCTAATATCAAACTCTAGAGAACAAGTTAAAGTATAGTAACCTAGATTAACTGGCGGTACAGAGTTTTTCTTAACAACTAGTATAGCAAGTTGTCTCGATTGTATATTTAAATATCGATAAAGCATATAATTAAAAATAATACTTTATATATACACATTCTAATTAAATTATAGTAATGAAAGTTTTTTTTTGTACATAACTAATGATACGATTCAGAATTTATTATTAAAAATTTTATCCGGAATCGAAAAGCGTACGTCTATATTTTATTCTAAGAAGGAACAATTGCTATGGGCGATGTTATTTAAAACCACGGTTTGAAAATATTTTAAAGAAGTAAAAAAAAACCAAACGAAAAAGACAACCAAACCCCTCAACCACTTGCGTTTAAATAAAATATAATATGTTTTTTATTTTTCAATTCACCTTTTAGTTTAGCTCCTGGATAATCGTATGCTACATGCAAACATTATATTAGAGGCCGAGAAGAGGACGCTACTTTAATTTTTATTTAGGTTTGATAGTTTTTCCCGCGGGATATATTCAACATTTCATTCAAAAATAATAATATAAATATATTTACAGGGTGTTGCATGATATGTTAGAAATGCGTTATTATTTCCTGCCTACCCTTTATGTTCTATAGCACGTCTTGCAATACCCTGTAAAAGCGATGAGTAAAATTGGCGATGAGTTTGGTGTTTATTGGGCTTAAATCATTAACAGTAAAACTTTTAAGCATAGTACACGCAAAATTATGCATAAAACTAAAAATTTATATTAAAATAAATAAATAATTCAAAATCACAAATATTGTGTGTGTTGACTTCTGGCGCCAATAAAAAAATTCTTATATTTTTTCAGACAAAATGAAATTAAATATTTCAATCATTATGATAATTATATAGCTTTTTATTCTTCTTCATGATATATAAAAAATTATTTTCGTCTTGGTCGTCGCCTTGTCTCTTTTATGTATGTATTTGTGTAGCTTATAAAAGAAAAGTTTCAATCGTAATTCTTAAAAAATTAATGTAGGTTTTTTTTTAAATATTTTCGGTTAAAATAAATAAACCTGTGAAAATAGGTTATCTTTAGCTAGAGAGCAAAATAAAACCGAGTGAGAGCTAAACTTATATGTTTTGTAATTAAGTGACAATCAATGGAATCTATTTATAAAATAAATCTTCGCACTTTTAACCGTTTTAAGACTCATCCACATCAATTAGCTTCCCCCACAAATATTTAACAGTTATCTAATTCACTATATTTATTTACTTACAACCAATCTTGACAATCATCAATTTGATGCTAACAAGATTAATTATCATTGAATATTTATCATAGTTTAAGATGCGATTTTTATTATTCATTTTTTATGAATGAATTGATTGCAAAATATCGGTATTTTATTCATTCAATTTTCTCTCTATTTTGTGTATACACAATAATTATTGTGAATCAAGACAACCCACGCTAAATATTTATTATTTAAATTTTTTATTTTTTAAATATATTATGAGTATGACCATGATTTCAATTTTATTGATAAAAATCTTCTAAGATAAACAAAATATCTTATGTCTGCTGGTTTGTAATATGATTTATGGTTTTCATGCACAATAAATTCTGATAATTTTTTAATAAAGCCTACAGTGCGCGGGTATTAATTAATCGGATATTAAATAACCGGTGTGCAATATGTAGGTGTTAAAAAATGTAATATAAAATCAATGAACTTATCAGTTTATTAATCCACTGTACATTACATTTTGTTGTTGTTGTTGTGTGTGTTGATAATATTTGATTAAATCACATTGAATAGATTAACAATTTATCTAATGATATAGGTTATCTTAATCTATAGATAACAACAAAAAACTTCTATTGTAATATAGTCTTCCGGTTAAATATGCCTACATGATATTATTGAAATTCCATTGATATTTATCATCGTACGTATTGTGTTATTTTATTAACGTCATTTAAGTTATTTACTTTTTTTATATGTATATATTGTCATCATACTTGTGTTATATATATTTCTACATAGTAGTATATATGTATGTTATCCAACATGCCTTTAAAGTAAATTTCATAATAATCATAATAAATAAATAAATAAAAAATTATTTAATTTGGTTCAAGTAAATTTTTATTTTGTGTAAATATTGTCTGGAGATTTAATGGAATTTTACGTTTCTATTGTGTGATTGAAGAACTGGGGACGGTAGTTTATTTGGGGTTTTACGTGTGAAATCAATTTTAAAGGCCAGACTTCCGATAATTATAATTTTAACATATAATCGTCTTAGTAAAAATTTGGAATTATCTAGAAGACCTATATGACGAATAAAAAATATCTCATTTTAAACATTCTTAATATTTTTTTTAATTTCAGATATTCTATAAGATGATGTGAAATCACTGATAATTTCCCTTTTCCTACACTGGTCACTCCATACAAAGGGAAATCACGTTTCATTTAAATCATTTAAAACAGTTGTTAAAATAAAATTAATCAAGTTACTTGTGAAGTAACCGTAAATATCAGTATTGATGACATAAGAACCTAAACAAAAATGATCGACTATAATTAAAATAAGAAATAAAATATATGCTAAAATGTATTTAAATAGACTTACACATCAGTGAAATTCAGAACAGATTAACTATATGAATTCATCATGATAAATAGTGTTTTTTTTTAATATACATAATCCTTTATTTTATATGCTCTAGTAGTGATTAATAGTGTAAATCTTTATGAAAACCAGTGTAATTTAATAAATTAATTCTTACCAGTACCCTGTAAAATTATTTTTGATAATAAGAGATTATACAAAAAAAAACGAATCTATTTGATTATACTGCCATCTATAACCAAAAATTGAAACCGTCGACATAAATTGACGTCATATAGCAATAAGACCATTAGTATCTAGGTGCGCTGGTGATTATCACTGCAGTAATTGAAGGGCAGTATTCTACAAGGTAAGTGCACTAATACAATTTATAAAATAGGATACAAATAATGCAAAACCTAAGAAACCCATTGTAGGGGTGTTCATAGTTTTTTTTCCAAATACATACACATATTCCATATTTATCAAATTATTTGACGGAAACTTGAATATGTTTATCAAGTCATTCCAGTTCGTTTCATTTGTAACGCAATGACAAAACTATTCACAATTTTAAATTATTTGAACATTTAACTGTTGACATGTTGGTCACTGTTATTAGGTAGATTTTAATCTTATATTTATTTTATTTATTTATTTTTATACAATTTACAATTTTGTAAAACCGCACACTCCATTTTGAGCATCAAAGCTCATTCATAACGAAGATGCAATTCATGGTTTTCTCTAAAAGTTTTATGTGCAATTTACAAGGTCAATTATAAAATGGATGTAACACATAGCTCCATTCATTATCGTCATCAAAAGTTTCAACTCTGAATTGCACCAAAAACATGCACGATCAACTTGCATAAGAAAATACATCGAGTTTGTGCCAATAGCTATGCGGCCAAGCACAATATTACCTTTCAATTTTTCAAGTATACAGAGGTATTCGTGTATTGTGTTTCAGGAAGCTGCCTCAAAATATACCCTACAATCCACCTCGGTTGTAACAAAAATACAATTTCCAATTTTTCGGAATGATTTCGGATAGAGCTGTTAACGCACAATTGTTTGTTACGTATGTCGGTACCTTTCTTATAACTTGATACACATTACGGATTTAAGGCAGAATTCAATTTTAATTTTTCGACTTTTTTATGAATAATTATAAATATTTCTGGTTGATACCCAATACCTATGCCTGATGGACAAATTGTAGATTTGATAGCATTGGCAATGTTAAGAATTATATACATATCTAACAAGATTTTAAATTCATACGGAGCTCGAATACGTAAGATCAGTCGCGAGTGAATAAATGCATAGTACATCAATTTTAATTTTAATACATGACAGGGAGAATAATATGAAATTTTTCTCAGTAAACCGACGAGTGCCTTAAAAATTAAATTTTACTAAAAATGTTCTGAATTCTCTCTCTCTCTCTCTCTATGACATTATCGGCAAGTAATGGCCAATTTTCAATGGAGTGATTTTTAAAAGCCCATTTGTAGAGAGAATGGAAGATGATAAACTTTGTTTTAAAATATTCTATCCCATATTGCAAGTAAAGTTTTTCGAGAAGCATATTGTGGTAAATCGTGTCAATAGCTTCCTGTAAATCAAGAAAGAGTGCACTAACACACTTTTAATCACCTGGTTATTACAGGTCCTGCACCTTGCCTGACCTATATTAGTAAAAGCAATACATTCGGACTGTCGAATTAACATTCATGAAGCTATATAATTGTCGATTTTTGTATTGAAATTTTTGTGTTTTTGATTCAAACAAGGTAGATATTGGTTAGTGATTAGCATGTTTTAAACGCTCCGCTGTTGAACGATATCAAATAGTTTTTTTAGCCCTCCACATTATGTGTTGTTCAATAACCATAAATATTAAAAGTTTCTTTGGACCTTGTGGATGGTCATATTTATATAATGGAATTTGGTCTTGATAGAAGAATATTCATCTTCAGGATATTCTGGTCGTTCTATTGAATTTCCTAATTTATACAATCTACTCATTAACCCTTCGCGGCCGGAATATTCTTTTTTAACATGGAGAGTTCTGACTTAGGAATTGCGTAAAGGTAGTCAGACATATCATACATACATAATTTTTTTTCTAACTGATTATTCAAAAAGTCGTGGTTCCATTAAGGTAAAAAAATATAAATATGTATATGAAATTTATTATTCTGAATTTTTAAGAAACAGTTTGGTTAATTATTGAAATTCCTTACAATTAATTTATTTTTGATGGAACTTCAAAAAACAGTTTTGGGTAGCTGTAAGGCATAACATAACATTGTAAGATTTACAATGCCATCTGGTACTATGTGGTTTTTTTTAAATTATAATTAATTATAAACAACACGTATTAATCAAACACTTCAAACTAAATGAGTAATAAGGGAAACATTTGTGAGAAGATAAAAGAAAAAAAAATATTACGATAAAACATGATCCACACTTTACTCATTCTCTCAGGAGGTATCATAATGGTACCACTACGCTGTTAAGAAAATGCAATTTAAAATGTGGTTCCAGTGTCGAACCACTAAGCAACAAAGGTTTAAACAGATGGAGTGTACTTAGTAATATTTTGGCATTATTTTTATTTCTTTTATATTCATATCTTTTTAGATATTATTTCTCCTGAACTTTTTCTGTAGACATGGGACTTTTAGTCCGTTCTTGAAATCGATAAACACCCACTAATCTTTCGGCCGCTAAGCCACCGTAAGCAGCATTTCGAGAAGTTGATACGGAGGAAATCTATTCAGATAATAACGATTTGAAATTCTCGTGAATTAGCCGGCCACATAAGTGCATAACGTACATTTCGTCGATAATCACGAGCCACAATAACTGTGAGGACACACTCGTTGGACTTACCTACTCTAAGCATTTTGCGTGATACTATAGTTATGCAGAAAAAGAATATGAATGGTCCTTTCTAAGTAAAATTTATAAAAATAGAAGATTAACTGATGTTACGAAACCTTTTGGGATCTGTATATAGTCAAACTTACCGGCTTTAGATAGAAGTGCAACCCGGCTCCGGCTCCAGAATGTCGTAGCAAAACTAAATGCATTGAGATGTTCGGTAGGAGAGCAGCACTGACTGGATCGAAGATGACGCTATCAGCAATATTAACAGAAAGAAGCAAAGCAATCAACATCTTTTTTGGAAGATGTAAAGTTTCTGTTGAGTAAACTGTGAGAATCAAGTCGTCATTTTTTACTAACATTTTGTTCAGTTTAGTAACAGCAGACAAACAGTCGATTTCTTCACATAATTTCCCTCAAAGCGATCTGTGAACAGATTTTAAAATTTTCTTATAGACGTTTTGCGCCTTTACGATATTACTACAGTCAACTTTGAGGTTTCTTTTTCTTGCCACGTATGTAAATTTCTAGCATTTTTCCTTGGCCTCTTAAGATTAGAGAACCAAAATGGTTTGGCCATGGTTTTTGGTTAATGATAATTTGATAAGTATTTTCAAAAGCAGTGTATATAGCACTCTATTTTTCTATTGCGATACAGTTTGAAACGTGCTATTTTACAGTTAAGACTGAAAGAGAGAGATTCATCTGTGATGAGAGGTCAGAATATTAATAATTACCTTCGCATTTCGAACTAAATCAATAATCGGAAAGAAACACAACACTTCAGGCAAACGGAATCGATAAACGTCGGTCCACATCTTCCTTGAAATTTATTTACTACGACTTTTTCGTTTCGAAAATGGACCGCTTTCTGAAAGATGACATAATCACTTAAGTCAAGATAATTGGTTATGTTGAACTATATTCTAATCGATAGTATTTCCCGGTTTTTCGTTCCCTTATATTTTTCATCAAAATCCGACTTTTTTTTGACCGATACATCCCTTTTTCAACAAAAAAATGGCTCAATCTAAGTCCAAACCACACAAAAGTGTGAGTAACCAACCAACACAATTGTGTGTATAGTTTTTGATATTGTAGTATGAAATAAGTGATATTTAAAACAATATTTTTATTTGTAAAATCAGAAATAAATTTAGAATAAACACTTATCTTGAAATAAGTTTTTATTTTGAATTTAATTTTGCGTTTTGTATTTAGTACTTAAATCGATATCAGTGTTTTTTTCTAAATGGTAAATAAAAATTTTGGGAATTTCCGGTGAACCCAGAGCATGTAACAAGTGCTTGAAGGTGTCAATAAACGCAGTTTAAAAACCCTGATACCATGGATCCAAAAATAGTTTTGTTATGTCCCATAATTTTTCCACAAATTAATTGCAAATTTACATTTGGCCCCCTGAAAAGTAGCTAAAAAATGGATAAGTGATTTTGTTGAATTGCCACAGAGATATTGTAAACATTTTAGTTCTTCTATATTCTCGTTAGAATATTTAACAATCAAATAATGAAATTTGATATAAAAATTATGCACTGGAATGTCAGCTGATTTTTGGTTGGGTGATTATAAAACTTATCGGTCACAGCTAGCCATGTTACAAGTCTGAACTAGTTTACAAATTAATAAAATTTATGTTTTAACAAGAAAATCATAAAATCCTTTTTACAATTTTACGATGTATCTATTCGAAGCGTCTGCATATATTCGATAAAATCCGAAAATCATTTTCACCTTGATTGCGTTAGGGGTAGCTGTTCAATTTTTTTTTGATGTGCAACTCCTGGATTATATTTTCAAAAATTTTAATTTTTAAAATTACACGCACTACTATAATTATGTAACTATTAATGGGACTTATGGTTGTTTTTAGGATGGATATTAAATATATGTTTTAATAATATAAGTAGAGAAAATATCTCTTCTGTCGTCAAAATTCATAATGCCCCTAGATCGTTCGATATAATTTTGTGCAACCCAGAGATTTTCGATTACTTACTGATAACACAATAAAAATAACTGTAACTCTTTCATCTTCTTATAAAGTGAAAACTATTTTAAATTAGAAACTTTTCGTTTTATTATGATTATTACTATTTGATAAAAACAAAAAATGTGTGCACACATGTAGAAGCAAACACAACATATTGAAAGTGTTAAAAATATTTTTGGAATTTAAAAATATATATATTTATGGAACTCTATTATAATGAAAGTGATACTGTACGGTTTTGGATTGGTGTAAGGTAATCTACTTAAGGCAGAGGTGATAATTTTTATACGTATTATAATACTGCTATCTAATCAGTAATATAAAACTTAATTCGCGTTTAATGCCTAAACACTGTGTGTTGTTGCACATTATATTTTATTATATGTATACACATTTTTATTTAGAAAGTTGTTGAACTATATAATATGTATAAACATTGTTTCATTGATATACAATCGGATATATAAATATTTACACCTAATCAAGAATTTTATTTTACTAATATATAGCGAAAAATCAATATAGATAAGTTTTTTTTATTTTTGTAAAACCATCAAATTCAGTTCCTTGTTTATTTATTAATTGTATATATTGAATCATAAAATAAATTCTTTATAAATGATTTAATCAGTATACTCGATATGGAAGTAAATTTATTCGAAGAACTATGTAAATTTTTATATCATCATAATATTATATTCTTGTAACATTTTTCTTTAAATCAAAAACTGATTGATTTAATTTAAATAACATAATAAATAATGTATACCTACTATTGATATATTTTTTATGCTATAACAATGCAAATTATTTTTATTTGTTATATAAAAAAAATATACATAGTTATATATGTATTTATATATCAACAGGAATATGTACAAAAGGTAGATAGTTTGAATAAAATGAAATATTTTGCTATATACACAGATTTTATTATTGTCTACAATTTTCAATTTAACTGTGCAAAATACGAAATATAATTAAGAATATTGAATACAAAATATGTCATATAAAATTGGATCGTTATGTGAAGCTATAAAAAATAAAACTATTTTAATAGCGATTAGATAATGTTTTTGACCTGCGTGTTTATACCATAGTGGACTGCATGTTAAATTTTTACCCATACCTAATTTTTACAGTCATTTATCCATAACGAACCAACATACAAAAAACTAAATACATAAAATAATTGTTGTATACAATAAACAAGAATTTGAAACCTTGAACTACATAAACTTTATATAAATATTTAACTTGAGAACTAAGGAATTTTCGATTTATATTTTATTTACTTAAAGACAAAGCATATATATATTTCCAATACATTATTTTACATAATTGTCCTTTTAAATACATATTTAATTGTAGTAAATGTTGTAGGTGTTTATATAAGGCTATTTTTATTTATTACAATTCAAGGCTTTCGATGTACCGAACCAAATAAGGAATGCAATTTGTATTATTATTATTCAAATTGTTGTCTAATTAAATTATAAATGTTGTACAAGAAAATATAATTAAAAACAATTTTATTTTACCGATCGAAAGATAAAATATTATTATAAGCACGTGGGTTCCGTATGGCTTCATTAGAATGTGGAGACCGTATTTACACAAAATTTTCAAAATTAATAATGTAGTACATAAATATGATAAACCTTGAAATTATTTATTGTTAGTGTTTAAACATTAATTTATAGAAATATTTATTGTTCCTTGAAATGTTTGATATAATTTAAAATGAAAGATTTCTAGAAGGGACACTTAGATATAATTTATTGGATAATTTTTCACCTTTTCATGGAAATTTTCTTTTAAACCTTAAGGTGATAGATACACTCAATTATTTGAATAATTTATAAGCAATAAATTTATATACATACTACGAACTTTGACAAAGTAACATATAAAAGTGAAAGTCACGTTTTCTAAGTGCCTGCAATATTTATTGATGGGTGGAACACGTTCAAAGCGAAATAACAATATGCATATTTTGCCTTGATCTAGTCTAAACTGTAAAAATATTTTTAGGCGTACAAATTAAATTTAATTTATGAATAGATTGAATATTGTGTTTATTACTATTAATAAAAACTAAATTTTATTGTAATTTTCAATAAAATTTAACAAATGGATATATTCCAAAATAAAGTTTTAAATTTTCTCTAAATCCTCTAGTAGGTTAAACTATTTTTACTTAAATTTATCACGCTCGTGTGTCTATATAACTATTGTCTAATAATTTAGACACGTGACTCTGCTTAATTGTGTGAAAATCAATAATATTTTTTAGTGCAAGGTTTAATATGATCCAATGATTTGGAAATTAAAAGATTTCATAAATTATATTTAACAAATTCAAAACATTTGAATATAGATGGACGGCACAAATTAAATTTTTATTTTATGCAAATTAAAACTATTTTTCGTATCGTAACAACATGCATTTGTATTAGTATGAGAAAATCGTGTTATTTTGCCGGTGTTCCAATTTCGAGAAGACGAGCACACATTCGACAACGACTTTAATCCAATTTTAATTACATAAAATTTCTAATTTAACAATAATATTTAAAAAAAAAATATCGAAAATCTCAAAGAAATCGTCAGGTGGTAGAAGAATAAAAAATATTTTTACCTCTACATCATCAAGAAATATCCCACATTTTAAATTTCAAAACTACATAAAATAAAAAAAAGACTTTACTAAGAAAATATAAAATTCCATCAAAATTATACACATATAAACAAAATGAACACAAAATGAAATAAAATAAACTGAAAAACTATTTAATGGTATACATACATGCCCAGGTAATCGCGCGCACCTCAACCACTTTTCGGGTATACCCTGTGATGGAATGCAGGCCGTGTGATTCAAGAAACGACATAAAATATCTTCGCACACACAACTTTTTTTTGTTATATTCGCGTAAAAGTATTTGGTTTGCCGATAATTTGTTGGAATGTGTACAGGGTGATTCATAACATAAAATAATTTGTTTACAAACTAATATATATTATAAATATTTATTTTGATGTTAATGCAATTAAATTACTCACCATTTATTAATTTTAATTAACCAAATCCCTTAGAAAAATGTATTATCTTTATATAAATCCAAATATGTAATGGTATGTGTGTATTTAAATTAATTAAATATTTTTTATTTATATAATGGCGCAGATGTTGATTAACATTAATTAACTATCAAGTCTAACACTAAAATCTGTTCATTATTTATTTATCCAGACTCCAGATTAGTTTCAAGAACAAACAGAATCACTGTTAACAATTTTTTTTTTACATATGTTTCACAAACACTATTTTTGTAAGATAATTGGTAAATTATATTTGAATTAATAGGTCAATTATAATTAAAGAAAACTATAAAACATGTTTCATAAATTAATTAAATTTTATATTCTATTTCATATTTTTTCTAATTTATTTATTTTTCTAACCACTTGCACTTTATTCTGTCATGATTATTAAGTTTTCACTTTATTATTTATTCCAATGTACAGCTTTATTAATTAAATAAATCAATTCATAAATTTTTGTATTGTGTGATAATAAAATATGAGTACTGATAACAAAACTATTTAATACAATAAAAAATATTTAAATGTTTGTATATTTTGTTAAAAAATTGTATAACGCGTCCAATAAACACCACTTACTCAAACTGACTAAATAAAACTCGTGGTCTTAATAAAAAAAAATTTCAAACATAAATAAATAAAAATTCCAAAGCGAGCTAAGAGAGAAGAGATTACAAACACATTTTATATTAATGTATAGAAAAGAAATATAAGAAGAAAGAATAAAAAAAATACTTAAGAAACTACATTTTCGATTGTTGAGTATTTTATATACAATCTTTAGTTTCTTCTTATTTATATATTTTTCAAGAAAATAAAAATATTCAGTTTTTCGACTCTTCATAAGCTTTTTTGGTCCGGTCATTCAAAATACATACAAAAAGAAGCAAGAAACGAGCCAAACCAAAAATAAAATAAAAAAGCAGAATATAACATAACAAAAAAAAAAAAAAAAAAAAAAAAAAAATTCTTTAATTCCTCGTAAGTTGAGTATCAAGGTATAAAATAATTAAGGCTTTCTAAGGTGAACTTTATTTTGTACGCGCGCGCGCGTTTTTATTGCGCCAAACTTTTTCATTTAAAAGTTGTATAAATCGCGTGCTATATGCCATAATTTAAATGTTAAAATATGCATTTTTAATTAGTTTGGAATTTTGGATATGAAATCTTTCTAGCTTTTTTTTATCAAGGTGTTTTTTCAAGTTCTAATTATTGGAATTTTTGATTAAAGATAATTTACATTGAAATTCCGTTCTAAATAAATATTTAACCGTTCAAATTTGCCATCTTTTGCTTAATTATCTTTTAAATTTTGTAGATAACTTTTTATAAATTTATTAGGAATAGACAATTGGAAATAATTGCGAGCCAAATCGATTTTTTATTTTTTACCATTGCCCGCCGCCTGTAATGTAAGGAGTTCAAATTTCATTCAAAATAATAGTTTTCCGCTTTTTTTTATTCTAATTACATAATATCTGTGTTGTGCACTCTTTGGTTTAAACTGATTGCAAGCAATAAAATCGTTGGAGGTAAAATCCAAATGTATATATTTTATCCGTAGAATTGTTTTGTACTATATTACTTTTTTTGCGTTTGCATTCCAGGTTGGTTTTATTTGAATTGAGGCCAATTACACTTTGATTACATTCTATGGAGTGATTTTACAGTTTACGCTGTTGACTTCCATCCTTCTCGTTCCACTATTTACATCAAGGGGTTGTTAGAATATTTTTTTTTTGTAATTTTCTCAGCTAAAGCTTTTTGGTGCGACCCACAGCCCTCCTCCGAAGATAACATATGCGTATTATATTCGAATGTTAAATTTCCAAATGTTTGTGATACTTTTCGAATATAGTGCCTTTAAATATAACGCCTAAGCGTATTAAATAAATTTTAATTAACTTAAAAAAATTTCCCCATCTGATTAACTGCTTATTAGTGATATCGGAGCATTCAGCAAAATAAATTTAATTCGTTTAATTCCAATTTCAATCAATTCCAATTAAATTTTTGTCACTTTCATCTAATATCTTTTTGATATCTGGGTCGCTTTTAGCAAAATTATATATTTTTGCAGAGTAATAGAAATTGCTCCAATTGGGATGAGTGATTTTGCAAAACCTTGTAGTTAAAACTTTAAAATTATACCACTATTTAACTTTAGCCTCTGTATTTATTTTGTGCTAATTCGACTACACCCATGATGTTCAGCACCCGTGTTCTCCACTTTCATTCTCCGTGTGTGATTTCTTGCAAAATTCAGAAAAAATTTCGAAACTAATAATTAGTATTTTCTTAAACTACCTACTATGGAAAAAGCATCCTACTAAGCAAGTTTTTCTGAAATGGTATAAAGTATGTGGAAAATTTTCCGTGCAAAATTAGGTGATTTTACAGTTTAGGAGGTACCATTGGATTGCCTCAGCCTGTTTTACTGAGAAATTCGCGTATGGAATATCTAATTAAATTACGCCCACCATAATTATTTTTTAGTGGGCATAAACTTTTTTATAAGATGTAAATTCTTAACTTGATTCTCGGTTTGCTACTCGTATTATTTACAAGCAAACAAAAGTTGTGAATTTTTAGAAACAAGAATATTTAAAACGATTTAAGGGTTTCTTAAAGAGCATAAGGGGATTATGCCAGATGTCCACACGTCAAAAAATAATGAAATTGAAGAATACTTCATCATGGAATATTTTTTCGCCTGTCTATACTCACAAATGGAAGCGTGAGATGCTATACTGGTATAACATTTTAGGTGCATGCCTGTCTATACTGGTTTGATCGGTAGCATCAAATCTTATTTTTAAGAAAATCATTGGAACAATTATTTTATAGTTTTTAACGTACTTTTTAGTAGAGACGTACAAAAAAACATGTTTTTAGATTAATTTTAGAGTTTAACAACATTTAGGCAAAAATGTATTTTTCATGAAAGTTTAACGTCTGAACCTCGGATTCTTCCACTACAATTACAATATCACACAAATTACTTGCAATTGTATGTTTGGCTTTTCAACAATATAGATTCATTTGATCTCCAAAATATATCATATTGAGAAAATACATATTTTACAGGCAAAAGTGTCCACCGGTATTATCAATGTAGCCACCTTGCAGAAAAATAAGAACCAAATTCGAGATGTATTTTTGTTATTAACAAATGAAGTAAAAAGTTCAATTGTATTAAAATATATTATTTATTTACTTATTTTGGAAAAAAGAATGGATTCGCCAAGGCATTACAAAAGCATCAATATATGAATAAAAGTCAGGTTAATTTTAGTTTTTACTTATATATGTTTTAATAAGTTTAAGTTATCGAGATCGCTGGCTTTCACACTTGCGTAGTTCCCTTGTGATCATACCAGAACAAATGATGCCAAACGCTCAGGTCGCCCAAAGAGGTCGTCACGCCAGAAATAGTCGATAAAATCCGTGGAATGATATTGAACTTGGACGCTCGGAGAATGAAAGTGCGTTAGCTTGCTGGGACTGTAGGCATCACAACTGAGCGGGGTACATCACATTTTACATGAATATTTGGCATCGCATTTAGCGAAGAAAAAACTGCTCTTCCATCAAAACAATACACGTGTATAGTCACAATGGCAAAAATCCATAAATTGGGCTACGAATTGCTACCCCAGGGTCTAACGAAGAGATCGTCACTGAAAAAACCACCTAGTATTTGGAAGGAATAAAACAGTTGAAGGTTTAAAACATACCATGTTGAGGAATAAAAGGTTTTTTTTTTGCCGAAAAGGTCTTTTATTCAAAACTGACTTGTCAAACTGGCCTTGAACCGGGTTTTCCATTTGGGTCTTGGCAACTTCGAACTTTCACTGTGAACACACCCTTAAACAAATACCCAAACTGTTAGTGTCAAAACATTCAGTAAAGACATTTTCATCATGGTGAAGTACACGAACGAACAACGTTTACAAATAATTAAAATTTACTACAAAAATTCCGAGTTGATGACTGCAACTTCAAGAGCGTTAATTTCAATTTTTGGTCGTAATTATCGTCCCAGTAGAGAAGCAATTCATAGTCTAGTGAAAAAATTTGGGTCTAAATATTTGCTGCTGGATGTTTCCGTGCCAGTGAGACAACGGGTTGGTCAAAGTGCTGAGAATATTGCCGTCGCAAATGAACCAAAACAGTCGATTTCACGGCGTTCTAAATAATTGGGCATCGCTCAGGCCACACTTAGACGAATGTTGCGAAAGGATCTTGGCTTGCACTATTATAAGATCAATTTAACACAAGAACTAAAGCCACTCGATCATATGCTCTCGGATTGGGCTCTAGAAATGCTGGAAGAAGATGACGAATTTCATCGCAAAATCATCTTCAGTGATGAAGCGCATTTTTGGCTAAAAGGCTTCGTCAACAAACAGGATATGCGTTATTGGTCATGTGAAAACCTTCATGTGCTTCAAGAAACAACACTTCATCCACAAAAAATAACTGTGGTTTGGGTGTGGTGTTCATGCTAGTGGTGTCATTGACCGTTTTTTATTTCGTTGATGAAAATGACCGTCACGTTACAGTCAATGGAGATCGCTACAGAGACATGTTGCAACGTTGTTATCAGTGGGTCTAACAATCGACTTATTGAAATCTAAATTCAATGAACGTGTTATATACAGAAATGGTCCTTCTTTAAATCATTGGTGTATGCCAACAAGGCGGCGTCGTTAGAGGAGCTCAGAGCCAAGAGATATCGGCGGTTTCCGTCGAAATGTGTGGCGGAGTCATCGAACATTGGGTTCAACGAATCGACGCCTGCAAACGTGCCTGCGATGATGTCGAATGAACGATGTCGAATTTCATACATATATGTTTTGATTGTACTTCAAGCCAATAATAACATTTGCGAGATATCTCAAATGGTTTGCGTTTTATTTAAAAAAAAAAATTGTCAAGTCCTTATTGGATAACCCTTTACTAGTAGCTGCGCTTTTACTTCTTCTACTGCGGGATATTCAAAGGCCTCCCCACCTAGCGAAGCAATTGCTCCAATAGGGGTTACGATTTAACAGATTGTGGAAGTAGGTTTGCCATACTGAGAAAACATCAGCCACGTTTGTTCTCAGCTCTTTATACCCGTCTTTGCTGTATTTCTTGGGTGAAAATCTTTAGTGAGATTCCTGGTGTTAGCAAACAGTTTGCTTGTTTCGCTTGGAAGCTGATCTTTTCCAGCTGATGCATTTTCTCATATGTTCGTATTCCTTTTGTCTGAGATACTTATTTCGTCCTCGTAAACCATACAGTCAAAACAGTGGACTGCCAAGAAGGAAGCGGCTCCAAGTGATTATCTTCAAAAAGGGAAAACCTTTACAGGAGCGTACTATGCATCATCACTTGACAAGCTGAAGGCAAAAATTCCCTTCGTGTTTTTTTTTTGTATTTTCTTCAGATGGACTGTCGTTTTATTATATTGATTCATATCAAGGAAATTAAAAAAGCCTATACGATTTTTTATTTTATCAGATTGCCCCGAAAAATTTTCTCCGTTCGTTATTTTTTGATCTGGATTTGTTTTTCAGATGGTATAAAAAGCAAAACAATAGCTTGATTTAACTGAGTTCGAAGGTTGGAGTAATAATTTTTTTGCAGTCATTTTTGACATTTTCATGAAAATATCGATCTCACCCGATCTACACCCTTTTTCCGAAAAAAAGTATTGACAGATATTTAGGAAGGCATCCAGCCAGCAAAATTGTAGAAAGGTTGTGTAGGGAAAACTAATAAACGTAAATAATTACGACAAGAAAATATTTACTACAAATTTCGGACATTGTCGATGGTAATTATTTAATTTTTCTAGTGGGGTTTTCGTCATCGCGTATAAGCCGTATAAAAATCAATAGTAAGTGTGTGTGTTTCTCTGGTATTATTATTGTAATATTTTTTACTTTTATTTATACATTGGATAGTTGCTATATTGATATCTGCCCAAAATTGTCCTGATTTCGTTAAACTTCGTTTAGGAGTCCTCCGGTAGACGACTTGCCCGGTTCATTATTAAAATTCTTTACAGCTGGAACGATTTTCAAAAATGGTGAGTTTTTGAGTGTCGATTGGTGGGAGAAGTTTTCGATTTTCAGAAAGCAACTGAAAGAATTCATTCCATCACTTGTAACGCAGAAGACCGAAAAAGTAGTTTACGAGATGGTGTCTGCCTGTCTGTCCGACTGCGCTCTCTACATCCCAGACGGAACTACTTCGGATAAAACAACATTCTTAAGATGCATTACGAGTTTCGTCTTACAACAAATGACGTCATAATTCAGCCCCCTGGATGGGCCACTTTCATAGGAGCATTTTCGTTTTGTCGTAACAAATATTAAAAATATTTTCGCAAGTATAGAATCAAGGAAAATGGATTCAACAAAAGGATTCTGAATTAAATTTGCAACAAAACTGGTCCAGATAATTTTCCTAAAATTTAAACGGAAATGGCGATTTTTGTTAATAAACTGTTATTTTACCAAAATACGACCACTTCACTGCCCAAACAGGTTGGATAAAACTCACATTTAAGGTTGTTCGATAAATTGGCAGATCCCATTAGGAGGAAATCGGTGTACCGGAAGTGGTGTAGATGCTAAAGGAATGTTTTCGCTTTAAAAAAGTAAAATAATATTTAGAAAAGGATAAGATTTACGAAAAATCGATTAGGATCAAATAGATGCTCAGTTAAGCGTGCAACAAAATTGGTCCAGATCATTTTCCAAAAATGTTCTAAAATAAATTTGGAGAAAAGGTGCTTACTGTTAATTGTCTGATAGTTAAGAGCAAATGACGATTTTATGTTCTTCCATTTTACAATTACTTTTATTCCTTCCAATAATGCTAACTCGAGCACCGTCGATGGTGAAGTTGTAGTCACATTATCTTTGTCGCATTACCCAGCATTTTAATCACGTTTTTGTTTAATAAATTATTAATTTGATGTCTCCAATATAATAAAAAAAAGCCAAGAGTAGAAATATGTAATGTAATACAGGTCGTTGCAAATTGCACCGCTAATTGGATGAAGAAACCGTACATAGTTTTACTCAGAAACGGATGCGATTTGTCTATCCTATTAGTTCCAGATAGCTTATATAATATTTTTGTCGATATAATTTCACAATTTTCTTTTTGAAATTTCAGTAGCAACCTAGATAAATTGAGAAACGTACGATTACACACGATACGATTTTTATCAATCGATCTAAGCAACTGTAGTAAATTATAAAGTCGAGAGCCCACCATTGGTCAGGATATTGGTCGTTCTCCATCCCCAAGGAGCCTTGCTTTTATTTTCACCGGAGTAAAATTTGATAATTTAAAATTTACTGTTGGATATCCAATAATTTAAAAAATTTCTAGAACATTTAGAATTTAATTTTAGAATTTAATTTTATTTTTATTTTTGTTATTTGATGGGGAAGAAATACAAGAATGTAATACTCTCGCTTAAATTTTCTTCAAATTAATTTCACCGTAAATATTTTTATGTGCCAGTTAATATTATCGTATTAATACGAGTATCACCTTCACTATTATTATTATTAACATTTTTCTTTATTATTTAATTAAAATTAAAAACAAAACATTAATTTATAAGCAATATTTAGTCATGAAACACAAAAAAAAAACGAATTTATTCGAAAAAGAATACACGCGTGCGAAATGAACACCGCATTTAACTTTCGTTTATTTTGTACTGTATGAATGCGTGCAAATCATTTTAATTTTCCCTCCCGTCAATATTGAATAATTTTCAAGTGAAATTATTAATAAAATTAAGAGCTGCGATCGTTAGGAATTTGCACATTATATGTAACATTTGTATTGAATTACATAAATTATTTTATAATGTTATGCGATCTTAATGAATTTCGAGGTAACTTATCCATGCTGTGCGCAAGACCTTGATACAAGGCATTTTCCGATTTAACTTTTGATCGATACATGCACTCCTGGCTAAGTTTTAGACTGAAATTGGGTACATTAGCAGAGTATATTCGCGCCTAAAAGTTTTTTTTTTGATTTGTATTATATTTGTATATGAATTATTTTAGAAAGTCTTAAATTTTTTTTTTATATACATTTTAATACAGAAAATTTTTTAAAACTTGATTTTTTTTTTATTTTTCGATCGTTCGTTAGTTCGTTCGTATATTACATTCAAGTAAATAAGAGAGAGTCTACCAAGTCAACTTTAAAAAAGAAAAACTAAAAAAAAAAATTAATAATAAAATAACTACTCTGCTTATAGTTCAAATCGATCTCCATACCATTCCATACTACTCGACTCGTACCATGATAAAATGTTTCTTTTCTCTACATTGATTTTGTGGTATGTTATACATAAGTGGATATAAATACATTCTTACCCCGTGTATATAAAAAATTGTATATAGCTTATGGCTTATATATAACGTGCTTAAAGCGTTCTTATGTCGTTGTTTTCTTCGTGTCTTTTAGTTTTTAAGTTTTTAAAGAGAATATTTTAGTAAAGAATTTTTATTTTATTTTATGTAGTTTTTTAGTTTTTATATTGGAAATATTTTTGTTGTAAATTATACAAATGGGCTCATGGACAGATATTATTTTTCTTTTCGTTTGATAATACGTGCATATTTATATAAGAAACGTAAAGATATCTTAAAGGTATACATATATAAAATGTATACGAGAATGACATTTCCTTGCGATCGTATTTTATGTAAGGGTTTCAATAAATTATAAAATCAATTGCTAATTTCGAATTTTTTAATTAATTATTTTGGTTGCTTCCTAGCTACTGATTTAGTTTATAATTTTTTATTTTATTTTCTTGTAATATATTACCTTTTTTATTATTTTCTTTTGTTTATGTTTTTTGTTGTAAATATATTCTTAAAATTATTTTTTAATTTTATGTTTTTAATGTTTAATTTGTTTTTGTGTTTAAATTCCATTCACCATTAATGATGATTGGGCAGATCATAGTTCAATCATCACGAGAAACCTGTTATTTTTCTGTATAATAAATTTTTGTATTTTAAAATTAATTTTTTTTATATTTTATAGTGAATTAAAAAAGTGAAAAAACTAAAAAAAACAATAAAAAATCGACCTTGAAACCTCTTTCAAATTTTCACCTTACTTAACATTGCAGCAGCAGTAAGCTAGCAAGAATACGGACAGAAGTTTAAGATATTTCTTATGTGTGTTATTTAGCGCTACGTTACCAAATTCGGACCATTTTCGTACTAGTCAGGCGGATTATTTTTTAAATTAGAATTGGTAACTCAACCTCAAAACGCTTCTAATTCCAATCAATAGGCCTAATTTATAAACAAATTAGTTTTACACTCAATTATCTATTTTTTTTTTTATTAAAGTAAATTTAACTTAAATTCTTTTAAAACAGTTATGCATGCCATCTCTTTAACCTCGAATCTTATATAACTTCAAGCTAATTACAAAAGTGATGTTATACAAAAAATAGGCCTTTATTTTATGTATAAATAAATATAAAATACACTTGGGTGCAAAAAATTCGCAAATTAATCAATTTGCAACAAAAGTTCAAAATTATCAAAAAATCCAATGTTTGTTTTATTTTCTTGAATGCAGATTCAACGTCTATTTCAAAACCTATCCAGTGGTACCTTTTTTGTACTTATACCGTGCCAACAAAGTGATTTTTGGCGTCACACGTTTTTTGTGAATTTGAATTAAAAATCGAATTAAAACATGAAAATCAGCAAAAAAATCATTTTTATTAAGAAATAACTATTCCCCCTTCTATTGATTTCACCAAATTTTTCACCAAATCTTGATCTTCTGCGATCGCCTGTTGCAGTGCCTGGAGACTCGTTGGAGCAATATCACTGGCTCGAACTCTTTTTTCAGCTCGTCCCACAAATTTTCGGTGGAATTTAGGTTCGGGCTTTGAGCTGGCTACTCCATAACAGGCACATCACCTCTTGAAGGTATGCGGTCTCGCATTTTCCTACATGAACAGGAAGTTTTCTCCAATAAACCCGACAAAAGGTACAACGTAGTCCTCGAGTACTTCCTCAATGTACTGTTCAAGAAGTCAATCCTCTTGATCGACAGCCAGTATTCGCTCCAAAGTTGCATGCCTCCCCCGGGACATGCACGATCCACCGCCATATGAGAGACGTTCTTCAATGCAACATTGTGCAAATCGCTCTCCTGATGTTCTGTACACTCTTCCTCGCCCATCATTGTTGTAAACACATCCTGCACCCCTCAGAGAACCGAACTGTTCTCAATTGT
The DNA here is from genome assembly GCA_932526605.1 of Nephrotoma flavescens. Classification (NCBI taxonomy): domain Eukaryota; kingdom Metazoa; phylum Arthropoda; class Insecta; order Diptera; family Tipulidae; genus Nephrotoma; species Nephrotoma flavescens. The sequence continues at coordinate 314,172,679 of OW052220.1, forward strand.
TCCTCCGTGCTCTCTATAGTCAACTGAATTTCCACCCTTTTGCTGATCTGTTGCAGTCAGATCACCTTCTCGAAGTCATCTTCTAATTGTCCAGCGACTGACTTCGACGAACTTCTTGGAGCCGCTGTCTAGTTGAACCGCATTCAAACGGCGATTTCGTAACGAAATTGTCACAAGAAAGCGGCTACCACGCTTTGTTGTAACACTAGGCTGCCAAATTTTTGTCACTGTCAGTAGCCGTCAGTTTCTTGACATCTATGCCGCACTCGACGAATGGAGAATCGGCTCAAATTTAGGACCCACTTCACTTTAGTTTTGCCCCGCATCAATTCCCACATCACTAACGGCCATCTAGTATCATTTAAAGCACGCAGACTGGCACCAGACAAATTGAAAATTGCCGAAGAAGTGTTTGAGCGATTGATGAAGGTATACATCGACCTAGCGACAGTCCATGGTCCTGTCCTTTACATTTGGTTAAGAAAAAGAACGGTGAATGGAGACCATGCGGTCAGTACCTCGCTCTTAATAGAATCACCATTCCTGACCGTTATCCAATTCCGCACTTGCAGGGTTTTTCTTATCAATTGGAAGGTTGTAATGTGTTCTCGAGTTTGGATTTGATTCAAGCATACCATCAAATACCAATAAAACCTGTCGACATTCCAAAAAAGGCTTTTGGCTTACGTAATGCGGCTCAGTTCTTTCAACGTTTGATGCATACCGTTAAGTGGATTAGGACTGTGTCTTATGTACTTGGATAACGTTTTAGTGGCACCAAAATCGTTTGATGAACACCTATCACACTTAAAAATAATTTTGCAAATATTTTCAGAACATGGTCTCGTGATAAACGCAGACAAATGTGTTTTTGCACAATCACAAATTAAATTTTTAGGTCACACAGTGACTAGTAAAGGTATCTTACCCGATCACGAACGCCTTCAAGTTATCCAAGATTTCCAGAGACCCATGCAAGCAACTTAAGCGTTTTTTTAGGAATGATACATTTGTATCGTCGTTTGCTGCCTAATGCAGCCGCAGATCAATCATTGCTGAATAAATTTTTGAAACATCAGAAACCGACAAAGCATTCACTGAATGTAAATCAAAATTACGTAAACCATACTCTATTAGCTCATCCATCCATTTCTGCTCGTTTAGCAATAATGCTGGACGCGTTCGACGTGGCAATTGATGCAGTTGTGCAACAGTTCGTTGCAAATAGTTGGCAACCTCTTAGTTTTTTTTTCTGTCACGATCGAGAAATATTCGCGGCATATTTAGGGGTTAAGCATTTCAAGTATTTATTAGAGGGACGTAACTTTACGTTATATACTGATCATAAACCGTTGATGTTTGCGTTTAATCAGAATCTTAACAATGTATCGCCTAGACAATTTCGACACCTGGATTTTATCGGGCAGTTTACCACAGATATTCAATACATTTCCGGTGCGGACAATATTGTCACGGATACGTTTTCACGTATCGTAGCAATAGCGCAAGACGGAGAGTTTCAGAACATACTGAAATGTAATACGAACAACAAACTTAATTTCAAACAATTTTATTCAATTCGAACAATACTTCGAACAAAGTACTATATTGTGATGTGTCGACCGATTCACCACGACCTTATATTCCAGCAGATTTTCGTAAAGTTGTTTCTGAAGCATATCGCATAACATGTCATATGGCCAGCCATTAAACATGACACAAAGATAATGGCACAGAGTTGTTTGGCGTCTCAAAGATCAAAAGTTGTGCGTCATAAAAAAACTCCGCTTCGATCGTATACGTTAACATCGCGACCTTTTGCTGAAGTGCATTTGGATATCATTGGCCCATTGTCCATTTTGGAGGGACAACGCTATTGCGTGACAATGATAGATCGTTTTTCCCGTTGGACGGAAGCTATTTCAGTTCCAGATATCTCTGCTTCGACTGTTGCATTCGCTATTTAGTCAACATGGATTGCTAGATTTGGCGTGCCAGAGTCAAATATCACAGATCAGGGTACTCAATTTCAATCGCATTTATTCGCAGAATTGTCCGATTTGCTTGGATTCGAATGAAAGCGTACGACAAGTTATAATCTAAAAAGTAATGGAATGGTAGAGCGTTGACATTGTACTCTTAAAGCTTTCATTATGTGCCATCATCGTCCAGACGGGACGCATATCTTACCCTCAGTTTTATTAGGTTTAAGTACCGTTTCCAAGTGCTTTCATAGATCAAAATTATAACAATAAAATTCTAGAATCAGAATTCATTCAGAATCTTAAAGGTGATTTTAAACAAATTAGGCCTGCACCCGGCATCACGTCATAGTGAAGGTAACATCTTCGCAAGTAAAGACTTAATGACTTGTTCACACGTATTCTTGAGAACAGATTCTTTGAGAAGATCTTTGCAACCACCACTGGTCTTAAAATTTTAGATCGTTGTGATAAACATTTTATTATACATATTAAAGGCAGCAAAATCTGTGTATCAATCAACCGACTTAAACCATGTTACAGTGAGAGCTGGTGCACCGAGCATATATTACAAGAAAGACTGTGACAAATCTAATACATCTTCACGAGACACTTCGAGTAGTTCCACTTCCAATCCAGTCAAAAGGGTGTCATTTGAGTGTGAGTCAAAAGTGAGTCAAACCAGGTTTTTACTGGTGGGGGAGTATTGTGGCGGTATTTTGTTAGGTTTTTTTTTCAATGTTTTGATCAAAATTCTGTTAAGTTGGCATTCCTTACAAATACATAAAAATTGCGTACATTCATTTTTTAATTTTAATTCTCAGTTTACTCACAAGTTTTTTGTTATATTTTCCGATAGTTATAACATCCAATAGACTTCCATAATTTTATATAAAAAATTAAGAAGTGATGTTAATACACCAAACAAACAAATTTTTAATTTAAACTATATTTTAAAACGTGCCGCAACATTTCAATAGTAATTGAAAGCAAGTGATTGATCATCCTTAATATTTCGCTGGCATATAAATTTTACAGTCATGGATCCCCTTCACTAAGGGGGTGAACAATCACTTCCTTCATATAGCAGCATACGATTGGTTTCCAATGGATTGGTTTGAATGCATACAAAAAAAAAATTATATCATCGCCATTTTTGTTTACAATTGGCTGACCCGTTTTAACTAGTAACCTTTTTTTATATGCGTACAGCTCTATTTTTCAGTAAAAAATTTGATGGGGAAAAATTGGAATACATATGTAAATCGTCCATAAAAATTAAGCTATGACCCTCGGTCTGTATGAGTCAGTTAGGAAACCGTACAGATTTTAACGAAAAGGTTTTATTACAGAATACATATTTGACAGTTCACTCACTGGTCAGAGTGAATCTGTAACACGATTATTGTTAATTGAGTTTTTAAATGCCAATCTACAAAATTTAGTAAATATTTACAGACGTAGTCAAATTATTATGACCTCAAACGAAATTCAATGTGATTTTCAAAGCCCGAACTGCAACCTTTTGTATAGTTGACACATTATTAGGGTAGATATCGATCAATCCAAGGAATTCGTGCAATAAAAATTTACTATACCCTGAAAATACGCCTTTTCTGATTCATTAATACCTGAGAACTCGTAGTATTTATGAAATAGTGTTTAACTGAAGAATTTCAGTCTCGTTTGTGACTTTAAAAAGCGAAAGTGGTTTTGTAGGAAGTAGGCCAGTATACGCACGTGCAATTACTCCAGAAAGCAGGAATGAGCCGATTATTCGTCAGCAAATTTTCGCAAAGATGAACCTCTCAGTTTTCAACAAGTCTTAGCAGAAGAGAAAAATGTGTTCGCAATCGTAAAACAACAGATTTTTAATGCGGAAAGCTAAAGAAGATCGTGTGTAATTTTTCTGTGGTTATGTTTGTTTGGTTTCTGCGAATGAATGCATTAAAAATTATGAATCAGTACAAATCAGTTCAGTTTTTTAGTGCTTATGTCCTTTAGTCGTTTCGCTTTTTTTTAGACATCTCACCAAGTATTTGAGTGTCGAGTTAACACGTTCGCGCAAATGACTAATATAGCAGCCACACAACGTTTTCGTTTTTTAATACGTTCGCGCAAACAGCTTACTTTTTTTAAAGGAATAACTCGACATATTTTTCAATTCTCACAATACATTCCTTTCCGCGACGAAATATCATTGCAATTATAAAAGTTATCAAATGTGTTCCAGAGTAGTACACACATTTAGACAGCGTGTGTCAATGTGTTAAGAGAAAAAAGCAAAAAACATTTAACTACACTTATTTTAATTTTTTTTTCAATGCGATGTCGAATGAATGTTTTGTTTTCGCAAAAACACAATTAGAAATTATTTTAAAACTAAAATTAAATAATTAAATCAATTTAATTTTATTTAAAGCATATTTGTATTGCATTTACACATTTTAAATTATTAATGGAAATGATATCTAGAAATCTCATATCCAAAAAAAATTAAATGGCGCACATTCGCACTAACACAAACACACATACCACTACTATAATTCTTGTGGTTATTTCGTCAACTTGTCGAGTTTTGAATAAAATCGACTCCCTGGAAAATTTCGACTATGAATGAAACATTCAATGGGGACGGAGTATTTATGCAAGGCAAGGCTCCATGCCACACGGTGACAAAAGTCACCGAATATTGAAGGACCGACGGCATCTAAATCAGTGATTGGCCCGCGAATAGCCCAGATATGAATCCCACCAAAAATATCTGGGCTATTCTTGATCGAAGCGATGAAGGAAGTTTGCAAAATGACGCTGATCTACTCACCAAAGCCAAAAATGCAATAAGTGGAATGCCCCGTAGGATACAATTATTAAAAAATGCTAAAGGAATGTTCACCAAGTATTACTAAATATAATTATAATAAAAATTTTCTTTTATATAAATGTGATAATAATTTGGCCACATCTGTATTATTACATATGTATGAAAAATTTAGATAAAATATTATGTAAATTATTAAAATGCAATACATACCAGCACCGCCATTACAAATGTACAATATGGACGTTTCCTTCAGTTTGGGCGATAATTTTTGCTCTTGTTACAGGTTACTAAGTGAAAGTTCAAATTTAACGAAACTGAACGAAAATGCCAGTAAACATACATTCCTCAGATGACACTTTGTTACTTAAATTTCTTAAAGACTTGCTGGTTAATACTTTAATTGTAAACTTGAATTAACAAAATATTAAAAAAGAGTAGTTTTGTGGTTTGGTTTAAATTCATGTACAAAAACCTGGGAGCCTATCGGAAAATCCGATATCGTAAAAATTTTATAACAACGCCTGTTGCTACTCGGGGTAGTCGTAGAATAATATGTTCTTGTCGCAATTGTGATTCAAAAGCGTGATTTTGTGTCGATGGGCATGGCATTCTATGCCGTGAACATAGTTGTATATGTTATTACTCTGAGGTTATAATTTTGTGTTTTACTTTTGATTTGATTTATAATTTTGATGTTGTGTATATGTAATTAAATATTCTCTAATTTGTTAATTTATTAAATCGTGCTACAATAGAAAATAATTAATTTTATATTCGCTTACATTTGCATTTGTAGGCTTTCTTAAAGAGCCTGTCGAATAGAATATAAAATCGGATACAGTGTGTCTTCGACCAATCGACTAAATCGGATAATGAAATTTTTTTATAAGTAATTTCCTAGTTCCATACTCGTGAGCTACGTATTGTATAATCGCTATCAAATAGATGGCGGAAAGATATCGTGTTTTAAGAACCTAAATTCCCAAAATCGTGTAACAATTGTTTCGAAGCGGCTCGAGTAAGAATTTTTGACATCGGTTTATAACGTTCTACACGACGGTTAAAATCTTAATTTTTGATTTAAAATTTTTTTAAAATGTACGCTACTTTCCTGATACTTTGTAAAACATTCGATAGATATTTCCGAAAATTGGAAGGTTTTTAAGCGACAGTTTTATTTTTTCAATAACAATTTCGCTCACAAAGTGGTTGTGGTCGTACCCATAGCTTGTAATTTTTCTTCAGAACGTTTTATCTTCTATTTAAATAATTCTTAAAACTCATCTCATTATTCTATTAACTAATAGGAGTTGCATATCGCGTTTATGATCACACAAAATTTATTGCATACTCTGGCGAAATTTACAATAATATTTGATATCTGTTTATACTCCATTATGCATACAGATAAAGTTTTATTATAATGAACCACACCGGTTTCTGTCTAACGAATATGTTTTTTTATAGTTATCAATAACGAAAGACATAAATAGTAATTTGAAATAAAAATAGCAAAAATAAATCGATTCAAAATCTAAAATTAGTTAATCATTTTAACCAGTTTTTTTTGTGTGTGCTGTTCAAAAAACTCGGTTTCTATATATTTGTATACTTGTATTGCGACCATTTTTATCGGTGATCATCATCATTGATTAACATATGTTAATTAGAAGATTTTAATTAGATAGGCACATCATAGAGAACGAATATTTCGTTTGTACAAAAAAAAAAATTATGAATTCTTTTAGCCAAAAATAATTTGACTTGCTATTCAAGTTCGGCATTTGCCTTATTTACAGGGTGTATCAATTGAATAGAATTGATTCCATATTAGGTTACAAATCTTTATGTAATGTGTTTTAAGATCTTACCAACTTTGGTCACCCTATTAATATTTATTATAGCACATTCCGGAATATTATATTATTATAATATGTTCAGCTCGTTTAAATATTAATAAATTATTGAAATATATTTCTCCTTTTAAAATGTAAATTTACTTTGTTTCTGCTCAAATTTGTATGCTTCTTAATATAAAACAGACCAATTTTGAATATTTTAAAATAAGCGACACCAAATTAAATCAAGATGAACTTGTTTCTCTCTATTGTGTTTGTATCTACTGAAAAACAAATAAATTACATTTTGTTAATCCGAATCAGTGTTTCATAAATTTTTTCAAATTATGGAACGGCTATGAACAAAAAATTTCACTTTTTTGTGAACAAAAAAAAAATGATAATATGGGTTGACATACCCATTTATAATGCTCGTAGAATTCCATTTGAAATAATTGCAAGAGCAAGCTTATTTAAAAGAGATTTTCCACACTATTATATTCTGCTGCAAACGAATCATAGTCACATCGAACATTTTCTGGATCTCGCTCCTCAGACATTTAAAGCATACTTCCACATTTGAAAACTATCAATGTTATTATTCAAATTCAAATGTGAATAACCAAAAAAATACGGAGTGTGGAACAACAGAAATTTGGATTTACGATGGTAAACTTCCGATCCAAACATCATTAATTTGAATCTAGTCGATAGTTAATAATTGACAAATCGTATTTTCATATGGTGGAATGCCGCAGCTCCTGTGTTTTAATCGACGACTGTCGTACAATTAGTACAATGTGAGCATTATATTAGTATTGTGTACCACGCGGTGTTATTCGTTTCGTATACAAAAACTATTGATAAACTTACTCCAATTTGATAAAACCTGGATACGGGAAAATCCACTCTATTAATCGTGTACTCATAAGCAATATAATTTTGGTAAAATCAGATAAGGGATTTAATTGCATTTTGTTGGTTACAAATCGGATTTAATTACATTTAATTAAGAAACTCCAAATTGCTTTAAGTTATACGTTTCCATCTGCAATTGTTTACTAGCATAGAAGCCGGCATAACCATAAACCTTTACCTTGAGGCAAGCTTTTCACATAATCTATAGAATAAGTTTTAATTGCATTTATAATTAATTTTAGTATAATACTAATTACCATTGCAGAATTACCCCGGCGTAAGCAGGGAGAAACTCGAATTATTTTCGGACCTTCTGATATTTCGGACAGATGCAATCGATCGTTTTCATGTCGTGTCTCACGCTGTTCACCTGTTTCAGCAACGGTAGAAGAAGACTTGTTAAAATTTAATTTTAAATTCATAACAATTTTTTTTGAGTCAGTCAATACACTTCAACGGATCGATTTAATTGATTGATAACGCAATTCGTTTCGTATAATATTTCAGAGTTAACAGTATTTTCTTCTATTCACTGATGCGATCCATTTCAATTACTGACGATTACATCGTTCTAGAGATAAATTGTTTGATCCACCATGTTTGCATATACATACTTTATCGTTTATATGGGCTCCGTAAATTTTAGATAGAAGTGGAATAAGGAACATTCACAATTTCTTGGTAGTGCCAACAATCTTCATGCTTACATCGTAAATCCGAGTAAATAAAGACAGGCGTGATAAAGTTTCTGTAATTAATTAAAAAAACAAAAGAAATTTTTTTAAAAAATTGACATTTTGGAAAAAGCAGTTGTTTGGGAGAATCTAGACCCATTGGCCGACTCTAAAACTATTACAAAAACCCGTTCATTTTGGTATAAAATCTCTATGCAAATTTTGAATCCGATTTGATGAATAGTATATGGAGGAGGGTTTTCTTAATCTAGGACATGGCCTCTCGGATTCGAGCATGTCACTTATTTTACCCTTTTACTAAACTCATTTGAGTGAAAATTAAAAAAAAACCGGGGGTTGTACCGGGGCCCCTAGATTCCAGTTCCCCTTAAAAATATTACTTAGAGTTCTGGCCATACAACATATATGTACATGGTAAAACAATTTATGACGATCCGTCTAATCCAATTGTCATATTATATACGATATCATAATGTCATTCATATCATTACTACCTTTTTCCTGAACTCGGAAAAATTTCATGGCGATCGGTTGAATGGCTAAATCTGAGATTGGATATGGTATAGAAACTTATAAAGGAGGGGGGGGGGGTATTTTCATATAACCCCTTAAAGTCATTCCCGTAAAAAAATGAGTAACAATTTGTATCGGGCTCCTAGTCCTTGGGGTTCAGCCCCTTCAAAAATATCGTAAGGCTGGTTCTGGAAATGCAGCTTATACATGCTAAACATTTCCTGATCGGTTGAGCAGCTGAAACGCCTGTTCGGAACGGATATGTCTGGGAAAAATTTTTATGAAAGCACTTAAACCCAGAGGACCGACCTCATCAAAAACATTACGAAAACCTGCTCATTTTGATATGCAAAATAGGATGAATGGTGTTCATTCATGAATGATGTTCCCTTTTCTAAACTCATGTCCGTAAAGAAATACAAGTTTTAGTATACATTTGTACCGGGCCCCTGGACCCCGGTGGTCTAGTCTCTTCAAAAACATCCTGAACCGCCCGCCCATTTGGAACAAACAGACAGACAAGAATTCATTTTTATAAATAAACGATTTACACTAACTAAGTTGTGTGTTAAATTTTGTGTTGCAATTAAAAATATAAATATGTATACTAAATCGTAGAGTAAGTAATGTTATACACAATACAAAGGTAGTGAAACAGGAAAAATGTTCATCAAACAATTCGTGGGTTATGCAATTTAAATGGATTATACAATACGGAGTTTGCCCCGCATTTTTGTCGAATATAAAAAAAAAATGTTTTTTTTGCCAAATATTTACTCATCTGTTCGACAAACCAAATGCTAATATCGTTCACAAAAAATAGTATTAATTGCGATGGCGTTGTCTGAAAGAGGGAACATGAAATGAAAGGTAATTTTTTCGTTTCTTTTTATTGTCTACCTATGCCATTTTAAAAGTACAATAGAATGGGAAGCGACGAAGACGTCTACATGTTACGTTTAAATCAGTGGCGTTTCCTGGTTGTGCTCTCAAGGTGTTCTGCTTCGGATTTTGATCACCCAAAATAATTAAAATAATAGTTATTAATTAAGAAAATAATATTAGAAGAACTATAATTTAAAATAAAAAATTTTAAAAATAAGATTTTCTGTAACAAAAATTAAACTTTTAGAATTCGAATAAAAATCAAAAACTGTTTAGTCGTTCGGCGAACGCGCAGAACATCACTAGAAAACGCCGCTGATGTTCAGTTAGCTTAATATAATATATCTTATATCATAAACAAATAAAAATTATCCCCATGTTAATACGATGAGGTAGACCCATTTGTTATTGACCCCTAAGTTGTTCAATCTTTGCAAATGGAATTTACACATTCACTGAATCAAGGATTGGCCAGCACCCAGAGATTTCCAAATGACATGGCATATATGTCTAGTTAGCTTAAGATATCCTAAACAAACAAAAATTATCCCCGATTTAATACGATGAGGTAGACCCGTTTGCTATTGACCCCGAAGTTGTTCAATTTTTGCAAATGGAATTTACACATTCACTGTATCGAAGATTGGCCAGTACCCAGAGATTTCCGACCGACATGGCATATATGTCTAGTTAGCTTAAGACATCCTAAACAAATTAGAATGATTCCCATTTTAATACGATGAGGTAGACCCATTTGTTATTGACCCCGTAGATATTCAATCTTTGCAAATGGAATTTACACATTCAATGAATCAAGGATTGGCCAGCACCCAGAAATTTCCGACCGACATGGCATATATGTCTAGTTAGCTTAAGATATCCTAAACAAATTAGAATGATTCCCATTTTAATACGATGAGGTAGACCCATTTGTTATTGACCCCGAAGATATTCAATCTTTGCAAATGGAATTTACACATTCACTGTATCGAGGATTGTCCAGTACCCAGAGATTTCCGAACGACATGTTATATATCTCTAGTTAGCTTAAGACATCCTAAACAAATTAGAATGATCCCCATTTTAATACGATGAGGTAGACCCATTTGTTATTGACCCCGAAGATATTCAATCTTTGCAAATGGAATTTACACATTCACTGTATCGAGGGTTGGCCAGCACCCAGAGATATCCAACTGCCATGGCACATATGTCTAGTTAGCTTAAGATATCCTAAACAAATAAAAATTATCCCCATTTTAATACGATGAGGTAGACCCGTTTGCTATTGACTCCGAAGTTGTTCAATCTTTGCAAATGGAATTTACACATTCACTGTATCGAGGATTGGCCAGTACCCAGAGATTTCCGAACGACATGTTATATATCTCTAGTTAGCTTAAGACATCCTAAACAAATTAGAATGATCCCCATTTTAATACGATGAGGTAGACCCATTTGTTATTGACCCCGAAGATATTCAATCTTTGCAAATGGAATTTACACATTCACTGAATCAAGGATTGGCCAGCACCCAGAGATTTCCAATTGACATGGCATATATGTCTAGTTAGCTTAAGATATCCAAAACAAATAAAAATTATCCCCATTTTAATACGATGAGGTAGACCCGTTTGCTATTGACCCCGAAGATATTCAATCTTTGCAAATGGAATTTACACATTCACTGTATCGAGGATTGGCCAGCACCCAGAGATTTCCGACCGACATGTTATATATCTCTAGTTAGCTTAAGACATCCTAAACAAATAAAAATTATCCCCATTTTAATACGATGAGGTAGACCCATTTGTTATTGACCCTAAGTTGTTCAATCTTTGCAAATGGAATTTACACATTCACTGTATCGAAGATTGGCCAGTACCCAGATATTTCCGACCGACATGTTATATATCTCTAGTTAGCTTAAGATATCCTAAACAAATTAAAATTATCCCCATTTTAATACGATGAGGTAGACCCGTTTGCTATTGACCCCGAAGATATTCAATCTTTGCAGATAGAATTTACACATTCACTGTATCGAGGACTGGCCAGTACCCAGAGATTTCCGAACGACATGTTATATATCTCTAGTTAGCTTAAGACATCCTAAACAAATTAAAATGATTCTCATTTTAATACGATGAGGTAGACCCATTTGTTATTGACCCCGAAGATATTCAATCTTTGCAAATGGAATTTACACATTCACTGAATCAAGGATTGGCCAGCACCCAGAGATTTCCAAATGACATGGCATATATGTCTAGTTAGCTTAAGATATCCTAAACAAATAAAAATTATCCCCATTTTAATACGATGAGGTAGACCCGTTTGCTATTGACCCCGAAGATATTCAATCTTTGCAAATGAAATTTACACATTCACTGTATCGAGGATTGGCCAGTACCCAGAGATTTCCGACCGACATGTTATATATCTCTAGTAAGCTTAAGACATCCTAAACAAATTAGAATGATTCCCATTTTAATACGATGAGGTAGACCCATTTGTTATTGACTCCGAAGATATTCAATCTTTGCAAATGGAATTTACACATTCACTGAATCAAGGATTAGCCAGCACCCAGAGATTTCCAAATGACATGGCATATATGTCTAGTTAGCTTAAGATATCCTAAACAAATAAAAATTATCCCCATTTTAATACGATGAGGTAGACCCATTTGTTATTGACCCTAAGTTGTTCAATCTTTGCAAATGGAATTTACACATTCACTGTATCGAAGATTGGCCAGTACCCAGATATTTCCGACCGACATGTTATATATCTCTAGTTAGCTTAAGATATCCTAAACAAACAAAAATTATCCCCGATTTAATACGATGAGGTAGACCCGTTTGCTATTGACCCCGAAGTTGTTCAATTTTTGAAAATGGAATTTACACATTCACTGTATCGAGGATTGGCCAGTACCCAGAGATTTCCGAACGACATGTTATATATCTCTAGTTAGCTTAAGACATCCTAAACAAATAAAAATTATCCCCATTTTAATACGATGAGGTAGACCCATTTGTTATTGACCCCTAAGTTGTTCAATCTTTGCAAATGGAATTTACACATTCACTGTATCGAGGATTGGCCAGTACACAGAGATTTCCGAACGACATGTTATATATCTCTAGTTAGCTTAAGACATCCTAAACAAATTAGAATGATCCCCATTTTAATACGATGAGGTAGACCCATTTGTTATTGACCCCGAAGATATTCAATCTTTGCAAATGGAATTTACACATTCACTGTATCGAGGGTTGGCCAGCACCCAGAGATATCCAACTGCCATGGCACATATGTCTAGTTAGCTTAAGATATCCTAAACAAATAAAAATTATCCCCATTTTAATACGATGAGGTAGACCCGTTTGCTATTGACTCCGAAGTTGTTCAATCTTTGCAAATGGAATTTACACATTCACTGTATCGAGGATTGGCCAGTACCCAGAGATTTCCGAACGACATGTTATATATCTCTAGTTAGCTTAAGACATCCTAAACAAATTAGAATGATCCCCATTTTAATACGATGAGGTAGACCCATTTGTTATTGACCCCGAAGATATTCAATCTTTGCAAATGGAATTTACACATTCACTGAATCAAGGATTGGCCAGCACCCAGAGATTTCCAATTGACATGGCATATATGTCTAGTTAGCTTAAGATATCCAAAACAAATAAAAATTATCCCCATTTTAATACGATGAGGTAGACCCGTTTGCTATTGACCCCGAAGATATTCAATCTTTGCAAATGGAATTTACACATTCACTGTATCGAGGATTGGCCAGCACCCAGAGATTTCCGACCGACATGTTATATATCTCTAGTTAGCTTAAGACATCCTAAACAAATAAAAATTATCCCCATTTTAATACGATGAGGTAGACCCATTTGTTATTGACCCTAAGTTGTTCAATCTTTGCAAATGGAATTTACACATTCACTGTATCGAAGATTGGCCAGTACCCAGATATTTCCGACCGACATGTTATATATCTCTAGTTAGCTTAAGATATCCTAAACAAATTAAAATTATCCCCATTTTAATACGATGAGGTAGACCCGTTTGCTATTGACCCCGAAGATATTCAATCTTTGCAGATGGAATTTACACATTCACTGTATCGAGGACTGGCCAGTACCCAGAGATTTCCGAACGACATGTTATATATCTCTAGTTAGCTTAAGACATCCTAAACAAATTAAAATGATTCTCATTTTAATACGATGAGGTAGACCCATTTGTTATTGACCCCGAAGATATTCAATCTTTGCAAATGGAATTTACACATTCACTGAATCAAGGATTGGCCAGCACCCAGAGATTTCCAAATGACATGGCATATATGTCTAGTTAGCTTAAGATATCCTAAACAAATAAAAATTATCCCCATTTTAATACGATGAGGTAGACCCGTTTGCTATTGACCCCGAAGATATTCAATCTTTGCAAATGAAATTTACACATTCACTGTATCGAGGATTGGCCAGTACCCAGAGATTTCCGACCGACATGTTATATATCTCTAGTAAGCTTAAGACATCCTAAACAAATTAGAATGATTCCCATTTTAATACGATGAGGTAGACCCATTTGTTATTGACCCCGAAGATATTCAATCTTTGCAAATGAAATTTACACATTCACTGAATCAAGGATTGGCCAGCACCCAGAGATTTCCAAATGACATGGCATATATGTCTAGTTAGTTTAAGATATCCTAAACAAATAAAAATTAACCCCATTTTAATACGATGAGGTAGACCTGCTTGCTATTGACCCCGAAGTTGTTCAATCTTTGCAAATGGAATTTACACATTCACTGTATCGAGGATTGGCCAGTACCGAGAGATTTCCAACTGACATGACATATAGGTATAGCAGTGGCGTGTCCTGGTTGTGCTCTCAAGGTGTTCTGCTTCGGATTTTGATCACCCGAAATAATTAAAATAATAGTAATTAATTAAGAAAATAATATTAGAAATTTATAATAAAAATAAAATTTTCTGTAATAAAAATAAAACTTTTAGAATTAAATTGTTTAGTCGTTCGGCGAACGTGTAGAACATCACTAGAAAACGCTGCTGGTTTAAATCAATGTTATGTAAGAACAACGGTATATGACATGTCTCACACTTGTCGCCTAACGTAAACAGTTATTAGACAAGTGATTTGAGAAACTAATAAACTACAAACAATTTTTTTTTGCTTTTTAATGTAATTTGGACTTGTAACAACAAAGGTTGCTGGGTGTGAGTCAAAGTAGGTATTAAAAAAAATTATCAAAAAGTTGGTAGAAAGTTCTTTAACGAACATTATTGATTTTAATGTGTTGTGATTTAATTGTTTTTCCGTTTTTTTTTTTCGAAAAATGTACAGCCTTCCGCTTTTTAATGGAATTGTATTAAGTTGTGACGTGCGTGGTACAGACAGGTACATACAAAGCATACAGTTTATAAAATTTAATATAAATAATATTAAGTTAAAGATAAAATATAATACAGAACTGACCTCGGCAATGTCTAGTAGGCCAATTGAATTTTGGATGGAAACATCCTCGATAAAATTTCAAAATGTCTCTCGTAGCGACGTTTTGCAGATGTCCAATTGAGTAACACGTCGTCGAGTGGACACAGATGGATCATCGTTGACAATTTCGCGTACAGCCTCCACAGCTTGTTCATTGTGAACAGGTTGATTTACATTTGTTTTTGGCTCATCAAATACTGTGAAGCTGTGTCATTATCAAAATGCTGACGGTATTTTGTGTTGTGTCGTAACAATAGATCGCCCGGGAAAAAAATTAAATTCCCTAATTTTAACAAGTGCTTGCACTGAGTATGAAGTAATCATAAAATTATTGATAATCTGGAATAAATAAATTATTTTTTTAGAAATACGTGGCTTACGTGTATTTTAAATCAGATAGCCCAAGTTGGTCCACTCTGTATCCGACTCGCATACAGACGAGCGGTCAGTGTTGTAACTTCACCATCATGTAATTATATGCTGGTTAAATAATATATAAGACTTAAAAGGTGAAGGTAATTTTTCGGTTAGGTATCTCTTGCAATAAAAACGTATAAACTCATACTAATACAATTTCTTTAACCAAAAAAGATATTAACTAAAATATTGTTACGAGCTGTCTTTTGGAAAAATATGATTAACAGAATTGGCCTTAAGAACGTCAAGAATAGTCATATAGGAAATTTGGTGCACATTAATGGAAAATGATTTGTGAGGAAATAATTAATAGTGATTAAAGTGAAATTAAGTGTGATTTGTGTTAAGTTAATTAATAAATAATTTTGAAAATTATTGTTGTGGTGTTTTAAAAATTATGTGGAACCGAGTTTGGCAGGCCAAATTCCATTACGAACAATTTTGCGTATTAATAAAGTGTATAAGGAAACCTTGGTTTTGTATACAGATTAGCTTTCCAGATATCGATAGACAACTTAATTGTAAAATACAATTGAATATTTGATAAAATATTTCTATTTATTTTATTAACTCAGAACATTTATTTTTATTTTAAATAAATATTTAAAAAAACTATAATAGCAACAAATATTCCGACACTCAAAGGAAACAAAAATATCAAATCACATTACCGTCAGCGAGTTATTTTTAGGTGAGAGTTAGCTAAACAATATTTTTCCTTTTATTTTTGCTCGACATGTCTAAATAGATTTATCTAGATTTATAAAAAACAGCAAATAAAACAAATATGTTATTTTGTTCGGTAATAAATCCAACGTTTGGTAGCGGAATTTTTATTTTCAATTAAAAATTTAAATTTTATGGATCAAATTGATGAAATCCAGAGATACTGGATTTCATCAATTTGATGACTGTTTCGGTTCAGAACTTCTTCCAAAAATCATTTAAGAATCCCATTTCCATCCAGCATACCGAATCCCATCATGATTAGTTAAGAATTGATCGAGTTCCGTCCCAGGTGGCTATATTCCAGAATTTATATCAAAAATCATTTAAGAATCCCATTTCCATCCAGCATACGCAATCCTATCATAATCAGTTAACAATTGGTCGAGTTCCGTCCCAAGTGGCCATATTCCAGAACTTCTTTCAATAATAATTTAAAAAAATCCATTTTCATCCAACATACCCAATCCCAACATAGAGATGCAACAATAAATGCCTGAGTTTCGTCCCAGAAGGCCATATCTCAGAACTTCTCCAAAAACAGTTTATGCATCTCATTTCCATCCAACATACGCAATTCCATCATAATCGTTTACGAAATTACCGAGTTCTGTACTAGGTGGCCATAATCCAGAACTTCTTCCAAAAATCATTTAAGAATCCTATATCCATCCAACATACCCAATCCCATCATAGTCGGTTAAGAATTGGGTGCACTGAATTTGTTTTGCAAAAAGTTGTTTTTGAATTGTAAAAATTTGCGAACTTGAAATATTAAAACTGAATTTGTTTTAAAAATATTTGAATTTACTTTACATTTAATTCAACTTTGAAAAAACACGGACTTCCGGTGAAATTTGATCCCATTCTTTCAGTATTGTTTCTTGCAACGTTTTTTTGTTGGCAAAAACCTGTATTTTCTAGTTTGGCGTTTCAGGTGACTCCACAAATGTTCATTGGGGTTCAGGTCAGGCGATTGTGTGGCGAATGGCACTGTTTTTGAACGTCATTCACAATACATTCTTCACAATGTGTACCGTATGCTTAGGATCGGTTTCTTGCTGGAAGATCCATGACGGCACGAGAGCCAATTGTTCCACAGATAGATTCAAATTGTCCTTTAGAATACCTACGTATTTCCAGTGACACAAATTTCCAATTATAAAAACAAGTTTACCTACCCCACTCGCCGACATTGAACTGCATACCATAACCAAAAAACAATCATATTTAATGGTTGGGATGATGTGTTTTGGCTCAAGCGCTGTAGCAGGTTTTCTCCAAATTTTATCTCTCCCGTCGGCTCCGAACATGTTGAATTTATTTTCATCCGTAAAAACAACCGTCTTTCAAAAGTTGAAGTCTTGTTTTTATTTTTTCTGCAAATTCAATTCTTTTTTGGCATTCACATTCGAAATTAATGGATTCTTGCGTGGCATACGGCCATGATATCCACGTTTCCACGAAACCCTTCTAATATCTTGAGGATGGGTAGCTTTATTAAGTATCTTCTTCACTTCTGAAGTTAGTTTTGGAGCGCTTGTTTTTGGATTTTCTCTCACCAAACCCAAAATCTTTCGATCGTCCCGCTTGAAAAATGTTGGGTTTTCGCTCTGTTCACTGCCTGTTTTGAACCGACTTCGACTAACTGGTTTTCCAACGCCTCGCATTCGTTACATTTTAGTTTGTAAACGCGTTTATTCAATATGAAAGAGGTTATAAATATAAAGGAAGGCCAATTGGATATTAAAATAATCATGAAACACTAAAAAAAACCAAAGATCATACTACATATAAGTTTATGATCATTTTCATTACAAAAAATTCTTGATTTTTTTTTTATTTAACGGGGAATGAATTTCTATTTTGTATTTTTGGATTTGTTAATTTGTAAAATAATTTAATCTAATAAAAAACTGCAAAATAAGTTCTATGATCCTGATATTTTGTAAATTTTTCTCAAAAAGCAGTGTGTTCATTTTCGTTACTGACTGTACATTTTTATAATTTTCTGCTTTAGAGTATTTACAAATGCCATACTCTACTACGCATTAATACATTTTATCAATTATTGTTACGTAAAACATTCCACATCAAAGTTATTTTTTTTCAAGTGGACTTAAAACACTATCAAAATATATTTTTTTTTACATTTCGTTAACTATCTAATTTTCAAATGACAAAATCTTTGCGATTTTGATGATACTAGACTAAAATTGTTTATAAATAAAAAGAATTATAAAAATTGAGATTATTGTTACCATTATGGGGGGGCATTTACATGTGAAAATTGTTTTCATCTACAAATTTTTGTAGGTAAATAAGAAAGATCCGCTATATAAAAATATTCAATATGCCAAAAAGAAATAAACATACATATATAGTAATGCCATAATTTTTTTATAGGATCTAAAATATATTTTTTTGTTAATTTTAAAAATGTTGCCATAAAAATACTCGGTTCGAATATATTTTATGGCAAAATTTATTTTTATCTTAAAAATCTTCTGCAAAATTTTGTTGGGATATATTTCTTTTCTTGTCTCTCATGTGCAAAAAGTCAATGTTATATCTTTTTGTCGCATGAAGGTATTGTTAGTAGATGAGGCAATTAAATATGGCCGTGTCTTCTAAAAACATCAAACAACTACTTTAACAAATTTCATCATCAATTGTCCACAGTAATGAAAAACAAGAAAATCATTTCGACTAAGATACACTTTCCACGAAATTGGTTTTAATGCGGTCGAACCTGTGGGGCTAAACGGAGGTTTACAAGAATGACCTCATGGGATCGTCACTAAAGAAATGCTAATATGGAAGGAAAAAACATACACCCGGCATGCCAGTATACCTCATCCAGCAGCAGACTTGGCTAGGATTTAATGGCCTAAACATGATTGTCCCATTATATTCGAGAGAAGCGAGACATACACTCGATATGTCAGCCCAGATGGGTAGAATTCTCCTAAATAATTTCGGAAAACTGTATGTAGTACAAATGTAGGTTTGACGAAGGAAAGGGTTTTAAAGTTTTAAATATAGCAAACCGTGGGGTAAATCATGTTTCGTTAGACGAAATAGTCCTCGCTCTTCCCTTCCGTTGAAGATTTTTGACACAATAAGCCATGTGAAGGTTTTAGTTATAATTAACCACCGAGTTTATCTGAAATATACTAAGATTTTTGAACGGTTTGATTACGGTATTCTGTGTTTATTGCTGCAAACTAGAGCTCAACTCTATATTTGCAGTAAATAAAATTGATTCGTAACATAATTTTGGTGGAATTAAGGTGTTCGATGGCCATTGTCATTCGATTTTTTTTTACAATTTGAATGATTTTTGAAAAAATAATCATATATTTGAGTAATGGCTACCGAATATCTTTCCAAAAAAATGGTTTCATATATCACCATACGCCCCAATTTACTGATGCAGACAAATTATTTTAGTTGATTGCTAGTACCAAAGCACAATTATCTTACCAAACTTCAATATTTTAAGCAGATACATAAATAAACGAAGTTTGTGCAAAAACAATTCCCGAGATCTTATTAAAGAAGTACCGGTCCGTAGCTGATCGGTTAAGAATACCTGATATAAAAAGAATCGTTTGTTAATATTTTCTGGGATCGTTTATTATACATCAAACAAATAATCAAACAGCTATTGTGTAAATTTGAATTTTTCGCGCGTAATCTATTATGATGAGGTGTGTAATGGATATCTGGCGTCTCGAGTGTGGGTTTATATTAAATTTATATTAAATGTGCGGTTGCTCAGTTTCTGTTATGTTGTTGCTCTCTCTAATATATCCGTTAGATCCGTGATTTAATTTTTGGTGACTAGACCAATTGAAAAACTAATGAACTCTTTACATGGGGGAGTGTGCAGCGACTTCCAAAATTGTACAATGACACGGAATTTAGTAAATTGTTATTAACCTCTTAAAAATCTACTTATCTTGAATTTTTTCTGCTTACGTACAGCATATATACATATTCTGCGGCGATGACTATGTATCATCAAATCAATGTACGTTTCGCGGAACTCGTTTATTAAACTAATGATTTTCTATTAATTACAATACCAAAGTATAAAATTTATTTGTACGTATACAAAAAACGATTATAAGCAATTTGTAAATGGAATTCCATATAATTGTAGTAAACTGTTTATTTGATTAAAACCAAATACACAATATGATTCGTAACAATCTATGTGGAGTCGTATTTCCTATATTATTCATAATACAACAATTTATTTATTTATATTTGATTATCTCAGATAAAAGTCACTTTTGTGTATAGGAATTTGGGTGTGATGACAGTTGATTGAAATTTTAATTGGTGCAGCTATATACAAAATACGTAGCCGAGAGAGATCAATATCCATTGTTAAACTAAATTGTTTGTGCATTACATAACCAAGCTAATCTAAACAGTTTTTAGTTGAACAAAAACTAATTTTTATTGATCTTCTGCTAACCTTAATTTTTTTATCAGGTTTATAATAAAACAAATCTATATACATACATAGCTTTTTTATATACTACCCACCTGTGATAGAAGTTTATAAAAAGCTTTTTTGTATATGTGTGTTTTTTTGTATATACCTTATACATAATTTACTAAACTCCCACAGCATTGGTTTTTATAAAATAAATATAAATTAGCATATACATTTGATTTTAAACTGTCCGGCAATAAATTTTCGATACTTTTATATTTTAACAGATGTAATTTAAGCTGAGAGAAAATTATAGTGTTAAGATGATTAGAGTGACTCAATGGAGACCATATACAGGTGCACTGAACATATGTGCACAAACCTTGAATTAAATTGGGCAATCAAAATTTTGCATTAATGTATCATGCTTGTGGTTTACAATATAACAATGATTCATTAAAAAATATGTAACCAATACCAATATCGGATATGGACCATTAAAATATATGTCTTATTTATAATCTGACTTAATGACAAAGTTTCGTAATATAAATTCACGCTTAAACTTAGTTATTGAGAGCAGTGGCCGATCTTCAAACGTTACAACTCCTTGTTAACCTAATAATCGTCAATTCTAACAATCAGAATCAATAGGATATATTATTTAATATTTACTCCAATGTGTACTCTTTAACATTCGTGTTGCGAAAATTAAGTTTTTTGTTCGATTTAACCAAATTTAGCATTCGAAATGTTTTCTTTAACCTACACAATAAACACGTTTAGAAATCAAATCCCCAATAAGTTGAACTCAACCGCGTATAATAGTAATTTTATTGGCAAAATTACAAACCGGTTTTAAAATGCATCATTAAAATTTTAGTTCAAGAGACTTCATAATTACTTAGCTAAGCCTAATCAAGTCCAAACAATCGAAACCAAAAAAAAAAAAATTTAGCATATTTGTTTTTTTTTTAATTTAAAATTCTATTTTTATTTCGTGGAATTAAATAAAACAAATTAATTAAATTATAAAAACAAATAAAAAACTTTATTTACATGTGCGAAATAACATGTTTGAAATGAAGACGGGCACACCAACACGTTAATAAAAAAAGTTATCGTGCGATTCATCGTGATTTTGGATAAGAAAAGATATTTAAAAATTTGAAAATTAATTTTAATAATTTTAAAAGGAGGTTGCTATTTTTTTAAAGGAATTGACCCTAACCGGTTCAAGACATCGATACTTCTTGATTAACCGTAATTTTGAAAAAAATACATTCTGGACTAGCCACAGTATGCGACAAAGTAAGGAAAATTTTAGGCATTATGAATTAATGATTTAATGATCTAATGATTTGCTACAGAAAAATTTTAAATATCTGTCTGTACCTATATCGATTTTGTCTCGTGAGTTACTCATTTAAAATGAGTGAAGCAAAAAAAAATCGAATAGGTACGTACACACAATTATGTCTTTGTACTTGTATTTTTCTTTTGTTCGTATTTGTATCATTTGTATGATGAACAGTACCAAAACAACGCGATCCCGACGAATCGGTATAATTGGTATGGTGCTTATTTTCTTTTCGCAGCACATTACGTCTGCTAATATATTTTATATTTAACCCTAATGTGAGTGACGTGGGTACCCGGGTATCTTGCATTTTTGGACGTCAATTTTTGTATGTTTTACTTCCAATAAAACTTTAAATTTTATGAGAACTTCTAGTTCAATTGGTAGATTACGATCATATTTAAAATTGAGAAATGTTACAACTTGGGCGAACGTTGAAAAAGTAAATTTCCATACAAAATGCATGTAGGTACTAAACACTAAAATTAAGATATGTTTTCTTCACTCACATGAGGGTTAACATTGTTTTTATCATAAATTAATTTTATATGTATTAATAAAATTTTATAAGTAAATTTATTTTAAATTTCACAAATTTTAAAAATAAAATGTTAATTATAAAAAAAATCGAAAATACATAAACAACACAAAAATATGGCGTTTACAATGGTTAACCCTTTGAGTGCCAAGAAGCGTGATCGTGCTTTTCAATACGCTAGCCGAAATCATTTTGTTACTCAAACGGTTAATATGAATAAACAAAAAAGAATGACACGTGACTTGTATGCGCTGTAAAACAATCATTCGCACGAAACAAACACAAACACAAATGCTACTACTATATCTTTCCGCTTACACTCATTTCGTTTCACACATTTCGGGACAAAATTAGTATACCAAGCGCTGTGTTATAGTATCATAAAGTTATAATAGAGGGTGTCCACCTGTAAGGTTTACTACTTTTTTACTATAGATTTTTTTTAAATAAAAGAAAATAGATTTACTGTTTACAGATTGTAAATTTAATCTTTTGATTACATTTTTCATCACTTTTTCACACATTTCACTCTGTATCATGTTAATTTCTCCTTTAATGCTCCTTTTAAGTTGTTCAATATTTTCTGGTTTATTTGCATAAACCTTAATTTTAAGATAACCCCTTAAAAAGAAGTTGGGATCAGTTAAATCGGGTGACCGTAGAGGCCATTTCACATCACCAAATTTGGAAATTAATTGTTGTGGAAACATTTCTCGTAACAATTCTCATGGTCCCCCTAGAAGTATGACATGGGGGAGGTTGATTTGAACAAGAAACATAGTGGATTCGTGCTAAAGGAAGAAAAAGTAAAAAAAGAAAATTGCAACAAATTATTGAAACCACACCACAACAAACATACCTCCACCATCACCTATTATTTTCGACGGTATCAGAAGCTATCATGATTTTCTTGATATAATCAAGCAGAGTATTTCAGAAGAATCAAGACAAATGTAAAAAAAGAAACGCCTTAAAAAGCTTGCAGAAATTTGCTCAATACTTGTAATAGAGTAAGATTAATGATGAGTTATTATCAATAAGCCAAGTAAGTGACTGAAGAAACTGAAGAATGCTAAACATGTTTATTCCATCTTTCAGGTGCGAGTAAAACATTAATAAAGTTCATGGAATTATTATTTTATTAAGCTGGAAAGTGAAAATAGACCCATTGAAAAATCTGAACTAATTCTGCATTGCAAAAGATGCCAAGCGTATGCACATGCGTAATATTGCGGTAAAAAACCAAGAGTATAACGTCTGCAGGACACCACCTAACTTCAAAAGACGTCAACTCAAAAGTTGTCCTCCTGATGTGTATGCATTGCGAAAAAACTCACTCCGCTAGCTATAGAGGATGCTTGATTGCAAAATAAATTCAAGAGATGAGAAACAATAAAATTAAGATCATAAAAAGTATCCCTCAGACCAACAGCAATTCCAAAAGCAATATAATCAACAATCCTTCCAATTGAGAACTGGGATGATTCATGCCCGTAAATTAGGAGATACATACAAATAAAATCTAAAAAAAAACAAGACAACTTTCATGAGGTACACGTGAAATTAAGTACATTCGGCGAAAGATGGTAAAAGTTTTCAGATAGAGCTTTGGGAGTTAATTGCAATCTAAGCAAACTTAAAAATGGCCAGTACACTTAAAATATTATTATGGAATGCTAATACAACAAATAAGAACAACAAGCAGTTCTCGATATAGGAAATATAGATGTTTGTCTTATCTTAGAAACTCACTTTACTAAGCATCGTACTATGCACTCACGCAACTCCGCCAGTGGAGAAAATGCAGTTGTCACAAAAGAAAATGTACAACACTTTGAAGAGGAAAAATGGAGAAAAGAAGAAACAAGCTACAATTGTAAATATACAGGGTGACCAAGAATTGAATGATCAAACGAAGCAGGGTGATAGTGGAGCTCATTTCCAAAGAAAAACAGCCAAGTAAAGTTTTTTCGAATTGTTGATGATGCAAAAGTTATTCCACTTTTATCCAGATTTTAAAATGGTATCACACACCGGGCTATTCACAACAGAATGTTTTTTATTATTTTTTCACAAAGTAGGTCGTGTTTATTAAAATATGCACTAAACAAAATTTCGGGTTCTAAAATAGATGCTTTGTCAGAAATAAAACAAAATGAATAAAATAATTTTTTTTTATTAATTTTAAATATTATAGTAAGTGTTCCAAGTGTCCAAATTTTGCTCAACCTGTCGAACGAACGTTCGTTATTTTTAATAATATTTGTTGTTTCGATTATACGTTGCCGCATCTCCTACTCGGTCTGGTTTACTCTTTCATAAACCAGCTCTTTATAATAACTCCACAGAAAAAAGTCTAAAGCAGTCTAAAGTCTCATGCAATGGACCCTTCTAATCCAGCGGCTTGGATAATTTATGTTGATGTGTTGTCTCACTACTAGTGCATATTGAGGAGGAACTCCATCATGCTGCAGCCACATATTTCAACTTGTTTGTGAGACACGTCGTCAGTAATTGATCCGAAGTGGTATTTCAAATGGTCCAATCAATTTTCCGTCGACTATTCTCGTCCACATCTCGTCCGCACTACTTTTGGATTTACTCGGGCCCAATAGTGCAAATTATGGGTATTGGATTTTCCTCGCAAAAATTGCGAATTTTCATGGCATCGACGCAGCATTTCTTGATAAAATTGTACTTTTTTTCATGGTTAGCAGGTAAAATGCCTTGCACACGTTGGACATGGTAAGAGTGAAACTGATTTCTTTTTAAAATACGATGCAACGTGGACCGTGGCACTACCGAACGTCTTGATAAACAACGAACACTTATGGATGGGTCGTCTGTCACCATTCCAATTACTCTATCTTCGTCTATATCAAGCTGATCGGCTCTCCCATCTTATCTCGGATTAGGACAGCCTTAACTGTATATTTGATATACGTTTTGGAATACTCTGTAATCGGGAAAGCGTTCTCGATGTGGATATCGTCTCTGTTATTCTCTTGCAGCAGCTCGGCTGTTGCTATTACATAAACCATAATTAAAATGCATTTCTGCGTATTGGTTGTATTAATAAGCCACATGGCTTATCGACATTTTAACTATAAACGTTCGAATATGTATATGGAACTATACTAATATGAATTACAAAATGTTTTTCATTTTATACCACAAACTTTCTTTAATCGGGCTACTAGATTTGCTTGGTTTACAATAATTTAGTTTACCAGTGTGTTCATCATTTTTTTATATCTCTGCCAAAGCATCTATTTTAGAATTCGAAATTTTGTTAAGTGCATTTTTAATAAACACGACTTACTTTGTGAAACAAATTGATAAAAAATATTCTGTTGTGAATAGCCCGGTGTGTCATACCATTTTAAAATCTGCATTAGTGTCGCATATTTTTCTGATAGTGCGTCAAGATTCTGTAGTAAATTGTTTTCTCGTTGGCGTCACTTAAACATCAACAAAAATTTTTGGGAAACAAATAGACAAAACCATTGTTTTTATTTGACAGAAGATAATATAGCTTATAAAATGGCTTTATTTCAAAGGCACACTCTTCTAGACCGTATGAAAAAAAGTTAACAAAAAGATTAGGTTTTTTTAAATTACAATTTTGGTGAGTGCGCATGTGATTTCACTAAAAGTGGAATAACTTTTGCACCATCAACAATTCGAAAAAGCTGTGCTTGGCTGTTTTCGTTGGAAATGATTTCTCTTATCACCCTGTATATGGTCTAATTCTGGGACACCCTATATATACTAAACGTTATCCTAGGGCTTGGACAAGACGTTTATAGTAACAACAATAGAAGGAAAATTATTCTTGTTATTCTGTGCTGGCTCACTGGCATAGGGGAAATACCTGACCTAATCGATTTATTTGTATCAAAAATATTTCTAGCAATTTTATGAAAGAGCTAAAACTTGAGTTCAAAGCATGGAAGTAGAAAAACTTGTCACAGACATACAAAAATTGGCTTGTTGTATTCCAGTAATAAAAAAGATGCTAAAAGGAAATTACCATTCACAAGAAATAAGGGTGCCCTTGAGGGGCACACGAAAATCGAGAACAAAGTGGTAGCAAACCAGAGCTCCACTAGATAAAAAAGATTAAACACCCCCTCATTCAACATTTTTCAAGAGAAATTCAAAATGAGACAATTAACTTCTGCTTGAGTAAGTTGACAAATAATAAAAATCATGACTATTCAGTTAAAAATACCAACAATGCAACTTCACCCTATCAGGATATTAGATGGGACTTGGGCAAGGAAAAACAAGGAAAAAATCGAAAAATTTGCTTATCACTTTGGAAATATGCTTTAACGACCAACATCAAACTGAAGAAATGTTTGATGAAAATGTAATACAGGAGCTTGAACATATTCAATCGAATAAACCAGGTTTCGATTTAATAACCGGAGAAATTCTAAAGAAACTTAAAACAAAGGCTATGGTAAAAACAGTTCATATCTTAAATCTGATATTGAAGTTGAAATACTTACCAAAAATACGTAAAATGGCTGAAATAATCATGATTCCCAAACCAGGGAAATCCCCTTACTTAGTGACATTATAGTCCTCGGTCCTGTTCTCTATATATTATTATGCGTGATCTTCCAATACCTGAAAATACTATTATGGCCACCTAACAACAGAAAAGATACAAACAGCCATCGAAGAAATACAAAACTGGAGCAGATTATGTCGCATAAAACCTAATGAAACTAAGTCAGTACACGTTGATTGACAAACAAAGGACTATCATATAAACTTGTGCATATGAAAAATTAAGTAATTCCACAAATAATGGAAATATCCCGTGCAAAGGAAAATGAAAGGATTGGAATTAAAATACAAGAATATATATTGGTTGCTGAGAAGGTATTCTCATTTATCTGTACAAAATAAACTTCTGCTCTATTTAAAAGCAAATATTGAAACCTGTTTGGACGTATGTCATTCAGTTGTGGGTATGTACCAAGCAGCGAAACATTGTCAACGTTCCGTGGTATATTAGAAACAGCGACATTCATTGGGATTTGATCAACGACTACTGCAGCATGTGGACAACGAGGCTATTCAACTCATGGGCAGCACGAATCTAATTAAAAGACTGAAAAGAGTTAAATCTTTTGAGTTACAGTCTTTGTTCATTGAGTTATTTACACTAGTAGTATTTTGGAAATTCTGTTATTGTTTTAAGATTATTTTACGACATTCTTAAAAGATTGCAATAAAATTATTACCTGAAAAATGACTAAAAAGATCAATATCATGCATATTTAATATTTGACGCGCAGCTTGACAAGTTGTTTTTAGAAATTTTGTGACTGAGCTAAAGTAAGAAATAATCTACGTTAAGTGATTTTTAAGTTAAAGTTAAACTGTATGAGTGTGTGTGTTTGAAAAGTCTAGACTGAGACGTTTATTTTCAAAAATGGGTCGAAAAAAGGATCTAAAAAGTGAAAAAAACATGATATCGGAAAATTATTAAAAACAAAAAACCATTCATAACGCGAGATCGCAAAAGTGGAAAAACCTTCTTGCTCATCAGTAAGTAATTTGGCATAGATTCTTTAATCTGAGACAAGGGAGACAACGCCCAGAACAGACCGGAAAATTATTCAATTGGCCTTAAAAAAGCGCAGAGCAATGACGAGCGAGCTATAAAATCACCTTAGTGAAGAAGGGATAAAGATATCAGCGATGACATTGCGATATATGAAAATAATTTGAAATGGAGGCGTACAGGAAAGAAACCCAGACTCACTGAGAAAATTCGGAAAAAACATCTTATTTGGGCTAAACTTCATAAACACTGGGCAATAGACAACTGCAAGACGGCGAATCGAATTTTTAAGCACTCGTTATATATTTTCAAAAATTAAATAAAAAAAAAAACGAAATTAAAGAGTTTGGTTAAATTTATAGGTTATATTTAGAGACGAATGAAGGCTAGAGGTCGTTGCAGAATCGGCCTAGTTCGTCTGAAGGAGACCAGGAGAGAGGTTTAGGGAGAACTGCGTAGTCAGAAGCATAAAACATCCACCATCAGTAATGATATGGAGCTGCATTAGTGAAGATGGACCTGGTCCAATATATTTCGTAGAGGAAACCATGAGAAAGAACAATATAAAAATGTGTTAACAGACCTTACATGAGGTCGCTACCTCAAGGCCAATACTCACACTTTTATGCAAGGTAGAGCTCGTTGACATACCGCAAAATTAATAGAGAATGTCTTCCTTAACCAAAATAATGACACCCACTCTTAGCCTGGCAATTATCCGGATTTAAACCCTATCGAAGATTGTTAGGCCTTACTTAAGTCCAACGTATACAAAACCCCCAATCCTACAGTGTCCACCCTAAAAACAATTAGAAAGGTGTAGTCGCGTGAATACTACAAATAGTTTATAAGAATATATTTATTTACAATATGTTGCTGATCAAATGACTTGCGAAATATTAAAACCAAATTATCTCCATGCTCTGTTCTTCACGATTACGCATACTCGAACTTTAGAATATTTAAATTTGTGTTTGAGTTCAAAAGGGTTAAAATTAATTATTTATTTACATATTTTAAAAATGAATCCAACAAATTCTTTAAATATTTATGAATGCTATTTGGATGATGTTAAATTATTAATCTGTTATGGTACTAATTTAGCCAAAGGATTAAATTCGCATGTCTTTTAGTTACGTTCGCACCTAAATAGAAATAACATTTCTTTTGGAATGTGCCATTTACGGTCATACAAAATGATTTCTCCAATAAAAAAAAAAATCATAAGCATATTGAATTACCAATCGTGTTGTCAAACATGATGAATACGATGAATTACAACAAAAATAACTTCTAAAATAAAATTTTTTATTAGAAAATGATTCCAAGAATTAATTAAATTATAAATGAAATTCTTCTGTAATTAAAATTAAATATGAAACCACAGTACTTGATATAAAAAGAACCAATTTCGGTTTAAATAAACCAACGAAATGTTTCGTATACAATTTCTTGTAGGGTAGCCAACTGTTTCGAATTGGCTTAGGGTAATAAAAATAGTCTAAAATCTTAGGGGATCTAAAAAGAATCAAATAGCTTATTAACACATTGCAGGCACTCATACGGATTTTTAATGTCCGCGTAAATAATATTTTTGTTGTATATGAACTATATAGACATATAACATTGTTGTCTAGAAGAATCTCTATTGAGTGTAGACGCGTCAAAAGAATAAACATCTGTTGCACAAAAGAAACATTTTTAACATTCTTTAAATTTTTCTACATGCTTGGGTATATAGTAGTTATCCTTAATTTTACTTCATTTAATGCTTCGCAACATACACATTTTTCGGTTCAAATAAATATTTTTATTTAATCGTCCAGAAACATTAAGTATATAAAATTAATTGTATCCAGAAACATTTTCAGTGATTTGTGCTGAAGACTCGCGTTTTGATTTCGTTTC
Source organism: Nephrotoma flavescens (assembly GCA_932526605.1). Lineage (NCBI taxonomy): Eukaryota > Metazoa > Arthropoda > Insecta > Diptera > Tipulidae > Nephrotoma > Nephrotoma flavescens. The sequence goes on from OW052220.1 coordinate 314,202,876, forward strand.
TCGTGACCAACGGAAGTTGGTCGACCAATCTAATTACCTAATAAACTCTAACCAAAAACCAAAATTCATCAAAAAATAAAAAATTATATAAATTTTAATTTTGTTTAGTCTCGCCCTTACATAAATATAAAATCATAATTTTTATGTCCGACCATAAAAAAAAAAAAAAAAAAATATGTGAACTGGAAATATTAAATATATAACGCTGAAAAATAAGACTGCAAAGAATGTAAAATTGAAATAAAAGTTATACAAAATTGCATTTTCTCTATTGTTTTTCATTGGAACAAATTTGTTCTCAGAAATACCATCGTAAATCATTGGATGATGCCACCGGAATTAGTTGTTACTCTTGCCATCTTTTTGAACTCGCTTATATAAAACTTAAGAGATACAATTTATACGTGTATACATATTCATTTTCGTTTTCTTAATAATATTTTAAAAAACATATTTTTGTTGCTGCTTTTATTTCTTCTCTCGCGCTGTTAATCCCCAAGGACATTGAGCTTTTCTTCATATACATAACAAAAAAAAAAAAAAAAAAAACTGAAGAAGGCAAGAAAAGCAAAAAAAAAAAAAACTCAAACCAAAGATACAACAAGATAATACAAATAAATAATTCTTGCAAAAACTATAATTTTTAAATTTAGATGTCGATTTTGGAATGTAATGATTTTATTTTTATGCAAATTAAATATTTATGGTTTTATTATACATACTTTTGAAATATATACATATATACATTTATATGTAGTTTTAAGTAATAGAAAAACATAAAAAAATTTAGTGGAATTTAACAATAATAAATAAATATACATATGTGGAACAAGAAGAGATTATCAAGAAGAAAATGGTATATTAGTATTATTTTAAATGCTTCGAAGGCATAAGGCTTCGATTTGTATATTTTCTGGGTAACGTACCGTAATAACTTATATCTAAATGGATATACGTGAGGCGAATTGAGATTGTCAACTAAAACAAAAATATGTTATTTATTCTAAATAAAAAATATTATGATATTTTTATATTCTTATAGTACTAATTAATTACCATTCCAATTTTAGCATGTCTTGTCTAAGAATTTATTATAAATTTCTTATATTGAACACCTGCCTACGTATGTTTATTGCAGAACAGCAACAGAACATTGTACATATAATGAAAGTATGTAATATTTCACACTATCATTTTAATTTAATCAACGATCAGAAGTTAATTAGACGTTTTTATAAGCGAAATATGATTTCATTTTTGAATTCGATGATCAGTTATTTGTTACTCTGCGCTACCTCATATTGTTTGCATTAAATATACAGTAGCTGCTTATACTATTTTGTTAAATTTTAAAATAATTTCTAATCTCGAGAAGGACGCAGCTTGGTTTCTGACGATTGAAATCGTAAAAGGATACCATACAACTGGGATATTTGGCGTAGTATATAGATCGTACCAAAGGACAAAAGTAGCATTTTTAAATTATTTAGATGAATTGTTCGAAGGAGTTATCAACTGTACTGAGTATGCCAGGGTCACGTAAACCAGTAAAAGTTTAATAGACCAGAACAACAAATAAGTGGTTATGGTATGTTATGGGCATTTAATGAGTTTACAGAAATTGAATCCTGAAAAAAAACTATTCTGGGGGTCGACTAAATTGTATTCTAAATAATCGGCTGCAGTTATATAAAACGCAGAATGAATTTAATAATTTATTTATTTATGTATTCATTGAAAAAACAACTTTGGTAAAAGAAAAGCGGATATGAAAGCATTATAAACGAGCAACAACAACAAAAAAAATACTTCCATTAGGCATAAAAACCTTAGATTTTTCCAAAAACAAATCCTCATTTAACAGAGGATACTGCAAGAAGTGAACACTTACAGACTCCATACAAAAGTAATACAAATGTGCCACGCTTAAAGATGTGCGACCACTGAGGAACGCCAGAAGAGACAGGTAAGAAGTCAGAAAAAGAATTGTCATAAAAGATTGACTGAAAGCGACCCAAAATATATAAAAATCTATTTAGCAGCAGAGGGAGAAAAATTAAAGTTCGAAATTGGCTTATTAAACAAAATTTGGTAATTAATTGAATCGGACGCTTTAGAAAAGTATTACAGAGTAAAGCAAGTCATTTCTCTTTTACCCATACTAGGACGAATATCATCACAAACATTTAGTAAAGCAGTGGTAGTATCGTGAATCCTTCTAAAACCCGATTGAAAAAGACTAAGCAAATTAAAGCTATCGATATGAGATTGAATTTGGTTTTTTACTACCAATACAAACGCCTTGAACAGAGGGCTTAAAATGCTAATAGGGCGGAAATGTTAAAGCTCAGAAAGATTGCTAATTTTAGGATGGGAATAATTTTACTCATCTTCCACTGAGCGGGATATAAAGAGGTCGTTAAAATAAAATTGAAAATATGTAACAAGCACCTTGATACTAGACCACCTAATCATATCTAGACCAGTGGATTGCGATTTAACTTCCCAAATTGCAGAATGCAAGTCGAAAGTAGATATATTTGTAAACGAAAAAGAATTTACGGTTCTACGGACACTAAATCAATATTGGAAATATCATGGGTGGGACTAGGTTAATTATGTAATGGTTAAAATCATCAGCTTTGAAGTCTACAGAAGCAGCCCCTTTGCAACTACCTAGAGTTGCATACGTTACGCCAAGAAATATTAGAGGGAAGTTAGATCCCTAACTTATCCTTGAAAAAATTTTGTTTAGCGATACGAATTAAACCTACCACTCTATTTCGAGACTGCTTATAAGCTAGACAGTAGTGAGAAGAACGCAATTATTAAATACATAATTACTAGAAGAATTAAAATAGTCAATTTGATCGGTAGAAGTACTAAGAGAAAAATATTGTCCCAACAAATAGAGCCACAAGTTGATGAAAGGTGAGATTCATCAATTTTCCAAAAATCCCTAAAGCTGAAACTTTTAGCTTTAGGTCGAGAGTAATAATTAACAGAAAAAACAAGGATATCATGATAAGAGCCAATATCAAGAGACAATTGATTGAAAAAACAAATGGAGTTATCAGCAGAAGCGACGACGGAATCAACGAGAGAATTCGAGCACCATTTTCGGTTGCGTAATAAACCGAAAGGTTAATGCGATTTGTATTCTTGTTGAATGGTCTTAAACCTAATGTTGGTTAGCTAAAAACTAAAATTGATGACAACAAGGTAGTCATTAAAACGTTTTTAGATTTTAAACAGGCTTTTAAAAGCATTCAAAACCGAAAGAGGAATTTTACTTAAAAAGTGGCACAAGTACGGCATTCTTAGAAAAGAACTAGAGTGGTTCAACCATTGTCTTGAAGTAAGGCAACATTATACGAAAATTGATAATTTCACATCGTCGTTCTCACTTCCATTGCTCTTTATTCTAAAACGATGTTATAAAAAATTGCAAAATAAATATGTTCGTAGATGATACTTTATTTACTATTTCGGCATTAACTCTTCTCTCTTCAGAAGCAGCGCAGAAAATAGACGAAGACCTCGAGAATGTACGGAAATGGCTGATGTTTCACAAACTATCGTTGAATATCTCAAAAACGAAGTATATGGTCCTGTTTATCAAAACTAAATTCGAGAATAGTGCAGATCTTATATATTTAACAACGAAATCATCAAACGAGTAAAACAATACAAATATCTCGGGGTTATTATAGACGAAAATTGAAATTTTAGAAGGTCTAGCCCAAATGTCAACCGCACCTGCACGTGCGGGATAACCTAACGCAAATGATGTTTTCTCCACTGACCCACTGCCAGTTTAACTAGTTTGATGGGTAGTAATAATTAGTCCTTAAATCCTAAACTCATGGTACTCAACATAAATTTTTATCCCAGGTGGTACTCCAACTGCTCAGTTGGAACGCAGTTGGCTCAAAGAATTCTGGGATTAGACAACTATTGCAATGCCTATTCGGTCGAAGTTCAAAATATTTAGATCACCACAAAGACAAACACAGTTCGACTCAGCAGGAAATCGAAATACGTAAAAAATTCAGTGAAATAGAAAAAGTGGCATGACAACTTAGCAATGAAATCGTTAAGTTAAAGAAAGAAAATTAGGAGAAGAAAAGCACTAGACTGAAAGACCTTCTGGGAACTTCTCTTTCTAGCTCTAATGAAATCAGTACACTGCCTATCTAACCATGAGTTTCATGCATATGATGAGGAACTTGCAAGAGAAATTGATTGGATGCACAAACAAAAAAAAGGCCAAGGAAAAAACGAAGAGCAGAATTCTTGTCAGAAGTTGGGGAGCTGTCGCAAGCAAAAGTTAATGAAAATACCAAACTAGTGCATGGACTTGAACAACACCAGCAACAAGAACAACGCAAGGTTGCAATGAGAGTTTGCGAATATCCAAACACTTTGAAATCGGTGTCCACAAACGAATAGTGACACTAAACAATATTGTTTGGAAGATAAACAAAAATGATCCGGATGCATACAGAGCTTTAGCCACAAAGCTCACTCAAAAAGGTAAATAGTGGTGTACCTATATCAAGGGAAAAATACCCGATAATTTAAGGTACAAGACTCATAATTGGCCAGAGTTGTTCTTGCAATCTGCAAGAAGGAGAATATAATAGAAAATCTCTAAATGAAAGAACTGTAAATTGAAGACGCAAAAAACATCCTTAAAGGAAAGAAAATTGAAAATAATCAAGGAACCAAAATCATTGAAAGAGGGCTCCCACTCTTCATGCTCGCATTCAACAATTCAACAAGAGCGAAAAAATTAAAAATATTTTTAATATCAAAGTAATTCTCAATATGAGGGTTAAAATAGGACCTCTGAAAAAGAACACGAGGTTAATACCTCAATGCAAGAAATGCCAAGGATATAACCCCACCCAAAGAGAATGCAAAGTAGCAGTACAACTGCAGAGATTAAGAAATAAAACATGCCAATCGATTCAAAACACTAACGTTATAAGAGAAAGGATACCGACTACAACTAGACCCCCATAGGACCAGAGAGGAGATCCTAGTCGCAGATAACGCAGCAGTTAACTAATATTACTAAAGAAAATCCACTGGAAAAGTTATTCTAATGTATAGAAACGATAAATGCACGCCTTGCAAAACAAGAACGTTCTAGACCACATTCTATATATAAGTGGCTGCACACACAAGAAGCTACGAATGAGCTTACATCAAATAGAACACCAGCTAGCAATTTTTCTTATTTAGAAAATATAGATATATGTATATTTGTCATATATCGGAAAATGATATTTATATATTGATGACGTCTTGACTGGGACACATTCGTTAGACGAAATATTGATCGTACAGAACGAGCTAGTTAAATTGTTAAAATGTGGAGGTTTCAACCTTAGAAAATGGGACAGCAACTCAAGGGAGGTACTATAAACAGTTCCGGTTGAAAATCGAGAATTTATGAAATATGAAATCACAGAAGATCAAAATTTAAAAACATTAAAACTGAGATCCTCCAAGAGACGAATTTTGCTTTAAGGTGCCAACCATCCTAACTGGACAAAAGCTTAACACTAAGCGAAATGTTCTATCAAATATTGCAAGGGTATTTGATGCACTAGGCTAGATAGCTAAATTATTGATGTCAGGGTTATAGGAAGAAACATTGGTTGGGATGAAAAATTATAGTAGTCACAGTTGCAGCTTGTATAAATGAAATTAAAATTTCTTGGTGGCTTAATTCTTATCACAATGTCATTGATATACATGACTTCTGGTGTAATGCTTCGGATGCGATATATGCCGCTGTCATATACAGCAGGGTGATTTTATAATCCGGAGATGTTAAATAACAAGAGTAGCTCCATTAAAGAAAATAAATACACCACGTCTAGAACTATGTGGAGCAGTTTTATTATCAAGATTAATGAACAGCTTAAGGCAGTCTAACCTAGTCGCTAACATCAATATACGCTTACGCGGATTCAATCATCACTCTTGCACGGATTCAAAGGGCCGCCTTCAAACAAATGGAGGGTATTCGTAGAAAATTGTGTAGCTGTCACACAAAATAACATCAGTCCAGTCTATTGGATTTATATCAAAATCCAAATCCTGTGGTGGTCTGGGCCCAAGTGGCTTCAATGTGTGAATCTGCCATCATTCAAACATCAAAACAACGACTAACGAACTAAGAGGCAGTCGAAACTTAATAATCAACATCATTCACAAGACTGCATTTCACGAAGAAATAAAAATGTTATGTTAGTAGGTGGAAGACCTAGAAACTCGATAGTATCGTTCAACACAAACATCCAATTATTCTGCAAAAATAAAACATTTTACTAAATTAATTATTGAATATTGATTAAATTGAAGAACTGTATCTTGACACATACGGCAAGGCCCGTGTGGTTATGTTTTGTTGCAAGGGAAATAACTCTCTAAAAAGACTAATCCAAAATATATGCATTTTGTCCATAGACGCCAATCTCAAGGATGACTAAGTTACCAGCACAGAACACCAACCAAATACACAACTAAAAAGGCTAAATACAAATCTTAATAGATCACCAAGGTTTGTTACGAGATCTCTGACCATATTGATAATCTATCAATGTGCATAGGGACTGCACTCCCAACACCTCAAACCAGTATAATACGATCGATCCCTTATAACACCAATCCCAAAATATTATTTTTTTTGGCATACTTTGGTAAACAGTTACTGTAAATTTTTTCAAAAACAAAATTAAATTGGGAATTTTTTTTCTATCCAATTTCGATACGGATAAAATATTTCCTAAATTATAAAATTTAGATCAAACATGTTTTCTCAATAGGCCAGAAAATGATATTTTTGACAAAAACGGTATGTAAATATTTTTCCTAATCCCTTTTCGTATAGGAAAACCAGAATCGAGCCCCTGGTATTTATTTCGAAAACATCGTAGTTAAGAAGATTGTTGTTCACTTTAAGTTTGAAAATTATTGGGTAGAACTACCGGAATTAACAAACAATGTACGACCCAATTATGCTCACATCAAAGGAGATTGATGCCCACCTTCTTCAAGATATACTGGCATATCTGCTAGACCAATTGTGGCACATCGACGATGTAAATAACACCTTGTAAACTAATCAAAAATTATCCGGTTCAAAAAGCAGATGTGCACTTGTCTGTTTCGTTGACACATTAGCTCACGATCCTTTGTTGCTTTAGATGAAGGACGGACAACCAAACCAAAGTGTATAGAAGAAAATTAAAGGTACCTGTTAACCTTACTAAAGGAACAAGCATCTATATATTTGAATCAACGTTAAACGAATAAAGGGAAATTTCATGCATAAATTCACAATTCGTATAAGTTACTGAAGTAAACAAACTAAAGGTGACTCGATAATTTTCCATGCTCGCGTTAACTACTTCCTTGGACTTAATTAATGATCAAAACATTCAAAAGGAACTACTAAATATTGCTGTTGATGAAGGGAACAATTTGACCAACAATCGATTCTGATGCATTTAAACAGTCCAAACAGGACAAATTCTACCCAATGATGGAGGCAGAGTTTAACAAATGCCACAGCATTGATGATCATGAATTTCAAAATGGTTAAAATTACATGAGCCAAATTCTTGGATTTACTTCATGGAAGAGGTACATACCACGGAGGTCATTTGCTGAACAACACCAATTTTAATTCGAGCCGCATAATTCCACACGTCAGTTTCCGATAAGCTCCGACCCGCGGTAGGCTAAAAATAGGCTAGACGTTCCATAAACGTCAACATTGAACCTGTTCAACATATATCTAGGTTGAACCATTCAACATGCATCTAGTTGAATCATTAGTATCCAGCGGCAGCACATCTATAAAGGCCGGATGAAACACCAAGGCTGTTGAAAAATATTTGCAAGTCCTTGTTGAAACAGACACCGTGCGACATATCTGTTCTAAAAAACATTTTGTAATACCTGAATGGTAGCGTTCGCTAAATCCAAATCATAGTTATTAATGATCAAATCTTTATTCGTGTACTTACATACTCATACCTATAAAATAGAAATTAATAATATCCTAGAGCATTATCTACAAACTATACTTTATTGAATATCGCATAACGCAGATACACACAAATTATACAAAACATCGGCATATTTTTAAAAATATTTATTCATATCTGTTAATTTATTTATTCCATTTTACACAAACTATTGTTATTAATTAAAACATTATTATACCTTTAAGACATTTTATGCTAATGACATACATATTTAATAGTGTAATAATAGTAGAATAATAATTTTAATTTATTGAACAAAAAAAAATTATAGCATATAAATATTTTCCAAAATGAAAATAAACAAAAAATGTGGATAAATAAATTAATTAATTATACACAAAACGTATTATGTATTATTAAATTTAAATTACATTATGTTAAATGCAAATATATTAACAGTAACAGTATCACTTCTTTGTACTCTACGTACATCTAATTTATATTTAATATCAATATAATTATTATTAAAATAGTTTACGTTATCTATACTATCTACTAATACTCGTTTACATAATTATTATGCTACTTAAAATTTTCAATTATGTCTAAATTATGATTTATTTCATCACAATCGTTAAGTGCACTTTTGGCTGCCATTATGTATGTTTTACCTTTAGTATTTTGATTTGATTGTATCGCAAGTACACCTAAATTATTTAGTGCTGCGCCATGTGATCCATCGATGCTAATGCATAGGCGGAGACAACGACGTGCTAGATTGAAGTCACCGGTTGACTGAAAAAATACAGAAGACAACCAAAATAATTAAATTTTACTGTTTTGTATGACGTATATTCTAGGGACTAGTCTTTAAAATTAAATGCTACTTGTCTATCACCCCAAACAAGCATAAATAATCCGGTGGAGAGAATTCATAGCGGTCGATAGTGAACCTCCATCAATACGAATTTACATTCCATTTGATCCTCCTACAGTATCGTATATACTTAATGTTGCGAAACAATTAAGGAGATTAGCAATGCGAGCGATCAATCATATTTAATTTTATTAACTGGGGATTTCAAGCTCTCAAATATTAGTTGGGCGTATGATGAAGAAACAAACATGATTATGCCTGTAAGCGTGAATGCGAATGACTATTCATCGACATCATATTTTACTCAAATTTCGGTCAAATCGGCGAGAAAAAAATCTACGAGACCGGAACATTGGACCTAATTTTTACTAATGAACCAGTTTTATTAAAAACTGAAGAATCAAAGCAATCAAAGTAATTTTGGAAACCAATGTGAATAACAGGTTTGAAAATTACCAAAATCGGAAACCATATTACAACTTCAAAAAAGCCAATCCGGAATAATTTACATCAATATTTTGAACAAATAAATTGGAATGCCGAATTTAACAGCAGTGGCATTGATGCAAACGCGGAGAAATTTTACAAACCTCTATTTAAAGGCATTGACTTATTCATTCCCGTATGAGCAAACCGAATAATTATCCTTCATGGTATGATGATCATTTTATCAGTCTCAAATATAAAAAAGAAAAGGCATAAAAGAAAACTCAAATTATGTTCCCAGGATAGTAAATAGAAATTTACTGTGTGTAGCAAGCAGAAGACATTGCTTATTACACACATCTATATAACATAATGAGCATCCAAGCTCAATGCGAGGTAATAATCTATACCACGGAAAATGAGTCCTGATAAATCATGTTATATCGGAACCATAAAGCCACCAAATCACCGAATGCCAACAATCAGTAGTTGTATGCCGTTCACAATGAAACAACGGTCGATGTGATGATATGGGGTCGTGAAATAAAATCATACAACCTTCAAGGATCAGGTATAGTGCAAATCAAGCCTGAATTGTGCTACAAGACACGAATTTCTGAGAAAAGTTTATAAGTTTTTCATTCAAAATTGATATAAATTTACAAAAAAACTAACTCATAAAATTTCGATGTATATTACCTATATGTCTCATCAAGCCCTTACGTGTGTCAAGGTGAAAATGAAAATATGCTTAAATATAACAACAAAATGGTAGTGAAGTGGGTTGTATGGCAGTTCTCAACCCCGTTCACTTCCAAATTTTAATATAAAATGATATCTCTGAATAAAACACACATGTATGAAAAATTTCAATAAAATAGGGTTTTTGGAGGTGGCAAAGAAATTCGTCACACGATTTCTGGACGCGATATCCAAATAGACAATTTCAAAATGGGTAGATCGTAATACTCAACCGTATTTCGCAAGAAAACAAAAAATTTGACTACTCTAAATTTTCAGTATGTTCATTATAATTAACACGGGGTCTACACTATACAAAATTGCTAAGATGTTCTCCTATGAGATTAAATTTATGAATGTATGTGCAAGTATGTTATATACAAATTTTGAAACTCTCAGCAAATTATCAGAGAGCTATTTCAGAGGCTATTTCACGAACAAATTATCATTAAATTTTTACGAAATGTCGAATTAAAATACATGTATGAACAGACATGTGTACATTAGTACACATGTCTGTTCATTTTCTATTAATTTTATAACAAAACTTAATAATTAAAATTTTTAAAAAACTTATTATATTTTTAATTAAGTCTACAATATCTTTGAAATACTGTTTTAACATTCAAATCTATAAATTGGTTGACAATATTTACGTATTTAAATATCCAGTTCTGATATTTGCTTGATAATTATTTATCAATACATTGAAAAAAACATACACATACATAAAATATTATGACAAAAAGTCTCAGCGATTTTGCATAGTGTAGACCTCGGTGTAAATGAGGAAAAATTAAAAAAAAATGGATGTCCATTAAGTAAATTCTAAAATATCATTTTGGAGGCCATTTTGTAAAGAAAGAGCAAAAACATTCGACTTTTTATACTTTTTTATAGTCCCTATTCATTTATCATTAAAATGAGCTATGTTTTATAATTATCAGATAATTAGTTTTCTTTTTATAGCCATGTAAACAACAACATCGTGTTCATTATTTTTGACACCTTGTATCTTTAACAACATCAAAAATAGATAAAAAATCATTCTTTAAAAACATTTTTTTTAATCAAGGCTCAAGGCTACACATTTCAAGCAAAGTCTGCCTGATTCTTGGTCCGGTTAATCTCAGAAACAAGTCAAGCGATTTTGACCAAATCTCCGCCATTGTACTTAGTGTTGGTCTATGGTGATTTTAGGCTATTATTGTTTCAATTTAATGATTTTCGGATCGATATCCAATAGATGTATTGCTGAATCGAACAAACAAAATTCCCTTTCGTTAATGGTCGAACTCATTATAAATTGTAGAAAAACAAACCGTTTGGTGGGATTAACGTGATTGCAGGAACATCCATAAAAACGTTTGCGGAAGTGCTAAAATAAAACATTTTTTCCACAAATTGCGGTTTTTTCTTTATAATTATTTTATTGATATTATAACTAAGCTCATAGGTTGAAGATGGCGCTGATGTGAGATAGGAGCCAAACATTGAATTATTACAGTATCAGTTTCAGTTATTTTGTTATTTGTTTTTAATGTGATTAGATAAGATTAGTACTTGTACCGGATGTGATTCATCTATAATTAACGATTTTCTCAAAATTTATTGCACAACACATTCTACTTCTGCTTCATGATTACAGTGCAAATCTATAGGATCGAATAGTAGACCAGGCGCACATTCTTCTATTTTTCCAACGCCGTTAACGCAATGAATGTAGTGAGAGCAACTCTCTGGATGCGGTAACACCACGAAGAATTCATCTTCTGGGCAGTTAGGTTCAAAGTCTTCTGGATTTGGACGAATTAAACATCCTGCTGTGTGCCTTGATTCGCATCGTAATTCAATTGGGTTAAAATGAAGATCGGGTGCGCAATTGCGGCGAATTGATGTTTCATTGAAACATATAAAATATCTGAAATACAAATATTTGTTTGTAAATTTGATAATTATAATATTGATTATGAATTAGGCTTACTCATTGCAATCCACCGTACTTGCAATCCGACCGAAGTCCGCCACACCATGACAAGCAGTGTGATCAATATCACAATTGGCTAATTCTGGTTCAGTACATGTTTCCAATTCTACTGAAAAGTGTTTACCTGGTGGACATTCCAGTTCAGTTGAAATACCTCCAAAGCACAGGACGAATAATGAGCATGATTGTGGATGGGGAAATAATTGACTACCAGTTAATGGGCATTCTATTGTAGGTGGTGGTGGTGGTGATGGAGTTGTTGGTGGAGGAGTAGGTGCTGGTGTAGGAGGCGTGGGTATTTCAGGCTCATCTTCACAGTCAACATTTTCCGGCCAATCACATAATATATTCACTGGATTGAAATAAAGCCCGTCCGGACATTTGCCCGGGTCAGCTATTCCATTCACACAGCGAAAATAAGCTGGGCATGTTCTAGGATCATTAACAAATGATCCATCAGGTTGATCATCACAAAGCTCATTAAAATCTTCAGAGTTTACTGCACTTATTACTAATATTAAACAAAGAATATTTAAAATGAACATCACTAAAACTTTTTTTATTATACTGTTACTCCACTGACTGTTAAGAAATGAATATTATTTGCGTATTTGGTTGTAATCGTTTTATAGGCACTCAAAAAACTTGATAACATGATTTTTAATATCCGATAGATATTTGCTTTGATATTTTATTACATTTTTTTTTTTTTTTACAAAATTATCTTAGAAAACAATGGACTGGAAGGAACGAAAATTCCTCAGCTTCGACAAATCTATATTTGTGCCTTAATTTCCAACTGCATGGATACTTTCGAATAATCAGATGAATTCATTCAGTATGCCTAACTCGGCTCTATAAATCGGCGCAGTATGTGTATAATCGTAATTGTGTCATTAGATTATATAAATCAAAGTTTAATTAAACAATTATACATTTTTGGTTCTGAAGATAAGATTTCATTGAAATTAATTTGACTGATTTGAGTTATTTTTCCAGGCGAGCTTACGAGTTTCTTGTGATATTGAAATTTTTGGGTTTTGGTATGTCCGAAAAATATAATCAATGTCATTATTTATCAACCACGTGGTGATAAGGCGGCAGGAAATATTAAACCAAAGTTTTAAATTTAAAAATTTCGATATCTGTCCATCTAACAGGTGTATATTTAACCAATTGAATGGAAAACTATTTGTATTAATTTTTAAAATCATCAAGGTTATCAATTAAATTGACTAATTATTAACTTAGACGTTTTTGAAAATACATATTGTAAAGTTGTAAACGTAACCTTAAACTGAATTTGTTTGATCATTTATTTATTAAGGAGATAAATATTGTTACGATCACGATCTCGCCTATTGGTTTTTATGAGCAATTGAGCATCCATTCCACGTCGATTTGTCACTTGGGCGAGATATTAATTCAGCAGTGATTGTTCAGTTAAGGGTTAGAAAATTAACGACATTTTGTAAAATTAGTGACATCTAGGTTTAGGTAGTAAAATTAGAAATAGTTTTATAACAGTTTAGTTGTATTGGGCTGGGATGTTGTACCATCACTATTTTCGACTTTTGAATTAGTTTATTTCCCATTTTTTACGAGTAAAATTTCACAGAGCCATTTTCACTTCCAAAGTTACACATTTTTTAATGTGTTCTCAGCTTGCTCGAGTAAAACATCAAACTATTTCTTTACTACGATTTCCCAGACTACTAGATTAATCGACTCTATTTGTCACCAAATAATTTTTTCGTAATGCATTTATCGAAATGTAGAAAAGAGAGAAAGCTTACAATTTATCAATAATTTGAAATCGCGATATAGGGCCTATTTTTTAATTCATCTCGAGCAGGTAGTGCACTGTCAAAAAATACTTCGTATTTTTTTATTCAACCTGTGTAATTTTACTCTGCACACTCCGTTTTTATTTGTGAACTGTGCTTACACAGTGCATACTCGGTTCTTCAAATTTTACTCTGAAATTAATACCAGTGTACGAAAAGTGTGCAAAATAAAAAACAATTTATTACTCTATGCACACCGGATAATTTTACCCAGTGCAACCTTTGCTCAGTGTACACTACCCGGTGTAAGCTTGCTTGCTCGGGTTGAATTAAAAAATAGACCCATAGAACACGTACATAATTGTTTACACGAAATAGAATGTTGATTCCTGAAAATTGAGACATAAACTAAGTCGAAAAAGTAATGGTACAACATCCCAGCCCAGATCATAGTTGCGAATTTTCAGCGCGGTACCTAAATACGGGTGCGACGAGCTCCTTGAGTCTTAAGTTAGTATTGGGTGCGTCTTGGTTAAAAGACGGCACGCGATAGTTGTTTATTGTATAAACATGTACTTACTTCTTAATACAATGTGGAACATAAGATAGCAAACTAAACCGTAATAGGGACACCTTTCTGAGAGAGGTTAATTGTTAAAAATGCTTATTGACAAATACTCGCCAATTGGCCTGTAAAATAACTCGATGTCTTTACATTCATTCAGACCTATTCTAAATGTTCCGAAACTTGCTTTTTGCTTTCCCTAAAAACCATAAAATATATACTGTTACGATCTCGCCTATTAGGTTGATGGGCAATTAATTCGGCATTGGCGAAACATTTTTTCATCAAAAATTTCTCATTCAAAGTTTAGAACTTTACTAACATTTTTTTGTGGGATTAAAGACATCTGGGTTTGAGTAGTGGCACTAAAGTTGGTTTTATTTAAGTCATTCATTTGGGAAATCCAAGTCATTCATTTGGGAACAGTGCAAAATATTAACAGTGTTTTATTATTCAAGCAGTTTCCGGCGCCAAATAGGAAATTTCTACTGAAACTGCCGCTATCATTCCACTGTGTCGCTGTACTATAATAATTAAAAATAAATTCATCCATAAAACAAACATTTAACAACCTGAAATTTACCAATTGACATTTATTTTGACATGACGTTATAAACAAGAATTCATTTGCTGCGTTTTAAATTTTATTGTAAGATTAAGTTTCTAATGGTTTCAGGGTATACAAAATAAAGGCCTTCTCAAATTTCCCATTCAAATGGATAGTGCTCCCGATAGCAGCTCCCGATAAATAGGTAGAGCAAAATATTTTTATGACGATTTTTAACTAAAAAGTTGAATGATAAATAATAGTTTGGAGTTAAATTGATTATATACAAAAATATATATTTAGCGCGCTATTTTCGCATATAATTAATTTATTTAACTCCAAACTAATATTTTTCATTCAACTTTTCAGTTAAAAATCGACAACAATATTTTGCTCTACCTATTTATCGGAAGCCGCTATCGGGAGCGCTATCCATTTCAATGGGAAATTTGAAAAGGCCTTTATTTTGTATACCCCTGAAACTAATAGAAAGTTAATCTTAAATTTCCCATTCGGCCCCGGATAGTGCTCGAATAATAAAATATGGCTACGACTATTAATAAGTGGTGTTAAGTGAAAATAGCGGTGTCATTAAAAATTTTAAACGGTTTATTAAGTGAACTTATAAATAATTGTGGAAAATGGTTTGTTGTTGTGGAAATTGTTGGTATAATGAAAGTGGGAAGAAATGGTAGTAGTGACGTAATTGTTTTGTAAGTATTTGGATATTATTCACAGGTTATTTCCTGTATTTTTGCGAATATTCTGGAAGTTTGTGAATTACGTGAATTGTTGTTGTAACCGTCAAATTCTATAACGATATTCACAATTCAGTGTCACAATCCAATTCCAGTTCTGGCAATTCACCTACATTTTGTCGTCAATTGGGCTGTGAAACAAATCGCAGTCCTCGTCCACACGTCTGGTACCGCCCAAGGTGTTTCAAAACTCTGGTTGTTTTTACAGTAGTAATTGAGAAAAAAGAGTAGGATAACACTGTGTGGTCTTCAGACCCTCATCAGTTATTTTGCAAGTTTTAATATTGTGTGTCTAATGTTGGTTATTTTATCTAAATTTCCGGCTAACTAATTTGATGGTTATGAACAATAGTGACAACTATCAATAATTGGTACGAACTAACCATCAATTAAGTTAATTGGAAATTTAGACAATTATATCGGCGTGAGACACGGCATTAAACGACTTATACTGTGTGCCTGACATTATTTTTTTTCTAAATTTCCGACCAACCAAAGTGATGGTTAGTTCATACCAGTTAATGACAGATGTCACTAATCTCTAAATTTCCGACCAACCAAATTGATGGTTAGTTCATACCAGTTAATGACAGATGTCACTAATCTCCAGATCCGTACTGTGCGTAACATTTAGTTCTAAACTGAAAACATAGTTTAAATTTATCAATCGCTGATTAGAAATATTGTGGAGCTAGACATTTTTTTATTTATTTGGCAATTTTTAATTATACATAGACAAAATTTTAATTCTGCCATCTATGAACGACTGGAGCAAACTATCTATCAATTTAGTTAGTTGAAAATTTAGACAAGCAAATAAATCAATACAATTTTTTTCTATACAAGTCGCATAACAAAAAAAAACCATAATTAAGAATTCACAATGTTCTAAACCTACATAATTTGCTGACATCTTCTGAAATTTGGTCAAACTAAAAAAAAATATGAGGTTGAATTGGACTATATAAATATTTTGTTCATTGAACTGAATTCATGTATAAATTAATTTCAGTTCAGTCGGCTAAAGTTTACTTTACGTATACATCGAGAAAATCAGGTAAGGAGTATACATTTTTAAAATTTTTAAATGCAGGATTGCTTATCAACAGTGTTTAGGAGGAGGAAGCTAAATTTTTCCAGAAAATGGAAAATTTTCACTTTAAAAAAATGCGTATTATTTTATTCAAAATAGGTACAAATGTGTTATTTTTATAAAAATGTTGATATTAGGATTGTGTCTTAACAGCTTTTCGACAGTACAAGTAATTTTTCCGAGAAAATTTTGAAATTTTTTCATTTTTTTTAAGTTTAAAATTATAAATAAAGTTTAACACTTGAAGAATTGTATAAATTCTGGAAAATCGGGGGATTTGGGGCCCCTGGACCTACCTTAGAAGGTACAACGAATTAAAATAACATTAAAAAAAATTTAGATTTACAAAAGTTGATTTTTTTAAAACATTTGTGGCACTACTTTGTCTGCAAGGTTGACGAAACTTAAAAAAATTTCCGGAAAAATTTAGCTTCCTCCTCCTACAAACTGATAGTGAGCAATCCCGCATTTAAAAATTTCCAAAATTTATACTCCTTAACTGATTTTCTCGATGTATACGTAAAGTAAAATATTACGCCGTTCAGTCAAATGTCAAACCATTCACAGAAAACAATAAATATTGTCAAATATATATTCTATGGCAACTGATGTATTTTTGCCTTAATGGTGAGCTAATTAAATGTGAACCAGGTTCATTATAAATGAAACTAAATTGGATGATGGAAATGTACACTAGATTAAATCGGACCAGGTGGAAAGTATATATGAATTTGTTGTCATCGCCGCTGGTGTGTTTACTACCGTTTTAGCGCAGTTCATTATCTTCCCGTGGCGTGATGCAAATTACCATATACCTTCAGAATTCGGGATCATTCCGGATTTTTGTGTCAACTTAAAGCAATAAATACAATATGACCAAATTATATTCTTTTAGAGGTCCATCTTACAAATGGCCTTTTAAGTCCGGTAGTTACTCAATTTACTTTGCACTTTTGCTTTCGCCCACGTGGCTTATAAATCGATAATTTTATTCGTAATTGCACGATCGCAGTCGTTGGATTGATTTGTGTAAGGCTACCAATCCAGATAACCAGCTCACTAATAGCAATGCGGAGGGACAAAGTACGTCACATTCAGCATGCCAAACAAATTAATATACATGCCCAGGGTGTGTATGTAAAATTTCGTAAACACTGTAATGGTAAATTGTATGTGACAGTTGAAATCAATCGCGATAAATAGTCTATTTGATAAGAGATGGCGCGCTAGTCAAATAATCTTTTATTATATATTTATTATTAGTACATAGTCCAATTATATAAATGTCTCTAGTTAATTATAGGTTTTTAATATATTTTAGAAATTTATTAAAAACAGTTAGAATTAATTTTACGTAATTATTAATGTTATTATGACTTCACTTAGTTTACGTCAGCGTGTAAACTTTTTGGCCCCTAGGATATTTAGACAATTATCTAATAGCTAAACAGCAACTTTATCAGACCGGTTAACATATAATAAAGCGCAAATGGAGTTTCTAAGGTTATTTCATTGGTTGTTCACGTTGTCTACATAACTACATTGTCGACCTCATGGACGCAAAAATCGCTATGTAATCTACGTAATAAACTACGTGTCGACAACCACGAAGATTACATTGTGTAATTTACTTGGTCCATCCCCGCTAGATAATAATTTTAGTGGTGTAGGTATGAGAAAATAGCTTAGGCTTAAATTCCAAATCAGATAATTCAGCCTTGATCGGTCGAATGTCGAAGTAATTCTAACTGTTTCTAAACTTAGTTTTCCCTTGTGGTCTAGACCCAATTTGCTAGCTCGGCTTATACAATTCAGTTAAAACCGACACTGGTTGTGGTAAGTAGTGATGTTGAAGATGTCACAGAACCAGGAAATAAATTCCCAATTCAACGACTTTTGAACCCACATCATCTCGTCACATTCCATTAAACGAAACCCAAATACAATCAAAATAAAATCTCCGCTATAAAATATATTTATCATCTAAAAAGCACAAACAACTCCACATTATAATACCCAAAATGCAGAAACAAACATAAATACTTTCGCAAATTGAAATTCTCATTTAATCACACAGTAGGAAATTTATGTCGATGTCAATGAAAATATTTTTTAATTCAACGTAACTTATTCACCTTATTCGGATTTTTTTTTCTAAAAGTTTATCTCTGATTTATTTAAAGACTAATACATTTTAGCAAAAGGTTATAATTTGCAGCATCTGGTTTTCCGCAGTATACTTAATAATGTTTATACATATTGGTATATACTCGTATATATATGTACATACATCCAGCTTACGTACATATATAAAGTAATCAATAACAAAAGCGTAATAATTTAAGAATTTATGTGATATCAACTTAAAGAACGTTCGTAAAAAACATTCCATGTCAGTCAGAAATAAATTTAAAAAAAAAAAAAATGTGGAATAAATTCTGAATTTCTTTACGTTATACTCTGACCATAATTGTATTTTATATATTTGATTCTTAATGAATGAATTGTGTTCGATATCTTATAAATTATATAAAAAATCAACTTTTGTATGATTTAAGAAATAAACAAAATCAAAAATACCAAAAAGAATTAGGATCTATCTTCCATCTATATAGCAGAACATATATAGCATAAATATGTACATAATACATACTCGTATAACAAAAAAAAAAAAAAACACATTTTGGAATTCTTTATACCTTTTTTTGGAATTCTTGAATATTTTTTTGTTGCTCGTACATATAAAATTTTAGTTTTATAATTAGTTTAAAGAAACCAAAAAACGCGTCTTATACTTAATAGTTTTCGTATCATCAAAATATAATTTAATTTTTTTTAAAATATTATTTTTGTATCAATTCATTAAAATATCGAAACTGGTTTTAGCACATATACTCGTCGACGCGTATTTACATACACAAAATACGCGATGAACAAAAAAAAAAACAGGAACATGAAATGATAAACACATATTACAATAAGAACGCGACAAAAAAATCGTATTATCAAATAAAATTTAGTGGTTTCTTCTTAAATTTTATTTTTTTTTTTTTTGTTACGAGCCACCTGAGGTATATACTTACAAAGATTGGTTAACCATTTCGGGCGTTAGCAACTGCGTGTACTGTCGTGCACATCTATCAGAGTTTAGCATTATTATCTAAATTGTTTTTTATAATTTAGTTAATTTTGTTTGATATAATTTTAGACCAGATCAGTCAGCAGCCAATCAAAGATGAACTAACAAGTTTAGAACTGGCGGATAAGAAGAAAATAAGACCACGACTAAGTGGTCGAAAGCCATCCTTTTTTTTAAAGGACCAATGGACCAAGAATTACAAACGAATCAGGCTCAATTGATGAGATATTTGGCGGAACCGCCATCACAAATAATAGCTTCGTTACAGTGACGCTTTAAAGGCTGTTAAGTTGGCAATCATCGAATCGAGAAACGATTGGTTAACGGTTAACTTCGTGGATGAAGTTTAACTTCGTGGATAGCGACGTGGCTCATCACGGTTCCGACTTTAAGTCATGTGACACTACAAACTTAAAAATTTTCGAGGATAACCAGAGCTGGGCGTTTATGCGTCATCTAATTTTTATGTGATCGTGTCGACAACTCGTCCACAACGTCGGCTTCTCGTAGACAATGTCGATAACCCATAGATAATGTCGATAACTCGATGTAAGAAGACTATAAATTATGTATTTACATTTGTAATTATTGGAAAAGATATGTTAATGAAATTACAATATAAATTTCTAGTATTATCATATTAAGACATTTTAATTGACAGGTTTGGGCAGACCTAAAGAATAAAATTCGAATAAAATTACGAAAAAAAGCTACCGACAAAAATAAAACGGGAGGTTTTTAAGTAACAGGACTTCTTTGTTTGAAGAGCGGACGGCAAATAAAACTTCCCATAATAATCTCATAGAACTAATGCAATCGAGCAACAATATAAATTCCCGACGAGTTGAGATCGAAGCAAAGTTGCTTAGAATGCGCTTGAAAAAACAAGAATGCCTGTAAAAGATGTGACTTTGAGAAAGATTTGAATTTTTTTTTTATTCAATTAGAAATTAGAAATATTTTTTTATTGAACGTTTTGCGTTTATTAAAAACAAATATAATACATATCTATGGTAAACAAATGGATACTAAAAATCATTTTAATTCTGAAAAATTCCGAAAAAGTGTTGCCAACCATCGAAAAAGTTATAACAAACTTAGAACAAGACGTGAAGTGAAGAGCACTTTCAAATGAACTACAAAAGATTGGAAAAGGGTGCATACCATTTAAAAGCGACGATTTCATACTAGGCGAATCAAAGAAAAACCCTACAGCACACTTTCTTCAAGTGAAAAAACAACTAAATAAACCCCCAGAATATACATCAAATTGGATCATATATAGAAGTAAACCAACGTGGTGTTGCAGGCAGAAAATATTTTCTACCATACCATGTAGTAATCAAAGATGAAAGTTAAATAACCAAGCTCAGCATAGTCTTTGACGCTCCAACAAAATCGACAAGAGGTGTTGTCAAATGACCTGATCCACACCGGCCCAACCATACAACAACCATTCGTATAGATATTGCTACGTTGGAGGAAACATAAATATGTGTTTAAAGCTGGCATTGTAAAGATGTTTCGACAAGTAAAAATCCGTCCTCCAGATCAAAGCTACAACTTGATACTATGGAGAAAGGGCAAAGGTGCACAGCATGCACAAGCTGAAAACAGTCACGTACGGAACAGCGTGGGCTACATATCTAGCCACAAGGGTCTTACGCCAACTAGTGCTAGATGATTGCGACGAATACTAAGCAGCAAAAAAGAGTAGTTACTGAAAATTTTTATGTTTTTATTTACTGTCAGGAGCGAATACGATTAAACAAACGTTCATAATGCAAGAACAATTAGACAAATGTTTGAGACAATTAGACAAATGTTTGAGACAAACTACACGATCGAAATAGGAGAAACTATTAAAACCCTCGATAATTTATTAAATTCTACAGAAAATATTTTCCAATTTAAAATCACACCACTAAACATCGAAGCACCTATAACAAAGATGAAAGTGCTAACAGTGCTAAAACGAAAAATTTGGAAGTTTCGGATGACACCGGTTATAATAAAAATAAATACTCATGCAACAACTATGGACATTAGGAACAGATAAGGATGCACAACTGCTCAATGAGTTAGAAGCAAAATGGATTTGCTATGCTATCCAATTGCAGACGTTAGAAAAAGTAAAATTACAAAGATAGATAAGCCAAAACACAGACAAAGCATGCGAATTACAAGGCTTCTGCGATGCATCAGAAGACGCATACATATGCAGCAGTAATTTACTACAAATCTAAGATTACAAATAACCAAACCAAAATAATTTTAGTCATTGCTAAAACAAAGGTTGCGCCCTTAAAATCCAAAGGAACCATCCCCAGATTGGAATTCAAAATTAATCAAGAAAACCAAACAAGCGTTGCAAGAACCGGACATTAAAACATTTCCGGACGAATTCAATGGTAACGTTAGTATGGATTAAAGGCAAACCTAATAGATTTATAACATACGTAGCACGCACAAAAGTGGAAATACAAAACCTATATTATCTCCGGTGCAATGGCTCACGTAAAATCCGAAGAAAATCTAGTGGAAGTATGCGCATCCACTACTACAATCAAAGAGGAAAACGTCATACTGGATTTGATAGAACGATGTTCATTGTTCACAAAAGCAACAAGGAATATCGTTTATGTTATTAGGTTTACAAAAAAAAACTGATAAATTATCAGCAAGCTATCTGACGACCAAAGAACTTCACGACAGTTTGAGTTTAGCGTTAAAAACACAAGAGTTTTGCTTAGGAACATTTGACAAACACCATGGTAAACATAATGAATCAAAACTTCGTACCCTTTCGGAACATTTTCTAATGCCAGTTTTAGTTTCAACATTCGACATCCAATATTTATTCCTTATAAGGGTCATTTCACAACATTGCTGATAGACTACGCACACAAGTTGACGTTACACGTAAACAAATCCTTTACGCTAGCTTTCATTCGCCAGAAATACTGGATAATAACGGGTCCACTACCTGTAAAAAAATCATTAATAAAAGTATGGCTTGCTACAAACATGGACTCTGAACCAAATGATCCAGAAATACTGGATAATAACGGGTCCACTACCTGTAAAAAAATCATTAAAAAAAGTATGGCTTGCTACAAACATGGACTCTGAACCAAATGATGAGAGATCTTCTAGTAGCAAAAGTGACGCCAACAAGACCATTCACTCATACAGGAGGGAATTATCCTGAGCCTTATTAGCTCCGGTACTCACCTGGAGGAGATAACAAAACCTACAAAGGATATTATATGTTTTACTGAAATTAGCAAATTTTCAAAACTGCCTTTGCCCGGACGAAGGTGAACATTCTGTTACAGTAGAATTTGTTGTGTTAAATAATTGAAAAAATCTAAAAATTTATGTTTGACGTAAACTATTGTTATTATTATTGTTAGTTTGACGCAATCAGCCACTCATATGCGACCTTATGCAAATTTATTTATTGTAATATATCAAGCTTAGATCGTGTAAGAAAAATTCTTGAACAATTTCAATAATATATGCATAAGAGCGTGTTTTGGTGTGCGTGCGTGTTTTATCGAACCACTTCTGACGCGATATACATTTCTCACATCTAAGTTCAAAAAATTATGGTTTGAACTCATCATCATAAAAAGTTTTAGACTGGATTAAAGATTAAGGAGAAGAAGAATTCAAAATCGTATACATGTGTATCTAACATAATCTTCATAAGTATCAATTTAAATAAGAATTTGTCACATTTTTTTTTCTATGAAAGTATATTTCTTATGGTATAAGGGCACACATTCCATTCTATTTCTCATGAATTTATTTCTTTTTTATTTTCTTTGCGTTCATCTCGCGCTCTAATCTCTAATTCAAATCAGATAATTTAAATTTCGTATTTTTTTTTTATTTAAAATTTTGTGTTTAACTAGAATTTCGTAAAGTTTCTTTGTTCCTAGAAATTGGTTGCGTTTAAAGAAAATGATTTGATAATTAATGTACAAATTTGCGGAAATGCCAAGGTTTGGGAAATGTGCGTACTTACCACTGCGACAAAGCTGAAATTATACCAAATATCTGCTTTTTGTTCTGGCGTAGCGACCAATCGTAATGCCCGCTGGAATAATGTTAATACAAGGTCGTATTGTCCACCGTATAAACAGCACAAAGCTAGGTTGCAATAAAGTTCGGGACTATGTGCGCCCATCGATAATATTCGTCTGTAGTATAGTAGTGCCATCTCTGGTTGGTTGCTGTAAAAATGATGTACTGCTATACATGCTAGTGCTTCTGTATTCATTGCATCAGTTTGTGCAATTTGGCGATACATGCGCACCGATGCCGATAAATTTTGTAACAGCTCAAAAATTCGTGCTTGCTGCGTTAGCAAGCTTGATTCGCCCGGTAATTTTTCTAGTGATGCACGACATACTTCAAGCGCCGCCATTGGTTGATCAATTTTTATATAAACTCGTGCTAACAACAAAACGGTGTCGGGATGCGGACATTGTACTATCGATGAACGTAATGGTTTCTCGGCATTGCGAGGATTTCCTAATGCTAGGTGGCATCGTGCTGTTTGTGTATGCCACCACCATCCGGGATGTATCGTTTTATGCCCTATTACAGCTTCGCATAAATCCAACGCTTTACGGATATCCCCTTCGTGATAGTATAGATGTTCAAATAACGGTTTCGCAATTGACTGTTTATTGACATACTTAGCCGGATTTAAACGGGATGTATTGTAAAGCGGTCCTGTTGGATCACCCATTGCGAACATTGATGCTGATCCAAGACGAATGTTTTTCGCAGATCCGGTTCTTGACCCCGTCCTTAATCCGGTTCGTGTACCTCCCATAGATGTACCCGCTCGTTGATTTTGCGTTCCCGGTCTTGACTATATTTAAATACAAACGTGAGATACTAGTTATTATGGTTTTAATGTATTTGTTTTGATAGTATTGTGCGATGGAATGTTGTTTACGCGGTCAATTAATGATGATTTTCAGAAAAGATGCGAACTCCAAATATTTCGTTTATTTTTTGTGTGTGATTTGAGTTTACTCTTTACAGCAGTGATTGTTAATCGATGAAGAGCGGACGATCTCGGTATTCGCTATTCATAATACTTCAATATTTTTACAGACATTTTAATTTCAAAAGTTAAGAAACTCTGCCCGAACTCACACATGAAAAAATACAAACTGTTTACAAAAAAAAATTTTTAAGATAATTATCATTTTTTGGAATTGTACAGAAATGATTCATGTGGTGTGTATAGTTTATAATTGTATGCAAGCTTAGGAATTTCCGAATGTTTATTTGGGAGTTACATAAATATTTGGCATACCATTCCAGTTAGTGGTTTCCCAGTCATTGTTCGAGGCCGGCTGGTATTCCGCCCATGTGCCGTATCTCTTCCGGTTGCCGTACGCAATGAGGTACCCGGTTTTGGTGCTGTTGCTAGTGTTGTAATATCAAGGTCATTGTCCACTGCAAGCACGAAATTGGAAACAAAAACGAACAAAAATGCAATATTATTACCGTAATTTGCTTACATTCTTGCAATTTATATAAAACTTATTATTAAGATAATATTTACTTGGAACTCCATCATCTGCTTCAATATCATCAATATAAACTCTTTGTGTCATTGCTCTCATTTTTAATTCCCAGGAATTTTGTGAATTTACATTTTTTTGTAGCATTGTGTTACAAATATCGATACATTGATCATATTTACGGCGACGATATAGTGAAAGTGCTTCATAAAAAGAATCCATTTAAATTAATTAACCAAAAAAAATTTTTAGACGACAAATTATTTTTGATTAATAATAATTAATTGGAAAATAATTTAAATATCATATTATCAACTGTATTTTGTTTTTGGCACAAAAATTTCAATATTTTTATTTTTTATTTTGAACTCGTTACTGTTAATAATAAAGAAAACAATTTAAATTGCTTAAGTAATATTTTTGTAGCGCGTATATAAAGAAGCAAATATTTTATCGAAATGTGTGAAGAAGAAATTTAAAAGCAAAAAAAAAAATTGTTGTGGTATGTTAGGTCGGTATAGCAACGAAATTGATTTTTCATGCTAATTGTCGTTACCATCTCAAAAACTGATAATTTCTTAGAGTTTAGCAGAGAAAAATTCCCATTGGGTACGAAACTTAATTCGAAACCTAAAACTGAGGTAAATCTAAATAATTTGATAAATTGTGTTATCAAAAAGCTGTATTGCTCTGCATTATCGACAAGTTTTACTTTTGAAAGTTTGAAAATTAGTTTTATTATCACACAATAGATGTCTACAAAATCACTTAAAATTAAATACAATATCAGCGTAAACGATACCAAATTTAGTATGGCAAACCTATGATAACTCCATTAAACACATATTTATAAACATAATGTGGTTTATCTTTACACATTTGTAGATTTCAGTTTAGTAAATAGCTTTTTAAGAACGATGTCATGATCTTATGTTAAAGTTAAGAAACAAGGCGCCATCTAATAAAACAAAATGTAACTAATATTTGAAATACTGAAATTTAAAACTCAATTTACGTTAATTTTTTCGTATTACTTACTTGTACCCCATTTACGAATATTTTTCGTGTGCAAAATGAAAAAGATCTCATTTTGCAGAAGACTTAATAAGCTAAAATCACTAAAAAAAATGAAAATGTTACAATAAAATATATTCGATCCGAGTATTTTTGTGATAACATTTTTTAAATTAACAAACAAAAATTATTAAATATGGATTAATAATCAAAACAGACGCCATACATAAAAATGTATATTTCGCATTTGAATTAATTAAAAATATATTAATAATGATCCATAAAACTTTGCAGAAGAAAACAATTTTCTACATGCAAATGTCCCATTATACCTTAAATTCGGCCATTACAAAATTTCTTCTTCATATGAGTTAATACGAACATAGGAAAAAATGTAATTGTCTTGAAATGAATCGACAGAACATCAGGGATGACGGCGTTTGACGACGTGTAATCTATTACGTAGATTACATAGCGATTTTTTGCATTCCTGACGTCAACGATGTAGACAACGTCGACAACCTAGAAAATGGATTGAAAACACGATATTCTCATTATTTTCTCTTTATTTTGCGTTAGCAGGTCTGATAAAGATGCAATTTGCTCATTATCTAAAGCTTTTAGGTAATTATCTAATTTTAAAATGGAAACCTTTAAAAAAATTAAAATTCCTAATTAACTAGAAACAGCTATCTAAAAATATGGAATGGCTACTAATAATAAATATATTTTAAAAGATGATTTGCTTCGCGCGACATCTTTTATTAAATAGACTTATTTATTACGGTGAGGACCATGACCGAATACAAGCTTGATATTTACTGTGTTTTTTTTAAACATTTTTTAGCTATCACGTTCACGGTATTTAAGAAATTTGCAAGTTTGAACATCAGATTAAAAAATATGGTTCATGGCTGTGATGAAACATATCCAAATTCTTTGAATCTGGTACGTAATAAACTATAAATGAAACAAATATTTTAAACGGTTGAAACTAGTCCGTTTTCAAGTTTTTATTGAACCAGTTGTTGATAATTTCCATTCAGAAGCAGTCTACATTTTTCTTGAATAACTTTAATTGACGAAACTATGTACGTGCAGGGCGCGTTACATTTTCGGTTTCTATTGAAATTGCTATTGAAGTCCATTATTGTAGTTTCGCTACTGAAGAAATTGCGTTTTGTAATTCTTGATGAATATAAGACGGGGCTACTTGCTCATTTTCCAATTTATCAAATGAGCTAGAATTCAATTCCAATTGTTTTTATACGAATAACTGATTAACGTTGGCATATTCAATTTTTTTTTGTGGAAAAATTTCTTTGTTGCATCTCTATAGCTATATATTTTTTTGACAACTACGAAAATCAATAAAATAAATCAAAAAGAAAATGCCGGTTCTCCTTTGTTTTCTGCTATTGTCAAAATCCTGTTAGGCATAATTTTAACCAATGAATTGATGGTTTCGAGTGATAACTTCTCTCATGCATTTAGAATGGCTAATTTTAAATCATTTATTGTCTCGATTGCCTCTTACCCTCGTACATTTTACGAACTAATAGTCTCCAAATATTTTCAATTGGGTTTTCGTCTGGCGACAAACCATGATTTTGCACTTTGGCTCGTATGTACTGGAGCGTCATCTTGTTGAAAAATCCAGCTCTTGATTTATGTACAAAAAAAAGGTAGTTTTCTTGGACGCTAATATACTCCTCGCTGTTTATTTTAGTCGAAGGATATGCTAAGGCGATGGTACCCGCTCAAAAGAAAGTCCCCCATACCATGAAACTACCACCACCAAAATTCCGATTAGAAAAATACTTTGGCTCTTTTTTGAGATCTCTCCAATAATATTGAATACCATTTGGCTCATCTAAATTTATTTTTTTTCATTGGAAAAAATCACCTATTATTAAATAATGGTTAGTTATCATAAAAACAGAATAAGATGTTTTTCAATTACCATTAACCAGTCCAGCGTCTTAGATGCCCAGCATCTTTCACAGCTCAGAAGACTGTGCTAAGAGACACATTTTATTTAAGCTCGCTTGCAGGCGCTTAATAGTTTTACAAGAATTACTCAACGAAAGTAGTGACATCTGTGTTTAGATGACATGACTATTTGAAATCGTTTTGGGCAAATCATTGGCATTTTTGTCTATATCAGGACTAAACATTCCTCGCTCTATTTAAATCGTCTGATGAACGTAATAGGTAGTTATATAGCAGATTTGGCTGGAGCAATGCACCTAGAGTACCTCAGGCACTACTGCTTCACACGGCATCAAATTTATGTCAATACTTTCTGTTTTAGACTGTAGATAGCAGTAATGTTATTTATATAATAAATTAATTCTTACCAATACCCCGTAATATATTTTTTGAATTTTAAATTGATATTTTTGTAGAATTTATCACTTTTTCACCGCGATTGACGTTTCACGAAAAAAAGGTTATACAACAAAATTGATTAATTTATTTATACTACCATCTATAGCCCAAGATTGGAACCTTCGACATAAATTGACACATATAACATTTTTAAAGCAATGAGGCCATTAGTATCTAGGTGCACTGGTTCGAGATACTTAGTGGACACATTATGGTGATTAAGCTGAAATTACTTATGTGATTTAAAGTACTTGTGTATTATTTAATTGAATTGGTGGTTGTGTTTTATGTGTGTTAAGTGAATGTTTGATGTATATTGTGAATTAGTTCCGGTATTATCGGAAATATTTTGGAGCTTTTATAAATTTATTTATTAAGTTTTGTTGTTAATCATTAAATTGATAGTTGTATTCACATTCCAGTGATACGAACCAAGTTCTGCACGAAAAGCGTGATTTACCGATGGTCGGAATACGAGAAAAAGTAGGCTCGTGGTGGTCAAGAGTTGCTCGGCTATGATAATGTGGAGATACAAATTCGAATCAGTGGTACAAATGTTACGATCAACTGGATAGTGATAATTGATCATCGAGAGAATTCAATACAAGATGCTGAGTATTTTTTGTTGAGAAAGATTGTAAGGATGTTCTGGGTCACTCCGGATGGTGGTTGTGGAAGTAAATGGATCAGAACAAGAACCCAGAGAAATAATGATCGCCAAAGCTTTAATAATTCCAAATAATGACGATATAAATAGATCCAATTAGAACCTACCTACATTGTCAAATCCCCAAAAACTGTCTGAGATTTTCAAAACTATGTTCAAAATCGTTTATGGATAAAAATACCACATCCGATTTTTTTCAATTTTTTCAACGCTTTAGTTTGAAAAGAGGCGTGAATTGTGCATAATTTACGTGATTTAATTGGTTAAAATGATGAATCCGGGTTTTATCCATAAGTATGAACCGGACTTGATTAGTTTCTAACCTCCCATAATCTTCTATATTGAGAGAGGTCGCCATATACACACATAGAATTTTTGAAAACCTTTTTTCACACTTTGGCGATTTAGCGAAAGGCAAATTTTCAAATCGAGTTTAAAAATTGTATGTACTGCTGTTCTCTAAGAATTGATTCTCTTCTCACAAAGTGTTTACAAACGTAGCATATTTGAATAGTATTTTGCGGGAATTCACGGCCCTACACTCAAATTTGATTCGCGCGAAAATCATTAAAAAACATTTTTTGGTATGTTCACGTGTCGATACAAGGCTTTATTTTAAGTAATAATTTTTATACTAAACCACTCTCAGATGCCATTCCGTAAAATATTCCGTTCCGATTTTTTAGTAAATTATCCGGAGAATCGTACTCCACAACTGTGCCATTATCCAAAACAACAATTTTATCCGAGTCCATGATTGTGTTCAGCCGATGTGCAATTGTTAAAATCGTACAATCTTTAAACTCACGCCGAATAGTTTCTTGTATAACTTCATCCATTTCTAAGTCTACGGCGGCCGTTGCTTCATCCAAAATAAGTATTTTGGTTTTGCGCAGCAGTGCTCGTGCTAGGCATATTAACTGTCTTTGTCCTACCGAAATATTTTCTCCACCCTCTGCTATTATATACCATAGTCCGTCAGGTAAATTCGAAACATAACTTTTTAAATTGGCATGCTCTAATGCTTTCCAAATTTCTTCATCATTATACGTCTCAAACGGGTCTATATTCCACCTTAACGTGCCACTAAATAATACTGGATCTTGCGGTATAATCGTTATTTTTGATCGAATTTCATGCAACCCCAAGGTTGATATGTCAACCCCATCGATTAATATTTTACCCGCGGCGGCTTCAATAATTCTAAATAGGGATAATGTTATACTTGATTTTCCTGCGCCCGTTCGACCAACAATACCAATTCGTTCATTAGCGTTTACTTTGAATGTAACATCTTTAAGTACCAAATCGAGTCCATCACGATAACGGACTTTAAAATTTTGAAATTCAATTTCACCAGATTCGGGCCAATATTGATTTCTAATTGGTTTTTTATACTCAGCCTCTTTCGGCAGATTTATGTACTGATCTAAGCGTTCTATTGCTACAACATAAGATTCAACTTCTGATACCAAATACACTAAGTAACCTAAATTCGAGGTGACCATTAGTGCATAATTAAGCGATAATCCTACTGAGCCGGGTGAAATACTGCCCCGACTAATTACCGTAAATATTGAGGCAAAAAATAATATGATACTGCCAAGAGATTCAAGCCGTACACCTAGCCATAATGTACACATTACGTTTGTAAAGTTGCATGATAGATGAAAATCTATCAAATCCTGAGATTTTTTGATAAATCTGGAAATTTGAATAAAATTAATTATCTTCAGTACCTTAATACTAAAATAGTTATATGTACCTTGATTCCACGTTGTAGGCGCGAATCGATGACCTTCCTGCTATCGTCTCACTAAAATGTGAATAAATTGGTGATCTCGCTGTCGATTCAATGCGATTTACTTGCCGCGACGTTGCAATATAATACTTCTGGATAAAATAATATGAAACTGTAAACGGTACAATGACAACAATAAACCATGGTGTAATCACTGCTATCACGACTAATATTCCGAGAACATTCAGCAAAATTAATAAAGCTCCTCGAAATGAATCGGGTAACAGTCCATCGATGACATCAATATCTTTCGAAAATCGATTTAATATTCGTCCAACTGGCGTCGAATCAAAAAATGACATTGGCAGATGTAGTATCGAGGAGAGCAGATTGCCATGAATTCTTTTTGAGGCACGTGCACTTCCGATCACTATTATAACAGTTCCAATATATACTATTATTGCTTGTCCAATTCCTAAACCACTGTAGCTCAAAAGATACATATTTTGTACGTCTTGGTCTTTTGTATTTTTATCTTCGGACCAAAATATTAGTAGGACACTAGTAAGTACGGTGAGTATTTGTGAAACCACATAGAAAAGTATTATGGCGGCGATTAACGGAAAACCAACAAAGCTAAAATATTTAAAATAAATTGGCCAATTTACATTTCCAGTGGCAGCAACTTCTTTTTCAATTAACTTTGTTGCATCGGAATCAATTTTTTTCATTTTAATTGCAGATTTTTCCACTTTCTTTGTGGTCGCATTAATTTCTGCATTTACTCCGACTTCTTGTTTTTGGTTGGAATAGTCCGTAATTAACGTGGCAAATGTTCCGTCGAGTGCCATTAATTCCTGATACGTACCATTTTCCCAAATTTCACCGTTTTTCATAACAATAATTTCATCGGTTTGCTGTAGAAATGTTATGTTATGTGTTATAAATAATCGGGTTTTGGTTTTAAAAAGTCCACTGGGCCCAATAACATTATCAAAGATGTGTTTTCCTACATGTGCATCAACAGCGCTTAACGGATCATCGAATAAAATTATATCAGGATTTGCGTATACAGCACGTGCTAAAGATATTCTTTGTTTTTGTCCGCCCGACAGATTTACGCCCTTTTCGCCAATTTCAGTTTGATCGCCATCTGGTAATATCTCAATGTCAACATTTAATGCGCATGCGTATATAACTTTGGTATAAAAATCCTCGTTAAATTCACTTCCAAATAAAATATTTTCTTTTATTGTGGTATTCAGAACCCAAGGGATCTGTGGTGTATAAGCCACCGAACCATTAACATTAACAAATCCATTTAATTTTATTGTTTCTCCTAAAATTGCGGATATTAGCGAACTTTTGCCACAGCCTACTGGTCCAACAATTGCAAGCAATTTGTGTCTCTGAATTTTAAGATTGATATTTTTTAATTGGAATGTTTCCTCTTCACCCCAAGAAAATGAGCCGTTCTGTATTACCACTACATCTTTGCCCATTTTCTGATGTGTCACATTATCAGATTTAAATTCTGGGCGGTTTAGAAACGTATTAATTCGCTTAACCGATACCCAGGCTTGAAGTGACTGCGACAAAACTAGCGGAAACATGGCAAGTGGCAATTTTAGTATATTAAAGAATGCCATAGAAACGAATGCAATTTCTGCGGTCAATGTGTTCTCAGTGTCAATTAGTACATAAGTTGCAAACGATGCCAGCGACATTAGAAATGGCGCTATGTAGAATGTAAAAAATATCCCGGCCATTAGATAACCTTTATTCTTTAAGAATTTAAGCTCCATTTTACGAATCCCATCGATTAGTTTTTCAAAACTTAACTCCCATGCATGCAATTTTAAGACTTTAATTCCGTTTAGTATTTCATTTACAAATTTAACCCGTTCGTCCTTCTTTTTCATATTACTCATTTGATTTTTTTGCAGGAATGTTGATATAGCCCCATTTATCGGGACGATTAGTATCATGACCAGAAGTCCAGCTAGTGATGACGGTCCAATAATTCCCCATAAGAAATAAAAGGTTAATGCAATTGTTACTGGAGCGGACCACAACGCATTTAATTGCGGTATAACCATGAATATCGTTTGTGCATCTACCGACATTAGATTAACGATTTGACCGAGCGTAGAGTCTTGCATCGATATATTGGTCATTTGTAGCGATTTTTTATATATGGCCGCAACCATGGCACTCCTGATTTTAAATCCGGCTAAATATGCGTAATACTGTGACTGGCAATGCAATACTGCTATTGAGACAGCGATTAAAAATAGTGCCACGGTATAAAGATATCCTTTCCATGCCTGTTCGATATCGACGCTGTACGATATTAGAAGCTGCAGTACAAATGGTGATATTAAAGTGAATATATCGAACAGAACGCGAATCAAACCACTGAAAATCAGCAATCCAGTGTTTTCACGAAATATTAACTTGAGAATTGTGGAATATTCTACAAATCTTGGTGTAACGTATTTACATTTATATTCTGGAATGGTATCGTACATGTCTTTGTCCTCGAGCGGTTTCCGGTATCCACTTAGTATTAATAGATCCAGCCAGTGAAAAAATAGTTTATTTAGAAAACTAGCAGTTTTTACTGGACATAATTTTTCACTAAATAACAGTTTGTCTTCAGCTGGGATTTCATCGGCAAAACAGTTTAATAAAAATAGGACCGCTGCTAGAAAGAAGTACAAACATGCACTGATTATCTTATAGTAATCTGGTATTGTTGGATTAAATGCGCTTTTAAGTTGTGGAATGTAACAAATCACTAATAACGAGCTGAATATAAAACTGACTCCAGACGACTGAATACCGTATCTGAGTTGAAATCTTAGTTGGATCATTGCTAACAGCTGAAAAATAAATTAAAGATTAGTGTTCATGAATTTTGTATAAATTTATTGAGAATATTTACGAATGTGGCCATTTTGATTACGGGATTGACGACGTAAACTGGTGAAGAATTAACTTCATATATCAGATCAATGAATTTTATCCCAATTAATAAGCTAAACGCAATATATTTCGATATGTTGCGAACATTTCTTAAAATTCGGTTAATTTTATCTGATTTGATACAGAAAATTTCGATTGGCGCGAACATCCACAAAAATATGCAAGGGATCCATGATAGTACAGTTTCTTGAAAACAATCGGTGAAGTCAGGATAATCGGAATTCCATGTTAAGTTTGTATCCTGGAAATAAAATTGTTATGTAAAACTTACTAGATTCTCTTCATTGAAACGAAAATATATTTAAAGTGGGGGAGGCATTCTTGTTTATAATGTTATATTTTTTGGGCGAAGATGAAGTTACTCTGAAAATAATAGTATGGTTGAAATGTAAGTCGGCAGAATCCTAGAAATGGGCTCTTTATTATGAAGCCTCAGATTGAGTAAACGGACTGCGACTTCGGACACGAATTAGGGACTACACTTAAAAATTTGAAACATAGAATGTACTCAGGGTGAATCGCACGGAGCACCTACATCGGCACATCGTATAATATAAGCTCGATCACTTAACACTACAAGAGACACAACTAGTTGACAATAACATCGACACTTGGAAACACGAATTTGGAGTTGGCTTTCTATAAAACTCCCGATATTCTCAGTTCACGACTGATTTCATACCTGTCAATAATCGAATTTATTTACTCAGGTTTCACGGGCATGAAATCAGTTGTGAACTGTGAGAATATCGGGAGTTTTATAGAAACTTTATACTTCAAAAAAAAACAAAAGATGTTTTCTATGACCATCGTGAAAGTATTCTGGGCAAAATACCTCGGCTACATGTCAAACTCATTTATTGTTTTAATGCTCAAATTGGCAGTGTTAGGAAAAACGAAAGGCCTACGTCATTCATATTTCATATTCATAAAACACACACCATCTTCATATCCATAAAATATTTTTCCAGTATCAAAGATACTGAAAATAGACACGAAGTTAACATCGCCTCTGACAACTTCCTTATAGTAGCAAAATACACCTTCCGTTTATTAAAAACAAAAGTTTCTTTCATAGGGACGCTCGAAATTTGTTAAGTTATAGCAGCCATGTTGCAACATTTGTCAAATTGGTAACGTTGAACAACGTGTGCAAATCATTATTGTTCTGTGCATTACTTGATTTTGATCCTTGCCACAACCGTCCTGTCGAGTTTACTATTCGACGTTTGGTGGCCGAATTCGAGTCAAGCGGTTCGATAAATAATCAGCCAATACCTGTACTTCATCGAAATATAAGGTCTGCTGAAAACATCACTGCTGTCAGGGCAATCAATTTCTCGTAGATCACAACAACTGGACCTTTCTGTGTCTTTAAATTGGCGAATCAACTTGCGTCGGGGCCTGGGTCTGCATCCGTGTAAAATCCAACTAACCCAGGAACTTAATGTCGGGATTGGCGGACTCGTGCGAGATCGATTTAGGTCACCGAGATCGTGCGATAAACTTGTTCAGTCAATATATCGAACGCCATCCAACAAATTGAGCCTGATTTATGTGATAACGTGATTGAAAATTGTACTTCCCGAATATAAGCCATCCAGCAAAGCCGCGAAGTACATTTGAACTGCGTTATATTCCAGACTTAATGCCACAAAATATTCTTTCGAACTAGTTAGTAGTAGGGACCAACAACATCCTTCAAATGTGGTGGAATTATTTGGCTCTCATTTAAATCGACCAGTACTACAATTTGCCGACCAACAATTATTTTCCTTGTACTAGTCCGACATCAACACTAAAATGACTCCACCACCTCAAATGGACTACGTAACATGATGTTAAAAATCAAAAGCATATAGGCTCCTTGTGAAGATGATATTTCATGCGAAATACGGCTCTGATTTGTCCTCTACCTAGAAAGGGAGATCGATTCAATAGCAATAACTACCGAGGGATAGTTTTACTAAACACTGGTTATAAAGTTTTGATTAACGTATAGTGGCAGCAAAGAATTATCTTGTCACACTGTATTAAACCTGACGATACACTTTTACACTACCACAGTTTCGAGTATTAATTTGTTTTCTTTAACACAGTTTCGAGAATTAATTAACGCATATGAAGTTGATTCGAACTGGAATTTAAATCAGATTAGGCTTCGAAAAATCCTGTCCTCTTAGTACAGAACAAAAGACTCGCAACAAACCTTTTTGGTGTTCTCATCCTCAAAAACATCCCTAATTTCGAGCAGATCCAAAATTAAAGCCAAAACATCTAACCTTCAGGTTGATTGAGATAATTTTTTAGCATCTCAAAAAGATTATAAAAAAAAATTAGATTCGCTCGCAGGTCATCTTGGATTAACTTCTGCGAAGTGGTTAATAGTATTTCTGGAATTGAGCGGCTCAAGAAGTCTCTGGTTAAAAATGAATCTTGTAGACTTGATGTGTTGCGGTTTCCAGATGGCAGACTTATTCTTCCAAATAGGAAATAGTTTAAAACTTCTTTATTTAAGCTTTAGAAAATAATGTTAAATTTCAATAATACGAAAAAAAAGGAAATACATCTTATTTACAAGAAAGTCAAAGCCTAGCTGGTAGGTCACTCGCAACATTTTCCGTTGAAATTTATTCTTCTCCTCACCCTATAAATCAGGTGGTTCGGATCACTTACTTCTATATTCTTTCAAGCATGAATTGTTTTTGGAACTGATCCCCAGTCTTGGAACGTGAGTATAGTTGTTTTCACCCTGAAAGCTTTTAAGTGGGATTATACCGACCCCAAGGCATTTCGTTCTATTAGTCTTTCTTCAACTTTACTTAGAGCTTTGAGAATTTTTGGCAAATATATTAGAGATCGTCATTTAACTATCCTCTATTCAAGTTACCGAAGGCTGCCAAAAAGAGATGTTTTATCCCCTTTCTTGCTGTTATTGAGCAATGTTGATGATACTTTTAACACTATTTGCCGTAGGCACTTGGTAAAACACACTAACACTTGTTTCTTATTTCGGAAAAATTAAATTTTTGAATATTTTAATTAAAAAATCTGTTCAAAAAGTTTAAAAAATTACTCGATCGACTTCGACTTGTTATGTTAAGTCATCATCAGGAGTATCTACACTAGATAAATAAGGACAAAAATTTTCGTATCACCATACTAACTGACTTAACCAGGTATTTTTACACTACCACAGTTTCGAGAATTATTTTCAAATGCATCTTCCAACTGAATTTAAATTTAAACACGTTGAGTGTGGGTTTATACTTGAGGTAATTTGTGCGGCACTAATATTTATTTATTATTTATTTAAAAAATATATAACGAATGTTGTGCCGAAAAACGGCAGAAGCAAATTCGCGTAATACAAACAAAATTGAACATAAGCCTAATATTTACAAAATTAAATGTCATAAAAAGCTTATAATAATATGAATAAGATATTAATACTATTACTACCATTACCATACCACTACTTATAACAATAAATATAATAAAAATAATAACAATAATATAACTTCATAATATGTGACTAAAAACAACACTTTTTATGTAATAACCTTGAATAAAAAGGAGATATCAACAGTTTCAAATAGTCATTGTTTAACTTTAGGTAAAAAAGACTTTAAAAGAATGTCCTTCCTAATTAAATGGGTAACGCATTAAAAAAGGTTGGTGCAGCGACAAGACTAGAGCGACGGAAGTGGTCGTTGTAAAATCTTGGGAAATTGATGGTTACCGCGAAAATTGTACCGAAAATCGCTTCTCATTATATGTTGACCACTTCGATTAAAAAAAAACTCTCAATACCTTATAACATACAAATGTTTTAACGGTAATACCCTTGACAGACTAGGATTAGCTAAACGCGTTTAATCATTTTTTCGAGTTTATCTCTTAATGTGTCAACTTCGAGATTAACTAAACTAGTTTTCTTTTAGGTTTAGTAACTAAACCGGTTTAGTGCAGAAATCTCTCAATATTTTGAAGTTTATCGCATAAAAATGGGTTTAGCGAGAGCGCCATCTAACAATGAATGTTAAAATTTATAAATAGGACAATGCCATTTAGTACTGTGATACAATGATAGATGCCGCTTACTTTTTGAGTTATCCCTTTCGAGTTTTTTTGCTCCAATTTAAGTTTAAAATACACAAATGTGTATGTAAATAATGACAGGTTGTAATGTCTACCACATTTTACCGGATCTTAGTTAAATGGGAATTCTTGAAAAAAAACATAATAATTTGATAACACATAAATTAAATAACATGTTAATTATTTCCTTTTTGATAACATCAATTATTTTACTTAATAAACACATTTTTATTAATCACTTGTTTTTTGTTTCGCAGAATATTTTGAATATTTTTCAAAAAGTTTAAAAAATCACTCGATCGATTTCGACTTGTTAGGTCATCATCAGGAGTATCTACTGATTAGTATTAGTAAAAATTTTGTTATATAGTAGAAAAAAGCAAAAAATAAAAGAAGGAGGGGAAAAAAATAAGCAATAAAAATTAATCTACGGATCGCGCAGGTAGGCGTTGAGTCATAGGTCAGTGCCTTCTATAGTACTGGCCTGTGACAACATTCATTTTTTGTCGATGACGTCAACGTAAGTCGACAACCAGATGTCAGCACAATTAAGTAAAAATAATACACCTTGCCTCCTTATTACTACGGCAATAAATTTCATAAACTTAACAGATAAAAACCTAAATTATTATAAAATAAATTAATAAATTATGAACAATTTTAGTGTAATTGATTTTCTTAATTCATTAATTGAATTTTTCCTATCCATATTCAAGAAGTTTAGTAATTTAAAGAAATTGCGTCTATTTAGATAACGCAATACGAAGTTTTAGTGTATTCCACTATAAAAATATAAATACAACCGTGAGAGCAGAGAATAATTTGTTATCATTTTGTTTATATTTTGTCATTTCGATTTCATTTCTGTATTTCTATTTTATTTAGTGTCACATAATTAATCGAAGACTTACGATGCATTTTTTCTGTGTTTTACATAATATCCGTAATTCTTTTGCTATTTTTTATTGAATCTACGTACCAATTACAACAATTTCGAATTAAATGGTATTACAAATCGACTTATGGTAGACAAAAATGACAAAAAAACGCCAAAATCTAAAATAAAATGTGCATGCATTACTATAAAAATTAAAAAAGCATATCCTTCGGCTTCAACAGTTTGTTCGAAAATCGAAACTAACAAACAAACAAACAACAAAATTACAAAACAACTGGAGAGAGAAATAATATATTTTTGTATTATAATTTTGTATGACGGACGAATGACGAAATTTATTTTGGTTTTATGAGAACGAGGTGTAGACAAAAACTAGAAAAAACTGGAAAACCAAAATAAAAAACGAATAACCGTCTACTTCGATGTAATAATTACAACTAAATATATTTTGTAATGTAATTTTCCTTTTTAATATTTATCTGCCATCTAGTTGAACCGTCGACTTAGCGTGTCGTCATCAGTTGGTGTAAGCGGCCAGTAGTTTAGAAGGCATTGCATAGGTTGAGTAACAAAATTCAAGGTATATTATTGCGTACGTGAGAATAGAAAAGGGCGGGGTCTGTAATTGGTGAGAACCGGATTTCTCTCTGTTCCTTAACGAACATTAAAGAAAATATTTAAAACTGTGGGAGAATCGACTTAGAAAATGAATAAATAATAAGCTTTTATATATGTTGTTGTTGTATTACGACATGGTTTCAAATCACAACATGTGTCTCTTTCCATTCTCTTTCTAAAGACACGAGTGCAGTGGAAACAAAAACACTATAATTGTTTACAGGATTTTTTTATTTTTATTATAAATTACGACACTCAGTTAGTCAACACTTAAATGTGGTTGTGAAAGCACGCTAGTAGCAGTAGGGCATGTATAAATACGTGATTAAAAAACTATTAACCTGTTTCCTTTGTTTATAACATGTAGAAACAAATTGGGGCGCGTAGTAAAATCTATAAAATTTTCTTATACATTTTGTACTTGATTGTGTAACATCGTTCGAACACCATAGCGCCCACCGAAAATACAATACTTGTAGGCAATTTAAAAATATTTTATTCTTTAGGGAAAATTACAGAGCAAAGCTTTTCTTAGTCACTTACTAGTATAATTTTTACTTTGCGAATATGGCGTCATTTTCCGCGTTGATAAACGATGAAGAAACACAGATAGTGGCTGTTTTGATGAACGATAAATTACTACCAAACGGCCCGATTTGATGGCTCATTCAGTAGAGAAAATATAACTTGTTTAAAGTATAGCGAAAATGTTTTTAATAGTGTTTGGAGTCACGTATCTTAAGCCATTCTTTCACTAAAAGTGCCAAATATTGATTATCTTCGGTTCTCTTTTGTGAAATTCGTGCCGTTTTCGTGTGAAAAATAAGCATCGAATCCAAGCCAGTCGCAGAGCAATCGTTTGGTATCTCATTATAGTCACTTCTTTATTTTCGAATCACTGCCAATCGTAATTTATCATTCCTCCCCCGAGTATCATTCACTGCAGTGCTTTTTAAAACTAGAAAGAATGAAACTTAGTATATACCTATATTGCCCAACAGCAGTCAAAATGACTGACTGCTTTGAAAAAATATTAAAAATTAATTTTTAATATTCTTTTATAATATTTAAAGTTATATAACGAATTATAAAAATTATAAGTATAATAAAGAAAATTTACTGCACTGGGAAAACAAAAAAAAAGTACTGTTGTATAAATATTATAAATATATGTATTATAAATATTATTTGTTTACTAATTGAAATGAAAAAGCAGTCAAAATGGCTTCTTTGGTCAATCTAGTGTTAAATTATTTCAAATCAATTTTTATCTATCTCCATGCCATCTTTTATTTATCTTGGACAAGTGGTGCAGTGGTTAAAGCTTCTTCACTTGGACCGGGAGGTACTGGGTTCAAATCCCATCAGAGGCTAGATGCAAAGCGAATTTTCATCATCGATTACAATCGGCGATGTTAATAAACAGAACTAAGACCCTCTGATGGAGTGCAGATATCCGCGCCGACCCACCGTCCATGTCAATGTACAGGTTAACATGGAGCTTGCAAAGTGCAGGTGGTATACTGTAGTGAGTAGTTGAATAGGTGAATGGGTTAATGATGTGGCGTGAATGCGTGGTATCACAATGGGCCAAAAATGACCTAAGCGTCAACCACTGAAACCTAACCTATGATATATTATAAAAAAAATTCATTCATAGTTAAATTTTAACTTCCCTTTTTTTATATATGTTATGTATATATTTTAAAATTATAAAACACAAAACAGCGCGCTGCTTAATTAAGTATGTTACCTTCAACACTAAGTTTTTGCTTAACCAAATTAATTATTGTTTCTAATTTTTAAGCAAATAAGCAAATAAAGTAAAAAAAAGACTAGAAAATACCTTCAAACCACCAATTGGACAAGCGGACAATGAATATCTAACACCTATATTCAAAGTAGACGGACAGACAGTGGAAATCATAATGATTCCAAAGCCTAATAAATCGCTCAACGACAAAACATCGTATAGGCCTATATCTTTGTTAACAACAACATCAAAGATTTTCGACAGACTCTTTCTCAAGAGATCAAAGCCAATTATAGAGAGCAGAAATCTTATACCAACACCTTCAACGGCACTCAACGATAGAACAGGTACATGGGATTGCTGACACAATTGATATGGCGCTGGAGAAAAAAAAAGTATGTTCAGGAATATTCTTAGACGAAGCCCAAGCATTTGATAAGGTTTAACACCGTGTTCTAGAATTTAAGCTCCAACGAGATTTGCTAAACAATATTTTGAATTGCTAAAGTCTTACATTAACGACCGTTTACTTACGGCTAAGACAGGAAGGGGAATACTCAAAACTAAAGAAAATATTGGCAGAATATGAACGAATAGAATATGTACGTTTGCTGATGATGTAACATTATACAGAAATAAAAATTTCTTAAAAAAAAAACAAATTTTTAATATGTTATATAATTTATATGTTATCAAATTATAATGCTTTTTTCAAAAAGAATTTCGATTTAACTATGATCCGTTAAAATCCGGAAGACATTACAACCTGTCATTTTTTACATACACATTTGTATGTAGACTTATATTGAAGAGAAAAAAATTGTTTTCTGGCCGTTAACACGTTGAATGCCACGCTAATTTTATATGGCTTGCCCGTCTGGCCAAAATGAATTCCTCAGTATGTGTTGCATATTTTGATGAAATACTATTTACAACATAACAGTTAATTTTTGTAATCATTCGTGACGCATTTAATTCACTGAAGTCACCGGTGACACCCACGGTGCTGAAAGCCACTGTTATTAGAAGCATAAAAAGTTTACTCGAATTATGGGTTTCTAATAAACTTGGTTTCGCCGGTCACCAGTGACCCCCGTGGCCCTACGAACAAACTCAGCGCCGGTCACTAGTGACGCCCATGGCATTCAACGTGTTAAAGGGATATACCATAAGTGTCAGTGCGTAGCAAGGGTAGGTATGATTGCCTGTGCTGCTGTTAATCCTGTTATTTCCTTTCCTTTTTGTTTCAATTTTTTTTCACAATTTTTCGTCCGGCTGCAACCGTTTTAAGCATGCTTTATTTTAAGCCCACCCCACCCACTGAACCTTAGCCTCGCTAAATAGTCTGCCTATGAAGCCTCTACTTAAATAATTAATTATTTTCTGTTAACAATTCAGGGCATTTTGTGAGCTCTCGAATTTTAATTGAGTTCGTATGACCCCTTGCCTACCTAAGGATCGTTACATTAGTGCCGCACTAATCCCCGCAAGTATATACGCACAGTCAAGGACAAGAATTTTCTTATCACCGGTCTAACTGACTTGATCAAACACTTTTACATAACCACCATTACGAGAATTAATTTCAGATACACATGAAATTAATTCGAACTGAATTTAAATTTAAACACGATCATGCACAAGCAATTTTTTGTCACCGCACTGACTTGACCAAACACTTTTACACTACTACCAGTCAAGACTAGCCACATTGAAATAATTGTATATGAATTAATAAAAATAACCTATTTGAGACAGCTACGGAATTGCGGAAACCGAGTTTCAAGGAAAAATTAGTTAATTCATCCCTAGAAAAGCCCCAGAAAC
Source organism: Nephrotoma flavescens (assembly GCA_932526605.1). Lineage (NCBI taxonomy): Eukaryota > Metazoa > Arthropoda > Insecta > Diptera > Tipulidae > Nephrotoma > Nephrotoma flavescens. The sequence continues at coordinate 314,246,355 of OW052220.1, forward strand.
ATTTTATTAATTTTATTATTAAACATGAAAGGTCAAATTAATAATTTATAAATTTAATAAATATGACAATGATTTCTCATTGGCAGAAATCCTTTCAACAGTTTAAAGCATATCGTTACACATTGGTGAGGGTGTCTAAATAAACTAACAGGAAATCACTTATTTTAATTTTTCACTATTAATTTGAAGATTTTGAAGATTTGATTTTTAAAATATATGTACTGATTAATCGGGTTGAATCTGGAAATAGCTTAAAGTGCTTTTTAAAATAAACATTGGATACTCTTCAACTGTAACAGAAATCCGATACAATTTTTTACCAGCTTTAAAAAATTATCGATTCTCACTAAGTTTTAAAACATGCTTGGTGTTATTTTTAAACTAAACACATCCAGCCACATTCACATACCACTTATATTTACATTCGACACATATAGAGATTTAGTTTAAAGTAAACAAATTGTGCGCGCGGTGATGACTCGTTTGTAGGCCCGCACACGAGGTTATCAAATGCATATACCGTAACTAAATACTGTACGATTCAATTAAATCCCAGATCATGTGTATTTATCCAATTCATTGAAGCATAGCTATCTACTCCAATTGATTTTTTATTGAATTCTTATGTATACAAAAAAAAAACTAAAAATAAGCTAAATTTGTTTGTATGAGTCAACCGTGCGATTCACATAGCAAATTTATTTAAAATAAAAATTGTTATGTAAAGAACCGCACACTCACACATCGTTAACCGGCTTTAATTTAATTTATTGAGGCGCTTTAATTATTTATTACACACGCGGACCAAAATTTAATTATGTGCATTAAATTACCCAAAATTTGTCGTTACAAAAACTATTCATCACAAATACACTATACAACTAATTCTTAAAATTATATTTTGTCTGACCCAACCGTTCACATGAATTCGCGAGTTTCGACTAAACTAGCATGGTGTATAAGCATAGTTTATTTTTGGTGAGATTTAAATAAAAAATCGAGCGCGCCCGATTTAAATACAGTTGTCATTCGATTACCCATTCACTTTACGGAGAGTAGTGATGGCGCGCTTTTAAAGAATATTTAGCAGTTTTAACTGTCATTTTTATTATATGCGCTAAAAACGAAGATAAGGTTTTAATTGTTTTAGATTTTTTTATGCGAAATGTTTATTCAGATGTATCTTGAATTATTAATGGAAGTGTGCGCACTATATGAATTTGTTGTTGCTTTTTTCAATTCTGATTTATACAGCATTAAATAAATCAATAATTGTTTTATAACAATAACAAATAATAATTTTAAATTAATCAAATGCGTCACACAAAAAGGTTTGACATTGAATAGGCTGGCATTTTGCTTTATGTATAGAATGAACGTTGTCTTTTTTTTCTTGCTTTTTTTGGCGCAGGTTGCGGTCCAATCTAACCTGGCGGCGTGTTATGTATGTGGGTGTTTTTTTATTAATTCTTATTGTGCTGGTTAGCTATTATGTTGCTTTAATGGTAAAATTTATTAAATGGGTATTGCTTGTATTTCGCCTTCACGGTGTTAATATTACATGTTTAGAGCTTTCGAATAAACTTATTAAAATTCTCTTTCATTCAGAAATGCGTTTAAAGTATCATCACGTTTTTCAGTCACATTTTTCTAATCATATGTAATTTGTCTTGACATTAAGCATCTGTTTGGCAATAAAACTCAAAAATAAATTGTTTGTGTCTATAAAGAACTATTTACACGAGCATTACAATTTACTGTGTTTTGAACGCAACAATCAGAATTATTCGTTTCGAGCTAGTATTTAATGAGTTTTGACACATTTAGTAGTTTGCTCAGTAATTTATTTTTTTCTTAATTTTTACCTTTTAAAAAAAAATACCGACATGTTTATTTCTAGGCAAGAGAGTACATAGATGTAATGTAAATAACAAAGTTAATAAACCATTGGTTGGAGGCGCGAAACAACTGGGGATATAATATATGTGCATGATGTATGTATTTGAAATAAGAAATTTCATAATATCGAGGAACATTGCGAAATAAATAATAATAGCGTATAGTGGTGATATAAGTACGTTGTTAATTTCGCCATGTCAAGCAAAGCAATCCAGATAACAATCGTTTCTATACAACCCAAAAGTACATTTCTGCTCCAATTTTACAGAAGTAATGCTGGATCATGAAAGTGCAATTCAGTTAACACGAAATATCGGATAACAAGAAATTTTTTTTAGTACTTAGTTTTTTCATATTATTTTAGTATGACATTTTTCGCTTAAGACGAAACTTTTAAGTTCCGTTCAGTCCCTTTATATAAAATTAGTACAGAAAAATTCGCTTAATACGAAATTTAAAATTGAACACCTGTGCTTTCATAAAACAAAAAAATATCGTTCTGTTTTAGGGGCTTCCCCGAAATTAAATTTTGTATTGTTGAAGAGAAATTTTGCTTTGTATTTGATAGTAGTGAGTACATAATTCTCGTAAACGTAAAATTGTTTCTGTTTGAAATCATAAAATTGAATTTATTGGTGTCGTTCGTGGGGTTAGTTTTGGTGACCGTCTTAGTTTTGGTGAGGTATAAAGTTATTCTTGTTGTCTAAATTGTGTTCTCTAGAATTCTTTAAAATTGTTGTTGCTTCTTCAGTGATTAATAAGCAAAAGACAAAACGCTTTAACGATAAAAAAAATTGAAATTCTGGAAAATGTTGATCGCCTCGATCGATCAAAAAAGAAATTTGTTGAAAAATAGCCATCAAAATGGGAATTACCTTTAAATCTAATCCTGGATCGCTAGAACGTTTCAAAAGAAAACACGGAATTGTCTTTAAATGTATTAGTGGAGATGCGAGACAAGTATCAGCTGATATGACTTCCGATTGGAAGTTGAAGATAACTTTACCTACAATTCTGAAGGATTACGATTTCTAACATTTTTAATGCGGATGAACTCTGTTTATTTTTTGGTTGCATGCCGGAAAAAACTTTAACATTTAAAAGAGAAACTTGTTCTGGTGGTAAATTCTAAGGAACGTCTTACAGTACTTGTTGGATGTAATCCCGATGGAACAGAGAAACTTTCTCTTATTGTTATCGGAAAGTCTCAAAATCCGAGATGTTGGAAAAGACAAAGGTAGTTTTAATTATAGATAATTATCCAGCATAACCGAAGATCCAGCTAGAAAGTGTCAAATTAACTTGTCTGTCTCCAAATACTACCTTGTGATCAAGGAATCATTAAGATTTTAAAACTGTTTTACAAAAAAGTACTCCTTCAAAAATATTTAGCAAGTATTGAGCTTACGGAAGATATGAAACAGGTATCAGATTTAGATGCGATGTACGTGTTACGCCACGCATGGATCCTTGTTACGCCTGTAACTATAACAAATTGCTTTCGCCATTCTGGTTTTACAATTCCGAAATCTTCGGACGATGATCAGACAGAGCTAATATGTGAGACAACTGTAAACGATGACTTGAATAATATTTTTGATCGTATTTCTTTGGTTACAAATTTATCTCAAAATATCACGGTCAAAGATTACTTGAGTTTGGATAATAGTATTGATACCACGCTTGTAAGTGATCGCGAAATTTGTGACTTTATAATGTCACAGACCGCCCAAGGAAATGAGGATAGCGATAAAGAGGATGAAGATGATGTTCCAGTTCCGGTACCTTCAGTTGAACCCGGTCGTAAGTGTTTGCTGGATTTGCGTCGATTTACCGAAGCCTAACCAGATGGAGAAACAGTATACAACATTCTTGGTGACTTGGAAAATTATTTGGAGACACACATAATTAATAAAAACTTTTTTGAAACAACAAAAAATAAAACGGAACACTGCATCTCAATAAGGATATTGGGTCACATGATAGTCTTATTCGTTTTAAACGACCTTAAAAAATATGACACTGTTAGGGGTGGTAGCTGGTTCCGCTTTTCTAGCACCCCATCTAAAGGTTTTGACCAAAATGATGATTGAATTCGTTAGGATGTCGTTAACGGTCCACATTTAGGCGTTTGGTCACCAAAGTGTCATTTTTTATTGCATAAAATCAAAATTGTATTACTTCAATAAAATCAGGTTCGTCGCTTATTTGGGAATTTCTTTCTACAAAACTAATCACAAATCCAGTTGGAATCTACCATTTGATAAAAATATATAGAATTGTAGGTATCTAAAGTGGAAGACGTAAGAAAAATCAAATCAATTTTTTAGTTCTTCATAAGTGGGCCACAATTAAACGCAAAACGTTATTTAAAATAAAATGTTAAATAAATGACGGTCTCAGCCACTCCATTTGAGCTATATAAAGAAAAATGCATGTATTGAACGCGTATAACGGAATATTAATCATGTAGCGGGATGCTTTCGGGTGCCGGTGTTGCACAATGGTGCGTTAATTAACACTCATTTAGTGGTGATTCAAAATGGTTGTAGTCCGCTTATTGGTCTTTACTGGGTTAAGGCGCTAAAACTGATGATCGACATGAACATAATATTAAGGATAAGAGCATTAATTTGTCAATCTTGCTTCAGAAATATTAAGTATTGTTTGACGGTATCGCTTAATCTTGTAGACTATTCCAGTATTCGTGAATTCCTGCACCGTTTTGTTTCCCTACAGAGAGAAAGTTAAGATTTAATTGGACAAATTAGAAACCATAGGAGTAATTTCTAAAGTAGACCCCTCAGAGGTGGTAGTTTACGGTTGTGTGGAAACTGTGCTTGGAAATCCGTGTATGTCAGCAAAATGATTACAAAGGTGGTCGCCATATTTGGCGATTTTCAGTATTTACATTATATACGTAGGAGAAAAGGAAAATGGAGCAAGGCTAACTTTGGAAGCGCTCGAGGGAAATATGGAAATCGAAAAAGGCGATAATTCATATTTTAATGTCGTTGAAAACAGATTCGGAAGGCCCTTGAAGATCGAAAGTACACTCTAAGGAAGACCAGATAATTGGTAATACAATATGTGACAAACGGGTGACCTAGTTTTCGGTGGGTAAAAAGGTATCAGTGCGGGAATAGAATAGTCATCCCAGACATTTTTAGAAAAACATTGTTGGTTGAAATTCGTAATTCTCATTTCGGGATTACCAAGTTGAGGCTTCTGGTACGATCTTACTCCTGGTGGTCTAGCAACGATATAGACATAGTAAATTTAGTGAAAAAATTTAGTGTAAATTTATAAAACTGAGTTTTTCTCAAAAAAATCCCCTAATAAATTTTTTTTGTTACAAAATTTTAATCCGCTATGATCTCCTCTACAATCCCATCTCCTATAACGGATTGGGGAATTGTAGAGGAGATCATAGCGGATTAAAATTACGTAACAAAAAAAAAAATTACTATGGGATTTTTTTGAGAAAAACTGTTTTATAAAAAAAATCATTTTTTTTATTTTTTTTTAACTTTAAAACGTCAAAGCTCTTAAATGGATACAGATGCAAGATAGCCAATAAATCTTAAATATAGCCTATTCAATTGTCAGTCAAATGAGGCTTTGTTGGTTGCCGTCCGATAAATATTTTGTAAGTTACTATTTAATATTCGCTGGTACTTTTTTCCCGAACCAAATTTTTTAAACACCCTGTTTCTCAAAAGATATCAAAAATTCATCCCCTCCCCCCCCCCCCCCCCCCCTACCATACGATTTTTATCATGAAATGAACCAAGGAATCACCCCTTAACGGATTAGCATCCCAATCGGGGACACTCTGTATACAAAATAAAACAAAAAATCTTCTAGCAGTCAGTATTTGCATTCGTTTAAACGCAGTACGTGAAAAGTGATTATTTATTTAAGATTTAATTTATTTTTAATTTTTGTATACATATTCAAAGGTTACATACACACAGCAATTTGGTATTTTGTTAAAAAAATAAATTTAAGGACTGTTAGTTAGCAATGCCTAAAGGTAATCGTTTAACTGAAGCGGAGCAGTTATCGTTAAAAATATATAAAGAGGAAGGATATTCAAATCGGCAAACTGCAACAGGGCGATCCGAAAGCGTCATCCGTAATTTTTTAAAAAAAGGCCCAAATTATAGTGTAAAAGCCCCAACAAAAGGCCGAACCAAGATCTCAGCACGTCAAACTGGTCAAATTCGACAAGAGGCTACACGAAATCGGCTGTCACGCAAAGAGATAAAGGAGAACCTTCCTGTGACGACTCGACACATTACTGTGACGACTCGCCCGTATTTTGAGAAGTTCACCAAACATTAAATGGATTAAATTGGGAAGTAAACCGCGCTTAACTGTCGTGCATACGGAGAGCCATCTCAAATTTGCTCGTAAATATATGCCGTGGACAAATTGACAGAAGGTGATTTTTTCTGACGAGAAAAAATTTAACCTCGATTGTCCTGACTCCTGACTGCTACAGTTGCTACTGGCATAATTTGAAAGAACATGGCGTCATCAGGTCGAAACGTAACTTTGGTGGAGGAAGCGTAATGATAAGGGGAGCCTTTTCTTACTACGCAAGGCTTCCCATCTGCTTCATAACGACTCGGATGAACTCCCGTATGTACATGGATCTTTTGGAAGATGTTTTACTTAGTTACTTGATGGTATTGATCACGAAAATTGCATATTCCAGCAGGATAATGCGTCTATCCATATGTCAAATGAATCCAAACAGTGGCAGTCCTGACTGCAATCCTATCGAGCACCTTTGGGGTGTCCTGGCTGGCAAAGTCTATGCAAATGGTCGGCAATTTGATAATGACTTGAAAAGTGCAATCCGTGATTGTTGGGCGAAAATTGATCTAGAAAAACTGAAAAAATTAGTAGATTCAATGCCAAATCGAGTTTTTGATGTAATACAAAATTTTGGAGGTCATACATAATAATAAATAAATAAAAAACCAAATTTTTTCTTACTGGTGTTTTAATTATCTCGAGTGCGTTTACATGAATGTCTACCTAAATTTTAGGTTTTTCAATTTTATTAAAGTCAAATATTATAATTGTCATTAATTTGTTATAATTATCATTAATTTGTGACAATTTAAGTTAATTAGAAATAATTGGATAGGTCTAGTTGTAGAAGTATAATTAAAAAACATAGTGCGTTTATACGACTGTCTATCACTGTAGCTGTAGTGTAAGGTGGGCGAGCAAGGTAACCTGGGCGATTAAGTCATTGGTCCATCTCCGGTTCATCTCTGGTCCATCTGGGTGTGATTTGAATCGTTGACGTGGCGCTTGTCGGGCGGCAGTTGCGGAGTATTGATCGAAATTATCGCTGTATTTGCGAGTACGAGAACGTGAAACTCTGTATATAGTGAAAGTCTGAATATCATGAAAGTCTGAATATTGTGAAAGCCTCATTCTGATAATTGTACAGTTGAAGGGTGTAATTTGAATCTTTGGACGTGGCGCTTGTCGGGAGGCAGTTTCGGAGCATTATTGATCGGAAATGTCGCTTGATTTGTGAGTTCGTGATGATGGAGGAATGGTACGTGAGAGCCTGAATATCAACTGACCAGCTAAGTAGTGAGGCATTACATAGTAGGAACTGTTGTATCCCGCGTTCGACATAGCATGCGGACATTTTTTTTATGGATAAGTTTATGTTTTTTTCTTAATCTTGTTTCTGTAGGAAACCGTTTGCAGTGTCAAGGTCGTTGGAAGCGCGTCTAGTAATTTGGTATCATGTTAGTTTACAATTTTCCAGGAGATATTCGCGAATATAAGTTCAGATGAGTTAAAAAAAATAAATGACATTAGACATTCCATCGATAAATAAGAAAAATATCCATGGACCCACATTTATGGTTCCCCGGCTAACTTCATTGTATTGTAATCTATCCGACAGGTATGAGAAAAACCAATTGACGAAATCCGCAGAAAAGCCAAAAGACTGATGATTGGTATAGAAATTGTGGCGGTGTTATTGCATTCTAAGTTTATCTGATGTTTTGTTTGAAGTCATGGATGTCGTCAGGTTTATAGACTGATTGAAAAAACTAAGCAAACATTTTGGCTATTTCTTTAGGATTTGATGATTTACAGTCTCCTAGATGTGCATTGTTGTTGGGTAATCTTTGAATTCGCGTTTTGATCTAAAATACTTCCAAAATTATTAATCATGTCTTGAATATTTTTGATGTATTTAAGAAATTGAATTGGGCTGATTTACTCTTCTTCATTTTTCGAAAAGGCTTGCATATTTAATTTTTTAAATTCACTAGACGATCATCATACCAAGGTGGTTATTGTAGCAACGCCTATTTGCTAGCGGAACAGTTCTTCAAACCCGCTAAGATGATATCGTAAAATTTATCGATATTTGCGATATTAATTGAATTCATTTGTATACACCAATAGGTGTCGGTGACGTGTCAAATATAGCAGTGTAATTTTCATCTTCATCACCGTGCCGGTGTCAACCGTAACTCAGATTAATTAAAAATTATTTATTGAGCCAATAATATTACCAACTTTATTATCGTAACTCAGATGACACTACAGTAGATGTATGTGATGACCTGGTCCGATAATTTTCTGTTGAATTTTGTTTCGTGTCTTGCGATAGATTTGATACGGCAACAATGGTACCTTGCAAATTTGCTGCTGTTGCCTCAATTCTTTTAACGGATCTGTTGAGCTATTCATTCCCATCTTATTAGGACACTAATTGAAATATTCATTGGTATATCTATCTTCGGATTAATTTATAATTTATGTCACGCCTTTTAATTTACTTCCTTAAATTTTATTGCGTTCTGTCTTGTAAATATATTGATTATCATGTAAATTTTCAATATCTTATTCCGAGAAGATGTTCAGAGCAGCAAACAATAGATAATTTTTGAACACTATACATACACATAACTTCTTAGAAGATTAAAGACAATAAGACAGTTTTAATTAAAACAATATTGAAAATAAAACAATCAGTTTAATTAAAAATAGAACTACACGTGAATGGAATAGCCATTAAATTTATATAATGGCCGAGTGCTGAAGTATAGGTAAATGGTTCTCAAGTTCCAATTTGTTTCAAAATTCGCAAATTTTGCCAGTTATGATAAATAGCATTCGTATCGATTTTGAGCCGTTTAAAGTAGATATTCAATTAATTGTATAACATGAAACCATTGAAATACAAATTCAATTGTCAATGAATGAATGACTCGGTATAGTAGATTAAAATTGTGAATTAAAATGATTTCAATAGTTGATTATTTATTAAGATCCAGTGTAAAGTATAATCACGAACAACCTTCAAATTTTTGAGAAGATTTTAATAAAAAAATAAAACATTTTATCAGCATTAGCATACGAGTATTTTATTTAAATAATCACTTAAAAATAACGTAATTAGGAACATATTCAGTCTATGTACAATAGTACATGTGTATATAAATAAAAACAGATTAGTACACCCTACCATATGCAACAATTACTAGGAAATATCATTGATACTGATCGAGTCAAATTCTTTAATCAATTTATAAAAATATGAATCGGTATTTTGCATCAAATCCTCCTTAAGTCCATATTCAATTATCTGTCCATTATCCAGGACCATAATTTTATTACAAATTTCAAGGGACTGTAAACGATGTGCGACCACCATCATAATCGTATCACAATATTTATCAGAATTTAATACGTCCTGGATTAAACGTTCCGTTTTTAGATCTACTTTTGAGCAAGTTTCATCAAATACCATAACTTTTGTATTTCGCAGGAGTCCTCGTACCAGGCACAATAATTGTTTTTCTCCATCAGAAATCTCTTTGGAATCATACGTAATTTTTGTATCCAATTTATTTGGTAACGTCATAATTTTGTCTTTCAATGACAGTCGCTCGAGCATTTCGTCAAGAATAGATGCGTCTTTGTTTATATATAAATTTGATGGATCCAAATTTTGAGCTATGCTCCCGGCGAATATATCACATTCTTGAGGTATTAATGTTATTAAATTGCGCAACTGCTGAAGTTTTAGATTTTTTGTGTTTTCGCCGCAAATCTCTATTTCACCACTATCGACTTCAATCAGGCGTAGAAGAGATGAGATTATAGTAGATTTTCCACTTCCCGTGCGTCCAACAATACCGAGTCTATCAGATGAGTTCAACTCGAAATAAATTTTATTGAGCACTGGACGATCATCATAACTAAAAGTGACATTATTAAACGTTATATTTATAGGCTCTTTAGCGTCTAAATTTTGAGGGCCATCCTGCTCGTGCGATAAGTTTACGAATTCATCGATTTTATCAAACGAAACCATATTATCATTGACATTTGTTATCGACATGTTCAGTTGGTTTAGATTGTAAATTATTTTTCCGGTACAAATCAGTGCTATTCCAAATGCCGCACTCGATGAATCCAACATGACGAGTACCGACATCGTTGTAAACACAATTAAAATCCCTACAAATTCTAAATGGCACGTAAACCATCTAAGTCCATGTTGCGACATTAGCGCTTGCTTCAAATAGTCATCCAATTTTTTGTATAGCCTTTTTTTAAAATTATATGCCATTCCGTTAGTTTTAATGATCACAGCACCAGAATCTGCGTCCGCAAAATATTTACTGATCATTAATTTACGACCTCGTTCCGACGTTTTTAACAAAAATGATATCTGCATATTGAACCAGATCAATGCCAAGTATAACACGATTAGTACAAAAGAAGCACCAATACCAACTGCAGTCCAATAATTCCATTTCGATAAATACCAGATCGAAGCAATAGACGATATCATTGTGAACATGATTTGCACTAAAAATCGATACGCTTTCGCCAGGGCTGTATCGGTGGCTGCAAAATCCGATGAAAATAAGTAACTAACACCGCCCGATGACATTTTATGAAAATATTGAATCGGTAATTTGAACAGGGCTGTAACTCCTTTATCGAACAGACGGTTGGATACATTTAGGCAGCAGTAAAATATTATCATCCAATTAACGATCATAATCGAGACTAAAAATATAAATTAAAACTGTTTAGTAAAATTTTCTAAAAAAGTGGATAGTAATCGACTTACTTTCTGCTAGTTTTAGCATTCCATATTTTAAAAGGGTTTCATATTTATTCAAGGAATTTTCCAGTTCGGAAATTAATCGATACGATTCGATCGAGCATGCCACTCCTAATACGGCGAGTGTTATTACTGCAAATATCCAAAATTGTCCAAATTTTGTGGCAAATGATCCATACAGTTTTATGATTTGTAATAAATGTTTTGGCTCGGATTTAGTTGGCGTCTTAGTTAAGAGCTCATCCGTTTCGCATACAATTCGAACTCTGTTTGTTGATTCAGTGCGCTTCTTGTATTGAGTTATTTCTATAGATTGTTTTTTTACTTGCCTAGTACTTCCAGTAAACTGGCGTGTCAATTCAGAATACAAATCTAACTTTTGAAATTCCCTGAATGGTGTGATCACAACACGGTTTTTCGCAACTGTTATGGCATTATCGATAGCAAAATTCTTCAAACTACTAAGATTATTGGCGGCGTAGAGGACAGTTTTGTCTTTTAATAATCCATTCTCGCTGTTCAACAGGTTATTCAAAATTTCTTTGGTAACTTTCATATCGACTGAAGTTAGCGGATCGTCGAGTAAATATATTCCAGCATTTTGATAAATTGAACGAGCCAAACAAATTCGTTGCTTTTGTCCACCTGACAAATTAACCCCCCGTTCATTTATTTCGGTTTTATCTCCACGTGGCAGTTCACTTAAATCGTGTGTTAAACAAACCTTTTCAACGATTGTTTCATAAAGTTTACTATTCTTTTGTCCAAACACGATATTTTCCTCGAGTGTATCTTGAAATAGGAATGGCTCTGCTGGCACATATGATACAGTGTCATTTACGTTTATGGTCCCATCGATATTTACCAATTTTAGTAAAGCCGCAAGGAATGTCGATTTACCCGCACCGATGTCACCGATTATCACATTTTTACTGCCCTTTGGCACACGAAAATTTATGTTCGAGTATTGGTGTGGACCGCATTTAAATTCAACGTTGTCCAATTGAATCGCAATATCAGATTTGGAGACAGGTTTAATCGGTGCGATATATTCGGGACTTGGATCATCCAAAAACTGTTCGATGCGTTCCCATGAATTTTTAAGTTTTGTTCGACAAATCCATAGTTTTGAGCACATTTTTGTCGGATAGTTCATAACCTCTAGGTAGCCTAACGTAACAAATATCTTTTCGATGGTTAACGGTTGAGATGATATTACGAAACTGATCAGCATGAGTAGTGGATATAGAATAATCGGTGCCACGGTTTGTACTATATAGAGAAGTGTTTCAACGACTTGTAACTTTTTAAGTTGGCGTAGTTCTTGGCTGCGCAAACTTTTTAATTCGTTTTCTTTGTTTAAGCCATAGAGTTTAATCACTTTAATTCCATAGATAATTTCTTTTGAAATATCTAATCGTTTACTTCGAATCGCTTTATGTCTTTTATCGTATCGTGCTACTAATTTACTAATTAGATATTCAAACAAACAAAGGGCGCATATTAACGAAATAAGGGCCACTATTGCAAAAAACTCCTTGATGTTATATAAATAGTACAGTGTGACGGATAGTGTGACTGCAAATACCCAAATGTAATTTAAATCGGTCAAAAATGATGTAATCCTGAAATTAGAAATTATTAAGTTAGACGGTGCCGCACTTATACACCAAATTAAAATATTTTCTTACGCTTGTAGATCCGTCGTGATCAGGCTATTATTAAATTTAATTTTATTTTCCCGATCGCAAATATCCCGCAATATTTTCGAATTTATCAAATGCATCACAATCGTCTTTATTTCCATCGAAATGATATTCTGAATTTCAAAATTTTTGTTGACACAGTACGTGATCCCAAGGGATGCGGCGGTTAATTGCAGCACCATCAAAAATCCTTGAAAATGTGTTTCGTCATTTTTGGCAAAGTTAATAAAATATCTAGGATTAAAAAAAAATGATTAATTAAAATTGTTTGTGTATTACTAGAAAACAACTTACGGATAAAAATATTGCGGATACGAGTAGTATAATCCGGTTAATAATATTCGCAGCACTATAGTAACGAAAAAACGTTTCCAATACACCGATAATAACGAACTTGTTAACTTGTTGTCCTTTCGGTAATAGGTCCTATCGAAATTTTGCACAACTTCTTGAGATGTTAGCTCATCAAATCCTTCTATGTGGGTTGGAATGCATTTTCGCTTAAAAATTTCGCGAGCAACCGGCCAAAACTGATAGTAGAATAAATTTTTGTACAGCTTTTTGACTACGCTCATACTAGCTGAAATGCGACTGAAATATTTAAAAAAAAAATTGATAAAAATATTTTTATTTTATCTAAAATAAAATAAACTTGACTATCTCATTCACAATAAAGCAAAATAAATAGCAATTAGTCTTCAAAATTATAATATCAACAACTAATCTTTGTAGTCGGTGCGAGACACTTTATGAATGTGCTTGAAATATGATACCGAAAATAGAAAAATTTTAAAATTGCATATCATGAGTAGCGCATATACATAACTAGCATTTATCTATTGGGAAATTCTTTCTTAATCATCAAGAGAAATAACGAACCGATTAGAAATCCCCATTGAATGAAAAGCCATCGTTTTTATATTGCATTTATGCACTTAAAAGTTATGAAAAGTATTAAGAAAATCAAAATATCTCTTTTTTTATAAATCGAGAGATAAAAATGAGTTGAGAAAAAACTAGTTCTACGTGTGTAGGCAGTGCACCTAGAATACTAATGGCATCATTGCTTTAAAACGTTTGATATATGGCATAATTTTATGTCGACGGTTCCAATCTTTGATTATATACGGCAGCTTAACCAAATAATTCTACAATAATAACAATTAAAAATCATATTACGGAATTTATTTATTATTTTACTATTAAATTATGCAACCAACATTTCACTAAAGCTGTAAATCATGAATTTTTTTTACAAACATGACTGCCATCTACAGTTCAGAAAATAAACTGTAGACATACATTTGATGACGTATCAAGCAATACTGCCTGATACTCTATAGGTGGATGGATGGGTGTAGGCAACAAAATAAAGTATAAACAGAAACAAATTTAAAATCACCGAGACGAGTAGATGAGCAAAGCTGAATCAACATCTCTACTGGGTAGATTGTGGTACGAGTATACACATTTGTAGAATCTATTTAAAATCATATTCCACAGCTTAGGTGTCTTGGTTAAAAACAGTTATTTTGACTAAAATTTCGGGCGGTTTTTAAATGGTTAATTGTGGATTCAGATTCGGACACAATTCAGGAACATCCTGTATGATAAAAATTAAATAATATTATGTTGTGTTGAAATATAATAGAACTTTTTTAATTTTAGGCTCCTAACAGAACACGAAAATATGTAAACTATTTAAAAGGATGGGAACAAAAGAAACAGAAGTTAAAGAGTAGCTATGTGAATCGGCTAATTATTTAGAAAGCACTTGTTAAATCAGTAATACATATAGCCAAAGCAAATGCCATTCAAATGCACGGGAATAGAAATAAATGCGGCTGATTGTGCAGAACACATTCCTTTCGTAACTATGGACCATCTAATCCTATTACTTCAGAAAGACATTTCTGATTTGAAAATATTTTTGGATGCACCCAAATGGATGATCTATGCGGACTAATGCAATTTAATTATTTTCCGATCCATTTTGATAAATCTACGGACATGTACAACACTTTTGAGTATCATTTTCAGAATACCGTGAAATTATCAAATACTACGATTTTTTTCTAACTTTGCTGAAAATAGAGGTTTTTGACGCAAAATCAATTTATACAAAAAATATAAATTTGAGCATTATTTGCTGCCATTTTGAATAAATTTCTTTTCCATTATTTTTGTAATGTCAGATTCGTCGCTTTTTCATTTTCCCGTATGGATTGATGTCTTTCGTCTTTCAAATCATTAAAAGTTCCGCTAATATGACAAAAGTTCGGGTGGCATTCGATATTTTGACATAATTAACCACGTTTTACTTAGGCTACACTTAATATACTTAATATATGCAGACTTTGTAAGAAGTGGTACTTAAAAAGTCTTTTTTAATATTTTGTATCTCCGATCTTCGAGCTTCTTCCTCGAAGGCTTCTTTTTTAAATTTAACAGTGTTGGTTTTTGGTATGAGTCTTTGAAATTTTGGACTCAAAATAAACCTTGTTTTTAAGCTGCTTCGAATGATACCCCTCTGATGGTACATAATACAAAAATAGTAGTATATTATGACGGTTATTCACGAAGGTGAACTTTCACGAAGAGTCGTAAATCAACCGCGAGAATAATCGCCATTATAAGGCAAGGCAAGTATCATACTATACTTTGTCCTCGACAATTAACTTTTCTGAGCTCTTCATATTTTGAACGTTGATGTTTCATTTTAATTATTTAAAATGACACTTTCGGACAACCACAGTTATTTTATTTTCAAATTTGAAATTTAAGCTAGTCGAGTATTTTCTTAAAAATTACCAAAAGGCACAGATAAGAATACATAGATCATTCATTGGGAAAATAATTTTATTTTTTGTTCAACTTGAAATTCCAGGAAACTTAGACTGCGGTCCAATTTGTGACTTATTTTGTGGAGACTGACTTATTTGAAAGTCTACAATTTGACTTTTACGAGAGGCTTGCGCCCAAACTGGTAACTCATTAAAATAATTCAAGCAATTTTCTAAAAGTCTATTCAACAGGAGACTTATCGTAGACTTTCAAATAAGTCAGTCTCCACAAAATATGGACCGCAGTCTTAGTCTAAATTGCTCACAAAACAGCCATAAATTACATGGTGAAATAAAATTGTAAATTGATATAAGAAATTAGCTAAAGTGCATGAAATTAGTTTTTGGTAGAAATATTCTGCTGCGGTTCCTCGACATGCGGACAAAAAATTGTTCCAAATGCGTAATCTGTGTGTTTTTATTCGTGCTTTAGGCAAGATTTCAAAAAAGGCTACTGGATACAATTTCAAAAAAATTGGAATAAAATGACTGATTTACTTGCAAAGCTTAAGTCTTTCCGATACGACTACTTATTATTTTGTAATTATTTTCTTACGCGGGGTTACACTGCAAAAATGCTGAGATTTTCATTCATGAGATTAAATTTATTAAGGTTTGTGTAAGCATGTTATACAAATTTTGAAACTCTAAGCAATTAATTATCAGGAGGCTATTTCACGAAAAAATTATCATGAAATTCTCACGAAATGTCAGATTAAAATACACTTTTATGGTTATGTTTTATCATTTTAATGTACACGCGATTTTGCATAGTGTTATGTTATCACTATGTTTTAATAATCAGCAATAATGTCCACATTGTTCAAAAATAAATAAATTTAATAGTCATGAATTGGCAACCCCGCGTCAAAATTTGTTGCACGATAAATATTTTTTATTTCACAGGGGAACACATAAAATCTGTAGAGATTGGTTGGTTTTACTCTCAGTAAAATTTGTCCGGAAAATTTTGACGCAGGTTAACCTAAAATCGCCTTTGTGGCAAAAACATATATTTTTGGTCCGTTGGCATGCAGTTTTTATTTTCAAATCTAGTAACAACGACCAACATGTCAAGAATGTTGTTCATTTTGTTTTTTGGCATTACGTCACAAATAAGTCAGTATAATGAATTGAAATGACTTGACCGACTTATTCAAGATGGCGTCAAATAAGTTAATAAGTCTGTAATAAGTCGATGAATGGAAAGCACCCTTATAGCCTGTATACAGACTGAGGATTAGTTAAACTGGTTTAGCAAAATTCCGTCATTTCCTAGGAAATAAAATCAATTCAGTTCATTACGAAATATTCAAAATCTACTAGCAAATTCCAGTTTTTCCATAGGGTGCTTGATTGAATTTTGCTAAACCAATTTAACTAATCCACAGTCTGTCAAGAACGACTTTTTCGAAATGTTTACTTATTTCGAATTTATTTACTTATTCATCGCCATCTTAAATTAGTATATAGGTAAACCCGTTCGAATTAAGTTTGCTTATTCGATTTAGATGAGTTTTCATTTAGTTGATTTCAAGTAGATTGGTTTTTTACCTAGCAATTCATGAAAAAACCCGCCATGAGAAATGAATTTCATAAAACACGTCCGTTCCGGCTCTATCACAACATAACGTGCACATAAATTGAAACATGTTTTATTCGGTATTTTTGATAGTATTGCGGGTGTTGTGAAGATCGAGACCTTCAGTTTGATCTATTTATGTATCAATTATGTATTTTTAGCTCACTTAATATCGCATCAACGATTTTTTTTGACATTTCAGCTATAGCCTACTCGATTTATTTCGTTTAGTCTAGACACTATAGCAAAGATTTTTTGTGGAGACTAATTATTCAAATACGTGACCTTGCGAGCATACTTATTTGAATAAGTTGGTCTTCAGAAATAAGTATTCATTTTATGCATTTATGGAGCGTTACTTATTCAAATATTACCCTGATTCAGAAGCACAGCCACTGCCTGCAAAATTGTCTTAGGTAATACTTTTTGTCTTTGTTATGAGTTTAGTCTTAATTACGACACTTTTCGTATTCTGCACGTTTCTTAGTTGGCACAGGTTTTAAAAAACTTCGTCTTACAAATAAATTTGTTGGCCTTATTTTGATCACGGTTTGACATTTCCTCCTATAATGCACGATGTTAGGATATGGAGATTGTTTGAAAACGAAATGAATGATATTATTTTAAACATACAAATACGTTTTTATTTATTTAAACATTTGTGCGGCTGATAATTTTTAAGAAATATCTTACATTTTTACCTGAACCCCTATTTGTTTGTTATTTGTGTTATGATTTGATTTTGTGTGCATATCAAAAAAAAAAAATTGCTGTGTTTGTACTTTATGCATACATAATACGAGTATGTAGCCAGTTCCATAGATTTAACATAATTTGTTAACTATTAACGTAGATAATTGGAAATAATTAAATTTTTCCTAAAAATAAATATTGTAAATACTATTTGACAAGTCTCCAATAGTTTTTGGAGAGTTTATACAACAAATTTTTAGACGGTTTTAAAACAAAGCGAAATTAATTATTTCAACGTTTCACAGTAAAGAAGTATGCAATTCGGATGGTTTTGCATACTTTATTCAAATAAGTAAAATAAGTAAATAAGTTTGCAATTACACTGTTCGAAACGAAATAAAATTTTAACTTCAAAAATCTATCTATTTTCACGTGAACTAGAAATTAAATTAAATTAAATTAATTTTATAGATTTTAAACAATATTTAGTAAATGTTAAAATTTCACTTGAAAACAATTCAACATTTCACATGATAATAATTTGGAGACTTATGCGTTCCATCTTTGATATATTGAACACACTATGCTTTTTCGCTTTTTGAAAATTGTATGAAAATTTCACGTGAAATCGAACTCAGTACTATGCTTTAGTAGTGATGAATGATTAATCACCGCTAGTAGTCGTGGACAAAATTCTTTTTTAACTGATGTCTAATCCAAGAGTAATTTAATATTGGCTCAAACCGCCAATTATATCAACTTTTCATCATTCTAAAATATGAGACCTTCACCCTGCAATTGGCAATCAAATGTGCATTATAATTATCATATCTTATTGTGATACGGTTGTGTGCGATAAATATTTATTATTGGTTTACGATTTGGGAATCACCTGGTGACGTAATATTTATAACTTTCCTAATCTAAAAATTACTGCCTATTTTATGACTCAACTTTTTTTAATGAATGAAATTTTCTATAGTAAACAAATATTCCGTATAGTATAAGCAAATTCGTGAAGTTCGTTTATTACGCACTGTAGTGTGTGGATATTTTAAGAATATTTTCACAAAATTTATATTGCATGTTACATAAAATATTTAAATCACGCATGCATTTATTTATAGGATTTTAGCACTTCACTTACCGTTCACAATAATATAATGTCGCACATAACACACTAATAGTTTCTTTTATAATAACAAACATTTTTTTAAATTGTTCACAATTTGTAGTCGACATAATTCTAAAAATAAATTTATACACGATTTATATTTATAAAATTTGAATTAAATAATACTAGAAATTATTAAAAATATTTATAGAAGATCCGATTGATCTACTTTATGGAATGAATAAGAAGGTACTGACTATCGTTTTATAAACACTCAGTGGTTTTAAAGAAACAGAACAAAAGAATAAACAAAACAAAAAATAATTTATATAGTATACGTATGCAGCAAAATACGCGAAATATTACTAAAGTATTAGTGCGCGCGATCGTTGTTGAACTTGCGTTTTGCGCCCATGCGCACAATTCAAAATTCTATTGATCAACTTGGTTTTGTTATTATGATTAGAATTATTGATAACGTATTTTTTGGTATTTTGTGTACATTGTTGATTTCATTCATTATCATGCATGCTAATTTATGTTTGATCAACATATTTGCGATATGAAATTGGGGGAAAACACTCATGTTGAAAATAAGTAGCGTTACGCGAGGCTAAATCGTTTTTCAAAACGATGCGGCGTTTACTTTGTGTAGTTTTATTCCATTTAAATTGATCTTAAGTAATATAATGTAGTCATCTTATTCTTAGATGTATATCCGCTTGGATATGGATAAATGGATAAATTTTTCTCACAATTGAATATTTGTTGATATTAGATTTAATAAACGTGGGTTTGATAGACAATTTGGGGCTACTTAAATTGTGCGTAATCTAATCAGCTCATCATGCTGACAAAAAAAATTGATAATGCGGAATGCGAAATCCCCTGTTACGTTTTGCGGTGTGATTTTTATATTATCGTGTAATAACACCACGCCAATAGAAATATTGATCGGCGAGAGTGACTCAGACATTCGAAGTGATAATATAATTTAATCACAATAAAATTTGGTAGAAAAACTAGAAATAAATTTTTTTTGTTCGGATAATTTTTATTATTAAAATTGATGTAATCCAAAGAGTTCCGCAAACAATGCCACACAGGGCTGCTGGTTCAAGTAGAACTATATATGAAATTGTAATAATTCCCCCATTTTGGAGAAACAGGACGTAAAACAATTTATATATACTGGGTTGTTCGGAAAGTAATTTTATTTAATAAAATATTCTCCATTTTGATCCAATACCCTTTAATCATCTTTCTGGCAGTATCATATTTCCACGCTCATAAAATTTCTGATCTTTGCTGGCAAAAAACTGATCCAATGCATTTTTGACGTTCTCTTTTGAAGAAAAGGTTTTGTCGTCTAAAAATTTTATAGAGACCCGAACAAATAATAATCTGAAGATGTCAGATCTGGAGAATACGGTGGGTGTGGTAGTACATTCCATCCAAGTTGCAGTAGCTTTCGGCGTGTTACCAGACTTGGATGAGGTGTCGCATTACCTTGGTGGAACACTCTTGTCCAGTTAATCACAGTACACTTCAGAAAATATCGTGTATTGTCCAGCTAAAAAAAACGGTTCCCTTGAAATCCATCACCTTTTTCTTGATGAATTTCGGCTTTCGACGTGCTATCTCATGCGCTTAACATTGTTACAGACAACCCATTTCTCGTCCCCACTAATAGTTCGCTTCAAAATCGGATAATTTTCATGACGTTTGCGAAGCAAATAACAGACGTCGAGTTATGAAACTAAACCATGGCGTTTCACGTGATCATAAACGGCCGGATCCGATAAATTTAATCTGTCAGCAATCTCACGAGTTGTTATTCGGCTGTTTGCTTCAGTCAATGCCTTTATTTTGTCTTATTGAGCTTCAACTGGCCTTCCAGAACGTGCGATACATCTTCAAAATTTTGAAAACCAGTTTTGACACCACATAACTTTTTGCCTGAACAGCATTTTTGCATTTTCGATCGTAAAAAAGTAAAATATGCAGGCACACCCGAGGCGAAATGAAACAAATTTTTGCACAAATAACCCCTGCTATATCAGCTGTCAGAGTATATAATAACAATGCGACTTAAGTTTGAAGTTGGCTATGAAACATTACATTTTAGTCCTCTGTTGGGAAAAAACGAAATTAGTTTCCGAACAACCCAATACATATACGAGTACACTTTTTTTACATTCTATACACTGATTTACTCATTCCATCTACGTTGTATCATATTGTCAAATCATGAAAGATTATTTTGTATTGGAATTAAACTATAGCCGTGTTTTATTATTCGAGTACTATCCGGCGCCGAATGGGAAATTTCTACTGAAACTGCAGCTATTATTCACTGGTGTCGCTACACCATAATAATGAAAAATAAATTGGATGACATTTATTTTGACTTGACGTTATAAACAGAAATTCATCTTACTCCGTTTTAAATTTTTATTGTAAGATTAAGTTTCTAATGGTTTCAGGGGTTTACAAAATAAAGGCCTTTTCAAATTTCAAAAAAATTATAGTTTGAAGTTAAATAAATTAATTATATGCAAAATGGCGCGTTAAATATAAGCTTTGACATAGAAAATTGGGTGCTCCGGATACATCTATCGGGCGCTAATAAAAAAACACGGCTTATATCTTTTATAGTTACGTACAAAAATCTAAGTTAAAATTGAAAGTCGTTTTAAATAGAATTTTACATGAGAATTGCATAATTCAACTTTTACGAAATTATTTTCCGCCTGTTTTTATAATGCGTTTTTATATTTTGTTTACAAAAAAAAATTTAAGTATTTTATTTACAAAAAAATTCTTAAAGTATTACGTGTATGACTTACACAGAAAAAAATAACTTAAGGCACATTCGATTGAAGTGATTTAACTGAATAATCTGAATTAACTGAATATATCACATCAGTTTACTTCAGTTAATTCAGATTATTCAGTTAAATCACTTCAATCGAATGTGCCTTTAGTAAAATTGAAAACAAATTTGACATCCATAAAAAAATTGACATAATTGATCATCTTTTCATCGGTTTAAGGGGAAAAGCGAATATGATTTAGAAGTATAAATAGTTTATAGTGTTTATAAAAAATTTATGAATATGATAAATAATTTTGTTAAAAAGTGGTACCGATACTTGGTCACTTTGGTAAATTGATTTAAAGTGTTAATTATAGTTACTGCGATCAATCGTTTCAACTATTGATTATTAAGTTGAATTTTTCCTTATACGTTAATCAAATGGTTGCGTATGCAATAATCTGAAATGTATATTAACCTGATCTAGCCGAACTATTACAGAAAATGTATAAATAATTTAAATTAAAACCAACATGAGTCTAGTTGTTAAAATCATTTCCAAACGAGGCTTGAACATTATTGAAGACCATTGCAAATGTAGACACCCAATGCTCCTTAATTTCTGGCTTGGTTTGCTGAATTTAACGATTTTAGCTGCTATAATGGTTCTTCAAATTAGTTTCTCGGAGTAAGATGAGTTCAAGTCTCTATGAAGGTTGTCGTTCCTAATGTACCATGGGGGATTTACAATCCCTCGCAGTACTTTATTTTGGAAGAATTGTATCATGTGTACGTTGATTTTCTTGGCACAACACCAAAGTTGGGTACCATAGGTCCATACTGGTTTGTCCATTTATTAGATGCGCCATTTTTTAGTCCAGTTATTCACCGTGTCAACTGCATTTTGAAGTTTGCTTGTTGCTTCCGAAATATCTTTTCCAACTGCTACAATAGCTGTATATCATCTGCAAATGTTGCTACTGTATATAGTAATATTCGGTAAGTTTCTCGTATCAAGAATCAACAGAATAGGTCGAAGTACGCTACCTTGTGGTATACCTGCTGATAATCTTTTTATTTCAGAGATTCTCATTTTCAAATTTAACTCTAAAGTGTCGATCTGCTATGTAGGGTTTAAGCATTTGATAAAATTGCTTAAATTCAAGCCATTGGTCCCAAACTTTGTCAAAAGCTTGAGCTACATCTAAGAAAATACTGGAGCATATTTTCTTATTCTCAAGTGCATCCCTCAATGACATCTGTTATTCTGTGAACTTGTTCAAGTGTAGAATGATTTTCTCCAAATCCAAATTGGTGTGGTGGAATTAAGCATCTCTCTTCTATTATAGTTTTGAGTCTCTTCAGCAACAGTTTTTCAAATATTTTTGATATGACTGGAAGTAGTCGTTTCCTGGTTTACCTGGTTTAGGAATCATTATTACTTCGGCCACCTTCCATTGTCGTGGAATATATTTCAATCTGATCATATTTCAAACCTTTCTCGGGAATGGCTTTCACAATTTGCCCAGTAATTAAGTCATAACCTGGAGCTTTTCTGATACTTAAGTTATTATTGATTTCAGTTCTAAGACCATCTACTTTGTTTACGACTGTGTTATTTTCATTTGCTGTTTGTCTCTCTATAGTTGGCTGGGTGTTGTTTTACAGTTTATACATCTTGCAGGTTCGGTTCAACTAAAAGAATATTCTTTCATGTTGTGTCTGCCTGCACATTTTACGCACCTAACATCTCGCCCACAATATTTTTGGATATGGTTATATTGGTTCCTTGACTATTTTCAACTTTCTCTCGTTTAAGGATATTTACTGCGTCTTGAATATGCAGTTCTTTCATTTTGAGATCTTCTAATATATCCTCCTTCTTGCAGGTGAGACCTCTGGCCATATAACCTTAACTTATCGGTTATTTGCCTTCATAGGTATACCACTTTTTACCTTCTTCAGTGAGTTTTAGATCTGTATGCATCGGGATCGCTTCTGTTTATCTTCCAAACAGTATTGTTTAGTACAACTAATCTATAGTCGTTTGTGGATACTGATTTCATTAGAGCTTGGATATTCGCAAACTCGGTAATGCCTATCACATTAATTGGCGGTGGTGTCTTATTCTGCATTGCAACCTTGCGTTGTTGCTGGTGATGTTGGGGTACAGACACTGGTCCTTCAGTTTCATTAAATTTTGGTTACGAGTGCTACTCAACTTTCGACGAGAATTCTGCATCCTGCTCTTCATTTTTCCTTGGTCTTTTCTTCTGATTATGCATCCGTTTCTCTTCAGGCAAGTGTGTGGATTTCATTATAGCAAGTAAGAGGAGTTTCCACAACCTCTGTCAGTTTGGACTTCTTCAGCTCCTTATTTTGTTTCTTTAACCTAGCGATTTTATTGCTAAGTTGTGATGCTACTTTTTTATTTTACTCAGTCTTCTGCGGAGTTCAACATTTTCGATTTTCTGCTGAATTGCGAACTGTGTTTGTCTAGGTGGTGATCTAGATATTTTTGAACTTCTATCATCGAATGGGCATAGCAATGGTTGGCTCACCCCATAATCATTTGAGCCGGCCTCGTTAGAGGGTGTGTCAACCAACTGAGCAGTTTTTGTACCACCTTGGGTAAAAATTCATTTTTATTGTAAACTTATGGCATTAAGGACTGGTTATTGAAGCAGCTACCAATGTAACCAGTGAAATTGTCAGTGGAGAGAACTTCCTTCGCTAGGTTCTCGGTGTTCAGTTACTCCGCAGTTTCTCAGTCACCAGAGCCTCGTTGGTTAATAAGGAGGCAGCACCACGTGCAGGCGAGGTTCAGATTTTGTTTTGGTTGGAGTATTGATCTTCTAGACCGATACTCCCTTACTCCCACAACACATTATGTTTTATGTTTTAACAATTTTAAAATTAAATTAATCTTATAGAATAAAATTTGACACATTTACACAACCTGCCCGCAAATGATTTCGATACCGAATAATAAAATAAATGTGCCCTTGTAAAATCGAATATTCCTTTATTCTGATCTTAACTTAACAAAGGACCCCGCACAATTCTTATGGAAATTGGGTCCCGGTCAAATTCGCTGAATTTGTTATACGTGATAGAGTTCATCATACTGGTCAATTGTCTCAATGGCCACAAAGCTCAAAAATGGATAGTTTGGCCGGTACAGAGCTTTAAAGCTCCGAGTATCCTCCACGGATTTATGTATATGCGCAGTGTGTATAGACTTTTGAAATAGCCTATTTCATTTTTTTTATTACATATCTAGGTTTATATTTTTGAGGTTGCTGAATTCAGATCTGTTAGATTTTCAAAATTGACAGTTGGCAGCTGTGAAATAGCTGTCAATGTGCTATAATAAAGCCAAAAACTTGTTTTTTTATGTTTTATCTTTCTTTTTTTTTACTTCGATAAGTTCAAAGATGATATCAAATCAATAACAATGACTATCTTCAGCTGTCATTTAGCTGTCAACAATTCTTTAAAGTCCGGTAATAAAGTCAAAAAATTATTTTTTGTTTATAACTTCAAGTTTTTTATATAAGTGAATATAAGATATAAAATTATGTAGTCATCAGCTTACAGCTGTCAACAAGCTGTCAACTAACTGTCAAAATGCAATAATAGAGCAAGTAACTTATTTTTTGTGCTTAACTTTGTGGATAAGAAATCAAACATGATACAAGTTTTTAACATCACTTTTGAACTCAGTGATCTAAGCAACTGAAAGTTTTTTTAAAAAGTAACTTTTAATATGGAACATGTTCATAAAGAGGGGGTACTTCGCGAAGGCCTCCACTTATGAGGGGGTGAAAATGGTCAGTTTTAGGAGGGGGGATGAAACGGGACTTAGAAGAATTTCGATTTAGGGACTTAAAATAATTTCGTTAAAGCGACTTAGGATAATTCGGCTTTAGGGACTTAGAATAATACTTTTTATTAAACTTGGTTATTGGTTATCCGTAAACGTGTTCTATGCCCGTCAATTGTGTTTACACAACTCGGTTTTGACAGTTAGTTGATTGATACGTGACAGCTGTAAGCCGAGAATATCCTCGAATGTTGCCACATGCAAATAATAATATATAGGTAAAGGTCGGTTTATTATGTTATTAACTTGTTCATATTGAAAAATAGATTTACACTTTCTTTCTCATTAACCCTTTCCGGGGCACCGGTACATATTTGTACTGGCTAGATTTTTTGCTTGTTACCCCCGTATCTGCTACAATTCGGACTTTGGATGGTTGACTATGGGTATTTCATGTCGCTAAGAGGTTCCTGAAATTAGTCCTAGTGATTTTTCACGTAATTGTTTATTGTTATTTAATTATAAACAATTGAAAGTGAAAAAACTGTTTTTTTCGGAAAAAAATCGTCCACTCGAAATCTGGTACATTAGTATATGATTTTAGTGCGTGTACCGATGTTTTGAAGATTGCTGATCACGATGCTGGTGGCCAAAAGTGCATTTTGACAGCTGTCAGGTGTCAAATCGGGTGCCAAATGACTCAATATAATCCGAATGATCGAAAAAAACACATGTTTATTACACAATTTGGCACGTCTGACAACAAATTCCATATCAGAAGTCTATTTCGGCAATTTTTCACAAAGGATTGTTGACAGCTAAATGACAGCTGCCGATAGTCATTGTTATTGATTTGATATCATCTTTGAACTTATCGAAGTAAAAAAAAAAAAAAGATAAAACATAAAAAAACAAGTTTTCGGCTTTATTATAGCACATTGACAGCTGCCAACTGTCAATTTTGAAAATCTAACAACAGATCTGAATTCAGCAACCTCAAAAATATAAACCTAGATAGTAAAAAAATGAAATAGGCTATTTCAAAAATCTATACACACTGCGCATATACATAAATCCGTGGAGGATACTCGGAGCTTTAAAGCTCTGTACCGGCCAAACTATCCATTTTTGAGCTTTGTGGCCATTGAGACAATTGACCAGTATGATGAACTCTATCACATATCAAAAATTCAGCGGTTTTGACCGGGACCCAATTTCCATAAGATTTGTACGGGGTCCTTTTAGGATCCGACACGATAAAACCATCGATGAATTTACTCGCATCGTCCACAATTAATTAAGTGCAACGTGCTCATTGTGCAAATGTACAATGGTTCCGATTGATAAAACTCTGGTTCCGGCTGATTTTAAATGGTTTCGGCTAAAAAATCTGATAGTGAAGAATCATGCATCGTGTTAGTTGGGTCATAGTTGGTTTTATGGAGGCCATAGTTGGTTGGACACAAAAATTGCAGTTATCAATTCTACCTCGTCGTCCAAAGTTTCCAAATACATATTTTCCAGTATTGTCTGCTTGACTTTGGAGTAGAAGCTATTTTCATCAAGAGCTATCTGCTGCTACACTTTTGTGGCCAAATAAGAAGCTGGTGTTGTTCTATAAGGGACAGTTCGCAACCGGAACTCTTTTACTTTTTCATGTGGTTCCTGACGCAATAATATTTTTTGGAGCCTACATTGATCTTTGTTAACTTGTACATCTTTTTGTTTCACAGATAATGGCATATAAACATAATCGAAATCGGAACATCAGTGTTAATAATTCAGGCTGCACAGGTGAGGCAGAAAATATTCTTGTTCTAAGAGATTACGAAGAGATTTAGATTACGATACTCCCGCATAAACTCTTCATACTAGAATTTTAGTTCAGGACTTTTACTCAATTTTTTACTCGAAAAACATGGATCTTCGAACGTTTGTATACAGAATCTCCAAGCACATCAACATTATTTTTAAAATGGTAGCTCTACACAATATCTTCCAAAAAACTTTTTACCAAGCTGTTTGAATTACCATTATGTACATTATCATTAATGCAAAACAATTTTGATACATTTTTCCACCTATTATGGGACTGCAACTGTAATTGTTCACCCAAAATAATAGACGGAAATTCGGATCTACCATCTCAATATTTTTCAAATATTCCCAATTATTTACTTCAAATTGGTACTACCAATAAATGAAAGTTGTGATCGATTGTTTTACATATCATTTAACCCCCTTCCCTTGTTGTCGCATTGTCGTTTTCTATCTTCCATCCGATCATCTTCATTTGTAAACTTTGTTTCAAAATGCAACATTTGGTTGTTTCCCTTCAAGCAACTCAAATACAATCCGTTTTCGTTGATGCAACTATATCGCACATAGTTTTAATAATGTTTCATGCCAACAAAAAGGTCCTTCTTTGTCTCCCACTGCTTGGACCTCTATGGTCCAAGGACCTCGGCTTGATTGGCTTTATGCTTGACCTCATTTCTTATTCAATTGTTTGCTTAAGCTATCCGGTATACGAATCCGTCTCAAGTTGGTTTTTGATCATATTTATTTTCATATCCCAAATCTTACGAGATTCCAAATCCAACTTTTTATTTAAATTGAATCTGCAATTTAACTGAGGATTCACATTTAATCGGTTTCAAATTAAAGAATTCCAGCAATTGATTTTCAATTATATCTCGATCAATATTGAATAGCTTTAAAAAAATGTCCATGCTACTTGAAGGCCTTGAAGTTTGTACCCCCTGTGCTCTCGCGGAAAAATTTATTACTACGAAAACGAGTTTAGTCAAGCTTTTCTATGGATTATCTATGAAAAATGGTCTTGGAAAGTTTAATATTATTTGGATATTGCATTAAAATATAAAAACCATAAATTTATTTATAATTAATATTAAAATTATCAAATTAAAAAATTAAAGAAGTGTCTTGGAAGTATCTGAAGCGGCTTCATATTTTACCACTGGTGCCGTTACATTTAACCGTTATACTTTCTAGTGTCAATTGACGATTGGAAATGGAGAGAAAACACTACCTATCGGAACAAAATAAAACTATACGGCCAACTAGAAATGATCACCAGCGCTTACAATACGACTTAAAAGTCGTATATACCGGAGGAATTTAAATGCTTAGGAGCAAACAAAAACTAGTCTAAAATCACAGCTTCAATCGTCATATTATTTCGAATAATTGTCAACGAAATTTCACCTGTTATGGTTTTCAAACAAAAGTTAACATCACAATGCTATTTGAAATGTAACACATCTATGACCCCCTGTTGGAGTGCAAAACTCATGGGCCGACCCATCTTCCATATCAGTATAGGCTGGCGTGGTGCTTGCAATGTGCAGATGGTATTAAAATCGGTTCTATAGCCGTACGTCCTCGGATTGGCTGACTGGCGTAAAAGTAAGGATGGAATAAGCAAACTGCGAAAGAGCAGGGAGAACCTAGAAACAGGCCCCAGAAAACATTGCAGGGATGATAAAAAAAAACGTTCGAACGCTGTTTTTGCATGTAAAAATATCGATTCATTTTTTTGACCGTGCTCGCTTGAGGTAGGAAAAAAGTGTTATTTTTGAAAATTTTTATTTCAAACTACGGACTCATATAGAAGTTTTGACAGTATTTTTCAACAAAAACAAGTAAGTTAAATTAAAATCAACACAATAATTATAAAAACTCACATTTAAATGTTGTTTCCTATAAAAAATTTAAGCTAGGAAAAAAATTTCTTGGTCTACGCAATGTCTGTTCTGGGGCGGTATGTTGTACCATCACTTCGAATCGAAAAAAGTCGAATTCGTAAAAAGTCGAATCGAAAAAGTGAAAGTTGTATCTTTTTTGCTTTTCGAAAATGATAAAACATACTTTAAACTTCGACTTTTTTCGAATTTCGATTCGAAGTGATGGTACAACATACCGCCCCTGGTTATATTTATATTTTGTGGTTTCGCTATTTTCATGAATAAAAAAGAACAAAAGAAAGCGCGAGAAGCAAAGAAATTTTTTACTATAGAATGAAGTTGGTGGCGATGCTAAACAGAGCCATCTTACAGCAAACGCTAAAATTAAATTCAAATTTAAAAATACAAAAATTCTTAACAACCATCGAGTGTTAAACTGTAAATATTTTGGAG
The DNA here is from genome assembly GCA_932526605.1 of Nephrotoma flavescens. Classification (NCBI taxonomy): domain Eukaryota; kingdom Metazoa; phylum Arthropoda; class Insecta; order Diptera; family Tipulidae; genus Nephrotoma; species Nephrotoma flavescens. The sequence continues at coordinate 314,276,132 of OW052220.1, forward strand.
TTTATCGAAATCTCAATATATCAAACAATACGAAAGCTAATGGAAGCGCAAATATTTGTAAAAATACATTACAAGTTTTACTTATATTTTTAGGACAGACGGATAATGTTTTATCGATAGTGGTGGCAACTTGTGACGAATGTTTTAAATATCGTTGTCTATTTGCGTCGTATTTATCCTCATTGCGATTGTTACCAAATTTACTTTATTGTTGTTTTAAAATTTTATATTTTTTGTGCACGTTTACAACGTTGGCTATTTGGAAGATTTAATGCAATTCACCTGACAATAAATGTGTCACATCTGCGGCACGCTTTAGAGTTTATATGTATTTCTAGTTAATTTTATTAGTTTTTGTAATTTATTCAAATTTGTTAAATTGTTTTGATTATAAACGTGGTTTCCATTTACTAGTTAATTTTATTTACGAAAAAATTAGATATTCATAACCGCTTTTGTCAATCGTTTTGACTGCAAATAGACATAAAACGCCTTAACCCGTACTAACATTCATAAAACGCCTTACCTCGTTTTTGCGTCTATAATCGACTTTATTTGAAAGTATCTCAAGTTTCATTTAGACATCTACACCGTAATAACATAAAAATATTTTATTTCAGTAGAATCATAAAATTGCAATATTTTATACAAAAAAATTATGTTGTCTTAAGCCTAATAAAATTTAAAATATAAACGCTTATCAACTAAACTGTTAAAATATTTGTACATTTTTTACCTACAGCTCGGTAGTCGCGATTCCCCAATATTGATGCATACGATTATCCGGATCCAATGAATCCTCTATATTTCGTTCGTGCATTACAGCAAAATCGTATTCCAAATTGTACGGCATCAAGCGCTGTAAAGAACCAAAATATGCCGCATTTGGGCCTGTATTTATTGAGCTGCCACTGTGATTAAAGCGGTTTGAATTGTTTAATCGAATCGGTTTGAACAACGAATTCGAATGAGGATTAAACGATCGTGCACTTCCGAAGTGCCGCGATAGGAATGGAATACTTCCGTTGACACGATTAGCTTGATGTTGCGCTATGGTCGGTTTTATTCCATTCTCGCTCGGACCATTATATGCTAATTGGGGCGAACTACTTGAAAGTGCTTTTAGCTGAGATTTTGTTAAATTTGTTTTTGATCCTTGTAAATTTTGAGCTGATATATGCGGATTTATAGCTGGACCCTTTTTCGTAAATGCCTTAGAAATAGTGTTAAGCTCCTTATCGAACAGTAGCTGGGTATTTTGTTCCAGCATGTATTCCCAACATTTAAACTGTTCTTCAGACACAGCTGAATCGGATTCAGCTTCCTTTTCTTTTTCACGTTCCTCTTCGATTTTAGCTCGGACTGCTCGCACAACGCCGCCTCGTAAACTTTTGCGCTCGTTCGATGCATAATTCGTTTGGGAGCGGCGACTTCCTATCGTTGACGTATCAATAAATCGTTGCTTATTTAATTGTGCTTGCAGTTCGTTAGCTGTTTGATCACTCTGCCCAGACGGTGATGATCGATCGCTTCGCCCAGACGGTTGACGTATAAATTGTGTCGCGGCACCTGAATGACAACAACTATTATTCGATTCGCAGCAGCATCCACATTTACAAAAACTTGAAAGCACTGGAACATTTGGTTTCTTCTTGATCGTGTGCCTTAGTTCGCGAACTAAAAAATCAACGTCTGAGCTTAAATTATTAAATTTTACGATTACGATGCTTAAATTCTCTTCAGCACCGTAACTTTGTGCTATATCCTGGATTCGTTTTGCCGCTAAAATAACATTTTCTTCTTTACGTATTTCACCCATCATCGACTCGATTCCGATCACCTCCCATAATTTTTTGTTACCTATAATTAGGTATTCATCGTGCTCAGAAAGCGCGATTTCAGATATTTCCGGATCTGGAATTATCAGTGGATACTCGGAACTGTTTCCTATTTTTCGGTTTGGTGTCGAAGGTGTTAATTTGACACTTCCAGTTGCTCGCACAAGATATGCACTAGCTTCACCAACACTAGCCACACGTAATATAAATTTACGGGCAGCAGGGGTTTGATTTGGACTCCCGCCATTCGGATAGTATCCAATAAATTCGTTACTCCCCTTACTTCGCGATATGTGGCATAACGTGGCACAGACCCCGTTCTTCTGGCCATACTGCTTTAACTCTCGATGTGCCGATAATAGTGTATATTTCATGTAATCGTTGGCTGTTTCTTTTACGGTACGCTCTTCCAATAGTATTTTTGGTATAACCTTTACTAAAATATTCGGCACGACATTATTTAGCTCTCCGTCAAACATTCCGAAAAGCGATTCTGTATTACAAAATGTCGGAAGCCGTAATTGTGTTATATACAATTTTGATAAGTTTCCCGGAGTTTCAGAAAAGCCTACGGCCCAAGGTGGCTCCAAATCTGTAAATTCTTGATATGAAACTGGTGCGGAAGGTAGGCTAGCACGATTTTTACCCGAGACATCGATTAAACTCATTCGTCGCTGGGATCGGCAAACTTGTAATTGATTTGGATCTACCTGCAACTCACGATTGCAGGATAAATCGAGAAATTGTAGTTTTTTGGGCACCAAGCTCACCAAATTTATTTTATCCAACTGATTGTGTGCCAAATCGAGTACCCGCAGCGTCAGGGTTTTAGCCAAGATGGGCACAGACTGTAGCTGGTTTGAGTGGACCCGTAGTATTTTCAAATGTTTTAGATTTGCTAAATTTTCTGGTAAGTGTTGTAACTTATTTCCCGATAATACCAACTCCTCCAATTCTGGCCAATTAGATAAGCACAGTTCAGGAAACGTAGTTAGTCGGTTATACCCCAAATGGAATATTCGTAAATTTTTAAAATATCCCGCTACGTCATAAATCAGATCATTTAGCTGGTTATTGGTTAGATATAGTTTCTCGAGTTGATAAAAACTCTCGTAATTATTATTGTCCATCATGATTGCCGGCAATGTCTGTAGTTTATTGCTAGCAACATTAAGTAAAACCAAATTTCGACAGGCCAAAAAAAAATTTTCTGGTAATTCGACGAGTTCATTATTTTGTAAAAATAACTCTTGTATGTGTAATTTTCGGTGCGGCATAATTGGCAACAATTTTAGCTTGTTGTAGCCTAACTGTAACGTGTGTAATGAGTTGTGTTCACTGCAAAATAAATGTTCCGGAAGATTTCGTAATTTATTGTTGTTTCCAAATAGGGTGCGTAACTGATAGCACCCATTAAGCCAATCAGGTAAATCGGCCAGCTCGTTATAACTTACATCTAAATGGCGAAGATTTATAGGGGTCGGGTGAACTGTTAATTTTTTAAGGCCTACAAAAATGACAAACAAATTATTGGGCTCACATATTTATCATTTTTAAAATACTTACAATTGTTTCCGGCAATCAGCGATGTTAAACACCGTCCATTCACGGTAAGCTCGATTAATTTATTTCGGGAACATTGCAGCATCTCCAATTTATCCAGGGCTGATAAATCTAGAATTTCGATCATGTTTTCGCTCACATCGAGCTGTGTTAAAAACTGTTGAATATAGCGGACATCATTATTTAATGGTCGGTAATTTTACGGAAGAATATACTTACGCCATAGTTTCCTAGTATTATGCTTCCTTTTAAATGATTTGACCTTAGATTAATTTTACTGATCGGAGGATTTGATGTACTCTGTGCATTAATGTTGGTTTTGAAATTACCATTTTCAATGGACTTTTGTTTGTTCAGATTATTGGCGTGATTAAAGTCGAGCTTCTGCGAATACATATCTACCAAGCCCATTGTTTTAATGCTCAATAAAAAGGGTGGTAGTTTTTCTAATTTATTGTAGGAAACATGAAGGATTTTTAGGTTTTTTAAATTTTTGATTGAATTCTGCAGTTCTACTAGCTCGTTACGATCCAGACATAATTCTTCTAAGCTGAAAATAAATAAAAATGGAAAACTTTATTTGGTGGTATATCCGCTATGATGCAACCTTAAAAACGTATAGTTTTTTACACTCAACAAACACGTTGATGCAATTCGTAAACTATATCCTATCATAAAATCTTAAAGAACGTTTTATAACTTTTGATTTCTTGAAAAAATAATATTGTACGACGCCAAAACACAATTGATATTTAAATTACTTGCAAACAAACGATTTTGTGTTTATAACACAAAGATTTCTAACATTTAGGTATGGAATCGATTCAGTGAAGCATCTCGAAAATGTAAATTTTGTTATACAAACTTTCTTACACATACACGAGCTATGTGTTAGAAGATGATTTGTTTGCGATAAGAATTACGAACTAGGATTTGGTTATATAAAAGGGTTTGATTTAAAATCGCTGAACCATAATTGAATATGCCATACTGCGCGTCATGTCTGACTCACCGGTTTCATCTAGGTAATTAGGTGATGTATATCCAAAATTTTCGAACTAGTTTTTCATAAGTTTATAACCGTACACTGTATACACTGAAATCCATAAACTATTATGTTTTATTAGGCGAATTTTCTAAACCAAAATTTCAACACATATATCTTGAAATATTTTTTTTAATTAATGCTTATGATCACAAAAATTGTATTATAATTCAAATTTATTACTTAAAAATTTCTTGAAGCGAATCTAACTTTTATTTGAATGTATGTATATTATACACAATATATGAAACACACACACACGTCTAACGTATTTTGCACTAAATTCAATAATAATTAACACAATCTCTAGGCTATATAGATTAGCCACAGTCAAAATACTGTAATACACGAAAAATATTATAACGGATTTCTGGTAGCATTTATATTTTTCACATATTTCCCGGAAACACGTCATTAAACTACAAATTGTTGTACGTCCATGTCGGAAGATCGCCATCCGCTTACTAAACTTAAACAAAATTTTCAACCGTATGTCTAGATGAAATCATATATACACCACTGCAATATATGTACTTGGAAAAAATCAAGACAATATGAAAAATGGAGGAAAAGAAGCGTCACAGAGTTTAAAAGAAACTAAATTTACCAACTAAAATTTTATAGTTGGTGAATGATTGAAAGTTTTGCTTAAATATTGAAATGCATTTAATGGAGAAATTTACGCACGGTATTTCCAATAAAATAGCATTGTTAATTGAGTAACAATTGATTGGAGACGCACTGAAGAGAAAAATTAAATTTTTTATACATTTATTTAGAATGCAAATCTGTTCAAAGTATAAGGTCAAGTGGAAATTTCAGGGATTCTATATATTTCGCCTGACCAAAGATATGAATAAGCAGCGCAAATTTAATAATTCTATGCTAACAATGCTTTCCATTTTTTTTTTATAGATAAACGATGCTTTGGAAATTGAAAAGGATCTAGTTTTTTTCAAGATATGTAACAAAGGTTCCAGACGAATCAACATTATCAAAGGTTAATCCACCATCAGACCTCCCGGTGATCGAATGTACAGCAACTGTAACCTGAATCCAGCAATGCAACTTATCACAAACCAACATTTACTTTCGAGATCAGATGCAGTTGTAAAGCTATCAAAAAAAAAAAAATAAAAAATACAAGGGATATTTTAATGAAATTTCGAATTTCATGTCAGGACATAGTCCATCACCTATAAAAGGGATCACGTTAAGTAAAATCGCGGCCAGCGTGGCCAAAACGCCCAAAAATGGCCTGAAAACGCCCAAAAATGGCCTGAAAACGCCCAATGTAATGCTGTCTCAATCTCAAGCCATTTGAGGTACACAATCCTGGAGTAAGCGTAATTCAATATCAAAAGAATATTTGCAAAACGAATCGTACTCCAGAACAGTGTTCTTCGTCTACTAATTTAGAATTATCTACACGTTGACGTCGAAAATAGCGTAGACAATTGATTTTTGCGAAGACAATGTTGACAATTGGTAGAATATGTAGATAATTCGTAGATAATGTCGATTATTACTGTTTTATATTTTCCAACTAGCGTTTCTAAAAAGACGACTGACTAATTGGTATGGTAGCCCTAAATTTACAATCTTTTACTTTGGTTGAAGACCCCCCCCCCCCCCCCCATTTAAATCATTTGTATAAGTTTGATTAAAACAAGATACAAACTTCAAAGCAAGAAAATTATTCGAGATAATTTACTAACCAACTGTTACATTGAATGCAAAGAAAAATTAACCGCCATTCTGGAACTTTACCTGTGAGGAGTTATGGAGATCTCACGCTAAAGAAAATTTTATTATGTTGCCATTTTATTGACGTAGATTTTAATATTCGCTACTCTGTTTAGTCAGTAAATATCGTTAGAAGTAACCAGAGGACGATATTGTATGTAATATCAAACAGGTTACAGATAATTCTTCACCAATTTTCAAAGCCTATTCTCAAAATTGCTCATATGTTATATTCAGACGTGCAAGATGAACTTAATTTTTTTACTTTTAAGCCTACCTTGAACGACTAAGTTTAATGTGTGATCAATTATGGTGACGTATTTTGAAAAAAAATGGTAAGCTTTGATCATTGACTTTGATCATTGTCTGTGCCACAAGCAACTTTTTCATTTATTATAACCTAATCGAATCAGCAAGTCTTATTCAATGCAAAGAACTGATATATTTTAAATGTTATAATCTGGCAACACAAAAGGTATAATTTCTAAGTAGGAGTGTAAAAATAAGATCCCTCTTAAGTTGATTCAAGAATACCGCAATTCGGGGCAGATATGGGGTAGTATACTCTTTATGTCTTGAACAGACGGAGTGAAATCTCGCCATTATTCTTATATAGAGTGAACGTTGCGCCGACGTGCAACGAGTTTAGACTCAAGTAACAACAGCGCGAATGATATTCTCGAAAAGGAGCGCACAAATGCAGTTTTTAAAACGAATCCCATGTTATATTGGAAGGTATAACTATTTGGCACTCACATTTATTCCGATAATCATCATAAAACCATTTTTAAAGGTGAATGGAATTGAGTTTGAGTCACTTCAGAAATGTGGAAAAAAGTTCTTAGTGACCCAGCGAAATCAGTACCCTCAGAAAAAGATGTCAAAAACAGCGTAAATTGATTTTGGCGTAGACAATGTCGACAATTGGTAGAGTATGTAGGTAATTCGTAGGGGCAATGTCGATTATTCCTTTTTTGTTGTTTTTCAATTGAGTATTTTAAATAGAGGTTTGTGAAGAATGAAATCGGTCAGTTGTAAACTTGTTACTAATCGTGAGTTAATAAAATTATATTAATTCTAAACTAAAATTTGTAGATTTGAGTAATGCCGTATAAGCGATTCACGATTGTCTAATGTGTAACGAAGACTTATTTCAAATATCAATGTTAATGGCCATAAATGAACGCACTTGTCATATGTCGTTGAGTTCGTAGAACTGTCTTCTTCTGTTTATGCTTCCTATCGTTAATACAAGCAGTTATCATAATAACTAGTAAGATTAGATTCTAAAACTTCTACCAATCAAGCCTCCTTCATCTCCTCATTTTGTTTCTTTAAGCTAGCGATTTTATTGCTAGTTCAGCATTTTCGTTTTTCAGTTGAGTTGCGGACTATGTTTGTCTAGTGGATTTTGGAGTTTCGGATGAATGGACTTAGCTTGGCTCACTCCCGAATCTATAAAGCCACCTAACTATCAAAATTAACTAATTTTTGTTCCAGATTTAATTTACATTATGTGTTCTTTTTAAAAAAAAATATTTACACAAAGATTTTTATCAAAATTTGTCTTTGCATAAGTTGCATAAATTTTTAGGAAATGATTGAGATAAATTTGTTTTTATAAATGCAAATTTAATTTAGAATAAGCAAACTAACTCAATTTTTTGCATACTGAAAAATGTAAATGTTCCTATAGAAACCGCCACTTCCGCCAAATTTCATTTGGAGATTAAAGTTTCGCCCAAATCAGACAATCCGTCTGGGCTGTAGGTTGCGAGGATACAGACCGATAGACACACATACACCATTCCGAAAACCACTTTTTCGAACTTCGGTGGTATAGCGAATAATAAATCTGTAAAAATCTAGAACTCGACAATTTTTATGATTACTATGCTTATACCAGAGACAACCTAAAAGAGATATTTCATCCTATGTAAACGTAAAAATTGAAATTGCGATTTCATTTTCTATAAATAGCTACATACAATCAAAAATATTTTGTTTTTTTGCGTATACGTATACGCAGTTTAACGAAAAATCACAGCTACAACGATGACATTGGAATTATCAGAAATATATTTTGTTTTCATTGTTTAGTTCAAATGAAAAATCTAATATGATTGTCTGTGCTTATACTTTGTAAAAAAAAGGACTATCAAAAAAAAACAAAAAGCAATTAACAAATCACTTTTTACTTCTTTTACAAAGTATAGGTAAATCTAGTAATCACAAAAATTCTCGGCCTCGAGATTTTTAGTATTTTCCTTCGCTATATCGTCAATAGTAGCAAGGCTCCCATTGCATGTATGAAAGATGGGTTCAACAAGGTGCGTTATAATTTCTATAACGCACGATTTTTGTTTGGGTTGTCTAATAGAAAAACGGTACTTATTAACCTAACCTCATTTTTTTTTTAGAAATGTCGGGAGTTCGAGTCATGGGTACCAAGACCGTTCTTGACCTCCACAAGGTTTATTCTGTTATGTGTGCAGGTTAATGATTCCACACATTAAGCCTCAATGTCCCAACTCTTCAAAAATAGATGGCCACTAAATCGTGTCCAGCAATGTCAGTGAGACATTTGGCTGCGAACTTTACAAGCCATAATATTAAAAGCATGAATCGTCATGATGACTACTGAAAAGTAATGGCAACACAGATGTGGATGATCCATTTGAACGTAATGCAAAGACAGTTAGGTCAATTTCTTAAAAGCTTGTTATTTTTCTTATCTCTTCAATTTAAAGGTAAAAAGTATTTCGAAGAGACAAATATCGATGTGTTGAGCTGGCCCCTGTATAGTCCAGACTTAAATCCCATTGAAAAAGTTTGTTGATGACGATTTAGGAATCCATACCTCCTACGACTTTGAAAAATTTATCAAATTCAATGAATCGTGTCTCGCTGTAATAAAAACAAATGGTGGTCCTAATATAAAATATTAATATTAAAGATAGAACTTCTATAAATCAATAAAAAACAAAAAAAATTAAAAAATAGGTGTTTAATTTATTCCATTACATTAACTCCAATCAACGTATTTTGAATATTTTGGCATTTTTCGGGGTTTTGCCCCTAAATTGCAGATAATTTTTTTTTTTTTTTCAAAAAATTACGTCATGCATGTGTTTAAAATGAAACAATAAGCCAATTGCTTCTATAAGTTTTGTAATTTTAGCAAAAAACACTCCAATTTGCAATAAAATATGTTTGCCCAATTTTTAATTTCCCAGCACTGTAATAGCATGAAAAAACTGCACCATAATATTCATTCCAAGGAATATGAGCCAACATATCACATGTCATGTTGCTTATATCAAACTCCCGAATAGCTGTAACCGTTCATGTATATGATAAACGTATTTTTCTTAAACATATTTATTTTTATTAAAATTTTTCACTCACTCTAACCTGCATATCTCATTATGAATGGGCAATTATTGCTCAAAATGAGCTGTGTTACATTTCGGGTGGGTTAAAGTTAAAAAAAAAATATAATAATTGAACAAATAAATAAATAGATAAATAATCCAAATGTAACATATGGTGATGGACTCACTATTGGAAGTTCGAGATAACAACATAATTCTGTTTCAGTCAATGATCCAAATAATAACCAGACTAATAAACTACTTCAAGATAGTATTAATAGACTTGGTTCTCTGGAATAGGGATTATTCATTGTGGAAGCAACCAAATATTTGAAAAGACCAGTTACGCACAAACCTCCATTCAAAACAAATAACGGTCGCCTGGCTAAAACCAAAGAAGAAAAAGCAGAAAGTTTCGCTGATCACCTTGAGCGCTACTTTCGGCCCAATTTAATAATACTCAATCAACTTGATATACTGAGTGAAAACTATACTACGCTAAAAGCTATAAAGAAAATATCAGACATAATTAATGCTTCCTTTAGACTCTGTTGTGTCCCTCTATCATGAAAATTTGCAGAAGTAATCATGATACCTAAACCAGGTAAGCTGCCAAGTGAAATAACCTCGTATCGGCCAATATCACTTCGTTCAACAATATCAACACTGTTTGAGAGAATATTATTAAAACGAATTAAACTGAAATTGTAAAATCAGGAGCTGTTCCTTCCCATCAGTTTGGGTCATTGCAACCGATTGAAGATGGACAGCATACTCCAAATATACTTTCAAATTCATCCAAATATACTTTATGGGCAATATGGAGGATCAACTTGATCGGCGCCAAACGATCAATACAGCAACGAAAAGGATAGTTTTGCAAGATTTGCAGCAACTACTCCATGAACATCATGCATTGGTTCGATTGTTTAAAACTGCGTTGGATCGCATGCCGAGTGACGACTGTAAAGTCGTGATCAGAGCAGATAAACGACCCGCTGGAACACACGAACGCCAATTTAATGCTCCAACAACAGATGAAGTCGCAATTGTGATTGTTGGTGAAAACGTGGAACCGCGCGATATTGTGCTTACACGTCGCGACACTGGACAACTGCAACGAATAAATGAAACACACCGTTCATACGATACATTGCAATACCCGCTGATGTTTTGGCAAGGAGACGATGGATATCACTTCAATATCAACATGATAAATCCATTGAGCGGTGAGTACTGATATCCTAATTTAGATTATGACACTAATTTTACTGATTTCATTTCAGGTGAGGAAACTAACAAGAAGGTTAGCTCGATGAATTATTATGCATATCGTTTGATGATTCGTCAAAATGCTGACAACTATTTGCTGCGATTTCGTCGTTTGCTTCAGCAATATATCGTCGACATGTACGTCAAAATCGAAACAGAGCGCCTCATTTTCATTCGGTTGAACCAAGCTAAACTGCGTTCGGAAGAGTATATCCATTTACGCGATGCAATCAGCACCAAAGGAGATGCAGCTAATGTTGGTCGATTGACTATTCTACCGGTAACGTACATTGGCAGCCCGCGTCATATGCATGAATATGCGCAAGATGCAATGACATATGTTCGTCATTACGGTTGTCCAGATTTATTCATCACTTTTACTTGCAATCCGAAATGGATAGAGATTGTTCACCTGTTGCTACCCGGGCAAAAAACAAGTGATCGGCACGACATCATCGCACGTGTCTTCAAACAAAAAATCCGGTCGCTGATGAACTACATTGTTAGGCTTTGCGTCTTTGGGGATACTCGATGTTGGATGTATTCAATTGAATGGCAGAAACGAGGCTTGCCGCATGCTCACATTCTTATTTGGTTAATCGAAAAAATTTGACCAGACCAAATAGATGACATCATATGTGCCGAGATTCCTGATCCCGAAACACCCAACATGGTTCACGGTCCGTGTGGCTCCATCAATCCCCAATCACCGTGCATGGTCGACAACAAGTGTTCCAAGCGTTATCCACGAAATTTAACCGCAGAGACTATCACTGGCAATGATGGTTATCCACTGTACCGGCGTCGATCAGCCGATGATAATGGTAGAACTATCACAACGATAGTGAGAGGAAATGAGTTCGTGGTCGACAACACTTGGATTGTTCCATATTCGCCACTTCTTTCCAAAACATTCAAGGTGCATTGCAACGTGGAGTACTGCAATTCAGTGAAGTCCATAAAATACATTTGTAAATATGTCACGAAAGGCAGCGATATGGCGGTTTTTGGTGTTCAAAATCCCAATACAAACGATGAAATCACGCATTATCAAGTTGGTCGATATGTAAGCTGCAATGAGGCGATTTGGCGTATATTCTCATTCCCTATTCATGAACGTCATCCCACTGTTGTACATTTGGCGGTGCATCTGGAGAATGGTCAACGAGTTTATTTCAACACATCGAATTTTGCTCAACGTGCTGAGACACCTCCAGCAACAACATTGACCAGTTTCTTTTCGATTTGTCAAAGTAATCCGTTTGCACGAACATTGCTCTACTCTGAGATGCCACGTTAATACACTTGGAACGCTTTATAAAAAAAATTTCAACGTCGGAAGCAAGGCGATGAGGTTCCTGATCATCCAAATGTGCGTTCTACTGATGCTCTTGGTCGCATTTACACAGTTCATCCGAAGAATGACGAATGCTTCTACTTGCGGTTGTTGCTGGTGAATATTCGTGTGCCGACATCATTTGAATCACTTCGAACTGTCAATGGTGTAGTGTACCCAACATTTCGTGCTGCATGTCAACAGCTCAACTTGCTTGAAAACGATACTCATTGGGACATAACAATCGCTGAATCAATTATTTCTGCAACTCCAAACCAGATACGCACATTATTTGCTATCATTATTTCGACATGCTTCCCATCAAATCCACGTGAACTATGGAGCAAGTACAAGAATGACATGTCAGAAGACATTCTACATCGAATTCGTGTCAGTTTCGGAAATCCCGATCTCGAGGTGAATGAGGAGATACATAACCAGGCTTTGCTTTTGATCGAAGACATGTGTTTTCGCATGTGCGGCAGTTTGTTAGTCAAATTAGGAATGCCAACGCCATTTTGAGGCGGTACGAAGTTCGCCGGGTCAGCTAGTTTTATATAAATAATACATGGTAGTGCTATCTTATTAAATTGTCTTGCAAGTTAAAAACAGTCTAGCAACTTCTTTTAATTAAAACGATTATTGCAAAGATGCAAATCTAACCGTTAGATGCAAATCTAACCGAGACGCATATACTTCTTATGAAGATACATTATTTGGAAAAGAGTAGAAAATTTAAAGATTCTAAACTTTTATTACATTGTTCAGATCACAAAAGTCAACAGTTAAAAATTTAGTGCTATTTACAAAAACCTTGTTCTAGAGTTCCTTAGGCTTCTCGGCGTATTTTTTTAATTTTTTTTTTATTTATTAGTTATAAAAATATTGTAAATCTCTGGAAATTACTCATACGCATTTTTTTAATTAATCACAAATTATATATACAACTTTGTCGAGTTGAGTAACACAATTCAGAAACATTATATAATTCCTGCCTAAATAATCTCTTCATATCCAAGGTGATCGAAAACACTCAACCATGCGATCAACTTCACTTCTTTTATAAAAAAAAAAATCTGAATCACTTTAAAATAGCAAGTTTTTAATTTATGTAAATAATTTGTTTAATTACACAGTTAATTTGTGTGCCACCATTCTATGTACATACGAGTACTACACTCATGATTAAGATTTTTATTTTATGAAAGTGAATATTTAGCGAATTTTAATTTATACACCCAACTTACTTTTCTAATTGACATATTTCGTACGGTATTGTACCAATATTATTATCACATAAATCCAAAATTTTTAGTCCCTGAAGGCTGATTAAATTTTTTGGAAATTCTTTGAATTGATTACCCGGTAGTCGAAGAATTTTCAAATTTGGAAAATCGATTAAAGCGTTCAATGCAATTTCCTGAAGTTTATTTTGCCCGGCCAATAGTTCTTCGACCGTTTGATTTGACTGTAGTATTATTTCAGGAAATGCTTGTAATCCGGATCCACATATATCCAGTCGTTTCGTGTCGGTTGATTCGTTTGTGGCCTGAAAAATAAAAATTCATTGATAATTATCCGCGAAATAATTTGCAATATGGAATCTTAACGGAAATAATTTTAAAACTTTGATATCTTCCTTCCATTCAGTATATTAATAATACTCTTTTGAATCAAATCAACAAAATTCTTCGTGTGTATGACTAAAACTATTCCTATTATTCATGTGCATTGAAGAGAACTGTCACTAAACCGTAAACAAAAAACCATTCCCTTTAAACGCAACTATATAACACAACACCAATGACTTGTTCTTACCCCATTTTGAACAATATAATTATTAAAATCCGTTTCAAGCGAGTCCAATTCCACTGTATTCACATCACTAAAATGTACACGACCTTTAGGCACTTTGAGCGAACTCATTGAACCACCAGCGCAATAAATATTTTGGGAATAATTTGGTGAGTCCTTATATTTAATCGTCACCATTTCACCATTCTAGCTTTGTACACGAGCCAGTACACAAATTCCCAAAGGAATTGCACACACAATTAGTTTATCCACTACACAAAGTCACCATTAAACAGAATTTACATAAAAATAACCGATTATTTAGCTCACTCCCAGCGCGAATAGTGTTAGCGGATTTCAAAATAATATCGAAAATGTTGTCACTTAGAGAGACGTTTAATGCTTACTGAATATTTTTATTAATAAATGTTGTGAGACAGTAGCAGGCAGCATTAAAAAATTATTTATGTATTATGGTTAATAAGAAGTTTTACGGTTTTTGTCATTATTTTTAATAGAAATATAACAATTTGTTTGTTTGAATATACAAATCCCAGTGGTGTCGAATTGTAAATCGAGTATTGTCTTTTATGCATAGACATCCCTGCGCTTTCTCTATATATGAGTACCACTGCCGCGTAAACGCAACTATTATTTTGATTCGGTTTGATGAATACAATTTTTAAAACACTCGCGCACAAGACAAAAACTATTTTTTTTTTATATAAAATGTAATAATCTTATAAACTACATATGAGTACTTATGGACACGCGTCGAAGCTTCGCTCGTATAATATACATATTGTCTTTACAAAAACAAAAAAAAATCACAAATAGGTGTATAAACTATTACGTATTCGTAAGTAGCAGCAACAAGACATTGTTTGTATCGTGAATGTCTCGTGTTCCAATTTGTAGCAAAAAAAAAAATGGTTAAAAACGAAATTTCTTAGGAAACAATATTGTTGTTACTTGTACCTATTATATGTACAATTATGCAATTGTCTTATTGGTGGCCGTTATATTACGTTGACTTAGTTAAAACGATACGACAATCGTTTACTCACATTGTGTGTGTTAATTTGATTAGATTTATTCGTGAAGGGCATTAATTTTATAAAATTTAGTTGATTAACCGAGACAATTTAAAATATTTAAAAATTGGCTTGAAATCCATTTGATGTGGTCAGATGCTTTAGTTTGTTTTTATTTTAACAAGGTTATTGGAATTTTGTTATATGAGCACTAAATAAAATCCGTTTTCGTAGACTAATACCGTGGACAGACACAAACTACATAACCTCGTTATTTAGATTTCTGCCTGTCTGTCTATACACGATTTTTTCAAAACAGAATTATTAAGTTTTCATAACTAGATAAATGCAATCTATCCCGATAAATTAGGCATACTCGCAAATATCGGGTTTCTGTCTGTCACCACAACAATTGTTTATTACGATTATTATAATTTAATTTTCAATCTAGATAAATGAAAATCACGATAATTTTTGTGTCTGTCTACGGTATAAGAGCGCACATTTTTGTTCCTTATATTTATCCTTGTAAATTCAATACGGTTTGCTAGATAGACCACAGATTTCGAAAGAAAAATGAAAGTACATACTTTAACTAGTGTTGTGAGGCTAAGCGTATTTCCGATTTGGCTACATGTGGATGTTGAAAATATCGTAAGTAGATAATTGATTTTTGAGAAGACAATGTCGAGAATTGGTAGAGTAAACAATTCGTAGACAATGAAAATTTCTGCTTTTTGTTGTTTCCATTGTTTTTCGGTATGAAGTCGTTCTCCTATATAGTTTCCTAATTTAAATTGGACTTTACCTATATTTTACAGTATAAAATTCAATTTTTATAAATAAATAGGTGAGATTGAAATATTTGGTTAATCGAATGCGGAATTTTGACAGCGGAAAATAAGAGATTACGCTACTCGCCGCAAGTGGCAGCACTATCACTAAAGAGAATTTATTTTGTAATGTAATTACCAGCGGAAATTTTTTATTCATTATGTATATATTTTTCCCCTAACTAAAACATCTCAGCGGAATAAAATATTAGAAGTGATCCTTAAAATGGCAAATTAATTGATCTCCGAAGTAAAGGAACTCGGTATATGAAATGTTGAAATTTAACAATATTCCGTCTTTCCGGAATTTCTTCAACTAGTAACCAATAATTTCGATTGTTTTTCTAATAGCTTAGGCTATACTAAGACTATATGGAAAATTTGGGGAAAATTCATGGACTAGAATTTTTTGATTTTCTGCGGCCATATAAGTTATTTTTAGTTTTTGGCCAACATCTCAAAAACTTCCACTAGTAACCAATAGTTTCGGTTGTTTTTCTAATAGCTTAGATCATACTGAGACTATAAGAAAAATTTGGGCAAATTCATAGACTAGAATTCTCACTAGAATTTTTTGATTTTCTGCGGCCATATAAGTTATTTTCAGTTGTTGGCCAATATCTCAAAAACGTCCACTAGTAACCAATGCTTTCGGTTGGTTTTCTAATAGTTTAGATCATACTAAGACTATTTGGAAAATTTGCGGAAAATTCATGGACTAGAATTATTATTTTTTTTTACTGCCCAAGCTATTAGAAAATTAACCGAAAGTATTGGTTACTAGTGGAAGTTTTTGAGATATTGGCCAAAAACTGAAAATAAATCAGAAAATCAAAATTTTTTGTGAAAATTCTAGTCCATGAATTTTCCCCATATTTTCTCAGTATGACCTAAAATTAACCGAAAGTATTGGTTACTAGTGGAAGTTTTTGAGATATTGGCCAAAAACTGAAAATAACTTATATGGCCGCAGAAAACCAAAAAATTCTAGTGAAAATTCTAGTCCATTAATTTCCCCAAATTTTCCAAATAGTCTCAGTATGATCTAAGCTATTAGAAAAATAACCGAAAGTATTGGTTACTAGTGGAAGTTTTAGAGATATTGGCCAAAAACTGAAAATAACTTATATGGCCGCAGAAAATCAAAATTTTTTTGTGAAAATTCTAGTCCATGAATTTTCCCCAAATTTTCCATATAGTCTCAGTATGACTTAAGCTATTACAAAATTAGCCGAAAGTATTGGTTACTAGTGGAAGTTTTTGAGATATTGGCCAAAAACTGAAAATAACTTATATCGCCGCAGAAAATCAAAAAATTCTAGTGAAAATTCTAGTCCATGAATTTCCCCCAAATTTTCCATATTGAGACTGTATGGCCAATGCTATTAGAAAATTAGACGAAGGTATTGGTTACTAGTGGAAGTTTTTAGATATTAGCCAAAAACTGAAAATAACTTATATGGCCGCAGAAAATCAAAAAATTCTAGTCCATGAATTTTCCCCAAATTTTCCATATAGTCTTAGTATAGCCTAAGCTATTAGAAAAACAATCGAAATTATTGGTTACTAGTTGAAGAAATTCCGGAAAGACGGAATATTGTTAAATTTCAACATTTCATATACCGAGTTCCTTTACTTCGGAGATCAATTAATTTGCCATTTTAAGCATCACTTCTAATATTTTATTCCGCTGAGATGTTTTATTTAGGGAAAAAATATATACATAATAAATAAAAAATTCCCGCTGGTAACTACATAACAAAATAGATTCTCTTTAGTAATAGTGCTGCCACTTGCGGCGAGTAGCGTAATCTCTTATTTTCCGCTGTCAAAATTCCGCTATCTTATACAGCATGCTAATCGATGTCTTCGAAATTGGTACAACCATGAGCGATTTCATTTTCGTTCTTGTAAATATTGGCATTTCTATAGCGTTCACTGCTTGCTCCAGTAACTTTCATACTAGAGGCATGTACACGATCCTGTAACATTTCTTAATTAGTAGTATTCTATATTGGCGTCGATATAATCGTTCGAAAAGGAATCCGAAAAATGACAGAATCTTCTAAGATAATTTTCTGTATCATTCTGGTTGAAATCGAGTTAGTACAAGATTAAATTCGACTAAGGTTTAAAGGAAGTTCGCTTTGTCACGAACATTTTCGAAATGAATACTTCATTTCTGATTTTAACATTGGTTTCTTGAGCAGCGTAGTTGGGACTCCTAGAAATCTTTAAGATAAATATATGAATTCTTTTGATTTACTGTTTTTGGTTGTGTTTCGATTCAAATCAACGATTCAAAGTTTGTGCTCAACCGTTTGTTTTATGTGGGATTTCTAGAGTAAAATTGTCTGAGAACTGTGATTAATGTTCTCTTGGACAAGTGGGTTTTTTAATGCAAGCGATATCCATTTTGTTCAGGTTAGCTCAGGATTACATTTACCGAGAGATTCACCATTTGATTATCAATCGACTTTTGTTTTTCCTGTGCGACAGGCCCTGTGCGTAAATATAATAGTGGAGAACGATCGTCGACTTCTGCGTCCTAAACCAGCAGAGCTGAATACGGAAATGTGATACGGAAATTCACATGAGACCAACCAACTGGTAACATCCCTTATTCAAAATTATGCATGTTATAAAACACACCAAGAGTATTTTAAAAGATGCCGGCACAAGAACACATTCTGCGAAGTGCTCAAGCACAACCTCCAAACCAGTGAAGAAGCAGCCATCAGTTTAGAGCATTAGTGCAAATCGAAGAAGCCTATATCGAAACAGCTATGCCAACACACTCGGGTACGAAAAAGTAATTCAGACGCAAACCCTGGATCAATGATAAATACAACTTGGAAACAAATTGAACGCCTGCCACCCAAGTCACAAATGTGAAACGTCAATATGAAGAGGCTGCAGCAACCCGTAACTCATGCGTATTACTTCAACGCGTACAATAGGCAACTAGAAAATTCAATGAATTTATGAATTTTTTCATCGTTTCTTCTTCGAGTTTGTTGTTACTGGTTAATTTTGCTTTCTTTGTAGCACAAATATTAGATAATTCTTGGTAAACGCCTCTTACAGCTCCCCTTTTTTTCTTAATCGGTCCTGTTATATATTCAGTACGTCTTATTGACACGAATCGTACGCCACGGTATTTAGCCCATCAATTAAGACTTCCCTGTACCAAGAATAATAATACCGAGCCCGCTCAATTACCATTGGATGTGATTATGGCCCGGAATCCGATTTCAGCACTTGATGTATATAAATACAAGCATCATTCAATACAGCGAATAGTTCATACGATTTTACGGAATTTCAGAATTCTCTACAAGACCAATCACAACAACAATTGAAAAATTATGTGGAAGTTCGACGACAACAACGGCCACCACTCATTGAGCAGACTGCTTCTGCGAATACGGCGAGACATGTTGGGCAGCGAATTGTAATTCAATGTAAACGCAGCATTCTAAAATGAGAACTTTGCCTTACGGGCAGAGATAACATTATTAAAAGTTTGTAATGTACGTCAGACTGCGAAATATAAGGCGAAAACATCTAAATCAGTTTAGTGTTTTAATAAACTTGTTAACCAGGTTCCAGAAACGGTTGTCTTGTTTGTTTGTTTCAAACTGGTACAGCATTCACAAACCACACGAATTTCGGGATTCCATTAACCAATCTATTCTATATTTGGCAAAAATTTGACATTTCAAGGTAGGCCAAACGACAGTGTCATAAAACGCATACTTTTTTCTTACAAATTGTAGCATTTGTATAGTGCTCTCGAACACTGAATTTCACAAAGCACATACCGACGATCTTAAAACCGGCATCATTGAGTATAGAAAACCGATTGGGCGTTGAAATCTTTAAATGTTTCAGCTTGTTTAGTGAGTTCAATTTCAAATGAAACTATGTTCTCGTTGTCCGACAATAATTTAAACAATTTCAGGCACAATCAACTAGAAAGTTTATTGGACGTGTTTCAAAGGTTTGGCTCCTATTTAGCCGTTAATTGGCACATGCTTGTTTCTGGGGTGATCCATTTGGAGACTTTTTATTATTTTCTTTTACATTGCAAAATAAAGTATAATAGTCATGAAAAATGTTGGCCTCGAGATTTTTGGAGATTTACCAATATGGCCGAAGTACAAAAAGTAGTTTTTAAAAAATCTCTGTGTATGTGTGTGCACATAAAGACTAAATGTCTGTATCTGAGATAGCTAGATTGGACCCCAGTGATTTTTGGAAATGGCAGCTTCAATAGGACCATTTTCTTTATATGTAAATATTTTTGAAAGTTTACGAGAAAAACGCTTATGAAGTAAAAGACTTTAAATTAAATTTACAACAATATTGGCTCAAATCGTTTGTGGCAAAAAAACTGTTTTACCAAAAACTCGGCACTGTACGATTTGATTACTTTAAAATTTACCAATTAATACTTTTTACGCTATTTGCCGTAGGCACTTGGCGAAACACACTTATACTTAATAAACACATTTTTATTAATCACTTGTTTTTGTTTCGCAGAATATTTTTCAAAAAGGGAAAAAAAAAAAAATATTCTGCGAAACAAAAACAAGTGATTAATTAAAATGTGTTTATTAAGTATTTTACCAATTAAAATGAAGATGGAATACAAAGCAAAAAGCTTTGTTGTTAACAACCCAAGAATACGATTCAGTATCCACCTAGACAAATAGCAGAAGAAAACATACCACCAGTAAATAAAGTCCTGCCACATTTCAAGACTCCTGTCACATTTCAAGACTTAAACGAAGAAATAAATCTTTACCTAAATTCAAAGAAATCTCCAGGATGTGACTTAATTACAGGACAAATCGTAAAAGCTTTTCGTGAAAAAGGTCTACGTAAACTCCTCCAAATAATTAACACAGTATTCAGGCTTAAACACGTTCCAAATCAATGAAAAATCGCAGAAGTAATTATTTTACCTAAACCCAACAAACCACTGAATGACAAAAAATTTGTAAAAGCCGACTTCCTTACATCCTTATTCCTCCACGTCAATTTGGCTTCAGAGAAAATCAATCAACAATAGAACAAGTACATCGAATTACAAACATAATTGAAGATATACTTAAAAATAAAAATATATATTCAAGTATCTGGAATGTAGCACAGGCCTTTGACCGAGAACGGCAAAAAGGCTTGGAATATAAATTACAAAGAGACTTACCAAGCAGTTTTATCAAATACTAAAATCTAACATATCTAACTGACACTTTCTTGTTAAATTAGATGGCAAATACTTTAAAAAAAGAAAGTATTAGCAGGAGTACCACACGGTAGTGTTCTGGGACCAACATTATATATTCTATATATCTCGGACCTGCAAACGATAGACGAGGCTAACATAGCAACGTTTGCGGATGATACGGTCGTCTTAGTAGTCGCTAATATCATAGAAGAATTCTCAAGCAAATTGCAACGAGCTATACTAATATTGTCAGAACCTGGACGAAAAGATGACGAATAAAACAAACAAATGAAACAAACTCGGTTCACGTAAACTTCACCAACAGGAGGGTCAACTGGATACCAGGAGAACTGAAATCTCAGCAAAATCCGTATGCAAACACGACAAAATATCTAGGCATGATCTAGACGCGAAACTAAAATGGAAAGAGCATGTCAAAATAAGGAAAGAAGAGTTAAACATTAAATATAGAAAGATGGATTGGCTTTTAGAAAGAAATGCTTAGCTACCTTTACATAATAAATTGCTACTGTATCGGCAAATTTTATAACTTGTGTAAAGTTACGGTATTCAGCTCTTACAAAGAAAACCAATGTCAATATCAGCTACCTAGCCATTAAAAATCAAGAAACCACTTGATCTACTAGTTCCATTCTCGATCGACTAAAAATATAATAAAACTGTAAAGGGGACTATCCAAAGGGCTACAACCCTAGATGGTTTGTAAATCAGTTGTAATAAATACATATAGTTTAAAAAAAATTCTCCGACGATATCGAAATCTGATATTTCGACACCTGCATAAAGCACTTTTGGACACCGAAGCAATGAAAATTGAAAATACTCGCCCAAGCATATGTTTACTGGCCTAAAATTGATAACGACATCATAGATCTTGGGTGCTCTTGCAGTCAATGCGATGAGAAAGCCAAATCACCTATCAAGGCCCTTCTGCAATAGTGCACGCGCAGTTTGTCCTATGGAAGGTGTGCATATCGCGAGGTCGCAAGACCACTTGACGGAAAATGGTGCCTTGTCAGTGTTGGGTGCCATTCAATGTTTTCTGAAGTCCACGAGTGCACTAATATCACGTTAACGAATTGCAACGAGAAGATAGGCGAATTTTTCTCACACTCGAGGCATCTAAACTCAATAGTTAATCTATTCATTGGTAGATGTCAGTTAAGTCAACTAATGTTATGGCTAAAATCACGGAGTTATTAAATACGATTATCTATAACAAAATTAAGTTTTAAATGGACTTGCTATTAACACAAAACGACCAACAAACGATTACTATCAATCGAATTCGACATAATAAAATGTCTGGGCTAACTTAATGGAGGTTTTGTGAGCGCGTGAAATTGGATAGGGTGGGCCAGCCATTTAAATGTACGTTAAAAAGTAAATTTTGAGTTAATCGAAACATTGTAAAGACACCATAAAACTTTTCAACGGAATGCTCCTAATCGCTCTAAAATATATTCAAGCATACGGACTAATATAAATAAATCAATTTTTATTTATTTATTCGCATAACGATTACCATTAAACGGCTTCAAAAATCTTAACTATGCCAAATTTAAATTACAATTTCGAAAATTTACAGAGCACATCTAATAATTTGAACAGAAATTTAATTATTAATTTAAAAACTATTTATGAAACGATAAACTATTATCTCTACAATAACAAATTTGGCTAACAAATTTGTAGTGAAATTTTTACAATTTTGTCGTTTAGCTTAAAGAAAATATGCTTAAAGGTCGAAACATGCATGATCAATAATTTTCTTTCTCTTAACTGGGTACACGCACTCCACTATCATGTCAATAGCATACGAACTAGATTTCAATTACCCTAAACATCTCTATAAATTAGCATAGTAAATTGAATCGTGCATCATGCACTCTCAATTTATTTTTTATAGTCGTGTATTATAGGTAAACATATATGATTACGTTAACTGTGCTTAAGCATATTGCAATTATACACATTTATCCAAACTCTTAACAAGGTACGAGTACATACAAATTAAACGAATTAGATATTGTTACATAGTTATGTAGCCGTAGATAAGTGCGTAATTGCTTGTTTGAATTTATAAAATTTACATAATTTCACATCATAATCTTATAACGCATGCTCGCTTGTGTAGACGCTGTATCTATATAATTTAGAGATTTACTCGCCCAGTTAATAGTAGAGTGATGTGATTTGCCAAGAAATTGAGTAACGATATTCATGGTCAGTAGTCAACAAATCGTATTTCCGCTCTTGCATAAGGCGAAGAACAATGAGTATGCGTATATATTGAAGAAATTCTAGTCATCGGCACAATTAAAATTCACTCAACGAAATCGATCTAACAATTGGACAATAAAATATATTGTGTGATGTAAATACGTTAGCGCTTACCTCTAGCAGCCATCTACTCCAGAGATCTCGTTCCCACGATTCCTCAAATCCTAGAAATAGTACTTTATCACGTTCGCACTGTGAATTTACACTGGTATTGCTGGCACTAATACTATTATAGTTATTATTATGTTTATTGTATTTAACACTGTACTCATCAGTATGTAGTAGATTTGTGCTCTCCGTTAAGTTGTTTACACTATTTAGGCACGACGATTTTGGTACAATTTTTAAAATTAGTCGATTATAATTTGGCGTATGCTCATAAATATCGGCTTTGGCAAGTTCAACTACCTCTGGTGCTAAATTTGTATTTGCTGGCATTACATATAATTTGCTGCCCATTATACATATTCCGCGACGCCGCCATTGTGGGAACACTAACCCTTTTAGTATTTCGACAGAACCGGATTTCTTGATGCCATCGTAGAATGAGGTTTCCGAAGGGCCGATATAAAAACGGATTAAATATTTCAAATCTGGATCAATGCATAAACGTGAGCGACGGGATTCATCGTCGAATCCCATTTTTTTTAGAAATTCTTCCTGGATTTGGAACGGATGCTCATCGCTGAATAGTCGGCGAGATGTTGTACCCCCGATTTGGATCTGCAATAAAGAAAAATTTGACAGATTGTAATGTAAATTTGTAAAATTTTATTTTATTTCAATTTAGTTTTGGAGCGGACGAAGGCTCTTGAATCTAAGGATAAGGTAAGGATAACGTAAGGAATATGATTGCTTTAACTTGCGGTGACTCTACATTAACTCAATTTTCTAATCAATAATAGGTATTCAATTGTCATGGGTATTAAATTATAAAAATTCAGAATCATAGGCAACATGTTTAATGGTGCCGTTACTCTCAAAAACAAAGACATCCTCAATGATGTTTTTCTATATTGTGGCTCTTAGGTTTAAATTGATTTACACAAATAGCACTCTATTTAAATATTTATAGCAACGATGCTGCTTAAAAAATAATTTCAAGACAATTTGCATGTTGTGATTGGCGATATGGCCCTACACGTGGAAGTGTCTACGACCAACCTCATTTAAATCTTTATTAATTAAACGAAAAATCGAAGTGCCTAGAGTGAAATTTAGTGTTCTCTGTTGGTTTCAAGTCAATTTGGCCACCAAATACGCTGCCACGAGTAGGTCGATATCGCGAATCACAACACGTTGTAATTGTCTTAGAATTTTATCTACTAGTTTGACACGTCATCCAAAGTAGAGAACACTAAATTCCACACTCGGCACTCATTAGTATCAGAATTAAGTGAATTTGGGGCGAAAAATGCTTCCACGTGTAGTGGCAAATCGCCATTCACAACATGCAAATTGCCTTGATTTTTTTTTTAATTTCAGACACCATCCCAAATCGTGAACGTTAAAATTCCACATTTGGCACATGCGGTTCCAAAGATTTCCCACATATTTTTAGTGCTACGATACTCAATATTATTTATTGTTTATTTTTAATAATTTTAATTAAACCACGTGTTTCGAATTCCAATTTTTTTCCTTATGCACGTACACCTTTTGATAATTTGTGTATCTACACTTTTTGAGTCTACACTTTTTGTTAAAATGTGTAGCTACACTTTTTATTAAAGTTAATAGCTTCACTCCGGTGCTGCTTTATTTATAATTTGCCTGGAATTATTAGAAAACTTAGGTTGTACATGACCCTAAGGGAAATATTTATTTAACATAGAGGGCACTTCAAGTAAATCATAATAGCGCTGGAAAAGAGGAGAGAAATAAATTTAATTGTTGCTTGGCAGAGAGAAAGATAATGCGTCGACAACTACACCACAAACGTTAAACAACCGTCGCTTGCGTTATTATAAATTTGGGAGACCGCATCAGCATGAAAGTATTTTTAAAGTGGAAGGAAAACGAGGTCATCTCCCCAGGCATGCCAGTATGTTTCATCCAGCAACATTATGTACCTTCCAGTAACTCAGGGACCTGGCTAGGAATCAATTGAAAAATTATACATTAATGCGAAATTAAAAAAAAACTGATTATGAAGCCTGAATAATGTGGTGGCCAGTTCTGTTTTAATATAATGTAGCGCCAGCAAAATAAAAATAAATTGATTCTAGGCCGCTCATTGAATGTTTGGGGTCCAACCGACTTCACAGCATTTGTCACTAGAGTGTCGATTTTGTACCAAAAATAACAGAGCGAGGTGAGCAAACCGGAAAAATATAGTAGTGGTTATTTTATTAATATTGGTTTGCTTGTGCGCATGCGCGTCATTTTTTTTTTTAATTGATGTGTCAAATGCGGTTTCATGTTGTTCAATTATTTGAAAATGAAAAATCATAATCACATAGCCAACAATCGGTTCCACTGCTGAAAAGCAAGCGAACAGAAGAGGTGAGGTAGACGTCAGCCTCATAAGTATTCAACCGGTACTACCGGAACTTTTTATTTTGGTCTAATTTCCATTGTAAAATTAACGACCAGAATGCACAGACACATGAGAGAAAAAATACAATGCAAATATAAAATCTTTCTGTTTAATATTTTAATGTTAGAAAAGATACAAATGTCAAATATGAGTGAAGATATTGTGTCGTTATTGATTTTGCATGAAAGTAGTACACCATCGTTAAGTTGGATTTGGGTAGAATTTTTAAAACACATCCCGTAGTAAAAATCTTAATCTACGTAGTTAAGAGATGGATTAACAGAATCAGATGTGTCATATGCAACATTGCACCGCGAATCATAATTGCCGTTGAATTGGATCGTTTCTTTCGTGTAAACAACCGACTGGCTGAGAGCTATATATGCTAATGTGGAATTTCGAGACACAATAAGCCACGTTGAAGCAATTCAAGACGCAATGGACATTCTGAACAACGTCGATATAATGCTCTGATCTCAAATGCTGATTCTGCGTTCTACCGAGACATCCATGTTTATCCGAAAAAATCCAGAAAATCTCAACAAAAAGTTTATAGATTTTAGCGTTTTGAGTCCCAATATTGGAATTAAACAAAAACAGGATATCTGCAAAAAATCACTTTTCAGTTTTTACAACCAATCAATGCAGAATTTGTAATTCTATTTAATACCCAGAACAGTTGTTTAAACTGTTCGTTATTTTTTAACAAATCAACAAAAAATGCGATTGTCTTGCATGCAAATACGACTTCAAACTTTAAATGCGATATTCCAACATTTATGTTTTTGCTGTTTAATTCCACAGATATTTTCTTATGGTGACCGCGGCTAGCAGCCGAATTGTGGCAATGTGAATGTTATTCAGAAGCTGCCTTTAATCGAGTACGAAACAGTCATCAAACTTCAATTCAAAGCTGCACTAACAACTATTGAGACGCCTATTTAACCACTGACTCATATTTGCAAGTTATGCCAACAACCTCAATCACATCCGCTAAAATCAGCAACATTTTAAAAATGAGCAATATAAATGACTCACTGATCACATAGAGAACATGGGTCAAAGCAAGAACTTGACCGCCACTGTTTACCTATCTGTGTACTCCCGATCTTTTTATAACGTTCTCGCAATTCCAGATTTGTGTGAAATTGATGAAAATTGAAAACATGGAATTTTTGGAATATCCATTGCACACGTTTACACCTTGAGTTTCAAAAACGAGGTCTTCCTCACGCACATATTTTGGTGACCTTAAGAGCCGAAGACCAAAGAGTCGATCAATTTATCAGTGCTGAGATTCCATTTGAAATGAGACCAAGGCTTCTAAAGATTGTGCTCAAATTTATAACGCAGCTCTTATGGTCTTAGGCATTCAAACACGCCTTACATGAAGGCTGGTTAATGCTCCTACCAAAATGTTTCAATAACGTCGCTCTTCTAAATGTCAATGGTTATCCATCGTATAGACGTCGCGCTGATGAGCGGGTTTTGGTCAGAGGCGAACGCGTCGTTACTCGGTTCATCGTTCCATACAACCATTACTTATTACTGAAATATAACGCACACAAAAATGTAGAAATGTTTTCGTTATGTAAAGCACATTTATAAATATATATTTAAGGGATTCCATTGTGCAATTGTTACCATCACTCCAAACGGTCAGCCAGAACTACGTATACATGAAATTTCCAAGGCTTTTACGAGAATCAAAAATACACGATCGCTCACATGCTGCCATAAGGCTCCCATCGCCGGTCAAATGAGCAATAAATTATCTTAGAGGCAAGTCACGTGGAAGAAGCACTGTTTTCAGCTCAAACGAACAAAACTAACTTGGAATTTTGATTTGGATGACACAATAAAACACATGTATACGGCGAGTGTCAAAGGCGGGCGCGTTTTCGCTTACGCCAAGTTGCTCGGCCTCTCGAACTTCAGCAAGATCATTTGGCAAATTTGTCATTTGACCATATGAGTTCATACGATGAAGCTACATCAACAAAGCGCTTCATGATTAAAATTTCATTCCCAACCAACATGGAATGTCATATTCAATTGTTGAATTGCCAAAATCGCAAGGAAATAGTATTGAAGAAGAAACCTATGTTCAAGTAAGCTGCTTCCTTTACATAGCACTGATGACCTACTTCAAAGGAAAAGTAAAAATTTAAAATGCTCGTGCCTTTGCTCGATACATCTGTCTCTTCAATTCGCATGAACTCACCAGAACCAAAGTTCTTACGAGAAACTGTTTTGATTGTAATTGACGATTTTACAATGCTGCTTCAACCAACTGCTTCATGATGTCTGAATCTGGCATGCCGTGTTGTGAAAAAGTTTAAGTGCCAAGAGGGACATGCTTAGAAATCATCGAGTGTTGTATTCTTGCTAGCCCATTGTGGGGATTATTCGATCAATTGACCCTTACCATCATTTTTCGCATAGTGAAGACGAGGCTGAGCACAATCATTGGCTATTGGATGTGGGCGACGTCATTCAAATTCCAATTGGTGTACTTACAACTAAAGATTTAATAACCAGCATTTTTGGCAGTCAACGTTGCACCAACAAATGCACAAACGCTAGAAATGCATCACCTCATGTGATTCTTCTGAAAAAGGTGTAATTATCATGCTTCTGAGAAACCTGAATCCGAAGAAGGGAGTGCAACAAAGGAGCAAGTGTACTGACCCCTTGAATTGATCTAACATCATCGGAAACTACCTATACTATCTTGCTTTACCGGCAATTTCCTGTCATTCCGGGCTATGCGATCATCATCATCAAGTCGCAGGACCAGTCCTTTGATCGTGTGAGAATTAATTTAGATAAAGCCGGTTCTCGTATGTCCAACTGTCGCAATGTAATGTTTTAAAGTTGTATGACATATTATGTTTTAAAGATGGCGCCACATCTTGTTGAAACCAAAGGTGGTTCACATACATAGCATCGACTTAAAGCTATAAAAAGTTGGCCAGCATGGCTCTGTAACGATCGCCATTGACGACAACGGCGTTTCAGCAGCGTTTTGAAGAAAAGCGGGCCAATTATGCAACAACTCCAAAATCTGCAGCAAACAGTCACTCTTCAGTTCTGTTTGTTTACATAGCGCCCGAGATGGAAATGCTCCTCGTCCGAAAATATGGGGCTTCGACTTAATCGTTGGTCTATTGCCCACGCAGAGAACCGATTTCGAAGCGGAAGATAATTTACTTTCTACTGCTGAGTCATCTGGATCTTGTAGGAGAATAATTTGAGGTCTTTGTGCAGTATTCTCCTCAGACTGGTGCCTGCACTAATGGCCAGTTGCTGCGATCTGCGCCAAGTTGAGGTTGATAGATTCTGTCCTACATTATGGAGAAAGCCGCGATATTCTCGGGCATGAGCACTGTCCGAGCTCGGAACCTAAGCCTTTCTTACGAACTTTCTTTACCTATTTCACTACAGCGGTTCCGCTTAGCATTCGTTCACAACCCATATTTATTTTCAAAATTCTCACGGTTTCGGCTACACAACACTGACTTTGAAAATAAGTTTCCAATATTTCGATACGCTCCTCAAGCGAAAATATGACTGTTTCGTGAATGACGAGTTTTCAAAATGTCAAGCAAATCGTTCAATAAAGTATTGCCATATAATGTAATATAAAATCAAACTAATAGATGGCTGTATTAAACTTTTTAGATTGAATAAAGGGAGGCGAAGTCCGAGATTCATACTTTCACGTGGTGTCTTCTGGATAAGACTAACAAAACTTTTCTTAGACTGTTTAGTTACATATTTCGGCAACTTATTGCTATCAAATAGTGAAACCTGTCCTGCATGTATGATGAAACTTTGCCCAAATTTCTGACAATGAAGTGGAGAAGAAACTTTTATATCCAACTTTCGAAAAATTGTATTCTACAAAACGTTCCTCATTGATAGAACTTTCGTTCTGCCGTTCTGCGGAATCTTTTCCAAATCTTTAATAACGGCTTAGTCAACCCAAAAACAATTATACAATTCGAAGGAACCCCGTCTTACTTTTACTGTCAACCCAAAAATAAAACTGTCGCGAAATAATAACCGGAATGTTATTTTCAGCCCAAAAACAATTTAATAATTTATTATATTAATCGAAAATAAATTTACCCATGTTCTACGAATATTAAATAAGAAAAGATTAATTAAATAGTAATTTTGGAAACTCTTCGATTAAATTTGATTATATTCTCGATCTTCAATTTTACGAAAATTAAAGATCTGGAGATCCCCAAAACAATTTTTACAAACATAACGCAATTGAATTTGCTCTTCGTTTTATTTTCTTATCGAAATTATTCGAGTACTGCCGTTAATTTTGAGTCTATCAAAGGGTACCCAGGAGCATCGGAGTGAAGTTTATGCCAAAATAACAATATATACACTGATGCCTATAAGTACGTAGAATTGAAAAAAAATTGATTTTTCAGAATAATATTTGGAGGTTTTTAATACCCAAATGTTTCCACACTATTAGGCAGAAAACATTTAATTTTTGTAAATAGTTTTGAGTGAATTTTATAAAATGAATTTTTGTTAAAGTAAAACACACTATGAATCGCACAGAGCTGATCGAAGTAGTTCTGAACTAGTACCTGATGTGAAAAGCCAATGTTACCAAATCCAAATGCTCGGATCTCTAAGATTTTTCTTATTCGAGAGGGAATATCATTGAGTGATATTTTCTTTCGAATAACAAAAATCTTACATTTCCGAGCAACCACATGCTAGGTAAGCTTAGTTCCTTACATCAAATACTAATTCAAAACTGCTTCAATCATCTAAGTGCGATCCGTAAGCAACCAAGTTAAATAATTTCAAATGTATAAAAAAAATTTCGTATTGCGCTCAATAGGGTTCTCTCTCAAATAACAAAAATCTCGTTAGATTGATTTTTGCATCAAATACTAATTCAGGACCACTTCGATCACGTTTGTACGATCCGTAACGGCCGAATTAGATAAATTCAAATTTCATTATTTAACTCAACAACATTTTAAATTTTTAAGAATTTTCGTATTACACTCAATGATATTGTCTCTCAAACAACAACAATTTCATAGATTCTCGTGCATTTGGATACTATTCGATCACGTCTATGCGATTCGTAATGTGTTTTACTTTAAACAATTTCATTTTATAAAATTTACTCAAAACTATTTACAAAAACTAAATGTTTTCTACTTAAGAGTGTTAATAAAATAAATATTCGTGTTTATTAAAAAGTTTTGAATATTATTATGGAAGTTCAGTTTTTGAGTGTTTTTCAATTCTACTTACTTATAGGCCACATTGTATATTTTGTTATTTTGGCATAAACTTCCATCCCGGGAGCATCCAGGCAAATAACCATTTTTGGGTGAAGCGGAGTTCTGCGGAGGGTATCCAAGCCCGTGCCGAAATTATTTAAAGTTAACTGCAGTGCTATAGAACACTTTCGGTACATTATGAAATATTGGCAACGGAAACCCTCCAGATCTCCAATTCTCCGAACAATGGTTACTGGCATGTACACTTCAGATTACTCTGGAGTACTCAGGACTTTTGGAAAAATTATATGTTTTGTTTTAATTAATCGTATTTTAGTACTTAAAATTATTTTTAGACGATGATTTTATTGATGAGCCGATAAAATCGTGCTCTTTTGGGATACAATTTTGGGCCAACTTCACCAAATCACATTTCTAACAGGTTCGGTATAAACAGTGCACAAATATCTTTTTAACATAATATTAGAATAAATTAAATAAATTTTAAATATTTTAGACTTTAAAAAGCTGAACCAGGCTAGAGGCCACCGTAAATATATAATTATTAAATTCTTTTTACTCGTATTTTGTTGAGGTGAAACTTAATACGTATTGGTAACGATATTATACTGGCCTAGATATTTCCAATGTCTTTCATATATCTTGTATTATTATAAAACTAATTGCGAAATTTGTATTTCACTATAAGAGTTAATAAACCATAACCGTTAGATTAGATGGTAATTATAACTAATTTAGCCTTACTTCCTTCGATTAATATTCAAAGTAATAATTGCCCAAGGGTGTACAACAATCCAAAAAATAATTACGAAATCACACAACTCACCCACAAAGTATATTCATCCGGTAAATCCATATCATTCACAATATCCTTAACATTGGTCGTTGAACCCACGTGCACCATACGACTTGGATCGTCACATGTGAGTTCATTACGATCCGGACCGCAATAAACCCGAATCCATCCATTTGTATTCCATATTAGGGACATTTTTGTATTTTGCACTTTAGAATTTAATTTACTCTTCTCACTGGGACACAGATCCGTTTGTTCCACATTGTAATAGTTATTATCAACATTACTATCACTATCACTACTAAAATTAATGTTGTTATAGTTGTAAATTATGCAATCACCACAAATCTCATTTAATTGATTTTCAATTTTTAATTGATTACATTTTTCATAACTCCCGGCACTACTGTTACTGGGGCTCGGGGTCACACTATCACTGCCACTATTTAAAACCAAATTTTGTTTAACATTTTTCCGTTTTACCGACCGCACCGTAATTTTATTATGAATTTGTTTTTTAATTATTTCATGCGAGTTCATATTTAAAATTTCCATTTTGACGGACTTTAATTATTTTCCTACCACTTTTCCAATATATGTATAATATGCCACCCACACCCCACACACTTTTATGATCGTGTAACGAAAACCATTACGTTTTTCTTGTTAATTTACCGATGAGTTAATTTTTTGTGTGTAAATCTAATTACGTTACACAATTATATCACAAATTGTTATAATTTCACTTTTTTACTATTCTTATTTTAAAAATAAAATAAAAAATATTATAAGGAAAATGGAAAATTAACGAACGAGTGTGGTGGTTATGGACTTACTTAATACTGCCTAGTGGATAACAATACTTGAATGAAATAATAAATTTGAATTTTTTATTTTATTTTAACCAGACAAAGTTACGTTTCGCTTCACCTGCATTGTCCGCCCGTCCATATTATTATTGTTGTATTGTTTTAATAAGTTTGTAGTTTGTATATGGTGTATAATTTACGGTGGAAGGTATGAATAACACAAATAATTGTGACAGAAACAAATTTTCCGTGTTCTTTGGGTTCTGAATATGCTTTCAGAATCAAGGTGAAATTATGTTCTCGCATCCAATATTCGTAAAGAAGCTACATCACATTTCTAAATGATTTGACTAAGTCGATGTTATAATATTAAAAGGGGGTAAAATCGACACATATGCACACAGGTGTATTCACCCTTAATCGGTAATGAATTATAAATTCGATGTAGTGTAGACGGAAAGTAAATTAATGTTTCGGGTTTAAGATGCGAAGTTTGATTTGTAATCTGCCATCAACATAAGTTTCCATCATTATATTCCAAAAAAAATCGTTAGCAAGAATTAAAATGTGATTGTCGTTCAACGATGCGTGATAAAAATTTATAATATTCTATTCTAATTTATATTTAAAGTTCTTGAGTACAACGCGCACATAAACGCACAAGACAAAAATAAGAAATTTAATTGGATATTTTTGTTGCGATATGGAAATTTCGACGATGTTACATATGGGAACGACATAAAATAGTTTGATTTGTTTAACCGTCCGCACATAAACGCGACTCCCAAGGTAAACGAACTACTAGGGATTTTAATTTAACATTATGTAGTGGCGAGGCCATCGTATTTATATCACCTTCGCGTATTTTATAGAGGCAGTCGAATTCACTTGTTGCAATGACCGGATGTGATAATATAAATGTTATTGTTTGTAAAACGTAATTTTCCTTTCCTCAGAATTTCGACTCATTCGATTGTTAGGAAGGGAAGGAAGTCATGTGGAAATTTTTTTTAGATGTTCGTTGGGAATGTATATGTAAACTGAAGTCTTTGTATAAAATTAGAATATTCGTGATTTTTATTTTGGTATCAAGAAAATTGTTTTTAGCCTGAACCTTAAATGTTACAGTATTTGAGAAGTAATCATTTTAAGGCGATCAGTTGAAATCCAGTTTTGTGTAACGGCTATGTCATTTGCATTTTCACAATTACGGAACATTAAAGATCCGCACTCTACTTAAATTTGTTTAACTGGTGACGATACTATTAAGTGAAATTTACAACATGTTCTGTTGACTTTAAGTTTGTTGGATAGAGGAAACAGATTTAGATGAGAAGTGATTTTATATTATTGAGTGACTTAATGTCCAATCAATTGATTTACAGACCTATATAAATTTGGTTGTTGACGATGAATCCTTCATATCTGACTTAACCTGTTGGTACAATTCACTTCTGTTTCTCGGCGCTCAATCACTCTGGATCCCAAGAATACCAAATTGGATGGCTTTTTTTCTATTATTTCAGTTAATTTATAATGAATTTCGTCAATTGGCTGTAGCTCATAATATTGTTTTCATTGGGCTTCACCTTGCCATATAACGCATTTCGAGATTCAAAGGGTTGTAAGAGTATAACAGTGGATGTTATATAAGAAGCGCTCAACATACAGGGCGCTTTCTATATTCCAGTGGCCCTATTCTGGTTTTCCCCGGGAACGGAAAAATATTTTGCTGTAATTACAAATTGCACTAATACCCAAATATATATTTCCCGTTTCCAAATGTGTATTCTAGCAGACGGACAATAATTTATTAGGGAATTTTTTTATGAAGATACACATTTATAAACTAAAACACGTATTGCGACCTTAGAACAAGTTTAATTAATTTTTGAATGTATATTTTTTAGCAAAAATAAAGTTTTTATAACCATTTTTTTATTCAAAAATGTACGAATCACAATTCTCCAGAAAAATAATGTGGAAAAATTAACGTCATAACTAATTAGAATTATTTTTTCCCAATAAACAAATTCTCAAATGCCAGAATACACTTTAGGGAATAAAAAATTCCCAACTGCTTGAAAAACGCCTGTAATTCCCAATTCCCTATTCCCGGGGAAAACCTGAATATGGCCACAGGTCGATTTTGTTTTGGCCGCCATTTTGTTCGTTCGCATTTGACAGTCGTGGTACCACTTATTGACGCCGGACACAAGAATTATGAATGGATCCATCAGGTTTGTTAAAAATTCTCAAAGAAGGTTTGTATTTTTACTCGTATAAAATTCAATTGACATAAGATCTGCAGGAAAATGATCATGAATCGCGCGAGATTGAACTACTCGAGTTGTACAGCTCTGTAAAGACGACCACCATTTTTGGCATGAAACCATTATGAGCGTCGAAGCACATTTCGACTTGGCTGCCTTTGTTAATAAACAGAATAGCCGCTAATGTGGCACTGAAAATCAATTGATACACCAAAGACCACGACGCCCTTGGAGATTAACTGTGTCGTGTGCTATTTGGACTGACGGCATCATTGGGTCACTTTTCTTTGAGGAATTGAATTAGTTAAGTCTACAGAACATGCGGTTCAAACAAAACGGTGCCACATCAAACACAGCAGCTCGTCCAACGATGCAAATTGTGAGATAAATTTTTCCTGGCCGAATAATGTCAAAAAGTGGTGATGTTGACTGGCCCCACGATCCTAAGATTTGACTCACGAACACGAAGGCCTGTGAGAAATGTTCTCTGTAGACTTCTTGGATATTTCGTTAAAGGATCTCCAGTGCTAACGCTGATTATTTTCCGTTATGGAATATTTTAGATAGTGCAAAATTTCTGTTTTGTCAACGTGGGATTTTATTATTATTATTCTATTTGTTATTGGGAACACCTCTTTCGTAATTGAGGAGGAGCCACGCAAAACCAACTTTATCACATTAATCAAAATGTTGGATAATTAAAAAATACGTTTTTTGGCCGTACACATTTTGACACGATATATCAAAGGGATAAATCAGGTTTTTCACTATTTTTTAATGGTTTTCTAATAGCTTTAAAGATAAGAATTGATAATCAAGTGAAATCTCGATTTTAAAAAAATGTGATAAAGTTGGTTTTGCGTGACACCTCCTCAATTATTGTGTCAAATTCGGAAATTCTTAGAATAATTTGGTTTCATTTAATTGTAAAATGAATGTAATAGTCATTCGAAGTGTTGGCTGAATGTACAGTCAACTCTCCTATAACGCGATTAAATCGTACCGCGTTAGATGGAAACCGTGTAATAAGAAACTCGATTGTAATTAAATGCATTTTATGGAAATCGCGTTATGAGAACATAGAAATAAGACAAATCATATTAATTTACATCGCGTTATATGGAAACCACTGTCGCGTTATATGGAAAACGCGTTATAAGAAACTGAGAAATAATATAAATTGAATGAATTCGTACCGCGTTGTATGGAATCTTAGAAATAAATAAATTGTATACAAATAAACATATAAAAAAAGCATTCTCAAAATATATTATCAGGTTGAGGAGAGGTTATAGGGTTCATGAATGAATTTTATAAAATAACAAAGATTATATAATTTATTTAGATATTATGAGGTATTATTGTATGGATGTCTTGCTTGGGCAATTTGATAAGTAATCCACTTTATCACTCCCAATAAGTTGAGTATATAATTAAAACTACTAGTAATTCAATTTTATATTATATAATTTTTTATTAGTTGGTTGTTTAACATATGTTTACTTTGAAGAAATTCTGAATTTCTGAAGATGTTAATAATTGAAGTTTTATTTTCGTTCTAATGTAAAGAAAAAAAAACAATAGTTAATTGTGTATTTTGAAAATATTGTTTCAAACGAATTGCTTTGATCAGCGTATCGCTGGCAATTCGTTTGTGGACCGCATTGCAAGGTGTTTTCCTAAAAGAAAAAAATACTCTGCAATACTATGCACGGTGTTCCTGAGATTGCAGGAACTGACCGTTGCAATATTTTAATCTAAATTTATTGCATAATTCATAAAATTAGAAAAAAATATTTCCAACAAAAAATTAAAATTATCCTATATTGCGTTATGTATTATTCAACATCACTGTCAAATATTAAAATATTAGCCGTCTAAATTTTTTTTTAAATGGCCGAAAATTCTCCTCACTTTACAAATTTTCTTCTTGGTTTTCAAATGTAGTCTTATTTTGTAGTTCTTCCAAAACCTCTTTATATGGAGTCAAGCAATTTTGAAATTCTCTTTTAAGTTTTTCACTGCGTATGGTTGAAGGGTCATTTTAGACTAATTAGCATTCTAATCCTCTAGCAAAATCTGGTCCTTTTTTAAATAATAACTGAAGTTTTAAAAGAATTTGTTATTTCGATTAGTGTTTTCCTCCATAAATGCACTGAAGGTAGACTCATCAATTAATTCTGCCAATTCTTCCTCATCTCATTTAAACTCTGTTCCTAAAGTAGGTTTTCTATATCTTCTACTTGTTTATCTGAAAATCCTTTGTTGCCAAAAATAGAAGCAATCTTTACTATTTCTGTTAGTATACCATTTTTCTTTTGAACCATTTGAAGTAACAACGGCCTCCAAACATGCATTAAGTGTTCACTGTTTAATTCTTCAAATGACACAAATTAGGGTGCAATCTAAAATATAAAATTCTTTCCAAATTTCAAGAAGAGTTTTACCTTCTTGATCTTCTAATCTGTTGAAAAATGGCTTCAAGAAATTTCCGTATGTAATCCATTTTGAAAGTTCGGATGATTCCTTGGTTCGGCGGCTGTATTAATGAATTGCAGTTAGGAGAAAAATAAAGAATTTGACATTTGGGTGCTCCTTACTATGACTACTGACGTTATCAACGATCAACGAAATTTTGAAACTTAAGTTTTTTTTCAATCATAAAGATTTCCACTTCAATCAATTATAAAGCCAAACCTTAAATAATTCTTGAGTCATTAACGCTTTTTTATTCGCTCGCCAGAAACGCGTTATAAGGAGGTCACGTCGCGTTATAGGAGAACAGTTCCAATTTTCACTGCGCGTTATATGGAAATCGCGTTATAAGAATACCGCGTTATAGGAGAGTTGACTGTACTGTGTCTCCGTCGCTTGAATCATGATTCTGAATTAATCCGTTCTCGGTATGCTTTCTGGAGGAAATTATTTCATTAACATTTATTTCTTTTGTTGGATTAAGATAAGAAGTTCCTCTTACAAGTTGTTTTCCCAGTATGCTGATCCTGCACTTTCCGATTTTCTACATATGTACTTGTTCCTTGCAGGTTTTATCGTGTATTTTAATTGTACTGATATCGCATCTTCGGGTGTTCCAAATAGATTTATCTGCTTATATGGATTCATAACCCATTCTGGGGTAGAGAAAGGGAGTCCATGTCCTTTGTTGGTATGCCTGAATTCCTCGATAGTTCTGCATATGATGAGCTTTGGTAGGTCACTTTTGGAGTATTTATACAATATTTTATTGTCTGTGGATGCAAACGTATAAAAACAATAAAACCATACTGATTGTTCGAAGCCAGTTACCGCCACCGTAATATCAACGCAACATGCCAAATTTTATATTATATGTTACTTGTAAATTATTTTATTAATCATTTGCAATAAGCAAGCGAGTGATAATTAGAAAAAAAAGAAGAAGAATGGAGTTTTTTGTTTTATGCCCCCATTATGGTTCTCACTTCACCTCACCGAGCGAGTCACCTCACCAATCCAAGTCGTGTGAGTTAGATTTTTGTATTATGGTGCTCGTTTTTATTTTGGTGAGATGTGTTTGTTTATTATGACAATTTCCATTAGCTATTAAGTTGGAAATATTGTAATTTTGGGCATTTTGGATATACATTTTTCACAATATTGACGTAGCGTATGTTTTTCATTAGAAATTCTTATTTTATGCCTAGCAATATTTTTTTATTATGCAATAATTTTTTAAAATGAAATCCTATATAAAAATTATTATGAAAAAATTCTTACGTTTTTTGCTATCCCTCGTGATTATTTACGTTTTCGTTTTTTGATATCCATCTTGAAAAATTACTATGAACTCACCAGTATACTGTTGCTGAGTATATTTGACACCTAGAGTCACCTCACCGCAACAAGTATAATATCAAATATTTCAAAATAGTGAGTTCAAGTCACCATTATTACGCATTTCTCGGTGAGTCGAGGTGAGGTGAGTACCATAATAGAGGCATTAGTATAGAAGAAAATCGTATTTATTTTTATTTTTCAACAACAAAATTTCAAATAAAATATTGGCGACTCTAATGGCGCCTTAAAATTGACGAAACTAAATTATGGAAACCTAAAATATTAAAAATTATTACAATAATAAATATGTAAAATAATGTTTTGAACATCCATTTCAAGTATACAAACCCAACGAAATAATAAACGAAAAAACAACGTTTCTTTTTTGGCGTCCATTATTTGGTCAAGTTGTAAAATTTTATTGCAGGTAAAACCATTTAAAATAAATTTCCCTTATAGCAAGAACACACACCAAACAATTACGTACGATTGTATTCAGAAATACGGGCCGTGAACGGAAGGAAAAATATAAAATATTATCTTTGAAGAAAAGGACTTTATTTCGGTTGAGAATAATCAAACATGATAAATCGGTTTCTGTTTTGTATATGTTTCTGGGTGTTTGTAGCAATATTTTGATTTTCTGCCATCTGTCTCGTGATTTCTATATATTCTGGAGTGCTTTCTGGATTTCTTCGACTTCGCTTCTCCGGAAACAATGTTTCTGGTTAGATTGTCCCCGGAAATTTGGTGTACGGTTGTTGTGATTGCTTGTTGAAACCAATCTAGTTTCGATCTAATTAAATATTTTGAATAGTCATGTCATGGATGACGCTACCTTTGACTTCATTGGAGAGATCATCATTATCGTTGAGTTGTTTTTTTTTCAATTTTTGAAAATTCTAGCATGTATAAGAGGGTTTCGTCGTTCACTGCATTCTTTGATATAATGCACTTGAGAGCTTCGTCTGGTACAAGTATTTCAACACCCTGGTCTACTAACAGGTTCTTTATGGAAATGATTTCTTTGAAAGATAATATTTAATTACTTGGGTAGAGCAAATTTTATTCTAATTTGTTGACGATAGCTGTTGTTGGTTATTTTGGTCTATTACCCCATTTATGCTACTGTTAATCATTTGTAGATCTAATGCGGCGGGAATTCCTTCTATTTCTTCCTATGTCGCCTGCCAGAAGAATAATACCTAGTGGGTAGAAAATAGATAATAGACTCTGGGAGATACAGTGATGGTGCACGCACCAAAGCTTTCAATAAAGAACCATATGAAGTACGAAAATGTATAGGTAATGATCAATACTTTATCCGGGTTATCGAAGGAGAGAATCGAAAGATAATAATTCGGCACGTCGAAGAAACGGGTCGAGTTTTGGTGATCTTAAAATAAAAAAATAGAAGGGGCGAATAAGTTGTGGCCAACTTTTGCTAAAACTGGCTTGTATAATCAAAAAATATTATTTTTAAGGTTCCTAGACAAGTTGGGTGCAATCTCAAAGGGACGCTAATCCAGGAGCAAAATGAATTCGTGGTAAGTACTAGGAAATTGTAGCATGGAGCAGAAGTCGAATAGGAACCACACCTCGAAAAATCAGAAGTTCCAGAATGCGAGCAGAAGGAAATAACATTCAGTACAATAGTACTCATTTTGCTTCAGCATGCGCCAAATTTGGATGAAATGATAGGAATTATTTAAGCCTACAGTCCTAGCCTTCCAAATAGAGAGGGACTAAAGCAGACACTAGACATTCCACTATGGTGTTAAATGAGGAATGCCTACTGCCTCTTGCAAACACAAAAGATGTTATTAGCTTCGGAGTTTGGTCACTAACCCTTAGAGTATAGGATATAAGTGAATAACAGAAAGTGTAGCCGACAAGGATATAAGGGAATAACAAAAGTAGAAAGGCTACCCAATGTAAGAGAGGGGATTCCTGTGAAACTGATAGAGGGGATGCACAACCTTACTTCTATGACAGATTTCGGACTGAACACTACCCAATAACCTGCAAAAGTGGGAAAAGGTCGCAAAATCTTTAGAAGACTAAGTTCTTTCATATCAAGACCTCTGGATAATTAACAGTAGGATCCGTGGTGTTAGAGCGAAAGGGAATGGTATAAAAAACTCAGGTCAGCCAAGGAATATTAGATCCTACATTCTTGATAAAAGTAATATAAACTGGTTTCTTTTCCCACAGCATAGCGACGGCAACATAACCACGGTCGGCCTAAAAGTAGGTGACTACAAAACTGGCTGGTGTCAGCATAATTTTTGTGGCAGAAAGGAGAAAAATCGGGTCTCGATAGGATGTGATGCTAATGCACATCATAAAATTTGAGAGAACATCTTTTGGGTCATTGAAGACTTGAGCAGTCATGGAAGGATTGTCTCGAATAGACAGATTTATCAATCATTTATTGCATTAAGCAGGATTTCGTTACTGCCAAGCATGGGGAATCTACCAATAGGAGATGGGTGGCTAAAAAGGTACACCAAAGGCAGGTTTCAGCCCCCTTCCCTAGAACATGGAAATCAACGGATTACTGTGAAAGGAAAACAAACTGCTCTGCCAGGAAATACAAAATTCCGGATGTTGCTCCTCCTGCTTTGAACATCACTTCACTCACCATCTATACTGAAAACCGCGATTTCAGGGTATTATTATGCAAACAATAAGCTGTGTTGGAAGCTGGACTTTCTAGAAAAACTAAAACGGGCCCCGCTACATCCATTTACTTATTCAGGAACGAATTGGGAAAGATTGGGGTTTGAAACCAGGGTTGGCACACTGGCTCTACCTCACCACAGTAAGAACTATATTTATGTACGGGACTATATTTATGTGAGTGTATGGTGGCTTACCGTTAACAACGACAGTTACATGAAAATTATGGAGAAGGCGCCGAAAATGGTCTTTATGCGTGTTATCAGGTGCTGAGAACGTCTCCTACGCGCGCCTCTGAGGTTATGTTTTACCTTCTCCCGGTCGATATTTTTCAGCAGGGAGTTAGTGAAGCTTGATTACATACCTTCTTTATGGCTTGATTAAAGTTTTCGGACGGCTTGCTCTTCCATTAAACTCTAGAAAGGCGGTTTAGTACCACACATCGCAGCGGTGAATTTTTCAAGGAAGGCTCTTTGCTAGACGGTGGAGTCGGAGCCGGAGTCTAGCGAAAAACTAAATACGAGTAGCTCAGTTCGTTCCCCTGATTTTACTACAGCGCAAGCTAGCAAAAACCCTTCTTGGGATGGGAATACTAGAGAAAAAGAGAGTATAACAAGCTGAAGTGATATCATTTGCCTCGGTTGTGGCATACTATAATATGCTCGACAGATATTATATTTTATGTGGACAGTCAGGCGACAATGAAATCGCTGGATTTATAGGGAAGGAGTAGGATTTTGAGTATTCCCTATAACAGAACGCCTACGCCGATGTAAGTGTGGGTAAGCAACCATTGAAACATAAACATACCTAGAGAAGCGTCTTTAATTACTCTACAAACTGATCTCAAGTAATCCGAACCTTCTTGAGTATCACTCATCGTTTAATGTCTAATTAAAATCGGTTACATCTGCTATATAACAAAATTGTTCATTTTCTTTATTTTTCTTTCGGTTTTCTTTCTCTTTATCGTCTAAAATTATATAAAAACTATACAAATAAAATTAATTAAATATAATTATAATAGTAATTAAAATAATAAAATTAATTTAAATTTAAAAAAATATTTTATTGTTTGAAATTGTTGTTATCCGTCATAAATTTTTCCGTTGCACGTGCACGTGGCCAGGCAATTTTTTCGGCGCTGTTGTCCCTCTGGTGTCGGTGTATTACATAACCACCCGGGCCATGTTTTATGAAGTTCTTTACAGTTTGCCCATAAATTAGCG
Source organism: Nephrotoma flavescens (assembly GCA_932526605.1). Classification (NCBI taxonomy): domain Eukaryota; kingdom Metazoa; phylum Arthropoda; class Insecta; order Diptera; family Tipulidae; genus Nephrotoma; species Nephrotoma flavescens. The sequence continues at coordinate 314,318,945 of OW052220.1, forward strand.
GCATTGCACGTATTCGTACATAAACGGATTTTTTTCGATTTACAGCTTTTTCGACACGAGCCACATTGTCGTCCTTTTTTGTATGGCGTCCCCAATTTATCTTCGTGATTACCTCTATAAAATAGAACAAAAAATTAGTGGTTTCTAATTTTTGAGTAATGTATTTAACTTACATCGGACAATAATTGCATACATAATTGAAATATGGTTTTCCACGTGGCCCGCCACGTAAACATTTCGCTAGTCCGCATCCCACTTTATGGGTTGCCGCCCATATCATTTGTGTGTAATGTCCAACCGTAATTAAATCATTATTCGGACTGCCGTACGTAAAATTTTCTCGTTCTATAAACCATGTGCGTAGGGCAAACAGCCATGGTACTTTATGTGTTGTGACGAATATATTTTGACCGCATGCCCCGTAATTATCAACCCATCGGCCTTGCGGTGAATCGTGTGTTAGTAAACGACATTGTTCGGCCCATTTTTGTGCTGATCGCGCTGCACCTTTATGCCATTTCATCGTAAGCATATTGGATGCGGGTGGTGATACTTTTGTTCGAAAGAAGTCGTGTAACATTACGATTCGTTTCTGTACTCGTCGTAATCTTGGTGATATTAATCTAGCAGGTACATTATCGCCAAATAATTTTGGTTCTGCAATTGCAAATTAAGAAGAAAAATGTTTGAGAATCTTTAGATTATTTATTTTAATTGGAAACTAGTCTGAATAATAATATATGTAGATAGTTTAATTTATAGAAAACATTCAGGCGAAATGATATAAATATGTTTAGACAATTTACTATTTAGTAAAACATGAATAAAGTGTAGGTTGCGAGCGCCGTTTGCGAAAATATTCCCGTGCACTACAATTCCCGACTATAAATAATTTAAATTTTAAATGATTTACTTAAGAATCTTGTACATATTTTTTTCAGTTTTTTTCCAACATAAAACAGACAACATGTCGTTTGCGGTCTAATATTTGGCACCGTTTCAAACCACGTGCTCTCATATAATTTATTATTCAACTCGGCAGTCTGTACACAAAAACACATAGAGATTACTCTCAGATGAATTTATTATGTGTCGTGTTGTCCTAAACTAATAAGACTTCAAAATCGTCTAATCCACAAATTACTCATTCTGGCCGTGATCGGTGTGGTGTGTATTGTTAACACCTTCGTTCACAAAATCATGAATCAAAATTGTATTTACCACGATCCTACTGATTACACAAAGTGATTTATCAAATCGGATGATATACTCTGAAGCGGTTATCACAATTATACTTTACGACAAAGTAAATATTGTGTTCTTATCAATGGTGCTTATTTGCACAATTATTAACCGCGAAATAAACATAGAGGACGTGTTTTATCTAGAAACGAGTCTAATCTATATTGCCGTATAGCGCCGTCAACGCATTATTATTTACGTCATGTGGAAATATTATATGCATGTGTGGATGAGGCCATAAATTGGCTGATTAATCAAACTGGTGATGAATTGAAATATTTATTGTTTTGACATATAACGACTTGATATAATGACAGATCGTATTTGATTAAAATTAGTCAACTTTATAAATAATTAGTACAAATACTCGAACAAATGTTAGTTTAATCTAAAATTGAATTTTCCATTTCTTGACGATAGATGGCATCTATTTTCAAATAATATAGAGCTTTGCTACAATTGAAAATCCCCATTCAGTTATTATAATCCATATAGATATCTCTTAATGAATAATATTTCTGAGTGCATTCTACGTAGATTACTTATTGTCAAGAGGTAACAACCTATAGAAAAAACGTAGGAAGCATGAATCTAACTGATCAACATCATTACAAAAAGGGTGTTGACGTCGTGGTCATAACATTAATTTTTTTACTGTTACGTTTTCAAATTTTTAATTTCTCGTTGATTGTTTGAAAAATCCATTTTACTGATAGCATTGCCATCTGTGTTATGTAATTGGTATTACACTCTTTTTTGAATTGGGAATTAATGTTCTGTATTACGTAAACATTGAACGATTTTGAGAGCGAGACCAATGTGTACTCCTTGTGCGGGTGTGCGAGCGACAAAGATATAGAAGATTATTTTTGATGTGTTTTCTTGTTTTGGTGCGTGCAGCTGATGCGGATGAGAGGGAGTGTGCGAGTTACGCGAGATATTCTTCTTTATATTTGTCTGGTACGAGAATTTTTTTTTTGAGTTAAGTAGTCTGTTTCTGTTTTGGAACGGTGTAAAAAAAAGTCGAGTTTTGGAGTTCCTTAAATGAAGTGTAGTTTTAAATTTTATAAAAAAATTTAGTATTGAATTTTTATAAAGAGGATGTAATCATTTTAAATTATATTAATCGTGATTTTACACCTAATTTAAGAAAACATTTTTATTTTTGAAAACAATAAGAAAAAAATTACCAAATATAAAGTTGAGTTCTGTATTTTTTTTTTTGAGTAAAGTGGTCGAGTTAGAGAAAATAAATCCCGAGTTTTTTGTTAATTAAAAAGTTCAGTTTCTGACAGTCAACATTTCAGCGTACCTATATGGTTGACGTGCCGCAACTATAACGGATACCGCATTATCGACGGGGGCCGCAATTGGTTACGTGAACCATATTTTCGACGCATTTCGGTGCGTTAGGTTGCCTAACGGTTACAACAAGTTATGAACGAGTTACCTCGTTTCATCGGGTGTCGTATTTTGTTCAAGCCTCGCAACTAATCCATGGGTAACGCGATTTTTATCAAAATTATTACTGGTGCCGCAAATTTATCAACGGTGCCAATTTTTTTTCGACGGGTGCCGTATTATTAAAGAGTGGCCAATTGAGGCCATCCCAATTTTACTGTTAAGGCGAACCAACGCCCAACGTGTATTAACGGTTTAAGGTGGGACAATGCCCAGCCAAATTGCTTAAGGGTGGCCAGTTGAGGCCACACTTCATTTTCCTTCGGTTTTGGCGAACCAACGCCCAACGGTATCGGTGAAAACACCGCAACGAACAGGTGGCCAGCTTTTTTTTTTTGATTAAATTTTTTTATAGTTTTGATTTACCTATTCGCAATTAAAGTAAAGTCAAATTTAGTTTATATCTAATTTTCAAATTTTTATTTCTTTTCCAATTGTTTTTTTTACAAATTCTATTTTATTCTAATATATTTGATGTAATCAAGTGCCATAACAGTTGCTGGGCACGCGCATTGATTTCACGTCGGGTCTCGTTACCAAATTTAACCCGTTCAGTCGGCCACCGCTATTTTGGAGAAATTTTCTTTTGTTAATAAAAAGAGTACAGCAATTCCCGGCATTTGGTTTATTTCTTAGTTGTTCTATTTCGTTCTTTTCACGACGACGTTCACGAGATGACCGTAAAATCCACACGGTCTCCCCGTGGCACTTCGGCGGTCTCATGCTGTCAAAGTGTGAAATGTGGGGGATTAGCTGGAGTTCTCTCCGAGTGAAGAGAGGCGTAATTAGTTGAAAAGACGTCCCTACCCTATTATACCGCTTCGTTATGGCTGGGCATCGGTCTTTCGGGCTCGATGGGTCATGGGGGGGGGGGGGGGGGGGTCTCTTCAGTAGGCTGGGTACTTGTCACTCGGGGAGATCCGGTTTCCGCCGAATTGACACACCCGTTTATTATTAATTTTATTATGTTCCTCAAGTTTCGTTTGACAAATTTTTGTTGACGTAATTTAATTTCAGTTTTAAATTTGCTTTTTTCTGTCCCACGATGTAGGCCAGGCGCACGCAAGCCTCTAACTCACCCACGAACCATGCCATTACACTGAGTTCTATCCGGCAAAACATCAATGAGAGAGAGCCATCTGCGTGCTTAGTTGAAAACTGCGGGTACCTTCCTAAAAACCACCCCAGCACGCTACCATTTACCATCGGAGTAGGACAATAACAGAATTAATAATAGAATTAACACTTGAAGACTGATATACCAAGATATTTAAACGAGTCCACCGGTCCATTGTCAAAACACTCAGAGTGGAAAACAAATATAGCGCCTAGGTCTTTATCCAATACTAGTAAAATAACAATTAAACTCATCAGCAATTTCGGCTAGGCTCGATTAATGGCTGAACCAGCGAATAAGTAATCATTTAACCTAAAAATTCGATAAATAGGTTTTGTTGGTTACTGGCCAACGATACGTAATATCTTTTCGTTCAGTTTCGTTAAAATATGTCTGTCACTTAATAGACCCAAAAATTGCGTGCAAACTGAAGGAAATGTCAAATATACCAAATAAAAGCGCCCTCTATTTTTAAACGATCACGATATTAAAATCACAAGGTAATTTAATGATGTATATTATATCTATCCAGTAAAAATTCGTTCACGTAATGAAAATTAAACAAACAAAAATTTTCCGACCATTTGTGTGTGTAAAGCATTTGTCACGTTAAATTACAGCCGCACTAGTCAACTAGTCAAATTTTCCGTAACAAAAAATGTTCGTTGTTTTCCGTAAAGGTTTGAAAAGTTGTATTACTGATTCACTGGTTGAGCCATAAAGTAGAATAAATTTAGCGAATACAAACGAATTACAATCTCGGAAATATCGATATAAATGGAACGATTAAATCACTAAGGCTTTAGATGGCTAGGACACATTTTCCGTTTTTAAAATCTTACCATAAAACAGACCCTGCGGAGTCGATACCAACGTTGACAGAACGTTGCTACAAGTGCTTTCTTCGATAGCTGGATGAAATTGAAAGAAAAAAATAGAAAAGCCGCTCTCAATGAGGTAATAAGGTTTGAAGAAAATACCGATCAGTATCGAGAGTAAGCAATTTTTCGAGTCCTTCACCTATTGAAATTCACTTAGCAACAGTTTTTTAAGTTAAGCTTTTTTAAAAGAAACTTGCGTAAAACGCATTTTCGTCGCATGTGGTTTGAGTGAATTTATCATTCAAGCAAAAAGTGTAGATCAATCTGCATTGCAATTATTTTCTAAGAATTGTCCATTGACAACCAGACTATTAAATCCGATTTCCGCTTTCAAGCTACACATAACAGTACGAGAATATTTAGATCAAAACAAACAGTTTCTCTATTTTCTATTGTAACCTCGTAACCGTAAAATAATCAATCAACATTGAATTAAAGATTTCCATCAGACCTTGCAACTATGTATAACGACGAAATTCTATGTATAACGACAACATGTACTTACTTCGATCCTGTCTCCAATTGTGTGTCAATGTTATACAAGCAGCTAATATCACTAAAATATAAATTAATTTTGCCATCCTTCCTAATGGCTTTAGTCCTAATATAGTATTACGTTATTCTTAAATAAATTTTCTGCTTCGTACACACGCCCTATGTACTCTATCTTATCTCTCTCTGTACATAAGATGATGATTTCGTGTTATCTGTAATTAGATAAAAATAAAGAAGAATTAGTCTTTTATGTTTATTACTAAACAGACTTCCTAAAAGGAACAAAGATTAGAGTTTGAATATAATTTATACGCGCAAATATCGTATAAATGTTGCATGCTGCTTACATTGCGAAATTCGATAAAATATCCAAAATCCAATTTAAATATTTTTCGGGTACATAAATTACTTTAAAACTCGTAATATCATATTGCTGAGATAAAATGCAGCATGCTGTGGCGAAATATCAGTAAGATATATCAGCACATCATAAATTACTCGCGAATTGCAGAAAATTTCTATTTTTGGACAATCGCATCTACACGAAACTAAAAAATGCAACTTTATTATGTGATTAATGGATTTCAACATTCTTTTTGCTGGGATGTAAATTAAGATAAAAATTTCATTCATAATTCGATGGAGTAAAGTTCGCGAAATATTTTTTATATATAATCGCATGTGTTGTGTAGTAATTTGGTGTTAAAATTGAATTATCATCACATCTTTTGATCTTAATGATTTTTATTTTAAACCCATAACGGATTTTAAATTTAATAGTTGATGCTAAAACTACTTAATGTATGGAGTGACTGAAATGAATGTCATTGTCGCGCGACATTTTAATTGAAATTGGCATTAGTTGCTTTTAAACCCGTATGTGAGTAAGCGATGTATCATATTTTATTTGATTTTAGCGTAAAAGATCCTAGTCTAATGTACCAATTAATTACGGGTCGAAACTGCCTGGATTATTTGTGATTATGCAATGCATTCAGTGCTTTGTGTATCACTTCGATCATAGTTTAGTTACAACATAGTTCCTAATCATGTTTTTCAGTTTGGAATGTCAGCACATCACAGTCTCAGAATTGACATCGTTTGACTCGCCTGCGATTTGTTGGAATGATATGCCATGCCTTGTTTGAACGAATCTAACCAGATCTTGAACTATTTGTAAACCTATTTATTTTAAAATTTGAGCCGAGATGGGAAAACTAAGCCCAGGCCGCCCCAAAACCATTCATATGGTAATTAAATAAACTTTTCTTTTGTTTTGCTTTTTTACTCATAATATAGGATTCCCAATTTGCCACATTTAAATCGAATCGCGATATCCTCTACTTTAGCCCCCAGTCTTTCATTATAGTAATTTTGTACTTGGGCTGCGGGCCAATATTCGGGTAAAAGCCAATTTTAAGTAAAGTTTTCGGTAAATTCATTTATTTTTCAAAAACTCTATGGCAAACTGATCGAAAAATCTGTTCTAAATCCGATTTTTACCTTAGTAAACGATTTACCCGACTATTGGCCCGCAGCCTTGATGTATAAAGTAGTAACACCTGTCAACAAACAAATTGCACAGCAATATGTTTGTAGGGTAATATAGTAAAAATAAACAAAATCAAACTGCAGATAGGTAGAAAAGACCGACGGCCTCCACTATGCAAATTCGCTGATATTTTCTATCCATGATATTTTATGTTGGTATGATCGTTACATGTTTTTGTCAAGTCATTAGTTTGGGATGCATATGTACGAAATTCAAATAAACATTAAAGAAATAATAAAATTAGTAATAAATTACGATGAACAAATTGAAACTCTGCTTAAATTAAAAGGGCTTGAACAAATTGAAAAATTAGAGTTTTAGAATTTTAAAATTTTTAGAATTAGAATTTTTTGAAGTGCAACAATTTGAAGATCGGAACGCCTATAAAGTGTACTTGCTATTTTCCATAAACATTCATTTACTCTATACAAATGAATTAGCTTTAACGTATTTTCTGTAGTAAATTGCGTCTGTGACATTTTTTCGAAAAAATGTATGTAAAAATAGATATGTTTATTCCACTATAAAAAAAAAACTAAATGCGTAAATCAAAGAACTGACATTATCCGCAAAAAATCACTTAAAAAAATAAAAATGTAAAGAACCATATACCGCCATGTTCTAAATATTTTAATGTGTTCACCCTAAAATAAATTTTAAAAAATGGAAAAACATAACCTACAAAATATGACATTTCGTAATAATTATCGTGATAGTTTTTGAGAAAAAATCAGCCTGATAATTTGATAGTAAATCTCAGCAATTTTCCATAGATGTGACCGCGGGAATGGAAAGGAAACAAAAGAGCGAACTCAAAATTTGGCCTAAGATTAAATAATAAAAATGATAAAATAAATTTAATAGTGTTTTATCATTAGGGTTACCAGATAAAATTTGTTAAAAATACGTACACCTCTCACTTGTAATTGTAATTTACTCCGGGCGGTAATAATCAATTATAAAAACCTTACATTTATACATAGTATAGATTTTTTATATGGCAACACTAAACCAATTTTACCGGATTATTTTGTTTTCTCAAACATCCTTATAAACTCGTTCCGATTCGATTACTGTAAAGGCTAAATCAGTCAGTTTGTAAGATTTTAAGTTGCATTCAATTTTGACTGTGTGCATTACAGTTAAAGATCGCCGAAACTTCAGGATGAATTCATTGAGTTTGGACTGGGATATATCAAACTTGAAGTTTAAAAACTCTAACGCAAGTGATCCAAACAGAGTACAATTGAAGTTCTAAGATCCGATTTGTTTTGACTTACAGTTAAAGCTTCAAACACAATGCATCCGTTCCGCTTTACTATTTTGTCAATTTGTATGAAAAACGGATAATGCTCACAATAGACGGAGGGGAATAAAACGGAACGGACACATGTAGAACATGTTTGTACATAGATATTAGAAGTAAAATAATATATAGACGGATATTTCTAAAACGTATACCAATAAAAATTAATGAACAAAATTATTTTACTTTCTATCAGCTTTTGAAGCAGATAAAAAGTTTGACATTTATATTCACCTCAATATTTAATTTTTTAACTTTTTATGCGGTATTTAAACCAATTGATCTAGTAGCCCGAACAGACTGAGGATTAGTTAAACTGGTTTAGCAAAATTCGATCAAGTAATCTAGGAAATACATTTCAAATAATTTCGTCACATTATGACAAATTTGAAAAGCCACTAGTAATTTCGTTTTTTCACTAGAGTACTTGATGTAATTTCGCTAAACCAGTTTAACTAATCCGCAGTCTGTCCAGGCATTTCCCAGGACTATTTTGCAAAGCTTCAGGATCAAATCAATCCAACGATTATCTGTCTATACGTTCGTCAAATCTCTAAATCACGTACATCATTTAATAAAAATGCATAAAGATTTGAAAATTGTGACAATCCTAAACTAATTGTCATTTTTTAACTAATGAATATCTAACACCTATAAGCAAAGTAGACGAGGCATCTGTGCTACCAGTTACTCTGAAAGAAATCAAACAAGAAGTAAAAAACCTCAAAGATAAAAAAGCCCCTGGATACGACTTGATAACGGGGCGAATAATCAAAGCTTTACCAGAGAAAGCCCTAAGGAAACTACAGCACATAATCAATGCTATCTTTAGACTATGTTATGTTCCGAGACAGTGGAAAGTAGCGGAAATCATAATGATTCCAAAGCCCAATAAATCACTAAACGACAAAACGTCGTATAGGCCTATTTCTTTGTTAACAACAACATCAAAAATTTTCGAGAGACTGTTTCTCAAGAGATTAAAGCCAATTATAGAGAGCAGAAATCTTATACCAGAACATCAATTTGGGTTTCGAGAAAGGCACTCAACGATAGAACAGGTACATAGGATTACTGATACTATTGAGGAGGCGCTGGAAAAAAAGGAAGTATGTTCAGCAATATTCTTAGACGTAGCCCAAGCATTTGATAAGGTTTGGCACCGCGGTCTAGAATTTAAGCTCCAACGAGATCTGCCAAAACAACATTTTGAATTGCTAAAGTCTTACATCAACGACCGTTACTTCCGGGTGAGACAGGACGGAGAATACTCTAAACTGAAGAAAATATTGGCAGGGGTTCCACAAGGCAGTGTTCTAGGCCCCGTATTATACCTCCTGTATACGAATGATCTACCAGACATAGAAGAAGCTAGAATTGGAACGTTTGCTGATGACACAGCTGTTATGACCACCGATGCTAGTATCGTTGAGTCCACCAGGAAACTACAAAATGCTATTAATATAGTGGATAGCTGGACAAAACGATGGAGGATAACACTTAACGAATCGAAATCAACACATATCACCTTTACAAATAGGAAATTAGAATATATTCCGATTAGTCTGAATTCACAACCAATTCCATATTCTGATAATGCTAAGTATCTCGGCATGACGCTAGACTCTAAACTCAGGTGGAAAGCGCATGTTAAAAAGAAAAGGCAAGAACTGAATTTAAAATTCAGAAAAATGCACTGGCTTATTCGAAGAAACTCCGAACTTACAACGCACAACAAACTGCTGCTATATAAACAAATCCTAAAACCTATCTGGACGTATGGTATTCAGCTTTGGGGCTGCGCAGGAAAAACTACAGTGAAGATCATTCAAACATTTCAAAACAAAGTACTACGTAGCATTGTGAATGCTCCTTGGTACATTAGAAATGACAATCTCCATCGAGACCTAAACATGGAATACGTCAACGATGAAAAAAAAAAATTTGCTTGGAGTCATGTACTGCGACTGCAGCAGCATGACAACGAGGAGCTGCGGAACCTACTGGATCGCGCCAATGGACCAAAGCGCCTAAAAAGAACAAAGCCTTTAGAATTAGTGGTTCCTTGAGCCGCTTAAATCAAAGGACTAGCAGAGCTGGGATGAAGCAATAGGTCTCATTCCATAAGAATAGACTACAAAAATACAATAATAAAACAGTTACTAGATAATCTATATGATTAGTTGTAATATTATACAGAAATAAAGATTTCTTAAATTAAAAAAAAAAAAAAAAAAAAAAAAAAAAAAATTTAACTTGCCCAACGTTATTAAATACAAAATAAGAAAACAATTTGCTGATTTTCCAAACAAAATATGAATAACTATATCTCAGCTTCGAAACTAAACACTAACAACATTATAGCAAAAAGATACAACCCAATACAATAATAGGCGTATCTTCTTGATAACTATACAACAACAATTCCATTAGATAAAGCATGGCGTGGTTAAACTAAACCAAAAACAATTACTTTATTTAAATCATAAATCATATTTTTTCATTATAATGCTTGCCACCAGATGTCAAAATATATTTTAGATTTATGTTTCAACCCGAATTGGAATCCCGAATCCTTTTGTATTTTAAAACAAATAAAATTTTTAATTATTTTTGTAGCGCTAAATTTAACCACATAGGTAGAAACAAAAATATTAAAGCGTTGGTTATTTTTTTTTCTTGCTAAGTTTTTCTCAACAAAATAAGCACCATTTTCAGATTTTGTTTCATTCCGATGTTTAACATAAACAACAAAAAATATCTAAACTATCTATTGAAAACGAACTATCAACTAAATTTGTATTCCGCCTTACAGAAGTACTAAATGATGAAAATTATAATTTCCACCCCAATAAGTCAATCCAGCTTCCGCTTTCAAGAAGTTTTCCGTAATCCAAGTCCACTTTAAAACATAATCTCATTTTGTAATAAAAGTTTCTGCGTAAAAGAAGCACCTGAAACATTGAAATTCCATTTTTGACGAATTTCTTTGTGCCTCCATATTGAATTCTATTTTAGTTTTACTATTTTACACTGTTAATGTTTCCAAAGTGGAAGTTAGTGTAAATTTAATTAAAAATTCAATTTTTATTAATTAATTTACATATTGGAATGCTTAATATGTGTATTGTTGACATATATATATATATATCAATTATTTAATAAATTATAAAACGTAGAAAATATTTATTCTCAACACTTTTATCAATTTGATTCAGTAAAACGTCATTAAAAAATTGAGCCAATTTATCCGATAAAGTAACGGTTAATTTGTGCAAATCTCTAAACGTGACTTGTTACTGGCATTTGTCAAAATAAATAAAACGCTCAAGACCTTCGATGGAAAAAAAAATTATTAACTTTTACTATTAGCGAAATGTCATTTTCTCAGCCCGGAAAAATTTTATTTCAGAAAATGTTGCCTCAATAAGCCAGTACCTACCTACCTAACTTACAGTGCAAATAGTTGGACTACAATTTAATTATAAAAAAAACCCACACGTAATCGTAATACTATCAACCAGTGGGTCGATTCTGGTTTTCCTATAGAAATAGGAAAAAAGAAAGAATTTTAAATTTTTATAGCAGTTTTGTATTTTTTTCCTATTCGTGTGTCTTATATAAATTTTTTTCTTTGCTATTTATCGCAGTTTTGACGTTTATCTTTCCGCACCTACTTTTGATACAGAAAGATATTTTTTTGCAACACATACATACAATTAATGTAGGGTTGACATTTTTTAACCGCTTACAGGGCCATGGTTTTCAATACTCAGTTTAATCAAGAATTTGGGAAAAATTTATTCCTATCAGGCCAATTCTGGCTTTCCTATTGGAAAAAGGTATTAAGAGAGTAATTTTCATAGTATTTTTGTCGCAATTTTTTTTTTCTGGCATACTATATGTCACCTTAGTTGGTGTACATTTTTTTACAAACAAAATTAAATTGGGAATTTTTTTTCAGAAAATGATATTTTTGACAAAAATGCTATGTAAATATTTTTCCTACTGAGAAGCAAGAATCGACCTATATGTGTATCAAAATAAAATATAAGAAAGATTTTTTAGGAAAAAGCTACTATCAAATTTTTTTCCTAAATAGGAAAAAAAAATCCTATTTCCTAAAGTCACCAGAATCGACCCACAGGTAATTTTTTTTCATAGCCTACTAAGATTTATCGATTTTATTGTTGCTAATAGGTCGGCCGCGTCAATACTACTGATTTTGGTTGATTGGACACTATTTCAACGTCAAAACTTAAATTACAAATCATATGCATCTTCAAATCATATGCAGACAGACATAAAAGTCCGAATTACTGACGAACAAAGGGTTTTCTATGCCCTATAAGGTTACGCGATCTAAACATCGCAGTCGTGTATGCTGGCATTTTACAAAGTACTCATAAGACCTGTACTGATTTTCGTAAGTGAGAGCTGAACGCTGACCTCTAACGACTATAGAACAGTATCTACGTTTGAAAGGAAGGTTGTCGTTCATAAAAGTTGCGGAATATCGGATTCGTATGAACCATGAGACAAAGCGACTTCGCGGAGACGACGATATCATCAGATTTATTAAATCCAACTAAATTAGATCGCTAGGCGTCCTTTCAAGGTCCCCACAACAAAGAATGATTAAAAAAGTGTTTCAGCAATCAGTCCGTGTACGTCATAAAGCAACACCCTGACTACATTAGCGATATGACGTAGAACAATCCCTAAGTATAATAGGGTGTCAAAATTGGAGTTCGTGTAGGCCGCAAAATCGCTTCATGGGATGCGCGAGGGAGAGAGTATGTTAAAAACTGATGTCAAATTTTGTATTTTATCTTCGACTGCAAATAGCATCGATTGTTAATATTTAGTGTTACCCAAAATCCTGCTATTTAACTGCCCAAAAATCATAAAATTATATAATTTTAACAGCGGCGGCAGTGTTAAAAGTGTTTTAATCCAATTAAATCAAAATTTTAAGATTTGAAATACATTTTGTGAATAGTCGGTTTTTCTAACACGTTTTTCTACATACATATTTATGTGTGTTGCGTCAAAATATTTCGGTTTTATATGATCACTTAATTGCAATTTTATTTGAAAATTTTAATCTAAAACTGATAATTTCCATTTAGGCTATTAAATTTAAATGGTTTTCGGCAAAAAAATTTAATTTAATTACAACTTTTCACATAAATTTTAATTAAAAAATGATAGCAAAATAGCAGTTCTCAATAAATTCGGAAGGTCATTTTAACTTATGATCTTTTGAAATCAGGTCACTTGCTATTGAGGACTGGTCATAGTCTTGTGTCCCAGTGTCATTCTGGTTAATTTTGGTGTACATTAGCATGCCAGAAAAAAAGATTTAAACAGAAATTAAATGTAAATTATGTCCGCACTCTCTAACGGTAACAAGAAAAAAACGGTCAATGCACACAGGTTTACGGTGAAGCTGGGAAACCTCGAACTAGGAACTCTGAAAATAGCCGTCATGTGAAGACCTCTATAAAGTTATTAATCTCCTTATCCTTTCGATCTTTTTCAAACTAGGTAAAGATCAATGTGGCGGTTCAATTATTTAAAATTAAAAAATCTCAAGAGCGCATCGATGTAATTCAAAATCTGCCTTTCCACACATTGCGTTTTGAAATAAAACTCAAGCAGAGCTTGCCTTTCCACGCAAAACTCAAGTGTGGCATATGCCTATGTATGCAAAATTATTTTTATTTTGTATTGGGTCAAAACGAACAATAATATAAGATCATGGTAATGCAACAAAATATACAAAAGAAACTAAACTGCAGTAGTTGCAAGGTAGACGTGCATATTTTCAGGCTTTGTGAATGTCTTTAAATTGTTGTTGGTTTTGATTGGATGCTCGAGCAAATCAAAAATCTACTTAAATATATAAGTCCTGCGCAAATTCTCATTGACAGTATCTGCATATTATATCAAAATTGAAACTACCAAAGATTATCTTATATTTAAGTAGATTTTGGCGAAACGGATAGAAAAAATAAAAAATTCAAATTTAAAAAATCCAGTAGGTGTTGAAACAAAATGTAAAATTCTTCACATTCTTCGCTCTCAATGGCAATATTCTGGTTTTCCCTGCGAATAGGGAATTGGGAAAAATATTTTCATAGCACTTTTGTCGAAATTGTATTTTACAGGCCTACTGTGGTCCTATTCTGGCAATTCCCCGGGAATAGGGAATTGGGGAAAGAATTTACATATAAATTCTATTTAAATTATTTTTTTCTGGCATACTAAGGTAAAAAGTTAGTGGTAATTTTTTTGAAAACAAAATAAAATTGGGAAAAACTTTCGCTATGGAAAAATTATTCCCAATTTACAAATACTTACATCAAGCGTTTTTTCTCAGTATGCCAGAAAAAACTGAAAAACTTACCCCAGTTCCCTATTCCCAGCGAATTACCAGAACAGGACCACTGAAGAAGTAAATTTAGTGCAAAAATTTTCAAAACAAAGTTAATTGGGAAACTTTTGTTCCACAAAATATTTTCCCATATAACTTTGTTTCCACAATATTTACACCTTTAAAGATTTTCGGCTTTTTTATAGACAAATATTATTTTCTATGACATAGGAAGAAGAGGAAACTTGAGGAAGTTCTCATTTTTGTAAAGGGTTGTGTGGCTCTGTACACACAAATACCCTTGGGGTTAACGGGGGGTTGAGTGAATTTTCTACTTCTTTTCAGTAGAGTATTGTAAGTAAATGACCTCATTTTTTGGTGGCCCGAAAGGTCTCAAACAATGTGAATGTCATAGAAAATAATATTTGTCTATAAAAAAGCCGAAAATCTTTAAAGTAATTAAATACAGACGAATTTAAAATTTCTTAATATTTACACCAAACGTATTCTCTTAGTAGGCCACCCTATTCCCAGGGAAAGCCAGAATAGTGCCACAGGTGTTTAATTTTACCAAAATTCATTTTAATAATAACAAGGTAAAACAAAATAAAAATCTAAACCTAAATCTTTTTGTTTTTTTCGTTTAGCTAGTGAGTATACCTACAAGACGAGTCACATAAAACTATTGATGCAAACGTGTTGCAAAAACCGCCACTTAAAGGTTTTGTTTATAGAGGAAGAAATACGGAACGCAAGAAAAACGTATCGTGTTGCCGCACTTTGTGGAGCGACACAATGGTTGTATCCAGTACACTAAAATTTTCACCATCTCTACCAGTTAAGGTCACACTCGTTATAAAAATGCACACACAAAAATTAGCGTACGCAACCAAATAGCTTTCAATTTTTTGTTTTCTGACACTTTACTACCGTGCCAGTCCTAAAATCGTAAAAACTTCTTTCAACTTAACGTAAATATTTAATACTTAATATTTAACGTAAATAGTTTCTGGGTTTGAAGTTGGAACCAATTTAGCGTGGACACATATTTTATCATGTACCCAATTTATTGTATGCCTGGTTATCTTAGATAGAAATATAGAGTTTTATATATTTTATAAACATTAAAGCGGCCATATTTTTTATATTCTCTTCAAAATTGACATTATTGTGTTCAGTATTGGTTGGCAAATCACTTTGGAAAGATAAAGAGTTGCAATGCGTTAATTGTTAAAATTTATTACAAAAATAATGAATCTATTCGGGCCACGTTTCGTACGTGCGATATATCCTCATTGGACTTTTTCTTTGGGGTTATGTTAAATCATAAGTTTACTCCACTCCATAGAATTATATACTATAGAATGGGTGTATAGATTTTACCCATATAAAATTTGATATTTCATGTGTTACAAGTCAGAGCAGGATGGTTATATAAAAAAATGCATATGGCTTACTCATATCACAAAATAAAAACCTACCAAACCAGTTGTGGTTTTATACGACATAGGGCTTAAAGTATGTAGGATTTCTTTGAAACATTTTTAAAAAATAAAAAATGTCATTTTTTTTATTTTTTTTATTTTATTTTCTTAATTTAAGAAATACAATTTGTTTAAGCCTAATTTCAAGTATTTACATTGAAAACGTGTTAATTTTAATTCAAACGTATTACAGAATCGTATGCATATGTTAATTTAATATCGTTATTTCATCGCCATCTATCGTGAATCGATAAAAATAAAATAAAATTTTTCAAAGAAATCCTACGTATTTTAAGCCGTAGAACCCGAATATGCTATTAAAAAATAGGGGCTCCTATTTTAATTTCAAAGTTACCCTCCGCCCCACCTACAAGAAGGGGAGGGGGTATACTAATTTTAGCACTAATGTATGTCCCCCCCGGAATGATTAAATTTTGATAATGGAAATTTTTTTCGTGAGTGCTTATTTTCCGGGATATTTGAAAGGTTCAGCTAAAAAAATCTCCCAGTATATTTAATTTTTAAATATCTCTACACTCGTGAGCAACTAAATCGACTCAAACCTCCGCCCGTACAAAAAGGTGTATACATACATATTTTTAAAATGGCCTAACAGATTTTCATAAAACTACTTTTTTGACAGTTTAGAGTTTTATCTTTGCAAGGACACATTACCATTAAAATCTATATAGTACTTTTCAAATTAAAACAATTGTAGCAAAATGTGGTGTTTCGGTGGAAATAGTTAGCGTGCTGCAATCTCCTGTATAACACCACGTTGAACGATATTTGGCATCAGTCACTTATCAGTCGATGGCCTGGGCAAATCTCAACTAGTTTCATTCCTCAAAATTATGGATACTACTACAGAAAAAGCCACACAAGTTGTTGCTTTATTGCAAGAAGGACGCAACCAAGGAGAAGTCACTCGTCAGCTAAACATGAGCCAATTTGATGTCTCAAGACTATCCAGAACGATCTGAACGAACGTACATCTGAGAGGAACGATCAATTTATCGTGCTAACTTCATTGCGAAATCGGCATTTATCGGCATCTCGGTGGCGTCCAAGAGAGTGATTTTCACAATCCTGTTTTACTAAAAAAAGGTTTCCCGTAAGGCGGCAATTTGTGCATGATGTAGGTTGGTATATCACTTGAGGGAAAAATAGATTTTGTGGAGGCCGTAGAGGATTTGTAAAGCACTAATAAGACCTGTGCTGACTTTCGGAAGCGAGAGCTGGACCATGACCTCTAATGATTGTAGATTGTTATCTACATTCGAAAGGAAGGTCATTTTTGGTCCAATTAAAGTTGCGAACAACGAATATCGGATTCGTATGAATCACGAAATAAAGCAACTCCTCGGAGGCAGCGATATCATCGGATTCATTAAATCCAATCGAGTGAGATGGCTCGGCCACGTTACAAGGTCCCCACAACAACGGATGATATATAAAGTGTTTCACCAACAACCAGCCGGAGTACGTCATAGAGGAAGACCCCGACTACGCTGGCGTGACGACATTGAACAAGATCTGCAAGCATTAGGATGTCGAAACTGGAGGACGAGAGCAATGGATCGGGATGGATGGAGGGCCATTGTGCAGGCGGCGAAATCCCTTCATGGGATGTGAAAGCCAGAGAGAGAGAGAGAGAGTAGAGGATTTGTGACCGCTGAAACAAATATTGAGGACATTCTTTTGGATCATGTAGTGCACTACGCAGGATATATAGAGGAAGATTTCAGATTGATGCATGACAATGCCCGTGCCACACAGCTCGAACCACTCGGTAGTTCATGAATGAGGTTGGACTCGAGACGATGAAGTGGCCAGCCCTCAGTCCAGATATGAATCCAATTGAGCATTATGGGTCGAACTAAAACGGAGGATCGGAGCCAGAAATCGGGTACCATATAACATCAGTGACATCAAAACCTTAATAAGGTCAACGCTATACAAAATTGTTTTTGTTTTGCTTGCGTTTTCATTCAACATGCATTATAAAACAATTTTCATGAAAATACTGTCATTTTAAAGTAAAAATACCAGGGGTGGAATCATGAACGCCGGACGGAAAATTTAAACGGTGGTGAAATTTTATATGGAAAACAGCAATAATTGTACCGGTTTTGTTCCATTGTTTCGCAAAAAAAACACAAATAGCAAGCCAGAAAAAAAATAATTCATTCGTCAGCTTTATAGCAATCGAACGAATTTGTAAGGTTTTTTTGAAACAACAGAATAAAACCGGTAGAATTATTACTGCTTTCCATATAAAATTTCTCTACCGTCTAAAATTTCCGTGCGGCATTCATGATTCCGCCCCAGGCTTTGTATAAAATAATCAATAAAAAATTCTTGTAAAAATTGGCTAGGCCTTTTAAAAAATTAGCCTTTCTGTGCGCGCTGAAGTTTTGAGTGGATTTAGTTGCTCGCGAATGTATTAAGAGTATAGAGCCTACCTAGTTGGCAATTTATATGAAGAACAAAATTATACATTGGATAATTTAATTTGTTCGGTTAGTGAAATCAGATCCAACAGCTTGATCGAGATTTGCACAATTGGATGCTACGCAGAGGAATTACACTTCTTGCATGTTTATTTCAACCACACTGAAATTGCAGAATTTGTTTGTTTAAAATATAATTTTTGAACCGATCAGACATTGTTTGAGCCTGGTTCCAATGAAAAATTTAAGTAGAAATGCAATCTTTCGTGGCTCAAAAATATTTACACGCAGCTATTCAGTGAAACAAAAATACCAATTTTTAATTTATTAGCTGCGGTGTGCAGCATCATCATTCGATCAATATAAAATTTGCTACTTCAATTAAAACTATAGTTAATAAATTTTGCAACAAAGGCTGTAATTGGCGTATGCTAATTCCGCAGACCACACACAAACTGATTTTGTTTCAATTGTAATACATTTTTACGTAAATGTTCTTTCATTTCTAGTTAAAATAAATTCGAAACAACTCTTAAGTGTGCGATAATAAATATTTGTATACCACCTACAATCTATATACAGTCAAAATTAACAATAGTCAGTTGTTTGTAAATGCTTTCTAGATAACCTTTGCTTTGGTATATAAGCGCGCGTAAAACTCTCGGTTTCCTTGGAGTACTAGCATCAATTCCGATGAACTGATGCATTAATATCCAGTGTGCCATATCCAGTGTTTACATATATATAGTTAATTATACGGGACATATAAGTATGTAAACGACATTGAACTATTGTAAACCACGCATTATATACAAATTCGAGTATCTTGTATATAGTCGAATGAAATAAGATCTGTGTGTTTCATGTTTACTTGACGTCTGTACGACGCAAGGTGTTTTTTTTCTGGTATATTGTAAATTTATCTTATTGTTTATCTATATTGTGTTAATGTATAATACACAAATCCAAACAAGTTAGCTTTATTTGGCGATAAATAATAAAACAGCGAGTTAGACGTGCGATATCATAATTCATAAACGCCGCACGACCGCACTTCTTCAGCGGGTTATTAAATATTCATATGTATATAAATGTAATGTTTACGAGCTACATTGGTGCACAAATAAAAGCGTCTGAACGTCTGCCAAAATTATGCCATTAATGTAGCAATAAATATTAATAAAATTGTAGCAAATTTATATCGCGTATATAATGATATCATTCACCGACAAAAACACGTTTAACTCGTAGTTGTATGCTGGCTATTTGCTATTAGAATTCGATTATATAATAGAATAGACGGTTTGGCACATAATTTCTAATCATAATTGCATCATCCCACACCATACAATCTGTTATAAGTATTTTGCCAGGTTAAATTTGGCATAACTAGATATCGGCCGTGAGGACGCGGGCGGACAATTAAATCAAACAATACCATATGATATACAGCAGTCATACAAATTTAGAAAAATTAATTTAACAAAAATCGATTCCACTTCCTCTTAGCTAATAACATTCGATTCATTTGATATAAAATATCATTCGGTGTGTGTAGGTCGATCTCGTGTATAACGTTTCTAGTCTAGAGTAACGCAATTATAATTTATATATATATATATAAAATAGTACATAGACTTTATCTTAGATACATATTTATTTGACTGTAAAGCTGTTTTACCCACAACAATTATTTTATGAACCAACCAACCACCTAAAACACCGAAGAACTCTAAACTGGGGTATAAGATATCGAAATTTATGTTATATATTTTTACGCAGCACTGATGGATATGTATCAACATCAACTGATAAGATATTAATTGGGATGATATAGGAGTAAATTACGTAATTAGTTTGTTATCATTCAAAAGTTAAATAAACTTTGCGATATAGTGACTAAGTATATTTTTAGATGTGAAATGATTCAGACTTGCGCGGTTTGATGTATATACTAACCGCTGTTATCACTGTGTACATACGACCTCGTTTATTCAACATAAGATATATACATTTTATGCTGCTTACATCTTAATGATGTAATTAATTAATTAAAATGATGAGAATTTGCTGTTCAGTCCATTCGGTGTATTCACAGCACCCTAAACCATTCCCACGAAGATGCTCTAATAATGCACCATTAAATAATTTTGAAAGGCGTGAAGAATACTTTCACTTTCGTTGCCTTGGTTCTTGTTCATTTTATATTATTTGTCATTAGGCTCGTATATACGCATTTTTATATTTATATCTACACTTGAATCATAATTTTTATTATTTGATCATAAAAAAATTTTGCAAATCGTGAATTTCTAAATTTATATACACAAAATATGTACGCGGCCCCCAGTGTATTCGTAAATTTATTAAATCGCCGCTATTCAATTAAAAACTATATATTTTTATTTTTAAATCATCAAATTTGATTTAAATTGATCGAAAATGTCGAATCTTGTACACAATTTTTTTTTTTTTTGCTTGTGATACACAATAATATAAATTAATAGAGTTTAACTAACCCTTTCCATATAAGTCCCGGGCCCAGTCACATTTATCTGAAACACGTGGTTAACTAACCTATTTACCTTGAAACTCTTGAAAATAAAATTTTGATCTAAGACAATTTATAATTTTATACGCATAAATACATATTGAGCTAAGCCGACTTAAGCCATTAAGTGTTAAATGGAAGTATGAACTTTAAACAATAAATTCTACTTATCTAAATAGTTTGCCTTGAAATGTGAACAAGTAGATCTATGTAGATGAATATTTGGTATGCTCGTATCAGCACACCAAAAGCAAGTAAGGTCAATATCGTGCGAAAAAATAAAATTTATTGATATCAATTAATATTGATCGATTCGCGGTTCTACATCGATATTTCACGGTTAATAATCGTATACTCCGTATTGAAACTGTTTTGTATCAAATTCTGTTTTAATAGCCGGCTACAGGATCGATAATCCAAAACAGCTGCACCGATAATAGCCTCAATGACCAAAACAACTTCACATCACCGATTCCATAACCCCCACACCCACACATCGCAAAAATCTTAAATAATTTAATCGTCGATAAGATAATCAGCCACATTACCGACAAACCATATAACCAGACCGCCGTTACCCACATTATTTTCAAAAACCAAATATGTACAGGGTGTTAACCGGGAATGTATACTATATTCAGTCGCCATTTTGTTAAATAAGAGTTTTGATGGTTCATATAATTTGACAAAAGTGAAAATATTCAATAACAGAGCTCTCAGCTGTTTTTACCTAAAAATTTTCATAGAGGAGCTAGCTACATTTCAAATTCGGCGGTTTTGTCCGAGCAAATACTTTTGTACTTCATGAAAATTGATTTTGATGAGAGAAAAATTAAACAACTCAACTCAATTCTCAATAGGCGATTGAGTTGAGTCTACATTCCATTCACTTTTTCATCGAATTCAACACTAATGTATTGACAAGTGAATGAAATGTCGATTCAAACTCAGATATCTATCGAAAATTGACTTGTTTTTTTGGATTTTTTCTCGCAGTGTGGAAATAAATTCAAGTCCGTTGCATTTCTATTATTTTATTGGAGTGGAATACAATGCATTGTGGTAAACAATATTTTTCGTTTTGTTCTCCGGCGGGTAAATGAACAACGGTGATGGTTTGCCAACTCTCGAACACGCGACGTACAACTGACCATGAGAAAAACACGGAAATTTCAGGTTTATTCCGCACACTTGAAACGATTGACCTTGCGATTTTGTTAATCGTCATAGTGAACGCCAAACGGACTGGGAACTGAATGCGCTTGAAGTGGAACGGAATGTCAGTTGGCATCAGAAGAATTCTCGGATTTAGAACCGTCGGATTTAGAACCGATGATCGTCGCTTGAGTCACGTTGTTCAACAGTTTATTCACAGCCAATCGCGTTCCATTACACAATCTCGGATGGTTCAGATTTCGCAGCATGATTATACTTTGAGCATCAAGTTATACGGTGGTTTTCCCGGCAAATCAATTTAAAAACTCGGTCGGATAGTTGGTTGCTTCGTCTTGATTGGTCACACAGTCAACGGATTTGTAATAATGTATTTCTTCAGTGGTTTCTAGCGCTTGACGAAAATCGCCGGCCAGAAGTATCACCGCTCCACCAAAACGAACAATTAAATGCATCGTGCATTGAACAAATTGGTGCTGGCATGTCCTATTTAGATAAATAGCTGCCGTACATAAGCACGCACACGCCTTCGATCGTGATCAAAGCTTCGTCGTTCAATTCAAGCTCAAATTTCGATGTTGCAGTGCGAACACGATGCAAAATGTCGTCAGCCATCTCGTCCTTGTATGTTTGTTGCATAATTCCAATTCGCTCGCTGGATGACACGTCGCTATAATTATCGCGAACAATGTACGAATTTGATTTATCGGCGCAGAAACAGTGCCATCGGCGAGTGTTGAGTCCCAATGTGAGTCGAAATAGACAAAGACAGACGGACAAATGTTGAACTGTGGGTTGATGTTCGTGTATTCCAAATGAGAAAATACGCCAAATCGTCTTATTGCAACTGACATAACGGCCCAATTGAAATGTTGACACTTCGTCATTTGCATCTGAAGCAGCAATGTTGAACATTGCCAGGTGTGTGCCTACCACGTATTTGCAGACATACATATTTGACTGCTTCACTTGCCAAATAGATTAACTCCGTTTTAAATTTTAATATCAAAGAACGAATATGTTTGAATTTCACAATTTCCTGAGATTTTTCATTCTTTACATCGACTCTTCACGCTTTACAGCGTCCAAAATCATCAAAATATGCAAAAAAAATCAAAATTTCATAAAAAAAATCAATATTCTTCGGGTTTTTCCAGAAGTTTCAAAATTATTCACTCAGATTTGGCAATTTTTCTCTTCTAAAAGACCATCTGGATCGGATACTGAATCACAACGTACGAGAAGCTCACCTAAACGCATTTTTGCTGTTCTAGAAAGTGTTCGAAACCATCCATCAACCTCAACCCGACACTGTGGACAAGAAATTGAACCTAAAGCAACGGCTTTATGGGAAATTATCAAAAATTGTCAAACAGATCATTTTCAGAACAAAAAATTTTCATAGAGATTCCTATAATAAGTCGAAAGAAAAATTCGAAACTAAACTTCAGTTTTTTGTACGAAAAATGACGAAAAAGTCGAAACTTGTTATACTTAGGTAACAAGGCAGGCAATTACTTAACTAAGTTCAATCAAATAATCAAATATTGAAGGTATGACAGAGTTGATATACTATCTTCGGTCTGTATGTCCAAAGGACCAAGATATTGAAATCATGATCAGAAAAATTTACCGATCTGTAGATTAAGGGAGTCGGGTACCTACCTGCCATAGGAAATCACTCAAAAAATACGCAACACATGGCTTTACTGTATATTTTATTTGCCAGGTACCTCTTTAGTACATCATTTGAAAGGTCTTACATCTAGACAACAATTTCAACAATATCACTTTAGTTCATAAATATAGCATTTTGGCGCTGTTTGCAAATTATTTGTTTCTCATAGAATATAAACAGCCATAAATTTTAGCTGCTTAGCACTAAGAGTACCATTATGATTCTGGAAGCAGTTCGATTTTTTTTTTATAACCATTAAGCCGAAAATACTAGAATTTTGTTATCAGCACATTAAAAACCCACCGGTCTAGTGTTTGTTGATATCAAATTATTCATTAATGTAGCTAATAAACAATTTAACCGGTGACTGAACATGGCAACCGGTGAACTCTGTTGATTTTTCATGATCGGAATCTGTTTCGCTGCAAAGAAAAATAGAAGAAACAGAAGTTCACGCATTGCCGAAAAACGGGCAAGGTAGACTACATATTAAAATCTCCTTTGCACATCCTCAAAAACTAGACGACCAAACAAGTTCTCATAAAACATTTCCGAGGATCGTAATTAGATGTGATACTCAGCAGGACACCATCGGACAAGTTGCACAGAATAAACCCGCCAGTGGGCATAAATTTTAACTCATAGACCATCACAAAGTTTAGACGGGATCCGTTCATAACTGCATATTTTAAAATTGCATTTCTCAAAACGCCATATTTAAAAACTGCATAAGGTACAAAATTGCATTTTTCAAAACTGCATATTTCAAAACGGCATAGATACAAAACTGTATTTTTCAACAAGACAGAATGAAATATTTTAATCGATTATGAATCTAGAATTATCTTTTCATTAATTTCTGGAGTATGACCAACACCAGGTACGGTTATTTATTACACGATGAAATTTGAGATGAATGAAATTTTTGAACATTTGTGAACGATTCTTGGATTAAATTCTAGGATAAAGTCAAATGAAAAGGAACTTGACTATTTCTTAGTCGAGTAAGATTTAATTTCACATGTTTAGGTTTAGTATAGGTATGTTATAAGAAAGGACCTTCATGGAAATTAGAAATTATTTGAAGATTTAGTATGCATATAATATTCTCCTTCACCTAAATTTTTCTACCTATGTCGTTTCGAAAAATGATATTTTGTAAAATGCAGTTTTGAAAAATGCCGGTTTGTACCTTATGCAGTTTTGAAATATGCAGTTTTGAGAATTGTCGTTTTAAAAAATGTCATTTTAAAATATGCAATTTCGACCTGGATCCAGTTTAGACATAATTCCACAACAGCTCCCCAAGCCAATAAGTTTTAGGGTTGCAACGACACTTGCGTTCTTTACTAAATTAATTTGTTGTTGAATCTATTTAGAATTCGAACCTCCCTAATAGAAAAACTCGCCATGCGTATATGCATACCAAAAAATCCATGGCCCTCTAACTGTAATTTTTTTAGTTAGTGTTCATAAATTTCTTCGGAAGTTATGGTTAATCTGTTTTTATTTAAATTATTTCTTTAATATAAAATTAAAATATTTAAAAACCAACAAAACTAGGTAAGCAATTGTGGATTTAACTTTATTATTGGGAAAAACTTGGTTCTCCAAGTTTGAGTACTAATAACAAGCTAAGCACTAGTTTTCCATAGTAGCTATTAAATATCAAAAAACTCTAGAAAAAAAATATTTCACTCGGTCTACAGACAACCTACTTCGGTGATCGCATAATTTCAAGAAATTTTCAATTGGCCTTGGTGTTAAGGCGATGATACATGTACAGATTTTGCCTTTAAGGCATAAAAATTATACACGCTGAATGGTTAAAATTCGGCCATCTTGAATCGCCTTATAGGCAAATATTTTAAATTGAACATTTCTCAATTTGGTATGAGGTAAATTTTTTTGCCTTAAAAGCAAAATCTGTACGTGTATCACCGCCTTTATTGTGATTGTTCCGTCGTATATTGGTCTATTTCAGCACTCTCGAATTAAATACACAATCGTAGGAAATTCTTCCATTTGGCGTCAATCTGTGTGACAACAATTATGATAACACTTACTTCAACACAATCAACTTCCCAACCACCCCATACTTTTCTTTCTTTTAATTTTGAATTATAGATGGCTAATGTGTAAGAATCACAACGATCAGTTTCGAACAAACGACATATAATACGCGACATTAACCGTGTGACATGCAACTAATTCGATAATTAATTAATCGACATAAAATAAATCAATTTCCATAATCGGCCGCGCACGAGCGCACGACACTCAACTAGCCACATACACACGCCACGCATACAATGTTGACAACATAAAAAACGACAATATTCGCCTTTAAAGCGCCGCTAGAGGCGTCGTAGTCCCCCGAGCCAATGGTGGTGTTAATTCATTTATATGCCAAATCGTATAGGAAAATGGTGCAAGCTAAATTTTAATTTGAATTTATTATTATTTCGCAATATATTACACCGCAAAAGAATATAATGAATTAATAATTATAGCATATAAAATATAATTATATGTATATATTAATTTTAGGAAATCAATCGAGAATTAATAACGAAAATCTGCTTGAAAGTGCCGATTTGTTTTTATAATTGTAATTATTGTTCTATGATGTCTGATGAAAAATTTGATATTTCATTATCAGTCATTATTTACTATTGCGGTGGCGGATAGTTTACCAGGCTAGAAACATAATATTGTGTGGTGTTGAAGGAATTACTCAAAACTTGCTCACCCCCTCTGCAAACCCATTATTGGAAGCCTTCTATATTTAAATCAGTTAGTCATATTATTTATAACAAACAATACACGATCATGAAGACTAATACTGGAAAACTTTCATTTGCTACTCCAATAAGTACCACGGGTAGAAAAACACAAAATATTTAATGAATATTTAAAAAACTTGGTCGAAATATTTTATGTTTGTACTGTTTGGGGTGTAATGCAACTAACACTAACTGTTTTGGTATATATATTTTTATCAAATTAATTTAATTTACAAATTACTGATGACATTATTTTACTATGCAGTTTGACATAAAAATAAATGTATACCACCATTGGCTCTAGTTAAAAAAATATCCGGCAAATGTCAGCTATTTTGCTTTAAAAAGCGAATAAAGAAAAACCAAAATCACTCTCTTAATACTGGAGTGCGTTCACGAGATTTACATTGTGTTACATTATTGTAACAACTGCCATTCTAGAAATGACGTAGCAGTTACCTATGAGATTGTCCCAAGTGTCAAAACAAACGAAAACAACCAATTTTAACGTGTAAGCATAACATAACGAGTAACATATTATGGAGGATCAAAATAACCACTGTACCCATAAAACACATTTTTTTTAAAATTAATATATATCATTAATATATATTAAAAATTGAATTTTCTTCTTTAAATTATTTTTCAAACATACATAATGGTTCTTGATAGTACGATCATGTTGCTTTTGATACCTACACCATTAAAAATGACATTTGTAGAGGCAATCTCGAGTAGGGTTGAGAATGACGTTTTTAACAATGTAGAGTTCGTGAACAAAAAATGCACGTTTAAAAATGCCGCTATACCAATTTTTAGTCGTTTCGTGAGCGCTGGTGGTCATATTTTACATGGAATCACAGCTTTATTTTATTCCAGTAGGTGGTGTTTTCTCTACATTACCAATCGTCAATATTGTAACAATGTACACTTCGTGAACGCACTCCTACTGTCATCCGAAGTGAACAACAAAAACGCGCGCGACGCAAACTTTAATATTAAAAATTTAATAAAAAGTTAATTAATAACCCGGGTGTGAAAATAAAGTATAATATATTAACGTGTAATAATAATAATAAATAAATATTGCAAAGAACAAAACTAAAAGTGGAAAATTAAAACGAATTGTGTAAAACATACAACGAGTTGTGTTATAAATCGAACACATGCTTACATCAAAGTTCTTGCAAAATCGTCTTTTTGACATAATTGAAAAATGCTGTTAATGTTGCGCAAGGTGAAAGACAGTTGGATCCCTCTCATGAATTTGAAATCCTAAAATACGCCACACAGCTTCAATGCTACTAATGAATCTGCCCATTTGGCATTTTGAGGTTTCATATAAATTACTTCTTGTTGATACTCCAAGCACGGCCATATAGCTGCCTTTGTTGACGTATTTACATTTGTATAGGGTTTTCCAATAGGAATGATATGATTTTTAAGTGACGTTTCGGCCGTTTGTAATATGTGTCTTTTTTTGTTTCATTGTATTCAGTAATGTTTACAATTTCATCAAAATAATCGTTCTCCAATTGCAACTTTTCGTGCGCTTTTGCCATTTTTAGTCGTAATAATCGTCCAAGTGTGCTCGCTATTCGTCGAATTGTTGAAAATTTTGAGCGTACATTTTCTTTACATAATGTTCAAGTAAGCAAATAAGACAAAGAACCGCTCGAAGCAATGCAAATATTGCTGCCGTTCAGGCAAGTGTTGCTGAAGACCGCAATTTGTCGATTCCAAGACGTTCTCAAGAATTGGGACTGTCTCAAACCACAGAAAGGATTTGGGTTTGCATCCGTATAAAATTGTTCTCACTCAAGAACTGAAGCCATTGGACCACCGTAAACGTCGTGAATTTGCTGATTTTGCCTTGGAACAACTTGAAAACGATAACGATTTTTTTAAGAAAATCATCTTCTTCGATGAGGCTCACTTTCATCTGAGTGGTGCGGTAAATAAACAAAACTGTCGGTTCTGGTGCGAAGAAAATCCACTAATCATTCATGAAAAACCATTACATTCACCTAAATTGACAGAATTTTGGTGTGGTTTTTGGTCTGGTGGCATCGGTCCGTTTTTTTTCGAAATGAAGCTGGAGATCAGTACTGTCAATGGAGATCAGTACTGTCAATGGAGATCAGTATAGATCGATGATAACCAACTTTTTATGGCCGAATTCGGAAGAAGTTGATCTTGACAACATTTGGTTCCAACAAGACGGGACTACGTCCCACACAGCAAGTACAACAATTGAATTATTGCGAGAAAAGTTTGGAGATTCGATTATTTCAAGAAATTGTGATATTGAATGGCCTTCAAGAAGTTGTGATTTAACACCATAAGACTATTTTTTGTGGGGTTATTTGAAGTCATTGGCCTTTAGCAATAAACCAAACTCTCTTCAAGCTTTACAAGTCAATATTGAACGTGCTATTCATGACATACGACTTGATTTAGTGGAAAAAGTGCTCGAGAATTGCGTTCATCGAATTCGTTCCTGCAGAAAAAGTCGTAGAGGCCATTTGAATTACGTTTTATTCAGAACTTAATTGTATCGATTGTACTTCACATTAAATAAAAAACATTTCAATTTTTTTTAACAATTAGTGTGTTTTTTTTTAAAGGAATCATATCACTCTTATTGGAAAACCCTATATTTTAATTTTATGGATTTTGCAGAATTGCAATACTCAACGTTGATGTGTGCTTTAAAAGTTTTCGATAAAAATGGCGAATATATAGAACTATCCAACGATTATCAACTTCAATGATATTTCCCCTCACTTTCAATGTAAATAATTGCTTTTCCAGTGCCTTCTGTACATCTTCGACGATATAGTGGGTGACCATCATTGCCAGTAATTGTGTCTTTTAACAAATTTCGAGGATACCGTTTGGAGCATTTTCATGAAGTATCATGTTTTTGGTCACAACTTCAAATAACTATCGATTGCATTTGGCATTATCTTCACAGTAAGCAATATTAAAATGTGCGCATGTGGCAATCCACTTTTTTGCGACTCCACAGAGTCCATCCAACATGATGTTTCTCCGAAAACGTGTAGTGAAGTGATGAAATTAATTAATGTCTTTTGTTATTGTTTGAAAAAGCGTGCTGTTATGTCCAGGCGATCGGAAGGAGACTGTCCTGGAAGTAGTAACCTCTTTTATTTCATCCCATGCTGGATTGCATGTAAATGTAATGAAAAGTTCGGGACGACTTCCCGCACAAACGTAACTTGTACTTCCGCGCAAACATAACAGCGTCTTGCGTATATTCGTACATATCTGGTGGACTACCACTATATGTTGCAGGCAATATCACCACCATAACTTGTCGCATCTCTCAAATGAATGCTAGTCGTTCCGACTCTATTTTCGCGTACATGCCGACTATGTACTGATGGTAGAGCTGACGGCACCTTTTGGAAACATAATTGGATATTGCAATGGATCGTAGCATCTATGAGTGTCAACAATACTCATTCTACTCGTAAGACTTCAAGTCTTTCTTCCCACTGATCAGCAAATACTTGTACTCGCCTTTGAGATGTTTTGACTTTAACACATTAATTATTGTGTAAACGTTTTTAATCAGTTCAGTTTGATCTTCTTTGACGTTCTGTGATTGCGCGTCGAGAACGGCGGCCTGTGTTCAAATGTGGGCGGGGCATTGCAGATGATTAATGAATGTGATTCATTCTATGGATGTCTAAAATACAGACAGTTTTACAATAAGCATACAATATGGATCCGGGCTGAGAATTTCTAATCATTTTTGTGCAATAATCAGTTTTACTTCCCGTGCGCCGAAACTAAAAAATGTCTCGAATTGTACAGTTTTAGAATGGGCATGCAAACAGCTTATAATTTGAAAAATTTCAAGCTACTAAACCTATTACTAACTACTTCCGATCACTTACGAGTATAACTTCTCCATAACCATTAATTCGTATACAAATCAACGATGGCCTTCACATGTACCATCCCACAGTTATGTACCCAAATGTTGTCCCTAAGCGTTCGCATTTCTTATTTTAATTTACTACCAAAATAGAAAACCTGCCATTATGTGATTAACATATCTTTCAACTCGAGGAGTGTTTTCAGTAGACATTTATGCAAATCAATGCACCCACATACGAAATGCAATATTAAAAAAAAAACCAACTCAAAACAATATGTGTATTATTAACGTAAATTTAAATTTAATCTGAAATGTCACTTAATTTTTTTTTTTTTTATTATTCAACATTTTCAAAAGATTCATCTCGCTACAGTTTATTACATTATAGAACATAAAAACGAATATATACACACAGCAATTTTATGCTGTACAGATTTTAGTGCAAATTTTATTTTTATGTTGAGGAAGTCGGATATCATCAAACACGGCATCCCAAGAAGTCAGATGCGTAATTTGGTCTAGATAGAAAATAAATTCTTATCTAATCGCTCGCGTACCAAATGCAAAATCAAAAAATTAAATTTTAATCCATAAATCTTTTTATAAGAGCACACTTACGTACACCACTATATAAAAGCAATTAAGAAAATATTAAATTGAGAAATACTTTATTTTTTTTTAATAAGTTTAATGAACTACTCTATTTATTTATAATTTAATTGGATCATACATACAAAAATTGTTTGCGTTAGACATTTTCCATTATAAAATTTAAAAAAAAAAAAAAAATTTGATGATTTATATCAAAAATCAAATTTCATTAAATTATGAGTACCTAGACTCAAATTTTAATAAACATTGACTTTGGAATCACAAAATATGATTTAATTTATTATGATCGGGGTTTGATTTCAGGCGGACTCAAATTAAAATATGATATCAGGCACGATACTATAAATAAATACATATGGTGACCTACTTGTTTCTGGGCAACCCAGTCCCACAATATTTACGATCCAATTAAATGTGTAAAAAATCGTTTTGTCTCAATAAAATTATTCGCGTATTTCTTCAATTAGATTTTACATATTATATTGCCGCCATACGTAATAATTCATTAAATAACCATGAATTATTGCAAAAAGCAAATAAGATACAGAAATAGGGTTATACCGATCATATCAATGACATTATTAATTAGAAAAGATCGTTTTTTGTGTTCATTAATTTTGTCGATATTGAAACCATGTGTACGAGCATGGACAATCATAGTAGATACCCCATTTGAATGAAATAAAATTATTTTAGATATTCTGCACGTGAAGCCCGATATAAGAGATCTGTAGTTAGCTGTCTCTGCTGCGCGTACAAAACACAAAAACTATTGATGTAGCGTACCACGCCAGATTATTTTTATTTGATTTCGTTAAATTGAATTGAAACGCGCGTATTTTTTTTTTATTTTGGTTCGCTGTAAATTGAACAAATGCCTAACCTTGAATATTGATAAATATATTAAATATATGAATATTAAACTAATAATATTAATATTTGTTTGATTATAGTTAAGGACTTTCGTCTCTTAGACAAACAAAACAAAAAGAAACTATTAACTTTCGATGTATAGAATTTTAAATTGGTTTCGCTTGTATATCGCGTACACGTATCTTTCCAATTGTTAAATACAATATATTATTATTATTATTTTTATTATTAAATTAATAAACCATAACCAAACCCCAAAAAAACCGAATTGATCATAATAGTTAAAGATTTCATAGAACTGATCGGTTTTTGTGTATGTCTTATGACTTCGAAGAAAGCATGTTAAACTAAGATAAATCGACTAACCTTAAACGAAAACAAGTAGATTGTGTCACAAATAGACAATTTATGTTTAGTATATTGGTTTATTGTTAAATGAGATAATCTTGCACATTCATAATTAATTATCTATGTTGTTATCATTGAAACATTAAAAATGACTTAATGTTAAATTTCGGTATCTCGTACCCAACATACAAAAATCCATATTATCGCGAAATTACTGGACGATGAACATTTTCAGTCTGACATAGCTATTTTTAGTTTTTATATTTAATGCATATGTCTGATAACGAAGTTTTTATTTTAATCACACTGTCTGTCTCATATCTTAATTTGAAAGGTTTTGTGAGAAATTATTTTCAAAGCATGACTAAACATGTCAAGTCTTTAAAATTAGAACGCTAATAGAAAGAAGAAAATTTAATGAAACAAATAACGAAGAACGGTCTTTCTGTCAGCATACGAATACCACGTCGGAATACGTGATAAATAACTTTGTCTAATGGGCGCGTTTTTCTTTGGGTGCTCGGCTCAGTCTCATCAATTGTGTTCGGTAGAGAGCACGAGTAATGGTTTCGTTCGGAGTTAGCAAATCATAATAGATGACACCAAGCAGATTGGTTGTCGTCATTGAAGCATGGCCAGTAGGTCCCCTTTTGCAATTCAAAAAACCCTTTCGTTTATGCATACGGCAAGCAACATTTCACATGAAAAAAGTCGGCTTTCAACTCTCGGCTTCAGTTCATATGGAACCCAATTTCCTTGTTGCCGAATGATTTTAAACGATGTGAAATTGCTTGTTCAGCCACTCCTAATATAAGTCCAAGGTTTTCTTTTGTTTGACACAAATCTTCATCCAATAACAACTCTCGACAACTTCTAAAATACTTAAAGTAGCCTCACCATTTGCTTCTACAGATAATCGGCGCGCCCCAGTAGCAGACTTCTTCAAATTAAAGAGTAAATCAGAAGTTTTCCGCAAATGACTCTTATTCGGCTCAAAACTCGTCGTTCTCACAAGAAATAAAAACGTGATGATGATACAAAATCGCTAATATTTTAAGGTTATGTTGTTGGCAGATGTCCAACTTTAGGATATGACGTTTTAAATCGGGCAATTTTAATCATAACTTTACTGGTGACACCATCTGTTGTCGGACGGGGGAGACTTATTTGAGTTGCCTGGCCGCGTTACGTGGCTTTTGGATTTAAGGCCAATCTACGGATGATGGAAGTTCGTTAATCTGTCACAATAAATTATGTCCGCTAAAAATCATTAAGGTTAACCATATGGCTAATGGAGTTGCACGTTTAGCCAGAAACAAAGGTAATTACATCTGGAAAGCGCGATTATTGAAAGTTTTATATTTTGAAACCCGAGCAAATTTTATAATTGAACTGCAACTTCTGCGAATAGAATATAGGGTTGTCAGATAATATTTGTTCAAAATACGTATAACACGTGCATAACTTGTTATTGAGTTTTACTCGTGGAGCTTTCAACAAAGCAACACTACCGTATAAACAATAAATAACTTTCATTTATAAGAGTTAACAAGGTCAAATCAACTTCAGGCCTGATATACACTGCTGTTCACTTGAATATGAACGATCGTTTTTTGGAATATTTTAAGATCGGTGTAACTTTTCCAAAAAAATTTGTACAGGATGTGAAAAAAATGACAAAGTGTATATATAATAAAAATAATTTAGTAGGCCTGAAGAATTTTATTTAATTTTGTTTTTTTCTTGAAAAGTATACAGCCTTGGCCAAAAGTATTGAGCACCCTATAAATTTGGGGCATACACGATAAGCGTACACAGAAAACGATCCCTTTTGTTTGTTTATTATTTTTTCGACATCTAAAAAGGACTAAAAACAGTGAATCACACCGCAGGTGTGGCAATCAACCATTTGGTGCAATAAAATTTGTTATTTTTCCATTTTGTATTTATTCGTCAGTTTGCTACTTTCGCTCATTGTGTACACATCCAGTGATCTAGTCCGCTTTTCGTGTTTTGATTTGTTAAATTTAGTGATATTATTACAATATGCCGAAACCACAAGAGTTAAGTTTAGAACAAAGTGTGCAGATACAGCTTCTGCATGAGCAAGGGGGAAATCACAAGTAGAGATTTCTAAAACTGTGAAATGTTCACGCCGATCTGTGCAATATACTATTGACCGATTCACCGCTAGTGAATCACACAGTAATATGTATAGAACCGGGCGCAAACGCATCACCACATACCGTGACGACCGAAAGTTAGTGAGAGAAGCTTTGAAAAATAGGAAAAAAACTTCTTCAAACCTCGCTGCTGAGTTGCCAGTAGAAATTAAGAAACCAATCTCTTCTCGCATCACTCGCAGAAGGTTTAAGGAAGCTGGTTTGAAATGTTGTAAAGCCAGGAAGAAACCCTGGCTCTCCGAAAAAAAACAAAAAGGCTCGGTATAAATGGGCCTTAAAATACCAAAGTTTCACCGAAGAAGACTGGTCAAATATCGTATGGTTAGACGAATCAAACTTTGAAGTAAGTTGACAATTCTATGTCCTAATAATATTAAATAATATAATTTTAAAATAAAATTCATCGATACAAATATTTTAGTTTTCCGTAGTCTCTACATTTCCTTTATTTCAGATTTTTGGTACACCTTCTGGGGATGCATGACTAATTCTGGAGTTGGCGAAATGTTCGTGTGTGAAGGCCACATGAACTCTTCAAAATATATAAACGTCATAGAATCTGCGTTGCTGCCCTCATTTTTAACACTTTTTGGTGATACAAACATGGATAGCGTTAAATTCCAGCAGGTTAACGCGCCATGTCATAAATCTGCCCGCACAATGGCATGGTTTCGAGAAAATGCCATTGAGGTTCTGGAGTGGCCTGCCCAGTCCCCGGACCTAAACCCCTAATAGAACATTCATGGAGTTTATTAAAACGCAGAGTCAGGCGCTACACAATAAATAACAAAGAAGACCTAAAACGCTGTCTGCGCCAAAAATGGAGCGCCATACGTCCTGCAGAATGTAAAAAACTTGTAAGCTCTCTATACCCAAAAGAATTTCTGCCGTAATTAACACAAAGAGTGGACCCACAAAATATTAATTTCATATAAATAATTAAGTAATGTGAACCTATAAAAATTGTTTCAATTTATTTCAAATTGATAATACTCCCAAAAAAAATGTAAGATATCATGGGTGCTCAATACTTTTGGCCAAGACTGTATTTTTTTGTTTGTTTCACTTGAATAGAAACGACCATAGTTATCAATAAAGTGGAAGTGTTAGCAAATTTAAACTTAAATTAAATTAATTTTTTTGCAAAAAGTTACCGTTTTAACATAACAAAATTAAAAATGGGTCGAGGAAGAAAACTTATTAAGGAAGAAATATCCCAAATTCAAGTGCTACACAGCGAAAAATTTTTTCTACAAGTAATTGCAGATAAAATAGGAAGAAGTAAGACTGTAACCTTCAATTTTATAAATAAATCCAAATAAATATGACTTAAACTTATGGAGCTGGTGTGGAGGTGAGCCGAATAACAGTTTAGAGAGTCATTAAAAAATCAGATTACCTCATTCGAAGAAAATTTCAAAAGAAACCGCCTCTAAATCAGGAGAGGAAGAAGAAAAGATTATATTTCTCGTGGCTACATATGACATGGGCTGAAAAATGGAAACGTGTCGCTCTGATGAAAAAAAAAATTTACCTCAATGGTCCCGATGGATTTAACTATTATACCGCGAAGAAGGCATTGTCATTTCCAACCGGAAATATGACCGCATCAACTTACATATGCATCCTTGAAAAAACATTTCCCAACTCAATGATACTTTTGGGCCATTGCCATGGATATATTTACAAGATAATGTCCCTATCCATACAGCTAATCTAAAATCATGGATATTGGAGCAAAACGTGGACCTTTTTCCACTGAATCCTTCCGATCTCAATATCATGGAAAACGTGTGGGGTTTGCTGTCTTGGCAAGTTTACGAAGGTGGTCGACAATTCGACACCAAAGAGAACCTAATTAGAGCGATAAATGAAGCCTGGAACGTGATTCACTAGATTATTTAAAATCTTTCTATGACTCCATCTCCAGCAGGTCGTATGAAGTTATTTTCAAAAAGGGAAGTAGTACACATTACTAAAATCAAGTAAATCCATGAATATTGAAAAACTTATAATTCTACGGGAAAAATTATTGAAAATGCTAGACCGATTTTAAAATATTCCAAAAAAACGGTCGTTCCTATTCAAGTGAACTGCAGTGTATACATCAAAAAATTCATCGAGCTTTCGTAATGATTAAATTTAATTGTTAATCCAAATTTCAAAATTATTGAATTGCATCTAGTTTACATTTTATGTTTTTTTACAATAAAAATATTAAATTAAATTTTGTGATGTTTTAAACTTTTAATTAGCCTTAATTCCTTTAAAATATGCCATTATATCAGAATAAGAAAAATGCCACAGCAATGTGCCAAAATCGTGGAGCTAATTGCGCCACTTTGGTGGATTTCAATACTAAAGTGAGTGCGGCTTAATTTGTGATATTCTTCAAGACCAGTGCCAAAACGGCCTATCTGCGAACTAAAGCGATGATGACAAAATTTTTGCAACTTTAAAATTAACGCAACTTTACAATTAACTTCTATAACAATTAATAATAAGCGACCGTCACAGCCAAAACGGTTGATTTGTGAACTAACGTCCTAATAACAAATTTCCAAATAACTAATAATTGTTCATGATTGCATTGATGCAGCATTGCAATATTTGTGCAAACAACTTTGTATATGTGGGATTGAGTAACGGTCGAGAATACTGACTGTTTAAGCCTTCTGTGGTCTTCACATGGTCTCCTTTTTTACCATGTTTAGCAGGCATGATACTGATAACGAAGAAGTTCGACAAATTCCTAGTTCCACCATACGCTGAAATTGTCGGAATACTACCTTGTGGCAGATTTCATCAATTCTTCGCCATTTATGGATTTTTAGTTTGGTGGAGCCATAACTTAATTAAAAGCAGTTCAATGGCCTCTGACAGTTCTGAATGTAGTTTAGAAAAAAACTATAAGCTTCACCGATTCAAAGAAGTTAATTGTGATTCAGACGATAAATATGTGAAGACAGTGGTTTTCAGGTGGTCAGTGGTGAGGCAATTGATGATTGACTTACAGACACGTGAAATTGTCTGTTTGGACACTAAGTTTAATGCAGTATTTGGCTAAGAGACATCACTAAAATTTTTCCGTTTCAATATGACAGTAATTGTGACCATGGCTAGCAACCTATGAAATTTAGCCGAAAGCACGGTGTTTAAATTTGGGTGATGTCAGAACGAGTGTTTTCTGAATGTGGACATATTTAGTTTCTCAATTATACTTTTAGCAGGACTAGGTTTCCGGAAACCTGGTTCTGGATTTTATATGTATGCCTTATACTGGCTTTGTGATGGGAACAATTTGCTAGTAAGCATCATTTGCCTGCCATTAAGTCAATGGCAACTAGCGTTGCCAAAATCAATTTAATGAGCTAATCGATAAATATTGCAACCTACTCGGGCAAAGTCGTTAAATTAATATTAAATATTAATGACTATATTTTAACGGCTTTCCGATTCCAAATGACATCAGTTATTGTCTGCAATACAGCCCAAGTAATATGACTTATTCGACTAACAAAAACTGTCCCAAAACATTTTGTTCCATTCAATGGTAAATGTCAAGTGTATCTGGTTTATATACACATTATCAATCATTTTGAAACAAAACCACATTACATTTTTTTTTTAAATTCTATGTACACGCACAACTTGAACTAAACGTTATTTTATAATAAAATAATTTATGTTGAAATATGATCACTTAAGACTTTCAATTTTGAAACTAAATCAAAAAATAATTCGGTAAGCAAATAAAAGGCGCTAAGACAACAGTATTATGGGTTCGCGTTACACAAACTTTTCGCTAAATGCACATTTAAGCATTTTAAAGCACTTAACAATAAACAAAAAAATATGTTATAATAGAGTTTATGAATCATGTTCTTAAATGTACACCACATATAATAAATAAGAGCATTGACCATTAATTGTCTGGAAAACCGATGGTTTTAAAGAGATAAAGAAATCGTGAAACTTTAAATGTCGCTCCCCAATCGTCCGACAATTAATCATTTTCGCGTAAATTTGAAAAAATTTTATGTTCGCACGCACAACAACAACCACTGTCTGGTAAAAACGATTTTTTAGATAAATTTCGCAAACGCACACCGAGTGGCTATGCGGGATGCTATTTATTAAATCTTGAGACCACATGCCAAATTTTATATATACAAAATTAATTAAATCTTACCTGCTTATCATTATTCGATTACGTGAAGTACATAGATTATGTAAGAATACAAAATTTTTTTTTTTTTTAGAAATATAAATTTTAAATTTTATCGAGAAATTTTTTAATATTTTCGTTTTGTTTTATTATTAAAAGAACACAGCAAACAAAAACTCTTCCTCACACAATAAAAAATGTCACTATTTCGAAATAAACAATTAATAAATTAAACTAATTTAATTGTGAAAACAGAGATTTTCTCGAGATAATTTTAAAATATGCGGATTATTGCTAACAGAACACATAATTAATTTTTTATTGTTACGCACGCACAAATTTTTTTAATTTTTTTTTGTTGTTGTTTTAATTTGATTCACTGTAATTTTATTATGTATAATTATTTCAATCAAGAAATTTGTTTTAATTTACAAATTTTTTGAAACTATTTCGGTACTCTTGTGTATATTTTTGTACAGTGGAATTTTTCTATTTTTTCCCACGTCTATATCTACCGGCGAAAGATATTAGACTGACTCAGTACATGCTCTCAGTGAAACTCAAGAATGAAAAAAGCTTAAGTTTTGTTTCTTTTCATTTTAGTTTTATTTTTTTATTTTTTTTTTTTTTTAATAAAAATCGCGAAATTAATATTTTTTTGAAGCAATAAAAATACGATATAATTTACTTACAGGGATGCCTCGTATAGCGTTGCGCATTTGATTTGAACCATTTTACAATTCAGTTTAGAATTAAAATAAATTTTAGAGTTAAATTTCTTGATGCTCCTAAATATTCGGACTTAAAACAATGTTGATTCTGTATGATTATTAGCGGAATCCACGTAGCCTTTCAATTATCGGTGTCACTATTCTGGTAATTCCTCGAGAATAGCGAATAGGAGAAAGAATTTATATGTAATTTAGATGAGGAGCGAAATCGAGTGTTAACAAAAAGTGAAGTCGTTATGTTGCCCCTCCGCGCAACATATTCACGCATCTTATTTTTTTTTTTTTGTTTTTGACATTTGTTATTTAGTTTTGCTAAAATCTATTTTGGTAAAAATCTGTTGTATCAGCTCAAATTGCTATGAGGTGCCTGCATTTTTTGGAATTTTCAGTTCTTTCAACCCCGCAATGACTTTATATCGAGATACAATCTGGTCTAGAGTGACGTCATCAGTTCAACGGGTTTTTTTTCAGACTTGTCAAACCAATTTTCCTTCCATTGTGACCAGTGAGTGGGTATATAAAGAACAGTCATCGATGCCTTGGACAAGGGTTCACGCAATAGAAACCTAGCAGCTTCTTGATTTGACATTTCAACCGTATCGAGCACGTGGTCAATAAGTTTCTTTGTAGCAGCGACAACATCGAAGTCTGAATTCTCATTCATAATCTCTAGTAGTTTCTGTTGTAAATAGCTGATTTCTCTGTTAGTCTTATAATGTAATCGATGACGCACTGGTCGCATGAATATTCTTCAGTAATGAATTGGAAACCCATGTTGGACCCAATCACATTAAATATAAAAAGTTTAAAGCAATTGTGCCATTTCTTTGAAGGTTGCCGTTTTATAAATACTCCAGGTCGAAAAATGTTGATACAATCGTCATCCGAAGATTTCCAACTGATTGAATCGAAATTCTGTTCAGAGACGGAAGCGAAGGAACGCTGTCTTAATGGTATTCGATTATCCAATGATAAACATTCAGTTTGAGAATCTTGACTTCATCTGATAAAAAATCGTATTTAGTTTCTGATGACGATATACTCGAGTGCGGAGCTGATCGCGAAAAATTAAGAGTAGCTAGACAGAAGCTTCATAAATTAAGCACGATTAACACAGGAGGGTTACCATACGAAATCATTTTCGTTGTAGATAAACCCTACATGATCAAAATAAAGTTCTACGGGTTTGACTTCCTAACGGCGTCGATGCCAAAACTTGCGGACAAATTGCTGGCCTAGCAAATGCAAAAGAAAAATGCCGCAATGGCGATTAAATTTTGATTGTTCTATGGTCCATAGATGGCCAATCTTAATTAATAATAGCAACGTTCTGTTGGCATAAGTAAATTACTCACAAGTATTTGTGCCTCATACTCAAACGACATATGATAAGTAGATTTTTGGTAGTTTTAAATATGGGTAGGGGAACAAAGTTCGTGGCCTTTTTCCCGGTAGATTGCTTTACATTCATAGATCTCAGTAACCACTGATCGTATCGGGCAATGAAATTTATGCCTAGTAATACAAATAAGCACACAATGAGCGCATAAACAGCTTATAATTAGAGCGCTCAATTTTTACTTCAAATTTATGCACCTAATTCCATGCTTTTCGTATTTTTGCCGATCGAAAAGTCGGGTTTGCTTCCCCTACGTTAACTTAACGGTTTAACTAGAAACAACATTTTTTATTTTTATGTTTTGTTGTATATACCAAGTGTACACACTCGCAGATACAACTACATATTTTTAATTTTGTATGCTCATTTTATATGTTGTCCATGGCTCCCCGAATTAAAATGGCTGACTCAGTTAATGGCGTTTTTATTAAATTGTTTTTTTAATTTTAAAATAGACTAATGGTGCTATCTATTGGACATGTAAGTCCAAACCATTCAAGTATTGCAACTAATACTTTCATTAATGAAAATATAAAACAAACTTAAATTTGCAAATTGACTGACTTAAAAAAGGTCAACCTTTTTAATTTTAGCCTTTTTTAATTCAGGAAGCCATTGTCCATGTATTACCCATCTGAAAACAATTGTAAAATAAACATTATACCATGTACAATGAATATTTTACACATCAACCAGAATCTACTTAAATATATATTTAAGTAGATTCTGCATCAACTCACACCTCAAATGAAATCTCCAGACTGATAAAATTAAAAATGAAATAGAAATTTTTCTAAATGAAATTGATAAACAAGAAAATAAGTGGGGGTAAATATGCAGTGTATCTGTATGTATTATAAAAGAAACCGAAGTAAATTTATTTGTTTTCTCACTTCGACGTGTGCAAATGGTCCAATCTGTTTCATACTGCTATCAACGTTTGTTTGCTGGGTGAGCGCTAGATTCGTGAGCGCTAAGATTCGTTTGTTACTTTCTTTCTAATAATTTAGCAGCTTAATTTTTTTTTTTTGTATGAAATCAAAGGGCCGAATGTCGAAGGGCCGAATTTCAAAGGGTCGAATGTGTCGAAGGGCCGAATGTCGAATGGCCGAAAGGCCGAATGTCGAAGGGCCGAATGTGTCGAAGGGCCGAATGTGTCGAAGGGCCGAATGTGTCGAAGGGCTGAATGTGTCGAAGGGCCGAATGTTGAATGGCCGGATGTCAAAGGGCCGAATCGGTCGAAGGGCCGATTTTTTTTTTTGTTTTTGGAAATTTTTTTTTTTTTTAATTTATTTTTTTTATTTTTTGTACTATATACCTATTATCAGAAGGGGACCTAGAGCCGAATGCCCCAGGTTGTGCATGACTAAATTTTCCTTCACCAAAATGTATCGCTGACTGGATACGTGGAATTTCATGAATATCCAAAGATGAAAAATAGTAAAATACATATTTCTTATAAATATGTATTTTACTATTTTTCATATTTGGATATTCATGGAATTCTACGTATCCAGTCAGCGATACATTTTGGTGAAGGAAAATTTAGTCATGCACAACCTGAGGCATTCGGCCCTATGTTCCCTCTGATAATAGGTATATGGTATAAAAAATAAAAAAAATAATTAAATTAAAAAAAAAATATTTCTAAAACAAAAAAAAAAATCGACCCTTCGACCCATTCGGCCCTTCGACATTCGGCCGTACAACATTCGGCCCTTCGACATTCGAAATTGTAATAGTTTTGTGTGTATTTTTTTGATTAGGCACATGTCGGTGCCTCAGTCAATTAATGAATGTACTTTGCGATGGTTTATGATAGGTGAGGTTGTATCTCTAGTTATCTTATAGTTAGTTAGTAAGTTTATTGAGTAGGATTTGTCTGGATATAGTAAATTGCTTGGTGTGTTTGATTCCGTCTCGTCTAGGTCGAGATCTGATAGATTGTCTGTGATTGATTTTGTTTTGTTCAAGTTCTTTGTTAAACTTTTTGTTTTGTAAACTAAAATTTGGGAATTTCAAAATTTCTTTTGTTCTGTTAATTAGCTTTAAGCTGGGTTGGCTGATAAATTTCGAGTGTTTGAGGTTAGTTTTTTTTTTGTAATCTGAGTACTAAAACTAAAACTAATAAACTAGATTTAATGATTTGACGTCTAGATTTGATTAATTTTGGTGAAATAATTGAACGATTTGGTTAATTGATGAATAAATGGATTCATTAACTTCTTAGCTAGCTTTGATGAATGATCTTTTGAATTTACTTGATTAATGTGATTGGTTTGTTTTAAATTGTTTCTTGGCTATCTGCAGTGGTCAATAATCGGTTGAGTTCAATTGGTCTGTCTTTTGTGTCAGTTCGATGCATTTGCTGTACTTGTTTGGTCTAGATAAACAAACTTTTAATCAATCTATGAAATCTAGCAGTGTTTACCACAGATTTCAAAACTGAAAATGTATTCGAATCGTTTGACGACTAAATATGGGCTAACGTGTGGTGGCTGCAGTGATCTCTTAACTGCATCTGTGCGTGTAAATACGAAGAACATGTGTTTTAGAGACGAATATTTTGTCTTGCCGATGATGGGTACACTTTTGTTTCTTCGGCTTCCGAATTCCTGGATCTATTCTCTGAAAATGAGTTCCGCAGACGTAGTTTTTAAATTTTCGCGATATGTTGTGCGAAATCCAGCAGTACTGACGACAAGTTTGGCGTCATTGCTTGTCTTGGTGATATATAATGGCGGCCTTGAGTGTACGGTGCGGTGCCATTTCGCAAATGAATCCATTGTACTTGGGACTATAGCTGGTTGTTCTGCGGTGTTTGAAACCTAATATTTTCGAAAATTCCTTGAATAGCTCATACTCGTGTTTCGAACATTATACGACGGATTTTAGAAATGGAACAAAGATGTCCAGATACACCTAGTAGTTTGCGTGCACAACGATTAACTTTTGCATTTTGGCATATCAGACAACATTGAGCCATTTTTTAACATCATTAATTCTTGATGCTGTTTCAACTAAATTGTATCGACATGGTTTTTATGGAGGTCTGACTACCTATGGAAGCGATAGGTTATGTTCAGATTCTTTTTAGTTTCGTGCTTTACAATTTCTGGCTTTACAGTTGTCTTGTAGCAGAATGATCTACTATGTGGGCGGGCGTTACGATCCGGGAGTTTTTGGGATCTACCTCGTTTCAGCTCATAGGGGCTCGATCTGATTCTCACGTTGGTTGGGCGATACGACATTACATGAGTTTGCGATTTCCACTAATCGATTTGCTAGCTCAGCGAGTTTGGTTATATTTAATGGATCCGTGGTTGGAGCTATTATTTCCTGTACACGGCTGGGCAGATACTTTAGCTAGATCATCTTGATGAATTCATCGAGCCTCTATAGAATGGCGTTTTTTAGATCGGTATACGGTGTACTTGAGTTAGAACCTGTTA
This sequence comes from Nephrotoma flavescens, assembly GCA_932526605.1. Classification (NCBI taxonomy): domain Eukaryota; kingdom Metazoa; phylum Arthropoda; class Insecta; order Diptera; family Tipulidae; genus Nephrotoma; species Nephrotoma flavescens. The sequence goes on from OW052220.1 coordinate 314,363,179, forward strand.
TGATTACTTGATTATTCAATGTGCTGAGAAAGTAATTTTAACGAGTGGGACTCCATCTGAGTGAGCTACAAGGTTAGTGGTGCGATGATTTCGTCTGAGCTAAAGGTTCTTCCCGATGATAACTCGATATAACGAAGTATTTGCCGTGGTTAACAGGATTTTCCTAACTTGCTCCTGGGCTGTGCTCTCGATATCCGATATTGAAATGGTGATTATGGTGGTTTCTGTTTTTAACTGTCGTTGGGTGCCCTGAATTTCAGTACCATCCATTGTGATATGAGGAAATATGACTCCCCTACTATGTTTGTGGAAACCACTTTGGAAATATAGTCATTGGAAAGCGGCGGTTGTACTCCAGTTGTGTGCTAATTTGGAGAATTGTAATTGTGACTACGGGGACTAAAGCGGCTGATAGTCAACAAGGGTTTTTATTTACTCGTGTAAGGCGAGTAAACGTCCTACTGGCTTACCAGGTGGTGCAACGGTATTTCGTATCTGACTGCATTTTTGAGATAATTTTTAAATACCAAAGATATTTTTTTTCTATTTTAAAATATTCATTTGGAAATATTTTGAAAATAATTATTTATATAATTATATCAGGGTTTAGAACTCTTGTATGCCTATTAGCAAGGTCCGTTAGACATGAAAGCAAGAATTTAAAAGTATTTGAAAATAACATTTTAAAAATTATAATAACAGTGCTGACAACTAGATGCCTCTGATTTTATACAAATGCATATTTATTTGTAGATGAATGTTTTGAAATTTACAATTGTCTTTTTGATTTTAGATTGAAATAGAGTTATCTTTTTTAATGTCGGCCGCAAAATAGACTCATGTTGAGATCGAACCAAACATGTTGAGATCGAACCAAAACCGAATTGAGATTTTTAGATAAATGTGAAATATATATATATATATATATATATATATATATATATATATATATATATATATATATATATATATATATATATATATATATATATATATATATATATATATATATATATATATATATATATATATATATATATATATATATATATATATATATATATATATATATATATATATATATATATATATATATATATATATATATATATATATATATATATATATATATATATATATATATATATATATATATATATATATATATATATATATATATATATATATATATATATATATATATATATATATATATATATATATATATATATATATATATATATATATATATATATATATATATATATATATATATATATATATATATATATATATATATATATATATATATATATATATATATATATATATATATATATATATATATATGTAATATATTATCAAAGTACCAACACCAACCGCTTATTACCGTAAGCCAAATTAAAATTGCGTTCTTGTTTTATATTTCGGCTCGAATCCGTATACATACATTGAAAGTGTTAAGGACTGAGCTGAGGTTGTGTGAAGTTGTCTCGATCCCGTATACATATATTGACATTTCCATCCGGATTCAACCCAGATTGGAGTCAATATATTCCGGGTATATGTTCATCGATCCTAAAGATAAAACAATAATAATTCAATAAACAAAATTATTGAACTACTCAAAACCTATCAATCACAATTCATAACGGAAATAAATAGTTACATTTCAAACTATTTGGCAACCATTAGCATAAGTGGTATTGAATTAATCTTAATTACATAAACCATCCACCATCGTGTATATAATTAACTGATGCGACCATGAGGAAAACTTATTGCTTCATTTCTCAAAATAATTATATTTTTACTAATCTCGTACCAATGTCGAAGTTTTCGATACTCACATCGATGTAAATAGTTAACAAAGGCTCGTTTGCATGTGTAATACACACTAAATTATGGAGGCGAGAGAAATAGTGCAAAGCGCATAATTAATTCTTGAACCTCGTACAAATCAACTTTATTATCATTAAACTGTAAGCAATCGAGCACTCGTCTTTAATCAATAAGGACGCCGTATAATTTATTTCTATCACAATTTTTATGAATTAAACTGACAACAACAACAATTTATTCGCGCATTGCTTTTTTGTGTCATAACTGATCTACCATGAATAGCTGCTAGTTAGTTGGAACGATTTTGTTATAGATTTAATTATCAGTTATCTTCACATCGTCGTATATGTATATTCAATTGATAAAATATACATACGATCGGAGTACACAACATATTGTATCGTACATTTTAAATTAGAGATCAAGTTTTATATTAGAATGATTCGCTATGTTTATCGTTTATGATCGACGATAATAAAAATCGAGCGCCAAATTAAAATTTATCATGCAGTTGCCATAAAAACTGTCAACATATGGAAGTAGATTGGACTGAGTGACGATCAGATAAAATAATTAATTATGTATATACGAATTGATAAAATCAAGTTGATATTGACATTGTGCGCAATTTGTATTGAATTGTTCATCGTTCATTGTTAATATGGAACAACTTCCTTATGTATAAAATAATTAGATACATTATCTGAGATTTTAATACATTTTTCATGTCAATATATTAAACATTGTTTTAGATCTGTTAAGGCCGCCGGGTACAAGGAACAGATAAAGTTTAAAGTTCAGATTAAAAATAGTTGTTACTTTGATGCTCACTGTAATTATTCTAGGAGTATTTATATCCTTTGATCCTGAAACAGTATTTATTGTATTCCATTCTGAACCCCCAATGATGATTTTACTTAAATATCTGGTAAATCGAGAACATTACTCGAAACAAAAACTAGAAATTGATAAACCTAACCTAAGCTACACACTACAAAACAGACAGGCTTTTTAATACAGAACCATTGTATTAGTAACAAATATTGAATAGTGGCAATATAGGACAGGACACTGCCTTGTAAAATCGCGTTCCAATTTTTTTTTTCTATAACACAAGAATGAAGTTAGCTGTTTTAGTACAAGTTTGAAAAAAAATTAAAAATCAGCTAGTGAAAAACTAAAACTAAATTTAACTGTGTAGGTTATTTGTCAAAATAAAAAAGTAAGTAAGTACTGTCATGTGTAGTCAAAACAATTGAGCAAATTAATTTTTAGTGTAGTTTGTTAGTTATTTTCATTGATTAAAAATAAAAATGCTAGAAACGTTGTATAGGTCACCGTTCTTAAAAGTCCATCATCGTTTCATTACCCCTCCGTAATGAAAATGTTTTCATGTTACTGTTGTCGTATTTTTTGGTTATCAGTGGTAAGTACAAGCCGCCTCGTTTAAGTGTATAGACCATGTCATTTGGTTGGATTCTAATCCATAGGAATTTCTTACGATGTAATTGTTGACCCCTCAAGTGGTGAATCAACTACAGACGAGGAAGACGAGCAATACTTTATGGAAGGTTTGGCAAGCCGTTTTCTGTTTACGGTCGGTGGTTTTGGATTTATCATTATGGATCAGACACATACCAAAATGTAAACCAAAACTAACCCGCCTGTTACTAACAGCCATGGGATTCACCTTAATAATCGTATACGGCATGGATTTTCATGCGAATGAAACTCCCGGGATATTTAGGGCCATAAGGCTGTTTGGAGACGAATGCAGGTGTATCTAAAATCAAAGAAAATTAGTAATTATGTATTTAAATTTTATGTCATTTAAAATACTTATCTTAAGAATGTCACTTTCTAAACTGTTTACTAATTTTGACATCTATTCATAATATGACATTTTATTTTTGATGTGTAAACATCTTTGCTCGCGCCTACCAAAAATTTTTGTATTAGCGTAAACTTGTAAATGAAACGAACGGAAATGACGTATGTACCTACTTGGTTTAAAAAAAAGCAACAAACTCAATAAAAACAATTTTTTTACTATACATGGTATGCTATGTTTGTGTGATGTGTATAGTAGTATAGGGAAAACAAAAAAACTAATTTAAAAATGAAATAGAAAACATCAACATTTCCATCGATCAGAAAAATCAAAAAAAAAAAATTACGATACGAATTACGATTACGAAATTACATACTCTTACGATTAAAAACACAGTCAAAACTTGTGTATATTGCTATATCACGAGTAACGAGACTCTAGGAGCTGTTCGTCATGTCAGCTATCAATAATCATGTCTTCTACTAAATGGGGTTACAATGACGTCTCATTTGTACCTTTGCGATGCCAGAGTCTGGGGTCACAGTCACGTAGGTTTGCTCAATTCATTTGCTTTACGAGAACTGGCTGCACAATGACGAGCATTTTAATATTCCTACGTTTGAATGCTGCGTTCAGTTCAAGAGAGATGATCAGTGGGCTGCCGGAGTAGCAATTCCTTCAAAAGATCCATAAAATGAGGTGTACACAAATTTTTTGCCGTACGAACTTCCACTTGTCATAGGTCGGCCTTACTTTCTCAAAACCAATATTGACGTAACAGATGGACTGGCGAATGGAACTATGGGCTGTCTGAGGTATATCGAAAGCAGTCATCCTGACCGGAAAACGAGAACGATGAAAACGTCAACAGCAAAAAATGTCAAAAGACTCTGAATGGATTTCGGTACAACTTCACAAGGCAAGAATGTGAGGCGGCTTAAAGCTGGATGGGCGCAGAAAACGAATATCAACCGATGTTTGGTGCCCATTTCTAGAAAAAGCTCAACTGTTAATCCAAACAAAAATCTGACAATTAATGTTAAGCTTAATCGTGTAATCATTTTCCAGTCGTACCTGCATGTGCCACCACAATTCATGCATCACTGGGTGGTACCTATAACGAGATAGTCAGTATATATTCTTATACGATAAAAGACACAGTCCATAACTTGTATATATTGCTTTACTCGTAACGAGTCTCGATTCGAGACTCTCGAAGGACTGTTCAACACAGGTTCCCAAAAATGGGACCTCAATGGGTCTTCTTCAAAATGAGCTATCGCGCCTCACTACAAATCCGCTAACTATTTGTACGAGATAACAATAAAGTCTGGTTTTTAACATTGAACTACCAGAGTCTCAGGTCACATCACCTCGTCTTAACTGATACAGACATGCAGCTATGCTCAAATTTCTTGCTTACCGAGATCTGGATACGCAACGCCGAGCATGTTAATATTATTAATTTTGAATGATGCGTTCAGTTCAAGAGAAATGGTCAGTGGGCTGCCGGAGTAGCAATATATAAAAATACAAGTAGAACTTATACAGTCAACTCGCATAAGGAAATCATCGTTGGACTAACAAATGATATGAGGGTAACAACACAACCCATTGATAATATATACACGGCTAAACTTCAGCTTCTCAATGGGAAGAAGATGCTTTCTGTAGTTGTATTCACCTCGCCGAAAATATCTGTCGAAGACATAATGGAAGTTCATACATTTCGTCCTTGCTCCATATTCTAAAAGAATTTCAAAAATTGTCCAAGAAGACTATCATCTTTTGCCGATGAGCGGAGATTTCAATATTAATTTTGCTGATCTTCAAGCTCAACTATATTCAAGCTCACTTATAAACTTCCTGCGAGACGAATTCGATTTGCACATGAACTCAGATCGAAATATTTCTACTACGAGATATTGAACGACCATTGTGCAGTTTTTCAATGAAAATTAGAAAAGTTAGAGTCGACAGTATATGTATCTTATTTTAGCTACCATAATCCAATTGCGTCGATTATACCGAAAGAGTAATAGACCAATTTAACGATAATAAACAAATGAAAAACTATGGTTAATAAAATTACATTCCTTCTTCCTTCAAAGTAAACTGCACCCACGTACTATACACACGCCATGTTTACACATCTCCTTGAGAGTACTAATGGACTCACTCTTTTTTTTTTTCATTGCTTCAAAACCTTTATTATACCGTATTGTTACGATTGGGTTGGGCTCGATTTCCCGAATTTCAAAATCCCGAAATCAAAATCCCGACTTTCAAAATCCCGACGCTCAAAATCCCGAATTTATCAATCCCGACTTTCAATATCCCGACTTTCAAAATCCCGATTTTCGTAATCCCGATTTTCAAAATCCCGATTTTCAAAATCCCGATTTTCAAAAGCCCGATTTAAAAAAAATATGAATTCGCGGACGAAAAAAAGCAATATTTTGTTAATGCAATATTTTGAAATGCAATAACTGTTGAGGCTAACGGCTTTGATAACTCTCACGGGCACGCGGGAGGTCGCTGCGCTCCTCCCCGCTTAGCGTAGGAGCGGATTATATAGAATCGGATGTGTATCGGAATTAAAAAAAACAAAATCCAAAAGACATAATCCAAAAACCAAAACCCAAAGTTACAAAATCCAAAAGGGACAAAATCCAAAAAATACAAAATCCAAAAAATAAATCCAAAAAAAAAATCCAAACTTTTTGGAAGTATTGTTTAAAATCTATCTTTTAGGTGAAGGAGTCTATTTTTAACAGGTGAAGGGAAAATGGCCTACTTCAATCCCTATCACGTCGCACCTGCGTAATAAAATTTTTGTCCGTGAATCCAAAATGAAAAAAATTGAAACGAAAATAAAAAAATTTTAGGACATTTTTGAGATGTAGATTTTTGTTTAAATTTTATTTTCGAGAGAACAGAGTAAAACAAGACAAGAAAATTTAATGATTTAATTTAAAATAAGGGTTTAAATTAAAAATTAAAATCTATTGCGCAGTAGTTTGAATCCAGAAACCAAAATTGTGTGTAGCATAGCTGTATTGAAGTCGAATTTCAAAAAAATCGGCTAAGAAATTGCATAAAATAGGTCGAGTTGAAAGGGTTTTAAATATTTATATAATTTTTGGATTTTGTATTTTTTGGATTTTTCACATTTGGATTTTATCCTATTTGGATTTTACCTTTTGGATTTTAAAATAATTTGGATTTTGTCCCTTTTGGATTTTTTTTTTGGATTTTGGGTGACATCCTATAGAATCTATTAATAATTACACGGATTTCATCAAAAACCCAAACGTTCTTTTCGGAACGACCAAAAATATATTTTAATAAAAGAACATATTTTATACAAATCCAATTTTGTAAATTAAATTTTACAATTATTGGTTGTGGAAAAGCCTAGTTCAATTGAGCAGGCCCAATTCTTAATAAAAATGAAGATAAAAAAACAAAATTTAATATTTAATATTTTTTAAAAAATCCCGAATTTTGTCGGGATTTTTAAAATTTCAGCAAAGTCGGGATTTTGAAAATCGGGATTTTGAAAAATCGGGATTTTGAAAGCCGGGATTTCTAAAGTCGGGATTTTGAGAGTCGGGATTGATAAATTCGGGGGGTCTATTATGAAATTTATCCGTCTCGGATTTTTCCGTTAACGGATAAATCCGTGCTATTATGAAACTAAAAAGCAAAATCGAATCGGATTTTTCCGATCACACTACAAAAAATCCGACTGCTATATAGTTGACGTATTTGTATCCGATTGATGTTATTTTGACGTTTCAACAAGTGAAAGTGAATCCTATTTCAATAATATTATTAAAATAATTTAATTTGCAGTATTTAGTATAAACAAATAATTAAAACCCAAAGATTAAAAATGTAATATTTTATTATAAGAAATTTTTAATAAATAAAATTATAAAAAATCAAAATCTAACCTCAAATTATAAAAAAAAAAAAGTTGCTAACTTCAATTTGTTTATTACCAATCCTACAAATTTCATAATAGGGTAAATCCGTGTCGAATCGGATATTTCCGTTAACGGAAAAATCCGAGACGGATAAATTTCATAATAGACCCCCGAAATTTTGAAAATCGGGATTTTTTTGTCGGGATTTTGATAATTCGGGATTTTGTGATTCGGGATTTTGAGCCGATCCCGTTACGATTTTGCCTTGTCACTCAAGGTTCGAATCACTGGATTGTGAATAAATACAACCAGCTATGCTACACACAATTTTGGTTTCTGGATTCAAACTATTGCGCAATAGATTTTAATTTGTAATTTTAAACCCTTATTTTAAATTAAATCATCAAATTTTTTTGTCTTGTTTTATTCTTTTCTCTCGCAAATAAAATTTAAACAAAAAGCTACATCTCAAAAATGTCCTTAAATTTTTTTATTTTCATTTCAATTTTTTTCATTTCGGATTCACGGACAAAAATTTTATTACGCAGCTGCGACGTAAAAATTTTGACCGTGAATCCGAAATGAAAAAATTTGAAATGAAAATAAAAAAATTTACGGACATTTTTGAAATGTAGATTTTTATTTTCGAGAGAACAGAATAAAACAAGACAAAAAAATTTAATGATTTAATTTGAAATAAGGGTTTAAAATTAAAAATTAAAATCTATTGCGCAATAGTTTGAATCCAGAAAACCAAATTATAGTGTAGCATGGCTGAACTGCTTCAAATTTGAACTCACACAATTTATTTACACAACACAATTTATTATACAACACAAAATTAACAATTAATTATTACAATTATAACACACTTTAATAATCACTTTAATAATCTTTCTATTTAACCTTCACTGTATCACGTTTAAAATAAGACTCAGCATTCCACGTCAACGCGCGCCTTTATATACCAAAGTATTTGTTTCTAGAATAATCCCAAATGTTCTCATAAATTATACACGTACATTTCATAACAATCCCGAATGTTGTCCAAAATTTATACTAGAACATTCTAGCAAATACGTTAGTATACAAATAGCGCCTAAATGTTGATCCATGCCAAATTAAAATTGAGCAACTTATTAAAATAACTTATTCTACTCTAAACTAGATGTCACCGTAACAGTATTATCATTTGTAGCTCAATTACAAAATATGTTTAACTCATCTATTCATTGTTAGATGTCTCTTTATAGCAAAATTAAATGTTAGTATTTTTTTGTAAAGATGTCATTCGGAAGTTTTGTTTAGTGGCTTTCAACCAAGAACTGGTTTTGAGAACGTTGTTTTCCCGGGCAAAACTAGTTCAGTTTTTATTAGATTTAATTTTAAGATTTATAAATCAGATTGAAAACAAGTGTCATAGAATTAACATTAAATACAGTATTTGAATAAATAAAATTATAAATAAAAAACAAGATTTGTTAACGATTGAATTTAATTTAGAGTTTTATTAAAAATTCATTCAACAGCTTGTATTATAAGTATTGAATCAGCGACAGACATCTTGGGAAAACCAGATTATTAGAGAATAGCCAATCCGTTTCTCTACTTTGCGGCACTATAAATGCAGCAAACTTGTGTAACCCGTTACAAATCATTGCAGCTTTCTGTGCCTGTTGAACTGTTGATTGTATATCGGTAGCATCCCGCATTCGCAGCATTTTATCACTACCATATTTAATTCTAGAATCTTTTCAGGTAAATATTTAAATTTAGTGGCCACAATAAATTCCGGCATAATATCGGTTCTTGTTTCGGCTGTTTTGCGTTCAGCATCTAAACATCTCACGACTCCAAATATCGAATTATGTATTTTGAGGAAAATACTCCAACAGAGCGGCGAAGGTGTGCTGCTGTAGCAAAGAGATACAAACATATCGACCCATTAATCTGAAACACAATACAAAAACACTATTAGAAATTCAAACTAAATTTAAACGTTTAATATTCTGCTTTGTATAACGTGATCAATTTCGCTAAAATATTTTTAAGCATTTTTGTTAGCATTCCTGTGTCCACGAAAACTTGAAAACGGATGGAGATATCAACTTATTTTTTTCATCAAAAGTTCAAGCAATTCATGGGAATTAGCTCTATTATCAATAGCACGTTCATTGTGGATTTTTAATTCCTCAATTGTTATTGGATTATCAGCATAAACTTGTGACTTAACATCTATCCCCAAAGAAAGAAATCACAAGGTGTTAAATCACACGACCTGGGAGGATAATTAACTGGATCAAATCTTGAGATAATTTCATCGCCAAATTTTGTTTACAATAAAATAAATCAATTGTTAAGATGGCTGTGTGGCCAATTGTTAAGCCTCTTGAACCAGTTGAATTTTGTAAGAATTGTAACGACAGCCTTGAGGTTAGCCACCGTTAACAAAAATAATAATATAAAATAATATAATACTGTATACTTTAAGGGAAGCAAAAAAAAGAAGAAGAAATAGGTGTTCGTCAGAGCACGCCCGGTTTACCGCCGCTAGCTCAAATGGTGGAGGTAAGTTTGGTCGTGGGGGTTGTGCTCTGGCCACTGCAACAAAATTATATCAGAACGCTATCAACCGGCACGGTGCCGCAGGTCGTTACAGCCTTTGGCTTAACAAACTGGTAATGTGATCTGTTAGGTACTCAGCTTCAATGTAATTATCAGCACTAGTCCATAACATACATGCCTTCATTAAAAGTGCGAGCAGCAAATAGAAAAGTGGTTTTGTTTTGATAAGTTATTTCAAATAATGCTTAAGTTGCTAGAAAAGGTGGAGATGCTAAACCGTAAGAGTCAGTGCGTATTCGATAATGGCGGATTGGTTAGGATGGGTTTTCTCGCCAGACAATTTTTTTTACAAATTTTCTTTGTCTGCCGAAATATAACTTTGGTATTTGGTATAATTGATACAGCGGTTATTCCTTCAAGATATTTTCCATTTTTGAGCGAACTCTCCCATTCTTTATCAATGGTTGTATATCATAATTACCTCCAGGACTTTAACCATCTCCAAGAGATCTTAGCGCCTGATATGTCGTTGGTTTAAACGGAACTAATTATTCTAATTATGACTGATGTTGACGATGATAAAGCTTTCTACATGGATTTTACAAACCTTGTTAATAGCACTGATCCACATAATTTTAACATTGAGGTATATAGGGTGGCTGATGAAAGCTGCTACCAAAAAAAAAAATATAAGTTTTTTTCTATGTAATTAATCTGTTCCAATTGTTTTTTATTTTATAGATTGATTTTTAAATTTAACGAAAATGAAGAATTGAGACACTGAGGAAAGAATTTGGATTGTCCACCTCACGCATTGGAGTCCGTAGTTTCGGTGCAAAGAGAATATAGGCGCACATTTGGCGGCACTCCTCCTAGCAGATGGACTATAATGAGACTCGTAAACAATGTTGCTGAGCATGGGCCAATCGCAAGAAATCCTTATCATCGAAACCCCTCAGTTCGGACGCAGGAAACTATTGCTGCTGTAGCTGCTGCCATACAAGACAACCCCAGAGTTTCGACAAGGAGCTTATCAGCTCAAATGGGTATCAGCAAACAGTCACTGCAGACAATAATGCACAAAGATTTGAACTTATTCCCTTATAAAATTCAAATAACAAACAAACTCAAATGGTGGAAGAGGACGACAACGTAATAAACTGTCTTTGTATGTCTGGCGAGGCCCATTTTGATCTAAACGGCAATGTTAATAAACAAAATTGTCGAATATGGAGTGATTCTAACCCACAGACACTCCATGAGGCGGAATTGCATCCACTTCGCGTAACAGTGTGGTGTGCAGTTTCATCAAAGTGCATTGTCGCGACTTACTTTTTCAAAAAGAACGGTATTACTGTTACGGTCACTGCAGACCGTTAGTTAAAAATGTTGAAAGAGTTTTTTTTATCCAGAACTACGCCGACAGAGAGTCCTTTTCAACTCTGTGTGGTTTCAACAAGATGGTGGAACTCCTCACATAGCCCGGCCAGTTATGACAGAATTGCAGCAAAAATTCCCCAATAAGTTGATTTCAAGAAACTCTACATTCCGTTGGCTCTCAGCTCTCCTGACCTTACGGCGCCTGATTTTTTCTTGTGGGGTTATTGCAAACAGGAAGTTTGCAACACAAAACCAACAAGTTTGAATGATTTAAAGCAATCCATTCGAACGATAATTTAGTCAGTTCCCGCTGCAATTCTTCAGGCATAATGAATAATTTTTTGCTGAGATGTCGCACGTGGGTCAACGTGCGTGGTGGCCATTTAAATTACATTACTTTTAAAACCAATTAAGAAAACTTAATAAAAATGAATTATCATTCAAATCAATCAAGAAAAATAATTACGTGAATTAATCAAAAAGTTATTTGAGTTTCTTAATGTAGCAATATTCAGTCACCCTGTATCTGCATTAAACCGTGTCGCTCTATTTTAGATGCTTTACTTATTAGAGTTCAAACATACAAAGGATGTTCCAGCAGTTAATTTTTTTTTATTAAAAAAACACATAATGTATGTTGGAAATTCAAAATTTTTGATTGCAAACGATAGTTGGTTGTATGCCATTTATGTGACCGACACGGCTCTTCTTACAGGTGTGCATCCGAAACCAAAATTGTTTATGATTTTACTAATAAAAGCAGTTTGCAGAGGCCATCGTCTCAATTTTAACTCGAATGTTGATCTTAAGATCCTAAATTGTGTTACAGGCTGGCTACTGCCAACCTGCAGTTATCACTAAGCCCATGCAGAGGCCTCCACGGTGATATTTTGCCGGCTACGTTCTCAGCGAGAAGTGCGAAGGGTCGTGGGGTTTGAGGCATGCATGGCTCCTGGCTTACACCGTGATTAATACAGATAATTATAAAAGGGAGAAAAACGCAAATAATAATAATACCCGGAGTTCCGCCGAAATTCGTCGGCCGGAACCTGAGGAACGAACAGCCAAAATCAAATAAAAAAATAAAATAATCATAATGGTAGAGAGGTGCCCTGGTGCGCGCATCCGCCCGAACTCGTACGGTGGTAACCACCGGTTCCGAATCCGGATGCAGGCACCAAGGGACCGCTTACCCTACGTCGACACAGGATGGGAACTCCCCCCTCATCACACCACACCGAAAAAATTTAATAATTCATTTTATCGACAAAAAAACAAAAACGAAGAGAAAACTTCCCCCTCCACCCGCATCAGGAGAGAACGAGAGAGAGAGAGAACAATACGCACCGAGCACGCACCGCCGTGCGGCGCTAGATTACAAAAGGTGATTATATATGTATATAATTTAGAAAAAAAACAAAATTTAAATCAAAAGAATTCTCAAAAAAAAAATGAAATAAAAAAAAATAAAGAAAAAAAAATTGTACCTTAATTAATACAAGTTGCGGCCTTGGTGCCGTTATGTTGCGGGGCCTCTCCCCGACAAAAATTGGGTTCCGGCCTTGGTGCCGTCATGCCACAGGCAATTACCAATGCCCGGACCGTTGGGCGTCTTCCCGCCGTAAATAAAAAACTGGATAGCCTTGGTTGGCCATCCGTGTCGTTGCGGGGCCTCTCCCCGATACCCAAAAATCAAAAATAACGAATAGCCGGTTGGCTACCGTTAGCTGCGGCAGACCACCGATAACAATTGCCGTTGCGGCAGACCACCGATAACACACAAAACAAACAATAGCCGGTTGGCTACCGTTACCGTTGTGACCTTGTGCGGTCGGGCGTTGTCTCGCCCCAAATACAGTATATAAAGTGGCCTCTGTTATAAAGAAAATTTATAAAGAAAATTTATGTTGCGGCCTTAGGTTGCGGCCTGGTTATGCAGTTACACGCTTCCCAACGCGACTCAACTGCCGATAACTGTAAACAGGACGGCTGGCCTCAACTGGCCACCGACATATGCTGAGCGTTGCCTCGCCCGATAAAATGTACCAGTATATACTATTTTCTTCAATGGGCATCCACCTGCCTTAACCGATATTGTTGCGACCTTGCCGCCAACCGTAAATATTTGGCGTTGTCTCGCCAACCGTAAGCACACCAAAATTTTGGCCCAACAATGCGGTGTTTTAATAAATTATATTCACTTGGGTCAGCCACTTAGGAAATCCCCTTTCCTTATTTTTTTTTTTTTTAATATCAAAATATTCTAAAACTTTTTATTTTTGTTTTGTTTCTTTACTTTACATCTAATGCGCCATTTTAACACTACGATGCACTTCCCCAAAACAAAACTTTTTCTTTCTTTTAATTTCTGGATTTTATTTATACAAGACAATATCGTGTCATACAATTTATATTTTATTTTTATTATACAATATAGTTATATTTTAATTATATATATCGTGGTATATATTCAATCAAGATAACTTTTATGTCCATGCCAAATCAAGACTCAAAAACTAAACTTAATAATGTTTTTTTATATAAGAAATTACCATTAAACTTTATTTTTCACAAAAATTATCAACCAGACTATAGGTCAAAAAAACCAAAACTCTACTGATGAAAAAAAAAACTCTCTACCGCCGCACAAACGACGCGCAAAACATTCCAGAAGAATTGTCTTTCTTCTCTGTTTCTCGTTTACATCAATTCGCATTGATGTAAACGAGAGGCATATAAGAAAAACATTCTTATGGAATGTTTTGCTTTACACACACACTCGATGCGCATTGGTCTCGCTCTCTCGTCATTCTTCTCACCCCTACGCCACCTTACGATGAGCTACAAAACAAAACGTCGCGGGTGCGTTCAGTACATAATCAACAAACAACTACGAAAGCGAAGACAACAACCGAGGTGAATATAAAATACCAACATTGAGCAATCATAGAAAGTAGAGACACTAACCAGAGGCAAATACAAAGCATAAAATCGTATCTGCGACCGCACAGTCGTAACAATTGTTTGTAGATTATTTTTATACACTTTACTTTTCAAAAAACCCCAAATAATATAACGATGTCAAACTGCATGATCTTGGTGGCCAATCGACGTCAGAATTTCTTGAAGTAATGCGATCATCAAACTTGGCTGTCAATAAGTTGAATGTTTCACGATTTGTCTGACATGTGGCACTGACTTGTTGAAACCAAAGACCATCTAATCAATTTTATTCCATTTTGGCTACAAAAACCCAGCTAATATTCCACGAGAGCATTCACGATTCACTGTTACAACATCTACATGTTCATTTTCGAAAAAATAATCTCCAATGATGCCACCAGCAAAAAAAAAAAATCCGCACCAAACAGCAACATTTCTTGGATGAATTGGTTCGTTCATGAATAACATGTTAGTGCCCAAAATGTGACAGTTTTGTTTATTAACGTATTCGTTGAGATGGAAATGGGCTTAATTTGAACAGATAATTTTTGATGAAAAACGCACATTTCAGCTGGCTTCAATTGTTAATTGAATTTTGTAATGATGTATGTGTAAATCAACGTGTAAAATTTAATTAAAGTGGTTAACGACACGTTTAATTGTTGTGAACGACGCCTCAAAGGGGCGTTTGGCTCTTCACGAACGTTTTCACTTACAGCTGTTACTGTTTCACGAGTACGAACTAGACAGTGGTGTGCATATGCTCTACGACCTTTAACTGATCCAGTTTCTTCAGAACATTAAACAATTTTGCGAATTTCAGGCTCTATAGGTCGTCCATGTTGATCAAAATCATCACGTAATTTACGAAATGTTATTTTACAGAACAACCATTTTCGTAATAAATTTTAATAACCAAGAAGTGTTGTTGTGTTGTAAATAAAACACATGACTAAAAATAGTCATAGTTTTGATAATTTTGCCAAAAAAAATTTCGGGTTACCACCGCTCAATAAATATTCTTTTTGACGTTAAAAAATCACCAACAGATGGAACGCCCTTTATAACAGAAGCATTTTTCCGTGATAGCTTTAGTGAAGAGGAACTTTTAGGTTTTACTACACGATTCTCAGTTGTTTCGGAACTAAAAAGCCCCATAGATCCAGCGTAGACTAAAAGTCGTTAAAAAAATAAAAGTTATTTTTTAACTGCTTCTGTCGAGAAGGTTGCTCGTCGCCGTCTGCCAATAGCTTCAATGATTTTATTCTCACATAAGGCACTGGTGTTGCATTACCACCGTTATTAACTTGAATCCTTCATTGGATCACCTCGCCATAGAATTGTTTGCAAATTCTGATGTTCTCTGCGTTTTATATCTGTCGATAAAATTTTTCGATATCCGCGGTGAAAACTTTGCGGTGTCCCCCAACCAATCCTGATAAAAAATTACCCCAACTTGTTGTAAGTTATCGAAACTGGTTCCACTAGAAGTTTTCATTATGATGTAGCTGTCAATCGTTTTATCGCTTATTTCCAGATATTTTAGCTCAGAACCATCCAACTAAGGGCGTTGCACAAAATTTTAGTTTTACACTGCATGAGGAAACTTCGAATTAGATTAAGTGCTAGCAGTTACTCATACAAAATGATGGAAGTATTTTTTTGTAGCAAGTGACTCTACACACTTTTATTAAATTTAAACTAAAAATGTTGCAAGGCTTTGTCGTAGTTAGAAACAGCATAGTCGCCTCGGATTATCACTCTTTGCTAAATTAACAATTCGGATGAACTCGATTCGAAGTTTGTTTTTTAATGAGCAATCGTTTTCCCGTTACTATTGGCAATAAATTCCGATAGTTGTAAATGAAGACTAACATAGTGTTGAATCTGTGGTGAAATTTTCTGAATCAATTTTAAACAGAAAGACGTTATTTCGCGGTGAGTATAACCAACACGTTTGCATCTCCAATATAAATATCAAAACGATACCGCCATCCTTACGTAATAAAACGAGATCGATTGAATTGTAACAACTTTCATGAAATAGTTTTGTTTACCACCGACACATTTTGGGTGACTGATGAGTAGTGTGGTTTTCGTACCAGCCAGGTTAATAACCGATCAATCGATGTTATGCCACACGAAACAAAATTAAACGGACGCTGACAGCTTCAATCGGCCGTCAAACTATGTTACGACAAACTGTAAGACAAAATTGTTAAGAAAGTCGCTCCACATCAACTATATATTGTAGTCCCTTTGCTAGTGCTTTAATCTTCTGTAAAATGAACAAATTTTAATTTATTTTGTAGTAAAGGCAATTATTTTATATCAATATTTTATATCTGAATCATGCATAAGTACGCAGATGACCACCCTAATAAATTAATATGTCGAATATGACTCAACCGCATCTTGACTGTCGCTTCTACAACGCAATGGTATGCTCCAGGTTAGATATTTTTCTTTGCGAATCGTTATGACTAATTTTCGGTTATCAATTATCTTTATGTTATTTTAGTTCGATTTTATTAAAATTAATAAAATTTAGAATTTTTATTAATAAATAAATTGAAGAAGGCAAAGTTATTTGGTCCATTGAAAATTCTAATGATGTAATCGTGTCATCTATTATATTGATATAGACGGTTTCCAATAAATTATATATGCAAATTTAAATTATTTGCTATATTGACTGCAGCACAAGTGTGGTAATTCAGTCAATCAATCATTAATTAAGGCATAAATTACGTAAAAGATATGTAGGACGTACATTGCGCCAATTATTAAAGAAAAAAACGTTATACAAATATTAAGACTCGTTACCAATTTTAAATATTCCAAAGACGCAAACCATGTAATAAATTTTATAGCACAAAATAAATAAATGTATAGCAACACGTCACTATGGCTATGAACACAAATTTTATTGTTTGTACAAGAATCAAATAGTTTTGTGAATATAGAAAATTTTATTCAATAATTAATTAGATAATTTTATCAATATGTCTTATTTAGAGCCAACTATAGCGGATATAACATTACTTAAGGATTTACTTGTACCAGATGAGTCGAGTGATTCAGAGTTTGAAGATGATCGACTACCGCAAGCTGGTGTAAATAAAATCGGTAAGTTTGGTACGATTTTATTGATTTATTTAATTTAATATCGTACGCTTTACAGGGCCAGGTAACATTGGTAAAAAACCATTGGGGGCCAAACCGAATGCCACAGCAAAAAGTATTTACGCCCCAATCGACGAAAAACACCCACAAACTATTAAAGAATGGGAAAAAATGGTCGAAGCTGAACAGGAGGAATCTGGGTGGGATTCACGTAAAACGCCCGAATACAATATAATTTATAAACAAGCTGTGCACACCGAAGATTTATTCCTCCAGATGGGGAATAAAACGGCATCCACTGCTAGCTGTGAAGATATGGTTATAGACATTACGCTAACCAATGAACCAATGCGGTATGATGAAATGGAGCTGGCCGTTACCCCAGACCAAATAAATTTATCGACACGGTTGTATAAATTAAAACTGGCGCTACCACATCGCATCGATCCAGACAAGGGGAAGGCACAATACGATTCGGATAAGAAAATATTGAAATTAGTTTTGCGCATGAATCGGGAATTTGATTATGTAAATTTTTAGCTTAATAAATAAATCCAATGCCAATCAGCTACCAACCTAATTCAATAAAAACTATTGTGGCCACTGGCCAGATAAAACTGGTCAGATTCAGTAAATTTCGAGTTATTTCTGGTTCAAGTGAGGAACTCTTATGGAGCTGTCAGGAAATATTTTGAGCTTTTACAAGCTCAAATTAATTTAAGCTTATGGATTGGGTGAAGTTAGACCATTTTGTATTTTCATGTACCCCATATTTATTATTTATCAGGGGCGGCCAACCATCTCAACATATAACCCGTATAGAAAGCTTACGGGAAGAAGTGTGCGAAAGAGGAAACTAATAGCGACATCCGTCAATAGCACCTTCTCTACAAGCTCATCGAACACATTGAAAATCCAAGGGACTTGGTTCCGAACTAGTAGTTAATAAACTTTGGACAAACAAACCGAACTTAGTCACGGTAGCCACGACAATGAAGACCTCTCTGAACGGTTCAAAGAAGTGAGTGTAATGGGTGCTGGATAGCACACGTGCCGCTTTTCCTTCAAGACGAACTCAAGGCGGATGTAAAGTCCCCAAAAAACAAGAGAACTCCAAATGTCGATAGTCCCAGAATTATAGCCGCCACATCGTATACAGTGCATACTCAACACAACTAGTAAATTACTGATCAAGTTTATTAAACTCTGATTGATGTCTGTCATCCAGCAGCCGGTGGTCACCCTTCGAGATGATGTAGAATAAATGCAATGTACATCGAAGTCTTTTAAGAAAGAATTTAGTTTTCTAAAATTAACAGTTAATTTTACACCCTTGAGAATACACAAGGCATCCGCAATATCAATACTGGAGGATGTGACCATGTGGCGAATTGAACTTCAGTTACAGTTTATAAGTCATTAATATATTGCTTGAAATATGAAAAATGGGCATGAAACAAACCTCACATTAAAAAAAAAAACAGTTGAAAGTATTTTTCTGACCACCACTGGGAATCACCATTAACCACCGAATAAAATAGCAGCAGCGACTCACTTACTTTATTAACGAATGCATCATGTACATCATCTCACATAGATGTAGCATTGAGTGCTATTCTATATTTCTTGTTATTTGCTTTCCTAGAATGTCTAGAAGCTTCAAATGTAAGATTATTCCCAAGTTCTTCAGAGCTTGTTCTGCTGAATGCTCCTAATAAAACAAGACAGTTGTTCGCTGCACTTTCAGCAACGACTTCGTTTATCCGAATATTCAAAGTAGGCTATCACACACTATAGAATGGGCTTAATATTGTCGTCGGTTAGCTTGTCCAGTAATGGTAGAACTTGTAACAGTTCTAGTTGTGTTAAAGGGTAACTCACGGAAGGTGCGTCTTCCACCAAGCGATTAAAATTTTTTAGCTTCCCCATCCCGTTTTGAATTCACCAATATACCAAAATTCAATATCGAACCTTGGTTAACCAAGAAACAAATCCGTATGAAGTTCAATTAAGACAGACATTTTGACTTTTCTTGCCTTATTTCACATGATCACATATCTAGGAATCAAACCACTGAAAAAACAACCGAAAATTTTTGACAAAAGAGTGTCGTGAAGCCAAACAGCAGATGGCAATGCAAAGAGAGCGAAAATTTTTGCAAAACTTAAGTCGTGGCGGCGAATTGAATTACACATTTCAATACCCGAGACAGTGTTTTTGAAAGAAATTAGAGGTGAGGACGCTTAAAGGTATAGGGAGCAAGAGGAAGGTGATAACCGATACGAGACAGAAAGAACCAAAAACCAAAGAAATGAAGAAAGATCGTTAAAAAGTGATGTGGTACAAAATTGCAAATTTTGTCGATTAGATTCTGGAGAAACAAATAATTTAGATAAATTAAAGCATCTTTTGTTTTTTGTCTGCGCACACCATATTTCGTGAAACAAAAAAAAGTGTTCCTCCATTTTGAATAAACAAGCGAGTGGAAATACCTACACACAAAATAAATATAAAAATCAAAGAAAAAGTGTAAGTGTGGTGATAAAAATACAGCGCAAATAATTATACCGGAACAGTCGACTAATTTAGTCTGTATCTCATGAAACAAAAGATTGCGGGTTCGGAATGTTTATCGTGTGTATATGACGTTTTTGTGTTGTCTACAAGCCAGTAGGCGAGTGTATAGTAAAAAAAAATATACGAACTTGGTGAGCGGGTTAGTCCAGTAATCAAGTGTAGTACGATCAACTCAGTGTTCGTGTATAACCAGCAGTGGTAAAGTGCTCGTCATACAAGTACACTGTAAAATCCGAGTTACAGTGCAAGCGCGAAATAGGGTGGGATTTTATTTGTTGTTGATGGAATCCATTCTGGTTTAGAAACGATGCCAGTAACATTGGCAGTGTGTAAGTGGAAAGTGAGCGAACTGTGAAACCGAACGTTCATTGAATAATTTGCTGTATCGTCATGTGAATTCCACCCATTTGTGATAGTATGTGTAGGGCACGAGTTAGTGTTCGGAGTGAACTGCACCCCGAAACAGCTACACCTTTTTTGTCTGTGATCGTTTTGGTGCTAAGACCACGCGGCGTTGCATTGCAAAGTCACATATTGTGACGATCGTAGATTTGTGTGGTGTGTTTCATCTCGCCCTTGTCATCCTGCTCTCACTAGCTTAGCTGGGATAATGACGTGCCTATAGACTGGCGCCCAAATAAATCATACGTTACATGTTGGCGCCCAGCGTGGCGCCTACATTTATGTTAAAGGTTTATAATTAATAACAGTCAATGAAACTTCATAGTTTTTAAGCACATTTTTCGACTTGATACTATCTAAATGCAGTTGCGCGAACGAGTAAGACGGACTTAATAAGTGAACGTTAAATAGCGCATCTCATACTGTGGTCTAAGAGTTAGTGTTGTGTACTTTTTCTTTATTTTAGTGAGGGATTCCCAATTTCTAATTTTAAAATTACCGATTTGTTTTTGTACAACTCAGACTCCAAAACTTGTTTTTTTTTTAAGTTCAATTGAGTCGGCTTAGTTAAATTTGCGTTTATTCTATCCTAAAATTAATTTATTGTTTCCTGCGCAAAAGATCTTGCTGACATTGAAATCATTTAACGATTCTTCGGTCAATATATCGCAGCTTCAGAAATACCATCTGCTTCCTGCAACCCTACACGATCCATCTTTGTGGTTTCTGGATAATCTCTTTCCATGCTGTAACTTAATCAGTTTTCTCTATTACATTATTCTGAAACGATGCAAACAACACATTCTATGAAATAAAATAGAAATACCTACGGAGAGCTCGTAATTAACAATATTATACATGCATGATGCATTGATTAGAACGAAATTACACTTACCTTCCTTTCTTTAATGAATTCCACAAAAACTAATTAGTTATCATAAGCAAGAATTTGATAAAAAAAATATGATAAGTGGATAACTTTTTTTCGCTTTGTGCAGCACTTATCACTTATGCTTTATTCGTCCCTTAATTCGCCCATATTCAAAACACACTGCGCACGTAACGAGTTTTTCAAATTGAAGTCTTTGATTCCTTAAGTAATGTATTTTATTACAGCTTCCGTTATATACGCAGGAATCGCAAACAGAAGCAACATTTTATCAATTTTATATATTTACATCTTTTAAATATCTTGCCTATTGGGTTGATGGGCAATTAGCTCGGCATCGCGAGACATTTATTCAACAAAAATTGCTCATTTACGGTTAAGAACTTTAAAAACGCTTTTTGAATAGATGGGTGACATCTAGGGTTTAGTAGTAGCACTAAAGATGTTTTATAATAGTTGGTTGTGTAGCACTATAATCAAGAATAAATTTAGGCGAAACTAGAATATTCGATCGGTATATACGAGCGATACAAACACAATGATTGAATCAATCTAGGCGTGTCATCAACGCGAAAGATTAAAAGCGAAAGTGAATTGCGCGAAAATAATAAGTGATATTAAGTGAAAATAGTGGTGTTTTTATGATCTGGTGTTGTAGCCGTCAAATTCTTTTACGATATTCACAATCCAGTGATATGAATCGGATTTGATATGGCAAATACGGAACAATATATTCCATCGTTATAGCCGGTTGAATTCTGCAATTATTTCAATTACATTCATCTCGAATCGTCAATACAGATCGATATGGATCAGTAGGAATTCTCATATCGTTTTAGCCAAGCATGTTCCCTATTAAGGAAATCACGTTCTCGTGCTAAAATGTCATATACTCGTAATTTAAATTACAACGAGCGGTGTATCACATCTATTTTCACGAGTGTCATTCCTCAAAGGTGTTTCTAAATTTGAGCTACTTTCACCGAAATTGAAGTATGAGTCAGTTCGAATTTAATTTTTCGAATTTAGTTTTTTATTTATTATCCCACTTTTGATTATGTTGAATCGTTCATTAAACCTCAACCAGTCAAACTTAAGAGCTTAAGTTGTGCTCCTTTTTGGACCACTTAGGAGAGCAGTAATTTTAGGGGTCAGTTGTTTATTTGTGACGAGAAGCCTATACAATTTTGGTGATTGTGGCACTAACCGAAGTGGTGCAATCGGCGTGTAACTTAAGGTCTTAAGTCTGACTTTTTGAGGCTTTAGATGTTTTTTGCGTTTTCGTATAAGATTCGAATAATATTTCGTAATTAGATTTCCTTCTTTTTCACATTTTGACATCATCTACTTTAGACGTGTTTTTTTTTAATTTTATTTAATTTAAATTTTTCTCAATATTTTTAAATTTGTGGTAGTAACTTTTAATTTTAATTTATTGTGATACAATATCAATAAATACGTGACATTCCAACCAGTTACAGTGGTTTTATTTAACACATGTGATTCATATTTTTACGTGTCTGTATTTTATATAAGTGCTAATATTATGTAAGTTAATGAAGTTCTGTGATTCACTCTACATGACTGCACATAATTAAACCAAATTTTTTTAACAAATCATATACTGTGATAATAGGCTTGTGCCTTTAATTTATTTCGTTTCTGTGGTACATACAAGATTTAGTCTGTGTTAATATCCTGTGCTTTTTTACATACATATATGATATATATGTTGTGATATGATTAGTTTGTGCTAAAAAAAATTATTTAAACATTACACTGTTAAATTTGTTACTTTCCCAATTGGAAGGTATTTTCAAAAGAAAATGTGGTGCCGTTGAATATATTTTTGGCGGGTTTCAAACAGTATTCCGGCCAATTCTGGAAATGTCCGCGGAGTTTCAATAACATTTTCAAATTATTCATCCAATCTACTGGGTCTAATAGCGAATGGGATATAATTATGATGAATGTTAAAAACTTCAATTTTCATGAATTGAAATATTTCAAGTTTTATAAAAGGCCAGCGAAATATATTCACAGATCCTGAACAGTGTTTACAAATGGGTCAGACGAACTACTACCACTACTCTCGAGGGGGCCAAAACGGTACCCTGAACGCTAGTTTTTATTAATTTTATACACATCTTAACGGTTTCCTAATTTTTGTCTATGTACAATTTTTTTTACCGCAGATCCTAGAGATATCCAAGGCATTACACCTATATTTTTAAATAGCTCAAAATATTTTCAAAACGTGTATATAAACTGGATTTAATTACTGCTGAACTTTGCTATGTATCTGACAATTTGAAACATTAAACGGAATAATTTTGACGAAATTTCTTCCACCTTAGATCGTACTGATGATTGCATTGCCGCTAACACCAAGTCAATCGCGCTCTCTTATTTCGGCAACGAAAAGTACCTCGCGAAAATTTGTAAGTTTATTGACAATTTCGATTTAATCATAAATGAAGCAGCCAGCAATAATATTGAATTGTTTGAAGAGAAATGAAAAGGGCCCAAGTCATCTAAGGAAAATACTTGGATCGGATTGTAATCGAGGGAATGCGGAAAGATGCAACATTTGTCGATTAGCAGTCAACACGCTCAAGACAGAACTGTCTCCTCTTTAGAAAGAAATGTAGAATTTCAACAGTTACGTTTCCAACTCTGGAACACATCAGACTAACTTATACTGAACTTACTGATAGCTTTAGAATCTTAACTATACAGTACTCGTTTCATGTTTCAATATTATGTTTTGATATTAAGCAGAACTGCATACGATTGCAATTCTTCAGATAGGTGACACCGATTGAGAAAATTCTGGTTAGGTACAGAACCTAAACGAGCAGATTTTAGTTTTCGGAAGAACTGGGTTGGACAAAATGGACACACGCGCACGCACACGTACAGGCACACGCACACACGCGCACACGAGCACACGCACACAGCCGACGAATAGGATATGATACGATGATATCTGTTACTTTCACTACTAGACGTAGCCTCTCCATCCCTACTCCGCTTGATTACGTCCATGCTCGTATCGGTGGTAACTCGGTTCTAGAAAGCAAGACCGAGGCAGAAGTCAGAGGGGGGTCACTTGCAAATGATGCGCTTAAGAATTATGTGATTTAAATGCTGGAGCGTCTGTCTCACAATGAGCGGCTTCCTGATCAGCGACTGTACCCCAGGAGGGGTGACTTTGCACTTACTTGGCAGAAAGTTTAAAATGCTAGGGGTTTGCTTTTCGAAAAAGAATCCAACATGAGTTCAGATAAGGAGAGTTTAGTTACGGTGCAGGGAGTAGGAAACCCAGTACCGGCCGAAGGGAGTGAGCAAGCAGGCTCGCAACGGTCGAGATCCAGCAACTGCATTGTTACAACGATACCGAACTTGGCCGGTGTGACAGATATATCTACAAGCGAAGAGAGAGGAAGCACGTAGTTTGGAAAGAGTGCCTAAATGCAGATAGTTTTAAGGAGGAAACTAAAGAGTTAACCAGGCTTGGAAGGAAAATTGAGGAACTGGTGGAGTTCGTAAAACCGAGAAATAATGTGCATAGCGAGATCAAGAAGATGATAAGCACCATTAGCACGCTTTATGGGTCAACTATGAGTAAAATAAACGTTTTGGAAAAGCAGTGCCAAACTTCACCGATCAATAATGACGGGAGGGAAAATTTGGATCGTCTACGAACTGTGAGCAAGAAAAAGGAACTGAAGGGCGCAACTAACGAAGATATACCACTTGTGGAGCCCAGTAAAAAGAAGTTGTCCACGCCACCTAAGAGTAATGAAAGTAGGCAAAGTAAGAGAAGAAATACTAACGCTGATCCACAAGGTAATCCTCCGAAAGACCTGCAGAGGCCCTTATTAACAAGGAGGACGGAAACAAGAAGTGAAATAAACACCACGACTTCAAATCAATTGGAGGATACGACAGTTGGTTCAGAACAAGAATAGCAGAAAGTGAAGGGGAAAAGAAAGCAAAAAAACGTGAAAAGCGCGTTCTCTGCGGAAAGTTAAGGTGGATCCGACGCTAAATACTCATTGGTGAAAGGGTATCGAACATACGTCAAACTTATAGTGGAGACCTATTGCTGGAGCTACAAACTACAGGAGACCAGCCGAAGGCCGCAATATTTCGAGAGCAACTAGCGAAAGTGATTGGGGGCAATGTGTCAGTTAAAACGTTGACCCAGGAGGCGCTACTGGTGACCAAAGACATCGACCAGGTTATCACATCTGAAGAGGTGAGAGAGGCTCTGGAAGCACAATGTAAAGGAGTGAAAAGTGTCTGTATTGTTAAAGTACTCACATAAAGGCCTACCGAGGAACGCAAACAGCGGTTGTTAGCCTCCCTAACAGTATGGTTGGGAAAGTGCTAGATAGAAGTAGGTAAAGTCAGAATTGGGTGGGTTTCATGTCGAATCCAGGAAAAAAAAAGTTGACTTGATGCTATAAATGCCACGGTTATAGGCATTGGTCATGGAACTGTAGAAGTGAGACCGATAGATCAAAGATCTGCAGGTGATGCAGTTTGCTAAGACATGCTAAAAGGATTCAAAATGCATGCTATGTAACGAAACGTCCAAAGGCTGTAGCAAACACGTAACTGGTAGCGTTAGATGTCCGGCTCACCAGAGAGCGGTGCAAATAGAGCGTTGGAAATGAAAGTCATAGTTGGAAGAGAATAGGATGGGATTCCGAAGCGTTCGATGAGAACATTTTCCGTCTCATGATGGAGGATCTTACTCTATCTGGTAACGCAAATAACAAAGCCGTTCAGCTTATGAGACACGTTACAAGAGCCTACGATGCGGCAATACCAAAAAGGGTTGTTGATAATCGTAGAAAACCGGTCTTCTGGTGAACGCAAAAAAGCAATACCATCGTGCTAGACACGTCGAAAACTCTCCCCTTCGACAACGATATTATAAAGCTCGATCGGAGCTCAAGCATGCTATCAAACTAAGTAATCGAAAGTGTTCTCGTGAAATGTGCGAGGATATCGACCGCGATCCCTGGGGTAGACCCTACCGATTATTGATGAAAAAAGTCAGAAGCCATTACGCCACTGCTCCCATATGCCTGGCAATGCTGTCTGACATAATGAGTCACCTGTTTCCGCAGCAGCCCGATTGTGTATTAGAAGTATTAGACAACGAGGAGGATGATGTACCACCAGTTACTGAGGAGGAAGTTCTAAAGGCATGTGGCAGAGTGGGTAACAATAAGGCCCTTGGCCCAGATAACATTCCGAATATTGCCTTGCAGTCGGCGGTTAAAGCATACCCAAACATATTCACGGAAGTACATACTGCCTGCTTAGTTGAGGGGGTGTTCCATAGTAAAAGGAAGGAACAGAGACTGGTACTGTTGCCAAAATCAGACAAACCACCAGATGAGCCATCCTTCTGGCGTCTAGTCTGCCTGTTGGATTCGGACATGGACATCAACTAGCAGAGAAAATGTTGGGATATCACCTTACGCGAGTAAGGTAGTAGCTGCGAATACGAAAAGGAGGAGGAAACTGTAAGAGGGTAACAATCTCATTTACTCATTGAAAAAATCATCTCCAGCATTACCTCACAAATGTCTAATTCACGCATAAATTACGGGAACACAATCCATTACATTACAAGGTTATTTAAAGATAAAAAATAAATTCATAACATTTTTTGCCGTTGCCATTTACTGCTTATCTGTATATAATTCCCAATATCACAAACCGGGAAATACCGCCACGCAATAATGAATTTACGATAAATTTACTTGTTGATGGGCACGAATCACTTTTTTTCGCACAAGCAGGCACACATTACGCACGCACATTGTGATAATACTCGTAAATGTACAGTATCGAGCACAATTCTGTTACCTCTTCTCATCCTACGTCTTCATTACACTTCCGCGCCTAATATCAAAACACACGACCTTACACAGTTGCATAGCGTAATAATAAACTGTAAATAGTTATCACATTCGAATGTTTTTCTGAGATAAACGTGAGATAGTTAACATTTTTTAACAAGATTGTTATTTAAATAATTTTT
The DNA here is from genome assembly GCA_932526605.1 of Nephrotoma flavescens. Taxonomy (NCBI): domain Eukaryota; kingdom Metazoa; phylum Arthropoda; class Insecta; order Diptera; family Tipulidae; genus Nephrotoma; species Nephrotoma flavescens. The sequence continues at coordinate 314,390,733 of OW052220.1, forward strand.
ATGTTTTTACTGCAATGCGTAAACAAAAACAAAAGACCATAAATAGCGGACATGTATGAAAAATAACGGTAATGGTTTAAAAGTCGTTGAAGCACCTACTTACTACACCAGTGGATCCAAATATGAAGTTTATAATTTTTTGTTTAATTACTTTTGTTATGAATTCTCAATGTTTGGAAATATTGCATTTGGAGAATCTAGGGAACCTTTTGCGACCGGTCACCTGTATTAAGGTATAAACTCGTTTATATGTGTGCGTGTGTGTGTTAAAATTGATTAATAATTTATAATATTTTTGTTACCCTGTTAGAGTAACGGATCTTTCTCGTACCAATGGGATAGTCCAGTTGGTCCAGATTGTTGGGCAGCCACATTTCCACAATGTGGTGGCAAATTTCAGAGCCCGATCAATATCAATACATACCAAGTGAATCGAATTCACACCAATGTGCAGATTACCTGTGCGAAATGGATCGATAAACCTGCTCGCATTGATGTCAAAAATACGGGAAAAACAATCGAAATTAAATTCGAGTATAACGATGGGAAAAACCCTATATTAAAGCCCGGACCAATTAGTGCCAATCTGTATCAACTCGATTCTGCGCATATTCATTTTATCGGGTCGGAACATTCATTCAATCTGTTCGAAAAATTTTCAATGGAGGCTCATCTTGTATTTTTCAATCTCAAGTATGGGACGAAGGAGAACGCCATGAACTTTAAAGATGGCCTGATCGTGATTGGAAAATTCTATAAACTGCAATACGGTGTAGATCCAGATTTTACTTTTATTCGTCAATTAGAGGAGGTGGGATCTCACCTTCGTTTAACTGATGATCGAGTATTTTCACTGAGCGACGTATTTGGTTCTATAAATTTTAACTTTTACGCATATTCTGGAAGTCTTACAATGCCTGAATGTAATGAGGTCGTGACCTTTATGCTAGATGATAAACCGTTAAAAATATCGTTGCGCACCCTAAAAATTCTAAGCCATATACGAGGAGATGAAGGGTACATGTCACCAAATATCCGACCTACTCAACCGACGAATGGACGAAAAGTTTACCACTACAGTAAACAGTTATAATGATTTAGTTCCTACGAATAATTACTTTTCGTTGTACATATGTGTGATAAATAGTTTTATGTGTTTATATGATAAAGTAAAATAAATGCTTTTGCATTGCAATTTTAAATGTTGCATTTTTATCGTAAAAGAGTTATGTCGGTTTATAGGTTTGTGTTGCGGTATGTATAGAATGGTTGCAAAAGGCCTTGACGTTTGTTATCACTTAAATTATAAATGCCAGTGAAGTTCTTTTTAGAATGTGATCGGTATAAATTTTAATGATTAAAAGAAGTAAGATTAACTTGGCCATGACCCAATAATATTACAAAAACCAAAATTTTGAGCTGATCTTTATTCAGAAAAAAAGCGAACTTAATTAACTTCAGATTACGTTCAAAAATAAAATTTCACTCCTTCCGACAGATTCAGGAAGAGAGTCATTAGAGCTCTTATTAATCAGCACAGCTACAACATTTCCCTCCATATCACAACGGACTTGCACCCACATGACCTTGCCGGAACAGAAACGGTTAATAAAATATATACAGCTTTTGACCTGTTCAAAAATGGTCACTTACAGAGTAGTAGGTAAAGTAAACCCCACACTTATAGTGGGAGCCATCTGAGAAGAAAAATAATGTTTTAACGATTTGGTTAAGTCATAGATCTTTGCTATATTTTTATATTTTTTTTTATTCAATTTTGCATTTCATTTTAAATTTTTCTGTTCAGTTTCTTTGTAGGCTTACTTAGGCTTATTATAATATATGGTCGTTTTCTTAAAAATCGAAAAACTTTCAGTTAATTAAACATTTTCTTCTTTCTTTCATAGGAATATTTTCCATAGGTAACCGGGGCAGTGTCAAGGCCGTTGGAGCGCTTCACCGTCTGAGGATACTCCGTCAAGGTAACCCATTATATAAATCTTAATCATTATTTTTTTTTTAGTCTCATTAACCAATTGTTACAACCTAATTAACGCTAATTAACTTAAAGTTTAATCATTTTTCTTAGTTTTTACGTAAATAATAAGTTTAGCCATTTAAATTTGTTTGAATTCTTAAAATTTCGCTAAATAAAAAAATATATATAATGTTAAAACTTAATTTTTAAATCATTTCGTAAATATTTATTAACCACAATGAGTATCTAAGGAGTGGACCAAATGGAGTGTCGTGCGGGCTGCATTTAAATTATGGTCTTATGCGATAGTTGTGTTGGATCGACCAGTGCACAACCCCACGACCGATTTTACCTCCACCCTGAGCTAGCGGCGGAAGGCGTTTCGTGCACTGGTTCTTTCTCTTTCAAAATTCGTTATTATTATTTTTTTTTTGCTAACGGCAGTCAATCCCAAAGCCTGTCGTTACAAACACACAGAACGAATTCTTAAATATTATTTCTTTTCTATATTTGAATTATCCGTTTCTGTTGAGGTTTTTAAAGCAGTCGCAAATTGTCATTACCACAATTCCACACGGGTTGTCAAGACGCGGTTTCATCTCCGTTTCTTTCCTCGTTTACCTATGATACTGGTTTCAATTGCGACTCATTTTTCAAGAAAATAACATTCTGTGAAGCAAAATAGAAATGAAATAAAAAAAATTTAAGGCCATTTTATCATATCAGAATATATTATAGACCAGAAAAAAACAATACAAAAAAATTTTGTGTTTAAATATAAAATATGGTTTTAAATTAGCAATAAAAAATCTATTACGACTTATTTTGAAGCGTGAAGTTGATTTCATTTGACACCCGTGTGGAACGGCTGAATTGGTACTCTGACTTAATAATTATGTAGTTTTAAACTTTTTCCGCTAGAGTATGGTAGGGGTGTACAGATAAACTAAACATTGAAATGCAATGCGTTGTTATTCGCATTTTAACGCAAAGCGGCTGACATCTGACGGAATATTTTGGAACTAGAGCGAAAGGTGATCGACTTCTCAAAAAACTAGTTTTAATGTAATATAAACTTAATAGATGACTATAATACGACTGGATATTATGTAAAATGTTCAATTAGTTTACAATTAATGTAACAAATGATCAAATAATGATAAATAATGGTACACTCATTACGGAATATGTTCAAACATTCATTAAGCACCTGTGTTTTTTCTGATCAATGAAAAATTTCGAAAACTGCACCTATTTTTAAATCGATTAAAAGAGACAACATCTTATTCATCCCTAAAATGCTCGAACTAGTTGTCTGTAATACCTTCAAAGCTAGATTGACATTATACCAGGAAGACCTACTAGTATGAAAATGAAAAGTACCGTCAAATAGAAGTCTATATAGACTTCAGCAAAGCGTTTGATTCAATTTGTCATCAGACGGCGCTTTAAAGTCTTTGTACATTCGGATTCTCAGTTAAATTCGTTGAGTGGTCCAACTCATATAAAAGAGACCGCGTGCAATATATGATAATTGAAGATAAAAAATTGAAAGTAATTCAAGTCACCTCGGGAGTTCCCCAAGGTTCACACATTGGACCCTGCATATTTCTTGTTTGGCGGATTATATTAAAATACTAACTACTACTAATTTTGTATGGGGACGCACTTAACACCACCAATGAAAGTTGTATTTTGACAATGAGCATTCATTTTTATAGTCACTTCGGATTATTTTCAATAGATGGCGTTAGTGGCCGACCTATCGTTTGGCAGCTGCTTGTTGCATTACATATTTCTGATTCGATTATTCACACCGTGCGGTTGTGCTCAAACATTTCAGCGAGAATTTGTGAAATGTAATAGATTTAAAATTGTTTTTTCGTAAAACCAGGTACTCGATTTTGAGAACAGATTTGGTTAAAGCGAATTTAATTACATTTTGTGGACAATCATTTTGATCAGCTCTATTAAGGTAAATTGACTTTGCAGGCTAAGACATAACCACAAATTCATTCTAATGTTTTTAGCGATACACGAGGATTTCAATATTGTAAAGTTCTCATCGAACAATAACAAGGTAATTTCGACAGATTTGGTTCGTGTACAAGTGATTATTGAAAACAATTCCGTCTCGTTTTACAGTGTCCATTACAATACAGCAAAATGCAAAAACAATGAAAACGAGTACAACACAATGAACATGACCGATTGCGCCGGCGACCTGGAACAAGTGGTATTCCATTACGTCAGTCGTTTGTCTACATTGTAATGCATTGAAATTCGGCAGCGAACTTCTGGATTGTGTTGCGCAGGTGCGAAAGTGAAATTATGCCACAATTGACGAGACGCATTTTTGGATGAACGGCTATGTTAACAAGCAAAATTGCCGCATATGTAACGACGCCAACCCACACAAGGTTCACCAGATGCCAATGCATCCACAAAAAGTTACTGTTTGGTGCAGATTTTGGGCCGGTGGCGCCATTTGTCCGTACTTTTTTGACAGAACGATGCTAACCGATTTCTTTTTGCTTAAATTGAACAATATGGAGGTAGAGATGACATGTGATTCCAGCACGACGGGGCTATGGGTTACAAAGCAGTCGCAAAGATGGACATTCTACATGAACGATATGAGGGTAGGGTTCTTTCTCGCAGAGGTAACCGACCGATGCCCTTAAAGCCAACATAACCAACACCATCGCTCAAATTCTACCGTATCTATGCTGCAGAGTTATTGAAAATTGGACCACTCGGATCCGTGTCACCGTGAGAAGCCGCAGCGGACATTTGAATGCTGTTATATTCCATAAATAATGGCATACATGACCCTTTCAAATAAAAAAATAATTTCGTTGCTAACAGCTTGCTTTATTCCATTTCGACATCGACCCTCTCATTGAAAAAAGCTTTACATACGCAAATATGTGAACAAAGGCAGCAAGATGGCGGCTTTCGGTGTGACAAATGCAAACGACGAAGTATCTCAGTATCAGATGGGTTGCGAACAATGACAGCTCTAATTCGTTCTGAAACTATCATTGTAACAACGACCACGTGATTTTTGTCGTTCGTAAACTCGTATTTAACATTGTTAAAAATGTCATTCTCCTCAACCGTACTCGAGACTGCCTTTCCAGCTGTCAAAGTACTAAATATGCTACAATCAAGCGAAAAAAATATTCTTTCACATCAATACCTAAACAAAATAATTTTTTAATGAAATTTTTTATGTGGTCAATGTGTTTGATAAAAGTACTATGCATATAATTGAGTATTATTTAAAAAACGTAATTTTAATACTCCAACTTTACGGATATCTGGTTTAACAATTATTTTCATGTTAGAAATTAGTTTTCTGTTTTGTGTTTTTTTATAGGTTTCTTTATTGGTCACCGTCAATCATCTGTAAAATCATTGACATTTGTAACAAAATCATTGTTAAGCGCATACGTCATACTAACAATGACAGTTGTAACAATGTTAACAATATAGAGTTTACGAACAGCCTCCTGACGTCGTTTCAACAACTGAGAACCGTTAATTGGCATCTATGTGTGTCACATACCGTGAGGCGTGTTAACTCTTACAGTTGCTCGAGAACGATTCGCATTGGGACAATACGCTCAAACATTCCGTTATATCTTCATCACCGTATCAAATTCGCATATTGTTTGCGATTATCATATCCACATGTTCCTTTTCGAATTCGAACGATTTGCGCCTAGCCAAACTTTGAATCCGACATTCCAGATGACAGCAAATATGCACAATGAGGCATTGATTATGATAGAAGGCATGTGTTTATTGATGACGATTTAATTGGTGTCGTGCATGATATTACCTAATCGTTCAATGCACGGTGCATGCAACCACGAATTACAATACGACACTGAAGCATTAACCGATGCAGTTCGTACAAATATTCCGCAATTGAATCAACTACAAAAGACTGCGTACGGCTCGATCACAGCATGAAGTTGCCCTGGCATTGGCTTCATCTGAAATAGCAGCAACTTTGTTAGAAGATGGACAAACTGAACATTCTACACTGAAATTGCCACTGAACATGCATATCAACGAGACACCGATTTGCAACTTCACCAAAAACAGCGGAAAGTCACAGATTCTACAGAGATGCAAATTGATCATTTGAGACGAATGCACGATGGCAAACAAAAATTTTACTGGAAGGGCTGAACAGAACGTTGAAAAATCTTCATGGCAATTGAAACATTTTTGGAGGAACCATGATTCTTTCAACTGCAGCTAAACGCATGCTTGAAATCATCAAATTTGTGGTGGCATGTGAAGACCCTCCGATTGGCTACTAACCTGAAGTGCTTTGCACCAAGATCGAACTGCAGATGTGTTTTTATATTGATATTCAACAGCGTCACTTCAAACGTCAAATATAAAAAAATGAATGAAATGTCAAAATGTTGTATACCATATATATCTTCGATTATCATTATTATAATAGTTCGATGGTATAGAGAGTCTCCACTAGCAAACTGTTCGAATATTAATGGTGTAACACGATGGTAATGGCAGGTGGAGAGCTTAGGTTAGTATCAAGCTGGTACCATTTTGAATAAATCTAGCACTCATGAAAAATTTTAGTTGGCAACACTGGCTAGTTAGGTAACAGATATCGTAACATATACGCACAAAAAGTAAATCATAACTCAAATTAATTAATAAAATATAAATAATTTAATAAATTTTAAAATGTAAATACATACCTTTTTTAAAGTATTTTTAGCAAATTTAAATAAAGTGATACATACTAAAAAATTTGAAATTATATTGCTTCAACAAATGGACAACACAAACTTGAAATTGCACAAAATTTAAAAAATCTTTTAATAAGTTTGACAGGAATGACAGAATTAAAAATATAAAAATATACAAACTTCACTCATTAAGGTTTTGGAATTAAATCTAACTTGATGTATTCAAATTTGACAGTTGAAATACATAGTTTTGTAATAGGAATATCCACCGCGGAGGGAATTTTACGTCAACTCCTGTTTCGTATACAACAACATTGGTTAAATATGGCCCCCGAAATATTCTTAACCCTCATTGTACAGTAACAAGACGTAGCTTCAATGCCATCAACCAATGTACTCGCCAATCCTTTGAGTGTGAGCAGTTTTATAATATTCTAATTTTACATGCGTCTCGTTCTTTATACTCGAATATTTATAAATTTGCTCGAAGGTGTTATAGAGATCGAATGCATGTTATTTGGTAAATAAATTAAATATTTTGTGTAAATACAACAACATGTCATTGGAAAAATTATAATATTTTCGAATACAGAAAAATGTACGTAAGATTTTCTTTAAAATAATTATGTTTTCTATTTTATTATATGTAGTACAATGTACACATTACACATGTAAATTTAGACATTACATTTTTTGCAACGTAAATATTTTGGTCTCATAAAAATAATAAACATGTTTTCAAATATTTTTTTTTATTCTCGTGGTAGAGCGCAATTTTGAGATGTTTCAAGCTGTTTTCGGGCCTAAATGTTTTTATTGTATTTAGTGGAGATGCACACCAATATTTTTAAAAGCCATTTTTTTTGGATGATTTTAGGTACGTCACCTGACGGGTTCGCTATTGTAAATATTCACTTAAAGGGAATTGTCAAGAAATGTTTAATAAAAGTTGAATTCTAATAAACAACAAATACGAAATTATTAAAGAGTTTGTGGTAAAATCACTTATACGATTTTGAAATGTCCAGTCTTTGAACAAAGGCAAATTATACGCTTATTTATTTCACCACTATTTTTATTACACCACAGTCGACGACTGACAATGAGGAAGGTCGAGATACCTTTAATGTATAAATTCCAGATGCAGCAATTGATCTCTGTTTCACTTGGGCACTTACTATTTTAACCAATTAAATTATATATGTGGATCAGGTTCTACAGGTCATTCATGATTAAGGTTGAAGAAACCAATTTGAGATCTTTCACTTTGTCCTTACTCATGTCAATGATTGATTTACGGTCCAGTTACTAGCAGGTTAAGGTTAGCATTCATTATTCCATTTGATTTATATCGGTTTAAAAGAATACCGTTCTGGTTTAAAATTGCTTCGGCAACATTCACCAACTCACCGACCGATTTTGAGGATAATTCTAGCGTATCTAGATGATATACATAATTGTGGATGTTTTAGTTGTAATAGTCAGTTTCTGGGGCATGTTACAACTCACGACGGGGTAACATATGACCCGAACAAGGTGTCTGCGATTTGGGACTTGAGTTCACCGGTCAATGTATCACACGTTCACACTGTTTCACAAAGCTCTTCGTGGTACCGAAAATTTAGCAAGCGTTTTTCGGATGTCGCTTGACCGGTTAACCAATTTAAACAAACAAAGAAAAATGCACCGTGAACCTGGAGTAAAACTGAAAATTCTGCTTTTGGAAATTCAATAACTATACAACACCACTGAACGAGAACTAGGCGTAATAGTTTGGGCATTGAACAAGTTCCGATGCTACATAGAGCGTGCTGTAGTCCGGACTGATCATCAACCGCTGAAAGGGTGGGAAAAGTTAATTCAATCATTTAATTTAACAATTATTTATCCTGCACAAAAGTAGAATGTGGTGGCTGACACACTATTTCGACCACCTACAACCCACGATCAGATATTCGGATCTACAGCCTTTGAGGTATAATTTCTCCAGCGAGGACCAACCAAGTCAAGACGAATGCAGCTTGAAGATGAACAAGTGCCGAAGATTATTCATAGCCTAGAGAAGCCTGATGACCCAAACTACAAAAATTATGTTTCTGGGGTATATTTTATCTAGCAATGGGATTTTACCCCTATAACAAGGAAGAAGTCCAAGAAAAACTCAGCTAGTAGTACCCACATCTCTTTGCACCAAGGCGAAAAATTTCTGGCCGAAAATGCGCCGTTGGCATTTGAAAACTCCGATAATGACCCAACGAATGGAGGTTCTGGCTATCGGTACATGCTGATAGTGGAGGATGTTACCAAACGGTGGGTAGAACTGTTTCTGCTCGTTGTTATGGACTACCCAGGCGCCCCATTACTGACAATGGTTCACAAGCGAAATCATTCAACATACTACGCTCTGTTTGGAAATTGATCAATGTCTAACTCCATAAAGTAGATTCGCTATGAATACCACAATACGTGAGGCCACTGATAAAACCCCTGCTTTTCTAATTGGAGTTGCGAACACTGGACATCTTGTAAACGTAAACATTTCAAAAAATGGACTCGCACTTCACTGCTTCACTTCATGTCTAATCCTAGATGGCAGCATAATAATGTTAAAATATTTACAATTTAGCTTTCGTAGAAGGTAGACAACTATTAGAAAATTAAAAAAAATATTCTGAAAAATTATAAAAGGAAACTTAAAAGTTTCAAATAAATTGGAAAATTAGAGTAAAATTAATTTTTTTTTTCAAGTTTATTGAACCAAAAGACAGAATAGAACTTAACTAGAGAAACGTATCAGCCACCTATTAAAACGCAAAATGAAACTACGAATTTCTTGTGATTCTGCACCATTTTGATTCTAAATATTTTTAAGTGCCACAATGGAACTCGGGATCTCAGCGTGGCCAATAATTGACTTGACCAACTGTAAACGACCACGATATTTTAAGGAAATTATAGAAAAACCTATTTAAAAACCTTCTTATTGTCGTCCAAACGATGTCTGTCTCGCTCGATAATAAATCAAGAATGGCTTCTATTTACAATTCGAAAAATTAATAATCTAGAGTTACCTACACGTCAGGGGGTCGGGTACCTGCCAGAAAATCCTTCATACAAACTAGTTTTACAGTCGTTTATGTCCTTTCTGTATACTCGTACTGTATATCGTTTAAAAAGTTTTGGACTAAACAACAATTTTGATAATAGCAACTTTACTTTATAAATTTACCGCTTTACCGAAATCTCGTTTACGGAAAATCTCTGTTTACGAAAGAAAAATCGTTTTACGAATTTTATTTTTGTTCTTAATAAAATCTAAAAAATTTGAAATAAAAAAATTCGATTAACGAAATTTCGATTTACGTAGGAAGAAGTTAATTCATTACACGAGGGATGGGTGTATCTTTAAAAGTGTATTGAAAAATGCCACCAAAGTACATACATTACACTTCCTTCATCCATAAATTGGTTCTAATCGTTTCAAAAGCCACTCGTGTATTAGACACCACCAATGGAGTGAAGAGACTCCTGAGGCAGAAACCGCCGGAGCTGAGCATTTCTAATTAAAATAAGAAATTATTGTAATGTGCGACAGCTGAACCGTTGTTCAGAAAGAGATAACTGCACCGACCGAAATAAGTAGTAGTGTGAAGGAGATATGTCTGCTGAATACGACGGGTGGGGCAGAACTTACCAGGCATTTTAAATAATTTTAAACAACGTTTGCAACATGTGGTTTTGCATTGTCGTGTTAAAAAATGTATTTTTTTGTGTCTATTCACCGATTCTGGTCGTTTTTCCTCTATAGCTCGCATCAAACGTATTAGTTGTACGTACTTCAGTAAATATTCGATACAAAAAACCTTTTCTTTGTTGTCTTTGAAAAGTACTTCACAAATGGTTTTTTGACGTTCGATGTCCTTTATTTTATTTTATGTGGAACCCACTTGCTAGCTTTTTGAACCATTCCGATTGTTTGTAAACGTTTTAAAACAGTTTATCGTTCAACATTTAATGCTACAGCAAAATCTGATTGTGTTTGAGAAGAATCTTCAGCCAATAACGTTTCCAATTCAGCATCTACAAATTTTTTGTGTGGTTTTCATTGCTTTCTATCTTCAATGCGAAAATCATCATTTTTAAATTGTTGAAACCATTCTTTGCAAGTTGAATTCGATGAAGCATGCTCACCGTAAATTTCCACAAGCAAACTATAAGTTCCCGCTGCACTTTTCTTTGCAATAAAATAATGTAATAAAACTTCCCGCAAATGATGTTCATTTGGAATAAAATTCGACATTTTCAAGGAGTTAAAAATACTAGTTTTTTACACTACCAAATGTCGCATACACTGTTGGCATGCGTATTTACCTATCTCGTTTACGCGGGACTGTGTTTGAAACTCTGCATTCTGAAAAATTTGACAGTGCACTGTTTAACTTGCACTGATTTAACCGATAAAAAATTGAAAGCATACTTAACCGACTTCTAGGTGACAGTACATAGCATCGCTAGATGTACGGCCATGAAATTCAGTTGGTTCAACCTATTGATAAAAATACCTTTACGTCATTTAATTATTTTCGCGTCATTAACATGACGCGATGAAAAAGGTAGTTTGTAACTAATTAATATCACCTACTAAATAATTTTTCTATAAAGTTTTATCATCTTTCGTTTGATACAAAAAAATTTCACAGATGTCAGACACTTGAAAGGCCCTTTGAGGTAAAAGGCAAATATAGCAGCAAATTATAGAAATCTTTACAATGAAAACAAAAAATAATCTTTTTTATATTTTCATTATGAAAAAATATTAGGTATACATGAAATTCATTATTTTTTGTTTTTAATTTTATTGAATTATTTTTTTCATTTTTGTTTTTTTTTTATATATATATATTATACATAGTATTACATTGATTTTTTTTATATTTTTAATTTACTTTTATTAAATTTAATTTCTTAAAGTCTATAATAAAATGATTTTTATTTCTCTCTTTCTTTTTTAATATTAAATTTTATTTTATTTTATAAGAATTTGTTCACATATTATTATATTTTAATGTTTTATTTTATAAATAAACTATTAATATATTTTTTTTGTCTTCTTTTGTTAAATTAAGAAAAATATAAATTTTATACAACTAATTAATTAAATTAATTATAACCAGTATTATATAGGATTAATTTAATTAGTTATTTAAATTTATTTTATTGTTTATTACTTTTCATTTTTACTACATAAATTATAATTTGTTTTTTTTTTAACTTACCGTAAATCTTAAATATTTATTTTTATATAATCTTACACACGACTCACTTTCTTCTAATTACATAGTTTTATTATGTAATTAGCTGAATTTATTTTAGAAAATTATTCAATTTAATTGAAATTAAACGACTACTTACTCAACTAATTATTTTTGTCGTAATTATGGTCCATAATAGTTGGTAAATAAAATTAAGAAATTAAGAAATGTTTATTTCGGTATAATAATGGAGGGATGAACTTAGTACGTAAAATAAATTAGGGACATTTTGATTGTCTGGGATAGTAGTTGTGTGTAGGTGTGTGTTTTTGGAAATAAAATTAATTAATTATTAATTTTAAAATAATTATTAATTAAACAATTTTTTAAATTTTAAATTATGTCAGTCTTTGCAATAAAATTTGTTTTTTTCATTATTATTTATTTTTTATAATAATATTAATTAATAATAAGTTAATGCATTAAGGGACCGTGATAATTGTATTTAATTATATTGTCAGTTAACTATATTTTGTGCTTTTCTCACAATTTTACAATAATTCTAAATTTAGGTATATATTTTATTTTTTGATAAAGAATTACTGTAATGTATTAAATTTTAATTAAAAAATCTTAATGGCATTTTTAGGACTTGTTTAAGACTGATACTTTTTCCTTTAATTTAATTATGTATTAACATAGTTTTTAAATAATTATTGTTAATGTTGGTGGTTTGTTTTATAAATATTATATCTTAATGTTTATTTTGTAATTTTTAGTCGATAAACAAAATAAATATAAATCCGTTGTACTTAATGTATGTAGAGCATGAAGTAGGTAACGTTTAAAATAAATAGCTGAGAGAACTCTTATCTTACTACTTTATTCTGATTAGGTCTGTTCACCAATTGTTCCTGCTACAAACATAATTGCACATTTAATAAATAATTTTGTTTGTTTTGAAATGCAATATAATTTCAATTTCTTTTTTATTTTGAGAGCCCTAATCAGCAAATTGGTATTTTAAGGCGTTATATTAAATAACTTTTTATTCTAACAGATATGATTATTACAAATTGCATTACTGAAATATCTAGAATAAATTAATTAAGCCGCTCTTTTATCACAATATTATTATTTATATTTAATGATGACATTCCACAGTGAATCAAAAAACTTTAAGCAAACCAGAATAAGACAAAAATACAGAGAAATAGTATAATAATCGAATAATTTTTATGGCAACCCAAAAGATAAATAACGCCACTTTGTTTTAATTTTAGTATTTGAATAATTTTACGACGTGATTTGATTTTTAGGTTGTGCAAGACACTTGTCAAGTTTCCCCTCATATATTTTATGGCAGTGCTGTTTTTATAAATTTTCATAAATTATGGAAAATAATATAAAAACTTGAAACAACATTTTCCCCAATATTCTCTACTACTATAATTATTCTTGTCTTGTTCGCATGTTCAGCATGATTTTATGTGATTCAGTATGGGGTACTTTCATAACTCTCTCCTTTATTAAATTTCACTTAATATTATTATTTTTATGTCATAAAATATACGGTCAACATTTAATTGTATTTCAAATTCATAAGTTGCCTATTGTTACCATTATGATTTGGTTTTTAATTAAATAAAATAAAGACAAACCTTAATTTTGAAGTTCAGTAAAATCACTCTATATTTCTATAGAAATGTATATCCCTTTTGCTGCCCGGTAAAATAATTGTGTGGGTGCGGCAAAAGTACCATGCCAAAAATTTATTATCAAATAACACTATAACTATACACACAATTGTGTTGGTTGTACTTCAAATTAAGTGAAATTTTTTATCAGAAACGCCATTACATACTATGGTTTTTTACGCCCACATTTGTGTGGTATGGACTTAAATTCAGCCATTTTTTTATTTTTAGTTGAAAAAGGGATATAATGTGACATATCATATAGTATGGAACGCACCCACAGCATTATGTCACTTAAGAAACGACACATGTAAATATCAAACTACGTGTAAGAATAAAGACAGTTCAATAAAGATCATTCTTAACCAAAATCTTGTATATAACAACGTTACATAAATATTGTATGGAACGCATACACACAACGCATATGTGTGAATCTACGAGTAATTTATAGTACACCTTAAAGGTGATGATACATGTACAGATTTTACCTTTCAGACATAAAAATTCTGCGCGCTGATTGGTTATAAGTCGGCCATCTTGAATCGCCTTAAAGGCAAAAATTTAAAATTGAACAATTCTCAATTTTGGTACAAGGCAAATTTTCTTAACGTGAAAAAGTGGCAGCTAACAACAAACAAAACAATCAGACTAGTTATTACAACGTTAAAGTGCCAGCTTGACATAAATTGGATACTTGTAATAAAAAAGAAATTTGACAGCTGAAGCTGTATGGCAAACCAGAACAAGCTAAAATTTAATTGTAATTTTTAAAGTTCATGACACAACTATTAAAGTTTAATGTTTAAAACGTAACCACAAACAATTGTACTGTTAAATTTTAATAGCATTGTGAGAATTTATGAATAAAATAAAAAATTGAATTTTATTTTAATGGTTTGCCATACACGTTCAACTGTCATAATGTTATTTTGACGTTTGAGGAAAATGGTCTATTCTCTATAAAAAAATTATGTGTTTTGCCTTATAAGGTACTGTGAATTAACCAATCAGAACGCAGAATTATTATGGTTTAAGCCTCAACCAGTCACGACTTAAGAGCTTAAGTTACACGCCGGTTGCACCACTTCGGTTAGTGCTACAATCACCAAAATTTTATAGGCTTCTCGTCTCAAATAAACAACTGACCTCTAAAATTTTGGTGGTCGTACCGCTCCCCTAGGTGGTCCAAACGGAGCACAGCTTAAGCTCTTAAATTTTGAGTGGTTGAGGTTTTAAAGGGAAAAATTGTACATGTATCATCGCCTTTAAGGACTAGAGACTAGACACACCAAGCGTCCATCTCTAGCGGCGAGTAATTTAAATATTATTCTATTACACAGAATTTAATTATTTATTATCTATTATATAGAAACCATAGTATAAACAAATATATACCAATTATTAACTAATATATACCAATTATTTATAAAAAGCATTACAAATTCTAGCTTTTTAATTGTGCCGAAATTGTGCCGAATTAAGTTGCATCCGCCACCGCGAAATTATGTCCCATACCTTGCAACCAAAAAAATATATCGCAATCAAACATAACCTAAATATAACGTTTCTTCAACTGTGGTCCATATATATCTCATTCGTCATTCACGTATGGGTCATATTAATCACCAATAATAAAATTAATAAAACAAAAGACCAAAATTCTTCAAATTAATCAAAAAGTCACCGCAGAGTTTGCAGTGAATGGATATGCGCGTCGAGTAGGAGGTGTCTAGTACTGTATTGAAATTATTCTTATTTCCGGTTGCACAGAAAAATGTTTTCGAAACAAATACTTATTAGTGGAACCTAATTGAATAAGGCGAGGTGACTTATTTTCTGTCTCTTTCTTCCATACAAATCTAATTTAGTTGCCATTTTTGTTGATACAATACATGTCAATATTTTATTATTTTAGATTATATCTAGAAAACATGATGATGATATATCTAGAAAACAAATGGATCTTTGTGGACAGCAAAATACAGGGTGTTTGGTGTATTTTACGAAATCGAAAAAAAAATCATTATAGCCCCCTGAGCCAAAACAAGGAGCAGTAGAGCCATAGGTCTTACTAGAAACTGGAAATAGAACCGCAGGAAGAGCTTCTTGGAGAGGCCAGAGAAGATTCCGAAGGAGAGATACCATAACCAGACTGATTCGCCATCATCGCGATTAGCGCAATTGGAAATTAGACTTTATTTTTTTATTATATTGAATTTTTTATTTTTTGGTGTTTTGTGTGAATAGACCTTCGAATTTTAACGGGGGAAGAGTGTTATGAAGAAGTGTTGTGGTAACACTGATGTTATGAGGTGGCAGCACGGATAGAAGAGAGAATTGGACGATAACAACAATCATTAAATAAACAGATCAATCGAACATCAAAACCAGATGAACATTATTTAAGCTACCTTCCACAGGGCACTTTTACCATGGGCAACCAATGCTTTGACTAAGAGCTCACAATTGATAAAATAATTAGTTGATTATAACCTACCTTTGATAACCTACCATTAGAAAGTTTTGGCATTAGAATACCTTCACAAATTGCGTAGATAACTGTATAAGAGCCTCAAACCTCGACCCTTTCTTTATATGAATTTTAGGAAATTAGAAGGTGAACACAAAAAACATTTGTTAATGCACAAAAGCATTTTTTTTATTTGCTTTCAACATTTAAATTTTAAGCCACTATATCCTAGCAGTTATTTTCAAATGACGGGAAAATAAATGAGAGCAAGCAGTATTTTCAAAGAATTTTGGCGAATTTTGAACACATAATTGGATTCATGCTGGACAAAATAAGTGTTGTCGGAATTTTACGGATGAACTTTTGTTGGTCTTTAGAGAAAGTAATTTTTAAATTGTCAAATTAGTGAATTAGTTTTTCACCATCTTTCTTTTTAAAAGTGAAAAATTCGAGAGACAACGTTTGGTGGATATCCCGTAATCGGTTTCGAGGATATACCGTAATCGGAAGTAGTTTTTGGGTATCAAAACTTTGGGTCCATTTTTTGCTCGGTGTACACTACCCTGGGTAAGCCTGCTTGCTCAGATCGAATTAAAAAATAGACCCTTAGTAAAGTTTGTATTTAGTAAAACAAATGAATCTTTGAAGTTCTTAAAGTCACAAGTGGGCGTTTTGACACTAGGCTTTTACCGCGAAAATGATGTATTATGAATATTACTCTAAAACTGGTTTTTAAAAAGTAAAATTTTGATTTGGACGAAGTGGAACTCGCCTAATAGAGGTTTAATAATATCAGTTTGACATTGAAATTTTACCTCAAGGCCAAAGGCTTTGGGTGTTTGTCTTCCATCTCAATAAATATTTTTCTCAAGCTCGGTAAAAAGCCTAAACTATTTTGCCAATTTGATTTGAAAATTTCGTAGAATTCATATTTACATAACAGCCGTGTTCCATTGGCGTTGTTGGTTGTGATTTTACTCAACATGTTGTCGAGTGTTGCTTCATCTGAAACCGCCCAATGGCCCATACAACAACTGTATTAAGCACAATACATCATGACATATGTTGTCATCATTTAAACCATAGTGTCCGCCATAACTGTATTATTTTTCAATTGTTTGTAGTTATCATCATAGCATTGAACAAAATATGCGTCAAGTGCACTTTATCTACTTATACCAAATTCAATTTAGTTTTAAGCCCGTAACAATTAAGAAAAAATATAACAATTGGAAGCATTCGTTTAATTCACCTTGTTTGTTGTCATGATGTCTTGTGCTCAATTATACTGTTTATATTGGAGGTTGAACCTAGGTTCAACCTGGGTTGAACTCTCAATAAAAACACCAAAAGTTAACTTGGAGTTAACTCGACTCAATCCAAACAATTTCTTAGGTCGAGTTAACTCTGGTTAATATAAACGCCCAGAGGCGAGTCGATAAACAACAAAAAAAAATAATCAATAAATTTAAAAATAAAAATGGCGATTTTTCATATTTTTCTTGTACGAGCGCGCCTGTTTAAATTCAGCAGCATATTTTTGTGATTGTTTTCGATTTTTTATTTTAAATATTGTTCTATGTAACTAGTTCGAAAGAATGATTTTTTGAAGGAAAAAATTAGAATGATTTTGTCATTTATAACCTGGGGCGGTATGTTGTACCATCACTTCGAATCGAAATTCGAAAAAAGTCGAATGGCGATATGTTGTATCATTTACGAAAATCAAAAATGATACAACTTTCACTTTTTCGATTCGACTTTTTTCGAATTTCGAATTTTTCCGATTCGAAGTGATGGTACAACATACCGCCCCGGGTTTCGACTCAACCTTAAGATAACTCTCCAATATAAACACTAGAAATTAACTTCCAGGTTAACCTGAAGATAACTACAAGTTGACTCAACCTAGGTTCAACCTCCAATATAAACAGTATAAATACTCGTGTGGAAAGGCACAATGTCAAGCGCAACTTGTTATGAAATTTTTCGATTTCGATTTTGCTCGATATCGAAAAATTCGCCTTATTGTGAAGCGAAAAAAATAAAATTGGCCTCAAATTTGTCGAACGCACATGGTACATTTTCCAAAATAGACCTAGAATTGTCTTTTGAATAACTATCAAAAATAGCTGTGTTCCAATGGAGAAAGTAAACTACTCACAAGTACTTGTATCTACTCGCAGCTACCCATGCTCAAATGGTGGTGTAGATGTTGAAAGTAGTTACGCATGAAATTAACGGTAGGTATTTAGGTTCAAAAAATTCTAATAGATGGCTTTTTGAGGGGTAGTCTATGTTGAAATGTCAGGACAAACAATATTTTTTGTTTACTTCTGTGAAATACCAAGCGATTTTTGACATATTCTTCTTTCCGGCCGGCGTATATCATGATACAATAAATTTCTCTTTATCAGATAAACTCACTAGAAATATACTGTCGCTAGTAAACGAATTGTGGTGACCTTATATTTTTTCATTTTCGTTTGTTTTGTGCATATCCACACTAGGGTAACTTTAATCTGGTATTTTTTCCTTTTCTTTCCCCTTTACCAATAAAATCGGTTTCATCTGCGCCGCAATTTTTTGATTTTATTGGTAAAGGGGAAAGAAACGAAAAATATGCCAGATTAAAGTTACCCTAGTATGCCATCAGCCTATGAATATTATACAAGAAGATAATTATTTTAGGTCACCGTTTTAGTTCATTTTTTGAACGTTTCATGGTGGGTTTATCTATAAGAGAAAATTATTGTATCATGGCGTATATCATAATCAAACCGTTGCCTTCGTTATAAGACCAGTTCTTACTCATTTTTGAGATTTTATTGTGGATTTTAGTTTAAAAAAATTAATTTTCCAAAATAAGACGACAGCAAAATTATACACATAGCTAACTTTGTACACAAAAAAGTGTTATGTTTTACTTCTGTCATAGTTTTAGCTCGTTCCATTGGTTATCTACTTGCAAGTACTTGTGAGTAGCAAATTTGTCCCATTGGAACACAGCTAATGTAACAAAAATTTACCCGATCTATTTCAAAACATGTAGACACTTAGTAATTTATTGTTTTTTTTTGTAACCGCCCGTCATTCTGTCAATTTCAAACTCCCTTGATTAATATTTTAATTTTATTTTAATAACTTTTAGTAAAACAAAAATGTTGATCGTATACATACTAGTACAAACTATACAAAAAGAACAACAAAAATTTTGTATCTATCAAAATACGTCATTGAATTTTATTTTGCTATTATGCAACTAAAAATCGAAAAGGATTTTGTCGAATTGTATATTCGACTCATCTAATAAGTTTAAAACTGCCTAATTATTGTTTCTGTATTTTAAATTACGGTTTAATCTGACAACGTGTTCAAATAAGGGTTATGGTAATTATATACACTCAGCGGCATTATTAGGGGACCACAAGTAACACTTGATTTATTAAGAAGATACAAAAGAACATACATTTTTTGTTTTTCTAATTTATAATAATAATGTGGAAAACGAGGTTAAGGCCGAAAACGTTGTACTAGTTCCAGAAATGACCTTTTCATTATCCCTAAAATATTGAAAAACAGGCGTCACATATCAACTCAAACTCGTACAATGTAACATTACGACAACCGTCCTTTATTGTGGAGGCCCAATTATGGTTTGAGCCGGTATTTGTTTAGGTGCCAGTACAGAATTAGTGACTATTGATAGCGGATCCCTTACAGCTGATCGATATGTTATATTCTGCTAGAACATCGAGCTGCAAGATCTCCAGAAATGGAACCGAGGAGCATTCTGGGACATGTTAGGGAGGCAGGTCCGAGCTCGAAATTCAAGGGTTCGAAACACTGAAGAACTTCGATATATACTCTTGGATGAATGGGAAAATGTATCACAAGAAACGATCGAGTGTTATCGGAAGCATATGAAAGCTCGTAGAAGTAACACCCATTATTGAAGGTTGGTTACAAAAATTGGTTATTTTGTTTTATTTGATTATCTAATCAAAGGGAATGCTTTCAAAAAAGTAGCATATTTCTATTATCACAGTTAACAATAAAATATTAGTTTTTTTCTGTATTTGGATTTCATTCTAACGCCTATCTTAGCTATTCAAAAACCAAAGTCTATTTTAAACCACATTTCTAAACTTTTTTATTGCCCTAGTTGTGCCGCTGTGTGTAATACAAAGAAACTTAGAAATTACGTTCCCGAAGTAGGCGTTATCTAGAATTAATTCGCATCGAATAGAATATTTGCCCCCCTCCCAGAGGAGGGAGGGATGAAATAAATAATCGACAATTGAGTATATCCAACATACAGAGGCAATTTTACTCGTCATAAAATTGTATTCAAAAATTTGGAAAAATAGAAATTACTTTGCGGAAGAGGAAGGAAACCTTCAGTAGGCCACTTACCTGAAGAATAAAACTAACAAGCGAAATTAATACCAAATACAACGCCGAACATTATCCACCTATGCGTTTTATACAATAATCTTATCAATAAAATAATTTATTGATTAATTAACGACATAAAAATATAAAGTAATGTTACTGAAATAATTAAAATTAAAATTGAAATTTGTTTGTTATCCTATAGAATAATTAATAATGTATAATAAACAACATCAAATCTAATCAGTCAATAATAAAAATAAATTTTACATTAATTATCTAAAATATCTTTTTTTGTATTCTTTAAATTAAATTAAAAAAATATTTTTTGTCGAATTTATTTTTATTTTTTTTTTTTTGTTTGTTTATTTCATTATTTTAAATATAAATCTTATTTTTAATACGTTAACTAATAATAATGTAGTTTTTTTGCCTGTTTTTTAAACATCTAAATTAACCTAAAATTTTAATTAATTAATAATAAATATAATTTCAGAAAAATTTTATATAATTATTTGTTTTAATATAATGTAGTGATTTAATAACAAAAAAAATGTTTGCAGATTATTTTTTTAATAGCTTTTGGAATTTTATGTATTTTTTTTTTTTTAGTTTTTTCTTATTATAAAAATTACTTAAATCAATAATTTAAATATGACAAACTCATATAAATTGGATTCCATAGTAATAAATTTTTATATTGCTCTATTTTTACGGCTAGAAATTTGCCTTTAAAATGTATTAACGTAAAACAATTTTTATTAGCTGAACGTCCTGTTTGTATACTGAAAACAAATATAAATTATATATGGACGGTTCATAAACCTTTGATTTGGACAATAATAATTCAGAGGTATACCAGCAGCAAACTAAGAAATCTAAATTGGAAAAAATAGTTGCTTAACCATTTAAGGCACTGAATCTTATCATTACATTTAATACAAAAAAAAAAAAAAAATCGTTGTAATTTATATTTTAATTTACTGCATACTACGATTTATTTTTATACTTATTTAATTACCCACATTGAGATTATATAAAAAAATGATTAGATTATAATAGTTAACCAATTATTAATTTAAAAAAAGACACGTAATACAAAATTTACATAATAGATTTTTTTTTAAATTATAAAACCAACCCCAATATATATTTTTATATGAGTATATTATATGTTTGTATTTATATAAAAAAAAATCATAAATATTACTATACTTTATCCTAATTCTATATAAGGAACATAATTATGTTTATAAGAAAATATTAAAATAATGAGTAAAAATGTTCTACGTCTCACTGGGTCTTGTGGTCTCGAATTACGAAGTAATGCATGAAAAGCTAATAAAAATTGTATACCGGGTAAAATTAAATATGACAAATAAATGGGTAATATTTAATTGGCCATCACAAAAAATATTTTAATACAAAACAGATCAATTTTTAATTAATTGTAAATTAATTTCTCTAAACTGTAATTATTTATAATTTTAGTGAACCGTGACAATTTTAACAATAATAGATTGTTGTCGTCTAAATTATAATAAAATTAAATTAAATTTCAATTGTTTAATATCTGACAATTGAAATTTTAAAAATTGTGTGTCGTTACCTGCTATTTAGATTGTGTTCATCTATGAACTAAGAAACAAATATAAAATTTTAATAAGCATCAAACATTTTTTGATGACCAATTATAATTTACCCTTTAATAAAAAACTGATATTAATCTTATATAAAAAGTCTTTTTAACCATATTATAATTATATAAATAATTCTTTTACAATATTAATAAAAAAAAATATTTTTGTATGTACACTGTACAAGTAAATTCATAACTAATTTATAGTTTTCCTTTTCTTTCTATATATACAAGTTTAAAAAATTAAACAATAAACACGCACACAAAAAAAAACTTATTATTTTGTCCCTAAAATTATTTTTTTTTTTTTTATGATGAAGAATAATGATATGAAAAGCTTTTTTCTTATAAATATTTACACTTAAAAAATTTAAAAAAAAAAAAAACAAAACACTTTTAACAATTAATTTGTTGCTCTTCAAAATAAATGGCACAATAATTTGTTCTTATAAACAATCACTTGCTACTACTATTAGCCGCAGAATTTTGCGCTGTAATATCATTCACCATCGTCGCTGCACTATTATCCGCCACAATTATGGTTGCAGTCTGCAACGATGATGGGGAACTAGTTGCCGCATTGTAATCTAATTTGTATATAGCGCCCCTTGTAACATCTTCCATTGATGCTTCCTGACAATCTCGGCCTACATGCGATTGTGAACCACAATTAAAACACGAACTTTTACTTGATATTGAAAATGGTGAGGCTACTGTTTGTATCACGGTTGATTGTTGCTGTATCGATGAGGGAGATGATCGTAAAGGGGTTGTATTCGGTATAAATGATATATGGGTTGGATATTGGTATACAAGGGGTTCACCTCCAAGCATTTGGGGATGTTGTCGAAAAGTTGTGGCTTGCGGATGTGATAATAAGGGTGGCCTACTCGACGTTGCTATACTATGCTGGTGATATGGAAATGTCGCACTATACTGTTGTGGCGGTTGTTGCTGCAACATAATAGGATTAACTAATGATCCAGTGGTAGGCGACACCAGACTAGCTCCCGATATTATTAAATTACTTTGGACAAAATTATTATTATTACTACTCCCACTGTTATTATTATTGTTATTATTAATATTAGATATTGTACTAGGTACAATTATATCACTATTTGGTGGAATATAATTTTGATTTATTTGCGGACTATTATTACCCGGACCACCCTGTGAATATGCCATCGTCCCGCTTAATTTATCCGGTCGACCATTAATGCGGTTCTGTTTCTGCTGTTTATACGTTTGAAAACTAGATATTGACTGACTATTTACTAAGTGCGGTGTATCGGGCGGCGATATTTCACCGGACGACCCAATTGAACTTCCTGAATCACTACCCCCCGATTTTTTCCTACTATTACTACTATTATTTGTATTAACGTCCAATTGTGTTACATCACCTAAATTTAAATTTTGTAAATGATACTGTAAAACATGAGGATTAGAATAAATATTTGTGGTATTTGTTTGGAAATGAAGTTGCTGCTGTTGGTGCTGTTGCTGTTGTTGCATTTGTCCTTTGGATGGTCGCGGAATAGTATGATGTCCCGGTCGTGAATATCCATTCCGCACTTGAGGTTGCAACGCAAAGGCGTCTATATTGAATGGCATCTACAGAAAAAAAAGAAGAAAATAAAATAAAAATGTTACCACATTTTGGTTTTTTTACAAGACGTTGTTTATTAAAAACATTAGATTTTATATGCTTATAAAACTAACATCTTCATATTTTACATTGTGTTGCAGAATTATATCATTCGATGTGAGTACGCCAACATTCTGCATGGTTTGTTGTTGTTGCTGTTGTGCTGGTGGAGGTGTTGTATCAACCGATGGTCGACGATTTGGTCTTATATTCCGCTGATTGCTACCTCGATGTTGTGATGTATTCTGTTGCTGTTGTAAACTATTTCTGATCGGACTTGCTGTTCGGCTATGTGCAGGTGAGGATGGTTGACTCATCATCGGGGATGATGATTGCGGTGGCATTGTAAATGTTAAAGTCTATATAGAAAAAGAAAAATAACATTTTTTTGTTATTACTCTCTTCATTTTCTGCGTGTCTGTTCACTCTTCTTACTATAAATATATTTTAATATAAAACGTAATGCTCAAGTGGAAATGACCGTATTTTAACGTCATGAGCAGAATCCAGAAAAATCACTTGAATCATAAAGCTATGTAGCAAAACAATTCGAATCGTTAAAAAATTGTCGAAAATTTTAAAGTGGGTTCGGAATTCGTGTTGTGTGAACGGAGAAAGTTGTGACAATAGGACAATATTTGACTTATTGGTTTGGTCGCAGATACTAAACTACAATAAAATGAATTATTAAAAGCTTGTGGAATTATGGTTGTTGGTAGGAAACCGAAGCAATTCTTAGAATAAGAAAGGGTTAGATTTTAGAGCGAAAAGGAGAATGTCATAGCCGAAAACATAGCCATGTTCTCTAAAACTTTTTAATTTTCTTAGGTTGTGCTCTAAATGAATATCTGTGGCAATTCAACAAAACCACTTATCTATTTTTTAGCTATTTTTCAGGGGACCAAAATAGCGACCCAAGAGTTCTGCACGCCGATAGGGGGTCGTAGCTGTGTTGCTTTTAATCACAGATTGTAATCTGTTGATGAAAACTTCCTTTCCTATAGGGATTCTAACGCGGTACCTCCCGATCCAAACGCCCAAAGCTTAGTTAAGCAGTGTGCCATTTTGTCGGTAATTTTTAATTAGCATTTAGAAAAAAATACTTATATCGATTTAAGTAAATACCAAACGCAAAATTAAATTCAAAATAAAAACTTACTTCAAGATAAGTGTTTATTCTAAATTTATTTCTGATTTTACAAATAAAAATATTGTTTTAAATATCACTTATTTCAAGCTGCAATGTCAAAAATTATCAATTAAGTGGGTTTGAATAAATACCAAACACCTATAACAAACATAAGTGGTTTTGCTTTTTGCTTATATCGCAGTAAGAAATAGACGGGTTTTGATGAAAAATTGAAGGAAGAGAAGAAACAGGAAATACTATCGAACATAATATAGTTCAGCATAACCACTTAACTCGACTTAACTGATTATGTTGAATTTCCACAGATATATTACACTCGCTTGACGTATGTATCTAAAAATGATTTTTTTTTAAATATAACAACCCTTCGGCCTAGGGTCCGGGCGACATGACGTCACCGTGATTGAAAATAATGTCACATATTCTCACCTACAAATTCTTGACGACATCGTTACTAGCGGAAATTAATTCAAGTGCGATTTCAAATCATTATCATTACCATTCAATGGGTTTTGCAAACTTTATGAATTCTGCCTGTTTTTCTTTGATTGCTTTATCCTATATGGAATTTTCTCATAGTCGACCAGACCGTTGCACGGGAAAATCTCCAGAACGGAATATTTTAAGCCATTTCTGACAATTTCGTTCTGTTATGCAAGCATAACCTTCACATATCCCTTTTTCTACAAAAAAAAAAAATGGGTCTATTTAAGTTCAAACCACACAAATGTGTGAGTAAAAAACATAATATTATGTAATGGTGTTTTTTATAAAAAAAAAATCGCTTGATTTGAAGTACGACCAACACAATTGTGTGTATAGTCATAGTGTTTTTTTCGGGCAAAAATAAGTTTAAAAGGAATACGCAAATGTTGGTTCAATACACATACAAAAACAAATTTTTGACATGATTCTTTTGCTCTACCCACACAATTGTGTAGGCAGGCGATAAAAGGGATATATGTTTGTGAACCTCGGCAGCATATTTTAGTATTGAAGCTCTTCAAAAAAATTACAAAACTTGTGTTTTAAAACCGAACATACTTTGTTGCCAACCTAACAATTCATGTTCACAATTATCAATACAGAAGGGGCGCAATGGACTGCGAGTTCTAACTAAGAAAAAATGTTCGTTTAGTTATTGTTAATCTATAATTTAAAACAAAAAATAAAGTTGCTTATCGATTCATTCTAGTTAACGATATGAAACGATAATCTATTTAATTTCAGAAACGGTCGGATGAAATTCCACCTATTCTCTTCGGGTTTGAACGCCAACTAAAGCCCGTAAGAATTATATGTTATTGGCCATATTTATCGAAAAAATTTCATAATAACACTCTGGGGCGATATCGCGAAATCTGACCGGAAAAATCAATTGTTTCAAAATATTTCATTTGGTCAACATAAACAAATTTGAAAAATAATCAAATAGTTTTTGGTAAAACCCAATAAAAGAACAGAAATATTAAGAATAGAAATTTGGTATAGTTGAAATTGAACTTCGATATTATTTTCGCCAATTAGCGATTGCTCTCAAAATAAAATTTAAATTTTATGCTATTTTTTATTGCTAATTTTATGCTGTTTGTTATCTCAACTAATAGCGACAGAGCTTTAATTTTTCGGAATATTCGTTTTGTTAATAGCACTGACAACAAATAACTCACTTCTATTCTTTCGAACAAGATTTGCCTCGGCCAATTGTTACGCAACAGTTATTTAAATTAATTAAAAATTATCCGGCTTTGCGATTGGGAGTGCACTGTTTTTCAAATACACCTGTTCAGTTGATATAGGTACATTTTAAACGTATTCGAAACGTATACAATCAGGTTTTCGAATCTATTGGCAATTTCTTTTTAAAAAACGTCTAATTTTGGGTTGGCCTAAAGAACCAAATGTACATTTTCAATTTTTGATGTAAATTAAAAAAAAATGGCTGTTTTTTAACCCAAAATATTTTTAACAGGTGATGTACATTTTTGACTTCAAAGAATTTAACATATTAAAACAAACCAGTTTTGTGGTGATCGATAGAATGAATGAAAACAACTAATAAAATAAAATGGATGAAGAACAACAGCGGTATATATAGATATGAAAATTTAAATTGAATTTTTTGGGATTTGGTCATACAAATATTTGAACCAATCAAGCGAAATTTCCATTCAGGCGATGAAATAGCGTCAATCAAAGCTTGTTTGCAATCAAATTATCTTTCTCCTTCATAAAACTTCCTAGTCAACCAACCCCCACCCATTTTTAATAATATTCAAGTTCGCACAATTTGGCGACCACGTAAATAATAGTTGGACATTTTGATCTCGGACCCATATTTTAATTATCCTTGTTTTGTGGATTAGTGAATTGTCCTGTTAGTAAGCTCAACTAATTGCGGTAAAGTGTTTTAAATCGATTTTTATAAATTCACCAGAAACCATGATAGGTATTAATAATAAAGGTTTAATTAGGTTTTTTTGTTTTATGAAGGAAGTTTGAAACTCGACGCAAACCCAATTTTAACAAGAACATCATGAAAGTATTTTTTCCAAACACTAATTTCTAGTAATAGTAGATAAAATAATACAAGTGATAAGGATTTGATATCTTAATGTATTTTCACTAATACAAATACGTTTTACATTACGTCAATCAACTGACTTTTGATGGTACGCTGGTTTTACTTTACTGAATAGTAAAGTAAATCGTGTAAAACTTCTTTAAAAGTTACTTTCAATTAAATATCATAACAATTCAAATACTATTATTAGAAAAAGCAAACCTACTGTAAAACTAACCACTCGAAAAGGAGCGGAATTCACTCTATCCGTGTCTATTCTCTACCCACTATAAAAGTAATTCGTACACAACGAAAAGTTAATTGGTAAAAATGAAGTATAGATGGAGAATATGAAAGAATCGAATTTCGTACGCTATGCAGTAATTCGCTAGTAGTACAACTACATGGTATTGCTCTATATATAGACAATATTCCTATGTAAAAATATCAACGTCAGTCGCTGCGGCCTGATGAGATGACTGATTTTTTCTTAAAAATGAGATTAAGTTCGAAACTGATTGTTGCGATTCTTGCAGATCATCCATCTATAATTCAAATTAAATTCATAAATAGCCGTTCTTTAATAATCCGAAATTTATTTAAAACAATCCTCATTAACGAAAAATGAGGGTAGTGACACTAAGTCTGGGATCAATTTCAACCATTTCTAACTAAAATACTAAATCTTTTCTTTATGATATGTGCGACAAATGCTAATAATCATGCTTATAGATAGAAACCTAGCTTAACATTTTCTATATATAATTATAAATTTTAGATTGGTCCGATTTCAATACGGCTATTATACCGTAATAAGCCTAATAAGTAAAATTATAAAGCTATAAAGAATTTCGTAATATACAAATTTGTAATTAGTCTGTAAAATAACAAAATCGGGACAAATTAATTTTTTCACCTTAAGCCAATAACTTTTGAAGTACATATCAGTTGGAGAGTTCATATTTATTCCAATTTTCTTGAACTATTATACGATTATTTTTAACCTTTTAGTTATAAAACGTTAACAAATTTAAAATATACAGTCAAATTAGATAATGTTCTCAAGTTTCCTTAACGTAAACAAACAAAATATGTTACACACAGAAATAATTGTTAAATTATCTAATAAATAGTTCACATAATCGTCACGACACTTAACTCAAGTATGTAAAAAAAGATTTTTTATTTAAATCGATAACACCTAATCTATATTATAAAAAAAAATCTACTGTATGTGTGTATGGAACGTTAAAACCCAAATTGAAGATATGAATAAGAAAAACGTTTCTAAAATTTTACGTTTGATACATTTTATTTCTCATAAACAAAATTTCGATTAATTTTGTTGAAGCAATTTTTCTAGATATGTAAATGTAAATAATTATCAGCTATATTTTCAAATATTTGCATAACTATTGTATTGTACAGCATACAAAACATAATATTTTGCGTTTGCTTCTTTGATTATAATAAATATTTTTATTGATATAAGATAATTAGTGAGAAAATCATAATAATTCACTATGTACCTTTACGGGTGAAATTTTGCATTTCACTTTTGTTATATATGATCATGTTATATAAATATAGATATTATGTATTCAAAAACGATTTATAACGTACATCAAGTGCTGATGATGGAACTAATTGAGGCATGTGATGTCGTGCATTTAACCATTGCGGTGGTGGTCCAGTAAATTCTGTTGGAATTGTAACTGGTAATTGCATTTGCGTTAATGGATCAATAGCAATTTGGGGTGTTACTGTACCATCAGCTGAAATAATCTGAAAATAGAAAAAAATACATTTACAATTACTTCTATATATATAATTGTTTTGCAGAATTTAGGTTTAAATTAATAGTATTTTTTAGGCCTAATCCTCTAATTTGTATGTCAAATAAGCGGAAGTCCCATAGTAAGGACGGATTGGCAAACAAGACAAGGTTCATTATAATTCTATAATTTTTATGCCAGTGACTTCTCAACGGATGGATGAATCACGTGGGTAATATTATAACAACCAATAAACCAAACAATTTTAAAATAGACAAAAAAACACAAGAATAGTTGCATATGGCGGCAGTCGAATAGTCGGAAATCACTTTATTTGGGAAAATAAGTAGAACGGAACTTCAGACCTGCCGGCTATACAAGCGTGACATCATTATTATTGATGGTATGTTGACTAAGTAATCTTTGACAAGTCAAAATGGCACCTCCAATGACTATCCACAATCATCCACAATCAAAGACGTGTTGCGAGATAAGGCTTATCCATTTAACCGTAGAGGTAATAGTGGTTCGTCTGATTTCCAATTTCATCCACGTTTTAAGAACTTGTCCTCAGTCGTTTTCCGTGATACAGAGGTGCAAATGCTTAGCAACGGAGTGAATTTTGCCCCTACGCCAAACAAAATCGACCTTCGATCATTCGAAAATCTGGCTGCAGATGCCGAAACAGCCTTATCTGGCCAGATAACCCAAATAAAATCAGTGTGTGCGTTACAAATAAAGAAAGGTATTGATAACTCTTCTACTCCACCATTCTCTTCTTCTACTGCTTCTAATAATACTAACTTCAAAGTGATTGGTGCGATAAAGAAAAAACTACGTGACCATGACCTTATAGCGTGTAAAGCGGATAAAGGCAATACAATTACCGTGCTCACAAAAGTCGATTACTGCAATAAAATTTCTGATTTTATTACAGAAAGTAAAGCAATAGAGCTTGGCAGAGATCCAACTAAGTCTTTTAAGACTTCGGTTAGTAAGTGTATCAACCAATGCCAGAAGTTATTTGATGGAACTGGTTGGAAGTACTCTGTCATGAATCCATCTGCCCCGAT
Organism: Nephrotoma flavescens; assembly: GCA_932526605.1. Lineage (NCBI taxonomy): Eukaryota > Metazoa > Arthropoda > Insecta > Diptera > Tipulidae > Nephrotoma > Nephrotoma flavescens. The sequence continues at coordinate 314,421,118 of OW052220.1, forward strand.
CCTTTATGGTTTACCAAAAATCCATAAGGAAGGCATTCCGATTAGACCAATAGTAGCGTATTGCAATGCTCCTGCCTACAAGCTATGTAAGGGTTTCATAATTTTTTTCAATTGTCATACTAATTTCTTTTCGGCTTATTCGGTTAAGAACTCGGTAGAATTGATTAACAAAATTCAAGACGTCGACATTCCGTTACATTCAAAATTAGTTTCATTTGACGTTGCCAGTCTTTTCACTTCTATTTTAATTAATACTTTGTCCCAAATAGTTTGTAATTACTTAGATAGGGATGTTGTAGATGAGAGCTTACGTCGTGAACTGAAGTTAGTTTTTGAGACTTGTATTAAACAAAATTATTTCTGTTTTGATAATAAATATTTCAAATTTGCTGATGGTCTACCCATGGGCTCCCCTCTGTCACCTTTGTTAGCTGAAATTTTCATGAATTTCTTCGAACAAATGATCATATCAAATAACAATCCTTATTTTCGTCATATAATCTTTTGGTATAGATATGTTGATGACATATTATGTCTATGGAATGGAACTGATAGACTGTTAGACTTTTTTTCTTACTTGGTTAAATTCTCAATATCCCACCATTGATTTTACGTTAGAAAAAGAAGAAAATAAATGTATTAATTTTCTAGATATAACAATAACCAGGATTAATTCTACTTTAGACTTCAAAATTTATCGGAAACCCACGTATATAGACGCTGTTATCCCTAGTTCTTCAAACCATCCCCATAATATTAAAATGTCAGCTTTCCACTCACTCATAGATAGACTAATAAACATCCCTCTGTCAAATTCAAATTATAACACTGAGCTTAACATAATTCTTCAAATAGCAACGAATAACGGATATGCAACTAGGACTATATTAAAGTTATTGAATAAAAAGCTAAAGCGTAAAACTCTAACGGGTATTTATCCACCGGACAGTCCAACGCGGGAAAGTTGGCGTTGCTTAGAGTATATAGGAAAAACGAGCCAACGAATTAGCAACATCGTGTCCAATTATACCAATATTAGTTTTGCTTTTTATAATAATAACACAATAAAGAAAATGATTTTTAACAATAAACCTAGAGTTGATCGCCTTTCCAAATCTGGCGTTTAGAGGATTAATTGCAATGATTGTAGTTTCTCCTATATTGGTCAGACTGGGCGCAATTTTGGAGTTAGAGCTAAAGAACATTTATCTGGTTGCAATCAATAAACTTTCCATAACCATTTAACTTCAGAAAATCATACAGCTAGCTTGAACAATTTAGACATATTACATATACAAGCCAAATGCAGACGTTTAGATACCTTAGAATCTTACGAAATTCGAAAATCAATATTTCTTAACCAAAATATCCTTACCGAACAGAGAGAAATCCGGTTCTCACCAATTACAGACCCCGCCCTTTTCTATTCTCACGTACGCAATAAAATACCTTGAATTTTGTTACTCAACCTATGACTCATCGCCTACCTGCGCGATCCGTAGATTAATTTTTATTACTTTTTACGCTATTTGCCGTAGGCACTTGGCGAAACACACTTATACTTAATAAACACATTTTTATTAATCACTTGTTTTTGTTTCGCAGAATAAATTTTTTTTTCCGTAATTTTGTTTCGCATATTATAAACAAAAACAAGTGATTAATAAAAATGTGTTTATTAAGTTTAATTTTTATTGTTTATTTTTTCCCCTCCTTCTTTTATTTTTATTTATATTTTGCTTTTTTCTACTATATAACAAAATTTTTACTAATACAAATCAGTAGATACTCCTGATGATGACCTAACAAGTCGAAATCGATCGAGTGATTTTTAAACTTTTTGAAAAATATTCAAAATATTCTGCGAAACAAAAAACAAGTGATTAATAAAAATGTGTTTATTAAGTAATTGTATACATATATGTATATATATTACATCGATATATTCCCTAACATAATCTAACACATAAACTATTCCCGAACAAAAAAAAAGTCACTCTCGCGATCGCATACTTTTTCTACAAATTTTTTTCTTTTAACTTCATGCGGTTACTAAAATTAAGCGGTACTTCGAAAACACAATTTTATTTATCGTTTTGCGATTTTATATTATTTTATTAGATATCATAAAAATGTAATTATTATTAAGATCAAAATGATCGTCTCGTCCGAGACCCAAAAACTAACTACCGCGCCCTATTTTTTTTTTTCTCCTCGTCATCCAAATTTTTTCGTTACCGCCAAAATTTGCGCGTACCGCGTAGAAAATAAAAATTATTTGGTCCTTCGTTCAAATTTTTTGCAGGTGTTGCCTTAGCTAATTAGAATATCGAAACCCTTACCGTTTTAACCTAAGGCAGCCAATTCGCACTTTGAGTGGAACATGGAACGACCCGCGGACGTAACACTAGAATGCACAAATGTGCACGTTGGTAAATAACTACACATAATACACAAATAAATTTTTGACATGATTCTCTTTCGTCCACGCACAATTGTGATGGCAGGCCGAAAAGGCATATGGTACAAAACGCTATATGGTACAGAATTGTAAAGCGACGGGAGCGTAGCAACCCGCTTGATATAACCCGAACGTATACTCTCGCTCATATTTAGGGTCCCATTTGAAACGACATATTTTAAAATTAAATAGTTTTTTTTTGGGTTTCTAGCTTAACGTTTTCTACCACATCGCGTTTTGAAATATCCCTTTTCCTGCCTGCCATCACAATTGCGTGGGTAACGAATGAGAATCATGTCAAAAATTTATTTTTGTATGTTTTTTGGACCAACATACACATTTGTGCATTCCACTTAAATGGTTTTTGTCCGAAAAATAACATTATAACTATAATAATAATAAAATAATTAATACGTTATCAAAAACAAATATGTAATTAATATGTTATATAATTTATGTTATCAAATTATAAAGCTTTTTTCAAAAATAATTCCGATTTAACTAAGATCCTGTCATTTTTTACGTACACATTTGTGTACGTGGACAGTGGACTTAAATTTAAGAATAAAAAATTGTCTGGCCGGAAAAGGGATATCGCGCTACATACTATATCATTTGGTACACTATCGCGTTTTGTACCATATCGCGTTTTGAAATATCGTGTTTTGTACCATATCGCGTTTTGAAATATCGCGTTTTGTACCATATCGCGTTTTGTACCATATCGCGTTTTGTACCATATTGCGTTTTGAATATCGTATTTTGAAATATCGCATTTTGAAATATCGCGTTTTGTACCATATCGAGTTTTGAAATATCAAATGGACCCCAATTGATTTGGATATCATCGTTCCGTTTGAATCATAATAATTGGCGTGAAATTCAAATCGCGGTTTACTTCGTTGTATTTTTCGTTGTATTTTTTGTAAATTGTTTTTCTCGGAATATTTTTCATACTTTTGTGTAAGGCAAGAGCCATGTTTTCTTTTGGAAAACAGCGTTTGTTGGTAATATGCTGCTTGGTCACAAGAACGCTCCCCTTATTCTTGAAAATATCAGGATCAATGTAACTAGCAAATCTTAGAGAAGGTAGTCTCTTTAAGCTAGAGAAAAATCGTATAAACTATGATGAGAATTAGCCAATAAATGCCATGTCGAAGTTATTCTCTAATTTGGATTATCAAAACAACAATTCTCCTATAATCTCATAAATCTTATTTATATTTTTCTAGCCTGTATTTAATTTTAAGTTTTAACCTAATTATTGTAAGTTTATGATGGTGTTATTCCTTAGTCATTTCGTTATTATCTTAATTATGAATTTTAAATCAAACTTGTATGTAACTGCACAAATCGATTTATTTAAGAAAATAAAATACATAAATAACAAATGAATTTAAAACGAAACACACTGAATCTCTTGCAAAATATTTAGTTTTGCGAAAAATGCAACTTAATTTTGGTGGGCGAAAATTTGTGATATTAAAATCATAGGCTTACATTTGTGCACCTGCAGCTCCAGAGGTGGCAGTGCGACATATTTGTTTAAAATATTCATAATCGGTGAAACGCGATTATATTCATATAGTAAGGGAAATTACTTTAAATAAAAAAAATATTTTTTGTTGAAAATAATAGAACATTACCTAGTACATACTACCCAAGTATAACAAAACGAAAGTAAAAATTGAGCACAGTATTTTCCTTCGTTTTCATCCAAAATTAACGAAAGTTAAACTTCACATTATAATGATAGTGTTTGTAGCGTATACGTATTATAATTATACATATGCGTATACAAATGGCGTTATTTAGTTTATTGTGAGAACGCTAAGTTTATAGTAACTTTTAACGATGCAGATACATTTGTCAACTTTGATATTAATTTAATTGAAGGTAGGGAGGCTGTAAAACAATTGGTAATGTAAAGATTCATTCGAGATAATTTGGCACAATCTATTATATTTTGTTTTCCTATTTTGTATTTAGAAATCATTATTTATGAAGCAAGATCGCCACGAACTAAAAAAGTGCATTAGGGCAAACTTTACAGAGCTGTTCACCAAAGAGCTTAGCTGCAAGTTTACGTTTAACAGTCAATAAAGATAATGTGAGGTATGGTTTACGTTATTCCGTCTTAAATTTAATAATTATAATATTATTTTCAACATTTTAGATTGTACTATGGAAAAATTTACGAACTCTATGGAAACCAATTTAATATCCACAAATTACTTTTATTATATAAAAGACAAACAAAGAAAATTTTTGAAATTGCCATTTTAACAAACACAAGTACAATTGTTCCCGCCAAATATTTCTCAATACGCATACACATGCAATAAAATGTTTATAATGAGTTTTGTCCAGTTTCGAATTTTCGCGACACGCTTCATACGTTTTATTTTAATAAATTGCAACTCAAACATAGTAAAATACTAGACTAAGTTTAGTACTTAAGTACGAATATCGCCAGAAAAATTGAAAGTAAAAATACTTGGGTATAGATAGAATATTAACTGTTTGAGCAGGTCGCATCAAAAATCTAATTATATGCTGTGCCTCACTCAAGTAGATTTTTCAGCTAAATTATGAACTAAACTTTTTGATGTGACCTTACGGTACTCGCCACCAGGTTACAAATGGAAAGTCCCCTCGCTAGGTAATTTAGTTGTCAAATGTCATTATTTGGTATTTAATGCAAATGTGTTATTGTGTACAAATTTTTACGTGCCACTTTTTTATTTTTAAACATTTCGTAGTTTATAATAACATTTGCAAATAATGCAACTTCCATATCATCTTCCATTACTTTAATTTAATTTAATGTTTTCTTTATCCACGAAAAATCGACAATTTAATATTTCGAATAGTCAGGCACGTCTAGTTTTGTTGATGTTACTGCCACCTATGAATGTTTATTGAGAATTACTGAGCAATTTAGTTTAGTTTATAATTTAGTCGGAAAAATCGACCTGAGGCACACAGCATTAGAAACACAATAAATTAGTTAAGCTGAGTTGTATCGCACAATATTTCAAAAAAACATTTTAAACTGTCAAACCTTACTTTGACATGCGTCGCGCAAAGCACTGCAGCGAACTGGAATGACACCTTGTTTAAAAATGAAATCAACCCAAATTGCTCAAATTTTAGAAATATCTAGAAAATTGGTCATAAATGTGTTGAAATCAAAATATCTTAAAACTCGGGGTCGTCCTCGAAAAATTTCTGAAAAAGATGATGTGACCATTAAATTTTTTAGAAAAATCTAATTAAAACATCTTAAGAAATCAAAAATAATTTAACGTTTGACTATTTGCCAACAACCATTGGGCAACGATTTTTGACAGCCAATTTAAGAGGATGCGCAGCTCAAAAAATTGTCTCGTTTGTCAAACGCCCATCGTGACATACTCACCACAATAAACAAAAAAAGACATTTAAACATGGTGGAGGATCTATAATGAAATTCGGAGCTTTCTCATGGTTGGACCAGGTCCTCTTTTCTGGATTAGACAAATCTACGGCTGATGCCTACGTTAAAATCTTGAGTGAGGTTATCATCAACTATGTGTAAATCGTTATGCCTTGGATGGATATTTCAGCAGAACAACGACCCCAAACACACGTGAAAAAAAACAAAATATGGTTTCCTCAACAGCAGCACAATGACACCGTTGTAGTGTGGCCAGCTCTGCCAATGGAAATCCTGTAGAAACTTATGGAATGAAATCAAATAGACGATAAGCTCGAAATAAGGATGAACTATGGGGCTATGGAGTCCAATAAAGGTCCCATCACATGGACGAATATATCAGTTTCGAAGTGCTAGAAATTAGTAGAGTCTATGGACCGTCGGTGCAATGAGGTGCTTAAAAGAAAGTGTTTAAAATATTAAATATTAATGAACTAATGAGACTGTTGGAAATTAGAAGACTTAAAACATTGAATTAGGGACTTAAATGAGATTTGATATTGTAATGTGCTATTATTTTGAACACATTTTTATGAAATGCAAATTGTATTTAAATTAAATTAGTTCTTTGGATTTCTTTGGTTTTCAAAAATGCACAAATGGGTACTGAGTTATTCGCAACCAACTTTTCAATTAGAACCATAAAATGATAAAAAATAACTAATTTGACTATGTGAAGTATAGACAACATTGTTTTACTGTATGGAAGTTGTTTATTATCGGTTCAAGTTGCTCTGGGCCGAAGGACTCCCAACTCTTCCACGGTTTGCTTTTCACGTCCTACCTTGCGCAGTAGCCAGGGGGTCTTTGTCATTTTTGCAACATGCCCCTATCGATGTTCGAAGCTGGTACATCCCGATCCAAACGTCAAAGCATAGAGAAAAGAAATATAAACAGAGGTAAAGCTGCATACAAAATTTTGAAACAACTTTTTTAGATTGTAACCCCAAAATACAAACTCGTTTTACGACTTACATAACAAACTTAGAATATCCAAATCTTCGAATATTCATTTAGCGTTTCTTTGACTTTTCATTTGTTTTTGTTTCAATTTTTTTTCGTTCAGATTAAAACCGTAATTTTAAATTTGGTCAACATAAAACCGGATCGTGACCCCATATTTTACTATGAAAATATGCGTAAACATTTTGTATGCAGCTTTACTTCTGTTTATATTTATTTTTTTCTGTGGTCAAAGCTTTCTTTCAATTGGAGGCCAACAATTCGAAAATTTATTAAATTATTTTTCAACGTATTTTATTTTTTCTCTCGAATAATTTCCCTAACTAGCCTATTTTTGAAAATTACATTATGCTGGACTGGGATTTTGCACACAGTGAGTCGCCTTTTTTGAGCGACTTCTAGCTAAAAGCGAGTAAAAGTGATTATGCACTATGCGAGTAGACACTCGCTCTCGCTTTTATTTCCGGCCATGTATATTGCATGGTGAGAAGAAAGGCGACAAGATTTTTGGGTTATATTTTCATACTAAACGTCAAAAATTATAAACTTTGTTTGAATTGGATATCGGTAAGATAATACATACTACCAATATATATTTTTATTTATTTTTTATTTTGTCATTTTTATATTTTCCAGCATTTACATACATATCTTCTTTAGACACATTCACATATTTTCTTGTCGGTATTGCGGTATGATACGTACGGGCGAAAATATCCCTCGATACTATTAACTAAATTAGTTAATAAACCTTTTGGAAATCGATATAGTTCCTGGAATCTTTAGATTAAATATTACGTTAATTAAATATATAAATAAAATTAATTATTAACTCTACCTTGTATCATCGATGTCAAAAGGATTTAAATCTTAAAACGAGACCGGATAATTCTCTAATTTATCAAAAACTTATCAAAAACTTTTTTTTTATCAAAAACAATAGCAATGGGTAAATTGTCCATTGTTCACTCGTATACATTATTTTATTTTATTAAAATATTAATAAAATTAAAAAAAAAAAAAACAACACAGCACTAAACCACAAAATGACACAAATAATTTTAAGCACAAAATGACATTTTGACAGCTAAATCCATAGTTGCTCAATTTTCTCGTCTTTTACTTTTGTCGATTTGTGCATAATCGTTAGAAAACTGTCGGACAAAACTAAAAGGCGAGAAATCAAACGTAAACTCGCTTCTCGCCTTTTGTGCAAAATCCCACTCCTGTACATAAAATTGAAAGTTTTCTGGAGAAGGAGTCAAATCTACGCTATCTATGGTTGTTTTTTTAATTATTCCCTTCCAAAATTAAGTTGAAGTTCCTGTGTTTTTTCGCAAAGTTAAATATTTTGAAAGTTATGCAGAAACATCCGTTTTAATTGGAACACTGTATAAAAATTATAGAAGGAAGCAAAGAGAAAGGGCAGCGCAGTCAGCATCAAAATATAACACACAACTACATGTTCGAGCAATGGTTACAAATAAAACAATAGAAAAGTATTAAAAATTTACTGACTATCTAAAGTTTGAGACATCAGTTGAAGCAGCTGCCCAAGGTACAGCTGATGGTGATGCGTGAACAAACTCTGCAAGGACTTAAGATCAATGTTATTTGCGCCAGACCCTAAAGTAATAACTATTTGCGACGGAAATGTCATCGACGAAGGCAACAATGGAGCCTTCTGGGAAAAGACTAGAAACGTATTTACGAATCTCGACTCGTATGGAAAAGGGGCTTAACTTTAAATAAGCCCAATGAGAGATTGTATAGATTAAATGCACTAAACAAACATTTTCAATTTGCTCTTGGTCTAAATATTTTTTTTTATTTTTAAAAGAAATATATTAAATTGAAAACTCGCCTATTATTTTTTAAATACATGTTAACTTTTGGGAAAGGGGTTTATTTCATAATCATATATCAAAAATCGCAAAATTCAATTAACCGTTTCAAGTCCCAAGCAGCGCGGCGTTGTTGAAATTTTATGTCGAGAAATCCCAACACATTTCAAACATTATCGACAACTGACGGTGCGTTACCAATTGTCGAAGTCGCGCGCTTAGATTTACTGAAGCAAGTACATCACACAGCTCCTTTTAATGTAAATAGTCATACATCACACAGCTCCTTTTAATTTACAATAGGTTTGTCTCAATAGATTGTCTTTTCGTACTTATTTAGAGGAAGCACGGTTGCGCTATTTGGGATTCTTCGACAATGATTTTTCAATACCCCTGAGGCTCAAACGGTTAAGTGCTATTTCCTTACGAGTCGAAGAATAATAAGAACTAAACACTATAACAGATGCATGAGGTACACCACAATTTGCCCGAGCCTTATGAGTATAAAAGTTATTACTGTTAAACATAGGTCTTGTTATTAAGGAAACACTCAAGAGATTTTGCCTAAAAGCAGCCTAAATATGAAATGTTTATTATTAACAAAAACAGTGGCCACTCTCAACCCCTATTGCAACTGAACATGAGGATGATCAGTAAATTCCTAGAAAGCAATTTCTTTTCGATCACTTTAAGTATAACGGGTTTAAAGCAAGGAACCTTAGGCAGTTGTTCGTTTTTAATTTTTGCAATCCGTTATTGGAGCGAAGCAATAACAACAGTTACGTCGTACATTACGCATTAGACAAATGTAAGACGTACGACTATAGGTCCGCACTAGCTAGGGAGATAGCCAATCGAACTCGCTACCTAATCTAACCTATTAATTTTCAATGTGTCTATACAATTTTTCTTTACCGTTCGAACCTACCTAATAACAAAGAGTATTAAATTTTATAAAGAGCGACGAAACAGGAAAAAAAAAATCAAAAAATGCATGGGTTACGCAATTTAAATGGGTTGTACAAAATACACTTAACAAATTTTTGTTTTTTTTTTAACGATTATTGTCATACAACTCGTGAGTCGTGACTATTGATAGAAAACGACAAAAATACCTTAAATAAAGATGTGTAAGTGGGTTTTTAACGTATTTAAAATAATCGATGCATTTTTTTGATGAACATTTTTCCTTTTTTTCGTTACTCTTTATGACATTAGATATTAGCCGTGTTTTATTATTCGAGCACTATCCGGAGCCGAATGAAAAATGTCTACTCAAAGTGCAGATATTATTCACTGGTGTCGCTATACTATAAAAACGAAAAATAAATGCATCCATAAAACAAATATTTATCACCTGAAATATACTAATTAACATTTATTTTGACATGACGTTACAAATACTGTTTAAAATTTTTATTGTAAGATTAAATTTCTAATGGTTTCAGAGATTTACAAAATAAAAGCCTTTTCAAATTTCCCATTGGAAGGGATAGCGCTCCTGATAGCGGCTCCCGATAAATAGGTAGAGCAAAATATTTGTATATCGATTTTCAAGTAAAAAGTTGAATGAAAAATCTTATATCGTTTTCGCTGACACAAAAATGTTGATCCATTTTTGATCCAAAACGGTATTAGTTTAGAGTTAAATAAATTAATTACATGCAAAAATAGCGCGCTAAATATAAGTTTTGACATAGAAAATTGGGTGCTCCGGATAAATCTATCGGGCGCTAATAAAAACACGGCTATTTTTTGCTAATACAAAAACTCCATATTTGCATACCATAAATTCCTTGCCCTCTATCGGCATTTTTCTGAGTTAGTTTTCATAATTTTTTTTTTTGGAAATTATGGGTATTGTTTTTATTTAAATTTTTTCTAAAACGTACAATTAAAATATTAAAACCAAAAAAAACTAACTACATATTTTCCATAAATAGCTATTGAATATAAAAAAAAAACTCTAGATGAATATGTTCCCACAGATTCTTATCGAGCCTGTGCAACTTATCATTACTTTAGTGAAGAACACGGCAAAAGTTTACTTTACGAGAAAACCAGGTAAGTATAAATTTTTAAAATTTTTAAATGCAGGATAGTTTATCAACAGTTTTTAGGAGCGGGAAACTAAATTTTTCCGGAAAATTATCCCATTTTCCGAGAAAAAATCTCTTAAAAAAATTGAGTATTATGTATTTTATTCAAAATACATACAAAAATGTAAAAATTTTGATATTAAGATTGTATCTTAACAGTCTTCAAGAGTACAAGTAATTTTTCCGGGAAAATTTTGCAATTTTTCCAGAAAAATTTTAAAAAAATTTCAATTTTTTTAGCGAATTTTGATTATATTAAAGAAATTTTTTATTTACAAAGTTGATTTTTTTAACATTTGTAGCACTATCAGAAAAAGCGATAAGAGCGATAAAAATTCTTTGATCTGTGTCTGCAAGGTTGCGAAGCAATTATTATTAATATCAAAAAATATAAAAAGGGAAATATTTCAAGAAAATCGAAAAATTTTCCGGAAAATTTAGCTTCCCCCTCCTAAAAACTGATAGTAAACAATCCTGCATTCAAAAAGTCTCAAAATGTGTACTCCTTACCTGAATGCCATATGTATACGTAAAGTAAAATTACGCCAAGAACACTCTTAAGAGCGTTGATATAGGTACTCGTAATTTAGAGAAAGAGATAAAATTGAATTCTGTAATTTTTCTTTTTTTATTATTTCTCTTAGAAAAATTAAACCGTTTTTGGTGCAAATTTTAAAAACAATATTGCCCCAACTCCTCGAGTACCGTGCCAAGAAAACGTAATTCAAATGGCAGGCACATATTTAGAAGAGTGCACATCGTATCAATACGCTTATAACTTTCTAACTCTTTAAACCATAAGACAACGTCCTCCTTACAAATCATTTCCAGAAACACATTGAGGTACTTCGTCGACTTTTTAATATTTTTTTTTCTTGCTTTTTCAACTTTTTTTACTCCAGTACAGGAATATGTTTGTACCAAATAAGGGAAACGGTGTTCCACAAATATGATGTTATAACACCTTACAGTGGTTGACAAAAGTAACGTCTTCGTAATTTTATAAAAACTTTTTTTTAATTAAAATTGTTTGGTCCACTCCATACGCTGCTTACGTCATTGTGAATGAGCAGTAACTGCTCAAAATGGGATATGTTGGTATATGGCGTGGATTTGTATTAAAAAATAGCCATCCCCTACTTATGACGGCACATAACAGTTTAATCAAATCTGAAGATGATTAAACGATGGACTGATCTTTAGGATTAGGTAATAAATACAAAATAATAAATTACTATTACAACTCAAAACTTTGAGATAAAATATTTAAAAGTTTAAGGTTCTGTAGTTCTTATATCTTGTCTTAAACCCAGTCAGCTCCATCAGCACCTTGTTTTCTTAATAACAAGGGACTTGCAATAAAATATACTTTGTTCTGATGATAATGTTTGATTATAATAACGTTTTAATCATTCAGAAAAGACAACCAATATTCTTGCCTTTAAAAACTTCGGTTCTCATTAGATTTGTAGTCTTTTTCATTCTGATCTAAATCGAGTAACCGTTTAACCATACTAACTGAATTCGTTTAACCCGGCTGTTGCATTAACTTTCACTCTTCGAAAAAAAATAAGATGTACAGTAAAATTATCGTAAATACTGTAATAAATAAGAAACAAATAAATAGTATATAGTAATAAGTTTAAAAATAATAAATTATTTAGCATATATGTATGTATATTTTCTGTTTGCAAATCTCTGTAATTTAATTAAAATTTCTAATTATGTTATCACACAATTACTAACCCAATTCGATATTACATAACCCGTGCATGCAAATTAATTTAATTTATAACTTTTATAAAATTAGCCATTCTAATTTTTACCTGTGACATTGGAGTGGCTGCAAAATTAATCGGATCCCATCTGATTGGCTGTGTTAAAATTTGCGAACTTTGTGTTTGTTGTGGAAGTGATTGTTGCTGTAGAGGTGGAGTATTAGAAATCAATTGTTGTTGCATTATGTGTTGTTGAATAGTGTTGCTACTGTCTTGATGATATGAATTCGGCGAAATTGAGCTATTATCGTTTATTTTATTGAATATTTCACCACACTTCATTCTCTGTTCGAACGAAAACACAGGATGATTTGTAGCCATTGTGTAGACAAGAAGTAGTTCCTGCAACGTATCCATATCGTTAATTTTGGCAAAATCTCGTTCACCCCAACCGTCCAGAGTTTTAAACAATTCATTCACACATGGCCGATTGCAAGCCCGGATTAATGCTAAAAACATAGCCATTTTACGACGAATTTTTATATCGGTTGGTTCACCCGATTGACATGTCGCAATATCGGCTGCCAATTCCTGTGAATTATTCACTCGTAATTCTATACCACGCAATTCCTGCGAATCACGGCGCCCCAACTCCTCGAGTACCGTGCCAAGAAAACGTAATTCAAATGGCAGGCACATATTTAGAAGAGTGCACATCGTATCAATACGCTTATAACTTTCTAACTCTTTAAACCATAAGACAACGTCCTCCTTACAAATCATTTCCAGAAACACATTGAGGTACTTCGTCGACTGTTTAATAATTTTTTTTCTTGCTTTTTCAACTTTTTTTACTCCAGTCCGTCGTCGTCCCAACACACTACACTCAATTTTTACTCAGCTCGTCGATTACAACAAACCGAGAGTAGTACTATCCCAAATCACCTCTTTTAAATGCGTACTGTCTTTTATTTTATAATTAACATTGGTGTAGATAGACTTTTACTTCATATTGGTTCATTACAATTTTGATTCTTTTTTCAATTTGATAAAAATGAATTTTTATTTTATAAAAAAACTACAAGAGATTTTTAGACTGAGACACAATGACAAAAGTATCAATTCGATTCGACGACATCAGTGGTTAATTTGGGACACGTTTAGAACTGTGGTAAAAAATGATAGCGTTTATAATGGTTTTCTAGTAGTTTTCGAATTTCGAATAAAATTCGATTTCGAAAACTGTCAAATAAAGGGCGGATTATTATTAATAACAATATTGATGCAATTCATATGAAATTTATAAATTATGGTTGTATTGCTTGCTTGTAACCAGTGCCCGTATATACGTATACGGCCAACTCGCAATATTTGTATGTATTATGGGGCATTTACTTGTAGAAAATAGTTTTCTTCTACAAATTTTTGCAGGTAAATGAGAAGGATCCGCTATATAAAAATATGCAAGATGCAAAAAAGAAATAAACATATTTAGTAAATGGCGTAATTTTTTTATAGGATCATTATTAATTTATTTTTAATGAATTCAAATGCGAAATTTACATTTTTATCTATGGCGTCTGTTTTTATTATGAATCCTCAACATTTATAAATAAGAAATATTTTTTTTTTTTTTTTTAGCTTAGGTCGACTAGCATTTATAGCTGTATATGACCCGGCAATGTACTTTTTTTTATCAATTATATTATTATTATGTGTATCCAGTCGTAACTTTCGTTACCACCGGGAAACGAACCCGAGACCCTCTATACACACAGCAAGCGTTCTACCCACTGTGTTACAGAGGGCGACAATACCCAAGTATAACAAAACGAAAGTAAAAATTGAGCATAGTATTTTCCTTCGTTTTCATCCAAAATTAACGAAAGTTAAACTTCACATTATAATGATAGTGTTTGTAGCGTATATGTATACTGTGTTGTTACTACTGTATACTGTGTTACCGCAATTTTTCTTTCGTAGAAATGTGTATAGCGTGTAATGTACATGGTTTGTTTTTATTTTTCATGTTCACGACATGAGTTTGGTAATTTTATAAAATTTTGTTAAAAAAATTTAAAGATGTGCGTTAATTTAAATAAAATTACATCAAAATATATGTTATATCTATTCAAATATTGTTTTCATAAATTAATTAATTTCTAGTTCAGTTTTAAGTTTTTAGGTAGAAAACAAATGCGAAAATAATAAACTTGATGTGCAATAATCATAGTACCTATTTGGAAAATTATTTAAACTTTTAATATTACAATCAAAGAATAATTTCAAATTGTGTAACAATAAAAAATAATTAAAAAATTAACTAAAATATAATTTTGATTCGTATATAATATGTATATATGTATGTATATTTTTATACCGCAAATTTAATAAAATAAAAATATTCATTTTAAACCTAAATTTTTATTTTGCTCTCACATTTGGATGCCGCCATCTTTTTCTTCTAACATTTTCAAATATAGCATTTTACATTCATGCACAACCTCGCTCCCGCCATTTTGTTTTTTGTCTTTTCTGTTCACACATACATGTATACAATTCTCCTTTATTGAGTTTCGTTCAGTTTCGAATAATCGCGACACGTTTCATACGTTTTATTTTAATAAATTGCAACTCAAACTTAGAAAAATACTAGACTAAGTTTAGTACTTAAGTACGAATATCGCCAGGAAAATTGAAAGTAAAAATACTTGGGTATTTTTTCTTGTTAATTTAAAAATGTTACTATAAAAATACTCGGATCGAATATATTTTATGGCAACATTTATTTTCATGGCAACATTTTATAGTGGTTTTTGTTTAATTGTGCATTTACATGCCCGGTTTACATGAGAAAATTGTTTTCTTCTACTTTTTTAGGTAAAACGTAAATAAGAAAGGATCCGCTATATAAAAATATTCAATATGCCAGAAAAAAATAAACATATATAGTAATGGCGTAATTTTTTTATAGGATCATTATTAATTTATTTTTAATGAATTAAAATGCGAAATTTACATTTTTATCTATGGCGTCTGGTTTTATTATAAATCCTCAACATTTATAAATACGAAATAATTTTTTTTCTTATTAATTTTAAAAATGTTGCCATAAAAATTCTCGGATCGAGTATATTTTATGGCAACTTTAGGAAAAAATGTGACACTACCCAAGTATAACAAAACGAAAGTAAAAATTGAGCATAGTATTTTCCTTCGTTTTCATCCAAAATTAACGAAAGTTAAACTTCACATTATAATGATAGTGTTTGTAGCGTATATGTATACTGTGTTGTTACTACTGTATACTGTGTTACCGCAATTTTTCTTTCGTAGGAATGTGTATAGCGTGTAATGTACATGGTTTGTTTTTATTTTTCATGTTCACGACATGAGTTTGGTAATTTTATAAAATTTTGTTAAAAAAATTTAAAGATGTGCGTTAATTTAAATAAAATTACATCAAAATATATTTTATATCTATTCAAATATTGTTTTCATAAATTAATTAATTTCTAGTTCAGTTTTAAGTTTTTAGGTAGAAAACAAATGCGAAAATAATAAACTTGATGTGCAATAATCATAGTACCTATTTGGAAAATTATTTAAACTTTTAATATTACAATCAAAGAATAATTTCAAATTGTGTAACAATAAAAAATAATTAAAAAATTAACTAAAATATAATTTAGATTCCTATATAATATGTATATATGTATGTATATTTTTATACCGCAAATTTAATAAAATAAAAATATTCATTTTAAACCTAAATTTTTATTTTGCTCTCACATTTGGATGCCGCCATCTTTTTCTTCTAACATTTTCAAATATAGCATTTTACATTCATGCACAACCTCGCTCCCGCCATTTTGTTTTTTGTCTTTTCTGTTCACACATACATGTATACAATTCTCCTTTATTGAGTTTCGTTCAGTTTCGAATAATCGCGACACGTTTCATACGTTTTATTTTAATAAATTGCAACTCAAGAAAAATACTAGACTAAGTTTAGTACTTAAGTACGAATATCGCCAGGAAAATTGAAAGTAAAAATACTTGGGTATTTCACATTTAAAGCCTCAGCTACAATGCATCCGCTCCGTTCCGTTCCGTTTTCCTAAAATATTTTCCGTTTCGTCTTTTCCGTTCGCTAGTTACAATGTATCCGTTCCGCTTGCAAAAATCACATTTAAATGAAAGTAAATAAAACGTCATGGAGGATTATGAAATTTTAAAGTTGCTGTGCGATTTGCATATTTTATACATAAAATATCGAAAAACATTTAAAACGAGGCGATGGTGCGTTCGCCCTTTAAATTTAGTCAGAAAGAGCACTGAATATTACAACACAACATTTTAACGAATGAACGAATTAGTTGTTGAGGTTATGCTTTCCGCTCTTCCGTAAAATTTTAATTATTTTAAAAAAACGGTCCGTCTTCTCCGCTCCATTGTAACTAATCTTTCCGTTTTCATGGTAAATTATATACAACATGTAAAATTTAAATTTTTACGGAAAAGCGGAACGGAGCGGAGTGGATGCAATGTAACTGAGGCTTTATAGTTCTAACTAACATCACCATTTTTCGATATTTTATCGTAGTAGACGTCTCTTTCAGCTATAATCAATTTGACTTCTGTTTCGTGTATCAATTATTTCTTCTCTATTGCTATCACAGTCTACTAGAATATATTTGAACTATATCTATTTCACTTATCTTCGTTCTACAATCGAAAAATAATTATTTGCTGATAGAAACACAGTAGAAACCATAAAGTTAAATACTACAGAGTGAATGATAGCAGCTGTCAAGTGAGTCAAATTCGGAGGGTAAAAGAGAAAGCATATAAATCAACGGGTCGTATTTAGAATTTGCTCGATTGAAATTTAAAACTTCTCAAATTCCCAATTATTTTTATTCGAATATAGTACGCATTAATTGTTTTTATTTTCGATAAAAAAAATTATACTTATAATATTCCAAAATAAAAAATAATTATGAATAGAAAAACACGTAGAATATGTACGTAGTAATAAGAGAAATGCGACACTGGTAATATAACATATGTTTACAAACACACACACAAAATGAAAAACCCCACACCGAAATCAAAATTGTTTACTTAATTTTCTCTGATTTATAAATTAAATAATGGATAAATTTATCACAAATCACGTTTTTCTTAACATAATTTACATTTTATTTTATATAAACACTTAGTAAACTTACTGATGGTAAGATACGCCTTTTTGAAATTTTTTTATGCGTATTTTAACAATTTTTGACAATACACTTCATTTCAATTAAAAGTTTGTAATTTTTTTTATCAAATGTTGCACTACCACGCACTACTACATAAACCACTAAATATTTTTATTATTTTAATGTATTTTAATTAATAATTTTTTAAGCACAAATTTAAGTCGTCACCATAGGTTGTCACTGCGCACATAAATAAACATCTGATTTGGGGTTTTTCGTTTTGAAATATGAGTAAGCCATATGCTTTTTTATATAACCATCCTTCACCAACGTGCCTCAAATGAAATAGCAAATATTATATGCTTCTTTATATGGGGGAAAAAACATTTCTACTCTGTGTAGTATAACTCTATTGTAGAAACATCACAATGTTGCAATCTAGCAGGCTGGTAAATGATATAAAAATTGAAAGAGATAAATTTTATTCTACAGAAACGAGAAATAAACTTCGATAAATTATCCAAACGTGGTGATGTTAGAACATCCCAGCCCAGGTTGCTAGATTGAAAAATTGTGATATTCTACTCCATTTCTATCGAGAAATAATTTGTTTTCGATACTTGAACGAAATTAGACAGCAAGACAATTTGTTCGCATTTGTACTAGTAGGTTGTGATAGCAATAGAAAAGAAATAATTCATAAATGAAACAGGTTGTCCATTTTAGTTTAGGAAAATGAGAAATAAACTTCGATAAAGTATCGAAAATGTGATGGTAGAACATGTCACCGATTTGAACTGGCAATTTACAAATTTGCAAACAAAATTTAAAGGAACGGTTCTACGAACAAATTTAATAATTTTATTGCAAAAAAATTCAGACTACATTTAGCTCAGAAAATTAATTCGCTTTTATTTTGAGTTATGTGAAAATTAAGGTCAGCAAATTACATTCATAATTAAATTAGGTATTTAAAAACCATCATCATCCTCCTCAGCCATCTCCTTAGCAAGCTCAAGGTCTTGTTGCTCTCGTTCACGCCTTTCTTCAGCACTTTCAAGATCTTTGCCATAAGATTTTGGTGGATATCTCATTGCTTTCACACTTTGATTGTGTAAATCTAAACAAAATGAGATACGTTGGTGGAAAGCCAGTTGCGGCTCGCGTGTGCTATATATATCAGTACTTTCTTTGCTACGCATACATGATTTTTCAGGATCTAATGTAGCCTCAATCACTCCATCCCGAATTGCCTTAGCTACGATAAACTCTGCATCTTCACTTGAATCCAACCCCAATTTCTTGGCAATATCCTTGGGCGAAATTCTTGAATACGAGAGGCCAATCGATCGAATCGCGGTTTTAATCACATTATGCCGTAGCCGAATGATTAACGTATAAGTATGGTCTTGATCAAATTTTGGCCTAAAATTCTCAAGGACCTCACCAAATCGTTGCAAATTACCCATTCGAACCGCTTGTGTCAATTGGAAATAAGGAGCTAGAGACCTACGTAAAGCCGCCTGACGGAATACTTGTCGCTCAGGGATATCACCCAGTAATAATTCAACCACAATGATCAATTTTTGCACGGTTTGGCGGAATCCAACGGCAGCGTGTTGGGGCGCTTTACGCAATGCTTGCACTAAATGCTTACGAGCTGCACTGTAATCCAGTTTCGCTGCTTTAATACGGCCCAAATAATATAAAAATCTAGCCCATTCGTTGTTACTAGCAAACTCAGGGAAAACAGATTTGTTTACTAGTTTATCAGCTTGATCGTACAAGTAGTAATGGAGATAGTTTCGAAGAAGGCAATTTATAATCACCGCCTGTCCCTCGTAATCGTTTCGAAGTGTGGCTGTACGTAAACGAGCATGTAAAAATGATCGGATACTTTCCAGCTGGTCATTCAATTCAGAAACGCGCGAATAGTAGAAATAGCATTTGGATGCAATTAAATCTAATGTTCGACGATTAAGGCTTACGATTTTGTTCATCAGTTCCTGAGAGCATTCTCCGGCACGTTTCAAATTTTCTGTATCCAATAGCTTCACCAAAACCAACAAATGCATGTATATGTCGATTTCTGGAATTGGTACTTTAACAGGTGTTCGTGGTTTCGGTACAACTTCCAATTCTGCCGTGCCCACTGGGATTGGATCGATGTATCCCAAAATGAAATCTTTTTCGGTTCCAGCTGGATATAGTTGCTGGACTAATGCCCTCAACACAATTGGATTCGTTTTTCGACGAGTATTTGGAAGGGCGCGCAACACTCGAAGTATAAATCTAGGTTCCTTGCTTACGACTGATTTTTCAATAAGGCGTACTTGCTCGCGGATTTCTTGCAATGCAACCAAATTTGTATCTTGTTTCTTAGCATCACCTTCTTCTAAATTATCATTCTCCATTTCAACATCCTGAATTGCTGGCGCGGCAGATTCTTTCATTTTAATTATTAATTATATTTAATTCTAAATTATTAATTAACTTTGTTCACACAATATTTAATAGACAATAAAGTAAAATTTTATATTTTTCACCGCACAAGGAAGAATGAATTGCCAATGTTTGATTGTCAAAAAAAATTGTCGAGTAATATAAAAATATGGCCGCTTTGTTTCATTCGATTTCGAAAATCATTCATACTAATGCGGCAATACTAATATCAAATGATTTAACCTACAATTTTCGGACAAAAATGTGTGATTTGTTAAAAAGTTATTGGGCACCCTCGACTTCAAAATTATAAATTTGTTGGTTTAATTTGAGTTAAAATATGTGGGGTGATACTTTATTAATTGTTTTTATATCAATCTGTACCGCTTTCTTAGGAGAAGGTATTACATATGCTATATTAATTCATAATATTTAATTTGAGATATTTTTAAACCTTCTCAGGGCTTACGTGGTTACTTGTCTATCGCACAGAAAAATATCAAAAACTAAAGGGAGAGGTCGAGAAACAGAGTAAAAAATGTATCATTATTATTCTTAATTATTGTTGACCATTTACTATAAAAGAATTTATTACAGTAGAAAAACGGAAAGAAATCCATGGCGATTCGCTAGATAAGCACCACAAGAAAAAAATCGAACGAGATGAGGAAAAGCTTAAGAATAATAACCGCGACTTATCGCTGGTTAAGATGAAATCTATGTTTGCAACTGGTTTCGCGTTTACGGCGCTCCTAAGCATGTTCAACAGCATGTAAGATACCATATCAAAACCATTATTGAATTACAGGTTTGATGTTTTATTCCAGTTTTGATGGTCGAATTGTTGCCCGCTTGCCATTTATACCTATCTCATGGATTCAAGGGCTAAGTCACCGTAATCTTCCGGGTGATGATTATTCTGAGTGTTCATTCATATTTTTATATATTTTATGCACGATGTCCATCCGTCAGAATATCCAAAAACTTTTAGGTTTTGCTCCATCACGTGCCGCAAGTAAACAAGGTGGTGGTCTGTTTGGGCCAGCCCCGGGCCAATTTAAATAAAATATAGAGAAATAAAACAAATTTAACTTATTTACAAACGTTCTATAGTGCTCTTACGTTTTATTAAAATATATTTACTTCATACATAGGTTGATTTATTAGGATCCGATCAAAACACAGTCGAGTCAGATCGATAGTTTGGAAATCACCATCAATGATTAATTCAGATATCGCTCGTCCTATAGCGGGGGTTTGTTGTATGCCATGCCCGCTGAATCCTGTGGCTATATATAAATTATGATAGAAAGGATGTGGTCCAATAATACCATTCTCATCGAAGGTATTTTGTTCGTAGTAACCGGCCCAAGCACTTTTGATTTTTATCGATTCAAATCCTGGAACGCGATTAGCAAGAAGAGGCCAAATATCAGTATCAAAGTATGAGTAATCGACATCTAAATTATCGGTTGATGGTTCATCTTCTAAGCTTGGGCTTCTTCCCGCAATGAAACTGCCACCAAGACCATCCTTGCGGAAGTAGACATTCGTTGGATCAATTACAAGTGGGCAATTTAAACCAGGACACGACTGTGGTTGCTGAGTATCAAATACATATACGTAACGCTTTCGAGGCTCGACAGGAAGTGGAAAACTAAGTAAATTACGTCCGGTTCCGATGCGAGCCAATTCACCCACTTTTCCTGAGTTGGCGCCAGCCGCTATAATGCAAATAGCAAACTTAATAGTACGAATTTCGCCGTTTGGTAGCCGAACGATGGCTTTATCCAGTCCCTCATAAGCACCATCTTCAATACCATCAACTACCATGTCGTGAATATTCTGAAACTGGAAGCCGACAACTTCACAGTTTTCGTAATGAGCTCCGTATTTAATAGCCGTCTGTTTGAATCCGCATAGCAAAGCCCAAGGATCAAACCATCCCTCTTTTTCCAGTCCGTGGCACCCTAGTGCAATTCCATCAGTATTTAACCAAGGAAATTTAGTTTTTAACTGTTTAGCAGTTAGTAATTCATTTCGGGCGCCCATTTCACACTGTAATTTTGAATTTCGCTCTAACTGATCGGCTGAATCTTCAGTCGAAAGAACTAAGTAACCATTTGGGATGAAGTTTACATCAATAGAATCGCTTTCGAAATTTTCTTTGATATTGCGCAAGAAGTCTGCCCCATAAAGTGACATCTCGATGTTTTCTTCCAGGGAAAATTGTTGACGCAGCCCACCCACTGAAAGGGGTGTGGATGCTTTTTGGTACTATAATAAATAAAAAAAAAATCATATTATATTAACCGCTAATGTACCAAGGTCATAACGTAATTGTTCAATTGTAAAGCGCAATTAGTAATCACGTTCCTTCTTCACTTCATAGTTCCACTTCTAATTCAAAGATAAATACAAAATGTACCTAGATAGATAAGATTACTATGTAAACTTAAGAAATTGTAATCTGTTGTTAACAAAACTCAACGAGCTATTTTAAAAGATATAAGCTTCCTTACCGTATTATCTTTCTCCGCTACAACAACATGCAAACCCTGTCGGGCTCGTTTCTTTAGCCAGTAGGCAATTGATGAACCAACACCTCCGCCTCCAATAATTAATATATCACAGTGCGTTTGAAATTCACCACTAGGTTTATAATTTTCCTGATTCTTCGCCTCGGTATCATCCGTATTCATGGGTTTTATAATTTTTCGATCGAGTTTAAAAAAATTCTTAACTTTTTTCATATCATTTTTCAATATTCGAGTAGTTCTAGTAAAAGGATGCTCCGATTTTGGAGGTGTTATATCATTTTTATCACTAAACCACCGAAAATTACACGTTATACGTGGACATTTGTGTCCAATAACTCGAGAAAGCATTGTAAATTAAATATGTTTATGTGAAAATATCTTGGCCCTTTATCTCTTTAAAGTTACGGCTTCACGATAAAAAGCTCCAGTAAATTCAACTGCACATGTTTATAGTTACCCCTGGACTATGAAAAAACAGTGAAGATAGATCTATTATATACCAAAATCGTTTAATTTAAAATGATTTATGATTGATAAGATTCTATTAAAACCATAATAAATGTTGAGGTTATATTAATTAATGAAATTATTTTGGCAGAACTGTACACTGTTAAATTTTACCTAGTGCGTAGTGAAGTATTCTGTTAACCCTCTAAGTGTTGTGGATGGTATACAAGTAATACATATAACCACTTTTTGATACTAGGGCCGTGTCCCAAACACCGACTTATTTCAAACTTATTGACTTATTTGACGCCATCTTGAATAAGTCGATCAAGTCGTCCCAAACGATTTTAGGCTCTTTTCCAATTACCGACTTATTTCAGACTTATTGACTTATTTGACGCCATCTTAAATAAGTCAGTCAATTTGTTCCAATTCATTGTACCGACTTATTTGTGACGTAATAACAAAAAAACAAAACGCAATTTCTATTATATGGAAGGAAAAAATTTCTTGACATATTGGTCGTTGCTAATAGATTTGGAAAAAAAACTGCATGTTAAATTTTATAAGCAGGTTTTTCCGAGGTTAATCTTATTTTATAGTTTTAATATAAATATATAGACAAATTTAAATTTTTTCTGTATTTAATCCATATATACGTATCGTAAAAACATATCAGCATAGTTATTTTATAGTTTATTGTTCTTGTTAGGCTTATATAGGTTGCCAAAAGTAAGATAGATTAACCTCGGAAAGTCTACATGAGTTCTCTTTTATATATTTTGCTTTATGATGTATTTTGCATCATAAAGCAAAATATATAAAAGAGAACTCATGTAGACTTTCCGAGGTTAATCTATCTTACTTTTGGCAACCTATATAAGCCTAACAAGAACAATAAACTATAAAATAACTATGCTGATATGTTTTTACGATACGTATATATGGATTAAATACAGAAAAAATTTAAATTTGTCTATATATTTATATTAAAACTATAAAATAAGATTAACCTCGGAAAAACCTGCTTATAAAATTTGCACTACTTGATTTCTCTTATATATTTATTGCTCGATGATTACATTTAGTCAAGACACATTTTTGGAGACATTTATGTGTAGACATACTTATTCAAATAAGTCTCCTCGCGAGGTGACTTATTTGAATAAGTCGGTGTCCACAAATAAAGCTTAGTACTCAGTTCAAAGTGAAATGAAATTTTAACGCGGTCTCCAAAAATTTATTTATTTTCGCGTGAAATAGAAATGAAATTTTATTTTGAGAATTTTTAATTTTAACGTAAAAATTTGTAAACATGCATAAATTAATTTCTTTATTTTACATAAATAATTTAAATTAAATTGACTTTAATTAAAATTTATGAATTTGTGGTATTAAAAAATTTGTTTTTTGCTAAAAACAAACAAATGTTGAAAATTTCGCGTGAAAATAATGTGCCGAGACATTATTTTCACATGAAAATAATTTGGAGAGTTTATGCGCGCCATCTTTGATGTATTGAACACACTTGTTTTTTTCGTTGGAGAACTGAGTACTACCAGTGCACCTATACCATCGTTTGAGTATGAGTAGCTGCGAGTAGATACAAGTACTTGTGAGTAGTTTGCTTTCTCCATTGGAACACAGCTGCTAATTAGCCTGTGGCCCTATTCTGGTTTTACCCGGGAATTGGGAATTATTGACATTTTTCTAGCAGTTGGGAATTTGTTATTTCCCAAAATGTATTCTGGCGATTGGGAACTTTTTTTATTGGGAAAAAATAATTCCATGTTATAGCAGGTTTGACGTTAATTTTCCCCCATTATTTTTTTGGGGAATTGTGATTTGTACATTTTTGAAGTTTTAAACATTATTTTTGCTAATAAACATATACATATTTAAAAATAAATGAAACTTATAATAACGTCGCAATACGTGTTTTGGTTTATAAATATCTACATAAAATAAATTTCCCCCAAAAATTATTCCGTCTGCCAGAGCCCAGAATATACATTTGGGAACAGGAAATACATATATGTGGATTAGTACAATTTGTAATTACAGCAAAATATTTTCCCAATTCTCCGGGAAACCAGAATAGGGCCACTGGAGCCCTATTTCTGAATACGAAAACGAAATTCGTAATTGACTTGAATCAGATTATACGATCCCTATTTAAAATTTAATATGAAACTAGGTGGGAATTGATCGAATTGTTTGGCTCGCTCGCAGCCCTGACTTCAATCCCATTGAGCACGGATATGCTGGGGCATCTTTTACGATATAGGGAAATCGTTCCAGCAACCTTAGATCATCTTCAATCAGCTCTGCAGGAAGAATTGGAAATTTATACCTCAGTGGCCCTATTTTGGTTTTCCCCGGGAATGGGGAATTAGTGACGTATTTCTAGCAGTTGGGAATTTTTTATTCCCCAAAGTGTATTCTGGCGCTTGGGAATTTTTTTTATTGGGAAAAAATAATTCCATTTTATAGCAGTTTTGATGTTAATTTTTCCCAATTATTTTTGTAGGGAATTCGAATTTCTAAACATTATTTTTTGTATATAAATATATTTTGAAAAATAAATTAAACTTGTATTAAGATCGCAACATGCGTTTTGTTTATAAAAAAACAAAATAAAAAATTTTTCCCCCAAAAATTATTTACAGTCTACCAGAATATACATTTGGGGAATAAATATTTGGGAATTATTGCAATTTATAATTACAGAGCAAAATATTTCTCCAATTCCCTGGGAAAGCCAGAATAGAGCCACATGGCCCTATTCTGGTTTTCCCCGGGAATAGAGAATTGGGAATTAGTGACGTATTTCTAGCAGTTGCGAATTTTTTATTCCCCAAAGTGTATTCTGGCGCTTGGGAATTTTTTTTATTGGGAAAAAATAATTCCATTTATAGCAGTTTTGACGTTAATTTTTCCCAATTATTTATTTAGGGAATTGTAATTTGTACTTTTTCGAATTTTTAAACATTATTTTTTGTAATAAATATATATTTAAAAATAAATTAAATTTGTAATAAGATCGCAACATGCGTTTTAGTTTATAAAAAACAAAATAAAAAAATTTTCCCCCAACAATTATTCCCAGTCTACCAGAATATACATTTGGGAACGGGGAATTAATATTTGGGAATTATTGTAATTTGTAATTACAGCAAACTATTTTCCCAATTCCCTGGGAAAGCCAGAATAGGGCCACAGGAGTATCTAGTGCAGTGCACAGTATACCAAAAAAAATGCTAGATGTCGTCAGCGCTCGTGCAGGAAATACTCGATATTAGAGTACCGGCCGCTTAGATTAATTGTTGATTTTTATTTAAATAAAGATGAAGATATATCAATATCCGCTTTTCGGTGATTTTGTTATATCATTTATTTTGATCCTGATGCGTCCGGGATTTTTTAACGAGCAGTGTTAATAAACTGGCTATTAGCCGAACCCATTGTGCCAGTTTATGCAATTATTCGGAACATCGATTGGGCACATTAGATGTTACAAATGCCTATAAAATTTCAAAATTTGCTTAGCGTATTAAAACAAATAAGAAATTCTAAATACTTTTTCATGAAGTAGTATATTTTAAAAATGATTACATATTTCTGATATTAAGCTTTTTTATTTGTTTTCTTTTAGTTTGAAACAAAAATTAAGATGTACATAGTTCAAAAATTACAAATAATAAACATTACTTTTTGATAAGAATAATCCATTTGTTGCGATTAGAAAATGTATGGTTTCTGCGGCTCTCGGATGGATACGGCATCATACTTGGATTGTGTTGAAATGTACATAAATATATTGTGGCATGCTACTGTTTTTTAAGGTCCAAACGGCTGAAGTATAAAATGATGGGTTTATATTCCAGACACATTCAACCGTTTTATTTGTTTCCAAGTATTCTTTTGTTTTGTTCATTATGTTGAATATAATTCGTAATCGATATCTTTGTATCGTTTTTCAAAAATTGGTGTTTTGTTAGCAGCTACTCGATGGTAGTTTTATAAATTTTTTAAGATGTTTTGCTTTATTATGTTGATTTATTATGTAAGTTTTTATATATTCATCCATGTGAATTATAATTCATTGCCTCTTTTCTAATTCTAAGCTTTAAGCTTTCTTATTTCACTCATAAATTAAAGAAGTTTGGTTTTGGTATAAGTTGGACTCTATCGACTCGCAAGTGTAGAAGAAATCTCACACAGTTATTAGACAGATCTGATGATGGTGGGTGATTGATTGTTTATGTTTTTTAACATTCATCATTCAATTTTATAATCGGTTTCGGTATTTTTGTATTTGGAGGACAGAGTTGTACAGTCAAGTTGTACTCAGCTTCTGATGAAATATAAATTTACAATTTTTAACACACACAAAACCTAAAGAGGAAATTTTAAATATTTCGGACAAATTTTATGTTTGGATTTTTTTTTTTGAGTTGACTGAAAATTATTTTCAACGACCTTGTATATAGGATATTCTTTTTAAACAAAAACTGTTAGTAAACCGTCTAAACATTATTTAAAACCTACTCCTACTAATACCTAATTTATTATTTTTTTAAGATTTGAATTTAATGAATAAATATATAAAGGTGATAGCTTTAATTAATTTTGTATATGTACGTTGTTTTGTGTATCAAACCACGAAAAAATTGGTGTTAACACGGAGGAATTTTTGTTAAGAAAAACGTTAATAAAACAAGAAAAAAAAATAATAATAATTATGAAATGATAAAAATACTAGATGAATCTGTGTACCTGACTCTTCATTCGGAAATTGAATAATAATAATAATAAAATTAAAAAAAAATGTAACTAAACAAATAAAATATAAATTTAAAATTATTAATCCACAGACCCTATTTTATTTTGTGTCTCGTGATACGAAAAACTCAATCCGATCGGTTTTCCTCCGAATCTCTCATTCACTATTTGTAATAAAATATGGGACTGCAAAACCTCTTATCGATATCGCCTTCGATCTCCGCCGTCTCTTTCTTTTGATCGTGATCGATCCCGACGACGATCATTCGATCGATCTCGATTCTTTTCACGTTCCCGTTCTCGTTCCCTATCCCGTTCACGTTTCTTTTCACGCTCCTTTTCCCTTTCTCTATCCCTTTCCTCTTCTTGCTTGCGAATTTCCTCAATCCGCCGTTGATGTTCTGCCATATGATTCCTCCGTATTTCTTCTTTCACTGCAATCTAATATATAATTACCTAGTTAGTTTCAAAATATCATTTAGATTGAACATGGTTACATACTAGCTCAGCCGTTAATGGTAGCCAATAGATACAGGGTGTAGCCTTTGTTTTCCTGAACAAATCATCCAACAGTCTTAGAGGCGGTTCATTTTCCTTTTTCTTAAATTTTCTTGCTGTAAAAATACAAAATGATTTTATTTAAAAATTTGAAACAAAATAAATCATATTATTAAATCACACCTGGAGATGTGCTATGACTTCGCTTTCGGTCTCTGTCACGCGGATAATCTCGTTCCTGTGAACGCTTTTTGCGATCATGTCGCATTCTATCTTTGCTCCGCTCACGATCCCGATCTCGGTCACGTGATCGATCTAAACCAGTTTCCTTTTTACCAACGTCCCACTCCCGAACTGGTTTTACAATTGCGTCCTATATACAAAACTGATTAATTATCATTCGTAACCTATTATGAATCCTTTTACAATTACCTTATCTTTCTCATACGCGTCTTTTATATCTTTGTCCCATCCAAAATCCTTATCCAATTTTCCACCACGTCCGTCGATCATCTTTTGTGTTTCTTCGGCAGTTGTTTCTAATGCTTTCTGAAATCCAATTTCTGTACCAAAATCTACGTGTAAACATTTCGGATTGGATGTCGGCCACCGCACTCCATGTAAGGCGTGTCGAGTTTCAGTTGCTTCACTATAATTTTAATTCGAGATATCATAATATTTAAATTTTAATTGACATTCATTTTCATAGAAAAAGGGTTTAGTCAGCTTGTTCTTGGTTCAAATTAAAATGAATTAATGAAATTGTAAATATTCCTTATAGTGGCAATTTATATTTTTACTTTATGAAAAGCTATTTGGAATATAATTCTTCAATTCCTTTACAATTATTTACAAAATAAAAATTATCACTATAAGGTACATACCTACAATTGTTTCATTAATTCAATTTAATTTATAAAGTGGCAAAAGTTAACAGTAGCCGTATTTTGTTGAGAATTAAAATAGTAGAGGCCACTATTCGAATAAGCAGTGTTTGTATCCTAATTTGTAATAGTAAAAGAAATTTGTTCATAATAGTTGGCGTATTTATCAGTAATAATAAAATTTGAGTTCGCTTGCATATAAATCCAAAAAAATTGAAGGATTAAACAAATCGAATTGGAATCACAATTACTACTGATAAGTAAGCCAACTATGATGAAAAATCTTCTTTGTTATGATAAATTCAGATACAAACACTTCTAATCCGAAACCTGACCTCTAATATTTTAATTCTCAACAAAATACGGCTAATAATGATAAAACATGAATTTAAACCATAACAGCGAAATTTGGTTTTGGTTACTGAATGAATTAAACTGTCAAAAGAGTGATATAAATCACATGATAATACCACCATTCTTTAAGACGGGGAAACTATACAAAAACTTCAAAGCCTAGTAACTAAACCGAAACCAATCTTTTCATCCGACCGAGACTGAAGAAATAAATAATAGTTGAAGTAAGACTGTCAGCGGACCACACAAATGGAAAAGTATTGGACCATCAAATAATCTCGTGTTGTTTATAAAAATGTAAACGTAAGCCGAAAAGGCGAAGGGCTGGTTCACTAACTAGATGGCCTTAGGGCTGATATGTTCAATGTCGCTTTGAATTTATTAGTTAATTCAGTATCAAATTTGAACACATAGTTTTATTCAACTAAGATAGGTAGTATCTCATAACAAACGCGAACTGCGGATGCGAGTAATTTTATTCTTGGGAAGGACAAAATTAATTCGTACAAAAAAGAGCGTAAACTCGCCTTCCTTTGTAAAAAAAACCTTCCTGAACCAGTATTCATACCAGGGCCACAGCCCTATTCCTGAATACGATACGAAAACGAAAAATTCATATTTGAATTGAATCAGATTCGTACGATTCTTATTTAAAATTGAATAGGAATCTTATACTTTCGTTTTCGTATCGTATTCAGGAATAGGGCTGCGGCCCTGGTATGAATACTGGTTCAGGAAGGTTTCGACAATCTAGCCAACTCTGTTTTCAAGTCGACTTCCAAATAATAGGGCGATCACCTATACTCGCGACCGAACTTATGAATCCAATGTGTATGCCTTACTTAAAGACAATTAACTAACTTCTAAGGCACCCAAAATATTCTGTATATATTAAATTTCCGTTTTTGTACTATGTTTGAAAAATGTCCAACACAATGATGTATGTACAGTTCATTTTATCAACTGGTGGTCTGCTGTAGACCGTCAGGTTACTCTTGCAAGTGCAAATTAACAATCTGAGAAGTAAAGTAGCTCCAAAAACAAGTGAAACAGGTACAAAAGTAGAGGAGCAAGAAACCAACAGTGGCAAAAACTATGAATGTCATGAATGAAAGAATGAACTTCCAACCAAATGCACTCCCTAACCTTACATCTTTAAATTCTATGGTATAGTGGTAGCGGCGAATTTTTCCCATCCCCAAAGTCTGCGGGGTGCGTCTCAATTTGTTTTGCGGCTGTTTTGATTACTATCCCATAGTTATTGTTGTTATAAAGCTATGGTATTAACAGAAAAAATTAAGAATCGAAAAACAAAAAAAAAACAACCAAGTTGCTCGTATTAATTGAGGACGCTAGAGATCATTTGCGAAATAAAAATTTCAAATTTAATATGGATTTCTAAGCTCCTAACTAATAAATGTCATAAAACAATACCTAGTCTCGCCCTAAAACACAAAGGAGGCCTTTGGAATCGCTTTAGACATATCAAAAATAAAAATTTTGGAAAATAATAAAAAAATTTCAAAAAACTAAAATTCAAAATGTATTTAACTACTACTTACTCTTCATTTTCATATTTGACATAGCATCTGGATTTAATTTTATCAATCCAAAAACCATTTTCTACTATTTTACCGGTTCGTGCCAACAATCCCTTCAATTGCAAAACAGTAAACGGCCTCACCAAATTAGTTATATATAAAATGCTACTCAATTCATGTTTCGGAGGACTCAGTGATTCTTCACTCATTACCGATACTTTCCGATTTTTGGAAATTGATTGGTCATCTTTATGACCAGATATTTTATCCAAATCAACATCTTCTATGCTTGATTTGCGTGGTCGACTACCTTCTTTATTTGAGGCATTATTAGTATTGCCACCACCTTTACCAGACCGTGATTCTTTTGCATGTGGAATTGGTATATGAATTAGTGGTTCGTCGCGATTTATTTCTGGAGATGATTCCAATTTTACATCGCTTAATGGAACTGGTTTTACATCAGATATTAGATTTTTTAGCGAGTCTGTTGATATTGCCAGTATGGGAGGTTTTTGCTCTGAATTCTTTCGCGATAACCATTTACGCTTACGCACTGTAGGCTGCATTTTTGAATCATTTTTATCAGACTCTACAGAAATAGATTTTTTTAATTCACGAGCCTCCTGTTCATCGATATGACCAGTCTTCTCTGGTAGATTTTCCTTCATTTCATCATTCACGATTTCTTGTAATTTTGAAGCTTCAATGGGTTTTTGAGCAGGGAGTTCGATTTCTTTTACAGGTGGCTCATCAGATTTAATAGATGCACGTCTTGATTGTCGCACCTCGAGAGTTGGAGATTTAGAAAGGCGATTTCTTTCCTTAGATAATTCTTTTGGATTTTTCTCATCAGTTGACGAATCCCTTCTAGAGCGGGAGCGACGTTCACGTACATTCTTATTATTCTCGGAAATAATAGGCTTTTCCAGTGGTTTAGTGATCTTAATCGACTCAACTTTTCGTATTTCTGGGGATCTACTCTTTTCGAGTGAGGAATCCGCTCGTGTCATTAATTTACGATCTGGAGTAACAGACTTAGCATCTCTGGATATGCGTCTATTACGAGATTTCGTACTGCTGCCCGATGAAGATGAAGACGACGAAGATGATGATGAAGATCGAGAACGCCGTTTTGTGGATTCTTTCGATCTTGATAAAGGTTTTTGTTTTTCCTTAATTGTTAAAGATTCTTTAACGTCATTCTGAATATTATTTTCCGGAGTCGATTCTTTCGCTTTATTCACTACTTCAGGCTCGGGAGTCACAGGTTTATCTGCTTTTTCAACTTCCTCTGTAGAGGCTAGACACTTTTCTTTATCATCTCCATTTTCGTTCTCAACTTCTACTTGTCTATGCCGATGTTTATCTAATTTTAATTTAGAATTTGTTGACGTTTTAGTTGGCGCATCAATATCACTGTCCGAACTATTTTGTGGTTCTTCGCCTTCTTCTTCATGTATAATTTCCACTTTCTGTGAGGGCTCTGGTGACTTTGATTTTGATGGTGATTTTCGTCCACGCCTAGACGATCGCCGGGTAATTTTTTCAGGGCTAGATTGAGACGACGTTTTGCTCCGTTCTGTTTTTCGCCTCATTTTATGTAAAATAACTTTGAAATGAAATTATTTAAATATAACTATAAATACAACTGAGTTATAATTTGTTTGGTTCACTTTTCACTCACAAACAACACACACCTTCACAATTGATATCGCGAATATGGATGGTTACAACTTTTTCTTCGAAATTAACACTAATTTTAAGTTTTACCTACAAAAATAAACAAATGTTTTTATCACTATATATTATAGTTAATCTTTATATAATTATTATTATATTTGAAGTGTTTTTCTTGTTTCAAACATTGAAAAAAAACTCGATTTTTTTCACTACACAAGCGGAGTCAAGCAGCCATATTTGAAATAAAATCAAAAATTCTATAAACGCACACACACACAAGTGCACGCATGGCAAATTAAATTTAGCATTTTATTGTAGGTTGTAGTCAGCAAAAACGGTGTGGGAAATCAAATTGTTACATTTATTTCAGAATTATTTATTTTGAAAAGTATTTTAAATAGAGAATTACTCAATAACATAAATAAAATTTGATCCGACAAATATTGAATTTCCTGCTGAATCGTTTATGTATGCTTCATTTTTATCAATGTTTATATTGAAAACACCATCTTCTAATATTTGCTTGCCATCTTTATATTCGTTAAACGATGGAATTTTTCGTGGCCCCAGTATGGGATCAACATACCTCCAAATTGTTAATGGTTTTAAATCTTTAAGACCTACTGATTTTGCAATTTTCTCTTTGAACTGCTTGGTAGTTTCGTTTTCGCCTATCCCTACAGTTACGGAAAATAAACCTGAACGTTCGATTGGATTATCGATGGTTGCGATTACAGCTGGTTTGATCGAAAAACTTATATAAGGAGCGCCAGGCCGTACTTCTTCTCGCGTCTTCTCTGGTGCATCCTCGTCATCGGTGTACTTAACAATTAAGTTCTCAAGCTGAAATGCGATAAGTATTAATACATTAAAAATTTAAGAAAATTAAGAAAAATTTAAAATTTTTACATCTAAAGTGTTCCTTAAATATTCCAAATTGTTCTCTAAAATTTCCTTTTCATCGAAATCCCATGTAATGGCTAAAGCCGATTTTCCTTGGCCGCTCTCAACCTTCTCGCGTATCATTTGAGCAAATGGCATAGCCCGCTTCATATATTTTTTTAATGTTTCTATTTGGCCTAAATCAGTCGAAATTATTTTGTTATCCGGAAGTCCATTCTGCTGATCAAAGAGTCGACGCATAGTCTCAAGTACACTGCACTGCCATGGCGGATAGGTTTTCGCGACCCATATAATTCCATCGGTTGGTTTAATTGGTAAAGGAATAGCTTTTTCTTTTCCACCTTTCGCTTTAATTTGAAGAGAATTTTTGAGTGCCAATCGAAAAGAATGAGCTGCCTCCATAAGATATTCGGATTGTCTGAAATCAATAGTAAACTAAATTAATATCCCTATTATGAATCTTACCTATGCGTCACCGGGCGCTTCGCCACCCTTTTTCAATTTTGGTGTTATGATTATTGCCGTGAATGCTGATTAATGTCTTTTCTCACCTAAAATTTCGTAGCGATACCAAGTGAGGATTTAAGAATTTTTGAGATAAAGTTAAAAATATATTAAAAAATTAATTTTACCTTAATATTATAAAATGTCAAAAAACTTAATGCTCACTTGGCCGAGCCAAGAAATTGTAGGGAAAAGAATTGGCATTAATCTCACTAAAGACGAGAACCAGAATACCAAAATTGAAATTCGGTGACGTCGTGTCACTCAATGACGCGTGAGGTAAGATTCATAATAAGAGTATGAGTCCAATAAGTTAATAAACTACTTGTACTACTTACTTAATTTCCAATTCGTTGATTACTCCCCCCTCTGGCCATTTGGCACGCACAATACTTGTCGTATTTCCAAGCAAGCCCCAGACGTGCTCAGCAACATGTGGGCAAATGGGTGAAATTAATACAGCTTGTCGAGCAATAAATTCAAAAACCAGTTCGACATGCATGCTTTCTCCACCACATAATTCACGATATTTATCTCGAGCCAGCTGCATTTCAAAGAATCCTGTTTTCAATCCTTCTTTAAACAACATTTTTTTGAAGTTCTCATCGGTTTGCTTGGTCTTTAAATTCATCTCACTAATGAAAACTTTGTCATTAAAAGTGTTTTTAAGTCCTGTACGTAATAATAGCTTTGCAGCCAGCATTTCTTTGACCCATTCGATAAACGTGTACAGTCGAAGAATTCCTGCATCAGCCGTACTTTCTACAAAGTTGGCATCTTCAATGCTATCTCCTGAATCAGCTAAACATAACCTCATGCCATCCGAACTAAATTTAGAAATGGCTTCGTATAAAGTTAAAAAGTTACCCTCGGATTTTGACATCTTAGAAGAATTTAGAAGTAAATGTCCATTTACCCGGACTCCTTTAGGCCATTTTTCTGGCTCCTCAGGCCAAATAGCGCAATGATTGTACAGCATGAATGTTAAATGATTTTGAATTAAATCTTTACCGGAGGTCCTTAAATCTAAGGGATACCAATACTGGAATTCTTGTTGCAATACATCAAATTTTTCTTTTGGCACTTTAGAATTTTTAGGATACGGTGCACCTTTCAAGAAAACATAATCCCATGCCTCATCGGTCATATCACTAGGTTTAATGCCAAGTGGGCTAGCAGTTTCGCCTCGGAAAGAACCAGCTTGTAAAAGATGAGCAACTGTATAAAACGCCATATAAATTGTAGAATCTGATAGACTTTCAATCAACCATATGGGATCCCAAGGAAGTTTCGTGCCAAGACCATAATTGCGTGAGCAGGCGTATTCATGTAACCAATCGAGGGTGGCTTCAAAATTACGTCTCGATTCCTCGTGATAGGTTTCCATATTTTCCAAAATTTTAGTGGCTTCACCTCTCCAATTCTCTTCACCATAGTTAAGGTACCATTGATTACAAAGGGCAACGACGCATTCATCACCAGAACGTGAGATAATTTTTTTCTCTGGTTCATAATATATCTCGGCCTCGTTATTACTGATCAATTTTGTCCGAATTTCCTTTTTGATTTCTATAATTTTTTTGCCTGCATATTCACCGACAATCAGCACTCCGTCATAAAATCCTTTGAGATAGGCTATTTCCTTAGCTTCGTTAAGTTTGTCGGTATCATTTTGACTTTGAATTTTCAACTGTTCGCATAACGTGACGGCACTTAAATTACCAAGCCCTGGAACTTCAATAATCGGAACAGGATTGAATGGCATCACCATATGATCTTTAATTCCATACTTATCACGGAATGCGGGTTTTTTTTGTAGATCAACAAGGGCCGCATAGTCAGCTGGTGCATCGGATGGTACCGATGTCACAATTCCACTACCTTTATCCTCTTTAATAGTTAACATCGGCAATGTATAAATCTTATCGAATTTCGTGAGAGGAGCTTTAACCGCGAGTCCAATTAATTCCATCCCCGTTATTTCGGCAATCACATTTACGCTACCTTCAACTGCAGTGAAATTTTGGTAAGATAAATTACGAGCCGCTCGACGAGTACAAACCCATATTTCATTATTTTTAGCGACCTGAAACGCGATATACTTTATATCGGGATGAACCCAAAGGTTTGTTTGGCCATACATAGTTTCCGGTCTAAGAGTGCCGGCAACGAAGTAAACTGAGTTTTTAATCGATTTTAATTTTGCTGGTAGTTCAAGCATCTTCATTTTGACCAATGTGTATTCTTGAGGACCGACACCTTCCCCTGAAGCACGATCATGATCCATACAGGGTTGACCATCTTTAGGAGAATAAATTGTATACCGCTTACCATATCGAATTTTATCAGCTTTTTTCAATTTATTGAACTGCCATCGTACAAACGCATCATAATACGGATTGGCATCGGTCGTTATAAATGTGCGCCTCCAATCAATATGAAGTCCAGTGCGTTTTAAATCTTGCACCGCAAGCGGGGGGAAATAATTCAACCAATGATCAGAATCAGCAAACTTACTTATCTCCTCGTCAGCTAATCCAAGGGATTGCATAATTTGCCATTGAAATTTAGCGGTGCCTGTTTTGGCAACAGCCTTACTTTTCTTACCCTTGCTTTTATCTTTTGGAATTACATCTTTTTCCTCTTCAATGACTGGAGTTGGCTCCGTTGGAAAGACAGGCGGATTGCCATACAGTTCCATTTCCCTTTTCAGTTTGTCAGCGCATGCTTTAATTGGCATACCCGTGCAATGGAAACCAAATGGGAATAGAACTCTTTTTCCTTTCAGCCGATTGTAGCGGATTGCAAACTAGAAATGATAGAAAATAATAATTCGTCAATCAATGAATTGGATTGTGGTTTTAGATTGGTTCATATATTAATCAGAAAAGCTACCCACACCCGATACCATGATTTGTATTGTAACGGAAAATAAAAAGACGAACGTATTTTGACGAAAAATAAAACTTTTTATACAAACATAGATTTTGGAAATTTAAATTGATTCAGTTGTTATTTATTCAAAATAAGTTACATCAAATAATATTGTAAAATTAATAGCAAAATGTTCTTAAGCATAATAATTAAGATTGGCTTTCTTCTTGGCTTGCACCTCCATTATTGCATCCATAAAATCTTCGTGTGTAACACTAACAGCTGATCGACGTAATGCAATCATACCAGCTTCAACACAAACAGCTTTGCACTGTGCCCCATTGAAATCATCAGTCGATCGTGCCAATTCTTCGAAGTTTACATCTGGATCTACATTCATTTTTCGTGAATGAATTTGCATAATGCGAGCCCGTGCCTCTTCATTTGGATGTGGAAATTCAATTTTACGATCTAAACGACCAGAACGTAAAAGAGCTGGATCGAGAATATCAACCCGATTTGTAGCTGCGATAACTTTAATGTCGGTGGTGGAGCTAAACCCATCCAACTGATTTAACAGCTCTAACATAGTACGCTGAACTTCACGATCTCCAGCCTTTTCTGAATCGAAGCGTTTTGTTCCGATCGCATCTAATTCATCGATAAAGATAATAGCTGGAGCTTTCTCTTTGGCAAGTGCGAACGCATCTCGAACTAATTTAGCCCCGTCACCGATAAACATTTGAACAAGTTGAGGACCAGCTAATTTTAAGAAAGTTGATTTTGTTTGGGCAGCGCAGGCTCGAGCTAACAAGGTTTTACCTGTACCAGGTGGGCCGTATAACAAAACACCTTTTGGTGGTTGAATACCCAAATTCTTAAATTTATCTCTGTGGGTCATTGGCAATACGACAGCTTCAATTAATTCTTGAATCTGTTTATCAAGGCCACCGATATCCGAATACTGCTCAGTGGGGCGTTCATCGACCTCCATAGCTTTAACGCGAGCATCATACTCAGCTGGCAAATTTTCCAAGATCAAATAAGAATCTTTATTAACACCAACTAAATCACCGGGTTTCAGTTTTTCTGCGTCAACAAGTCCAATCACAGGTAAAAAGTATGTTTGACGCGTTGAAGTTTTAATGACAGCGCATTTTCCTTTACGCTGAGAATCCAATACTTGTACAGCACCATCTTCCTCCTCTTCTTCAGGTTCAACATCTAATAATTCGATAACATTCGAGACGAGATATGGTAAAGTTTTATTTACTTTAATTTTCTCAGTATTATCTTTAATCTTTTCTGTTTGCGTCTGCAATTCATGATTGATTCTCATAACCTCACTTTTCATTATTTTTATTTCATTGTCCATTAAACGTGTCCGACTCATTATCTCGTCTGTACCCATTCTTAATACTTCTTCCCCTAAACTTTCCTCACCATCTTCCCAAATTGATTTATCTTCAAGAGTCGTTGCCATTTTCTTATTAAATTTTTAATTTATAAATTTATATTTTACACAACAATGTTTTAAGAATGACTCGGAGAAACTAATAATTTGACATTTGTTTTATTTATTTAGCCAGCAATGTGCTGAATACGTTTTTATGGTCCTCTGGTGTACAGTAGCGATACTATTTTGAAATTATTTTACTGAAAAATGCACCGGCTTTACAATTTTATATCCAGAATTCAGCCCATTGTAGGCCTACATTTGAGAGATCTCAATTGTAGATTTCCCTGTTATAGAATTGTACATGGGTCGCTGGATGCAATATCTTGTTGTTATTTTGGTTTATATCTAATATAATTGATTTTAATAATTAGGTAACTATGAAATTCCTTATATTATTAAACTCCACGTCTTGAAGATTAAAACAATAAAACGAAATGGCAATAGAACTAAATTACAATTAAAGTAGGTAGGTATTTTGCATCAGGCCCATAAGATGTGTGAGACCTACTATTTTTTAGTGAGGCCTGAATGGGCTGGATACACCCATGACAATTTTCCATTACATCGCAAAAAGCAATATTACGGTTGCACAAACGTTACAGAAATAACGCTAATAAACAAATATTGCCCATTGACTTATTAAACGCTCTACTATGCCCATTTCGAAGAAATATAAACTTCTCACTTTACTCGAACCAATCGATGTAGAAGTAGATGTAGAAATATTCGAAACCGAAACAATAACTAAATACATTCATATCTAGTCACTTACCTCAGCTTTGGAAAGCGAAAATGTATGTCCTAAATGAAGTCTGCCATTCATATACGGAAACGGAAATGTAACGAAGAATTTCTCATCATCTGACTTCTTACCTTCCTTGGGAGCATTCTCTTCGTAAATCTATAAACGTAAAAGATTGTAACGCTTACCGAATTGCTTTTAAAGCACAGGGCTTACCTTTTCGGATTCCCATTTCACCTGAACTGCTTCTTCAATCTCTTTCAAGTACTCAACTTTAAACGTTCCTTTGCGATCAACACTCTATTTCAACCAAAATATGTACATATATAAAATTAATAGTATTCAGAAATTAGTAAAATCCACTGAAACTTACCATCTTTATTGAGAAACCAAAGTAAGGTATCTCTAATATAACACAAATATAGAGAATCACTAGACCACTATTCTAAAAATAATATCTTTAGTCTTTTTAGTATTATAATTTTCAATTTGTATTTTATTTTAATAAATAACAAAAATGCAGCCGTGTTTTTCAGAATAGATTGACACGCAGTGAAATATTTGCTACGTTTGAGGTTAGGTAAAAATTGATTAGTTGTGCTATCCTCCGTTCACATGGCAAAATTTAAACTTTTCCATATAATTTTAAGTTCAATGATAAATGTCAAATATGTTTACAAAACTCTGAGTCAGTGATGGAAAAGTCGGTACAATTGTACTTTTTTCGATACAATTAATTTGTAAAAGTACAAAAGTACTTTTGAGCGGAATCCAGTACAATCTGAAAAATTTGGATTTCTTAATTTTTTGCTTCATTTTATCAAAATTTAACTATTTTGCTTGTATAGTAAAATTATTACGTAACGTTGTTTGCTAAATTAGATCTGGTTTGTGGGTTGAAAAATTTATTTTGTATAATTTTTATATTTTTATTTATTTTATAAATCACATAAAATAAATTTTCAAATGTATTTTATGTATTCTACATTTTGAATAAGGCAATTTTCAGAATAAATTTTGAATTAAAAACTATTTCTGGGTATTTCATATAAAAAAAAACATTAAAAAAAAATTAAATACAATTCAACTCGATTTAGTACAATTTCATTTCAATTTTCAGTACAATTCAAAAAATCCATTTTCCATCACTGCTCTGAGTCGATTTAAGATTTTTTGATTTGGTAATTGGTTTTCAATTTTGTTAAATTAAAACAACAGAATGTCGTATATGTTACCACATTTACACAATGGATGGCAAGTAGATCAAGCTATCCTGTCTGAAGAAGATAGAATAGTCGTAAGTTTTTCGAAAATTAAAGCTTTTATACACCCCATCAATTAATCATTTTTTG
Organism: Nephrotoma flavescens; assembly: GCA_932526605.1. Lineage (NCBI taxonomy): Eukaryota > Metazoa > Arthropoda > Insecta > Diptera > Tipulidae > Nephrotoma > Nephrotoma flavescens. The sequence continues at coordinate 314,461,896 of OW052220.1, forward strand.
CTTAGGTAATTCGATTTGGACACGATTGGGATCCAGCTTGTATGAAAATGGATGAAGTAATGTACAGTATTGCGGAGAAGGTGAAAAATTTTGCAGTAATTTATTTAGTTGATATTACAGAAGTTCCAGATTTTAACAAAATGTACGAATTGTATGATCCATGTACAGTAATGTTTTTTTTTCGAAACAAACATATTATGATCGATTTGGGAACGGGAAACAATAATAAAATTAACTGGCCGTTAGAGGATAAACAGGCAGGTTTTACTTAAAAGAAATTTCATGAGAGTTAATTTTAATTTTATACATAAATAAATGTTTACAGGAAATGATCGATATAGTCGAAACTGTCTACAGAGGAGCACGTAAAGGAAGAGGGTTAGTAGTTTCTCCAAAGGACTATTCCACAAAATATCGATATTAGAATAATTTTCCGTTTGTGTATGCCTATACTCTACTTTAATAAAGCATAAAATAAATCATTTTATTTTTGTTTTATAAATTAAATTATTTTACACAGTATAGAATCTACATCGCAACGCATTTCGCCATCCCTAAAGACGACTGTTCGAGTGCGAATTTTTGTGCGGATATTTAGAATTGTGCTCAATAAATCGCTGGAAAAGTGTGGAAGCAGTTTTCGTAGCAAATAATAAACCTTAGAGAAAGAAGTAACTACAGAGCAGAAATTTTTTATTTTCCCATATAAAATTTGCTATTTCATCTGTCACAAGCCAGTACAGGATGGTTATATAAAAAATGTATATAGTTTACTCATATCTTAGAAATAAGAACCCGTCAAACAAGTTTTTGTTGTTGTACGAAGTGACGTCTTAATTTTGCGCAGTAAAATTATAAATTTTTAAAATTATTAATTAAAATACATTTAAATAATAGAAACAGCAACTGTTAGTGCAATTATTTGATAATAAAAATCACAATTTTTTATATAAAATGAAGTGTATTGTGAAAAAATGCCAAAATACGCCTAAGAAAATACAGAATCGAATATCTTACCATCAGTAAATTTACCAAGTGTTTATATAAAATAAAATGTATATTATGTTAAGAAGCTAGTGATTTGTGGTAAATTTATTCTTAATTTAATTTATAAATCAGAAAAAATTAAGAAAACAATTTTGGTTCTATAATATCTGTGGCGTGGGGTTCTTATTTCGTTTTTTGTTTTTGTAATCCCGTTGTATATTCGCTTTCTCTTTTACCCTCCAAATTTGTGACGCTTGACAGTTGCTTATTTCCATTCTCTACATTTAATTTCTTTGTAATAAACTTTTATTACAATACGAATAAATCAAAAAATATAATTTTACATACATACATAATCAAAGAAATGCGCAATGAAACTGATCTTTTGAAATGATAGAATTACGACGAAAGAATCAAAGTGTGGCGGAATCATACTGGGTTATACCACCCAGTAAACAAAAGCACGTTTAAGTTAAGTGTAAGTAACGTGATTACTAAACGTTTACTTTTCGTTACCAAACAATTTATTTTTTAAGAACGATGTCCTACGGCTGTTACGTGTAAGTAAACGTTTACCGATAACGTTTAATAATTGTTAATTTTTTATGTTTATGTAACAGTAATTATACAACGTTTAAATATTATTAATTATTAACGTTTATTTATTGTTACAAATTAAACGTTTAATTACCGGTAACTTAAAATATAAAAACAACGTTTTCAAAACTGAAAATTACTAAGTAATATTAATTTAAATAAAAACGTAATTTCAACGAATAGAGAAATTGTATTTCTTATAATTATTTCTTATAATTGAGAAATTGTTATTTCTTATTCTTATATTTCATTGTAAATGAATTCAAATAAAGACAAAAAATATGGACACTATATATAAACTATTTTTGTTGTTTTTTTTGTTGTTTATACCTCCTCATTCGGGCGGTGTACATCTGTGCCCTTATCGATTTGATTTAATCATTGAAGTCTTTTATTAATTCTCCTTTCCAAGCCTCTGAAATGAAGAAAATATATTCAAATATTATCAATTAATTTTATTTAGTTATAGTCCTTACTAAATAACGCCATATTTAGGGATTTTAAATCGCCAAATCTTTTTCAATCGTGAGATTGTCCCAATTGTCTCAAAATCTTTATTAAATGTGATCTAAATATGTCGTTAAAAATTGTTTATGTTTCAACGTTGTTCGACGGTTAAAGGTGTTACGTTTGGGTTTTTTACTGAGTAGTGTGAACAGTCCACTTAACTTTAACTCTAACTCAATTCGGTTTCAACTTTTCATAGAAACGAGGTAAATATGTTTACATAAATTCTCGCAATGCTCCCACCCATTATTTATGATACCGGAGAGAAAAAAATCTTGTATAAATTTATATGTCACTTCTATAGTTCAATTGTATTTTTAAATTGTTGCGACTAACCAACCATTATAATAAGTGTATTACAATTATCAGGAATTAGTTATAAGATATACAATTATTATGTGGTTTTCGTTTTTCGGAAAACGGGTTGACAAAAAATGCGATGTTGGAATTTGTGTTGCAACAAGTTACTGTTATAATAAAAAGAAACGGGAAAGGAGCCACACAGTGCATAAGGGTACTCTAGTGAAATTTATTGAGTACTTAGATGATAAAGTGATTATTACTCCAGTCAAAGTTGACTTGAAATTGGTTATGTCCGAACACGAAAATTTTGAATTCATAGATGAAGATTTATATAAATATTTAAACGCAATAGAAGATGCAGGCCAGCGGCTTAAATTTTACAAGAATATTGATAGACGAGAGTTTGTACTGCACTTGAAAGAGGATACATTTGTCAGCGTACAATTTTCAAAACTCCAGATTAAAGCTCTATTTAAACGATTCATAGTGAACGATGAAAAAAGTTACATTTCTGTGGAATTGGTGGTTAGTAATTTTGATTTTGTTTATATGTATTAGATAACTGTTATTCCCCGTTTTTTCGTATACGTCATTAATACCTCAAACAGAATAGCGGCGCACATCGCCGATCTTTTGCGCTCAAAGTTCAAATCTTTTTTGTCAAACAGATAGACGCCGTTTTTTGATAATGCCCGGTTTACATGAGAAAATTGTTTTCTTCTGCAAATTTTTGCAGGTAAATAAGAAAGAATCCGCTATATAAAAATATTCAATATGCCAGAAAGAAATAAACATATATAGTAATGGCGTAATTTTTTTTATAGGATCATTATTAATTTATTTTTAATGAATTAAAAAACGAAATTTACATTTTTATCTATGGCGTCTGTTTTTATAATGAATCCTCAACATTTATAAATACGAAATAATTTTTTTTCTTGTTAATTTTAAAAATGTTGCCATAAAAATACTCGGATCGAATATATTTTATGGCAACATTTTCATTTTTATGGTCATTTTTGCTCAAAAATTCTTCTGCAAAATTTTGTTGGGATATATGGCTTTTCTTGTCTCTCATGTGCAAAAAGTCAATGTTATATCTTATTCATTTTGCAGAAGAAAAATGTTGGTCTTATGTAAACCGGGCATAATTCTGTTATTTGTAGACAAACTTAAAATAGTAATAATATATTAAATCTTTTTGTTTGTGGATAAATAAACATACCAGCAAAATAAAAGAAATGGATGATAACATAATAATGCTAATGAAAATGGAAATCATGTTATTCACTATGGGTAATTTTTTGAAAAATATAAAGATGGTGGTAAAAAAAAAAAATCAAAAAGATGCAAGCGAAGATGGTGGGTTCGACCAACATTTTGTGATAGATCCAAGGTCGGTATGTTGCACCACCACTTCGAATCGAAATTCGAAAAAAGTCGAATGGCGGTATGTTGTATCATTTCCGAAAAGCAAAAATGATACAACTTTTACTTTTTCGATTCGACTTTTTTCGAATTCGATTCGAAGTGATGGTACAACATACCGCCCCTGTTTGAGGTATAAGCTACGTCGTTTTCAATTTTTGTTTTCGTTTGAAATTTAGGAGCCACCAAGTAATTCAGCAAGGAAGAAGCTTGACATGTATTATAGCCATAATTCATCAAACCAACAATTTTTGTACCGCTTGCCAGCAAACACGATTAGAAAACATTGCTTTATTGATATAGATAGAAAAATCGAAGAAAAATCGATAATTGGTAAATTTGATTAGTTGTCTATAGAAAAGTAAAGAGTTATTATTTGGACAAATTTCTAGATAAAACATTGTGGCGATGTGACGTTTGTCTTAAAGAAAATTTGAAATATAGGAAACCCTGCGAATTTTGCAGCAGTTACAACCCAATTGAAGATGGTAATTATTCTAGCCCTAACGTAAATCGAAATAAGTCTCTGTGGAGTGGCTCGTCTTGGATTAATAATGAAGAGGATACAAAAGTGGTAATTATAGCTTATTTTTTTCTGGCCAGTATCCTATTTTAAATTAAACAAAAATGTGAAAATTCTGTTCAGAAAATAGAATGGAGCCTTGTTATTTTCATGAGTAAAGTTTAAAATTTACAGGAATACCCTTCAAATGAATGTTACGACCGGAGTTTTATTGATTGTTTTGAACCAAAACTGATGCAGAAAACAGATTATTTCAATGGAGACTTCAACCAATCTGATGAAAGAATGAATAAAAGACGTCGAAACCAGGTAGTGTCGAGCGATATTTCCTTGTTCAACAACAGTTGCATTCCATCAATTCTAGAAGTATCGTTTAAACAAGGGCAAGATCGATTCCAAGATACTCTTAATCATTCAGAATTGTCAATTCTTCAGTGCGGTATGATGAGATAATCGGTTTTTGATAAATTTACCAAACTAGCTTACCTTTTTTCAGATAAATATAATTTTAATGATTCTGTAGGATTGGAATCAACCAAAATACAATGTGATCCTCGTGATAAGGAACGTAAGGATCTTTCAAAACACCCTTTAGATATAAAACCTGAGATTAGCAACACCAAAATGGGCTTAGGTTGTTCGTTGGGTATATTAATAAACCGAATGAGATTTTATACTCAATTCCCTTAGACATATCACTTCATGCGACGTGACTATAGATCTTCCTGGTTACTATTTTAAAATCAAAATTTACTAAATAATTTTGTGCAAAACTAAACGAAAATTGTTTATATCTTATTTGGCTGCATTAGTTTGATTTTTTTTTTATTTATTTGCCACATCAACATTTCAAGTGACAGAAATTGTTATTTGAAGTGATAGCAGTCACAAGGAAATATTTATAAAGCAGCATACTAAGGGCCAAATCGACAGACGCAACTACAACTTGTAATTGTAGTCGGTGATTTTTCGAATTTGATGTTCGAATTCCGTATTTTTAAACCACACTATAACTGCAAATTAATTCACGAATTTTTTGTAATTTTTAAACGCAACTAAAAGTGTCAATTTTTACGTAATACAAAATTAGATTCAAATTACGAAAAAGTTACAATATTATTTTTTTTATTTCAATATGTCCAGACGAATATATACAACACAAATAAGTTATAGCTTGATGATTAATATATTAAAAACTCTTCGAAATACGAAGTTTAAATTCACAATTAAACGTCAATAGAATTGTCGATTGTAGTCGTCGATATCCACGACTACAACTTTAATCATCACTTTAAAGTGTGGATTTATTGTGGTTTAAAAATACCAAAAGAGACAATTTAGTCGTATTTGCGAATTAATTATCGTCTGTCGATTTGGCCCTAAGATTTAAAAAACAGCCAGAATGACTATTGAACAATTATTATTTTGTAAGTTTCGATCTAATAATCTAGAAACCAGGAAGATGAGTAGTCACGTCACTTGAAGTGATGCGACTAGGGGAACAGGGGTGAAGTACCATAATAGAAATTATATATCTTATAGATACAAATTATCAGATGTTTCCTGACAAAGTGATGGAGATTCCCTTAATAAAACCTGGATTAATCGGAATGTGGCGTTGTGTTACTTGTTTCACTAAAAACGACAAAGCGCAATGCGTTGAATGCGGAGAGGCATATGATATTGGCCATCGATCTTGGAGTTGTGCTACATGTAGAACTGTAAATAATTACGAAATTAATATTTGTTTCGAATGTGGTGATAACAAGGAGGAGATTTCTGATGGAGCTAAAACCCAATTTGACGTTGATCCTAATTTGCTGGTATCAACGAGAAAACTAAGCCAAATGCAAATAAATCCATTTGAAAAGACAAATAAGTTTTCTTCTGATAATAATAATGTTACAAATCCAGATGATGATTTAATGAAACATCATAATATTCTCGTGATGTACAATATTTCTGATACTAAATGTTGTTTGTGTAATAAAATTTTAATCAGATCAGGATTCGTATTGCGATTATGTCTACATACGTTTTGCGCAACTTGTGTATATAACCAAATAATATCTGAACAAAAATGTCTTGCAGTCACAAATAATAAACCTTGTGATCGTCGGTTGGAATTGAGTGAGATAAAATGTTTGTTATCTACAGATAAATACAAAGAATTTTGCGCATATCTAATCAATACTGACTTAATTAATTCCAAATAAAAAAAAAATTTAATCATGTATATATTATAAAATAAATGTAGTCAAGGCATCCATTCGTTTTTTGCAGTAAAAAATATAAATATGTATGTATAAAACAATTTGATTGTATCTTTCTAAATAAAAAAAAAAATTGAAAATAAAAAAAATTGTACCTCCATATGTACTGATAAAAATTTGTCTAAGGACCTGCCCGAATACTGTAATACCTAATTTAATTTCAATAAACTTTTATGAATATAATTTCCATTTTTTATTAGGGTTGAGAGATGTATCCTTCCAATTAAATCTAAATGATATTATCATCGCATACACACACCATAAGGTCATTGTGTTTTTACGAAAAATAAATAAAATTAAATATAAAAAAATTGTGTATTTTTAAATAAAATTTATTTTACTTAACATACCCCTTTTTCAAACAAAAATAAAAAAATGGCTTAATTAAAGTCCAAACCACACGAATGTGTGAGTAAATAATCATAGTATGTAATGGCGTTTTTGATAAAAAATTTTGCTTCATTTGAAGTACAACCAACACAATTGTATGTATAGTTTAGTGTTTTTTTCGGACGAAATAAGTTTGAAAGGAATGCGCAAATGTGTAAGTTGGTTCAAAACACATACAAAAATAAATTTTTGACATGGTGCTTTTGCCGTACTCAGACAATTGTGTTAGTAAATCACAAAACGGATATCGAGTTTTTATTTTTTTATATGTACCCTCCATATGTACATACTGATAAAATTTTGTCTAATTTTATTTATACTGTTTATATTGGAGGTTGAACCTAGGTCGAGTCAACTTGTATGTAGTTATCTTCAGGTTAACCTTGAAGTTAACTTCTAGTGTTTATATTGGAGAGTTATCTTAAGGTTGAGTCGAAACCAGGTTATAAATGTCAAAATCATTCAAATTTTTTCCTTCAAAAAATCCTTAGAGTAAGAACTAACTACAGAGCAGAAACTTTTTATTTTCCCATATAAAATTTGCTATTTCATCTGTCACAAGCCAGTACAGGATGGTTATATAAAAAATGCATATAGTTTACTCATATCTTAGAAATAAGAACCCGTCAAACAAGTTTTTGTTGTTGTACGAAGTGACGTCTTAATTTTGCGCAGTAAAATTATAAATTATAAATTTTTAAAATTATTAATTAAAATACATTTAAATAATAGAAACAATTTCAAATAGTTAGTGGTTTGTATAGTATATACTGTTAGTGCAATTATTTGATAATAAAAATTACAATTTTTTATATAAAATGAAGTGTATTGTGAAAAAATGCCAAAATACGCCTAAGAAAATACAGAATCGAATATCTTACCATCAGTAAATTTACCAAGTGTTTATATAAAATAAAATGTATATTATGTTAAGAAGCTAGTGATTTGTGGTAAATTTATTCTTAATTTAATTTATAAATCAGAAAAAATTAAGAAAACAATTTTGGTTCTATAATATCTGTGGCGTGGGGTTCTTATTTCGTTTTTTGTTTTTGTAATCCCGTTGTATGTTCGCTTTCTCTTTTACCCTCCAAATTTGTGACGCTTGACAGTTGCTTATTTCCATTCTCTACATTTAATTTCTTTGTAATAAAGTTTTATTACAATACGAATAAATCAAAAAATATAATTTTACAACATACATAAACAAAGAAATGCGCAATGAAACTGATCTTTTGAAATGATAGAATTACGACGAAAGAATCAAAGTGTGGCGGAATCATACTGGGTTATACTAGTGTGAACAGTCCACTTAACTTTAACTCTAACTCAATTCGGTTTCAACTTTTCATAGAAACGAGGTAAATATGTTTACATAAATTCTCGCAATGCTCCCACCCATTATTTATGATACCGGAGAGAAAAAAATCTTGTATAAATTTATAATAGAGTTATACTACACTACAGAGTAGAAAAAATTTTATCCCCCATATAAAGAAGCATATAATATTTGCTATTTCATTTGAGGCACGTCGGTGAAGGATGGTTATATAAAAAAGCATATGGCTTACTCATATTTCAAAACGAAAAACCCCAAATCAGATGTTTATTTATGTGCGCAGTGACAACCTATGGTGACGACTTAAATTTGTGCTTAAAAAATTATTAATTAAAATACATTAAAATAATAAAAATATTTAGTGGTTTATGTAGTAGTGCGTGGTAGTGCAACATTTGATAAAAAAAATTACAAACTTTTAATTGAAATGAAGTGTATTGTCAAAAATTGTTAAAATACGCATAAAAAAATTTCAAAAAGGCGTATCTTACCATCAGTAAGTTTACTAAGTGTTTATATAAAATAAAATGTAAATTATGTTAAGAAAAACGTGATTTGTGATAAATTTATCCTTTATTTAATTTATAAATCAGAGAAAATTAAGTAAACAATTTTGATTTCGGTGTGGGGTTTTTCATTTTGTGTGTGTGTTCGTAAACATATGTTATATTACCAGTGTCGCATTTCTCTTATTGTTACGTACATATTCTACGTGTTTTTCTTTTCATAATTATTTTTTATTTTGGAATATTATAAGTATAATTTTTTTATCGAAAATAAAAACAATTAATGCGTACTATATTCGAATAAAAATAATTGTGAATTTGAGAAGTTTTAGATGTCAATCGAGCAAATTCTAAATACGACCCGTTGATTTATATGCTTTCTCTTTTACCCTCCGAATTTGACTCACTTGACAGCTACAATCATTCACTCTGTATTTCTTTATAACTCTATTAAATTTATATGTCACTTCTATAGTTCAATTGTATTTTTAAATTGTTGCGATTAACCAACCATTTTAATAAGTGTATTACAATTATCAGGAATTAGTTATAGAATATACAATTATTATGTGGTTTTTCGGAAAACTGATTAAAAACAAAAAATGCGATGTTGGAATTTGTGTTGCAACAAGTAACTGTTGTAATAAAAAGAAACGGGAAAGAAGCCACACAGTGTATAAGGGTACTCTAGTGAAATTTATTGAGTGCTGTGGTGATAAAGTGATTTTTACTCCAGTCAAACTTGACTTGAAATTGGTTATGTCCGAACACGCAAATTTTGAAGGCATAGATGAAAATTTATATAAATATTTAAACGCAATAGAAGATGCAGACGAGCGGCTTAAATTTTACAAGAATATTGAGGGACGAGAGTTTGTACTGCACTTGAAAGAGGATACATTTATCAACGTACAGTTTTCAAAACTCCAGATTAGAGCTCTATTTAAACGATTCATAGAGAACGGTCAAAAAAACTACATTTCTGTGGAATTGGTTGTTAGTAATTTCGATTTTGTTTATATGTATTAAATAACTGTGTTATTCCCCGTTTTTTCGTAATACGTTAAACGAAGTTTTGTGATGGTTCGATAGTCGTAATGTTACGTCGTTTTAATTTTTTCTTTTCGTTTGAAATTTAGGAGGAACCAAATAAATTAGCAAGGAAAGAGCTTAATATGTATAGCCATAATTCATCAAAAAAAGAGTTCGTGTATAACGTGCCAGCCAATGTAATTAGAAAATATTGCTTTATTGATGTAGATAGAAAAATCGAAGAAAATTTGATAATTGGTAAATTTGATTAATTTTCAATTCAAAAAATTTAAAGGTTTATATTTGAACACATTTAAATTTCCAGATAAAACATTGTGGCGATGTGACGTTTGTCTTAAAGAAAATTTGAAATATAGGAAAGCCTGCGAATTTTGCAGCAGTTACAACCCAATTGAAGATGGTAATTATTCTAGCCCTAACGTAAATCGAAATAAGTCTCTGTGGAGTGGCTCGTCTTGGATTAATAATGAAGAGGATACAAAAGTGGTAATTATAGCTTATTTTTTTCTGGCCAGTATCCTATTTTAAATTAAACAAAAATGTGAAAATTCTGTTCAGAAAATAGAATGGAGCCTTGTTATTTTCATGAGTAAAGTTTAAAATTTACAGGAATACCCTTCAAATGAATGTTACGACCGGAGTTTTATTGATTGTTTTGAACCAAAACTGATGCAGAAAACAGATTATTTCAATGGAGACTTCAACCAATCTGATGAAAGAATGAATAAAAGACGTCGAAACCAGGTAGTGTCGAGCGATATTTCCTTGTTCAACAACAGTTGCATTCCATCAATTCTAGAAGTATCGTTTAAACAAGGGCAAGTTCGATTCCAAGATACTCTTAATCATTCAGAATTGTCAAATTTTCAGTGCGGTATGATGAGATCATTGGTTTTTAATAAATTTTGCAAACTTTAGATTCCTGTTTTCAGATAAACATAATTTTAATGGTCCTGTAGGATTGGAATCAACCAAAATACAATGCGACACTTGTGTTAAGGAATGTAAGGATTTTTCAAACAACCCGTTAGATATAAAACCTGAGATAAGCAACACCAAAATGGGCTCAGGATATTCAAAATTGGGTATGTTAATAAACCGAGCGAGAATATTTAGTATGATTTATAATAGAAATTATATTATATATCTTATAGATAATAATTATCAGATGTTTCCTGACAAGGTGAAGGAGGTTCCCTTAATAAAACCTGGATTAATCGGAATGTGGCGTTGTGTTACTTGTTTGACTAAAAACGACAAAGCGCAATGCGTTGAATGCGGAGAGGCATATGATATTGGTCATCGATCTTGGAGTTGTGCTACATGTACAACTGTAAATAATTACGAAATTAATATTTGTTTCGAATGTGGTGATAACAAGGAGGAGATTTCTGATGGAACTAAAACCCAACCTTGCGTTGATCCTAATTTGCTGGTATCAACAAGATTATCAATTGAAATGGAAATGAATCCATTTGAAACAGCAAAGAAATCTTCTGATAATAATAATATAACAAATCCAGGTGATAATTTAATGGAACATCATGATATTCCCGTGAAGCCTAATATTGCTTATACTGAATGTTGTTTTTGTAAAAATGTTTTAAATAGATCAGGAATCGTATTGCTATGTGACCATACGTTTTGCGACTCATGTGTAAATAATCATATAATATCTGAAAAAAAATGTCTTGCAGTTACAAATAATAAACCTTGTGAACGTCGGTTGGAATTGAGTGAGATAAAATGTTTGTTATCTAGCGATAAATACAAAGAATTTTGCGCATATCTAATCAATTTGAACGACACAAATTCGTATATAGAGCGGTGTTATAGTAAAAATTGTACCGGATATTATTTATGGGAAAAATATTATGCAGTTCGCCCCACCGAATTCCGATGCAACGAATGTAAACTAAATAATTGTACGAACTGTGCTGCTATTCATGTAGGTTTGACCTGTGAAAAATACAAGAAATTAATCGGTGATGGAAAGTCCATAGATAAGGAAACAACTGAAATGTTTCTTACCATGATTCGTGAAGGAATAGCGATGCAATGTCCTAAATGTGAGGTGAGTTCAAAACTGAAATTTAATTCCGATTACGGTCGCACTAAATAGGTACATATGTTTATTTTGTATTAGACATTGATTGAAAAGGATCAAGGGTGTGATTGGGTCCAATGTCCATTGTGTGAGACAGAAATTTGTTGGGCGACTCGTGGGCCAAGATGGGGTCCTAATGGAAAGGATGACACAAGTGGAGGATGTGGTTGCACTAAAGAAAAGCTTTGTGTCCCATCTTGTAACTATTGTCATTAAAGTTGCGTTGTTAAAATTAATACGAAAATTAAACAATGAATGTAAATAAATATGTCTGTTGTCTATATGTATAAAATGAACCTATAAATAAAAACGCGATTTTTAGATACGTCTTTTTTTGTTTGGTCAGAATCCAGTACAGAAGCAAGTACATATTTGGGACACTGAAGGTACTTTGTGATTCCGCAGAATCGTACTCCTATTCGTTTCGTGTTGACGTGAATAATATCAAAAATTTATATTTGTATGTGTTTTGAACCAACTTACACATTTATGTATTCTTTAAAACTTATTTTCATCCGAAAAAAATCACTAAATATGCACACAATTGTGTTGGTTGTACTTAAAATAAGCGATTTTTTTTATCAAAAACGCCATTACGTACTGTTTTTGTTTTCTCACACATTTGTGTGGTTTGGACTTAAATTGAGCCAAATTTTTATTGTGGTTGAAAAAGGGGCATACATTCAATCAAAATGACTTATGGTACCCATAAGTCCCATACAATCCTACTGATTTTATCTATTATTGCACATTTATTTTCTTCCTACAACACGATTGTAGAAATCTTGTTCTATAAACGCAGTAATCCTGTTTTGCAAAAATCGTGTGCTGACTGCTGACAGACTGAAAAAATAATTCTACTAAATAATTCGTATAATCACGAATTCGCGATTAGCTAGTTTGTGTCTGTCTATGGTATTATTCCGCAATTCCACACTTTGATTCTTTCGTCGTGATTGTTTCCTGGCTTCTTTCCCCTTTACCAACAACTAAAAACAGTTTAGCTGTATTTCATTGGGAACTAAAGTAATGGAAGCCAGGGGCCCTATTCTTGAGTTCCACATCCATATTTTCTAATCCAATATTTTCTAATTTTAATAGAATAATTTAGATTTAAAGAAATTATATTGGATGAAGTTGCATCTATCGCGGCATCAATAGGTTCCACACACAGCAGCATAAATTTACTGCACTTGGCTGCTACTCATAACCTCGATAAATTTGACAAAATTCTATCTACAACTAAAACAAAACAATCTGCTGCGCTGCTTGGAGTGCACACCCATATACAGCCGTTAATGTGGATTGCTTGGAATATGTCGCGCTGCTCTTGGTGTGTTTCATCCTTAAATCCGCCATTCCACACTTTGATTCTTTCGTCGTGATCCTTTCCATGCTTCCTTCCAGTTCACCAACCACAGTTGGGAATTTGTCAACATGAATGTGAACAATTTTTTACGAAAGACATGCCTTGCTTTTTCCTACTTTTTGTTTTCTAAATGCATAAGAAAAAGACAAAAAATACTTTCTGATCGATTTTTGATGGTATGTTGACTAAATGATTTAGTGAATATGGCATAGGTAAACAACCGAGAGGATTGAAATAATTTGCATGTCATTTCATGTTATTTTTTGTGACGACGTCATTATATTATTTTCTGTATAAAGTGTTAACAGTTTGGGCGTAAGTGTAGATGACGTATACATCGCCGAAATCGGGTAAGATGAAAAATTTTTAAAATTTTTTTTTTGTAGGATTGTGTATCTATCATTTTTAGGAGGTGCAAGCCAAAAAATTCTGAAAAATCACCACATTTTCCGGGAAAATTTTAAGTTTTTCCAAAAATATTTTGTTTTTTTTTCATTCAAAAATTAAAAATCTGCGGATAAAAAAATCAAATTTTAATGATAGAAATTCGAAATACACTGTCATTAAACAGCTAAAAATTACATTTTTGCGTTATTTTAATTTTTAAAATTTAATTTTCCGGAAAATTTTTCACTTTTTATTTTTTCAATATTTTTTTTAATTTTATGTATTTTTATTAATAATAATTGCTTCGTCAACCTTGCAGACACAGATCAAAGAGTTTTTATCGCTCTTATCGCTTCTTCTGATAGTACCACAAATGTTAAAAAAACTCAACTTTTGTAAAGATAAATTTATTTAAATGTAATTTTAATTCGTTGTATACCTTAGAGGATGGGGGCTGCCGCCCCCAAGCCCCCGCTTTTACGAAATTTACACAATTCTTCAAGTTTCAAATTTTATTTATAATTTTAAATTTTTTGATTTTCCGGAAAAATGTTCACTTTTTTTATGTTATCAATATTTTTTTTATTTTTATTAATAATAATTGCTTCGTCAACCTTGCAGACACAGATCAAAGAGTTTCTCTCGCTCTTATCGCTTCTTCTGATACTGCCACAAATGTTAAAAGAATCGAGCAAACCCCCAATTTCCCACAATTTATACAATTCTTCAAGTGCAAAACTTAGTAAAAAAAATTGAAAAATTTTCAAAATTTTCCTGGAAAAACTGCAAAATTTTTTCGGAAAAATAACTTGTACTGTCGAAAAACTGTTAAGATACAATCCTAATATCAACATTTTTATAAAAATTACTCATTTGTACGTATTTTGAATAAAATAATACGCTATTTGTCACCAAAAAAATTGAAAATGTCAAAATTTTCCCGGAAAATGTGATAATTTTTCTGAAATTTTTGGCTTGCACCTCCTAAAAATGATAGATACACTATCCTACAAAAAAAAAACAATTAAAAGTTTCCATCTTACCCGATTTCCGCGATGTATACGTCATCTACACTTTAGCCACAGTTTGTTTATGAAATTGGTAAGTAAATATTTTGTAATTGATTTAATTGAAATTTTTTTAAATTGTAACCAAAATTTTTTCATTTTTTTAGGTTTGGTAAAAATGCAAAGCTCACCCATTTAGATTACCAGCACATGTACGGAAAGATGACCGCTATCTTTAAAATAAGTTAATTTCTAATTATAATTTATGTATATAAATAAAATTGGTAATATTAGTGTTCATTTAAAATAAATTAAGATAAAGAAAGCTATAGAAGTTTTTATTTTTTATGTTTTTTGTCTTGTTAATGATAAATTGTTTTTTAAAATTTATAACTTAGTTAACTCATTTTAATTTAATTTTTTATTTTAATTGACATAAGACGAAAAAAAAAGTTTTTAAAAAAGTTTTTAATTAGTGTAATAATAAAATACTGTTTCTGTTTTTATACATACTTAAATAAAATGTTTCATTATATGTATATGTATACACATATTATATACATACATTAATTTAAATAAAAATAAGTAATATAAATTACTTCGTCTATGAATTCTCACATGCGACTCATCTCAGACATGTTGTAAACGATTCATCTCAGGCATGTCGTAAACGACTCATCTCAGACATGTCGTAAACGATTCATCTCAGATATGTCGTAAACGATTCCACTCAGAGGAGTCACAAACGAAAATTAGTCCCATTTGTTGATAAATATCTATACACGTGTCATGCTTGACTGTCGCGGATGTGTGTGTCGTCAATGAACTTCCTCCTGGGTTGTTGTTAGTATGTACATATATTGGTGAAAGGAAAGTAAACGAGGAAAGAATCACGTCGAAAGAGTCAAAGTGTGGAATGGTGGAATGGGTGTATCTCGTTGCACTATTCTGGTAATTCCCCGGGGACAGGGAATTGGGGAAAGATTTTATATGTAATTTCTGTTCAAATATATTTTTCCGGCCTACTGACGAAAAAAGTTCCATGTAAATATTTATAAATTGGGAATAATTTTTCCATTCCTAAATTGGTAGGGAAAATTATTCCCAATTTAATTTTGTTTTGAAAAAAATTAACACTAGATTTTTGCCTCAGTAAGCCAGAAAAAAATATTTGAAATGAAATTACATACAAAATCTTTTCCCAATTATCTATTCCCGGGGAATTGCCAGAATAGACCTGTTTACTTATCTGTCAAATATAAACGTCAAAATTATCTGTAGGCCAAACATTCTTATAATTAGGTTGTAGTTCTTACATTTTTAAAAATATATTCAATTAAAGTGAAAAATATACTTGTTATTGCATTTTATTTTGTTATAAAATATATTTTTTTTTTACTACTAATTTAGTTTAATTTACTAATAATTTAATTTATTTTAATATCACATGTATATATAACATATCACACATATAATTAAATTAAATTTAATTAAATTTAATTAAAAAAGCAAAATTCACAAACCAAATACGGTTTAGTTATAGTTTGTGTGGCCTACAGATAATAAACTTTATCTGTCAAATTTTTTTAAGTAAACAGGTCAATAGTGCCACACAGGGGCGAAATTTTGTAACATCATATTTTCGATACTTTATCGAAATTTATGTCTCTTTCCTAAACTGAAATTGGCGTCTGTTTCGTTTATAAATTATTTCTGTTCTGTTGCTATCACTACCTACTAGAATAAATGTGATAATTATCTCTATCTCCAATTTCGTTGAACTATCGTAAACAAATTATTGGGTGATAGAAATCGAGTAGATATATCACAATTTTTTAATCTAGCAGGCTTGAAAATGATATAAATTATGAAATAGTATTCCATTTTATTCTAGAGAAGCGAGACATAAACTTCGATAAATTATCGAAAATTGTGATGTTACAAAATCCCGCCAATTAATATTCTTATAAAAATTTGGTGTTGTTGTTTTTAGACTCAACTAAGGCCCTTTTCGAAACGAAGACTTATTTTGGACTTATTGACTTATTTGCCGCCATCTTAAATAAGTCAGTAAAAGTGTTCGAAACGATAACACCGGCTTATTTTAAATTTTTGAAAGCTGTCAAAAGTGAATTATTTTTTATTATAAAAATAAATTAAAGTCAAATAATAAAAAGTTTAATAATTAAATAAATGTAATTACATTTCAAATGGAAAGAAGAAGCATTTCATACTTTTAAATAGTTTAATTATGGAAAATTTGAAACTGTGGCTTCGTTTAATTGAAAACGATAAAGAATTGTTTCAATTAGTGGAACGGCAGGAATTCCGAAAGGTATAATATATTTTCATAACCTCAACTTGAAAACGATATATGTAAATAAATTTGGTTTTATTTGCTATACGTATATGCTTACATCGACTGTTATATAGTTTCCTTTTGCTCATTTTATTTCCCTTTGCGTGTTGCACAGATTAAATTGAAATATTGACGCGATCGAAATTTTTTTGACAGATCCACAATTAGCTTTTTGTGCAAGAGAGAGACAGAAAATAAGTCACCTCGCGAGGTGACTTATTTGAATAAAACGGGTTCCACAAATAAGTCTTCGTTTCGAAAAGGGCCTAATTTGGTTGATCGAATCGAGTTAACGCGAAGTTGACTCGATCCAAATGAATTTTTACCCTGGAATTCCAAATGGGATTTTACTCGACGTGACCGACGTGATGCAAAAAAGTTGATTTAACTTTAACTTTTTGTTGTAGTTTAGTACCAAAGTGACATCTTAAAGAAATTTTATGAAATAAATAACCAATTATTTTTTTGTTACCACTTTGACCTTTTGAAAATCAACTGCGTTTTTCTTTCAACAACTCACCTTTAATATTTTAAATTTTCAATATTTCACAAAAAATTAAAGAAATAAAAAAAAATCAAAGTCAAAAGTTAAATAAATGTCAAAAACGAGAATTCATATATCTCTTTTATGATTTACTAACACAATTGTGCGAGTACGGCAAAAGTACCATGTCAAAAATTTATTTTAGTATGTGTTTTGAACCAACTTACACATTTGCGCATTCATTTCAAACATATTTCGTCGGAAAAAAACACTATAACTATAGATACAATTGTGTTGGTTGTACTTCAAATTAAGTGAAACTTTTTATCCAAAACGCGATTACATGATTTTTTTGCTTACATCGTTTTCACTGGCACAAAAATCCACATTTTTTTTCTAATTGGAATCAATTGGAAATGGATTTGTTTACGTTTTTTGTCTTTTTTTTTTTGAAAATGGATCAAAGAAAAATCCAAAAAATTTGTTGGATTTTTGTTTTACGTTTACTCACACATATACTCAACGTCATGTCAATTGTCAAAATGACCACGCATTTATGTGTGAGTAAACGTCAACAAAAAAATCCAAAATTGTGTTCTCTGGCAAAAAATAATAAATCCAAAAATTTGGATCAAGATTTTTGTGCCAGTGAAAATGCTATTACACATTTGTGTGGTATGGACTTTAATTTAGCCATTTTTTTATTTTTGGTTGAAAAAGGGATATTGAGTTTATCTTGGGTATACTCGTACGCGCATTTTTGACATTTCGAAGCTTCTGATTACCTTCAAGTATATCTCCAGTCTGGGTTCAATCCGGATCGAATTCTTAATATATACGAGGTAATACCCCGTTTACACCAGTAGAATAAAAGTATGTAGCAAAAAAGTATGTTGGTGTAAACTCAAACTAAAATACTTTAATACTTTATCACATACTATTTTGCTATTAAAGTATAATAGCTATCAAAAAAATATTGGTATTATAGTCGTGGTTTATACTCTACTTTAATGTTATAATACTTTAATTTTGTTTATTATTTTTTTCAAGTGGCCGGTAAAGACATTTTTTATTTCGATATACATTTCCATTTGTGATATTAAACAAAAAAAATTATATTTGTCAACAAAAAAGTAATATAGTATTATAGTATGGGTTTACACCGCTTGCGATGTAAACTGGCCGGGTATTATACTTTATTAGCAAAAAAGTATTATACTATTAAAGTAGCTCTGGTGTAAACCCAGTATAAGTGTAATTATGCGAGATGTCAAAAAATAGGGGAAATATCAAAAATTCTCTCCCATCATAAGGTAATATCACACCAGTCAGTCAAGTCCGCAGTCGCATTTTTGATCGACTATTCGTCGAATATTCGTTTCTTCGACGTTGTTTGTGGTAGACGGGTTATATTTTGTTAAAAACTTAAAATAGTGATAAAAATGGTTAATTCGCCATTTGGAATTTGTGTTGAAGATTGTAAAATATATTTTGAAGTTGATTCAGGCGTTGAGCATGAGTTTTTACAGCAAGGCTCATTAGTGGAAATAATCGAAGAAGATGATGGAGTTAGCACAGTGCATGTGTTGCGTGTAAACTATGGAAAGGGAGCTATATCGGTCAGCGACAAAAACTTTTTATGCGAACAAAAATATTTAAAAACTGTATCGTCCGAAATTTTTAGATTTTTGGTTTCCGTACAGTCGGCCGATGAACGATTTTTTTTAATTTCCAAATCACATGTCCTGCGAATTATAAAACCCGGGGTGATGATTGAGTTGGATAAAATCTTTTTGAAATATTTTAATAATATAATTGGTAAAATTATATATATAGGGGAAACCCCTGAAATGGGTGTAGGCGACTACATCGGCATTAAATTGATGGTATGTGTAGTATTTTGTTAATTCCTATGTACATACTGGAAACATCTTGTTTTTAGAGCTACTTTACATGAAATGCGCTTTTATTTCAGAATTGCAGTTTGCCGCTCATCATCTTGATGAAACAGAAAAACTTCATACAAAAATATGTGGGCGATTTAGAAGACGCTTTAATTGTTTCCAGCAAGGATTTTGCCCAATATTTTGTTAAGCAAGTTCGATTACAAGTCAATCAAATGCTACCAACAAAAACAACTGCGTACGAGTGTGTAATATGCACAAAAACGGATGATATTATACATTTTCGAAATTGCACTCATAAAATGTGTAAAAATTGCCTCTTCGATAAGTTTAAAGATAAACAATTAGTTGAATTAAGCTGTGATTTCATCACCTCAGAAAACCATCAATGTTCAAAATTAATTAGTCTTGAACATTTTATTTTTTTATATCCTGACTTACAACAGCTTTTTGTTGATATTGAGGAGAAGAACCGAAAAAGTTGTTTTAAATGCTCTGTAAAATCTGATAAAACTGGAAATGTATTATTTATTAGTGCATGTGAGCATTCAATTTGTAAAAGCTGTGCAACGAAAGCAGTATTGCTCGAACCATTTCCAATAGAATTCTGTCAGTTTTTGATGGAAAATGGGCAATTATGTAACGCTATGATCGAGGAGAACTATTTAAAATCAGTTCTATCTCCTAATGATTTTGCTGTGTACGAAGAACGGAAACTTGTACGTGTTTTGGAAACGACCCCGAATAGTCGTAGATGTAAGACATCGAACTGTAAGAATTACTGGATTATTGAAGATGAAAGATACACTCAATACTATTGTAAGTTATGCAAAAATTACAATTGTATAAAATGTGACGCTATACACAACGGAACATGCAAGGAGTTTGAAAGACAAATTTTGGATGGTGTGGATGCCACTAAAAAAAATGAGCTTCTTGCAAGATTAACCGATCTCGAGATTAAAGATCATGAATTAGTTAGAAATGGCACTGTCGAAAATTATTTTGAAGCTGAGAAATTTCGTGTGCTTAAACAAAAATACCCAAATTATGATGAAACAGATTTGCTATGGGCCATTCGGCAAAGTGATGAAATATCGGTAATAGAAAGGTTATTAAATATCGAGTGCAACATTTGCAGCGAGAATTTTTCGCATAATAATATGTTTGCAATGATTACTTGTGAGCACACATTTTGCGTAAATTGTGCGAAAACGTATTTCACACTCCAAATAACGGAAAAAACAATTCGGGACTGCATCTGCCCCGCGTGCAAATTACCAACGTTGGACGACAACAGCACGGAATCGGAATCAGAATATTTTTCGTTAATCGGCCAGTTACTAAAAAATATATTGGATAAAGCGACATACGATTTATTTGACAGAAAAACCAGAGACCGTGCTTTGCTTAGTCTTCCAAATTTCGCGTGGTGCGTAAAATGTGAAAACGGCTTTGAGGCAAATCAAGGACGCCTAAACGCTGCGTGTGCCGAATGTCGCACTGTTTTTTGTATTTCTTGTAACGAAATTGTAAGTACATGCATGATAGCTACTTCTTAATTCTAGTACGAACTGTTTAAATTTCTTCCATTTTTATGTTTAGTGGCAAGACCAACATGCAGGCATCACATGTCAGCAATTTAGGCAATGGAAACAGGAGAACGATCCGAAACACCAATCGGAAGGTGTCTCTAAGTATTTGGAGAAGAATGGGATTGAATGTCCCTCGCCCGCCTGCAAATTTAAATATTCGTTGGCCAAGTATGTATGCATTCTTGTAATTTGATCGAGCTTTTCTAAAAGTACCGTTTTTTGTAGGGGTGGTTGTCTACATTTCACCTGTACGCAGTGCTCATACCAATTTTGTTTTGGATGTAGACAACCAATGATGGCCGGGGCCAAGTGTAATAAGTACAACGACTGTGCGAAAAAAGGTTTGCATGCCCATCATCCTAGAAATTGTTTAACGATTTTAAGAGATTGCAAGGTTTCATCATTAGAAGGTGTGTTAAAGAACGCAGGTATAAATTTTACTGGAATACCGCAAAACGGTGATGTATGTCAAATTCCTATACAGCGGGAGACCCCCGGTAAAATGATAGATTGTTTGTGCGAAAAACCAACGGTTAATCAGAATATCGGGCTATGCGAACAGCATTATAAAGAGGGCCTAATTGATTTAATATTTAAATCAAAAATCGATCCAGTCGATATATTGGATTTAGGCGAGTCAGAAGCCGAATTAATTCGCAATCACGTTGAACGTCCGCAACGTTTGTCAACTGATACTGACGCTGCGTACCGCGCCAAATGTATCTCGTTAATAAAACAGAGTATTCCTCTGGTTTAATCTTTAATTGCATAATATGCTAAAGAATTTTTATTTTATTTTTTGTAATTCGTATAATATTTGAAATAAAGAGTATTGTTTTTTTTTGTATTTTAATAAAATTTTTATTTTAAACAACAAATTGTTGATGTTAGATGTTAACCACCATGTCAACAAGCTTTTGTCGGTGTTGGATTATGTTATACACATTTAACAACACCAAATAGGTTATAAATATTCCATTCAATATGTCACTTCAGCACAGAATATATTCTGTGACTTCAGTATGAACTTCCCCGTTGGATTATAGGTGATCCCTCGAAGTTCTCATATAGAGACTAAGGATTTTCCATCTACATTGATGTGGTAAATCAGGAGATTATAAACAACCAGTAACTGGGCAGTGATCTTGTTCTATGTGCTATAAAAGAAGGACTTGGTGGTATTAAATTAAAAATAGCATCTCGTACCGCAACGAAAACATTGATTTTAAAAACAAGCACAAGGTTTAACCTCACCTACCTGTTCGATAGTGTGTACCGTAGTTTCAATTTCAGAACATACAATCATTAACATATTTTTCACCACCAGTGCAATGACTAATGATAGACTATATTCAGTTTTATTGAAGGCTCGATCGAACCTATACTACAGTACGAATGATAAATCAACCCAAAAAATCCAAGAACACAATGATTTATGAGCAATTTACTATCAAAATGTAAACAAAATGGCGTCAAAAGCATTACAGTTTTAACTACGTTTTAAAATTAAATTACATTTTATTTATGTAAGTTGTGAGACTTCATTAAAACCTAGCATACGGAGCAATGAATTGTTTGGCCGTGATTACGTTGTTTACAGATGCGATCACTTTCTCGGAACTAGCTCAAAGAAAACGAGTGGATGGTGGCGTACTGATAGCAGTACATTCTAAACTCTGGAATGCTCCAGTAACTTTAGCCCGAGAGCCGAAACAAATTGGCGTCGAAATAATAATCAAACAAACAAATTTAATCATCTACATAGCATATATTTATATCACCATACAGTGATCATTACGCACTCTGTATCGATGCTATTGATGAAGTTATTAATACAACAAACTCGTCAGATTTAGTTCTCGTGCTTGGCGATTTTAATCCTCCAGATATAATCTGATATTTTGACCCGGAAATAAATTTTATTTTACCATGAAACATAACAACAGACGCGGAATCTTTGTGGACGCCATGCTTTTACCTATTACCTTTTGTCACAAATGATAATCACAAATCTTTGGATATTGTATGTAACTTAACTAAAGTTGCGAGTTCGGAACACCTACAACTAATCAAATACAAAAAATAAAAATAAATCGCGTGGGGCTACAAAGTTACCTAGAATCCATCAACTGGCAAATAACTCTCAATTCCAATGATGTAAACGAAAATGTTAAATTTAATAACATTATATGCTGCAAGGCTTCGAACTTTATGTACATATGTATGTGTTGTAAACCACAAAATGCTCACCCTCAATGGTTTCATGATAGACTGTAGTTATCTTAAAAAATCGGAAGTCGAAAGCGTATGCCAAAATGTTGAACAGCGAACGAATTTGAAATTTATTTCAAATGAAAATACAGGTTGTATGTGTATCTCGACCATATTCAATAAAAAATCAAAGTATGTATGTATTAGGTAAAATGCCTAGTAATAAGCCACCCACCCAGTAATGGGTTAGCTGCGCCTAAATACGCCAATAGCTTATTTTTGCGCCAAAATTTTGTATTTTTATTGGTACTTTATTGAAATTGTTTTTGTTTTATGTTACTGTTTTATGTTAATTATTTACAATAATTACTTATAATTTTACATATTAGAATATGTACTTGTTTTTCTATAATAGAGATAAAGTAAATATAGAACGATTAAATATAATTAAAATAATATTGACTATGTAGTTTATATAATCAAGAGGCTTATAACTGGTTCTAAATTTTCAAATTAAACAGTAATGGGCTATGGGGGCTTATAAATGGAGTTACTTACTTATTACATTGCGTTTTCTATTTATAAATCCCTAATAAAAACTAACCCTGAACATTTCTGTCAATAGATGAATTTGATGTTATTATCGTGAAATAAATTCTTATAATCTACGCAAGAATCCATATTTATTTCATCGATGTTATTTCCAGAAAAATATCCAAACTTAGTAAAAAACTACTGCCGTAAAAATATTGAAACTGCACTGACGGAAATAAATAATGGGTTGCCGATTCACGCAGCTTCACTTAAATATAGTATCCCTAGATCGATAATTCAAAATAGAATTCATAACAGGGCAAAAAAATGTTCATTTAGGCCGTCACCGTCACTAACTACTGAAGAAGAAACACATATCGTTGAATGGCTCATCGCGAATCACGCGAAACAATTTCAGGCCAAAAGCAGGATGTCCAGAATGCTGTAAAAATTTTTTAGATGCGACACCCTTACAGTTCGAACTCCAGAATCGATAACCGATGCCAGTTCAAAAATAGCCGAGACAAGTATTCGCGGATGGTTTAACCAAATCAAAACATATCTAGCCGACAAAAGATTTTTAAATATTCTTAAAGATCAGTCAAGAATATTCAATAGCGTGTTCAAAGAATGTGTATGAAATCGATCGCGGCCAAGCCAAGGAAAATTTGTCGGTCATGTTCAGTTTTTCCGCATCTGGATTTGTAGCACCTCCATTATTGGTATGTATATCCTTACAAACGCGTGCCAGCATACGTAATCAGCTCAATTCCAGAGGGTCTTAAGTTGCTAAAATCTGTTTCTGGCTGGATAACTACTGAAGTCTTTTACCAATATATTGAAGATATGTTATGCTAGGGGCATTGTGGAACAAAATGTGGAGCTTCCAATTATTTTATACGTTGATTGCCATAAAACGCATCTGACATATCAGTTGTCTAAGCTATGTGAGAAATTAAAAATTATTCTGATTTGTTTATATCCGAATTCAAAAGCTAACAAAAGCTTGCTTCGCGCCAATTTTAAAAACAGTGATTAATAATACTTCAATAAATGCTCAATTATTAATGGTTTTCGCACCTGTGGTTTATTTCCATTCAACCCGGATGCGATAGACTGTTCAAAGTATTTGGGAAGAAATTCTTCAAATGTTGATCAATTCTCTAGTGGTGATAACCAACGTGTCAGTATAAACAGGGTTGAAAGTTCAATTAATTTCGTAATTTTTAAAAATATTGTTGGTCCAGATAAACTGTCACAGTTTGAAAATCTCCCAGAGAGTCCTTCAGGAGATTTGTTAGTTCTACAGCAAATTTATAGAACGTTTCTTTCAAACACAACTAAAGTAAGTTATGTAGTTATGTTTTATAAAACAAAAAATTTTATACTTTTTTATTTCAATTAACTATAGCAAATGGATAACACATTTACTTCGATATTGATGTTGTCATTGAAAACGACGCTGAAAACTAAGAAGACAACATTGAACACGCAATAATACCCGAGCCCAAAGTTGTGTTTGGCACACTTTTGCAAGAAATACGAACTAATAGTCGAATTCATTGATGAAGTACAATAACGACAATTTCTTTACAAAATTTTTATAGTTCAATGGTCCAGAAAATTTAAATTTGTTTAGTTTTTCAGTGCTGTATCTAGATGATCCAAATGTACAAATTCAAAGCTTTCTAAACGTCCCTCAAACTCCTATGGCGCCATGGAATTAAAAATTCCGAACGAAATTCCGAACGTCGCAGTTTTATTATTTCATCAACACCATACCGGAAGGAAGAAGAAAATAAAATTAATAAAAAAATGAATTGCAGAAACCGATTGCAGAAAATCGAATTAGGCAAAGACAAATAAGAAAAAAAGGATCAAGAAGCGATGCTTATTCAAAAACGAAAATTGGAAAAAATTGATAGTAAGTTACTTCTCCATTGAAGAAAACTGCATCTGACAAATAATGAGGGAAGTTTTTCAAAACCAACTGAAGTTCCACGAACTAATAATATGGCTAATGAAAGTCACGTTCGTAAATTGAGTATGGACGAGCGTGCTGGACACATTACTAGTAGTAAATATGGAGTTGCTTGCAATTTATGCAAGCTTCGAAAATACCATATGGACTGCGGTGGGACAAAATAGTGAGTTTATATGTTCAGCTTGTACATCCAGTTCAATTGTATAAAACTACAAATATTCGCATAGCTTAAAGTATAAACTGTATCAGCTTTTATTGAAATGCTATTTTATTTTAGTTCCTTTCCAGTTCCTAACTGATATTTTATTTTTATTGTATAATTTATTTACTTATGAATAAATGGAAACACAAATAACAAGATTTATTTCCCAACCTTCCTTTCTCGTTCATCTCAGATAGTTAACGTCTATTAAAAATCATCATAATAACAGTTTTAAAAATGATATACAGGGCTTTTTACTAATAAAACTATATGGCCCATTACCGAATAAATAGAGCCCGTTACTTGAAGATGTAAGTTTTATCGATATTTGTTATTTCTTCAATGTATTGTATTAACCGATAAAAGTATAACCCCGCGAGTACGGGCGCGGAAAAACCCAAGCTACTTGCCTTGAGGAGGAAATACCCATGGCAAATCCTGAAGCGTCCGTTCTCCATGTTAGGGGCGGCTTCTTCCAGTGTCTGTTCCCAGTAGGTACAAAATGCTAAGGGATGGAACCCAGAACTAAATTTTCAATGGAGTCAACCAACCAAAACAAAGATACGGTGCAGGGAATCGGATGCCCAGTACCGGCGGCTCTCGGGAGTGAGCAAGCGGGCTCCCAGTCGTCAAGATCTAGCGATCGCAATGATGTAGTAATTCAAAGCTTGGTTACTACACCATATACAGCTACAAGCAATATCACTGAAGTCGTCAGTCTGGTGGGTGGTTCCTCCAGTACGGCTGACGGAAGTAAAAACACCTTTACGGAATTGGACAATCCTTTCTTAAAAAGAGGGATGTTGACAAGATCACCTATAAAACCGTCTACCGCAAGTTCTGTTAAACGATCGTTGTCAACTCCAATGTTGAATATGGAGCCAGAAGTGGCAAACGACCCGATAAATAAACTCTCAGAAAATCTTAATAGTGACATAAGCATTAAAGAGAGCACTAAACGCAATGTTCAATTGACGCAAACTGGCATCGATCGCTATATTACAGTAAAACGGAAGAGAGATAGTCCAAAAACAGAAAACCTACTGATAAGTAAGAAATCAAACGTCGTAAATTTCAAACTACCGCTAAACAACCGATTTAAAAAGTTCATCGAAAGTGATGCGGAAGAGAGCCAAACTGTAAATGCATATATGCAAGAACAGACTATTCGGAAATACAAGCCACCTCCAATCTACTTACGCGAAATCGATACGCACAAGGTGGTGCAAGAACTCAAATCAAGCGTGCTAACAAATGGGAAAACATTTCACGTAACAAATTTACTTCGAGGCAAAATACACGAAGTAAAAATTCAAACGCATGAGGTCAACGACTATAGAGAAGTCATTAATTATTACGATGCTCACAAAAGAAACTATTTTACATACCGATTGAAGTCTTCAAAGGGTCTTTCTGTCGTTATTAAAGGCGTCGATGTCCATGTTGAGACAACCGAAATCGAGGCTGCGCTTGTTGAAGATGGATTTAAGATCCAGAATGTATATATAGGATCATGAACCGCTTGAAGCGACCACAACCGATGGTCAAAGTTGAACTGGACCCATCCGAGAGCATTTTGAAAAAGGGAGAAGTTCATCCAATATATAAACTAAAGTACCTCTTACACAGACGCATAACTGTTGAAGAACCAAAGAAAAGGTCCGGACCAATACAGTGTTTAAACTGTCAAGAATATGGTCACTCAAGGACATATTGCAAGTTGATATCAGTGTGCGTCGTATGTGGGGAGTTACACTAAACCAAAAGTTGCACAAAACCAAAGAACTCTTCAGCTGAAAGGAAATGCAGCAATTGCGGTGGAAACCACACCGCAAATTACCGAGGATGCCCAGTCTACATAAATATTAGTCAATTATCACGTCCCAGGAGGCTGTATAAAACTACAGCAGATGCGCAGAATAATATACCTCCGCATACGCCAAATGACTCTCGTTCGTTCAGAACACCAACCAGCAAACCAACATACGCAAGCGTTCTTCAAGGCGAATCCTCAAATGTTGAACCTACCCTGAATAACTGCATGCAACTGATGATGCAGTTAATGACAACAATGCAAAATGTGCTACAAGCAATGCTGCAAAATCAAACTACTATGATCCAGAAACTAGAATGTCTCCGATAAATTATCTGAAGATATGCCAGTGGAACGCAAACGGTATAAGCCAACACAAACTCGAATTAGAACATTTCCTAGCTAAACACGAAATTGATCTTATGTTAGTTTCTGAGACCCACTTAACGGATAAACACAATTTCAGAATTAATAGTTACGAAGTTTATGATACAAAACATCAGTTGGGCAGAAGTCGAGGAGGAACTGCTATTATTATAAAAAAGCGGATTTGCCATTATGTTCTAAATGAATAAAGCACTGAGGAAATTCAAGCAACCTCTAAGAATGCTTAGTCATCGCTTCAATATATTGCCCTCCAAATAGTAACGTTTCGGCAGATATCTACAAAAGATTTTTTGCAACCCTGGGTCAACGTTTTATGGTCGCCGGCGATTTTAATGCCAAACATACCTACTGGGGTTCAAGATTGACTACTCCGAGGGGACGTCAATTAATGAATGTTATTCAAGAAAACCACTACGATGTTGCGTCGTGTGGCCTTCCAACTTATTGGCCTACAGATCGTCCAAAAATCCCTGACGTCCTTGATTTTGCAGTCACGAGTAAAATACACCGAGAAATAATCCTACTAAACCACTCTTAGAATTATCTTCTGACCACTCGCCGGTCTTACTACATTACTGGCGGACCAAGAGACATGTTCCACGAATAACTATCTAACAAACACCTCCACTAACTGGTTGAAATTCAAGATGTACATCAGTTCACATATCGACCTAACGTCTACATTGCAGACGGCTAACGATATAACATTACTATGGAAAACTTTAATGATGTACTAGTCAACGCAGCTATTGCGGCCTCGCCTAAACGAAAGAGCAAACATACAGGACACACCATAACATCCGCTGAAATAGAAAAAATGTCAACAAAGAAACGTCGCTTAAGACACATCTGGCAAATTAATCGATCGCCAGATTCTAAACATAACTTTAATCAGGCAAAAAGACAACTATAAAGCCTACTACAAAAAACAAGATGGATTATATGCAAAACTATCTTAAAGAATTATCTCCCCATTCGGACTCAAACTATTCATTATGGAAGGCCACTAAACACCTTAAATGGCCTCAGCAACCAAATCCGCCAATTCGTCTTTCTAACGGTGAATGGGCTAGAAGAGCTAGAAAGCCTTTGCTGATCACCTTGAAAGTATCCACTCCAAACCTTGGCTTATCGGTGGTTCAAACAGAAAGTATACCAATCAGGCTTGTGAGGAAATTTAAGATAAAGAAACCACTGGTAAAGTTTATTATCACACATCAAATTCAATTAAATAAAGCCCCTGAGTATGATCGAATTACAGGTGAAATGCTTAAACAACTGCCTGAGTGTGCCTTTGGTCGACTGGCTCAAATATTTAATTCAATTTACGAATCAGGATATATCCCTGAGTGCTGGAAATTATCAACTAATAAAATGATCCCAAAGCCTGGCAAGGATCCTACCAAAGTCTCGTCATATAGACCAATAAGCCAATCGTTTCGAAAGTATTCGAAAAAACTATTATCGAAAATAATAGGAACTACGAAATATCATCCCTAGTCATCAGTTTGGTTTCAGAGCCGAGTACGGAACCATTGAGCAAGTGCGCCGAGTAGCTACAGAAATAAGGTCAGCATACGAAGAGAAAAAATACTGCTCCGCCGTATTCTTGGATGTTGCCCAAGCATTCGATAAAGTTTGGCACGAGGGTCTGCTGCATAAAATTAATCTTAAATTGCCAGAAATTTACCAACTCATGAAGTCGTATTTGACAAATCGCAGATATTATGTCAAATACAACACCTCTAAATCAAACGAGAAAAACATTCTGGCTGGAGTACCACAAGGTAGTGTGCTTGGCCCAACGTTATATTTAATTTTCACTTCAGATCTACCAACGTCTTCGCAAATTCTGACGTCTACTTTCGCAGATGATACGGCAATCGTATGTATAGCTATAAAAACCCACAAACGGCATCCGAAATTCTGCAACAACATATTTATGACATCGAAATATGGCTAAAGAAATGGAAGATAAAGGTCAATGAAGAGAAATCGACCCACGTAACATTCACTTTAAATAAGCTTAATTGTCCGCCTGTCACAATGAACGGAATACAAATCGGTCAATCAAATGGAGCGAAATATTTAGGCGTCCATCTAGATCGACGGTTAACTGGGCGGAAACACATTGAAATGAAAAGAGACCATATCAAATTAAAAATTGATAAAATGCACTGGTTGATGGAGAAATATTCAACTATTGATCTAGAATACAAGCTTCTCCTGCATAACACAATGATCAAACCAATTTGGTCGTATGGGTGTCAATTATGGCAATCAACCTCAAATTCGAATATCGACATTATCCAACGAACAAAGTCAAAAATTCTCAGAGTGATTACAGGAGCACCCTGGTTCGTAAAAAACAAAAATATGCATAAGGACCTTAACATCCTAACTGTCAAAGACGAATTACAAAAGATGCGGATCAGCTATGCAGGGAAACTGGTATCTCATCCGAATTTGCTGGCGCGAAACCTAAAAGATATACCTACGTCTTCGCGATTGAAGAAGAAAACGATGGCTGTTGTAATAACATAAATTATAAAATTATTAATTTACTTATTGATAAGAAGTAAATTCTGCTCCCGCAGATTTACATAATTACCTTACATTTACATAAAATTGTTAAAAAAAAAATTTGCAATTATATTTTGTTACATAATTTCAAGGACTTTAAAGGTAATTTGTTATTTTTTGCAGTTTTTTATTTTCTTGCATTTCAGTTACCTAACGGTTTTTTTTTATTTTTCAAACAATTTTTTGTGCTCCAAATTCATCATACGAAATACTTACTATATTTTATATTTTATTCAAAAAAAAAATTAATTTGGGCTAATATGGGTTAAAATATTTATGACATTAAACTTGTACGTTGTTAATTCTTAAATGTTCGCTAACCAAAAAAAACATAACTTCTCTAAAATTTAACAAAATATGGTTATACGTATTATAATTTCGTATTAAAATTTGTCCGTGAAAAAAATAATTTGCTCACGGGGGCCCATTATTAGGTGATTCCTATGTTTTTTATTGGTATACAGTTGTCTAACCAAGTATACTGTTCACCATCGAGAAATAAATATATATAAAAGAAAAGAAGTAGTGTGCAAATTTTATAAGACAATTCTTCCGAGGTTAATCTTATTTGATAGTTTTGATATATTTATATACACAAATTTAATATTAATAAATTTAATTTCTATATTTAATCCATATATACGTATCTTATAAACATATAGGCATAGTTATTTGATAGTTCATTGTTCTTGTTAGGCTTTTACAGGTTGCCGGAAAGTCTACATGAGTACTCGCTTTTATGTATATACCTTTTTAAACCAAAAAAATAAAAAAATGGCTAAATTAAAGTCCAAACCACACAAATGTGTGAGTAAAAAATCATAGTATGCAATGGCGTTTTTGTTAAAAAATTTCGCTTGATTTAAAGTACAACCAACACAATTGTATGTATAGCTATAGTGTTTTTTTCAGACGAAATAAGTTTGAAAGGAATGCGCAAATGTGTAAGTTGGTTCAAAACACATACAAAAATAGATTTTTGACATGGTACTTTTGCCGTACAAGCACAATTGTGTTAGTAAATCACAAAAGGGATATATTGCTCTATTTGTTTTCACTCAATTTGATTTTGTTGTAACATGAAAAATTTTTCTATATAGTTTATTAATTTTAATGTTTTATTTTAAAAATGTAATTTATAATTTTTGTTACT
Organism: Nephrotoma flavescens; assembly: GCA_932526605.1. Taxonomy (NCBI): domain Eukaryota; kingdom Metazoa; phylum Arthropoda; class Insecta; order Diptera; family Tipulidae; genus Nephrotoma; species Nephrotoma flavescens. Next base: position 314,493,881 of record OW052220.1, read on the forward strand.
TCATTTTGGTAAAAAAATTTTATATTTTTTTTATATTCTGGTCGTTTTTATCTATTTATTTGAATTTATAAACAATTTTGTAGTGTTCTGATGATGCGTCGAAATGGGACGCGAAATTAAAGTAATTAAAAATCATTTTGGTCAACTAATAAAAACAGAATAATTTAAAAAATCAAAGTAAATCCAAAACAATTTTGGAAATACAAATATCAATAAATACAAATAATAACCTACAACAATACCTGCTCTTCAAACGCCGAAGATATATTTAGCTGACATGTTCGCGAAATTTTTTCAATCAGGCTATAGACCAAGCGTTACTAGTGGATTGTATGAACAACACAGCAAAAATAACACATCAAAACTCCTCCTGTTATTTTTGAGGATTTCACTAAATCATTTGATTCTATCTGTCATCATAAAGCACTCCAGAGTTTAATCCATATCTATTAAACCGTATTAAACCGTCCGCAATTTGTAATAATGGGAAATCAGAAATCAAACGTTATTTAAGTTACGTATGGTGTTCCCCAAGGCTCACACATCGGGCCTTGGATTTTTATTGTTTTCGTAGACCGAATAACCGAGATAATCAAAAACTCAGACGTACTCATATTACCTTACCAAATTTCCATTTGATCATTTTATTTTGGTACCAACGGATTTGAACTGTATCGCCTATGCACAGCTCCCGTCTGTAACACTTTGATGGGTTAATATTTGTATAATCATTTACCCTCTCGATATAGTTTCAAATGAAGATCCTCCGGATCATTCCTGATCCCCCAAAATTCCTTCCAATCTGTAGACGGTTGTACAGATCTTCCGAGAATTGCTACACTGTGTAAGTTCTTCTTTGTTGCTTGGTTGATCGGTTTCCACCACCGGATGCCGAGACAGAAAATCTACATTCATATATGGTTTTTGGCCTCCCTGTGTACAATTTTGTATTTAAAACCAGATAGGAAGTGCGCGTAACTTAGTAGTCGTTGTGATGTTAATATCGGTAAGCTTTTATCTGGGCTCAATATCATAGTCCTTATGAAGCTGGCTATAATTTGACTCGCTTCTTGATAATGTTCGAGACGCATACGTGATTGGTCGTTCTCCATTTGATGTTTTCAAAAAAAAAATAAATCCAGTAGAACTCATCGTTTTTATACCAATGGATAGATCCTAAATTTTTGTTACTACTCTACAATTATTAATCCAACCAATGTTGTCTGTGAGCTTTCTTTGTTAACCTAACTTCTTCTTCGTTTCATTTCCATTGTCTAGAAAATAGTCTTAACGAATTTTGTTGCATTTTGTGACAATTATTAAAATGTTTTGTCTTGCTTCTTATGTTTGTAGTTTGTCATTTGTTAAAATCATTTATTATATTTTTGTTTTTGGTCTGTAGGTCATTTTTTGATTGTAATCTTCTTATATACAAAGTATGCTTTTGAAGGCATATTGAGCATCCCGCTTAGATAGAGTTATTTACCAACTGCAGACGAACACGAAAAATAATATTTAACATTAATATTTTAACATGTTTTTGTTGTAATTGTAATCAATCAAATAGTTTTGGGTTTTTGGATTCTGTTTGATTAATAACCATTAATGAGGTGCATAAATTTATCCCAAGAAATATGATTAATTTTTTAATGGTTCCAGAATTATTGTGTTTACTTATTCCCGGTATTGTTTGTTTAAACTTTTAAAGATGAGGCATTTTTAAGAGGTACTTAAAAAATAAAATTAAGACTAAGAGTTTATCTGTATTTTTAATTTATGGCCGTAATTCATTTTACAGTAATATGTAAAACGCCCACGATCCGACTGCACTGATCAGAGTTGACTGTTTTGAGTTTTTAATGAATGTGGACCTTTAAAGATCTGCATTTCCCTATTAAATTTGAGGATTTTTTGGTAGAGAATGCAGGTATGTATGCCGCTGATTTAATCCTTTCTAGACATTGTAGACTAACAACATCTTAGATCTATGAGTTACAGGATTCTATAACCTATGGGATTGGTTTGGACGGATGTAAAAACATATGTAAAGGTTCGAATTTTAGTTCTGTACAATAGCCTAGTATTGCACTCCAAATTATCCACAAATTAAGTGTCCCCTAACACGACAAATTATAAAACTGGGATCCAGCAATTTGCGGATTGGTCTAAATAGCATCCCAAAATCCGACATCTAAGATTTTTAAAATTTTTTCCAACTCTTTTTATGAAAAGAGGCGTGTATTTTGTTTAATTTACGTGATTTAATTGGTTAAAATGATGAAAAGTCAGGGATTTTTATCCATAAGTATGAACCGGACTCGTGGCACGTATACTTGTTGATCGAGTCCCATGTAAGTTACGTTACAATCATCACATTTTATCTGATAAACATGATTTAGTGGTATCGGATCTTTCAACTTTCAAAACAAAATGTGATTTAAACTTGAAGCTGATTGATCTAAATTTTTATTGTGTTAATTTTGTAAGAGGTTGGAAGCCAAGAAATAAAATTTGGATATCGACCAGACCAGGTATTATTAATGTTTATGCAGCTAGCACGATACTCAGCCTGAAAAACGCGATGACAACACTAAACTATCACTATCGTGAGAGGTCGAAAAAATGTCACTATCGCGATAGTAAACGGTGTCATGATACATTGCCATGACATTTAAAACATTCAGCCCGAAATTTTAATTTTTTATGGATTTGTAAGATATCCTTCTATTGGTTTTTAGCCTAGTCAGACCTAAATTCATCATTTATATGACGCTAGCCCGATATTCAGTCCTAAAAAATCCGACAGCAATACTAATCTATAACTATCGGGAGAGTTTTCTATACAACCCCGAAATAATATCACTATCGCGACTGTAAAAAGTGTCATAATAATCTGTCATGGCATTTATAAGATTCAGCCCGAAATTTTAACATTTTTATTTCTCCTCAATTACTTTTATGTATTTTAAGGTTATCCTTCAATTGATAGGAAGCATAGACAGCCCTAAACTCAGCTAAAAAAGACTATGCGTAAATTCAGTTAGTACTACATGTTTGAATATTTGGATTACGGATATAGATTTTTGAAGTTTTACTGCGAGTTCATACGACGGATAAAAATCTCGGATTTTACTATCCCATCGTGTTAACCAATTACATCACGTAAATTATACAACGGGTACGCCTCTTTTCATATAAAAAAGTTGAAAATATTGAAAAAAAAATCTGGGATAGAAAAATCCGAGATTTTTATCCGTCGTATGAACTCGCATTTAACGGCAAGCCGAGACATTTACTGAAAAATTATCTGAAATTATCTGATATTGATCTGTACCAATCCGGGTGCCTCGAACAAAATGATTGATACAGAGAAGGTGCAATAAATGATGATGTTGGTTTTATTGATTTTGGTATTTTTTATAATAAAAGCTATTTGTTGTTTATGCTTTGCCGGTCAGCTTAAAAAGAATTTATTCTAATTTTATTTTATTTGACAAAACGAAATCTTATACTAAACTTATTTAAATTTCCTAAAGATGGCATAAAACGTTATTATTTTAGTACGATTAACACGGATTCTCTAATGTATGTTTATCAAGTGTACCTATATGACATTTATAAGGTTTGCAGGCTGATAAATTCATTGTTGTTTACGACAGATATAGTCGTTTGAATCTCGGCTCACTTGAGCAGCAGCACTTATACATATACCCCTAGATTCGTTGAAATTTTGTCTACAAACTGAGAGACTTGCAGAAAAATTGTATGTGCCTGAATAAAGTCGCTTGAATATCTCCTCACAGGTGATTCACGAGCATTTGACGTAACCACAGGATTCCTTGAAGTTCTACTACTAATCTGAGATAGTTTAAGAAAACTTCTATCTGGAATTATCTGGTATAATCGCTTGAATATCGTCACACAGGCGTTGTGAACGCAGCGAAATTCTTGCGACTATGTCCGGATAACTCCAGATAGGACTTTTCTGCAAATAATCGCAAATCGTCTATAAGGTGAGATTAAAAAATATGATAATGCCTTTTTTCACAATAGAGGATTGGTCGAAAAAAATTGTTTGAATGAACGAACGAACTAACGCAACTATAAAGGCGCTTTTAAAAGCTATACTCGGGTCTGGGTCGTTTGCCTGACTTTCAACATCCCGTTTTTCAAAATCTCGGTTTTCAAAAGCCCGATTTTCAAAGGCCCGATTTTTATTTTTTTCGAATTCATAATCGTTCATCCGTGGGCCAGGACCCACAATTCCCATGAAAACATTTCCAATTCCAAAAAAAAATCTTTTACAAAATGCCAAATTTTGAAATTTCAATATACAAAATTCCAAAAAATTTCCATGGGTCGAATTTTTTTGGAAATTTTATTATAATTTATAATTAGGAAATCTTTAATTACGGCTTATTCAAAGGTATCTTGTAATTTACTAAAATTATTACAGTAGTACTTATTTATTAATGACTGTACCATACACAAGTTTGTTAGTGGGAATTATTGGTATGTTTGTAAATGCCGTTTTTAACAGTGTATGCGGTAAATTGAAATACTGTACATACTAAAAATTAGGGTAAAGCGAAGACACAAAAGGTAAATATAGTAGTGTTTTTTGTTTTTGCTAAACGAATCATGAAAATATGGCGCCCATGTTTCTAGACATAAAGCTGAGGTACAAACATTTCTTATCGAACAAAATATAGACATCATGTTAATATCTGAAACACACTTCACAAAACAAAATTTTTTTAATATTACCGGCTATTTCGTTTATGACACCAAACATCCGGATGGAAAAGCACACGGCGGCACTGCAGTCTTAATAAAAAGAAGATTAAAGCACTACGAGCTCCAGAAATATGCTAAAGATCACATCCAGGCTACAACTGTCAGTTTGGAAGAATGGTCTGGGAAATTTTTAATATCGGCTGTCTACTGTCCACCGAAACACGCAATTAAAAAACAGCAATTTATCGATTACTTTAACCAGTTGGGAATCAAATTTCTAGCAGGGGGTGATTACAACGCTAAACATGTTCAATGGGGTTCGAGGTTGACGTCACCGAAAGGAAAGCAACTCTACGAAGCAATAAACGAGAAAAACCTTGATTATTTATCATCTGGACATCCCACATATTGGCCAACAGATAGAAAAAAAATTCCTGATTTAATAGATTTCTGTGTAATACGAGGAATAGCACGCACCAATGCTGAAGTCGTTGACTGTTATGATTTATCATCAGATCACTCACCAATAATAGTAACACTAAGTACCCAAGCATTAAAAACTGAACCACCACAACGTTTAACAAACAAACTAACGAAATGGGTTCTCTATAGAAACATAGTAGATGTAAATTGTCATCTTGATGTTCCACTTCGCACACCAGAAGACATTGATGCCGCGATAGAAAACTTAAGTCAAATAATGGAAATGGCTGCAAAAAAAGCTACTCCGGAGAACAAAAATTCCGAAAAAAATATAAGGCTTTCAAGTAACATTCAAAAGTTGTTAGCAGAGAAGCGGACAATTCGGCGGCTATGGCAGCTTCACCAATCTCCTTTGCATAAATGGAAATTAAATAGAGCTATTAAAGCTTTGAGAGAAGCAATACGGGAAGAACAAAATTTAGGAATACAGAATTACCTAAGTGAGCTCACAGCAACAGAAACAACAGATTACTCACTGTGGAAGGCAACAAGAAATTTAAAAAGACCAGAGGTATCGAACCCACCGATAAGGAAACCAGATGGTCACTGGGCCAGAAGTGACTTAGAAAAGGCTATCGCTTTCTCTAACCATCTACAAAAAGTGTTCACCCCAAACGAACAAAATAATGATTGCGTACTACCACAGCTTACGAGGGACGAGTCGAACCCAAACCCAGTAAAATTTAAATGGAAATGCGTCAAAAAAGTTATCAAAAACAGTATAAATCCCCAAAAAGCGCCAGGTCATGACCTAATAACTGGAAAAATGATCAAAGAATTACCAGATAGATGCATAAAATATATAACATATATTTTTAACGCGATTATGAGATGTGGATACTTTCCCCAAAAATGGAAAATATCTCAAATTATCATGATTCCTAAGCCAGGTAAAGACGAAACCCAAGTCTCGTCGTACAGACCAATAAGTCTACTTCCGATAATTTCAAAGCTTTTTGAAAAGATGCTACTACAAGAACTAATACCTATATTATCTGAAGGTCGCATTATACCAGATCACCAATTTGGATTTAGAGAGCAACACGGCACAATAGAACAAGTGCACAGAATTGTAAATACAATTAAGGTTTCCTTAGAAGAAAAGAAATATTGCTCGGCAGTTTTCTTGGATATTGCGCAAGCTTTCGACAAAGTATGGCATGAAGGATTAAATTACAAAATTAAAACTCTTTTGCCTAAACAATTTCATGCAGTTCTTGAAAACTACTTAGCCCAAAGGATGTTCCAGGTGAAACAAAATACGGCCACTACTGATCTAACCGTGATAAAGGCAGGAGTACCGCAAGGTAGTGTATTGGGACCTGTGCTATACTTGTTATTCACAGCTGACCTACCAATAACTGAAAAAATCGTCACTTCAACTTTTGCTGATGACACAGCTATATTATTTTCACACAAAAATCCTCAAACAGCATCGAGAGAATTACAAGAACATCTACACAAAATAGGAGATTGGTTAAAAACTTGGCGGATAAGGACGAATGAATGTAAATCAACACATGTAACATTCACATTAAATAAACTTACATGTCCAGCAGTAAAATTAAACAATATCACAATTCCTCAACAAACAAACGTCAAATATCTCGGTCTTCATCTCGATAGAAGATTGACATGGAAAAAGCACATTGAAACAAAACGCAATCAATTAAAAATAAAATTTTCTAAAATGTACTGGATGATCGGAAGAAAATCGAAACTCTCTCTAGACTGCAAGGTTCTACTATACAAAGCGATCCTAATCCCCATATGGTCATATGGTATCCAACTATGGGGCTCAACTAGTGCATCAAATATAGATATCGTACAAAGAACGCAAGCAAAGATACTTCGTAGCATTACAAATGCCCCATGGTATATTCGAAACAGCAACATCCATAGAGACCTAGGAATCAAAACTGTTAAAGAGACAATTAAATCATGCAGTCTAAAATACCAACTGAAACTGGAATCACACCCTAACGAATTAGCTAGAGATCTACTAAGGCAACCGAAATATGGACGGCTTCGCAGAACAGATCCTCTAGATTTAATTAACTGAGAAATATAATCTAATAATTTCGTGCATGTTGAAATGAAATTAAGTAATTAATAATAATTTAATAATAATAATGCATAATGATATTAAGTATTAACATAGGTTAAGGCTTAAGTTAAAATTTTTTTTATAGTTTTTAAGAATTTCACACTTCTTGTTAGTTTCGTATAAAGAAAGATTCAAGAATAAAGCCTTTGGCAATAGTTACAAAAAAAAAAAAAAAAAAAAAAATGTTTCTAGACATAAATTTTTTTTAAATTTACTAGCATTTCCCATGAAATGAAAATGTGCTTGTATATTTATGAACACAGTTTTATTTGTTAAAATTATTATTTATTTTTCCAATAAGTTTATTGTGCATAGGCAGCAAATTTGAGCAAATATACAATTTAAATTTATTTGTATAAACAATAGGAATAATTGGAACAACAACAATAAAAATTATGACATTAGTTCGTGTACCTACATACCAATTTTTGTATATTCCTAGTAACCATGTGTCCCTTTAAGCCACATTTACCTAATTTTATTTACTAGAGAATTGGTACGGTTTGAAAAGTAATTTGTACTAAAATTTCAATTTACTGTACTAATTGGCCCACAGCCTACACTAATGAAATAATGGAATTTTGCCAATTGGAATTAAGAATTTTTATTTTATAGTATTTTGTAAAACCGAGTTTTATATTTTTGTTAATTGGGGTTTTAGAAATTTAGGCCTTTAGAAATGTTAATGTTATGTAAGTAATATTTCCTAAAGGGTTAACAAAAATTTAAATGCACCAGATGTTTTGGTATAACCGTTATAGATGACGCAATAGTGGGAGTAATCTTTAAAGGCAATTTAAAAATTTTTTAAATATTTTTTACGACTAACTAAATAATACAAATTATTAAATATTTTGGCAAATTATGAAAAGCAATAAAAATATCATTTTTATATTAAAAATAAAAATAAAGCAAAAAAATAATAATAAAAGGAGAAAAATAAATATCTCATTGGTTAAAACGAACAAAAATAAACTTGATGGTTATGCGTACCATCTCGAAAATCAAACTTATCGATGGTGTTGCGATCAACGGAAAACGCTATTATCTAAAGCAAAAGCAACCACAACACTAGAAGAAGGAAGACATTAAGAAAGGAACTATCAAATCATAATCACACTCCAGTGGCTTCCGAAAAACAAGTTGTAAGGCAAATGAAACTGTAAAAAGTTTAACAGAAGCATCAGGGCTGCGACATTCTCTAATAAGAAGAGAAAGTATTGTTGAATGCGACCACAATTGTACATTATATTTGCGTTCAAAGCACAAAAACAAAAAATTGCTCGAGGGAGGGCCACAACACTGAAAAAGCCGGAAAGTTTAAATGAAATTTCCATTCCGAAACGTTCAAGTTTATTCCGGAAACGTACAAAAACATCTTTGATGTTGCTATAGCAGAGCCTGAATGCTGGCTCATGAACGGTACATTCGATGTTGTACGGTCTATAATGAGACCATTATTATTTTGGATAATGAGCTCAAAACCAACTCGGAGATTGCTTCTGATTGGAATATCCCGTTAAATCCAAAGAGAATTGTGTCAGATTATGAAAAACAAGCGTACCTGCATCTAAAACATATTTCCGTTGGCTGAATACAAAGGTGCATTTTCCATTTCGGCAATTATCATGGTGAAAAGTACAATCTGAACACCTTCAAGTTAAATTTGGAAACGATGAATATTTTAACATGCAAATTGTTGAAAAGCTTAGCATTCACTCCAAGAATTTGATGTAGACGTCATGCGAATAGCCAAATGGGACCAAGCAAATTATATAAGGTGTGTCCATTTAATACGAAGGAAGACCCCAATACAGTCAAGAGTTCTGGACTATATTCCAGAACCATGGAGATAATTTACCTAGAACACAAAACTCGGTCGAGGCCTGGCACGCCTGACTAAAAATAGTAATCGGAAGACATCATGTTAGGCGGTTAACTTATTAACCGAAGAATTGGCAAAAGAGATGATCATATGCAAAACACGCATTGAGAAATAGAAAACTGGTGAACGCGTCCCACTAAAAAAATGTGGAAAGAAACTGCAAAATTTTAAATTTTGTTGTAAATAGAAAGTAAAATTTTGTAAATTAATTTTACAGTTGTTACAGTTAAAATGCAAATTATATCCAATAACCAAAATTTAACCAAGATCGACCAGAAAAAGACAGAGTTCTTAATAAAAATGAAGATTTTAAATGAAGACAATTAAATAAAATTTCTAAAAAAAAATCCCGACTTTTGTCTAAAGTCGGAATTTTAAAAGTCGGGATTTTGAAAGTCGAGATTTTTTTGTCGGGATTTTGATAATTCGGTCTTTTGTAATTCGGGATTTCGTACCGACGCCGAATTAAGGTCGTATACCGAGGTACGGCTGTATTTATTAATTCACTTAAAACACCATTTGCAATTTTTAGTTACACCACTATTTTCACTTAACATCACTTATTATGGTAAAATTCGCACTGTTCACTTTCGCTTTTAATATTTCGCGTACGGAATCTTCCAAATTGCAAAATTGGCTAATTGTGTCGTTGCACTCGTATTTATACATCGATCGAATATTCTATAACCGCCTCGATTTATTATATAGGTTATATTCTAGACCACTATAATAAGCTAAAATCACCTTTAGTACCACTACTCAACCCCAGATGCTACCTCGCCTATTGGGTTGATAGACAATTAATTCGGAATTGGCGAGACTTGTTGAATAAACATTTTTGGTGAGGCTGGTGACATCGTGGTAGTCAGTGGTAGTAGCACTGAAGGAGTGTATAACAGTTTGTTGTGTAGCAGATTAAACTCGGGAGCCCGTTCACGATATTTACATTGTTACAATAAACAATGACAGCTCAACACCGTTCATGAAACTACATTGTAACAATGAACACGTGCCTTTTTCGTACACGAACTCTACATTGTTACAAACGTCATTCTCAACCCAACTCGAGACTGCCTCTACAAATGTCATTTTTAATTGTGTAGGTATCAGAAGCAACATGATGATTGTGCAGGTTTGAAAAATAAAGAACAAAATTCAATTTTTAATATATTTATTTTAAATAAATTTGTGTTTTACGGATACACTGATTATTTTGATGCTCCATTATACTACGATTAGTTCGTACTATTGGTTAATTTTTTAGTTACGATTCGTACTTTATGGGGAAAAAAATGGAAAAATTGTCCTCTAGGCAAATCGAACTTTACAAAATCATAAAGCGTGCACAATAGATCGTTAGGAATTTTAAGAAGTCTAATAGTATCTTGAACGAATGCCGCATCATCTTCTGTGATGTCACAGTATTAAACTGCGACACGAGATTTTTTGGCAGCTGCCTCGGCTGCTTGATATTCTTCAATCTATAAATACAATTTTTATTCTAGTCTTGTATTTTATAAAGGCCGCTCGGTCTTACCGGTTTGGTGAGTTTGCGGTCACGTCGTCTCCCAGCACGGATTATGCCATCTGTAATAAGTGCTTTGTCACCATCGACATTAGTGGCAAGATCGGATAGCGTAGCGTAGACCAAAGCAGCAATTTTAAACTCAACATTTAAGTTTAATGTCTTGTTTACAACCTCTTGGGCAAACGAACGACATGCCTTAGTCTTGTCGTCTGCATCGGCTGGGAGTACGGCTAATGCAAGAACATATTCCTGTGCATATGGTTTGTCAGATGATAAGACAGGTGCTAAATGAGCTAAACGACTGGCGGGTAATGTCTGAAAAACAATATTTAAAGTTAGTCTCCAGTTTCAATTCCCTCGAGATTAATTTAATTAAATATTACTAATTTTTTAAAAATATTGCAATTCAAAATAATAATTAATAGAATCTGCCCCAGAATTGCTTCTCCGTTTGAAACTTATATTGAAAATTCACAATTAACTCCTTCGTACCACAATAAAACATTGCATTGTCAGAAAGTTCATAATTTATTTTGTCTACGCAAATCTAACAAATTTTACTGCAATCTCAGTTTTAACAATAAATTTTTTTATCTTCATTCTGTGGTTATGTTTTTAACAATGTTTTGACACTTGGGACAATCTCATAGTTAACTATTACGTCATTTCTACAATGACAGTTGCTACAATATTGTAACAATGTAAATATCGTGAACAGGCTCTCAAAGGAAGATGATTTAATTGCGTTTGATACCAAAAATATTTATTAATTGTTTGCCTTCGTTATCCGTGTCGTGTAATTCCTCGATCAGAGATTGAGGTAAGAAGAAGTTTTTCACAAACTGTCGACCAAATGTTACAGAAGTCGTGATACATTCTCTGTAGTTGCCAGTTAGAAAATAAGTGTGTGCCTGCGAAATGAGTAAATTCGTAGCTGGTTGTCTTTTAAAAGAGTAATCGGATGCTTTCGTGTGTGTGTCGAAATAGATTTGTTGAGCCGCCCTCTTGGCCCGCCGGTATCTTTATATCTCCTTAGCGAAATGTGATATGAAATTCTAGGCTAACTTCACCATACGATGAAGTATTCATACGGTTAAATAAATTCTAATGTGATTAACTTACAATTAAGTTTTATAATTAAGTGTGCGGGTTCCACACTGATACTAAAATTGACAGTAGGGTAGGTCATTAAGGTTAAACGAAATATTTTAAACAGGTGTAACTTAATGATCAACCATATTTACAACCTGTATTATGTATACGTATATACATAATCCCAAAGATTTGGGTTACATGTGATCGCATCATATTTTCTAAATGTCATCGTCGTGATCGATGATGATCGATATAAAAAACAAAAAATGTGACATATTTTGTTCTCGTAAGAAAGGCAAAGCCCATGAAACATAAAAATTGAATTTCTTTGAAATCCAAACCAAAATACTACTATCTATAATACATAAATACAGTTTTTTTTTATTATGCACTATCGTCTTCCGTTCTACAAAAGTAAATTCCGAGATCAACAACAAAAAACGTTACGATCGACTCATTTCCTAAAATTGTTTCGTTTTGTTATTGATTTCACCGACACTAATCAACCAAATTGATTATTCGAGTTCGAACATTTTTTTTTTTTTTTTGTTAAACAACAATTACAAAATGTTTTTAGAATACATATGTAATATGTAGAGGTAGACAAGGACTATCGGAATGACAATTTAAAAATACAAAAAAAATGCTTAGTAAACCTTTGTAGTTGTTTAATTGGTGTGCGTTGTTCTCAGACCCCCGTAAATGAAGAAAACGTTGACTTATCTAAAATCTCCGGGTAATTTCTCATTTATGAAGAATGCGTTAATTTTTTTTAAGTGTTCAAAGTTAAATAAAGGCGATAATAAAGTCAAAAAAGAAACTCATAAAAATTTACTTAAAACATTAAAATATAAAACTTTGGTTTTTACACATTGTTTGGTTTTTAATTATTGTTTTGGGATAAGTGTAATTTAAAAATATTGTAATGGAGTACAATCGAGGCTTTTAAATATCCGCATTGTAGAATGAGACCGTTAAAACTATAGTTCATAGTCGGATCTATATACCGTGTGATTAAAAAGTGCTGATACAACAGTTTAGGCTGGTTCTACTTTCAGTAGACGTATATATATATATATATATATATATATATATATATATATATATATATATAATAGGGAAACTTGTACTGAATAGGTCCTGAATGATGTACTGAATGATTTGGTAAAGCCATATTGTTCTCGAGCATATTCTAGCCATTTGACCAATTATTAAATGAATTCTGTGACACAGGTCATCCTTGTTCACTAGCTGAAGTTTTGACAATTTCGATTTCTCAGACAAGTTTCCCTCGGAAAGTGATTTATTTATAAAGCGGATAGGGGTTAGTGCTCTGTAAACGAAATGACATCACATGCTACAGATGAATATCACGTTTCCTTTCCCTTCACCAACAAACTAACAACAGTTTGTAGGGTGAAGAGGAAGGAAACAAGGAAAGAATTACGAAGAAATAATCAAAGTGTGGAATGGCCGAACCTATTGAAATGAGAATTTTATTTGTTTTAATGAGTTGGCAGCATTGGCCATATTGGTTTCGTAATTATATGTATAACTTCACTGTATTATATAAAAATCGATCTTTTTACTTCCATCAATCAACTTGTAACGTCAATCAACGGCAAAGTTCCAACAGGCTCTGGGCCCAGATTACGATTATTAGAGCAATATAGCACGATAATGGTTAAAATACATTTATTTTGTTTTCTTTTTACGAAAAATTGTGTTAATTAAAAATGTCGGAAATGGCATCTTCATCAATAGAAAAACTAAAATGGCGATATAATTTATGATTTGTGGAGGTTCGCTGTACAAGCATATTTTGAGGACATAGATCTATGGGATGCAGGTAATAGGTAAACACGAAAACGCGAGTAGGTTTATCAGAAGTTTGATATCAGGGAGATTGACTGATTGCAGTTCTGTAGAGGAATAAGTGAATAAAGTGGTTACGTACGCATATATGTTCAATGGGGTCGGATTCGCCGTGACGGATGAATGGGCTGGAACGTTGCTATTATTAGGTCTACCGGATGAATGACAGACCGACGATTATGGGGATTAAGGCTTCCGGAATTGAGACTTGCCGATACAATTAAAAATAAAATATTCCCACATGTCAAGAATGAATCTATGACAAATAATGCAGCATTAGTTACCAAGAACGTTAAGCTCAAAAGTAATTACAACAAGTTAATTCGATGTTATAATTGTAACGAATTTGACCATTCTGCGTCAAATTATCCAGAGAAACGGTCTACAAAACCTCAGAATAAAAAAAAATTGCATCGTATCTGAGTACAACTTCGAAATTATCAGAATGGTATGTTGATTCAGGAGCTTCAGCGCATATGACTGCACACGGGAATTGGCTCAAAAGAACCACAGAGTCACCACCGAACAATGAGGTTGTGACTGCGAATGACTCGCGTCTGACCGTCAGAGATGTTGGAGACATTCAGTGGATGTGATGTAGGTGTTGTCTATGTGCGAAGGAGTGATGTTTGTTCCAGATTTGTGTGCAAACCTTTTATCCGTTAGCCAAATAGTAAAAAGCGATAAAAAGGTGGTATTTGACAACAGTGGGTGCAATGTTTGTGATCAGTCGCACAACGTAGTTATCACAGCAAAATATGAAATTGGTATGTTTATATTTAATCAGCCGAGTAATAGTTTGGCCATGATATCCAGTGCTGAAACATCTAGATCAGAAGAAACATTATTGCATCGGCGAATGGGACACCAAAATTTCACAGTACAATGAAGTTGAAAACAGAACGAGCTGTAAGTGTTAATTTTAGTCAAATAAGCTACAATGGATGCTCAATTTGTTTGAAGAGTAAACAAACACGTCTCCCTTTGAAGATGTTGCAGTTCGGGCCAATCAAAGGCTCGATTTAATGCATTCTGATTTATGCGGTCCAATCGAATGTGCTTTGCTTGGAGGTGCACGATATTTTGTGGTGTTCATAGATGATTCCACAAGGCATGTTTTGGCCTACATACAAGTCAAAAACGGTTTGCCGAAAACCAGAGTGGAAGGACCATAAAAATTTTACGTACCGATAATGGTACTTATGGGCATATTTTGAAGAACATACGGATGTCAGTTATTCCGTATACGCCAGAACAGAACGGGTTTGCAGAACGCATGAATTGATGTGCGATGCATGGTATTTGATGTCCACTTATAGATAAACAATTTTGGGCAGAAACAGTGTCTACCGTCTACATATAACTAATCATTCACCGTGTAGAGTGATCAATGGAATAACACCAGAAGAATCGTGGTCGGGGAGAAAAACGGATTAGTCGCGGTTTCGACTGTTTGGTTAGACCCGAAGTAAGGATTTAATTAATTCGACCGATATTTTTATAAAGAGCGTCTTTTCTTCAAGTTTTTATCCTATTTTGGTTTTTAACAAATTATAGCACAACCCAATTTAAATTGATTTCAAACATGAGTATAATTTTTCAATCAACCTTAAATTGCTGTTACGTTACGTTAAATGCTAATTGTATTTACTATAGTTTAATTTGTTAAGATTCTCTGCGGATCAAAAGAGTAAATTGTTTAGTACGGTAAATCAAAATTTTTTACAAATTATTTACCAAAAATTGTACCAATTCACTAATAAATAAAATTAGGAAATTTCGGCTCCAAGGTTCATGGTTATTGGATGATACAATGTGTATCTCGTAGGTACTCAAACTAATGTCAAAATTTGTTCATTTGAAAAAAATTAATTTAATGAAATGTTTAGAAAATTTTCATCATCCAAAATATACTTGGCGTTATTTTGTGTAGAGGTTGGTGATGTGTAATCGTGTTACCACTTTGTTTTTTGTCCCTGTTGTGTTGTACTCTAGAGCGCTCAAGAGTATTAATTTAACGATCAAATTGGTTATCAACTGCTCAACAATAGATCAACCAACCAATACCACTATATACCACTACACAATACCACTACATAAAATGGTATTGCAATTATGTAGTGGTATTGGATCAACCATCAACGTCAAATCAGTTTACAAAAATTTTTCATGCAAAAATGAACGAATATCAATCGAATGTTATAAATGAAAGAGAAGAACTCATACAAAATAGAAAACCGATTTTCTTTTATTATTTTCGTGTGGATGGAGTGTGGATACTATGTATAGAGCCATTCCACACGGGTTGTCAAAGAAGCAGCTTCATCTTCGTTTCTTTCCCCGTTTACCTATGATACCGGTTTTAATTGCGACTCATTTTTCAACAAAAATTTGTTCTGTAAAGCAGCTTCAAACAGAAATGAAATAAAAAAAATTTAAATTTCATGCACTAAACTTTGAACTTATATGCACTAAACAAATTCGTAAGGCAATACCATCTAATAAAACAAATTGTTTGGCTCCACACTTTAATTCTTTCCTCGTTTCCTTCCTCTTCACCAACAAACTAATTTTGCGGCGGGGAAATTTTTGTATGTTATCTTTTTCAGCAACATTTTTTTTCATTCAACTGATTCTCGCATTACTACAAAGATAAATATTTCAAGGACACCTTGTTTATTGTCGTTTTTGGGATAATTTTATTTTAACTTTTGCTTCCAGTGCAAAAAATATATTTTTTCAACCAAGGAAGCATTTTTCGCAGCAAATAGTCAACATTTTTTACTATACGAATAAATTAAAAAAAATAATTTTATGCACATACATAAACAAAGAAATGCGCAAAGAAATCAAATGTGAACGTCGATTGATTTTTGAAGTCATGGAATCACGACGAAAGAATCAAAGTATAGAGAGGCTCATTAGGTAAGCATGTTACCACCACATATGGGCCTCGATATTTAGTTAATAATTGCCAGCTTGATGTTGAATTTGTATCGGATTGCTCATTTTTGACGAAAATACGTTTTGTTTTGTGTTTGCATTTTTAGCAAATTTTTTCGAATGGAAGAGTAATCGCGTTGACCAATATTTGGCCTATCTTCGAAATGTTCGAGTTCATAATTTCGAACGCACTGATTTAAAACAAATAATGCTATTTGTTGGGTATATTGTATAGTACGATTGGAACTTTTATTTATTATGAATTCGACATCACTCTCAACTCAATACTAGATCCCGACTCAAATTTTCCCCCGAATCGCATATTTTAACTAATATAGGCACAAGGGTATGATTGTTGGACAACAACTCAACTTGACTACTGGATTGCGGCGGTGCAACGGCATTAAACACAACATCAATATTAACAGATTTCCTAAACTTTAGAAATTCGTGAGATTTGAAACATGAACCCTGATCAGAGATTATTTTTTTTGGAACACTACATTTATTATTTCGTTTTGATTTTGTAACGCACCTGGCTATGGTTAATATGGATGGTACCGAACTGCTTATCTTCTTTATCAAAATGTGGAGATACCTTTCTAGTCGACCATCTTTAGGCTGATATACGAAACATTTAGCACTCGTTTTAATCAATTTTTCGATCTTCATTTTCATATTCAGGACCAAAATGTACGGCGGATTTTCTCTAAAGTTTTAACGTATTAGCACCTAAGTTGCCATTCTCATGATATTTATGATCGTTTCCGTGATCTTCGGAAACGTTAAACAATAATTTAGTTTTGTCGGTTTTTATTGAAATTAATGTGTAATGTGTACTTCAAGTTGTGACAGGTTTGACATATTATGTTTATGAAAGTGAGTACTGTGGTCTTAGACTCGGCTGGTGTACTCAATTGTAACAGTCTTGTTGTATTTTTGACAACGAACAAGGAACAGACTGAAATAATTTTCTTTATAAGGCTAGTACGCAGCTAACGTGAAAATTAAATTTTCGCTGGTGTCCAAAATTAACCAGATAAATTATTCCATGACAAATAGTTAGTCAATGTTCGTAAAATTTTAACGCTTAGTACCTTTATGTTAATATACATATATTATTTTTTTATAACTTCATGTGAAAATATTTTTTATGTAAAGGTCGGTATCCAGCTCGCGCTTAAATAAATTTTACATACAAATTTGACGTAAAATTTACCTAGCGAAATAACGAAAAAAATATTTTGCTCGCAATTTCGCAGATGCGGTACGCAGCTGACGTGAAAAGCTTGTAGTTATCTCATTCCCATATAGACTGTGCTAGTGAAAATTCTACAAACGTTTTCGCAGCAATTTATCTGCCTAGAACGATAAAATTGAGATAAATTTTGACAACACAACGTGAAAACTATTTTTTTTTTTAAATGGATGAACTAATTAATTCTATAGATTATGAAACTTTGAATATCAAGAAGAATACTTAATTGACTACGAAGAAGTGGATTCAGAAAATTTAGAAAGTGGAAAAAGTTCGTTTTATAAGTAAAATTTCATTTCACTTCTAACTGCGGACTATAGGAATTAGAAGTAAAATTTTGTTTTACACAAAAAAAACTGGAAGTCAAATGGTAGTCTAGTAACATTTAAAGTTTTAAGGTGAAGAAGCTTCTAGATGTCTTTGTCAGCTGAATATAACCATTTTCATAGTGCATGACTAGTGCTGAGAACTAAACTATGATAAATTTACTTGTGTGATTAATGGTAGATGGAGAATCGGGGCTTTAAGTTTACTGGCAAAAATTGTGAAGAACCCAAAATCCGTGATCATTGTTCGTAAACCATCACTCACCCACAATAATTACGTTAAATTCCACACATTTTGTTCAATTGAAATTTTTAAGTTAATAAATTTTATAAAATTGAAATATCTATCAAAGTATAACTTTAGTGTCGCTCCTAGTAATAACATATCACATGGTCACATTAATGGCTGTTTTTTTGTTACAATAGACGGAGTATTCATATTCATTGCCCCGACACACAAAAGGCCATTAAAACAGATGTTACCATGCTTATATGAACAGATTGGAAAGACAAAATACGAATTTTCTAACAAACTTTACTGCTGAACATTTTCAAATATTGCATCAACAAAAATAAAATCTTATACTCGTGCATCCATAAAAATCCAATAAAATATATCTGTGTACCCAAAGCACTTAAGACGGTAGCAAAATAAAATCGAAATAAATCAAACCGAAATTTCGTTCAAAATACGGTCGGTCGGTTGAGGTATTATCATTATCCCTTACACGAATTCACCATAAATTATACAAAAATCAATATCCCAAGTCATGTATAATAATGTTCTATACGAATAAATAAAACGATCAAAAGACATCAATTAAGCGACGAACCTGAACAAAAATGTTCTTTTTTTGTATTTTATTTCCATTCACACCAACATTCTAAATTTCCAAAAGAAATAATTTACCTGCGTACGACGAACATGTTATAGAAGAAGGATTGATGTTATTGAGGATAGGAATAACTGGCTCGTTCGCTATGTAAGACGTAAACCTTTTCTTATAATATTAAAATCGAAATACTGATTATATCTTGGTCCAATTATACACGAATTATTGTTCTGTTTCAATATGAGAGAGTAAAAAAAAAATTCTACCTGGGATTAAAATGCATCATTTGCAAATTCCAAATTTCTTAATATAATAATTTTAAAATCGAGAATTGAAATATGAAACCACACAGAATGTTTCTTGACGATTTTATTGTTGTTGGTAGATTTAAAAAGTTATTGGATTTCATTTGATTGAAATACATAAATAATAATAATCATATCAAATAAATTTATAAAAATGTTTTAAATTACACGGTGCACAGAGATAAAGAAAATTCAAAAATTTCATTTAATGGCCGGTTTAACATAATCGTGGTTTTTCTCTGACCTTGAATTTGGTAATTTGAATACTGACCTAATTTCGAATCACATGAAGGAAAATAATAAATTTCTACCATAAGTGTGGCAATAATACGATACGTGCGATATTTTCTATTATGCACACGAATATTTGGATCACTAACAGGTCCTCGAAGTAAGACATCAGGCAGTGTTTTGGAAGCGGTTGAATAGTGTTAAGGAAAATAAAAAAGAATGTGAATTGAAAACCATATCTCATTAAGAAAAGGATCACCATTTAAGTTTGACAAGGGCTGCGTAGTCTTGTTGTTTGTTTTTTGAACTATGATACAAATTGGGTATCAAAGTTTCTGTTGATTTATATCAATATATTCTTTAAAAAACGACCATCTCCAGTCAACCACAAAGCAGGTATATGAAACATTTGCTCTCAGCAGAGCGGTGCAGTGGATGCACAAGAAATAGTTTTCAAATATACACATGGTAGAGCTTCGTACACACACAATAGGTCGGAGCTGTAATTTCAGGTTAAAAAGCAGAATAATGAATACTAAGTCTTTCTGGGGCCTTAAGAAAGTGAAAATTGAAATATCAGTAGTGAGAGCTATTAACGATGCTCTCCAACTCGAGAATTGCTGGGAAGTTTCTCAAGGAGCCCTGTATGGTTGGTATTATTTATATGGATACCTTTCATCATTTTGTAATGAAGCATTTCTTTGAACTCGTTCTCCTCTGGTGTCGGTTGTAGAATGGCTGGAAACACTTGAATGGAAGATTTTTTTTTAGAAAGAGAAACACTGATACCGACCTGTGTTAGACGGTTATACAGCTGAACTTGATCAAATACATTAAATTCAGATTCTGGGTTCCGTTATGTTTATTTTAATGTCCCCCTCGAATCGATTTAGTAGGACTAGACTCTGTTTTATCTGAGGTTCTTGAGAGGAATGTGATTGGTATTCTTTCCTGAGAAAATACTGCACCTATTGCAAAGTTAGAATCGTCTGTGGTCAGCTCAACTTCATTTTGAAAATGAATCGATGGCAGAAACCAGCTAATCCCAAAAAGGATCTGAGTTCCTTTACGGTTTTGGTTCAGAAAACTCTTATAGCTTTTATCTTCTTTTTGTTCGCTTTTATTCCCGCTTTAGAGTTGACAACTCCTAAGAATTCAACAACTTCTTATAGAAATTCATATTGGGATATTAACATTTCCTAATACCCTAAACGCTATATTGAACGTTGTTACGGAGTGGTTCAAACGGTTATTTTGCCGACTAGATCTCAGGGTTTTGCGCGTGTGGAAGTTGAGGCTTGCGTGCTCCTGGCCTACACCGTGGAACAGAACAAAAAAAAAAAAAAGCACACTAAAGGAACTGAAATTAAATTAAAGACACCATAATCCGTCGAACGAAATTTGAGGAACCGTAATAAATTTAGTGATAATTGGATGTGCCCACTCAGAGAATTACCCATTGACCCCGAAAGGCCGATGCCCAGCCACAGCTAAGATACATTAGAGTCTAGGGATATCTCTTCAACAGACCAGGCCTCTCTTAACCCGGAGAGCCCTCCAGCTAATCCCCGACAATTCACACTTCGACAGCATGATGCCGCCGAAGTGCCACTGGGAGACCGTGTAGATTTTACGGTCGTCCCCGAATAGACGACACATATGTTAGACCCACCACTCCGACCCTGTTGATGTCCTGTCAAGGGGATGACGGGAAGTGGCAAGCCCAGCCTGTAATAATGGAACCGACAAGGAATGACAAACCCCCCCATCATACCAAACCGGAAAGATTTAGAACTTCATTCTATTATTTATTTAACAACACACAAAAAAAATAAAATAATCAGGTTAATACTGTGCCAAAACAAAACCAAAAGAAAAGCAAACAAGGCCGAATGCAAGAAAATTATACGCCGTCCGCTTTATTTTATTATTCAAATATAATCAAAAAAAATTTTGGCTCAACGGGAAAGTAAAAATAAATTGGACCAAAGGATCGAGCGTAAAAATTTTGAGGGCGAAAAATAAATTGAAGAAAAAAAAGGTCGCTAACCGAGATCAATTTTTTAGCGAAACCAACGTGCATCAAGGGCGCGTCAAGCAAACGTTATTCGGCACTTGATTACACCGTATATTTAATAAAAATTGGAAAACTAAAATAATCTTCAATTTACTTTAACCAAAAAAAAATGAAAAGCTCCTTCAGTTCAAGGATTGCCTCGGGCTTGTTCTCATATACTCGCCTCTTCAAGAAACCCCAAAGAAAAAAATCGGGTGGTGCTGACAAATCTGGCGAACGTGCTGGCCAATTAATTTTCGAATTTCCGACTGTTGAGATTTAACTGCAAAATTTAGACGTCGCCGATGATCTCCAGGTTTTAATACTTGCACCAATTGCACCTTATATGGGAATAACAGTAAGTCATTTTTTAAAATGCGTTGTAGTTAGATGCTTCTGGTGTTTCGTTAACACTTTGCTCTACACGTTCAATATTTTGCGCAGTGCAAATTAAACGTGCTCTACCGGTTGGATGCAAATCTCTTACGATGACATGTTGGTGGTGACGAACAACTAAGCAACGAATCATTGCTTCAGAGGGCGAAATTCTGACATTAAAATAAATGGCGACGATATGCTCTTTGCGTTAAAATAATTGATCGCTGATTTAAATAATAAAATTCTATTATTCTGGTTCTTTGTTAAGTTGTGAATCTCTCCATTATTTATTCTCCAGGTGTTATTTATTTAGTATGAAAAAAAAAAATATATACCGGTTGTTTCTTTTAAACTGAGACGATCAAATATCTCGAAAAATAGCCACTCTACGGAACAAATGTCCATAATTAAAATTTAATCATACCGCGGGGGAAATACATTAGTGCAAAAAAATAGTCCCTCACCCCCCGCTTTGTAGGTGGGGCGGGGGTAGCTTTTAAACTAAGATAGGAAGCCATATTTTTTATTGCAGATACGGATTCTACGACTAAAAGTACGTAGGATTTGAATGAAATATTTTGTTCGGGTCATGATAGATGGCGTTGTAATCGACGAAATTCAATTTTTTCAATTTCTTCTTAGAACACACGCATTCAATTCTGCAATACGTTTGAAATAAAAAACATCACGTTTTCATTGGAAATACTCGAAATTCGTCATCAAAACAATTTATTAATGTAAATGGCAGGTGAATAAAATAATTTAGCTTAAAATAAGTGTTCAAAATGATGGCCTGCGACTTCAATGCACTTATTAATACGCATTTCCAATGTTTGTACACAACTGAGAAGTGTGTTTGGTTGAATTTCAGCCACGCATTTCTGATTCGCTCAATCATGTTCTCACGTGTTGTTGGTTCTTGTTTGTAATCTTTGTCTTTGAGATAGCCCCACAAAAAGAAATCTGGCGAAGTAAGATCTGGTGATCTGGCGGGCCAATTTATCGGATCAGCTCTACCGATCCAGCGACCATTGAAATCGCGATCAAGTATTTCACGTGCCACCACCGAATAGTGTGCAGGACAACCATCATGTTGAAACCACATGTTCCGTCTAACTTCTAAGTTCAAATTTTCAAGTAATATTGGCAGTTCATTTTCCAAAAAGTTTCGGTACATTTGGCCATTCAAGTTGCCTTCAATATTGTGGGGGCCTATGAGTTTGTTGCCAATTATTCCACACCACACGTTGACAGTCCAAGGACGCTGATGTTCAACTTGACGAAGCCAGTGTGGATTTGTAACACTCCAATAATGCATGTTGTGTCGATTAACCGTTCCATGGTTTGTAAAAGACGATTCGCATTACGCAACGAAAAAAATTGGGGTTTTGTTGTATTTGTTCACGTGCCCATTGACAAAAAGTTACCCGATTTTGGAAATCAGCGCCATGAAGATCTTGGTGTAAAGACACATGATATGGATGATACTTGTGCCTTTTTAAAATTCTCCAAACACTGGTGAGCTATTTCTCGTGTACTAACATGAGGATTATGAGCCACTTCTGCCAATACAGCAATTTCATAATTTTCTCCAGCGACTATTGCTCTACGGGTCCTCTTTTTCGGTTGAACATTTCCATCAGTAATAAATTGTTTGATAGTACGGCCAAATGAAGCACGTGAACGAATCCTATCCGGAAAACGTTGAGCGTAAATAGCAACAGCATTTTCAAGATTTCTGCCAGCTTCTCCATAAACCAGAATCATTTCAATTTTCTCTCGTACAGTTAAACGCTCCATTCTAAAGTACTTTATCGTTTATTTTGCAATTACGAAAAACATGAAGATAAAAAAAACACAAACGTTAAATGTGATTTACAAAACTGAATAAATTGTTTTGATGACGAATTTCGAGTATGAAAACGTGATGTTTTTTATTTCAAACGTATTGTAGAATCGAATGCGTGTGTTCTAAGAAGAAGAAATTGAAAAAATTGAATTTTGTCGATTATAACGCCATCTATCATGAGCCGAACAAAATATTTCATTCAAATCCTAAATACTTTTAGTCGTAGAATCCGTATCTGCAATAAAAAATATGGCGTCCTATCTTAGTTTAAAAGTTACCCCCGCCCCACCTATAAAGCGGGGGGTGGGGGACTATTTTTTTGCACTAATGTATTTCCCCCGCGGTATGATTAAATTTTGATTATGGACATTTTTTCCATAGAGTGGCTATTTTTCGAGATATTTGATTGTCTCAGTTTAAAAGAAACACCCGGTATATATGTATGTATATATAAATGAAAAATTTATTAAATTTGTAAACCCCATGGTGACTTTTGGCCCACCCTGCACAGCGCGTATTACAAAATTTCGAGCATAGTATTGAAGCTGGAGAATTAAATAAAAAATTCTCAATTTTAAAAAAGACGTATTTGAATATTAAAGGCACTAATAATAAAACCGACCGGGGAATATTACATTGGGAATTTTATGATTTTTTTGATGAAATATTTCAAAACGATTTAACGGTGAACCTACCTGAAAATCTAAAATCATCAACATCAGAATTGAACCAAAACTGTCCCACGGATTTCAATGCAGACGAGAATAGCAACTCGAGCCCAACTAGTTCAGCCGCATTTAGCAGCGCAAGATGTAACCAACTCAGAAAATTTCGCGAAGAATAACTCCGAGTAGAACAGGAAAAGGTAAATGCGGTTTTAAAACTGGTGGCAGCGGTTGAGGAAATTTTTAAAGTACAACAAGAAAGGAATAAGATTCTTAGTGATATTTTGAAAGCTGCGTTGAATAACCAACAGTAAAAAATTTTTATCTTGTAGAAATATATTTCTTTATTTTTTACATTTTAAATGAAGTAAATGTGTATTGAATTACATGAAATGAATTTAATGGAAAAAAATAAAATGTATTTTGATTAAAATAAAGAAGCAACAAATTGTTTTTTTATTTTGAGCGAATTCAGGTTGTTGTGAATCGATATCCTCGTCATCAGATATTTCGGAATTCAAAAGTTCATCGCTTGTGATGCCGTCCTCCATTAAAATAAAAATTATGAGTTTTTGGAATTTTTCTTTAAAAGGGCTACCTTGGAAGAAGAGCGACCCAACTCGAAAAATAGAACTTTTAAGAAATTTAAAATCAAAAATGTGAATTAGTTTGTAATTTAATTATGAAGTTCTGAAAAAGTTAATGCAATTGACACAAAAGCACCTTTACCAATGTATTAAAAGTGTACCAATGTATTAAACACACACTTTTTTTTTGACTTGTGACTCTTTTGATTAAAACAAATTATAATATTATTAATTCAAATCGCTGCTTTGGAAGAATGCCAGCACAACTCAAAAATTATGAATATTGACTTTTTTGCATACAATGATTATAATTATGTCTCATTTTTATGTGGTAAAGTGTCGCAATTTGACCTCTCTCCTAAAAACGCCAGGTGGCACTTATGTCACTATTGAAAATCTGAAATTTTTTCTGTTCTTCGCTGCAACACTGTCACAATCTCAGTTGAATTCAATCGTTTATACGTTGTACATCAACTATTTTCGTCAAAACGGTCACAAGTTAAAAAATTTATTTATTTTACGACGTGTCAATCTTGTTTATAAAATAATTTTAAATCTAGTAAAAAATTGCTATACTTCAAAAACGGTAATCAACAAGGAAAAGAAAAAAATGTTTGTTACGATTAATTTCCAAAGGAGTAATTCCCAAATATTATCTAGATTTTTACAAAACCTTGTAAAAATCCATAGATAATTTGGGAATTAATCAAAAATCTAGATAAAACTTTAAAATTATTCCTTTGGAAACATTATATTTTTTGACTTGTTATATTTTTGATTTATATGAATTACTTAATAAAAAAAATTAATGTTAGTCATGCGAAAATGGGCCTTAAATTCGTCTTAATTGTACCTGGGAATAGTTTCCTCGTAATAATTATTATTCCTAAGCTAGCTTTTGTCCTGACCAAATGAATACTCATTATCCAAAATTGAGACCACTGGCACGAGAACTTTGAAAACAACATCGTCTGATTCCGCCAATACGTTTACAACCAACGACCTAATTGTATTCATTTTATTTCACAAATTTAACAATTTAACAAATTTTAACAAAATTATTTTCACTTAACCATCAAATTGAACTGTCAAAAAACCGTTTGCTATCCAAGACAAAAACCAAATTATACAATAGGCCTACATATTTTTATCAGTGCATTTAGATCTACAAATGAGATTATTCTACATTTGGGAAAGATATCATTTGTAGACCTATTTGCGCTGGATGTGCCCATTATCTCGTGTTGTACGTTAATAACGGATGTTAGCCTATGGTAATCTCGTTTACATTTTGTTACCAACCGATTTAAGTACATACAAATATAATAATCATAAAATATAATTTTGACCAAGAGCACCACCACATGTATATTTGAAATTTTTACTCTACTATGGTATACTTGTTTCGGGAGCGGCTAAGCTGCCCGTCAAGGAGAGAATGATTGCCCATACCAACTTGTAACAAACAGTAGTTGTTCTCTTCTTAACCTGCACAGATTGCTCGGTTTTATATAGCACTCGATGATGTCGGCTTGCCTTTCGTTTAGCAGTTGAATTCGTAATCCAGCTTCTTCGGCTCCTCGAACTAGATCGAAGACTTGCACTTCTACGGGACTTCCCGATGGAGTTGGTATAAGCCGATCATAGCGGAAGAAAGTCCTTGCTATATAAGAATTATGTTGATATCGTGGAGAGCCCAATTTTTTGCTACATTTTCAAAATGGTGTCGGCTGTAATCGAGAGTCATGTCATCTGCATACTTCATCCAGAGATAAAGAGGTTTTGAAGGTTGACAAAAGCGACAAATATAAGTGAAAGTCTCTAAAAGCTGCCTTGGCATTTGAAAGACTGCTGCATCTGATAAGCAGTGATCCCATTTATCATCGTTTACCAGAAGGCCCCATGCAGCTGCAGCTTCTTTGAAGGTATTGTAAATAACACTTTTGAATGTTCGTACAAATTCAGGACTGGTAGCACCTCGAATATGTAAGAAAAGCATAGCCGCAGGAAAAAACGCTCCTCATATCTCAAGCTTACTGTATATACTTTTACTTTAGGTTTTTTTCGATATTAATGGTGTTTGTGATTGTTCCGTATATTGGTCTATTTTCAGTATTCTCGAATTAAATACACAACCGTAGGAAATTACTTCCATTTGCGTCAATCTGTATGACAACCGACTATGATAATCGACACTTACTTATACACAATCAACTTCCCAACCACCCCATACTTTTTCTTTCCATTAACGCCGGATCGCGAACAAATTTAAATTTTGATTTTATAGATGGAAAATGTGTAAGAATCACAACAACCAGTTTCGAACGGATGAGATTATTGGTTTGAAAAAATCAGTCTTCTCATCAGGTCGCGACGACTGACGCTGTATTATTTATAAGGAATATTGTCTATATACAGGGTGGTCCAAAAGTCTGGAAACGGTGAATTTATTTCCGGCACGGGCGGAAAATCGGAATTCTGATACTGGGGTCTTTAGTAATTTAACCCGAGGAATCGAATGGGCCCATCAGATTTTGGGCCCGATGGGGCCTTATTCGAGATATGAGGCCCAACTTTGAAATTTCACAATGCAAAACCATCTTTTTTATAGCAGATTCGGATTCACCGGGAAATTTTACATACGAATTGGTTAAAACCAAACATTTTTTCGTCCATTTTTGGACAAATTATTTTGTATTTGAAAATCATAGTCACCACCTGGGGCCGAATTTTGATCAAAAAATGGAAATAAAAATTATGAGAATTGCAGTTGTTTTACTTACCTACTAGACCTAAAACATTAAATCGTTTAATACAACCAGCGAAAAAATTCAATATTTACGTCTAGTACGTATGTGATGTACGTATGTGTGCGATAATTGTTTCATTATTTTTTTCTTCGAGCTAAATATGCCCTTAACTACCCGTCAGAGAATAGAGATCTTGATAATGCGTGGATACGGTGACAAGCAGAGGTCATATGTGAGTGCTGCGAATTTGTTTAACGACACCCATGCCGAAGTGCCACCGATTTCAAAATCAACGGTTGACCGGTTTGCGGCGACCGGGTCTGTAGCAGACTTGTCGCGATCGGGCAGGGGTAAAAGTGCAACTAATGAGGAGAAAGCCTTAGAGGTTCTTCTCAGTGTCATCGAGGATCCCCATGTGAGCCAAAGAAGGTTGTCCCAAACTGTTGAGGTGAGTAAATCATCCGTCCAAAGAATCTTAAAAACGAATGGTTGGCATCCCTATAAAATCCGCTTAGTGCAGGAGCTCACCCCAGAAGACTTTGATCGTCGTCTGGAATATTGCGATGTAATGATGGAGAGATATCTTGCTGATAATTTCACCTTTTCTTGGACGTGTTTCTCGGATGAGGCGGGATTTAATTTGAATGGGGAGGTTAATCGCCACAATATGAGATATTGGGCGGATGAAAATCCTCACTGGATGCGAGATACACACACCCAATGGCAGGATAAAATCAATGTTTGGGCTGGTATTTTGAATAATCAAATAATTGGGCCGCTTTTTCTACATGAAAATTTCACTCACGCACGTTACTTGGAGATGCTAGAATGGGATATCATTCCACCAATTCGTGCTGTTGTTGGAGATCAATTGGAGAACGTGTGGTATCAACAAGATGGAGCACCTGCGCATGTTGCATTACGCGCTAGGCAGCTTTTCAATGTTATATTTCCTGGGCGCTGGATATGTAGAAGAGGCGCCATCGAGTGGCCACCAAGATCTCCCGAACTCTAAAGGGGTGAATTTTTTTTATTGGGGCTATTTGAAAAATAGAGTAACGAAACCAAGCCTGCGAATATCGAAGAACTCCAGAGAAGCATAGTGGAGGTGTCAGCTACGATAACCCCGGAGATGTTGACACGAGTGAATGAGGAAATGTACCAACGACTCGCACACTGCACTGCAGTGGATGGACACAAATTTGAACACCTTATAAAATAATCATGTCCAGTACCGTGACAAGTTATAAATAAAGTAAAATCCACAATAAAATGTAGATTGTTATTTGAATTCCAGGGCTGAACCCTTTACCTGCCCTATGGGCCTATGAGTTTCAAATGGTTTACTTAAGGTCAGAATAAAACATATCCCATCACACTTCAATTGAGCCCTGTTACAGCGAAGATCTCCAGTATTAGAATATCGATATGTGCCCCCTGCTCTGAATGATTCAGACGCCCCCGGATTTTTCAACAAAATACGCTGCATAGGATCCAAAAATGCGCGAAAAAATTTTTAGTTTTAACCAATTCGGATGTAAAATTTCCCGTTGAATCCGAATCTGCAATAAAAAGATGGGTTTGCATTTGAAATTTTAAAGTTGGGCCTCATATCTCGTATAAGGCCCCATCGGGCTCAAAATCTGATGGGCCCATTCGATTCCTCGGGTGAAATTACTAAAGACCACAGTATCAGAATTCCGATTTTCCACCCGTGCGCGAAATAAATTCACCGTTTCCAGACTTTTGGACCACTCTGTATATAGACAATATTCCATGTAAATAATACAACGCAGTCATCGCGACCTGATGAGAAGACTGATTTTTTCAAATCAATAATCTCATCCGTTTGAAACTGATTGTTGGGATTCTTACACATTTTCCATCTATAAAATCAAAATTCAAAATTACTGTATATACATTCGTGCAACAACCTTCTCTCCACCTCTTTAACGAAGTTGCCATTTACCGCGTACGTAAACGTAATGATGGGAAAAGTCAGTAAATAGAAAATGACGTGCATTTTGATCATTGAAGTTGAGCTGAAACCATGACTCAAGCTTCGATCGGAAAGTTTGTGCTGGAAGCAACGCTTCACCTTCATTCCCTACTTTGAATGTAATTATTTGTTGATTGGGTAGGTGAGGTGCACAGGAAATCGCATCACGGCATGAGATCGATCATGCATTTTCGACTGGGAAGTCTCCACATATATTAGCTCCTGGAGCGCTGACATATCGAGTATCGATGAAGTTGCTGATCTCATTATATCGATGCTCAGAAGTAATTACCATGTTGGTGCAATCATATCCCTTAAATATATATTGTAGATGTGCTTAATTGCTTTAAGCGATGTGCAAACCTTGACGTTGATATGTGCGTTGTACTTAAGCAGAAGATAATGATTATACGGCATTTTGATTGTCCATAGAAGATGCTCTGACTTCAGCTTGAATTCCACTGCGACGACGGTACAGCGGATATCCATTGACATTTGGCTCCATGCATCATGCAGCGAGTAACTATTTCATGAAGTCGCGGCCTTTCTGCTATGTCAGGAATCTCAGCACAAACAAACTGATCGATTCGTTCAGGCGTTGTAAATTTTTTTCCTGCTCGCAGTGCAACCAGAATGTGCGGATATGATAAACCGCACTTTTGAAACTCGATGTTGTAGACAAAAGCTTTACATTGACCGAAGATACCAAGCACTGCAGCTTCAGTCACTTTAAACATGCGAGCTACCAAATCAGGACGATCGATTGTCCGCTCGCATCGTCGCAAGTTGTTTTAGATTTCAGAACAGTTTGGATTAGTCGTGCCGTAATGAACAGATCAGGAGCACCCCACTTTGCAAAAATTGAAATTGTGTCATTGCACCGTTACCCTGCACGTTTAAATTGTGTTATTGCATGTTCCGCGGAGATCCTTCAAAACTTGATGGTAGAATGACAGAAAGTCCTGCAGCGATGTTTGCGTTGTTTGCCAAGTATGCTACATGATCTTAAAGCCCTTGATAGTTTTCAGCTCTAAGTACTTGCTGGTGTGTAGAGATATAATTGAGGTTGTTGGATTCAACTTGTAGGTAAGAGTCAACCAACCACTGCTGTGCGTGAGTTTTCCTGTGCCAACTCATGGCAAACTCATATAGCGTCACCGCGGTCAGGTTGGGCTATTATATATGTATATAGATAGATGCAAAATCTGTATAGTAGCAAATGGTTGTTAAATCGACGAAATGTGTCTTTAATTCAAGAAATTTTAATCTAGTCAACAACAAATTTTATTTAACAGGATGAATTGTTTAATTAAGTTGACAAAATTTTTTTTAATTCAACGAATGGTTTAGATTAAAATTTTTTATTCTGACGAAATTTTTTTTCATTTTGATTACTAAATCTTAACTAAACTATTTTTTGAAAATTTATTCAATCAATCTGAATAAAATGTATTTATTAGATATGAAAAATGGGTCAGGGCTGAAGTTGTTCGGTGATTGTTTATCGACAATGTGGTTACTTTCCACAATCGCTGAACCAATTTTAAAATATACAAACAAGATTATTTAAATCAGTCATGTTAAACGCTCTAAATATGCATGAAATATATTTACATCGGTACACATGACTAACGCGACCAACCTCATCTTTATATAACCTCAACATTTGTCTTATTATTATAAAAAAAAACTGTCAACGCTATGCACACATAAAATATTGACATATTGACTTATAAGATGTCTTACCTAGAAATTCATTACTCGTACAACCACTTGATAATCTCATGAAATAATTACGTTGCTTTATGACAACATTTCATTAATTTTATATTTTTCTCCATTATGTATGACTCGAAGTCTCGTTACAATCATAGTTTGTATTATTATACTCGTTAGTTTTACTTTCGATATAATTAGCAGAAAATATTTATTATTTTTTTTGAGACAAATAATTAAATATGCAAATTGTATCCTTCTTTTCTTGAACCACAGTAACATTTTTTATTTTATTTTAAAGTAAACTAGCAGAGGGACGCTATTTTATTTCACTCGCATATCTCGCATACAATTATTATGATGGCGAAGAATTTTACTTCTTGCGGTGCGGTTCGTCGTTTTGCAATTATATGGTTTGTTATTATTGTTATTTTTATTTTAGATGTACGAGTAAACATCTTTTTTTTTTGCCACCTTTGGGTATTTTGTATTTAAAAACATACGGACGTACATATAGGAAAAATGTCATGAAATGTTAAATTGAAAGAACAGAGCCGGCGGTGCACCGTATGTAAAATATAATAACAAAAATCTGTGTACAGGTACAAAGATAATCATTTCCCTTAAAACCATTCCCAATTCCCACATTTCTATAGCACATCTCACAATAAAATTCTTCTGAATCTGTGTATAACGTACGTATACAAGTAATTCCACTAATCCTCTAATGATTTGAGTACGGTTACAAATTTTAAGATAGATGATAATTTGATATTTAGAAAAAAAAAATTAATAATTTCTATTTATTTTTTACGTAAAGTATTTCATCAATCAAAGAGCTTAGACCACAAAAACTCTAAATATGTTGGCACATATACATTCACATGTGGCACACATACAATACACAACAACAACAAAATCATCTTAAAAACATTAAAAATTAAACGGTTTGTTTAATTTTTTTCGGGTATCATGTTGATTTTTATCATAAAATAGTTAGAAGAATAAAAAAAATAATGTTACAGGAATAACGCGAACAACATGTAAAAATATATAGGTTTCTTCTACCTCTTTAAAGTATATAAATTACAGAGTGCCCGTGAAGATTCTTGTCTCATACACTAAACAGGAAATCTTGCTTTAAAGAAGGTCAATTGTGTTTTATAACATATTCTTTGCTTCTAGCTGATGAACTCTGCTGAGACGTTGATCTAGTTAGCTTCAGCTACTTACCTGGAAACATTTTTCTCAACCTAAAAGCATTTATCATCACAACAACCTACATGCCTTACATGATGCGCTGCCCCGTCATATCGTCCTTCAATAGTCACATAATTCGCAGAGCTAGCCATTTTGAGCTAATTATTGACACACCGGAATGGCCCGAGATATATACAACACAGTGCCCGCCTTTTAAGCAATCCATTAATTTCTTGCCATTTTGAAGCCTGTTGGATTAAGCCACGTGTATTGCAAAGTACTAGTGGCCATATTTAGGTATGAACAAAGTGTAATAGCAGGAATTTTGGTTCTCAAAAAGCAACACACCTCAAATAAATACCGTCTTATAAATATCATATTGTTAAAGTACTGTTAAAGTGCCCGAAAGTTTTCAGTCGAAAAAATGGTAATGCAGATTGTTAACGCTTCGAAATTGCTTCCGAATTGTTAAATATTCTTTAGTACTTAAATTAGTACTTAAATTCTGTGGTTTGTAGATTCACAAGAATAGTTTGGGTTACCACGGGTGAGGCCCAAACAAAAGCGCAAGTGAAGACACAGAAAGAAGTGAAGTCCAATTAATTAGAGTTATGTTGAACATTATGATGATGCGTCAACACAGATAGTGTCTTTGCTGTCCCAGCCGAACATTTTTTTTTATAGCCGAAAGATATATTACTTGATATACCTAGGTCTACTATCACCACCAAATAATCACACTAAAGCAAAAATCTGATCACCGATCTAAGATCACCCCTATACATGCTGTCCCAGAATTGGGCGATCGTACGAAGCAGTTTGATAGGTGAGCTTGTTTCCAACAAAAACAGCCAAGTAAAGTTTTTCCGAATTGTTGATGGCGCAAAAGTTATTCTACTTTTCGTATTTTTTAGTGAAATCGCATGCGCACCCACCAAAAAATTAATTTTACAAAAACCGAGAGTTCTTTTGTTTTACTTTGTTTCTTAATTAATGATTTTGTAAATTTTATTTTGTTTCTCAAATTTTTTTGTTTATATTTAAGTGGCGCTACCGGGAAAACAGAGATTTTAAATGGTATCACACTTAACAAAATTTTGTGTTCTAAAATAGATGCTTTGTCAGAAATAAAACAAAATGAATAAAATATTTTTTTTTTATTAATTTTAAATATTATAATAAGTGTTCGAAGTGTCGTAAGTTGCCAAAATACCTAATCGGCATCGCCGTATAAAAATTTGTTTAATCCGTCGTAACGCACGTTCGTTGTTTATAATATTTGATGCCGCGATTGTGCGTTGCCGCATCTCCTGCTCGGTCTGGTTTAATCTTTCATAAACCAGCTCTTTATAATTACAGTACAGGAAAAAGTCTAAAGGTTTAGATCAGGAGACCGCGGTGGCCATGCAATGGACCGTCCCCGTCAAATTCAACAACAAATTTGCACGTGTTTGTAGAAACCGTCATGAAGTAATTCATCCAAGTCGTTTTGTAAAAAACTTAGATAGACTTCTCCGTTGATCCGACGTGATAGTTCAAATGTGCCAATCGAATTACCGTTGACTATTCCCGCCCACATCTTCACACCAAATTGGTGTTGAAACCGATTCAATTATGGATATTGAATATGCCCTCCCTTTTAAAATATAAAATATTAAGGACAAAGCCGTAACTACTATGGCTGTAAATCTGAAAATTTGAAAGTGGACGAACATATATAAATAACATATGACACGTTAAAAACACCCAGTCGCAACTTTTTTACTGGTCACCCACCACCAGGAATCGAACCCGGGACCCCCGAATAACAGAGCAAGCACTCTACTTACTAAGCTAACGAGGGCGACGAAAAATTTATTCACGTCACTCCATATAATCTTGTTCAAAATGTAATGAAAAAATGTGGGAATAAGCCACATGGCTTATTGACATTTTAATTATAAACGTTCGAGTATATATGGAACTACTAATATGAATTATAAAATGTTTTTCTTTTTACACACTTTAATTTTGTTTAATTCGGGTTACTAGATTTACTTAAACAAATTTTTATACTTTAGTTTACGATTGCGTTCGTGATTTTGTTTTATTTCTGACAAAGCATATATTTTAGAAGTCCAAATTTTGTTAAGTACATAAAAAAATAAACACGACTTACTTTGTGAAAAAACTTGAAAACACATTCTGTTATGAATAGCGCGGGGCATATTTTTCTGATAGTAATTATTTTATTGGAAAGGCACACACTTCTAGATCGTATTAAAAAATAAAATTAAACAAAAGTTAGTTTTAGTGAAATTGCATGTGAACCGACCAAAAAATAATTTTTTTTTAAATTAATTTTTTGGTCGGTTCACATGCGATTTCACTAAAACTAACTGGAAGTCGAATAACTTTTGCGCCATCAACAATGCATTAATCTGGTAAACCAAATCGTTCCGCTCTGTATTGGTACTCGTATTAGTTTTTGCTGGTGACTTTATTATTTTTTTTTTATTTTATTTTTTTGCTGGTTTAGTTGAACTTGTGTAATCCATGCTGGGCAATACCTCCTGTGCGTATATCGGGAGTCACTGCCACCACAATTTTCGCATAACCGGTTCAGTAACTTGACCGATGAATAATGTTTCCAGTTCACTCAAAAGCTGCGATGGTTTTTTATCGTCGGTCGAGTTTGATTTTTGCTAACTCACACAATCGCTCGATAATAACCGTTTGTGGGTTTACCCCTGTGATTGGGGGTACGCCTAGAATTCCACCACAGTTGCAGTCGAGTTTTCATTGAAAATTCTTGTAGAATTTTTTTCTTACACACAACGCATTTTTTTTGACAACCTAATCCACAAAACGCCTTATCCTTTGTTTTTCTTTTCTACGAATTAGATATAATAATCAAAAATATAAAAATATGCATATGGACTTGTGACGTGAGAATCATTTTACTATGCATACTATTTGTCCAAAATTTAAGTTAAAACAAAATATTTAAAATGGCATACCAAACTCACAAAACGCAAAATTATTCAGTTACCGCATAATTTTTGAGAAAATTGATTCAGAAAAAATGCGATAAGTGAATATTTACTGTATAATTTTAATACAGAACACTAATGATTGAAATTCACGTTTCCACTTTCATGCTGCAACCTACTAATTTTACTACACAGTTACGTTCGCAATTTTAAGATAACGGGACTCACATAGATTTACCTGTCGCGTCGCGTTGCAATAAAATTAATATTTTTAAAAGTCGTGTGTTGTGTCGCATTATTTTAATTAACTTTAATTTGTTTTAATTAATTTTTTAAGTGAACTAGCGATCCGCGTTACGTGAAAATTAATCAATATTGACACGAAACGTGTGTTTAATTTTTATTACATGTGAAATTTTTATTTTGTGTTGTTTGTAGTGCAGTGGCAATTTCATAGGCCCGTTCCACGCTGCATTTGTTTTTTGAAATTTCTTTCTTTCATCAAACTAAGTCGTAATAGATTTTTTATTGCTAATTTAAACCCTTATTTTATATTAAACCACCAAATTTTTTGTATTGTTTTGTTCTGCAATCTCGAAAGTAACATTTAAACTAAAATCTACATCTACAAATGGCCTTATATTTTTTTTATTTCATTTCTATTTATGTTAAAGCTACTAAAAATTTTTGTTGAAAAATGAGCCACAATTAAAACCGGTATCATAGGCTGATGCCACACGATATTTTCGGTTTTATGATTATTTTTTCAAGGCCAACTAGTCTTAATAGATAATGTATATCCCTTTTTCAACCAAAAGAAAATTGGCTTTATTAAAGTCCAACCCACACAAATGTGTGAGTAAAAACTCATAGTATGTAATGGCGTTTTTGATAATTTCACTTGATTTGAAGTACAACCAACACACTTGTGTGTATAGTTATAGTGTTTTTTTCGAACGAAAATAAGTTTGAAAGGAATACACAAAAAAACACAAAAGGGATATGTACATATGTGTCTTTTACTTTGTTTTGTTCTGCTCTCACGAAAATAAAATTTAAACTAAAATGAGTCAAAAATGGCCTTGGAAATATTTTTTATTTCATTTATGTTTGTGTTAGTGTGGTTGCACCGGAAATTTGTGTAGGTCGCAATTAAAAACCGTATCATAGGTAAACGGGGAAAGAAACGAAGAAAAATACGGTTTCTGTGATACCCCTTGTGGCATCAGTGATAGTGTAGTGAAATTATAAGTGTAGTACTTAAGTTTAGTGTTTTAGTGTTGTGAAATTTTTCAAAGTGTAATGGAACTATAAGCACATAGATCTTAATGTTTTTACATTATAGCGTAATGAAGATGACCAGACTCAGCTTACTAAGGTAAGCCTATTTTCTTTTTGTATTTCATGTTGTTACGAGTCTTGTTTGAGGCTGGTCCGGACAAATTATATGTATTTACGTTTTCACACAAAATGGGAAACATGACATTAATAAAATATCAAAATCATAGAATAGCAAACTTCTAATTTTTGAACGGTTTCGAACGACATAATAATTCGGAATTTAATTCTTACGGGTAACAGAAGAAAACTCACGCGTGACCATACCGTATCTATGTCATACCAGTTTTTTCCAAAAGTATTATAAAGATCCCCTCATAACTACCTTGTGTTGGTATTTTTATGATAGCGGGAGTCATAATTCATCACCTTATTAACAGTTCACTAGGGAATATTTTAAATATCTTGAAATTTTTTCCAATTATAGTCTAAGTTGTACATTTTGGTTTGGGAAATTTACTAGATAACTAACTAAATTATTATGATTACTTCAAATAAGGTCTAGTACCTCTTTGGCTTTGATAAAGCTGTTTCTTTGAATTTTTGGTAAGCAACTCCCGTTTCAAGATTACTTATGTCCTTGTTTAAACTGAAGCCAGCTGAATTGTTGGTGCCTGTCTCTGTTAGTATATGGGCGGTGGCTCAGATAAATATGATGAATGATTGAAGCAGCAAAGTAATAATCCTATGGGATCGTCGATAGTTGTGAGATAGAAATGCTCGTTTTTATTGTGAAATTCGGATCCAGACTAAGTATTCCAAAATTTTGCAGTTCCATTGTTGTACAACACCCACTGCTTGTCATAAGAGATGACTAAAAGGGTTGTATTGTTCAACTGCACCCCGCATTTCGTCGCATTTATTTGTTCTTACATGTGTCTTGAAAGGCTTTTTGTATCGCAGTCGCGTTTTCATTCAAAATTTGCTTTCAGAACACAATTTTGTATGAATTTTTTCGATTTTTTTAATTGGATTTCTGTATACGAATTGTGTTCGAGAGTCGCGAATTGAGAGTTGGGAGCTTATCTGTTGTTTCATCAGCGCAGTAGATGTCATCAACAATAACATTAGTTTTGTGCATCTAGTAGAGTAGGGAAACAGCAGCAGGGCTCGGAACTCTCAGGTTCCGGCTTTCGAATATGATCTGTGCGCATTTTGCTTTCGATTTTTGAACTAATAGAGGCTGCTTTAAGGGTAAATTGGAGTTGGAAAACTTGGAGAGGGATAAATTGGGGATAAATTAGAATTGTTCATTAAGGGTAAATTGGAAAATACATACCTACTTTTTGCTTTTTTATCATTTCTAATTAATTAGATGGTGATTGGAGTATTGTCAAATTATTAGTTTTTTTTCATAAATGCAGATTTTGGTGTCAGGAAATCAGGTTACTTAATTATTATCTTAAATTAGAATTGTACATTAATAAAT